>CM062817.1:256744810-258068786 GCA_031772625.1 Pinus tabuliformis | reverse complement strand
TGAATAAAACACATTGGCACATAAATATGAAAGAAAAACACTGATATATATGATGTCAAATAAGAAATGAAATTCAAAGGCGATACCTAATCGTGCTAATCCCTGATAATTGTCCATTCAAGGACTCAAATGTGGAGAACCAATACAAACTTTGTGAGTGCTAGAATGTTTCAAAACAATCGAGGATATCAAAAGTATGATGGCTGCAATTTACAGGATTATGGATCAGTGCCTGACACTAAGTTTTACCTCTGATGAACTAAGTGAAATTTGAAACTAGTAGTTAGAGTGATGACCGTTTATGACCTGCTGCAGTAATCTCCACTTCCAGTATGCACACATCTGGATTTGTTTTAATGTGCAACCATTGTATAGCTAAGTGTTTGAAATTTGGAATTACTATAGGTCAATGTGGTCCCATCGCTAAGATAATATTGCCCTGTACGTTTAGAAGTTTATTTAATCTACATTACTGGGAAAAATGCAACAGCAGAGGGTTTATTATATTTTGTTGTGTATCTTCATTTTGATTATGTTGGTAAATTCTCTGGTCATAGTTACAAACTTACAACATTTCTCCAATATCATTGATTTATGAAAAATTGCCTGTGGATATATTAATCCCTTTGTAGCCCCGAGGGGAAAGCTCTGCTGGTTTAAAATTTAAATTACCATGCTGGTTCCTAATGCTGACCTGGGTTTGATTCCTTTGGTAAGGGTCAATGGTTCTGCAGCAGGTGGCTGTGGGGATGAAAGTCCATGGCTGGGTCCCAGAGGGTGGAGATGTAGCAATGTAGCAACGATTCCAATACAAAAGACTATTCCCAAAACAAGCGTCTGTTTTCTCTACAACTAATCTTAGAAGCTTCTGAATATTGACTAGAATTGTTCTCTGGCTTTGGACAGGTAGATATTATGAATGAAATAATATTGACCAGAAATAGTCTATCAAATATTTTATAAAATTCATTGTTCTGTTTTACACTTTCAGAATGAATACCATGGCAACTTGGATACTCATCAACAGTGTCCATTCCCAAGCAGCAACAGTGTCCATCAGGCATCTATAGTGTTCATTGCTAAGGCTCTATAGTGAAGTAATAATTAAATTTTTTTTCTAGAAGATTTCAGAAATTACTAACAATGGAAAATCCCTACAATCCGGGAAAACCTGAAGAGTTTATCATAAATATACGATATACATATATCCATTCCCTCACAAACGAAATATATTATTTCAAATATTATGGATTTTTATTATAAATTGATTCATGAAGTTTGAACTATATGCAACAGCGCATTAAATGAATCAATGATAAAAGTTTAAAACACAGTGAAGACAGCGTTTGTATATAACTAAACGCAGCGGCACTGAAAGTGAAGACGATGACACCGATGTCGGGAACTCGGATTTCATTACCTTTGAATTTTCTTGGCAGCCAAACGGGAAACCCTCCTTCGCACTCACTCTTCCAGCTCTTCACGAAAACAAAATGACGTGCATCGGAAACTCAAAAACCATTTTATTATTCGTCGATACAATAACCGACGATATTTCCCTTGTCTCGCGATATTTACTAAAATATCGCTGAATTTCGTATTTTGCGCGAAATTCAAAACTTGAAAATTTCGTGGATTTTCTAAGGGGGCGTTATTTCGGCTCGCCGAAAATATCGCGATATGTGCTAATATTACGTTATTTCGGCGATATTATCAAACACTGGTTTGATGATAAGAACACAATAATAATCAGTTGAAGAAGAATCTAATCAAGATAAATAAAAAGATATCACAAACAATTATCAAAGTAATAGAAATCACCTAATCTAGATGCCCTAGATTTCTCAACAAGAGTGTCAGGCCAGGAGTAACTCTGAATCAAATTGTGTTTTTCATTAAGAGAGAATATGAATATATACAAGGAGAGGGAGACTATTGGGTTTTATCTCCCAATGTGTCTTCGTCTTCCAGCTTCCTTTATTTTGCTATTTACAATATTTATATAGGTTTTCCTAATCCCAAAGATTAGGTGTCAACATTACCCCCCCTCAATCTGAAGGGATGTTGGTGAGTCCAAACATCATTTTGAATCTTTCAAAATTTTTCCTTTCAAGCGCTTTGGTGAAGATGTTTACAATCTGCTCATTTGTGGAACAATGCTGTAGGTGGATTGTCTTGGCCTCAACATGATGTCAAATCAGATGGTATTTTGTATTGATGTGAGTTCATTCGATCATGGAATTTTGGATTCTTGGCGAACTTTATTGCATAAGTGTTATCAATCAAAAAAGGAGTTGAATGCGTTTGTTTCTCCTGCAAATTTTCTAGAATTTTCTTGAGCCATACAATTTCCTTTGTTGCTTCAGTTACTGCCACATATTCTTCTTCAGTTGTGGAATCTGTTGGAGCTGATTGTTTGTGTGACCTCCAGGAGATAGCTCCTTATCCAAGACTCATAACCAATGTTTTTTAAACCGGAACCGGTGACCGGACCGGTCCACCTAATGAACTGGTTTACCGACCGGAACCGGTCTCTAACCGGGACTGGTTTGGTCTAAACGAACCGGTTTTAAAAAAATACATTAAATAATTAATTTTTAATGAAACAAAACTATTTTTAAGATGTAAAACCATGATTCGAAGCCAATAGAGACAAAATATGCAAAGTGTGCTCATTTATATACCATGTAAAGGTGAATATATCAAAATGGCACCGAGTGCAATACATATCATCGACAAAATAGCAAAATACATAAGAAATGAGGCTCTAAATGGCCTATAAAGTCCAAAAACAATGCTGCAAGCTATGAGGCCATTGGCCTACTACAAGTCTACAGTTTACACATGATCAATCATCAAGTTCATCACCACTACTAAACACAGGATCATCATCAGGAGCTACATAGACATCATCTGGTTCAGAGTCTGAGGATGCCTCGGCCTGATCTGCAACCTCAGTATCAATGCCACCAACGACAATAGAAGTGGACCTAATGGAAGCACGAGTTTGTCGACCTGCATGACTAGTGCCTTCCATTGGTTCTTTGCCTTTCCTTGATGCCGCTACTAATCCTGTTTTTGATGCCACCACATAATCTGCTTCATCCCTCGCTAAAGCCATGTCGATATCAAAATCAGCCTCAAACATAGGTTTTTTAGCCTCCTCCACCCATTCTGATGTTGGATCAATATCGTCCAACACAATGGGATCTAGATCAGGAGTTTTGCTCATCATTTGGAGCTCCGATTGCATTTATTGTTTACCCCCAAACCACGAAATCCTGAAAACCATTAAGTCTGCTGAATTTTGAGTGAAATCTAAAATTCTAGTTTCTCCATATGAAATCCAATGAGGGCGAAACCACTTTCAAACATCCTGAGTCATTTCATGGTAATGTTAAAAATTTAAGTAAAAGGATGAAAATGAAAATTAAAGGAAATGTCACTTTTACTTTAAGAATTTAACATTACCATTAATTGCCAACATTGTTAGGGTTGAAACACCCTTAGTTTACCCCCAAAACCCCTAAAACACAGTCAGAAATATGCTTTTTTAACTTTATGGATGGCGTGCCTAAAACCAGCGGGTTTAGGACGAAACTGGCCGGTTTGATACAAACCGGCCGGTTCCGTCCTAAACCGGCGATTTTCACGGGTTAGGGCAAAAAATTGGAGAAATGGGCATTCAAACCGGGGTTTTTGGCTGATTTAGACCGGCGGGCTTGCTAACGGCCGGTTAGACTGATAACTGGTTTTTAAAAACGGTTTTTAAAACTATGCTCATAACATAACCTGAAGTAGATACTCCAGTTTCTTTATCTCCATTGAAATCTGAATCGGAGTATCCAATCAAGCTGAAGTCACCCACTTGTGTGTACTTGAGTCCAAAGCCTTGAGTTCCCTTCAAGTACTTTCAAACTCTTTTTGCAGTAGACCAATGATCCTCACAAGGCATTTGCATAAACTGGAGAGGGTTCCAACAACAAATGAAATGTCTGGTAGTTGAAACTTCCTACGAGCTGTCTGTACTTTGTTGCATCCTCAAATTCTTTTCCTTCAATCGATGCGAGCTTTAAATTCTGTTCCATTGGAGTAGTGAAAGGATTGCACTTAACCATGCCAAACCTATTCAACACATCTCCAATGTACTTCTTATGAGAGAAATATATACTTCAGATGTTGGGTTACTTCAATACCAAGATAGTAGTGAACATAGCCCAAATTTGTCATTTCAAAACCTTTCCTCAGTTCTTTCTTTATGGATGCAATGTAGTTCTCATTGTTTCCTGTCATCAAAAGATCATCTACATACACCACAAGATATACTACTGTTTTGCCAACTTTCTTGATAAACAAAGTTGCATTATCAAGATCATAATGTTTGAAATTGAGTTTTAGAAGATGCTCAGTTAATTTCTCGTACCAAGCTCGCGGTGTTTGCATGAGGCCATACAAGGATTTTACAAGCTTGCATACTTTGTGTTCTTGACCCTTTACAACAAATCCTTCTGGTTTGGACATTAAAGCATTCTCTTTCAGATCTCCATTCAAGAAAACATTTTTTACATCCATTTTATGAACTTTTCAACCGTTCTGAGCTGGCAAGGCAAAGAGTGTCCGGATGGTAGCCCATTTTGCTGTGGGGGAAAAAGTCTACTCATAATCGACCTTGTTACCCACCATTTTGTGGGTGATATCCCTAGGAGATTTTTTTTCTCCAAGATGGTCACCATTCTGCAGCCAACAACCCCTTGCAGCCACCCACTAGCTCATTGTGCCATTTCTCCACCACCTGAGCCAGCCATGTGGTCCGTCGCCCATCTGTCATGATCTATGTTTGAAGGTGGGCCTTCCGAACCTAAATGTATGTATTGTCATTTGAGAGTTCTGTATTATAGTTTTACTTATCATGGAAACTTATGGGCATGGATTAATGGGGTGATTTGACGGAAAGAGTGGGCTAGGTCTGTGCTCTTGTCCCCTAGACCTCTATTGGATGTTACCCTCAGATCCTAGTCCTGTGGGATCTCCTTTACTGACCTTTGGGTTTTAGGGTGGTACTACATGGGAAACCCCGATTTTGGTTGCGTGGTCCCGCTCCCTCATCCACATACATTACTCCCCTTCCATTCATTATAACCCCATTCATCATTTTTCCTGCCTGGGTCCACATTTCCCCACTGGGTCCACATAGGGTTGGCCTCCCCTTCCCCTTGCCCATACCTTGGGTCAGGCTTGAAATGATGCCTTAGAGGTTGATGCAGCTGAAAAGAAAAGTAAAAGCATAATTGGCCACATTCAATAGGGAAATGTACCACAAAATGCAAAAGATGGCCGAGACAAACACATTTAGCACGTGGGCAAAAGCCAATGCATGAGCTCTACCCCATCCCCATGGCCATCACCCTGGTTCCTATAGGCCCTAGATGAGCCTCCTATATCATTCAGGAACCCATGATTGTCCCAACCCCTGGTGGGCAATGAACCGCCCCACCTTAAAGGAGGTATCCATTGTTATACTCTACACATCGTGCTCTCATTCCTTGAGCCCCGAGCGATTAATCAAAGAAAAATCATAAAAGACAAAAGGCATACAAAGAAGGGTGGAAAAATCAAGGCCAAAGTATCTCATGCACCAGGATTGCTCCCTCCTATACATTATATACCCAAGTGTGGGCTTCCTTTTATTAACTACCTTTGTACCCCGACATGTGGCCTATGATTGCCCCTTTCATTCCCTACTCCATTCATCTCTTTACCACATGCCACCACCATTTGAAGGATGTACCTTGGATGTACTATCCCCTCTAAAGGTAGAAACCACCTAATAGGGTACTTGGTTAACCACTTTGGAGCTTGGAGACATTAGCACATGCCAAGGCCCACTAGGGAAGGGCATGCCATTATGAAGTGCCCACCTGTTATCCATGGTTTGTAAGCTCTATAACTCAATTTCTTTAAATGACTTGTACTGGAAGGCTAGGGGATGCATTGGATTTTATGCAGGATTGCAGATGGTCTCCATTTTGGGTTTGGTCTCTCTATATGGGGTCTTAACATTTTAGAGGGCTACATTGGCACATGTAGGGTGTGTGTAGAGAGCCATGGGCCTCCACAGTAGTAGACAACATTCCATGGATCCCCGGAGACATTCAGAGATTGCTCGAGATTCACCTATTGGACGAAGAAGATGCACCTGGTTCACCATGCCTAGTCGACCCCACAATTATACCATGCACTTGGCAGATGACCCAGGACCTATATGATGATGTGGCATCACTTACACCATCATCCGAGCCCTTGCAGATGGTCTACATGCATCTTCGATCTATTTGGAGACCCATGAGGTTACTTGTGTGCCCCCACACCCATTTGGAGCACCACAGGTTTATTATTTGGAGAACAAGGGGCCAACCCCTTGTCCACTACTTTTGGGAGTCATGGCATCTATGGACTTCACCATGCCTTTTATAAGGCCCAATGACATATACTATTGGTCATTCGACCTCATGAAAGGTTTATTCTTTTGTTTATGAGCTGGTTTAGTGGGCTTGTCACCAAAAGTTAGTTATTTTGCACATCGTTTTATTCTAGGGGCTAATGTAGGCCTAATTAGCTAAATCGAACTCATTAGAATTGTATAAATACAAGTGATGTGGATTCATTTTAGCATCATCACTTAGATTGGACTTGTATCTCTCTTGAGAATTTCGCTATCCTTCTTGGAGGATGAATTTTGGAGCATGGAATGAATTTTGATGTTTGGATTATTTTCTCTTGTCTTGGAGCTTCTTGATTGGAAAATTCTTGATGGTTGGGTATACTCCTAATACATGTAAGTACAATTTAATTCTATTCCCTTTTCTATTTTTGTCACATACATTGTTGCTGGGATTTCACTATACTAGGGCTAATTTACTGCATCCATTTATGTGAAGTTGTGGAAATTCGGTTTCTAGATAATGATGCTTCACATATGGGCCATGATTTATGAATGAATATTTCTAGAGATGCTTCTTCATTGAAATTCATCTTGATAAGCCATCAATTTTGCAAAACGAAGTATAAAGTTCTTGAAGTTGCTTTTGCTGCTGCCCTAATGCTATGCGAAGTTATCTTTTAGGCCTCCTTGACATAGAAAATTCAATGTCCATAGTCATAATTTTACCTGACTCCAATCTCCCCGAAGGATTAGGCATTGGTCCACCATAAGGTGATCACCTTAAAACTTATTTCTTCTCCTCCCTCTTCTTTTCTAGGCCTCTCCCATTAGGTCACCTAGGGCATCACTTATCTCACAATCTAGCCATCCAAATACTTCGATTTTTGGTCCACAATTGTGCTGGAGTTTGCTCTAGAGGCCCTCCAAATTTGAAGCAAATTCGACGATGAGATCTCAAGATATTGCAAGCTCTAGCTCAGAGACAGTTCCTTGCCCTACGTTTCCCTTGGCTAGAAACCTCACCGGGATCATTGCATTACCTTTCATTGAAAATTCCTTACTTGATCCCCTTCTCCTCCCTGATTAGGTAAAGCACATCATTGGTTGCTCAACCCCATTACCTTGACCTAACCTCAGGTCCGCTTGGTCTCATGTGGCCCCACAACTTATTGAAACCAATTTCACAAAGACCACTTGGAAGCCGAGTTTCTGACAAGGATTTTAGGAGCTAAGAATCTTCTTGACAAGTCATATACTCAAACCCTAGCCCCTAGAATTCCCTTATGCCCTTCCTAGAGAGCCTTTCATCTTGATTTCAATGTAAGCAAGCCTTATATTTGAGCCTCTCTTGTGAATAGGATTTTAGGATCACCTCTCATCTTATCATTGATCCGTTCAATTTCGTGATCCTTATTATAACGAGTCTCCTCTCATCGGTGAAAGTTCGTAAAGAGTAGGAGCCTTAGCCTAGGTGATAGTGGGCTATTGCTCCATTTTTGCCCTTGACCTAGTGATAGCCCTTCAAGGGTCCCCTTTTAGGACCCCTGCTAGTGTGAGCGGTAAAAAACCCCTTTTGTGCAAAACCTTTTGCCGCAAGCCTAGCTTTGTGCTTGTCAAGTGAGCCATCGATTTTATACTTGTTCTTGAAGACCCACTTGCAGTCTATTGGTTTGGTTCCCAATGGAGGATCAACCAAATTCCAGGTGCCATTATTTATCAAAGCATCATATTCTTTCTGCATCGCTTCTTTCCATTCATCATGAGAAGCGACTTCCTTGAAGGAAGTTGGTTTCAAATCTGTAGACAAATTCAGTTCACAATTATACGAGACATCCATATCAACAAGTGAATCGAGATCATCTACATCACCTACATTTTGTCTAACAAAGCTTTTTGTTCTTGTATTTCCAACCTCATCAGGATGAACACTATCAAGTGTCTTTGCCAGCCATTTTGGAGGACCTTTTTGAGATGGCCCAGGCTGCTCAGTTGACTTAGATGGGGCTGAATCTCCCAATTCTGTCAATCACATCACTTAAAGTGTCATCAGTGGCGGAGAGAGTGTTTCAGAAGGAGATTCCATAGATTGATCCAGTATAGGGATCCCTCCTTCAAGATGTGGAATCTCATTATCAGAATCTTGAGATGACTTTCCATGTCCGAATCTATCCAAGTGATCAAGCTTCCGCTCAACAACCTTGTCAATCTTGGAAGATTCAAGAAAGATCACATCTATATAACTTTTTATTAACTTCATCATAGAGATAGTATGCTTTGGAGGTATCTGAGTACCCCAAGAAGATACATTTTCGACTCCTTACACCGAGTTTGTTTCTCTGTTCCTTAGGTATCAAGGCATAACAAGTGGAACCAAAAACCCTGAGATGCCTCACCAAAGGAATGTGGCCATACCACATTTCATAAGGAGTCTTGTTTTTGATAGCATGAGATGGACACCTATTCTTTATATACACAACACATAGAACTACATCAACCCAAAACATCAACTTAACATTCTTGAAAAACATCATTGAACGTGTTGACCACTAGAGTGGCACCTGATGATTATATGAAGACTCCATGCTCAAGGATGTACCAAATGACACTTGTACAATCAGATATCATCAGATCACCAAAGTTTTTAAACTATACTTCTACTTCTCATCATTTTCTCTTGTACCCAGATTCCACACCCTACGGGAATTGTAATAAGTGATGCTAGTAATGATGAGTTTTGAGTCTGTAACAGGCCTAGGTAGCCTGAGACCTTGCCAACAAGTGAGTATTACTTGGGGAGGTTTTTTTTTTTACTTGATTAATTATTATCTCCCTATCAGGAGTTGATAATTAATTGAGTTTTTTCCTCCAAATTTACCCCAAAGTCGGAGTACAGCTTGATGGTGAGGCCTTGAGTGAGTCCTAGTGTTTAGAGTCGATGTATATTACCATACTATATCACACAAAAAATTTCGTGGAATTTGGTTAGGGCTAGGTAGTCATTTTTTAATTTTTTAGATTTCCGGTGGGTCAAAAATCACAATAAAAATTGTATATGTAATATAATAAGTGTTGTCTAGAGAAGTTGTATGGGGTATGAGTAATAAAAATTACACCTCTCACCCTCAACTTTTTACCATAACACACTATGAGGGGTTAATAATGTGTTCTAGACCCTCAAAACCCACATTTCCTAAATTTAGTGGAAATTGTGGTATTTAATTAGGCTAGAATTAAATAAAATAGAGAGAAATAAATTATTCCATGTGGCAAATTAACGTGGAAATGATTTGGAAATTATCCTAAGTCAAAGAGTTGAGTCAAGGGACGTGGAGGATGACTGAGCACACTGCATCATAAATACACCATTATTTTATAAAATCAAATTTCCCAGAGATAAAGCAACAATTGCATGTGGAAAATCAAATTAATTAGAGAAGCTCATGCACTGAAGGAATATTCTATGGAATATTTGGGCTAAAGATTATGTGGGGCCTCCTATCACAGTTATCTCGGGTGCTACTCTTAACACTCCACTCTTGAGGATTACGAGTTTCACTTGGCCAGACTACGAGTTTCACATGGAGGAATCACGCAGTTCTGGGGACCTACGTAGAGCTACCTTGGGATCATCTACAGATGTGGCATCACTTAGTTCGAGTTTGCATTGGTTGACTGGACTTATCACGGTACTTGGATTCACTCATGGATGAGTTTACTATGCCATGTATGGAATTTGATTTCTCTTGAGGTGCACATATGGAATTCGATTTTGCTCTGGTGTCTCTATCTTCTCCACATTGAACTTGACTTATCTTTTCTTGGGATTTGCTCCAAGTTCAGTTTTCACATGCATTCTTCCTTGGGATTTGCTCCCAACTCTCTATATAATAGAGCCATGGGCTCTCATATTGTATCATGTTATGAGCTATTGGGCTTGAGAAAACTCCGCGATTTTGTATTTGCATACTTGCTAATATAATCAAGACTTTGGGGCTATTTGGCTGGTGTTCTCTTGGTGTTATGAGGTGATGTCCTTCTATGATCTTGCCATTATGTTTAAATTATTTTGCATATTTGATTGATATTAGTTTATATTTTCCATTTAACTTGGATTGATGTGTGCAAGCTACCTTGCACATATCATTGATTTAGAGTAGTATTCAAGAAATAATCTCGCCAATTCATTTTCGGAGGAATGTTTGGTTTATCTTATTTATTATGTTGCTCTAATCATTTTGCAAACTAATACCTGTTCAAGTGTGTAGGGAAGATCTATTTGTATTTGTGTGCAGGAATCCATTTGGGCATGGGGGAAGTCTCACATAGATCAATTTACTCCTAGATTCAAAACGATTAAAGACTCGGTGATTTTTCACCTCAAGTTTTTCATCCAAAGAAGAGCAAGAGGGAGTTTTCTTACTCACTAGCTACTTGATTATCTATTTCAGCTCAAATGTGAATACTTATCTGATTTTAGAGCTTTCAAAGTTATATAAGCTATTCAAGAGCAATTTCTAAGCTGGGCAAGTATGGGGGTTCACTCTCATTACTTGAGCTAGTGTTTTGTATATTAATTTGTAATCTAGTTTTGTTTACTTTTGCTCTTTTCTTACACTAATACCTTGATTTGTTTTGCAGCCCATAGATTCTAGCGTTGGACAATAAAGATCTTGAAGAAGAGGTGTTGGAAAACTACTAACCATTGTGCATGCAGGACCTTCCACGCACTTGAGGACTGATTTTCTAAGGGAGGCCACAAGCACTAAGGGACAACAACAACTTACCTAGGCCGTGAGCCTTTTGGGGCTTGCAAATTTATGTTTTAGAGAGTTTTCCATTTGCTTTTGTTGTCATATTTGAGAGGGAGACTCTAGCTTTGCTAAGCTCTTATCTTTGTAAAGATCTCCTTCATTTCTTGGGCAACCCTCTTAGAGGCTTTTCTACTCATTGTAACCATTAATAAAAGATAAAATTTTGCTTGTGGGAGCTTGGGATTTTTCCCATGGCATCCCCCTTCCTCATTTAAAGGAAGGACCTTTGTGGGTGGATTGACTTTGTTTCTAGTTTTTCTAGCTTTCTCATACTAAATTTCATTTTTGCATGCTTAAAATTAACACAACTTCACTCCACATTCCATTTTGCTAAATTTTGTATCTAATTTCTAACATGCATAAGTTTCAACATTGACAAACTTGAGCAATTTCATTTCATGTGTAAACACTTTATCTTGTTGGCAAGTTTTTAATTGTTTCATAACTACTTGGACACATGCTTCACTATTTGGTCAATTTATGTTATATGTTTTGGTAACTATTGAAGCATTATCTTTCCCTTGAAACAATTATATTTTAAAACAATTTATTCCATTTAACTTGATTACTTTCTATTAATTGGTGCAACACATATGAACTCATTTTCACTTTAGTTTTTCAAGTTTAAATTGCTATTGCAATGAACACTATCTCATTCCTTTGTTTTCACTTTAGTTTTTCAAGTTTAAATTGCTATTGCAATGAACACTATCTCATTCCTTTTAACTTTGAGGCATTGCATGTACTATTTAATTGGGAAATTAACACAACTTACATCTCATTTAGGCATATTAACATAGAAAAGCCCCAAGCTTCACTAAAATTTTACCTCCAACATAAGTTGATTGAATAGACATTTTAGGGACCCTCTACTCTTTTATTGACTCTTCACTGTGAAATCCATATCTATGGGCGAGGGTGAGGTCTAAAGATTGAAAAGTTTAATTGCAATTTTCTGGTAGAGGTAACTAACAAAATTAACCAAGAGGACTATTGCATTACATTTACTTTATTTGTCTTTTAATGGTTTGAGTTTTCATATGCAGAGTCTATTCCAAAAACAAGTATTGTAATTGTTTCAATTTTGCAACAATTGTTTTCTTTTCACGTTTCAAGTCTAATTTCATATTGATGTCTTGGTTTAGCATTTCTTTTTTCACATTTCCAAGTTAATTACAAATTGTTGGGTTTTGGCAAGATATGTTTCACATGTTTTGATTCATAAATTCGATTATCTCAAAAACATTTTTGTCTCTTGCAATATCTTGTGCTAACAATCTTTTGTTTACATTTTAGAGTTACTTTGCTTTATCTTTTGAGAGCATTGCATTTTACTTTGAGCAAATATATCTTTAAATTGTTGATCAAATTCCTTAAGACACTGATTTTATGGTTTTCCATGTTAATGATTGTCATTGTTATTTCAAGTTGTTCACGTTATATTTGCTTATAAATCCTTGAAAGTAATCCATTTTCACTATAATATTCTCTTAGAACCTCACGTCTTAATTTAGTTTTCTTTCAGGGGCCACCCCCCATAGCTAACCTAAGAGATAACTTAAACATAGAGAGTTGGGATCAGTGTGACAACCTCTCCTCTTAGTTCCTTGCCACCAACCACACCTTGTTCTTGAATTTTCTAAGTCTATCCGTTAGAAAATTAATCTGTATTCTGCAGGTTTATTTCTTCTACTTGTAAATTCTGAACAACTTATTTAAAACATTTAAATACCGAAATAAACACAATACAGTCACAACATCTACAGGTCATCAGCTGAAAGAAAACAAACACACAAGTGACACCGTTATTCTTGGACAAATGTCCCTGGAAAATCCCAATGCGGGAAAACCGGTGCAACTATTATGAGGGTTTATTATTATGCAATATTTCCTTGAGTACAACTGGGTGCCTAACCGGCTCACCCTACAGAGAAAAATACACGGCAACAATACCTCTCTATTCAGAAACATGTATTCAGAAAACATGTCCCACGAAACCCTCTCCAGCGACTTTGAAGCTCAGTGCTGGCCCTTCTAGCCTCTGCATCAGCCTTCTGCTAAACTACGTCAGCCCCAGGACCCTTTGCGTTAGCCCTCTGAGGCACTGCGCAGCCTCTGGGACCCTTTGCATCACTCCTGTAGCCTCTGCGTGGATGACGCAGTCCTTCTGGCCCTCTGCACTATCTCTGCTGGGTTATGCATGGCCTGCACTAGCTGCCGCCTCTCGCTCTATGCTTCTGCGCTGGTCTCTTGGCACTGTCTTTGCCTCTCTGCCCCTCTCTGCTGATCACTGATTCAACTTTGCTTAGCAACCCCGCTCTAACAAAATGAATGACTGATCACTCTGGTGTGTTCTCCAACTAACCCTCAAGCCTCCTCTTATACTTTTCTCATTGGTCCTTCAACGATTGAAATTAAATCTTTAATCAACGGCTAAGATTAGATTTGGCTTGATCCATGACTTTTGGAACCTTCTAACCCAGTTTTATATTAATACCCATTAATATTTTATTTTTCCTAAGTTTAGACTTAGGAACTCCATTAAAAATATTAATTATTTTAATATCTCCCAAACTGAGTACAATCTGTCCAAACCATTTCTGGGTTTTGGAGATCTCATGTGCTTTAGCTTCTCCACCAATTTTCATGGCTAGAGCACATCCAATGCTACTCAGTTTTATATTAATACCCATTAATATTTTATTTTTCCTAAGTTTAGACTTAGGAATTCCATTAAAAATATTAATTATTTTAATTCTCCCAAACCGAATACAATCTATCCAGACCATTTATGGGTTTTGGAGATCTCATGTGCTTTAGCTTCTCCACCAATTTTCATGGTTAGAGCATATCCGATGATACCCCAAATCAACACTCCCTTTTACCGAGGACTGTGCTCTAGTAATACTCCTCACTGAGCATCACACTAATTATCCGACACCGGTACCTTTGCTGATGCTAAGCCTCCCCGCCCAACATCCTCTGCACTGCTGCATCCTGTACTATTGCCCATGGCCCTGTCACTGCCACTGCTGCATCCATGCTGTTGTTGGTCCTTTCTCCCAACACTACATCTGCACCGCATCCCTCTCTCATCATGCTGCATCGTGCTACTGCTTATTGCTATTGCACTGCAACTCAGTCTCTGAGAAGTAAGTAACTGATCCATCCAACTTCTAATATCCTTGTCAGGCTAGCAACACTCTCGATGTTGAAGCTCTCTCTGCCGCTAACAAGTGCTCCCTCTATTGACCTCTGCACTGCTCCAACAACTCCATGCATCTCGCACCATTGCACACCTCTCTGTGCCATCATGCACTGTTGCAACACTCCTGTGCCTCTCAGAGTGTTGCAACCTGCTAGCCTCGCGTTGCCCGGGGACACCTGCACTGTAGCACTCTCTGCCGCTTCATTCGCATCCGTCTCTACCAACATCTGCTAGTCCTGCTGCTTCTCTGCGGGGCTCCCGTAGCAAGGTATAATCCAAGAGGTTGGATACCTCAAGGATCTTGCCCCTTATCACCTGTAGTCAACCTGACTACAGTTCGATGTCTCCCCACTTCTTCTCTAGCGGGACATGAGCACTCATGGCACAATCGTCATCCTCCTCAACTTCTTTCTCCGCCTTCGTTGACGCTGCTTTAGAGTCAGAAGCCTCTCCCTTACTCTTCTTCCTTGGACACTGGTTTACATAGTGACCCAGTTCCCCACAATGGAAGCACTTGACCTTGGAGAGGTCCTTCTTCCTCTTCTCCTGCTTTTTCGCAGATGGCAGAGCTGCATCCTCTTCCTCTTCCTCTTGATCCGGACGCCTTTGTTGCTACTTCCCGTCTTGGTTAGCCGTTTGATCTCTTCTTCGCGAAGAACGCCCACAATTCTTCCCAATCTGGAAGATTTGCCGTGCCTAGTATGCTCTAGACAAATGTCTCCCACTCCTCTGAGACTGCGTTTAGTGCGGTCCTCACCATCAACTCCTGATCTGGCGTGGCCCCTATGGAAGTCAGTTGGTCCCGGATCTCCTTCAACCGACCGAGGAAGAGATCTATCTGCTCTCCCTTCTGCATCTAGTATGACCTTAGCTGATTCTCCAATAACATCTTCCTATGCATGGAAATATGCTGGTACAATGTCTTCAAGGTGTCCCACATTTCCTTTGCCGTTTCCTTATCGACAATATGTTGGACCACATGATCCATGACCCCATCAAGGATGATGCACTTTGCCTTGGCCATTGCCTCTTCGTACCTTTCATTAGCTATCGGGTCAACTGTGATAGTCATTACTCTCAGGGAAAGCCCTTGATGCGATGTCTGTTTAGAATGGGCAGGATCTTGGCCTTCCAGACCACAAAGTTGGATGCTTCGTCCAGCCTATCCGGATCCCTCAGCCCATTCATGACCATCTCTCTGCTCTTCTCTGTCGACTCTTCTGAGTCTCTCTACTTCTTTCTTGGAAGTTCTCGGTTCGACTCCTGCTGAGTCTCTCTACTTCTCATTTGGAAGTTCTCGGTTCGACTCCTCCGAATCTCTCTACTTCCTGTTTGGAAGTTCTGTTCTGGACTCCCTCTGAGTCCCGATTTCCCTTCTAGAAATCCTTTTGCCAACCTTCAAGTTGCCGCTCTTCGATCGTCTGTGCAACTGCAACACTGATCCAGATTCCTTGGCTAGAAAGCCGCCTCAGCAACAAATCCTTCTACCTTGGTTTTGCCCTGTTAGGTGTTGTTTTGACCACAGTACCCCACCAGCTTCGCTCTCTCAAACTGCCCACAGCTTCCTTCGCCCCAACAACTAAAGGATTGAGCCTCTTGGCTCTGCACAATCTCGACACTGGCAAAACAACTCCCTCAGCCAACTGCGTCAACCCTCCTAGCCTCTGCGTGAGCTTGTTTTTTCCCTCCTTAGGCTCTGCGCTGGCCTCTCTTAGGCCTGGACTGATGACGCAATCCCTCTGCGTCAACCCTTCCTCTGTCGTTTTTTGCAAGGATCAACTCTGTCACTTGGGACAGCGGAATCTGCTGCAAATGCTCTGCTTAGTTGATGCGTTTAGCTTTCCTGCGATCTGCAACCACGCTTTGATACCATGTTGAATTTTCTAAGTCTATCTGTTAGAAAATTGATTTGTATTTTGATGGTTTATTTCTTCTACTTGTAAATTCTGAACAAGTTATTTAAAACATTTAAATACTGAAATAAACACAATACAATTAGAACATCTACAGATCATCAACTGAAAGAAAACAAACACACAAGTGACACCGTTATTTTTGGACAAATGTACACGGAAAAACCCAATGTGGGAAAACCGATGCAACTATTATGAGGGTTTATTATTATGTAGTATTTCCTTGAGTACAACTGGGTGCCTAACTGGCTCACCCCACAGAGAAAAATAGACAACAATAATACCTCTCTATTTGGAAATAGGTATTCAGAAAACCTGTCCCATGAAACCCTCTTCGGCGATTCTGAAGCTCAGCGTTGGCCCTTTTGGCCTTTGTGTCAGCCTCTTGCTGAATTGCCTCAACCCCAAGACCCTTTGCGTTAGCCCTCTGAGGCACTGCGCAGCCTCTAGGACCCTCTGTGTCACTGCTGCAGCGTTTGCGTGGATGACGCAGTCCCTCTGGCCCTCTATGCTGTCTTTGCTGGGCTCTGCGTGGCTTGAACTGGCTGCTGCCTCTCGCTCTCTGTTTCTGCGCTGGTTTCTTGGCACTGTCTCTACCTCTCTGCCCAATACTCATTGCCCCTCGTTGTTGATCACTGATTCAACTTTGCTTAGCAACCTCGCTCTAGCAAAATGAATGATTGATCACTCTGGTGTGTTCTCCAACTGACCCTCAAGCCTCCTCTTATACTTTTCTTGTTGGTCCTTCAACGAATGGAGATTAAATCTCTAATCAATGACTAAGATTAGATTTGGCTTGATCCATGACTTTTGGAACCTTCTAACCCAGTTTTATATTAATACCCATTAATATTTTATTTTTCCTAAGTTTAGACTTAGGAACTCCATTAAAAATATTAATTATTTTAATATCTCCCAAACCAGGTACAATCTGTCCAAGCCATTTTTGGGTCTTGGAGTGTTAAATTGGCAACTAGGGCCAAACTCCATGTGGGTCAGCTTATTTATGACAGCTGATATTTTTATTGGATCCCTCTCGTCGAGAGGTGTTTATTTTGTTTATGTAATTATTATCAAGCCGACCAGCACTTATGTAGGCTCTAGAAGCCCAACCGACGTGTCTATTCAACCTCTACATTTTTAGTATAAATTGGTGAGGATTCGAAGTCATTTTGGATATGTATTCTTGAGGTGATCTCCTCTCCACGTCTGGGTTTTTGGAAGGAGAGAACCAAAAGATACACTTGCCCAAGTTTGATGATGCCCTAAATCCAACACAGTCATAAGCTTATACGTTGTTCATGGTGAAGCCGCAGATAGAAGGAACCCTGCCATAGTTATATGCAAGGCATAAAGACTCCTCATCTATACACAGGTTATGAGGATGGACGCAAAAACCTTAAATGGTGGACGGTCTTATATATACGCTGCAATCATGGTCCTGTATATACGCTGGAATCAATTACACGCACAACAATGCCCTATATTCTACACTCAGCTCAATACACAGTCAGCGCTGGATAGTCATACGCTTATATCAATGCTGGACACTGGGAAATAATGTAAACGCTGGACAGTCTCAGATATACGTTGCTCTCAACGAATGATATATGCTGTTCATAGTAAATACGTTGTGGATGTTCACAAGATAGCTGTACGTAGTCTTAATGTTTATGCTGGTTTCATGCTACCATGGGAGATAGCTGCACGCATTCATGCAGCCATGGGAGATACGTGTACGTAGTCAATGTTCACGCTTTCTGCAGTCACACTCATACGTAGCCAAAGGAAAGGCCATACTATACGATGCAGAGCACATATAGATTCTATACGCAGAAGCACATATACGCTGAGCACATATAGACGATACGCATTACTATGAGCTAGGGTATCCGCTAACAGCAACTCAAATTCTTTCGTGTGGATATTAGCAGATCCGCACTTAACGTGATGGGAGCCGTAGTGAATTAACATAGTGGAACCCGCTGAAGCACGCAGGCATGAAAGCACACTCGGCTGCTGTCATATAATAGAGCCGAAATTTCAAGATCCTGTGCACTGGCCGAAATGTATTTGTGGACAGAAATATGATGTCTATCACAGGTATGTGCTTGTCTTTTCTAATGATGAATTTGCCAGATATTATGGTCCAGATTAAACAGTTTGCAATTCTGGTATAATGGGTTGTATGAAGATGCTTGGTAAAGCTCCAAGTATAGTCCCTTGAGAGGGACAACAAGGGCTGTTAAGAGGCAGATGATTTGGAATCATAAAAATGGATATATGGAAGAGCTTAAGGGTAGACCCCATCTTCTGTACATATGACAGTGAAATATGACAATATGACAAAGCTTTTTGACAGTGATCTTCTGCGCTTATTGTAGTGTCACTTACTCTTATGAAAGTTATGCATAGCAGTGATATTGTTCTCTTGACAAGTGATGAATGGAGATAATATATGTTCCTATGACAATAATGTTTGGGCAACGACTTTAGTGATATTTGGACAATGTGTCTTGATGTGCTATGAAATGTTGAAAAGAATATCTCAGTATCCTACAACATGATGAATGAGATCATGTGCATAATGATCAAGGGCAACATGATAATGAACCAGATCATAGTCATGGACAGCATCATGATGGATAAGTAATGGGCAGCATGATTGGCAATGAGACTACATGCTGATGTATGAGGGCAGCATGATGATGGATAAGATCATGGACATGGGCAGCATGAGATCATGGAAATGAAGGGCAGCATGATGATGGATAAGATCATGGACATTAGCAACGTGATTAGTGAAGTATGGTGCAGTATGAGTGGTACAACAAGAGAACCAGATGCAGCACGATGATAGGTGAAGGAGTCACCTTGGAGAATCAGTTGAAGCAGAATGTCTTCAACTGATCTCATTGTTATAGAAGATGATCTATGCTTAGATCTAGACAAGTCAAAGTGTTGACTTCTATTGTAATTGTACTCTCTCTCTCTCTCTCTCTTTCTTTGCTGAACTTTGAAGATAAAAGAAGATTTGATCAAAGGGTTTCCCCACACATTGTGGGGTTTGTCCCTGGCTTGCGCCATATCTTGTGTCCTCTTCTCTTGGCTTGTCTTCTGCATATTATATTTATGTTCTATCTGCAGTTTATCGTAATGCTGATGTGATTGCTAACCGTGAAAATTTAAATAAATTGCTCTAGCATAGAACATACCAAAAATTAACATGGAGATCTCATGTGCTTTAGCCTTTCGACCAATTTTCATGGCTAAAGCACATCTGATGCTACCCCAAATCAACACCTGTGGGGTTAAAGTTTATTCGCACTAACTTGTAGGTAGGTGTAGGCGGCAAGGTCAAAAGAACTAACCATATTTAAGATTGTCCTGTTGATTCTTTCAGCTACTCCGTTTTGTTGGGGATTATAAAGCACGATTGTTTGATCTCATGGTGACGAAAATAGTTTTTAAATTCATTCGAAGCATATTCTTTTCCATTATCAGTAAGAATAGAGCCAATATGAGATTGTGCATCATTTTCAATCAATGCATGAAAGTTCTTGAATGTTTCAAAAGCTTCATATTTTGGTGTAGTCATCAATAAATGTCATCATATATATATTATCATTTACAGAAGGAACAAACATTGGGCCACATAAATCAAAAAGCATGAGTTCAAGTTTTCTATGTGCTCTGGAGTGAGAATCATGAAAAGATTGTTTGCTGTTCTTTCCTAAGATACAAGCATCACATTGCTCAAGTTTCCTAGGAATAGATGGCAAACCGGTAACACCATTTTTCTTCAACAAATGAAGGCAGTCATAGTTCAAGTGTCCAAATCTAGCATGCTATAAAAGACTTGATGGAAGTGTACCTTCATCATAATGAAAACTATATAAAAAGTTCTGTGCACGGGTAGAGGTTCCTTGCAGCGTCAGTAATCTTTCTTTTCTATCCTAATCATGACAAATGAGTGATCTAATGCTTTTCTGACCTCAACCTTGCCATTAAATATATGAATGGAGTGTCCTTGTTTGTTAGGTCCCTATACTAGTGTAACTCCTTATTGTTATTAGTACAACCCCCTTATTATATTGTTGTGCCCATGTAGTCCCCATATTGTTATTATTGTACCCCATAGAAGCCCACTATTGTTATTATTGTGCCCTTACATTATTATTGTTATGTCGACTTTAATTATATTATGACTCTTTAGACTCCTATATATAGAAAGGAGGTCTTGTCATTTGTATCATCCAAGAATTATTCATTTGTGTAATGTAAAGGAGGTTGCCCCTTCGAAGAGGATTATTTCTAAGGCGTTCATTTATCTTTTCTATCTTTTGTGAGTTGGTTTCATAACATTTGGTATCAGAACTTTGGATTTTAGGGTTTTTGCTGCTCCAAACAGGTCATCGTGGCATTTTCACTATAACTTTTGTTCTGCGATGTTTCAGAAGCTAAAAAAAAAACCCATTTGAGCTGAAATCACACTGAAGCTCGCGTCCGAATTTCAGATCTTGTCTCACTATATTTTCGGAGATATGTTTTGAGGAAGTTAGGGTTTTTTGCAAGCTCCAGAATTCCATCTCAAATAGGTCATTGTGGAATTTTCACTATAATTATTTTTCTACAAAGTTTAGACTCTGAAATTAAAACCCATTTGAGCCGAAAACTTGTTGAAGCTCGGGCCCGAATTTCAGATCTTGTTTCGCTATATTTGCGGAGATACAGTCCAAGAAATTTAGGGTTTCTGCAGGCTCCCGAATTACATCCCAAATAGGTGACCTTGGGAAAATCGTCATAACTTTCTGTCTGAGCATCAGATTGCAGTTTCGTAAGAAGTTATAGAAAGAGGACGTCCTGTAGATTTCTGTGTATCAATTTCAGGTCCGTAGGTCGAAACAGTGACATGTGGCACTTTGTACAAGTTCGCTCTTCTGAAAAGGTATATAATCAGGTTATCTTGGGAGATTGTGCATAAATATTTCTTGGAGAATCCAATTTCGATCAGACGGGTGGCATTGGAAAGAGGATGCAGAGGGCTACCGTAGGTTGTAATTTCAGAACTTAAAGATCCGAAAGTACAGAGTTACAGTCGTTTCAAGATTGAGCTCCTAAAATCAAGAAAAAGCGAGATGAGGAAGTTTGATGGCAAGGATTCGGTAAATTGGATACTACAAATGGAGAAATATTTTGATCTACATGGTGTACCACTGTTACAAAAAGTAAGTATTTCATCTAATTATTTAGAACCGAATCATTTTTTATGTATAAAGGGCTTTGTTCTCGTAAACCACTTGTCAAGTGGTCAATTTTGACGGAGGAAATGATAGCACATTATGAGGATACAAAGATGAACACCTTCTTTAGCTAATTGATAAATCTCAAACAAAAGGGTTCAATGGCAGAGCACGTTGAGGACTTCCAATAATTGAATATAAGGGTAAATGATATTCTAGAGAAGAAAATGGTTGATGTCTTCATAGGGACTTTAAAGGATAACATTCAGCACGAGGTTCGTCTTTGGGAACCTGATTCATTGGAGAAGGCATTCAGGTTGGCAACAAAAATTGAAAGCGAAATTATGGAAACAAGGAATCCCACCACTCACGACTATAATTATGGAAGTGTTTTTTCTCCTAGCCTTCCACAACCTACAAGGTTTACACCACAACAATTGGAAAAAAGAGAGAAAACGGGCTTTGTTACAATTGTGATAGCAAATACACTAAAGGTCATAAGTGTGTTGAGAAGAAATTATTTTACATAGATTATGAAGAGGAGGAAGAAAAGGATCAAGAAACATCAGAAAAAGAGGATATACACCAGGAACCAACCCTAGAGAAAGAAGAAATGAATCCGACCATATTTTTTAAAGCATCGGCCAGAATTACCACTCCTCAAACTCGGAAGATAGAAGGACATACCAAGAAGAAAAAGGTTCATGAAGTGAAAGATCACATCGAGAAAGAAGAAATGAATCCAACCATATCTTGTAATGCATTGGCCGGAATTACCACTCCTCAAACTATCAAGATAAAAGGACATATCAAGAAGAAAAATGTTCAAGAAGTGAAAGATCACATCAAGCATCAAGAAATGAATCCAGCCATATCTTGTAATGCATTGGAAGAAATTATGACTCCTCAAACTCTCAAGATAGAAGGACATATCAAGAAGAAAAAGATTCAAGCAGTGAAAGATCACATCGAGCATCAACAACAAGTTCTCCAACTTTTAAAGGATAACGCCACTTTGGTGCAGAATCGAATGAAACAATAGGCAGATCAACATCGCAGTGAAAAATGTTTTGATGTAGGCGATTGGGTGTTTTTACGGGTACATCTCATGCAAGCTATTTATGAGAAGGAAATGTTGGCAATACTACATGCACTTAAGAAATGGTGACCTTATCTAATGGGAAGACATTTCAAGGTAAAATGGATCATGATAGTATTAAATACTTTTTAGAACAAAGATTATCTTTAGAAGAAAAGAAAAAATAGGTCACAAATATGTTGGGTTATGACATTGAAATCATCTACAAAAAAGGGAAGAAAAATGTTGTTGCAGATGCACCCTTAAGAAAGGGTGAGGATGTGGAAGCATTGTTTTGTGCTATTTCTATTATCCAACCAGATTGGATAAACGAAGTAAGGGATGAATGGAAGAAGGACGAAGAAGTGTCACCACTCATTCAAAAGTTGCAGAAGATCCCAGTTCAAACAATATTGCCAGAACTTTACGAGGAAGGAAAAATAATATTGGAGCCTAGAGCAATCACAGAAACAAGAACCTGACAGCCTACGAAATCGATCAATTTCAGAGTATCTCATCAAGTGGAAGAACTTACCCGCTCAAGATTCCACATGGGAAGACAATAATTTTATACAGAAGCATCAAGAACTACTCAAGTGTTGAGGACAACACTTTTTGAAGGAGAGGGGCATGTTAGATCCCTATACTACTAGTGTAACCCCTTATTATTATTGGTACAATCCCCTTATTATATTGTTGTACCCATGTAGTCCCCATATTGTTATTATTGTGCCCCATAGAAGCCCACTATTGTTATTATTGTGCACTTACATTATTATTGTTATGTCAGCTTTGATTATGTTATGACCCTTTAGACTCCTATATATAGAAAGGAGGTCTTGTCATTTGTATCATCCAAGAATTATTCATTTGTGTAATGTAAAGGAGGTTGCCCCTTCGAAGAGGCTTATTTCTAAGACGTTCATCTATCTTTTCTATCTTTTGTGAGCTGGTTTCATAACATTGTTGGTGGATGTGGACTAAAGACAACAAGTTTCTCCTCAACTCCGTGAGGTATAGAACATCAGGTAGAAGAAAGTCTGGAAGACGAGGCAGTTTGAGCTTAATGGTGCCAAACCCTGATGGCTTGAGTTTCAACTAGTCTACAAAGTACACTGCTCCATTGATCAAAGTGGATGGTGGTGGCCACCTGCCTATTCCACTTGGACCCCCACCACTGTCTCTTTCTGTTTTTCAGTATCCTTAATTGTAGCATAGTTTACTATTTTTGTAGTTTTTCGGGTCCTGAACTTCCAGAGCCGTTTTGAGGCCCTAAGCGACGTTTTTTGGGGAAAATGGGGCAAACTTGGGTTTTTGACCATGTTTACCACTCAAAAGTTGTAGTCCTTGAATAGATCTTTCTAACGAGGTATTGTGCGTGTCAAACGAAGATCGCATGCCAAAGTTACGACCTCAGGAAGTTGATGTGCCAATTTACCCAAACGGGGCATATAGCTTTGGGGCTTCATCTCCTAGAGTTAAGGTTTTGGATGTTCAGGGTTTTCCATTGTTTCTCAATAATAAATAGGCCTTCAAGCCTCATTGTAACATAGTTCAAAGGCATGTAACCGCCACATCTCTTTTCAGAGATAAGCTACCATCACCCGAGCTAGTTTATTTCCATTCTGTTTGTAAGCTTATTTCAGTATTTGATATTAATGAAATGAAGTGTTATTTTTGCTGTATCTCTGTATTTATGGTTATGTATGTAATTTGTTGCATTCTTGTTTAAGTTTGGATTAGTGGTATGAGAGCAGTCTACTCTTTCTCGGGTTTTCTTTGCATGTCCCCAACGAAGTCGGGATATAAGGAGTTAGGGCTCGAATTGGTCTAATCTTTGCAAGATCAACCTCACAAACCTTGACGACCTCCCATGGTGGAAGAGAAGAGAGACGCGGGGGCAGGAGATCCTTTCATAATCTTGCTCGAAGAAGCCCTTGAGCGACAGAGAAACGCGATGATGGACAACTTTGCCCAGATCCTTTAACAACTACCTAAAGGCGATGCATCTCCTTCCAACAGCCACTCTGGAAGCGCCACACCCTTAAAAGTGGGGAAAAATCGTGGGGGGGATTTTTTTTTTCCTTTTCGTTAAGAGGAGGAGGAGGTGACCCAAGCTACCCCTGTCACAAGTAGAGGACGTGGTCTACCTCCTGTAGCTCCTAGTTCTTCAGCTTCTAGAGCACAACAGAGTCTACTGCCAACTCCACCGACATCTACATCTAGAGGGGCAAAGGAAATCAGTAGTATTAGACTTTAGTTATTTGGTTCATTTCATTGTATATGACATTATGACTCATGATATGAGATACATTATTATATTTTTTGTTGATATTTTGAGGCTGAGTTGGGAGTCATGAGTCAGGACTTACTATTCAGGACATGATTCACTGTTATGTGTGATGTGGCACTAGAAATGATATTAAACATCTTATATATTAGTTCTTTTATCATATTTATGTGTCAATGTATTTATTTTATGTTGTAGATGCTTTAGATATTAAAAAAATTGAAAAAAATGAATATTTTTGTATGTTACGATTTTTTCCCGATTTTCACCGATTTTTTCCTGATTTTTCCGATTTTTTCTGATTTTTACCTTGCGTCGATAATATCCCGATAACGATTAGTGCAACATTGGGTCAAATAGATACGAATGCCGTAGATAAATGGTTAAATCTGCTAGAAGGATATTTTTCTGTTCATGATTTTTCCAGCCGGGAAAAGATTACTTTTGCACTTCTCAAAGCACCCCCCACGTCAAGGACTGGTGGGAAACCTACTGTGAGAAGAAGGACGAAAGCATCATCACTATTTTCAGCCACACCCACCTGGAATTCGCGGGACACCATCAAGGAGCAGTTCTACCCTGTCGGGAGCTATGAGGATAAATACATAAAGTGGATCACGCTACGACAAGGAAGGGACCAAGACGAGTTAGAGTTTACCAATGCTTTTCATACCCTTCGCACAAAGTTGGGTATCAAGGATTTTGAGCGGCATTTGGTACTCAAGTACCACAGTTGTCTACACAGATACATCCAGGATGAGATGGAGTTCCTGGACATCTCCTCGCTCGGAACGACGTACCGATACACTGTCAAGATTGAGTAGAAGTTTAAACAGAAAAAACGAGACTTTGGATCTGCGAATCCGAAGCAAGGGAAAGGTGCCCCTAAATTGCATAGCAAAGGACAAAGCCAAGGTAGGGCGACCCAGGATAACCTGCCAAATCCGCAAGCAAAGAACAACACCACGAAGACAAAGAAAGACATGGGAAAGTGGTGTGAGTTCCATAAGAGCTCCACTCACAACACAAGTGAGTATTGGGCCAAGCAGTCACTGGTGGCCGAGCTGAAGGCTTCCGAATTAGATGCATGTTCCGACTCTGAGTCAGAACCCCAACAAGGGGAATGATAAAGGGAAGTAGATCATTGACGCGGAGCCTAGTGCCATTGTGGCCACCACCAAGATCCAAAAGATTGAGCCTGAAGATCCAGAGGGGGAACACCTCTTCCACTCATAGATGTGGGTGAAGGGTTCTCCGTTGCAGTTCATTGTCGATAGCGGGAGCCAAAAGAACCTCATTTCAGCAGAGGTCGTGAAGTGGCTGGGCCTACCGACTACAACACATCCACAACCGTACACCATCGGGTGGCTTCACCAAGGACGAGATCTTCGCGTTAGGCAGTAGTGCCGCCTTGCCTACAACATCAAGATTCAAGCCCTCACGGATGAGGTATTGTGTGATGTTGCTCCTTTTAAAGTTTGTGATGTATTATTAGGACAACCATACTTGTGGAAGCGACATGTTGTATATGAGTCTAGACCTCGCTCTGTTATTATTTCTTTGGGTAATAAGTTATACAGGATACTGGAGGTAGCCCTGCCTACTGCCATCTCTTTAATCTTTGCTATGCAATGCAGTAAGATCATCTCCCAGACTGAGAAATTTGTTTTCTTTCTGATTCGCTCTCAAAGTAAGGGGAAGATCGTAGCCATGGTCAGTGTTTTCATCTTGAAAAGAAATCAATTAAATTCGAAATTAATTTTGCCTCCAAATTTGATAGGTCGACTCCAATATTTGACAAGTTGGCTGCATCGCTTTAAGGCACCCATTCGACCCCCTATGATGACTATTTATCTGTGAGGAATTGCTCCTCATTTGAGCAATTTGTCTTTGCGTCTATTATTTTTGTTTTCTGCGAGCTATTGAAGAAAAGAGGAGGCTGAAAATCTTGGTGCAAGAGTAGTTCTGTTTCTTGATCCTGTTCTGGTCAGCGTGTATATTCATCATTCCATTTTTGGATATTTTGATGGACAATGGACTTTCTCTCATAATGAAAGTATTTCTGGGTTTTCCTTTTTGTGGTTTTTTCCCTGGCCTCAAGCCTAATTCTCTGTGTCTCGTTCTTTATCTTACTGTTGTTTCTATAACTCTTTCATGTTTAAAATAGTTGTAATTTTCTTGTATAACTGCTTGATGATACTATGTGAAAATACTGTTATTTAATCATTTGAAGTAGTTATCACTAAAGAAAATTTGTCTAGTTTGCCTATGCTAAAAGATCAACATGGTATCAGAGCGCAGGTTAACCCAAGAGCAATTGTAGAGGACGAATTTATCTATGGAAGACCAAGCTCTCTGTGTCCCATTTGTGCTCTTCTGGAAAGTTTTATCCCTCTTTTGTAATTTTATTTGAGTTAATCCGAGCTTTTGTTCTAAGTTCGTTGATGATCCAAGATTGCTAGTTGAAAAACCCAAAGCTCTGTGGGCCATGTATATCAAAGACTATATATATATATATATATATATATATATATATTTCTCTGTGACTCATATTAAATTTCACTACGGCTCGCACATCTCTGTGGATTGAACGATTATCTGTGATGCTAAGTCCTTGATCTCTGTTAATGTGAGAAGCCTTAAATATTTGTTGATGTGAAGATGAGAAGACAAATCTCTTTATAGATGCGAGAAGACTATTCTTTGTTGATATGAAGAAGTCCAACATTTGTGATGTGAAAAGACTAACCTTTGTTAGTGACCTCAATCTCCATGATGAAAGAAAATCAATTACGTGATGAAGCCGAAGTCCCTAATTTCTATAATGCAAAGACAAACCTTAATCTCTGTGACAAGGACGCTATGTGATACGTAGATCCTTGATCTCTGTGATGCAAAGATGCCAGTGAGGTTAATCTCTGTTTAATGTGAAAAAAGACGTAAGTGTAATCTTTGTACTAAAGCGAAGAACCCTGTGACTTTATTCTATGTATTGATGCGAGGTTGAGGGAGTGACATTGTTCTTATGGTAGTGATGAGAAATGATGACAGTGACCTTGTCCTTATAATGTTGACGATGATATTCAAGACAATTATATATGGCAGAGTAACCTTGATATGACAGTACGATGATGTTAAGTGATAGTACCTCTATGCCAGTTGTGATAGTACCTGTGATATACAGTGACCTTGTGACAGTACCTGTGATATGCAGTGACCTTGTGACATGATGAATGGTAGTCAATTTGATATAGTTCTGTAACCCTATGGCTGTGACCTTGATGGCAGTAAGAAATCTCTATCCATAACAAAAGAGATGATGTCTCTTTGTAAGTTTGCTCAAGAAGTTGTACCTCATATATATTAGTATTCAAAGCTAAAGAAGCTAAGATTATGCTTATGGTCTGATCTATGCTCGTAATTAGAGGTATTATCAATTTATCTCCCACGATAAATGATCGAAGTATACAAATTTTACATCAAATGAGTACTTGCCATGAATTTTGTGAAGAAGCTCTTGAAAAAGGAGCCATGGAAAGGTGTGACTTAAAATAAAAGAAGTTACATGCAAATTAGAATATATATGCTATAGTCCTGGATGGTCAAATGTATTGCTAAATCTCTGCTACTGTTCAATGACAAGAAGGGTCTCTTGATTTTAAAAGGTTGTAAATCCTATCATAACAAAAAGGATTGAAGAAGGAAACCCAGGAAAAAATATATCATTTCAAGGGTTTGTAAACCTGAAAAGTGATTAGGGTTTGAAGTTATAACCCTAGCTATTCAAATTGCAAACCCTAGCCAATAACTGTTAACCCTACCTCGATATAAAGGGTTGAGAATATCTTGGGCGTATGAATTGATTGCTAAAAGATCTTGATTTGCAGGTTGGAATCAAGAGGGCTAAAGATCAAGAGGGAGCTGTCTTGATCAGAAAGAGATAAGTATCTTGTATCTCTTTTATTGTTTTAATTATTACTGACATTGGATTGTTCATGAACCCTAGGTAGGGCTTGGAGAAGGAAATGAAAGGCTTATGGACCATTATGTCCATTTGGTAGTAGAAACCCTAACACTTTAATGTTGATGTATGATTCTTGATGATGTATTCCTTGTTGATAATAAAATGACTTCTTGATGATGAGGACTCCTTGTTGATGATGATGTGAACTCCTTGTTGTTGTTAATTTGGACTCCTTGATGTCATGGACTCCTCGATGATGTGGATTCTTTTGATGATATTGATATATGACTCCTTGTTGCTGATGATGTGGACTCCTTAATGATGAATGATGTGTACTCTATGATGTTGACGATGTGTATTCCTTGTTGATGATGATGAGTACTCCTTGTTGACAATGATGTATGACTCATTGATGACGTGGATGATGTGAGTGGACTCCTTGATGGTGATATGGACTCCTTGATGGTTACTCTGTGAACTTCTTGATGATATGGAGTCCAATCTTGGAGCAAGAGTAGTTCTGTTTCTTGATCATGTTCTGGTTAGCGTGTATATTTATCATTCCGTTTTTGGATACTTTGATGGACTATGGACTCTCTCTCACAAGGAAAGTATTTCTGGGTTTTCTTTTTGTGGGTTTTTCCCTGGCCTCAGGCCTAATTCTTTGTGTCTCGTTCTTTATCTTACTGTTGTTTCTATAACTCTTTCATGTTTAAATTAGTTGTAATTTTCTTGTATAATTGCTTGATGATACTGTGTGAAAATACTGTTATTTAATCATTTGAAGTAGTTATCACTAAAGAAAATTTGTCTAGTTTACCTATGCTGAAAGAACAACATGGTATCAGAGCGAAGGTTAATCCAAGAGCAATTGTAGAGGACAAATTTATCTATGGAAGACCAAGCTCTCTGTGTCCCATTTGTGCTCTTTTGGAAGGTTTTTTCTCTCTTTTGTAATTTTATCTGACTTAATCCGAGCTTTTGTTCTAAGTTCGTTGATGATCCAAGATTGCTAGTCAAAAAACGCAAAGCTCTGTGAGCCATGTATCTCAAAGACTCGCGGTATATATATATATATATATATTTCTTTGTGCTTCATATTGTATTTCACTATGGCTCGCACATCTCTGTGGATTGAACGATTCTTTGTGATGCTAAGTCCTTGATCTCTGTTAATGCGAGAAGGCTTAAATATTTGTTGATGTGAAGATGAGAAGACGATCTCTGTATAGATGCGAGAAGAATATTCTTTGTTGATATGAAGAAGTCCAACATTTGTGATGCGAAAAGACTAACCTCTGTTAGTAACCTAAATCTCCATGATGAAAGAAAATCAATTATGCGAAGAAGCCGAAGTCCCTAATTTCTGTAATGCAAAGACAAACCTTAATCTTTGTGACAAGGACACTATGTGATACGTAGATCCCTGATCTCTGTGATGCGAAGATGCGAGTGAGGTTAATCTCTGTTTAATGTGAAAAACAACGAAGTATAATCTTTGTACTAAAGCGAAGAACCCTATGACTTTATTCTATGTATTGATGCGAGATTGAGGGAGTGACTCTGTTCTTATGGTAGTGATGAGAAATGATGACAGTGACCTTGTCCTTATAATGTTGACGATGATATTCAAGACAATTATATATGGCAGAGTAACCTTGATATGACAATATGACAATGTTAAGTGATAGTACCTCTATGACAGTTGTGACAGTACCTGTGATATACAACCTTGTGACATGATGAATGGTAGTCAATTTGATATAGTTATGTAACCCTATGTATGGTTGTGACCTTGATGGCAGTAAGAAATCTCTATCCATAACAAAAGAGATGATGTCTCTTTGTAAGTTTGCTCAAGAAGTTGTACCTCATATATATTAGTATTCAAAGCTAAAGAAGCTGCGATTATGCTTATGGTCTGATCTATGTTCTTAATTAGAGGTATTATCAATTTATCTCCCACGATAAATGATCGAAGTATACAACTTTTACATCAAATGAGTACTTTCCATGAATTTTGTGAAGAAGCTCTTGAAAAAGGAGCAATGGAAAGGTGTGACTAAAAATAGAAGAAGCTACATACAAATTAGAATATATATGCTATAGTCCTGGATGGTCAAATGTATTGCTAAATCTCTGCTACTGTTTAATGACAAGAGGGTCTCTTGATTTTAAAAGCTTGTAAATCCTATCATAACAAAAAGGATTGAAGAAGGAAACCTAGGAAAAAATATTTCATTTCAAGGGTTTGTAAACTTGAAAAGTGATTAGGGTTTGAAGTTATAACCCTAGCTGTTCAAATTGCAAACCCTAGCCAATAACTGTTAACCCTACCTCGATATAAAGGGTTGAGAATATCCTGGGCGTATGAATTGATTGCTAAAAGATTTGACACCTTGATGTTAAGGTTGATTTGCAGGTTGGAATCAAGAGGGCTAAAGATCAAGAGGGCGCTGTCTTGATCATAAAAAGATAAGTATCTTGTATCTCTTTTATTGTTTTAATTATTACTGACATTGGATTGTTCATGAACCCTAGGTAGGGCTTGGAGAAGGAAATGAAAGGCTTATGGACCATTATGTCCAATTGGTAGAAGAAACCCTAACACTTTAATGTTGATGTATGACTCTTGATGATGTATTCCTTGTTGATAATAAAATGACTTCTTGATGATGAGGACTCCTTGTTGATGATGATGTGAACTCCTTGTTGTTGTTAATTTAGACTCCTTGATGTCATGGACTCCTCGATGATGTGGATTCTTCTGATGATATTGATATATGACTCCTTGTTGCTGATGATGTGGAGTCCTTAATGATGAATGATGCGTACTCTAGGATGTTGACGATGTGTATTCCTTGTTGATGATGATAAGTACTCCTTGTTGACAATGATGTATGACTCATTGATGACGTGGATGATGTGATTGGACTCCTTGATGGTTACTCTTTGATGATGATGATGTGAACTTCTTGATGATATGGAGTCATTTGATGATGACTTGGACAAGTTCAACTCCCTCACAATATGTACAAGATTGGCTCCTTGATAATGTGGATGAAGTTGTCTCCCTGATGGTTATTCCTCGCTGATGTGGACGAGTTTGATTGGGTACAAGAGAGTAAGTTCGAAAGGGAGCTGAATCACTCTCAAGAGATAAGTAGATTCTTATTTGTTTCTATTGTTGTTTTGTGAGTCTCTTGTCTTTGTATATCTTGTGTTTGTTCTTCCTTGGCCTCCTAGTGAGGATTGCAGGTATGTAATGAAGATTGCCAAGGTGTGGCAATTGTTGAGAATGGATGGAAGAACAAAGTGACAAGAAGACTAGTGTTTGATGAGCCTTGGACTTAGAGGTAGCTGACAAGATCAACTTGATTGAAACATGTTTTGACCCTTGCTGTTCAATAGGAAGAGGACTTGAAGTCTTGAAGGATGATGCTGATCTACTGAAGACGAGTTCGTGAACTCCACTGTTATGAGTTGATGATATGCTTTTGATGAAGGCTGAGAACTTGATTAGTGTAAGAGGGCGCTGATTGAAAGTGTTTGATCTGATGATGAGATCTAAGACAATTAGTAAGGTATTACAGACTCGTGCTTGGATGTGCTTATGTTATTTTATGCAATGGATCGATAAGATTGCGGAATACATAGACAATGAAGCAGTTAACAAAAACATAATAGACAACACATAACACAACAAATTTAATGAGGAATTCACCCAATACTCCTGGGCTACATCTCCTGGTCCAGCCTTTAGTGGTGGCCTCTCTATTATGTCTTCAAGCAGAGTTTTACAACAGTATGAGCTCAATTTGAGACTCAATACACAACAGATACAACAGCAAGAGTTTGCTTGAACCTCTCAAGCTTCTCTGAGTACACAGACTCTCTCAATCACTCTCTGTCTCTGTCTTAGCTCTGTCTCGGCACTACCTGCCTCTGTCTTCTGTTTTCTATGGCTTTAAAGCCAAACTGCGCTGCCTGTTCGTTTCAACTTCTCGGCTTTTTGTCTCCCTGACCTCTGTCCGCTAAACGCTTCCAAGGATGTTGGCCACCTGTACTGTAACGGGATAGGTCATCAGGCCTTTGAAATCCTTCGGAATGCCAAAAACGATCGTTTTCTGTTTACACAGAGAAACACTGCAAAACTGTGAAATTCCGCCAAAACACTGTTCATTTCGGACTTCAAAAGTCCTTAAATCCGGTCTATTTTCCTATCGGGTCCATCCCCAATCGCTATCGCAAGTTGCTTCAGCCTTGTTCCTTTGTATTTTTAAAAATACGTTAAAACTGTGAAAACAACGTAAAAATGGCTCCCCCCAGACTTGAAACAATATATTTTTCCATTCACGAACCCTTTCGGGTCCGGTTTATCGCATCGGCGCTTTATCCTTCGCATTTCATTTAATAAACGAAACTGCGAAAATACATTAAAAATGGTGTTTGATGGATCTCAAATATTGTGAGATAGCATTTATATTTGTTATTGGGTTCGGCTGGTCTTATCACAGATATGTATATGTATAAGTCCTGCTCCATGGTGTTGCTCCGATGCGATATTGCGATGCGATTGATCGTAATCGCATATTACGATAACCCTGGGCCGTTGTAAGCGCTTCATTGTGGTTGCCGATTGCGATGTTGCGATGCAACGTGGGCCGTCGATCTGCGTGCTTGATCGACGATCCTTGTTGACTCCGTCGATCGCCATCGTAACATATATATGGTATGCACTGATATCCTCCGTCTGTCTGTGCCGATTGCGATTTGTCGATCAGATTTGGACCGTTGATCGGCCAGATCTAACGGCTACTGTGCATTCACCGTTCCGACCTCTGATACTCTATTTTTTTCACTATTTGCTCGTGTTTTTGCCTCTTGATAGTGTTTTTCCGCCTTTTGGAAGGTTCCCCTTATGCGATGGTTTTGATCTTTTAGGCGTTTTTAAGAGATTTTGAAGACTTAGAGAGTGTTTTAGGATTCGTTTGGATCACGCCTTCCCACTGAAAGGGCTTTTGGACCACCAAAAGTTGGTTTTCAAGCATCGCTCAAGCGAGGATACAACTGCCTCACTTGTCCAATCTCTATCCATTTTGCACTGTTGGGTTTTGAACCTTTGAGTCCAATTCTAAGGTACTCAACATCCCTTCTGCGCGTAGTTCTCACCTTCCTATCCAGAACTGTATCTTCCTGCAACTCATTGAGATATTCAGGCAACAAATCATCAATAGAAGGCAATTGACTTTGCTCTTCGGGATCTTCAATTAATGAAGGTTCAAAAGTCTTAAATTTTCTTCATTTACCACTGAATAGATGTGCATGTAAGCTAGCAAATCAAGGCGGAAAACATTCTCACCAATTTTCTCAAGTATCTTGGAAGGCCCATACCTTATTGGCTTCAGTTTCTTTCCTTCACCTTGCATTCTGTCTTTGTTGATATACAACCAGACTTGATCACCAACTTGGAAGCTATGCTCGATCCGATGCTTATCATGCCTTGCCTTGTATTTGGCTTGGCTCTTTTCCAGCTGTTCCTGCATTGCTTGGTGAATTTCTTGGATCTGTTCAATGAACCTAGTTGCTTTGTCCATATCGCTATGTCCATCAACCGCTATGTCTTTTTCAAAGACAAAATCCAAGGGAAACCTTGGTATAAAACCAAAACAGGTCTCAAAAGGAGATCTCTGTGTATTAAAATGCTTAGCACGGTTGTAAGCATGTTGCACATAACATAAATGTTCATCCCAAAGCGTGGGATGCTTGCTGCAATAACCCTTGAGCAACTGGATCACTATCTTGTTGACCACCTCTGTTTGGCCATCTGTTTGTGGATGAAAGGCTGTGCTCTTCTTCAGTCTGGTGTCCATCGATTCCCACGGAATCGACCAAAACTTCCCAACAAATCGGGAATCTCGATCAGATACTATGGAAGTGGGTAACCCAAAATGCACCCAGACAAGCTGAAAGAACAATTTCGCTATTTGTTCAGCTGTAATCTATTTGTTACAGGGTATTAAAATACACATTTTGCTGAACCTGTCCACAATAACATACAAATAGTCATGACCTTTTCGAGATTTTGGTAATCCCCCAACAAAATCCATGGAAACACTTTCCCAAGGATGAGAAGGAACTGGAAGTGGAGTGTACAAGCTTAGTTTTCTATTGCTAGGCTTGCTTTTAGCACACATGGTACACCCTTTAATATATCTAGAAAATGTTTAATGCATTCTTGGCCAATAGCAGAATCTTTGCAGCTGTGCAACCGTTTTGCTTATACCAAAATGACCTGATATCAGAGAAGTATGTGCTTCCCTAATTATGTTAACTCTCTCAGTTTGTGGAATGCATAGCTTTCCAAAATGATACAAGAGTTTGTCCTTAACATAATAGTCCAATTCTTCTACTTTTTTGCCATGACATAAAGTTGCATATACATCTTTAAAATCTATATCTTGAGCATACTATTCAATGTAGCTTTCATGCATTACCGAGTTATGCTTAAGTATAGTAGATGCATTTATAATTGGTCTAGACAACATATCTGCAACTTTATTGTGTATGCCCTTTTTATATCTGATGACTAGATGAAACTGCTGTAGGAAACCCATCCACCTATAGTGTCTTGATTGCTGCAATTTAGTTTGTGAGTGCAAATACTGAAGTGGCTGATGATCAATATGTATAACTGTTTCTTTGCCCATTAAGTAATGTTTCCACTTTTTTACACTCTGTACTAATGCATACAATTCTTTATCATATGTGGAATAATTAACCACAACAAAATTAAATGTCTCAGAATGGTAGCATATGGGTTTACCATGTTGCATGACCACTGCTCCCATGGCATAGTCACTGGCATCTATTTCGATCTCAAATGGTCTTTGAAGATCTGGCAATGCTATTACTAGCGCTGTGTTAATTTTTTCTTTCAAGGTGTCGAAGGCTTTTTGCTGTTTGCCTCCCCATTGAAACACCTTGTTCAATCCTGTTAAAGCATGTAACCTTGTTCAATCCTGTTAAAGCATGTAAGGGCGCTGCAATTAAGGAAAAGTTAGCAATAAACTTTCTCCAATACTGTGCTGCTCCTAGTAAGCTTTTAACTTCTGTAGCAGATTTGGGTTTAGGCCAGTTTACAATGACTTCGACCTTAGAGGGATCTATCTTCAATTCACCACCCCCTACAATATGACCCAAATAATTCAAAGATGTTTTGCCAAATTCACATTTTGATAACTTAACATAGAGATTTTCCTTTTTCAAAACATCTAGAGTCTGCTTTACATGCTTCAAATGTTCTTCCCATGTTTTACTGAAAACAAGAATGTCATCCAAATATACAATTACAAAATCATCAATAAAAGGTCGGAGTACATCATTCATAACTCTCATGAAAGTGGCAGGAGCATTAGTTAAGCCAAAAGGCATAACTAGCCATTCATACAACCCTTGCTTTGTTTTGAAAGCAGTCTTCCATGCATCTTGCTCTGCTACTCTGACCTGATGGTAGCCACTACGCAAGGCCAATTTGGAAAAGCAAACAACTTCTTTTAGCTAATTCAATAGATCATCAATGCGAGGAAGGGGATAATGATTCTTGATCGTTATTTTATTCAATGCTCGGTAATCAATGCACATCCTCCACGAACCATATTTCTTCCTCACCAACACGATTGGAGATCCACATGGTGATGTGCTTGGTCTTATGTACCCTTTCTCGAGTAGCTCCTGTACCTACTTCTTGATCTCTGCATTCTCTAAAGCGGATAACTTGTACATTCCGATGTTAGGCAATGGAGTATCTCGCTGTAAATTAATATCATGTACAATTACCCTTTTGGGTGGCAGACCTTTAGATTCTTGAAATAGGGTATCATATTCTGAAACAACTTTTTCTAAATCAGCTTGCTGTTTAGCATCACAACCTTCAAATACATTGGTTTCATCAGGTTTCTTTTCCTCTGCCTTGAGTTTATGAGAGTATAATTATTCTTGAGTTTATGAGCTCTTACAATATATTTGACTCCATATTTAACGAGTTGATACTTATTTTCAGCGCTATAGAAAATGGCTTTTCTATCATACAAGTAAGGACTTCCTAAAACAATTCCACATATATCCAAGGGAAAGATACCTAACTCAACCTCATCTACAAATGCTGACCCAAAAGAAGACCTAAGTTTACATTGTCTGGTCACTTGTAGCTTTGCTTTATCACATACCCAACCTAATGGATATGGCTTCTTTTGAGGTGTGGTTAGTAGTTCCAATTTCTTTACAATTGCTTCAGAAATCAAGTTTACTTGTGAGCCACTATCAAATAAAGTATCAATCTTTTGATGCTTGGAAATAACTCTAATATGAAAAATCTCATGTCTTTTCCTCTCATTTTCTTCACTATCAATAGTTTGTGCAGAATTACTAGTAGATGCTTCAGAATTTTTACCTTTTATACCTGTGGCTGTGATTGTTGTTTCATCACCTGAGTCTGACCCCAAATCTTTCTGTATAGCAGCAACAGCCTTCTTCTTCTTGCCATCGAACTTCTTGGGTTTTAGCTCTGGATGTAAAGACCAGCAATGTTCATCATCATGTCCATCCTTCTTGCAGTGAGTGCATGAAGGTTTGTCTTTCTGTACAACATTTGCCTTCCTCTCTTTCCATTTTTGCTTCCTCTTTTCCTTGTTCTTGCTTGCAGTGGGTTTTGATGATCCCCCAATCTCTGGGTTCACATTCTTGCCCCTAGCCTCTAGATGGGTAGTCTGAACAGATACCTCATCTATGCTAGTAGGGTTAAACATGAGAATGGTGTGCCTCAAATCGCTGTGCAGACCACCTATATACTTCAACAAAGTTTCAAGTGAGTCTAAAGAAATGCCTAGAGTTAAAGTTTTTTTTCTAAATTCTTGGGTATAGCTTTGTACACTTTGCCCTTTTAATTGGCGAAGAGTTTGCCAACTTATCATAGCTTGCTGCATATAAGCTAGTGGATAGAACTGTTTTTTAATGGCAGAAACAAATTCACTCTCGACAGAAAGAATTTTACCATGTTTCTTCAAGTCAGCTTGTGTCTTGCTTTCCCACCATACCAAGGCAGTTCCTCCCAGGCGTAGGCTGGCCAGTTGAATTTTACTCCTGTATGAATCAATATTCTGCACCCTGCAATACACATCAATCTGTCTAATCCAGTTATCTAGGTTCTCTGCATTTAATTCTCCATCATATATTGGAAAATCAAATTTAACATCTAATTTAACCAAGGATGTTTTCTTTTTTTTATTTTCAGGGCTATCAAGAGGTGTGGATAGAGGAGCCTCTTTTCCTTTCCCTTTGCCTTGAGAATGGCCATCTAGAAGAGATTCTTCTGTTCCTTTGTCTTGTTTGGAGGTTGAAGAATCTTCACTTCGACCTTTCTTAAATTCTCTATACATCTCTTCTACCATGGCTCTCATGGTCATGAAACTGTCCATGAACTGAGAGTTTGATTCCAAGGGGTTTTCTTCTGCCATTTTTCTCCTAGGATAGACTCTTCCTATTTTTGGGTTAGTCTCAACCAATTCACCTTCTCCTGATTTGAGCTTTGACCTAGTTATCATTCATCAATCCAGCACAAGCTTGTCTAACCTTAACAACCTAAAGCTCTAATACCACTTGATCTGATGATGAGATTTAAGACAATTAGTAAGGTATTACAGACTCATGTGCTTGGATGTGCCTATGTTATTTTATGCAATGGATCGATAAGATTGCGGAATACATAGACAATGAAGCAGTGAGCAAAAACATAATAAACAACACATAACACAACAAATTTAATGAGGAGTTCACCTAATACTCCTGGGCTACATCTCCTAGTCCAACCTTCAATGGTGGCCTCTCTATTATGTCTTCAAGCAGAGTTTTACAACAGTATGAGCTCAATTTGAGACTCAATACACAATAGATACATCAACAAGAGTTTGCTTGAACCTCTCAAGCCTTTCTAAGTAAACAGACTCTCTCAATCATTCTCTGTCTCTGTCTTAGCTCTGTCTTGGCACTGCCTACATCTGTCTTCTGTTTTATATGGCTTTAAAGCCAAACTGTGCTGCCTGTTCGTTTCAGCTTCTCGGCTTTTTGTCTCCCCGACCTCTCTCCACTCAGATCCATTTTTAAGTGTTAGCAATCATTGCTAAATGCTTCTAAGGATGGTGGCCACCTTTACCGTAACGAGATAGGTTATCGGGCCTTTGAAATCCTTCGGAATGCCAAAAACGATCATTTTCTATTTACACAGAGAAACACTGCAAAACTTTGAAATTCCGCCAAAACATTGTTCATTTCGGACTTCAAAAGTCCTTAAATCCGATCTATTTTCCTATCGGGTCCATCCCCAATCGCTATTGCAAGTCGCTTAGGCCTTGTTCCTTTGTAGTTTTAAAAATACGTTAAAACTGTGAGAACAACCTAAAAATGGCTTCCCCCGGACTTGGAACAATATATTTTTCCATTCATGAACCCTTTTGGGTCCGTTTTATCGCATCGATGCTTTATCCTTCGCATTTCGTTTAATAAATGAAACTGCGAAAATACATTAAAAATGGTGTTTGACGGATCTCAAATATTGTGAGATGCATTTATATTTGTTATTGTGTCCGACTGGTTGCATCGCAGATCTGTATATGTATAAGTCCCGCTCCATGGTGTTGCTCCGATGTGATATCGCGATGCGATTGATCGCAATCGCATATCACGATAACCCCGGGCCGTTGTAAGCGCTTCATTGTGGTTGCCGATTGCGATGTTGCGATGCAACGTGGGCCGTCGATCTGCGCGCTTGATCGACGGTCCTCGTTGACTCCGTTGATCGCCATCGCAACATATATATGGTATGTGCCGATATCCTCCATCTGTCTGTGCTGATTGCGATTTGCCGATCAGATCTGGACCGTTGATTAGCCAGATCTGACGACTACTGTGCATTCACCGTTCCAACCTCTGATACTCTGTTTTTTTCACTATTTTTTCGTGTTTTTGCCTCCCGACAATGTTTTTCTGCCTTTTGGAAGGTTCCCCTTATGCGATGGTTTTGATCTTTTAGGTGTTTTTAAGAGATTTTGAAGACTTAGAGAGTGTTTTAGGATCCATTTGGATCAGTGTTGTATGAGTTTGATGAAGTACTTGGTTAGGATGTGTCATGATGGACTGTGAGTCCATGAATACTTGCTTGATGAAGAAGAAGCTTTGAGACTCCACTGCTGATTTGTTGATTTGGCCCATTGAGGAAAGAAAGAGCATTGCAAGGTGCTGTATTGATTTGTATCACATGGATGTTGCTGTTACATTTCTCACATGACGCTGATTTGTGAAGCAGTGTGGCTTCAAGATGCTTGTTGATATGTGTGATCAAGAGATGGAATGACCATGGTGTACTCTTCTGTTGCAGAGCAGGTTGCTGATGTTTGCTTATATAAAAAGCTCTGGTTGAAGCTGAATGAATAGTTAGATGTCTGCCGTTTTATCAAGTGCTAGAATCCACCGTGGCTACTTTTTTGCTTTTGAGCAAATTGATGATTATGCGAGAAGCTTGGAATGGTTGAGGATCCCTTTGAGAGGGAGCATTGGTTTGGTAGCATCATAAAAATACTCCCTTCGAGTTACTGTGAGATCTATGTGGTTGGGGAGTTTTGTTTTGAGGCCTTGAGTGATCTCTTTAGGTTATCATGAGGTACTATTTTCATCTCTCCTTGAGAGAGGATTAATGGTATACTATTTTCATCTTTCCTTGAGAGGAGGTTGATGGTGTACTATTTTCATCTCTCCTTGTAAGGAGATTGATGGTTTACTATTTTCATATTTCCTTGAGAGGAGATTAATGGTGTACTATTTTCATCTGTCGTTGAGAGGAGATTGATGGTATATTATTTTCATCTCTCCCCTTGTGAGACTTGTGGTATGGTCGGGGAGATTGATGGTGTATTGTTTTCATCTCTCCCTTCATGAGACTTGTGGTATGGTCAGGGAGATTGATGCTGTGATCCCTTGGATGTTCTATGATACCTATGATTTGGTCGGGAAGGATGAGTCATCTCTGTGAGAGATGGACAATGATGAGTATAGCCTCATGAACAATGGTGTTTGGTTTGATGCTATCAACTTTTCTTATGTTGAGATATATTGAGAGAGAAAGAATGAAAAGTACCTCCCCTGCTAAGAGGGAGTGTTGGAATTTAAGTAGCCATGGTCAGTGTTTTCATCTTGAAAAGAAATCAATTAAAGTCAAACTTAATTATGCCTCCAAATTTGACAGGTCGGTTGGGCCCCTTTAAGGCACCCTTTCAACCCCCTATGATGACTATTTATATGTGAGGAATTGCTCCTCATTTGAGCAATTCATTTATATCTGTTATCTCTGTTTTTGTGAGCTATTGAAGAAAAGAGGAGGCCAAAAATCTTGGAGGAAGAGTAGTTATGTTCCTTGACCCTGTTCTAGTCAGCTTGTTTATTTATCATTCTGTTTTTGGATATTTTTATAGACTATGGACTCTCTCTCATAAAGAAAGTATTTATGGGTTTTCCCGTTTGTGGGTTTTGCCCCAACCTCAAGCCTAATTCTCTGTGTCTCTTTTTCTTTTTCGTACTGTTGTTTCTACTGCTCTTTCATGTTTAAATTAGTTGTAATTTTCTTGTATAACTGCTTGATGATACTATGTGAAAAATACCTTCATTTAATCATTTGAATTAGTTATCACTATAGAAAATTTGGCCAGTTTTCCTATGCTAGAAGAAAAAACATGTATGCCATTGCTGTATTGTTAAATTTGCTAGTGAGAGAGAGTTTGATGTGCTTTTCATGTTTGGGTAGACCTAGGGTTTTCTCTAGAGTTTGCACCAATTAGGGTTTGATGTATATGTCGAGACAAAGGATAGAGACTGATGCTATTGCTAGTTGTTTTGTTTAAGTGCTCCAAAGGCTGTAATATATTGCTAGTATTCGGTTAATAAGCATATGTCATTACTATTGGTCATATTGTTGATAAGCACAATATTGTGAGGACATTGCTCCTAAGGTTTGGATTGTTATGTTGCTAGAAATTTTCATGTCTGTTGTTACACTGATGTTGGGTTAAGTTTGTATATGTGTCTTGAGAGTATATTGCCATTAGGGTTTGCATTGTGTAGTTGCTTGATGACTAGTTGTTATTGATGGACTGCTGCTAGGGTTTCACAGTGAGAAGTATTGTATTGTTGTGACAAGCGTAGTGGTATATTGGCAATATTGATAGTGTTGTTGTCACAGTGATATGATAAGTGCATAGGCAGTACATCAGTGTTATTGATAACAGTGGCTGAGCAGCGTATCCAATGTAATCATCTTATCATTTCTTCTATCTTCAGGGCAATAGGGTGGTGCAAGGCAGACTTAGGTTGGAGCTTGACAACACTTCAGGGTGGTAGGGTGGTGCTAGGGCAAGTTGGAGCTTGCAGGGTGTTGGAGCATCCTTTCAGTTGGAGCTGATAAAACTAGGGGGTTGGAGCATCCTTTTTGTTGAAGCTAAGATAAACAGGGGGTTGGAGCGTTTTTTTATTAGAGCTAATAAAACTAGGGGGTTGAAGTGTCCTTCTACTTCGAGCTGGTAAATCAGGGTGTTGGAGCATCCTTTCAGTTGGAGCTGATAAATCAGGGGGGTGGAGCCTCCTTCTAGTTGTTGTTGGAGAATATCAGAAGTTGGAGCTTCTTGGTGGTGTAATCCATACAAACTTATATTAAAAGAGTTCAATGTTTTTTCTCATGGAAGGGTTTGCACGTATGCGTTGTTGAATGTTGTTGTTAACTATTTATGTGATGTGATGCTGATTTATGTTTTGATCTGATGCTAACATTATTTAATGCTCTAAAGATTAGAATTAACTAATCAAAGTGAAATACCGATTCACCCCCTCTTAGTATTTCCAACACATACATGTAACAATAACATAATGCAAGCAATAAACTCCAAAAACAAGCTTTATTATTTATAAATGTAAATATATTTCATTAGCCTCTATACATAAGCCTTAAGACTACTATCCTATATGTATGAACTATGAACATTGAACATAGAAGCTAGTAAAGCCAAAAGGAAAATAGTCATCATTCTCATCTTCATATTTGTGATGGCAAAGAGAAGAAAATGGGCATTCAACAGTGGAATGTGGATTTGTAGAAGTATTTCCAATTCCACTTCTAGGTTTTTTAATATTCAATGCAAGAAGAAAGATGACCAAGTCAGGACATTTAGGATCCGAAACAAAAAATCATTTTTTGTGGTTCCCAGGGAAAATTTAGGCCACATATAGACAAATTGTACGACCCAAAACACTCTATACAAGTGCTGAAACGTGCGGTACAATGCATGAAACGTGTTGTTATGAAACCAACTCACAAAAAGATAGAATAGATAAATCAACGACTTAAAAATCAACCTCTTCGAGGGGGAAACCTGCTTTACATTACACAAATGAACAATTCTTGGATGATACAAATGACATGACCTCTTTTCTATATATAGGAGTCTAAGGGGTCACAATATAACCAGAGCCGACATAACAATAATAATCTAAGGGCACAACAATAACAATGATGGGCTTCTACGAGGCACAATAATAACAATATGGGGACTACATGGGCACAACAATATAATAAAGGGGTTGCAAAAATAACAATAAAGGGTTACACTAGTAGTATAGAGACCTAACATGCCCCTCTCCTTCAAAAAGTGTTGTCCTCAACACTTGAGTAGTTCTAGATGCTTCTGTATAAAATTCTCGTCCTCCCATGTGGAATCTTTAGCGGGTAAGTTCTTCCACTTGATGAGATACTCTGAAATTGATCGATTTCATAGCTGTCGATTTCTTGTTTTTATGACTGCTTTAGGTTCCAATATGATTTTTCCTTCCTTGTCAACTTCTGGCTATATTGTTTGAACTAGGATCTTCTCACCTATAACCCTCTTTAAGCATGAAACATGGAAAACTGGGTGCACTCGGGAAGATGCAGGAAGCTCCAATTTGTATGCCATAGTACCAATCTTTTGTAACACCTTGTACGGACCATAATACTTTGGTGATAATTTATTATCGTTCTTAGCTTGCTTGAGGGACATTTGTTTGTATGGTTTTAGTCGTAGAAATACCCAGTCACCTACATCAAAACTTTTTTCGCTGTGATGTTGATCTGCTTGTTGTTTCATTCTATTCTGCACCAAAGCGAGGTTATCTTTTAAGAGTTTGAGAACTTTTCGTTGATGCTCGATGTGATCCTCCACTGCTTGAACCTTAGAATTTTCTTTTAAAGATGATGTGATGGATGGTGGATGATATCCATAAAGTGCCATAAATGGGGTCATTTTTGCTGCACTATGGAAGGAAGTGTTATACCACTATTCAGCCAGAGGAAACCACTTGACCTATTGTGTCTGTTTATCAGATACAAAGCAACAAAGATATCCTTCCAAACGTTTGTTCACTATCACAGTTTGCCCATCAGATTCAGGATGATAAGATGAGCTATCAGCTAACTGAGTACCCAAATATTCCACTTCTTGTACTCCAAATAAACAATTGGAGCTTTTTGCATATAATTGTTTCTCGTCAAATAGTTTGAGCACCTTGTCAACATGTTGAACATGATCCTTCCAAGACTTGATGTAGATTAGTATATCATAAAAAAATACTAACACAAATTTTCTAAGTAAGGGTTTGAAAATGGAATTCATCAAACCTTGAAATGTAGAAGGTGCATTGATAAGGCCAAAAGGCATGACCAAAAATTCATAATGACTCTCATGAGTTCTAAATGTTGTTTTTGGAATGTCTTCAATCTTCATTCTGATTTGATGATATCCTGAATGAAGATCCAACTTGGTGAAGTAAATTGCTCGATGTAATTCATCAAATAATTCATCAATGTCAGGAATGAGAAATTTATCTTTAATAGTAAGCTTGTTGAGCTCCCTATAATATGGGCACATGTGCTATGATCCATCCTTCTTGTGTACCAATACCACTGGAGCAGAGAAAGAACTTTGACTAGGTTGAATTATATCAACCTCTAGCATTTCTGCAACCATACGTTCAATTTCACTCTTTTGGGCATATGGATATATGCAAGGCCTAATGTTTGGGGAAAGACTTTCTAGAATCAAATGAATAGCATGATCATGATCACGAATAGGTGGGAGACCTTTGGGAGTCTCAAATACGTTGGAATGATTGTCCAAAACTTTTTGGAGATCTGGATATATAGAAGATTTCGATGTGGGTACCTCTAGTGAACATAATTGTGCGATTTCTCCCCATTGTTCTTTCTTTAGAAGCTTTGTCATGCTGTTAGAGCTGATTATATTTCCCGGTTTTCCTGCGATACCCCTTAATTCAACCTCTTTTCCTTCCCAAAAAATTTTCAAGAAAAGTTCTTGAAAATTAAAAGCTATTTTACCCAAAGATTGTAGCCATTGAACTCCTAGTACAACATCTGCACCACCCATTGGAATGGAAAGCATTGGACTATTCAAGACATATTCTCCCATGGATAACTTGATATTATGGCACTTTCCAGAGCAATTTATAGTTCCTCCATTTGCAACCATTACTTGACACTCTGGTGCTAGATATAGGAAGCAATTTAATTCCTTGGCTATCTTACAACGAATAAAAGTATGGGTACTACCCGAATCAATCAACACTATTACCTTTTTCTTCTTGATATGCCCTTCTATCTTGAGAGTTTGAGGAGTGGTAATTCCTATCAATGCATTACAATATATGGTTAGATTCATTTCTTCCTTCTTTGGGATTGGTTCTTATTGTATATCCTCTTCTTTTGACGTTTCTTGTTCCTTTTCTTGCTCCTCTTCCCCATCCATGTAAATTAATTTATTCTCAGCACACTTATGATTGTTAGTGTATTTTCTATCACAATTGTAACAAAGCCCTTTTGCTCTTTTTTCTTCCAATTGTTATGGTCTCAACCTTGTAGGTGGTGAAAGGCTAGGAGTAACAACACTTCCATCTTTATAGTTATGAGTGGTAGGCTTCCTTGTTGCCATAATTTTGCTTTCAATTTTTCTTGCCTGTTGAAGTTTCTAAGTTTACTTAGTTTGGAAACCCTCCATGCACTTTTTCTGATTTATTCCTACTTACTTGTTATTTTTCTTTAACAAGTTATTTACAAAGTAAATACTGAAAATAAACACCAGTGCATGCTCAACATATTACAGATCAGTAACTAAAAGAAACAAGAACAAACACACCACATGACACCATTATTTTTGGACCAATGTCCCCGGAAAAACCTAATGCAGGAAAACCGGTGCAACTATCTGAGGGTTTTCTTATTAAGCAATATCAGAGTACAATCTGGGTGTCGAAACTGGCCTACCCAACAAAGAATTTCTTTTGCAGCTATACCTCACAGTTTGAGAGAAATCTCCTGGCTAAAACCCCAGAAAACCACTCCGGCAGCTTCTTAGCACAAAATTGCTCCTGCAACCCCAACATTTGCCCAATTTGGACTGTGTCAGCCCTTCTTTGTCTCACGCTGGCCTTGCGTCACCCTTTCTTGGCCCGTGTCAGCCCCAGGAGGCCTTGCGTCAGCTCTTTGAGCCTCTGCGTCAGTGACGCTGGCCCCTTTGGTGCTCTGCGTAGCACTTGGCTGCCTCTGCGTGGTCCTGCGTGAGCCCTTGCTGGCTCTGCGTCACCATCCTTGGCTGCTGCGCTGCTCTCCCGACACAATATCTGCCTTCTCTTTCCTCTGTACTCAATGCCCCTCAGCTGCTCTCCCGACTACTGATTTTATCTCTCTTAGCAAACCCCGCTCTAGAGAATAGAATGACTGATCATCTGGTGTGATCTCCAAGTGACTCTCAAGCCTCTTCTTATACTTTTCCTATTGACATCTCAACGACCGAGATTAAGTCCCTAATCAATGGCTAAGATTAGATCTAGCTTGATCCATGTCTTTTGGATCACTCTAACACAGATTCATTTTAATACACATTAATATTTTATTTTCCCTAAGTTTAGACTTAGGGACTCCATTAAAAATATTAATTATTTTAATATCTCATGATTTGTTTAGAATCCGCCCAAACCCTTTCTGGGTATTGGAGATCTCGTGTGCCCCAACCTTTCCACCAAATTTCGTGGCTAGAGCACATCCGATGCTACCCCAAATCAACACTCCCTTTTAGCGAGGACTGTGCTCTAGCAATACTCATTGAGTATTACTCTGATCATCCAACATCGGTACCTGCGCTGATGCTAGGGCTTCCTGCCCAACATCCTCTGCACTACTGCCTCTTGTACTGCTGCCTATGTTTCTGCCACTGTCACTGCTGCATCTGTACGACAGCTCCCTCTGCATCTGTGTTACTGCTGGTCCTTTCTCCCAGCATTGCATCCACACTGCACCTCCTCTCATCATGTTTTACGAGCATCGTGTTGCCCACTACTACACTGCAACTCAGTTACTGAGAAGTAAGTAACTGATCCTCCAACTGACCTCCCTGTTGGGCTAGAAACTCCCACTGATGCTGAAGCTCCCTCTGCCACTGACAAGCGCTCCCTCTGTCTGACCTCTACGCTGCTGCAACAACTCCCTGCATCTCGCACCGTTGCACACCTCTTTGTGCCTTCCTGCACTGGTGCAACACTCCTCTGCTTCTTGTACTGCTGCAACCTGCTAGCTCTCGCACTGTCTTGGGACTCCTGCACTGTAGCTCTCTTTGCCGCTCCATCCGCATCCGTCTCTACCCACCCAGCCAGTCCCGCAACCCCTCGTCGGGGCTTCCGTAGCAAGGTCTAATCCAAGAGGCTGGGTACCTCAAGGATCCTGCCCCTCATCGCCTGTAGTCCGCCTGACTACAGCTTGATGTCTCCCCACTTCCGCTCAAGTGGTGCATGTGCACTCATGGCATAGTCATCATCTGTCAAGACTCAAAACTTCCTTCTCTGCCCGTGCTGGCGCTGCCTTAGTCTTGGAAGACTCTCCCTTACTCTTCTTCCTTGGGCATTGGGTCGCATAATGACCCATCTCCCCACAGTGGAAGCACTTGATCTTGGAGAGATCTTTTTTCTTTCGCTTCTCCTGCTTTTCCTCAGATGCTAGGGCCACATCCTCCTTCTCCTCCTTAACCTTGATCCCTTTGCTGCTGCTACTTGTCTTCGACTGCCGTCTGATCTTTTCCTGGAGAAGAGCTTCCCACTTCTCGTCCCAAGGTAGGAGAGTCCCTCTACCCAAGATGCTCTGGACAAACACTTCCCACTCTTCTGAGACAACATTCAGGGCTGTCCTCACCATAAGCTCCTGATCTGGTATCGCTCCTATAGCAGTCAATTGGTCTCGGATCTCATTCAGTCCTTCGAGGAAAGTGTCAATTGATTGACCCTTCATCTGATATGACCTCATTTGGCTTTCGAGCAACATTCTTCTTTGCACAGAAGTATGCTGGTACAGGTTCTTGAGGGCCTCCCACATTTCAACTGCCATTTCCTTCTCGGCTATATGTGGTACCACATGATCCTTAACCCCGTCAAGGATAATGCACTTGGCCCTCGCCATCGCCTCTTCGTATCTGTCATTATCATTGGGGTCGACTGGGATAGCTACTACCTTCAAGGCGAGGTTCTTGACATGATTGATGTCAAGCACTGATAAGATTATGGCCTTCCAGACTGCGAAGTTCAATGCTCCGTCTAGTCTATCCTGGTCTCTTACCCCGTGTAGTGCCATGATGCTCCTTTACTTCCCTCCTGGAAGTTCTCTGTTTGACTCCTCTGAGTCTCTATTTCTCGTCTGAAAGTTCTCTTTTGGACTCCCTCTGAGTCCTGATTTCTCTCTTGGAAATCCTTCTGTCGTTTGTCGAGATGCCCCCTACTTTGATCGTCTTGTGCAACTGCATTGCTGATACAGGTTCCTCGGCTAGAAACCCTCGGTAACAACTCCTCTGGCCTTGCTCTGTCAGGTACTGTTCTGACTACAGTACCTCACCAACTCCACTCTGCAATATTCCTGCAACCTTCTAGACCCCAACAACTGCCTCTTTGTGAATTGCGTCAGCCCCTCTCTGCCTTACGCTAGATCTGCGTCAACCCTGGGATGCCCTGCGTCAGCCCTCTGGCCCTTTGCGTTAGCAACGCTGACCTCTCTGAGGCTCTGCGCAGTTCCTGACTTCTTCTGCGTGGCTGTGGTTGGCTCTGCGTCACACTTCATTGGCTTCTGTGCTGCTAGAAACAGCTTCTGTCACCTCGGGACAATTGTTTTCTGTTGCTATTGCTTCGCTTGACTGATATCTTTAGTCCTCCTGTGATCTTCAATCACGCTTCGATACCATGTTCAAGTTTCTAAGTTTACTTAGTTTAGAAACCCTTCATGCACTTTTTTTGATTTATTCCTACCTACTTGTTATTTTTATTTAAAAAGTTATTTAAAAAGTAAATACTGAAAATAAACACCAGTGCATGCTCAACATATTACAGATCAACAACTAAAAGAAACAAGAACAAACACACCACATGACACCATTATTTTTGGACCAATGTCCCCGGAAAAACCCAATGCGGGAAAACCGGTGCAACTATTTGAGGGTTTTTTTATTAAGCAATATTAGAGTACAATCTGGGTGTTGAAACTGGCCTACCCAACATAGAATTTCCTTAGCAACTATACCTCATAGTTTGAGAGAAATCTCCTGGCTGAAACCCCGAAAAACCACTCCAGCAGCTCCTCAGCAGAAAACTGCTCCTGCAACCCCAGCGTTTGCCCAATCTGGACTGCATCAACCCCTCTCTGTCTCACGCTGGCCCTGTGTCAGCCTTTCTTGGCTTGTGTCAGCCCTAGGAGGCCCTGCATCAGCTCTGGGAGCCTCTGCGTCAGCGACGCTGGCCCCTCTGGTGCTCTGCACAACACTTGGCTGCCTTTGCGTGGCCCTGTGTGAGCCCTTGCTGGCTCTACGTTACCCTCCTTGGCTGCTGCGCTTCTCTTCCGACACAATCTTTGCCTTCTCTGTTCCTTTGTACTCAATGCACCTCAGCTTCTCTCCCAACCACTGATTCTATCTCTCTTAGCAAACCCCGCTCTAGAGAATAGGATGACTGATCATCTGGTATGATCTCCAAGTGACCCTTAAGCCTCTTCTTATTCTTTTCCTGTTGACATCTCAATGGACGAGATTAAGTCCCTAATCAATTGCTAAGATTAGATCTGGCTCGATCCATGTCTTTTGGACCACTCTAACACAGATTCATATTAATACACATTAATATTTTATTTTCCCTAAGTTTAGACTTAGGGACTCCATTAAAAATATTAATTATTTTAATATCTCCTGATCTGTTTAGAATTTGCCCAAACCCTTTTTGGGTATTGGAGATCTCATGTGCCCAACCTCTCCACCAAATTTCGTGGCTAGAGCACATTCCATGCTACCCCAAATCAACATTGCCAACTTGTATGCCTTTTCCATTGATTCAGGTTCCCAAAGGCGAACTTCATGTTGAATGTTATCCTTTAGAGTCCCTATGAAGGCATCAATCCTTTGCTTCTCTAGAATATCATTTAACCTTATATTCAATTTTTGGAAGTCCTCAATGTGCTCTACCATTGAACCCTTTTGTTTGAGATTTATCAATTGGCTAAAGAAAGTGTTGCTCTTTGTATCCTGATCATGTGCCATCATTTGCTCCATGAAAATTGACTAGATGACAAGTGGTTTACGAGAACAAAGCCCTTTATACCATAAAAATTGATTCGGTTCTAAATATAAAGATGCAATACGTACCTTTTGTAACAGTTGCACATCATGTAGATCAAAATATTTCTCCATTTGTAGTATCCATGTTATGGGATCCTTGCCATCAAACTTCCTCATATCGATCTTTGGAATATGGTGGGTCTTCAATCCAATGTTAGATTCTATGAAATCATGATTAACATTTATTTTTTTCTCATCATGAGTTTCCTCTACTACCTTTTCGTCATTAGGAGGCCTTTCTTGTAGCAGCTTTGTCCCACCTTCCTTCAAACCTTCCATGTCTTTCTTCAAATCTTCCATGCCTTTCTTCAAATCTGCTTCCCTACCATCGATATTAGCTTCCATGGCACATATAAAACTATTTATCTTATCTTCGATCACATTCTTCAAATCATCCATCCAATTTTGCTTACTAGGTGTTTCTATTTTCTTGATTCGAGTCATTATTTTTCTTGCTTTTAGCAACTCGATCTTGAATCTGTTGTATCTTTGAAATTTCGGATCTCCAAGGTCTGAAATTGCAACCTTCAGTAGTCCTCTGCGTCCTCTTCTAATGCCACCAGTATGATCGAAATTGGATTCTCCAAGAAAGAGTTATGCCCAATCTCCCAAGATGACTTGATTATATACTTTTTCAGCAAAGCGAACTTGTACGAAGTGCCACGTGTCACTTTTTCGACCTTCAGATTTGAAAACAATACACAAAAAAGTACAGTGTGCCCTCTTTTTGTAGCTTCTTACGAAATTTCAATCTGATGCTCAGAGAGAAAGTTATGATGAATTTCCCAAGGTCACCTATTTGGGATGTAATTCGGGAGCCTCCAGAAACCCTAAATGTCTTGGACCGTATGTCCGAAAATATAGCGAAACAAGATCTGAAATTCGGGCTCGAGATTCACCAAGATTTCGGCTCAAATGGGTTTTAATTTCAGAGTTTGAACTTTCATAGATAAAAAATTATAGCGAAATTCCACGATCACCTGTTTGAGATAGAATTTTGGAGCTTGCAAAAACCCTAACTTCCTCAGATCATATCTTCGAAAATATAGCAAGACAAGATCTGAAATTCAGACCCGAGGTTCAGAACGATTTCGGCTCAAATGGTTTTTTTTTAGCTTCTGAAATGTCGTAGAGAAAAAGTTATAGCAAAAATTCCACGATGACTTGTTTGGAGCAGCGAAACCCTAGAATCCAAAGTTCTGATACCAAATGTTATGAAACCAGCTGACAATAAGATAGAATAGATAGATCAACGACTTAAAAATCAGCCTCTTTGAGAGGGAAACCTCCTTTACATTACATAAATGAACAATTCTTGGATGATACAAATGACAAGAGCTCCCTTCTATATATAGGAGTATAAGGGGTCATAATATAATCAGAGCCGACATAACAATAATAATGTAAGGGCACAACAATAACAATGGTGGGCTTCTATGGGGCACAATAATAACAATATGGGGACTACACGGGCACAACAATATAATAAAGGGGTTGCACTAATAACAATAAGGGGTTACACTAGTAGTATAGGGACCTAACATATGTTGTATAGGGCCTAAAGCACATTTTAGGGTGGTGAATCATGTTTCAAACTCATGAAATGCATTTTAGGTGTGTTTTAAGCTCATGAAACGTGTTTCAGGGGTGTTTTAATGTTTTTGTACTAAAATATGCTTGGTACTAGGGGGTTTCTTGCAACTAAGGTTGAATCTTCTATCGCTAACATCTCCTTAGCAAGATTATTCTCAAGTTTCTATTGAGGAACTTGGGTATAGCTTCCTTCCATATTGTTTCCAATTTGATTGAAAGACACTAGGGTTTAGGGAGTTGAGAAAGCCTATTGTACCTTTCTCTTTATCCCCTGAATCGCTTCCATCAGTCCTCTTCCATAGATTTTATCCTTAAGACCCCATTAGCTGTTGATTGAGAAAGGCACTAGTCTGCTCTTGTGTCAATCCCATAAAAATAAAACCCTGTTTTTAAATGTTTTCGAAGGAAAATTAGGGTTAGGTTATGATAAAATCTTCTTGTTTTTAGTTTTATTTACCTAGATGTTATTGTTAATTTTCTTGGGAACCTAGCACCCAACAATTGATTGACCTAGCAGTTTACAAATCTATTGAATGAAAGCACAGCTAGATTCTTAACTTAATTAGCGGAAGCAAAATTTCACATTACCAATCTCTACTAATGGTTGTTTTACCTGTCGGGTCAACCATATTCCCTCTTAGTGATCTCTTATGATCAATATGGATCACAATTTGCCTATATCAAATGCCAAAACCTTCTTGTGCACAAACTTGCTGAGTACTTTACTTATTGCCCTAAAGATCAATTTTCTAGATCAAAGACAATCCGGATTTAATTTTTGGTTCTCCGTATAACAATTATTAAACTTTGCTGAGCAAAATATGAGACTAGTAGAATGATCTTGGCTCAGGTACGTATGAAGGAATTGAGGAAATGCCTTCAAGTTATACTAAGTGTTATTGAAGAGATTGAAACAATAACAGAGTGATCAACTAGATGCATCTGGTAAATCACTTTATGATTCTAATAATTAGTTTGATTGTATTTTAGAAGGCATTCCAAAAACACTTGAAAACAGATGACAACAATAAACACATGAATAGTTTAATGGGCTTTTCAGTTGGATGTTATTATTAATATACTATGGTTGTGAAAACAACTTCAAAATTATTTTGTAGCCATATCTACCTAATGGGTAAAGCAGCTAGCAGTTACTAAGAGAGATTCTTTCTTCTGAACTATTTGGTTATGTTTTCATTTGATGATACAGGAAGAATACAGAAAAGGTGATGGTCTTTCAATGAGAAATCTTATGCTACTACTAGCATATCTCTACATGTTCGGTCTATGTTCCAGGTTTGCTTCGTACTATATTTGAATGCTCTTATTAAAGTTGCCATGGTTGTATTTTCATAGGAAATGTGCAAGAATATTTTGTGCTGTTCTCTGATTGGCTTCTTCCTTTTGGACAAGTTGATACCCCGTATCCACCTTTGATTGTACATTTCATGTTTTACTTTTTATTCCATATGGTACATTTTCCTTCTTTTGAGTTGTGTTACGAGCATGCTAAATTCTAGGTTAGGTTCAGGGCAGAGTCATCATCATCTTTAATCATGGTTATTTTGACATATTGTATGAGAAACCTCGGCATTACAAATTTTCTTGATTTCTTTTATAATTTTCTATCCTCCGATTGCATTGTAGTAGAATTGTAATGATAAAATATAATGTTGGTGCTAAATTGCATGCCACATGAATACAACGATTTGAGTTATCTGACATGGGTACGTAAGCTCCCCAGAACAGGATATTTATCTATCTATATATATAATTTAAACAAATTAAGTCTGAAATATTGTGTGTGTGTTATTAGTTTAAACAAATTAAAGACTGAAATACAGACATACAGTTAATGCCAAGTATCTCAAGTGATAAGTTAACCTCCACACGGTGTTTGCCTCACTGAAATGATGAATGGTTTCTAGGCCTAACCACTCTTTTATAACAATTTTTAACTCCTAAAAATGTGCTTTATGTTAAATCTCCTAATACCAGTCCAGATTTATTTCCTCACAACAATTATTTATTCCCAACAATTTATTTAATTAGCCAAAATAAATTCTGAATTGCCAAAAAATAAAATCACTAGTATTTTAACTTATTTATATGCACTGAAAAATAAAAATTAGGAGATATCAATCGCCCATTGCAACAGATAAATACCCACAACAATTATCCATCATTCATTAATTTGGAAAATCAGGGTTTTCAACCCACAGAATGACAAGGAAAAATACAATTATTGGAACCTGTAACTTAGCCCCCACTGGATGAAGTCGGTCTACTGGAAGTCAGCCTCTGAAGGAACTTGGCCTTGAGAATTTTGGCCCAGCAATTTGCCAGCTAATCAACCTGCGCCTTCCCTTGAGCTGGCTCTGCGCCTCAGGAAATTTGGCCCCAATAAATTGTCCTCTTCAATCAAATTGACCTCTCTTTCACTCCAGCAACTTGGCCTTGCAATCTCCAACAATTCGGCCTCCTGGATACGCCCTCGAATCCTCCTGCACTCCTCTTCGTCTGTGCTTCAGTCCACTGGGCCACTTGCACTAGAGAAAATCACTTTTTCTTGTTGTGTCTCTTCTCTTGTGTTTTCAACTCTTCCATAGTCTTCATTTTATAATCTTCATTATGCCCAAATCCCTAACCCTAATCTCCTTTCTAGAAGCACTTGAAGATCAATGGTTGAGTTAATTTCTAAGTCACTTAAATAATTTTATTATTTATCCTTAGAAAATGACTTAATAGTCCACAATAATTAATTGACTTTAATTATTGTACTTTTCCTAAGTTAGACTTAGGAAAGAAGACATAAATCACTTACTTCACCAAGCAAGCACCTAAAGAGGCAATAAATCATCTTACACATACTAAGACACCTAGCCTATGCAGAAGACCTTCTGAAGCTACCGCAAGCTTCAACACTTCAATGCACTGTTTTTAGTGCCCATGTGTTGGAGACACATGGATTGCATGTCTGACATTTATCTGATGTGTGTGGCAAATTAGGATGCATGTTGGACATGTAGGATTTGTCGCATATGTGTGTAGCACAAGATGCATATCCAACGCATGTTGGACGTGTGAGAGCATGTATCCACATGTGTGACATGTGAATACGAGATTAAGGACGTCTTCCATATATCCTATATCTTAGTGTTGATGTAATTCCAATGGCATTTATTTTGCCATAACATTCATTTATTGATTTGAAACAGAAGCAGCTAAAGGAAAATGGTATTTTGAGATCAGTCTTATGTTTATTTTTAAGTGAAAAATATGCTTCAAAGTCCTAAGAAACCAACCAAACCCAAGATCATTTTAGATTTGGTTTCAGATGTTTCACACAAAAGTTACATATCTATTCTGTAAAACCCAAACAGCGATGGCTAATAAGTTACATGGAATATATTGGAAGTTTATTGTGTTAATTTGCAAATAGATCTTCAATAGGCCATTTAAAAAATTGTCAAAATTGTGTGTTTGGATATTTGGGCTTTTCCTTCATAAAAATTGAAAACACACAAATCTATATTGAAATTGAAAGGAAGACTAGGATTGGAATTCTAAATTCTATCGAAAAGCTAAAGCCCAGTGAAGAAATTCTGAATGTTTCCATTACGGCCCACTTGACTACTTTGATTTTCTTATTACATACTGAAAATAAACAACAACAGAGAACAGGCCACAAATGTAGGAAAACGAGGGGGGATATGATAGCTGGCATTATTTCTCAAATTCAACGTGGGGTTCTTCGTTTTAATACATATCTGAGAGCCAATATGTGAAGCTGTGCAAGTCTTTATCATTAAATGCAGTCCATATTGATTTCTTCTAGAAAGCCATACAATATATGTTGTGTTCCCTGTAACACTTACATTCATTCCTTATGTTTTGTCCCAATCTTTGTGCATCTGGAATAGCTTAATGTTTGGCAGAATAGTATGCTTGTATTTGACTGCCCTCAACAAGTAATGATATGATATATCATAGAAAGAGATACATGCTTAATAAACTTAGTGAAGGCTCGGGAACAATTTTGACATCTACTTTCCAGTCAGAAGGATTGTGATAAACCACTGTTAAAGCATATAGCTTTGAGCTTTTTGACAACTAAAACTGTATGTTTTCATATTGGATAATGAAGTCAAGATTAACTATAGGTCCTTTTTTCATTGATATCAGTATCCAAGTTAATTATCATAACCTTGGATTGCATATTTACACCTTTCCTTTTATTCTTTGCCATCAATGAGTTCTATCTTATATGTACACTGTTTTGAAATTGTAGTTAGTTGAATTTTTCTCTCAGTATCTCTAGCGATGAGCTTAAGTGCACAGGCATTCAAAACCAGGATTATAGATGTAAACCGATTACCTTGTTTGGTATAATCAACAAATTTGTACACAGAGTATCTGAAATACTTCTTGGCTGGTGGTTACAAATTCCTTGGTTTGTGTTGCTGTAGCCCCTTTTGCCTGTTCAGTATATTGGGGCTCCTGTTACTTGAACAGGGCAAAGGCAAGGTTATCCATTATCTTTTAATGAAGGTTAGTTACTGCCTTTGTTATCTCAGGTAATGGTAACTCTTACCTACTATTGGCTTTCTCAATGTGATTAACCTTACCAACCTTTGCGATGCTAAGCTATGTGATAACCCTGAGCTGAAGGAAAGATCCTGAAAGGTACATTCACTTCTTTCCTGATTCTTAACATGGTATTTGCTCTATTGATTTTCAAACTGTCTTGCATATCTCAATGTACTTTTCATTTCAAGAAATCGCTAAATCTAGATTAATTTTCTGTGGCTTGCAATGAGTTTCCATTCCATGGTGCCCATTATGAATTCACATTGTTAGATTATTTCTACAGATATTATTGCAGACTGAGTTCTTATGATATATTTTTTATTAGTTTCTATGTTCATAAATATTGAAAATGTGCTCTTATGTATGTGTGATTTGCATTCACCTTCCTATCAATGTGCTACACTACATTAATAGACTAGAATTGTAATAAATACTAATAGAATTGAATAAAGAGAAGAAGAAACTAGTAGGGCAGTTTTACACTTGAAACAAATTAGCCAAGAAGGGTGCAACCCTAGAGAGAGAGTGATCCCAAGCACTGGTGTGCTAGAGAGAGAAATTAACCCAAGCACAAGAGTGCAACATGTTACTTCTGCTGCTTACACCTCCTTACAAGTCAGTGAGAAAAGCCTTCAACCCCACAAGATGTGGTTGGTGGCAGGGAACTAAGAGAAGGGGCTATCACACTAAATCCCTTCTCTTTCCGTTTAAGCTATCTCCTAGGATAGCTATGAGGGGTGGTCCGTGAATGGAAAACTAAGTTAAAAAAAATGTGAGGTTCTAGGAGAGATGTTAAAGTGAAAGTGAATTACTTTCTAAAAATTATGAGCAAAATATGATATGAGCAATAAAATCATTAATAAAACCATAAACTAGTGCCTTGAGATAAATTGCTCAACGGGAATGAAAGATACATCTGCTAAAAAAAGTAGAATGCTTCTAACAATGAAAGCAAAGCAATCCTGAAATAGAAACAAAGATGTTAACATGATAATTGATACAAGATATAAAACGCTTTCAAAATATAATTAGTGCCTAAATCAAAGCATATAGAGATATCTTGCAAAAAGAAAAGCAATTAGTGTTCTACTTGCAAAAGGAAAATAAAACAATGTTTGCCAACATAAAATATTCAATAATGACAAGTAGAATGAACAATTGCAAGTAAAATTACGACATGTATTAGCATGAGATGCACTTATACTATATTTGAATGCAATTAGTCTTGGTTATTTTTAATCTAAAATGCCTAAGCTAAATGAGAAGTCCTCCACTTGAGCTCTTACCAAAAGGTAAAAATTTGGGTGATTGTACGAAAGAGGGGGCGAGGGCACAAATGTGTCATTAACGATATCTGTCCTCTGAGTCTTACGAGCCAGTGTGTGCCTTCGTTCCTACAAGGGGATAAACGACCTTCATAACTGCATGGTCACAACGCTTTTACCCTTGTTCGTACCAGATGGAAGAATTTTCCAAGAAAGCCTTTTTCTCTATACTTTCTATCAACGAAGCTTATGCTCGAAAGTTAATTTTAATGAGGCTTTGGAAGCTTAGCTTGGAAGCCTTTCTATACTAAAATGCCTAGATGAGAGTGCAGATTGTGTTAGTTCCCCAATTAAAATATACTTACATGCAAATGCTTAATAAATGGAAAATGAGATAGCTTGTAAAACTTTGAGGATTTAGCATGTAAATGAAGTCATAAAACTTTGAGAATTTAGCATGTAAATGAATTCATATGTGCTTGCATGGAAAATAAGCAAATGAAGTAGATTGTTTTAAAGCTATTATTGTTCCAATAGAAATGCTTCAAAAGTTACCAATGCGTACGATAAAAAAATGAAGCGTGTATTTGAAGGAATAATCAAAACTTGCCACAATGTTGCATGTTTGCACATAAGATAAAATCTACTCAAAATTTACAAGTTAAAGCCTATGCATGTAAGAGATTTAAAATTAGGAAACAATTGTTTGTGGATTGGAATGAGTTAATTCTTAAGCATGAAATTTGTTTAAAAGCTAAGAAAACTAGAAGCAAAAAATTAGTCAAACCATAAGAATTTTCTCCTCAAGTGAGGAAGGGGGATGCCATGGGAAAAATCCCAAGTTCCCTCAAAACATAAATTTTATTTTATTAGAAAATGAGGTCCTCTTATAGAAATAAGGGGCTTGGGAAGAACTTACAATATGCATTGTAAATTTACTCTTTCCAAAGTTACACGTGTAATATTTTAAAGATTTACTTGTGAGATGTTACAAAGTAAAGGCCTAAACCCTTGAGGTGAATAATGGTTACAATTCCTCAAAAGAATGAGGCTTTAGAAGAAGAGGTGAAGTGATAAGAAGGAGGTACTTGGACTTGAGGTTCCAAATGGAAAAGGGTTCCTTAGCTTATGCTTCAGCTCCCTTTCTTCAAACTTGAATTGCCTCCAAGAACACCTATAGGCAAGCAAACAAAAAAGTTAGCATGCAAAAGAAATAGTGCTGAAATATGTGAGAGGAAATCACATGCATGAGAAGGAAAGAGTTAGAAACCCAATGCAAGTATAAAATACACTTTATATTACAAATTCCCTCACTAAGATCAGCTTGAAAGAGTTGATTTAGTGAGTGAGAGTTAGGATTTAAATCCAACAACTTAGCCTCAAATGCTAGATAAAATCAATATGTGCACAAATGAGAGAAGAAAATATATGATTTTTTAGAGATGGAAAAGAAGCAAAGGGCTCATAAAACCTCCTTATAAATAAATCTCTTGATGTCTTATGATATTGTTGAAATATAATTGACAACCTATCCTTTGAACACACAAATGCCTGCAAACCAATTGTTAGTGCAAAAGAGACTTGGCACATAGAGGCCAAGTTGAGCTTGTCATTCAATCGAAAATAACAAACTACAACGAGAGCGCAAAATATATCAAGCTCAAAGGAGATTTGAGATAGCTACAAATCTCCCCTCCCTAGACAATAATGCCCTCAGGCAAATGCACAAAAGACCAACTAGATAGCGATGTAAAATCAAATGAACAACAACATCAAATGAAACATGTATACCTCATCAACTCAAGAATGCACCACAAGAGAAACTAGTAACCCTAACTACTTCACTTTATTTAGCTCAATAACAATTTCGACATAGTAACAATAAGCACAAGCTTCAAAAACCATGCTCAATAATGAGAGCTGAGTTACATTTATAAGAACCTGGGAGAAAATCCCAATGTAGAAGAGAAATGCCAAGTGCCCAAGAAGCAAATCGAACCCTCCAAGTGTAGAGATCACTGAATTGAGTGTCACCCAACTGCTGTAGATGTGTCCAACGAATTTCTGAGATGATCCCTCTGCTGGCCAGTGTATTAGCTTCTCACTATGTGCACATTGTGGTAGGCTTCTATGTGTGGTATGAGTGTGTGAAAGAAGTAGCGAAATCCCACTCGTTTCTCAACCAATCAAACCGAAAGATGACACCTATTACAAGTGCCAACCGCTGCCATCGAACTACTATACATGCTCTTCATGGACTGCTCTGTAGACTACGTGGAAATTGCTAGCAGTTATCAACGTACAAACAAATCAAATTTGCGTGGAGATGGAGTTTTATCTGGTTAATTATTCCTTCTTTTTTAGAGGTGGATAATTTTCTAAGTTTTTTCAATCACTTTTTACCCCAAAATTGGGGTGACGGTTTGAAGATTCAGCCCCTAACACATCTTAGTGTCTAGAGTCAATGTATATTACCATACTAGATCACACAAAAATTTTCGTGGAATTTGGCTAGGTCTAAGTAGGATTTTTTAATAGTTAAAATTTTACCACAGAACAATTTTTTTAAATAATTTCTATGTAATGATGTAAATAAGTGGTTTTCGGAAATGTCTAGGGCATGTGACTACTCGAAATTCATCCTTAGAGGCCCAACATTATCCTAGCAGCCACTTTGGGGGTTAAAAAACGACTTATAGTCCCTCAAAAGTCGATATTTCTAATGTTAGTGTCAAAAATGAGGAAAAAATTAAAAAAAAATCAATAATTGGAAAAAATCATAAAATCTTCCAAGGTAAAAATAAGTCAAACAAGTGACATGGCAATTCCAGTGAGGGTCAAAGGTGATGTGGCAATCATGTGGGACCCACCAAGCAAGCCACAACTCTCAATGTTCCAAATGCATGTTAAAGCAAGTCAAGGGGACCAACGTTCGTTGCATGAAAAATACGTATGGTTAAAAAGTTCAAACTTTGGTTTAATTTAAATCAAATATATTATGAAATATTAAAGTATGAGATTAAAGTTAGTAAAGGGGAATGAACCCCACTTCATTTCCCCATATTCTATGCACAACCAAAAGTTAACATGCACATGCCAATTAAAATCTCCACGCTGGCCCAGATTTGAAGTAGTCCTTAGGACACGCAGCAGATGGTTTGACGACTGTTTGATGATAGGAGATAATCATGGGATGTGTTCCCACCCAGTCTACCACTTGTATGCAACAACTCCACTCCATCTCCACGCAGATTTGATTTTCTTGTACATTGATTACTCCTGGCAGCTTCCACGTAGTCTACAGAGTAGTCCATGAAGAGCATGTACAATAGTTCGATGGTGGCAATTGGCACTTGTAATAGGTGTCATCTTTTGGTTTGATTGGTTGAGAAACGAACGAGATTTTGTTGCTTCTTTCACTCACTCGTACCCCACATGGCAGCGTACCACATATGTGTACATGTTGAGAAGGTAACACGCTGGCTTGCAGAGGGATCATCTCAGAAACTCATTGGACCCATACACAATAGTTGGGTGTCACTCAATTCAGTCATCAGGGTTCGATTTGCTTCTTGGGCACTTGACATTTCTCTTTTACATTGGGATTTTCTCCCAGGTTCTTATAAATGTAACTCAACTCTCATTATTGAACGTGGTTTTTGAAGCTTGTGCTTATTGTTACTATGCCGAAATTGTTATTGAGCTAAACAAAGTGAAAGTATTTGGGGTTACTAGCTTCTCTTGTGGTGCATTCTTTGGTTGATGAGGTATACCTGTTTCATTTGATGTTGTTATTCATTTGATTTTACATCGCTATCTAGTTGGTTTTTTGTGTGTTTGCCTGAGGGCACTATTGTCTAGGAAGGGGAGATCCGTAGCTATCTCAAATCTCCTTTGGGCTTGGTATATTTTGTTCTCTTGTTGTAGCTTGTTATTTTCGGTTGAATGACGAACTCAACTTGGCATCTATATGCCAAGTCTCTTTTGCACTAACAATTGGTTTGCGGGCATTTGTGTGTTCAAAGGATAGTTTGCCAAGTCTATTGGAGTATGAGGACTTATTCGATTGGAATAGTCACCTCCAAGGATATCAAAGATCCCACAAGTTGTTCAAGCCAACAATCTCATAAGACATCAAGAGATTTATTTAAAAAGGGGTTTCATGAGCCCTTTGCTTAATTTTCATCTCTAAAAAATCATATATTTTCTTCTTTCATTTGTGCACATATTGATTTTATCTACCATTTTGGGCTAAGTTGTTGGATTTAAATTCTAATTCTCACTCACTAAATCAGCTCTTTCAAGATGATCTTAGTGAGAGAATTTGTAACATAAAGTGTATTTTATACTTGCATTGGGTTTTTAACTCTTTCCTTCTCATGCATGTGATTTCCTCTCACATATTTCAACACTATTTCTTTTGCATGCTAACTCTTTTTCTTGCTTACCTATAGGTGTTTTTGGAGGCAATTTAAGTTTGAAGAAAGGGAGCTAAAGCATAAGCTAAGGAACCCTTTTCCATTTGGAATCTCAAGTCCAAGTACCTCTTTTCTAAAGCTTGATTCTTTTGAGGAATTGTAACCATTATTCACCTCAAGGGTTTAGGCTTTTACTTTGTAACGTCTCACAAGTAAATCTTTAAAATATTACACTTGTTACTTTGGGAAAGAATAAGTTTAAAATGCATATTGTAAGCTTTTCCCAAGCCCCTTATTTCTATAAGAGAGCCTCATTTTCTAATAAAATAAAATTTCTGTTTTGAGGGAGCTTGAGATTTTTCCCATGGCACCCTCTTTCCTCATTTGAAGAGGGAATTCTTATGGTTTGGTTGTTTTTTTGCTTCTAGTTTTCTTAGCTTCTAAACACTTAATTTCATGCTTAAGAATTACCTCATTCCAATCCACATGCAATTTTTTCTTAATTTTAAATCTCTTACATGCATAAGCTTTAACTTGTAAATTTTGAGTAAATTTTATTTTATGTGCAAACATGCAACATTGTGACAAGTTTTGATTATTCCTTCAAGTACATGCTTTTTTTATTATTTTACATTGGTAACTTTTGAAGCATTTCTATTGGAACAATCTTAGCTTTAAAACAATTTACTTCGTTTGCTTATTTTCCATGCAAGCACATATGAGTTTATTTACATGCTAAATTCTCAAAGTTTTACAAGCTATTCATTTTCCATTTATCAAGCATTTGCATGTAAGTATAGTTTAAATTGGGGAATTAACACAATCTGCACTCTCATCTAGACATTTTAGTACAAGAAGGCTTCCAAAGCCTCAGTAAAATTAACTTTCAAGCATAAGCTTGGTTGATAGAAAATATAGGGAAAAAATAATTTCTTGGAAAGTTCTTCCATCTGGTACAAAGTAAGGTAAAAGCGTTGTGACCTTGCAGTTATGAAGGTGGCTTGCCTCTTTGTAGGAACAAAGGCACACGCTGGCTCATAAGACTCAAGGGATGAGTATCGTTAAGGACACCTTTGTTTCCTCGCCTCCTCTTTTTTACAATCACCTCAATTTTTACCCTTTGGTAAAAGCTCAAGATGAGGACTTCTCACTTAGCTTAGACATTTTAGATTAAAAATAACCAAGACTAATTGCATCCAAATCTGATATAACTGCATCTCATGCTAATACATCTTATGGTTTTACTTGCAATTGTCCATTCTACTTGTCATTGTTGAATATTTTATATTGGCAAGAATTATTTCATTTTCCTTTTGTAAGTAGAATACTAATTACTTTTCCTTTTGCAAGATATCTCTATATGCTGTTATTAGGCATTGATTATATTTTGAAAGCATTCTATATTTTGTATTGATTATCGTGCTAACATCTTTGTTTCCATTTCAGGATTGCGTTGCTTTCATTATTGGAAGCATTCTACCTTTGTTTTGAGCAAATTTATCTTTCATTCTTGTTGAGCAATTTATCTTAAGGCACTGGTTTTTATGGTTTTATCATGTTAATTGACTTTATTGCTCATATCATGTTTTGCTCATAATTTTTAAAACTAATCCACTTTCACTTTAACATCTCTCCTAGAACTTCATATCACTTTTAACTCAACTTTTCTGGAACTTGTTCTTCATAATCATTAAGGAAAGTATTTACATCACCTAAGCCATCATAAGAAGGCAAGTTACATACCTCAGATATCATACACCGAATTGATTTGGTAATTCTTACACAACGCCTTGTGGATACTTCATGCAACCTATTCTGCCAGTTCTCCAACTCTTCTTTTGAGTCTGAGGTACAATAACTATCATGCTCCCAACTCAACTTGCCTTCTGCAGTAGGGTTAACACAATCCTGTTCCTTCACTGTCATTTGATAGATATTGTCTATGTTAGCTGCACAATATTCTTCTTTGACTGGTTCTGTATATCTTACTCCTTCTGATGGATCCAAGGGAACAATTACTCTCATATTGTTTCCTTCAAATATCATCTGTCTCTTCTTCAGATTAATTATGGCCATATTGTCAAATGCCCAGTCAATTCCAAGAAATGTAGGATAAGGGTTACTGTCATCGACGATCTCTATTACTTCAAAATCAACAATAGTGTGAACTCCTTCAATATCCACTGTGACACCTGGTAGTCTTCCTAGAGGGAATATCTTTTGCTGATTTGCCATCCTTAACTGAATAAGTGACCACTGTAGCTTCGACTTACCCATTAATTCCCATGTCTGCTTCGTCAAGACATTAGCATCATATCCCAAATACATAATAATTTGATCCATCTCATACTCTCCTATCTACGCACTAAGTCTCATTTCTCTTCCAGTTCTCTTATGTCAATGTAAATTATTGACTGCACGCGTCTCACTTCGTAATGTTTCTTTGGATGTACAGGATTCTATCAACTCCTGAAGCCCTTCTACAACATTTTGATCTCTTAACAATTTCATAAAGTCTACAGAAAAGATTTTAAAATACCTACTTGATTTGTTGAATCCTGGTTTTGTGTCGGAACTTGATCCCGTGCCGGAGCTTAGTTTTGTATCTAAGTTGATGACGCGTCGCAGTTACTTTTCTTGATGAAGCCTGTGGTTACCAATGTAAATTTTGAAGGAGAACATTCATATATATAAAAAGGTTCTACATTATTGATAAAAAGTGCATGATAAAGTTAAGAGGGAATCTTTCCAAATATATCTAAAACTATACGTAAGAGAAGGAAGAGTAAATAATATTATCTTGATTCTTCATTAAGTGGTTGACTTACCATTCACATAAAGAGATTTTATATTCCTTTTGTTTTTCTTTTACTTTTAAAATACCATGGGCAATTACCATGGGTTTCTAAAACTTTTAAAAGTAAAAGAAAAGCAAAAGGAATATAAAATCTCTTTATGTGAATGGTAAGTCAACCACTTAATGAAGAATCAAGATAATATTATTTACTCTTCCTTCTCTTATGTATAATTTTAAATATATTTGGAAAGATTCCTTCTTAACTTTATCATGCACTTTTTATCAATAATGTAGAACCTTTTTATATATATGAATGTTCTCCTTCAAAATTTACATCGGACTATATTTATTTATTTAATATTTATATGTATTTCTTTTAATTTATGTTTTTTCTTTGACTATCGTATTTTTTTCCTCCTTTTTTTGTTTTTGTTTAATGGCCAAAGCCTTGAATGACGAAACCGGTGGAATGGAGAATCTCCAAGACTGAGACGACGACAACAAGGTTGACGATAGGTTGATGGCCAAAGGTCGGATCAGATGTAGCTTTGATACCAATGTAACGACCAAAAGTCATATACGCAGCAGAAATATTTAAAATACTTTGTAAATAAAGACATGCATGGTAAGGCAGTAATTGTAATTGTATATTGAATAAAAGAATTGATGTAGGATAAGTACAAATGAGACTGAGGGTCTTGTATATATAGCTAGGTAAGTACCCTTTCACAAACACGCATGTCTCTAAGACATGCCTTTTCATTATTAACTAACCATTAGTTAATTTACTTTTATTTATTATTATATTTATATTATTATGATTATTATTTATTATCTATTTTTATTTATTTTTACATAATTTATGTTCATAACATCGGGCTTTGGCTGTGCACTAGAGGTCGAAGCTCCAACATCCATAAAACTTCACTTTGCTTCCATAAATACTTCTTTTTCTTTTTGAATATCAAAAACAAGAACTTTCTCAACAGTCTTTCTGACCCATGCACTTTTATATTCTTTCTTTTCATCTGCTTTATCACTATCAGTCACAACTCCACTTCTAGTGACAATACTAATTCGAGGTTCGTCAGTCCTCCTTTCAGTAGTCATCATTTGAATATTTTGTGTCGGCTGCTGATTCCTTTTTTCTTGCATCTTTGCCATAAGTACAAGACATTCTTCAATTACATGGTCAAAGGATTTACAATACTTACATGTCGTTGTGGGGTTTTGGCAGTCTCTCGCAAAATGACTTGGCTGACCGCAGTTATAACAAATGATCTGTCCACGTCCTTGACCAGCTCCACCACCTCGACCTCTTCCTTGGTAACCTCTCCGACCACCACGCTGTCTATTGTCCTCATGTTTGTGCTTTTCTGCTTGCATTCTATAAGCGTCAACACCACGCTCCATCATTAGTTCGTAAGCCCGAGAATTATTCTCATCATGTCCTATTGATTTACAAAATTTACAATATAGATTCCTCAGAGTCTGTACATATTTCTGTAACAAGTAACAATCTTCTGAACGATGTTGACCTCTAGTCTTACATATTTCGCACCATAGGCTGGATCCTGCATTCAAGGGATTCGATGCCCCACCAGCCATGTAATCCCTGAAGATAGGGCACTTTTCTTTAGAATGGCCCTTTGATTTGCACTTTGTACACCATACTTCTTCTCTAACTTCTTTGCTTTTCTTGATGTCTTGTATATGTAGGGTTAGGTTTGCCAGTTGATTCTGAATCTGTTGCATGCCTGCATTAGTATCTCCTATAGGCGAAGCTTCCAATTTCATCGCAATTTGTAGAGCTTCAACTTGACTTTCTATCTTTTGTTGCATTAATGACAATCTGATATGCGGTAGCAGCACAACTATAAACCATTCTTGATGTTGTTGCGGAGTTATGTCGAAGCTTACTTGATCCAATAACACCTTAAGTCTCTGATCAAACTCCCAAACAGTGTTTAGTAGGCTTTTGTTTGATCTCTTTCAACTCGGTGATGCACTGCAACTTAGAATTTGGCTTCTTAAACTCTCTTATCAGTGCTGTTTTAATATCTGCAAATGTTCTTTTCTAAGTATTTGAATACTTATACCATGTCAATGCGCTATTTTGAAGCGACGTAACGAGCTGCGTTTTTTTTATATTCTCATCGTTGATTTGCTTCTTTGCCCATACACCTTCACATAAAAACCAAAACTGTTCCGGATCCTCTAATCCAATTCCTTTGACAATGGGTAGCTTAATACCGTCAGCCATACTTCTTTTTGGAGGGGGAGGCGGAGGGGGATGAGTAAGGGCAGGGGGAGGGGGATAGGGGGTAGGATGGGTAGAGGGAGGGGGAAAGCCAAAAACACCTTGGTTATTACTGGATGCTGGCTTCTACGAACTCTCAGGTTGGACGGGTGAATACAGCGAAGTTACTTGGGGGTTATTAGGGTGGCTTTCTTCTCTTTCACTTTCAGATCCACTCAAAAGAGGACTATAATCAGTCTCTACAAAGGTCTTCGGTCTTGTCCACGAGATCTTTTTCTGGTATCTACTCTATATTTCTTTCCACTTCGTGTTACTCCAATCTTTTGCTCAAATTTATTCTCTCTTCTTCCAAACATAAGTAAACTAGCAACCTGATTGCATCTGTGAAAAGGGAACAGAAGCATCTTAATCGAAAGTTTTAGAGATTTAAATACTTACCTCGCGGTGCTTTGAAGAATCGTCATTCTGCTTCATTGTAGGACACAGTTGAGTCTACGACGAACTCAGTAATGAATCCTGCCAAGATTCTATCAATCCAGAAATTGATAGCCCTTGAGATCCTATTGTAAGTGCTCTTGAGTCGCTGTATCAGTTCAGGAGTCAACACCGTAGGTTCTTCACCCTTAAAACAGTTCTTCTTTTTGGTCAACCTCGATATCCACTCGTACAACTCAATAGAAAAGAACCGAAGAAAATCTCGTATTGATTTGTGAAAATATACTTGTGCAACCAAGCTTCGGATGTCAGATGAGGGTTTCTGTTCTCTTGATCTGTGAATTCTCGCTCTTTTAGGTTTATCCAATGTTGAATCTCTTTCTTCGACGGGTACCACATCCACATATCTCTCAAATAGATCCCGGTCCCGCCAGCGAAACCATTTGTTGGGTTGATTTGGGCTGACCCAAGTTCGATATATACTGCGCACCAACAAAACCCTTGATCATTGGCCCTTTCGGCAACGACCTGCAAGTAGATCGCAGTCTCACCCGAAGTGATTATGGGAGGATGCAAAACCAGGTTTCTGCAGCCTTGAAGGACTAGGAGATGTGGTATTATTATGTTATCTCATTCTTAGTATTTATAAATCGCTTCACCGCATTAGACTAATCACTTAAACATGCCATATAAAACTGTAAACCATCACTGTGCTGAAGTAAAATGCAACTGTAATAACTGCTACTCTACAACAGATAATAAGCAAATATACACATCAAAACACCAAATTAACGTGGTTCACCCCAGTGTAGGGCTACGTCCACAAGAACTGTTGCTTAATATAATAAATCTTTGAAAAACAACCAGTTCTTGGCCTACGCACTAAGTTGCAGGTTATCTGCGCACTCAACTGCAGACTCTTCTCCAAGCCTCTGTGCACTTAGCTGCAGAGCCTTTCCTTTGCTACCAAATTACAGATCACAATAATTCACCCATAACACTGATCTGGATCAAAACTGATTGATATCTCTTCTTATTATTTTACCCTATATATACTATTACATTGTAGGGTTACATTATCAAAATACCATGGTCCAAATACCATGGACTCCTTAAAACAAGCAATTATGGCTTCAGAACCTTTGATCCCTTTTAAAATCGTGCACTTATACAAAAAGCAGGGGCTTCAACCCACCCCGAAGCCCTTACGACACTGCGTGGTATATTCAAAATGCGCCTCGCTACGCGCTCCGTTGTGCGCTCCGCCCCACAAAATGCAGAGTCTTTGCCAAAATCTAGGCCAAGTTGCGCTGCACCCAACATCCACATAGGGTTAGCCTCCCCCTCCCCTTGTCCACACCTTAGGTTGGGCCTGGAACGATGCCCAGAGGTTGATGCAGCTAAAAAGAAAATAAAAGCATAATTTGGCCACTCTCAATAGGAAATGTACCACAAAATGCAAAAGATGGCCAGGACATACGAATTTAGCACATGGGCAAATGCCAAGCATGAGCTCTACCCCTTATTTATGGCCATCACCTTGGTTCCTATGGGCCCTAGATGAGCCCCCTCCATCATTAAGGAACCCATGATTATCCCAACCCTTGGTAGGCGATGAACTGCCTCACATCAAGGGGATATCCACTACTACATATCATCATGCTCTCCATCCCCTGGAGCCTCGAATAGTTATGAAGAAAAATCAATCAAAGGAAAAAAGCATATGAAGAAGGGTGGAAAAACAAATGTTGGGGTAACTCATGTACCATGATTTGCTCCCTCCTACACTCATATACCCAGGTGTGGGCTTTCCTTATTATAGCTACCCTTGCACTTTGACGTGTGGTCTGGATGAATCCCCTTATCCCCACTTCATTCCATTTTATATCATTTACCTCCTACCTCTTAAGGGATGTACCATGGACCTACCACCCCTTTTAGAGCTTGAAACTGTTAGTTTTTGGTAGCATCAGAAGAGCTCTAACCTTGAAAATTGGTCGAGAGGCTAAGGCACATGAGTTCTAAAAAACCCAGAAACCGTTTGGTTAAATTCCACCTGAATTGTATTTTATTAAAATAATTAATATTTTTAATGGGGTTCCTAAGTCTAAACTTATGGAAATTAAAATATTAATGGGTATTAATCAAAATATGGATGAGAATGATCTAGAAGGCAGATCAAATCATGTTTTAATCTTAGCCATTGATTAGAGACTTAATCTTGATTTTTGGGGCTAGGAAGCTAAGAAATTCGAAATAAGTGATTATTCAACAGTAGAGGGGCAGTGAGAATCCGGGAGGACATTCCGAAGAATACTGACAGAGAGGCAGAGAGAGCTTGCAAAGAGGCAACGCAATAGCCAAGCGAGCTGACGCTGTTGACCCTGCCGCCTACACCTACCTACAAGACAGTGAGAAAAGCCTTCATCCCCACAAGGTGTGGTTGGTGGCAGGGAAGTCAGAGAAGGGGCTGTCACACTAATCCCGACTCTCTCTGTTTGAGCTATCTCTTAGGTTAGCTAAGGGGGGTGGTCCCTAATGAAAAGTTAAGTTAAAAGATGTGATTTTTTAGGAGAGTGTTATAGTGAAAAAGGATTACTTTTGAAGATTTATGGGCAAATATGAAGTGAGTAGCTTGATTTAACAATGCTAATCATTAATATGATTAAAAACCATAAAACCAGTGCCTTATAAGAAATTTGGTAAACAATTTAAAGATATATTTGCTCAAAGTAAAATGCAATGCTCTCAAAAGAGAAAAAAGAGTAACCTTGAAATGTAAATAAGAATTATTAGCATAAGATATGTAAGATACAAAATGATTTTGAGATAATCAACTTTATAAATCAAAACATGTGAAACATATCTTGCCAAAACCCAAAAATTAGTAATTAACTTGGAAATGTAAAAAAAAGGAAGTGCTAAACCAAGACATCAATATGCAATTAGACTTGAAACATGAAAAGGAAACACTTATTTGAAATGATTACAATACTTGCTTTTGGAATAGACTTTGCATATGAAAACTCAAACCATCAAGAGACAAGTAAAGTAAATGTAATGGAAAGTGTTATTGGTTAATTTTGTTAATTAGCTTTACAACAAGATTACAATTTAACTCTTCAATCCTCAGACCTCACCCTTGCCCAGTGATATGGATCACACAACGAGGAGTCAATAGAGGATTAGAGGATCCCTAAGATGTCTACTTCAGCCAACTTATGTTGGAGGTAAAATTTTAATGAGGCTTGGGGCCTCCCTACACTAAAATGCCTAGATGAGATGCAAATTGGGTTAATTCCCCAAATTAAATTAATGATACATGCAAATGCTTCAAAGAGATTGATTTGCAATGCTTGAAAATGAAATTGTGTTCAACATAAGTTGCAATTAGAACTTCAATTGGAGGAATAAAATTAGCTTACAAGTGTTGCATCTGTTTCATCAATGAATTAAAATGATACAAATAGTTTGCTTGAAAATAAAATTTGTTACAAATAGACAATGACAATAAATTGCTTCAATATTCAAGATAACAATGTAGCATAAAATTGAACCATGTATTCAAGTGCTCATGAAACAATTTACCAAGGTAAATGGAAACGAATCAAAGTTTGTTAAGAATATAAAATGCTTGCATGTAAAGGATGAATTGCCCAAAGTAAAGTGTAAGCTTGTAGCTTCAAGCAACAATGAGAGAAAATGCAAAGCTCAAATGAAATTGTAACAAACTTTAACTTAATGAAATGTGATAGTGAGGTTGTGTTAATTCCCAATTAAAGCATGCATGTAAGTGAATGAAGTATGAAAGCTTAAACCATGCAAATGTCAATCCACCCAAGAGAAGCCTTGCCCTAAATGGGGAGATAGGATACCATGGGAGAAATCCCAAGCTTCCATAAGCGAGTTAGATCTTTTATTAATATTACAATGAGAAGAGGGCCCTTCAAAGTTCTCAACTATGCTTCAAGGAGAGTCCTCACAATAATTGCTTGAAACTTGGACACTAGACCTTCTTTCTTGAGAAAGTAGTGACAAGTTCTCACAAAACTTATGCAAGGGAAACAAGGTGTGAGTTTCCTCCAAATGCCCAGGCTTAAAGAGGAAAATGGGCAGCCCTCTAGTGAACTCGACTTGGCCAAAATAAGCCTCAAAAGGGCTCACGACATCCTTGGAAATCGAATCCCCAACACTTGCCAAAGGTCCTGCAAACACTTGTTAGATGTTGCGGGAAGTTGCTTTTCAAAATCTGCCACACAAGAGTTAGCAAACAATCCAAACAATGGCTGCAAAATAAGTTAAGTATTAATGGAAAAATCGGCAAGATAAAATGTATATGTACAATTATAATTTACAAAAGTCTAAGTTAAAGAGTGAGAGTAAACTCTCATCTTTGCTTAGCCATCTTCAAGCTCTTAGATAGCAAATGAAAGAAATGAAGTACAATGTTTTTTTTTTAAAGAGATTTAAATTTAGAAGTTCTCAGCTTGTGTACAAGCTATGTGCCGAAATCCCTGCAAAACCACTTTGTAAGATAAGACTATGAATGTTCAAAGAACAAATGAGAGCTCCTTTAAGAATGTATCAAGAGTGGGTTGTGTTAGAGTCGGTCTAGTAGCCCTCCACTAGAGATCAAAGCTCTTTGCATTTCATGATTAGGTGTCCCATCAGTGTGATCATGTTGCATTCCGTTAGGCATGCCATAACTCTGGTGGAGGAGTTTGTGGCTTTTATTCCCCTCCTGTTTGGCACTGTTGGTTCAGGTTTGTTTAAGTAAATAAAATCTTCAAAGGGTCATTCATCTTGTTTTAAATTTCGAGGTCTTAGGTCTAGGGTTGAGTCAATTTTTGTCTTGAGAGGTCATAAAGGACCAGCAGGCCAGAGGGATGTCCTTCATAAAACATCATTTCAATAATTCTCATTATTGTACAACTAAATTTTCACTTTGTTTTCAAAACTCTGTTTTTGAAAAACAAAGGTCATTATCTCGTTTTTGTAAAAAATTGTCAAAATTTCAAATTCTCCAAACGTTGAAGCGCAGACTTGGTCTCCTTTGCCAAAGCATCTCAGAAGCCATCCCTGCAAAATTTTTCAGAAGAAATCATCATTTCAACCAATTTTTTTCAAAAAAAGGAAACCTAAAGTCAAAGCCAATTAATTCAAAAAGTGTCAACACTCAAACATTATAAAGTGGGTTTTGGGCAAATAAAAATAAAAAAGGAGCCTATAAAAGCACAACACTCTTCATTAGCAACTCATTTGCCTCTCACAAGCCAAGTGAATCCTTGCAAAGGCGATTTCAAGAGTCATTGAGCAAATTGGGCAGTTTCAGTGGCGCGCTACGCATCAGCTGAGGCGCGCTACCGACCCAGGGCGCGCTACGCATCAGCGCGACTTTTCCAGTGCATTTTTACTCAGGCGCTACGCACCAGAGGGGCACTACGCGTTGGGCAAGGTGCGCTACGCGTTGGGTTTTTTGCCCAATAAACTGCCAGCAAGCTACCAAAACCTCTTTTCTCTCAAGCAAATTTCAGGTAGGCCTCTCCTCCATGGCTAGTTTTGGTTTTGCAAGATGAATGAGAAATTAATATGTTAAAAATGCCATGAAAATGAGAAATTAAAACCCTACATTGCTGTGGAAAATTTAAAGACTTAGTTGTGCTAGGGTTTCAAAGTATTTTGCTGTCCAAGGTTGCCCATTTTTGATCCCTCTTTTCCCTCATCTTCACCAACATTCTCCTTCAAATTTTCCCATAAAATTTTATAATCTTCCTCTCTAAAATCCCTAAAACCTACTAAATTCCCAAACCCTACTTCACCTTAAAATCCCACAATATTATGATTTCCCATGTTGCCTTCCCTAAATTCCTTATTTATGTTTATTGTCCCTAATTCCCTCATGTTCCCCTTTCCCTAACAATCCCCTTGTATTTATGTCCCCTTGGTGACAGCATTTGAAAAAGTCAAACAGCAGTTAATTGGGTGCAAAGTCAACAATACATTTCAGCCATCTTGCCTTCAAAACCATGTCAGAAACCGAATCAGATTATGAGCAGAGTTATGACAGTGATTCGACACCGGAGATAGAAGTGCCAAGGAGGCATCATAAGGGTGGTAAAGGTGGTCGGCATGTCAGGGAGGAGCCCACTTCTTTGGCTCAGTTGCAAGCTTGTCCACTTGCAATGACATGTTTTCAGTATCAATCATGCTTTGGATATTGTGAGCGGATCTCGCAAATTCAACATCACAGAGAACTAGTCCGCTTGTTTGTCCTACATTTGCACAATGCTCAGGTGAACCTTGCAGGAGTGGACTTCACCCTATCATCCGAAATTGTTGCTCAAGCCACCGAGATACCAAATTTTGGGGAGGAGTGGAACAAGCGCCAACAACTAGACAGATTTCATTATGAACCATATATCAAACTCGGGTGTATGAGACACCTAACTGCTGTTTTTCCCTTCAGATTCCTAAGGGATGAGTATGCACCCTTGATGAGGCTCATTATGCGCTATTTCACTTGTGAGGGCAGATTTTCACGTTTATATTCGTACCATACCCGTTTGTTGATGCATTTCACCCGGGTACGAATGATGAACATTCCATTTTTCATGTGCCGAAATATAGAGAGGATGGTGCCCTTAGTGCAAAGGAAAAATCCCGCACAGCAACACAAGAGTATATATCATTATGCACTGATCGAGATCATAGTGATGCATCAGTTGGCACAGCAGGGTATTGCTTGGGAGGATTTCATCTCTCGCGACTTCTTCACGGTGCCACAGCCACTCCCTGAGATTGTCCATGATGAGGGAGGGCCTTCACATCAGTTTCCCATTCCAGAGCCCGAGCATGTCAGCACTCCAGCATGTGTTACATATCAGAGAGGCCACAGGGCCTTATTTGCATCTGCACGACGAGTATTATCTCCACACCAGGTGGAAGGGGTCTCGCCTTCTTCATCAGCATAGCGAGTGTTATCTTCACATCAGGTGGAAGGGGCCTCGCTTTCGACAGCAGCACAGGTACAGGAGAGAGGCAAGCAGCCCATGATTGATGAGGGACCATCAGGTGATCCGGACATAGACATTATTGACCTTGACATCAGTTCTCCTAGCTCGGAGCTAAAGGAGATCATTCAGCAACAGAAGGCTGAAAATCGCTTGTTGCAACAGAAATTGGAAACGACCAATTGGACAATCAACTACTTGGAGCAGCGTAACAAGCAGCTAGAAGATGAACACACTCTTGATGGTGCTCAATGATACACCCCCAGCGAATCCGAGAAGACCGAAACTTGACCCGCAAGAGACCCGGTGATTTGACACCTATTGAGCAAGGGTCTATGCTCATCCGGGTGAACACTCATTTAGAGAAGTTGCTAGCCAAGGCAAACAGGGACAAAGATATGCTCCGCCACATGAAGAATCATTATTGGGCCCGCATGCATGTGTGCAAAGCGAAAATGAAGGTACTCAAAGGACGATTGGCCAAGGCACTAAACGGAGGAAAAGGCCCGATCCACTTTAGATTTTGGCCAAAGCCTCCTTGAAGGAGCATGGTGCTCAATGATACACCTCCAGCTCAAAATTAAGAAAATTTGGAGCAATTTTGGTCAATTTTGATTTTTTTTTTTTGCTAAAAACAGGTTTTTGCCCTCAACGCGTAGCGCGCCACGCGCTACCCTCAAGATGGGGAGGTCCATTTCACAAAAACTTTGCATTTTTGGATTTGTCATGACAAATTACACTTGCTCAGCCACTGCCAAGACATTTCATTGAGGTTTGGGCCCCCAAAAGGTCAAAAAACAAGCAAAAAATGACCTTCTGCCACTTTTTAGACACACAGGAAGCAGTCTTGGGAGATTGCATTTTTGGAGGGGCAAATGGGCACCAAATTGAGAAATTCCACTTGGGCTGGAGAGTAGACATCCAGACATTTCCAACAAGCCCACTTGAGCCTCATTTGGATGCCGGGAAGTGCCCCAAAAGTGGGCTCAAAGGCGCGCTACGCATCAGGGAAATTTGCCAGTTTTTCATCTACAGCTCAGGACAACGCAGCTTTTGACTAGTTTTGACTTTTCATGGGATTTTTCACCCTCTTTGATGTAACTAATGTATTTTCATGATGACATGACACTTTTTTACCTATTCTAGAAGATTCATTCATAAAATAACAAAAAATTAATGAATGAATTGGTTTCCTAACTTATAGAGGCAAGTTGTTTTGACTGCCTAGATTGTAGTGCTCAGTTTAGAATTGGTTGAAACAGCTCCTAGGATGAGGAGCTCGACCCCTAGAGGCAAGGAAATGTGTTAGCTTGCCTATATTATGAACTTTCTTAGTCATTTTCATGGTTGGACTCTTGGGGGATAAGCTTAGACTGTATTACACATTGTATCTCAGCAATTTTGGCAAAGGAAAGACCAGGGTTTTGCAGCACTATTTGGGATTCCTGTGGTTATTTGTGTTGATGGTGTGTTTCTCTCATGTACTTGTAAGTTTGTTATGTGTATCATTTTCCTACTATTCTCTTCTGCAAATTAAACAAATGAAGTGTTAAGGTAGAATTCATAATCTTGTATGCTCTGCCTTTAAGTTTGTTTAATATCTATGTTTTCATCTGTTTAAAGAGAACTCCTGAAATTTTCTCGCTCTCCTTAGCTCCTCACCAGTCATTTCTATCCATTCAATTCCTCTAAAGACATCAGGACGATTCCCTACCTTGCCCCAAAAAGACCTCTGCAAAAATTGTGTCACATCCCCGCACCCAAAATTGCTTTTCCCTGTTTTCCAACAAAACCCTAAAAATCTTAAATCAAACTATCTTATCAATTTACTAGCCTAAAATTAGTATTCATATCGGTCATCTCAGCCCCTTTGAAGACCTCTTGCCGAGATAGACCCGGAGAGAGCCCTCTCCTGTCTTCGTAGGGCTAGCTATGAGGCTGAGCTTGGTTTGATGTTGCCTTGAGTTTCGCATTCCTCAGCCTGAGGCAAATTTGAGCGCTAACAGGTTGGTCTCTCCAAAGACTTCCCTCACGCTTGATTCTGTAATCCCAACAAAATGTTCCCTCTACAAAACTCCCTCTACAAAACTTCAATCAATAATTAGTTCCATATAGATTTAGCAATAAACAATGATAAAAAACTCTCGAAATTTATTTAAAACCAACTAGAGCATTTTATACCTAGAGCATACTTTTAAATCAAATGTCAATGCAAGATAGCTCTACATTAACAAATCTACAAGAGCATATGGAAGCAAATTAGATCAAGGAATGAGTAAAAGGAATTATACCAATGTTCAACAATTCATCACACTCGAAAAGGAGGAACACCTCATGAATGAAACCCCAAAAACTTTATTGATATTTCTGAAAGTGTACAAGGCAGCAACACTTCCACAAGCACGATAGCTAGTAACAATATTATACAATGTGAGAGCCCATGGCTCTATTATATAGAGAGTTGGGAGCAAATCCCAATGAAAAATGACAATGACAAATGGCATTGGGTGACAATCCCAAAGAGAAATTCGAATTTGTTGAATGGTGCTCCAATGCTAAGTGTAAAATTCAAATTCTGGCAAGTGGACATCATTTTCTTCTTCTCTTATGTGCCAAATTCGAATTTTATGGTCGAATGACAAGTGTATATGGGTGGTAACCCATGTGGGGACAATTTTCCACAAAAATATCCACCAAATATTCTCCCAAATCCTCCCAAATGTGCATTAACTTCACAAATTCGAATTTCCAAGCAACTTTTTCATTTAATGTCAGAAATTCGATTTTATTTGAGCACATCTTTTCCTTGATTTTAGGAGTCCACATCACCTTGGGAATTCACTTTAACTCCCCCATAATTTTCCACCTCATTTCCACAACATTTAGCATGTGCGGATATTTACTTTTCTCCATTTATTTAATTTTTGGCTTAATTAATTGCCAGATTTCCCACTAAACTTAGGAAAAGTGGGTTTTGAGGGTCCAAAACACATTATTAACCCAGGTGTGTCATAGTAGAATATTGAGGGTGAGAGGTGTAATTTTGATTACTCATACCCCATACAACTTCTCTAGACTACACTTATTACAATTTAAATACAATTTTATTTGCAATTTTTTATTTGCGGGTAATCTAAAAAATTAAAAAATGACTACCTAGACCTAACTAAATTCCACGAAATTTTTTGTGTGATCTAGTATGGTAATATACATCAACTATAGACACTATGATGTGTCAGGGGCTCAACCTTCAAACCGTCACCCTGGCTTTGGGGTAAAGCGTGAGTGAAAATACCTAGAAAATTATTCGCCTCTGAAAAAAAGGGATAATTAACGAGATAAAAAAACACTCCAAGGTGTACTTGTTTGCTGATCAAGTCCCAACATCCTAGGCATGTTACAGACTCAAAACTCATCATTACTAGTATCACTTATTACAATTCCCCGTAGGGTGTGGAATCTGGGTACAAGAAAGATGATGAGAAGATAGAAGTAGAGTTAAAAAACTCTATTGACTGACGATATCTGATGGTACAAGTGTCCTCTGGATCATCCTTGGGCATGGAGTCTTCATATAATCATCAGGTGCCACTCCAGTGGTCAACATTTGGCTCCATATGGGGATGCATGCTAGATATAAAGTGATAGTGTGCAAGAACCTGGAATTTGCATCCATCGACAAAAGACATATGTTAGCAGTATCCATTCAAAATATCATGAAAATAAATCAAGTACAAAAACGAGGAAATGAAAATTTATTCTAAGAGCATAAATGGCAATTTATTCATGAAATAAAACTAACTAAACAAAAATGACACGAGATAGGGTTTGAAATATGATACAGAAAGATGCCCCATGTCATCAAATATTTTCTTTGTAGAATAATTTGAGCAGTTGGCCGTTCACAGGTAACTCGAGTGGTTCTCCATCCAAAGTGCTCAAATGGTAGAAAATCCTGTCCAGTTGCTTCCCTGATAATGTATGGTCCAAGCCACAAACTGTCAAACTTACCATGATTTCTTGGCTTTTCATTCCTGCGATCCCATAGCAAAACCATATCATTGTTAGAAAAATTCTATTCCTAGATGATTTATCAAAATTTCTTTTTACCTTAGATTGATTTTTACAACAATGCTCAAAGGCTCTTCTTCTGGTTTCATCCAATTCTACAATTTGGTCAATCCTACATTGCACAACATTTTTATCAAATGTAAAACTTTGTAGCAATTGGTAAGTTGGTAACCTCAAATGCACAGGAAGGGTAACATCCAAGCCATAAACTAACTCAAAGGGACTCTTCCCAGTAGAAGTCTTCTTTGTAATCCTATCAGCCGACAAAGAATATTTAATTTTACTATCCCATGCCCGTTTGTTATCCCCTACTATCTTCTTGATTATGATTATCAAATTCTTATTGCTAGACTCTGCGAAGCCATTACCCTGAGGATAGTAGTTTGATGAATGGGATAAAACAATGACATACTTAAAGCAAAATGACGAGAATTCAGCAGAGCTAAAAGCCTTGGCATTGTCAGTGGTTAGTTTGGTAGGGACACCAAAACGAGTGATAATCTTATCTTCAAGAAAATCTATCACTACTTTTTTGGTGGCGTGTTTTGTAGGGATGACCTCTACCCATTTAGTAAAATAATCAGTGGCAGTTATAATCCATGAGTAGCCATTACTCGAATTTTCATTAAATTTCCCTATAAAATCTAGCCCCCAATGTTGAAAGGGAGCCTCCACGACCACAGGCTGAAGAGGCAAAGAGGCTAACTTCTGCTTCCCAGTGAATAGTTGACAAGCTTGGCAACCTCTAACATACTTGTGCACATCAGCAAAAATAGAAGGCCAAAAATAACCAGCCCTCAAGATTTTGTGGGTAGTAGTCTTAGCAGCATAATGCCCTCCACAAAATCCTGAATGAAACTCAAATAGAAGCTTTTTGGCTTCAACTTCATCAACACACCTAAGTATTACCCCCTCTGGATTTCTCCAACCCAGACCATCCTTCATAATGCAATATTTAGTTGCTCTAAGCCTTAATGCTCTTCTCTTATGGCCAACTAAATGGTTAGGACATGACAAATTTTGCAAATAATAAATAATGTCTTTATATCATTCAAGTTGACCTAATTTTTGAAGTTCCGATGAAGTTAATTCCAAATCATTTTGACAAATCATTCCTATTGCTTTCTCATTTCCTTCAGTCAAGATTTTGGTCAATCCCTGGCCTTTCACAAGCTTGGTAGGTCTAATATCCAAATCGTACTCCTGAATCTTCGAGACCCACCTAGCTCGAGTTCCTAAGCAATTAGCTTGGACTAAAATATCCTTTACAGCAGAGTGGAGAACACATGCAATTATCCTAGAATACCCCACATAAACTCTGAACTGTTTAAGAGACTTGGATAAAGCATAAGCTTGCTTCTCCATGGGGCTATACTTCAACTCAGACCCTTGGAGGGACCTACTCATAAAAGCAATAGGTTGCTCATGTCCTTCATTATTCTTTTGAAGCAACACCCCAACAATAGTATCTTCGGATGCAAAAGAGAAAATCAAAAACTCCTTTGAATAATCAGGGCTTATTAGAACAGGTGCTTGACAATAGAATCCTTTATTTCCCGAAAACCTTTTCTACCCTCATTTCCCCAAACAAACTTAACATCTTTCTTTAAGAGAGTTTGGATGGGTTTGACAATCTCAACATAATTTGGAATGAACCTTCTAAGAAAATTAATCTTTCCTAAGAAGGATTGAAGGGTTTTAAAATTATGAGGCAACAAAATCTTTTGAATAGCCTCAACTCTTTTAGGGTCAATCTTGATCCCAGCCTTTGAAATGATGTGACCAAGCAACTTCCCTTCAGTCACTCCAAAAATAGATTTAGCAGGATTTAAGGATATTCCATACTCTCTACACCTATAAAAAATTTGCCTTAGGTGGCTTATATGGGAAATTCCTGTTTTAGAAAAAGCAGTTAAATCATCTTGATAGATCTCAAGAAATTTCCCAATTAAACCCTTAAAGGCATGGTCCATAGCTCTTTGAAAAGTTGCTCCAGCATTCGTTAATCCAAAAGGCATCCTCAAATATTCAAAATTACCCCATGGTGTGGTGAATGTTGTCTTATGTCTATCCTCCTCCTTCACCAAGACTTGGTTGTATCCTGAAAATCCATCTAACAAAGACATCATTCCATATCCTATTACCCTTTGCAATAATGTTTCCATATTAGGTAAAGGGTAATTATCTTTTTTACATGCTAAATTAAGATTTCAAAAGTCTACACATAGTCTGATTGATCCATTCTTCTTCCTCACATTAACCAAGTTTGAACACCATGTGGAATGCCTAGTGTGAGCAATAATACCAGCCTGAAGCATCTTTTGCAATTCCTTTTGTACCAAGGGGGCTAACTTAGGATTGATTTGCCTAAGTTTCTGCCTAAAGGGTTTGGCATTTTCATCCTTAAGAGGGATAGTATGTTCCATAACATCTTTCCTATAACCTTTCAACTCATCCTATGAAAAAGCCAAAACATCTCTATATTCATGAAGTAAATTTATCAAATTCTTCCTTTCTTGCTCATTGGTACCCTTGCCTATTTTAAGAACCTTTGGTTATGAGGGGTACCAATATTCACTTCAATGAATTCCCCTGGGCCAATTTTCTTATCATCTTTTCTCTTTGATGCATCATGTCTGTCAAACACTTGCTCCAAGGCTACACGTTCCCTAGGAGTGGGATTTGTCACCACATTACACTCCTCATAATCACATCCTTCCTCTTTGTAGCCAGCCTTAAATTTAGAAAATTCCTCCATGTTATTTAAAAAACGAACCACCTGGCTTTCATCATTAAAGATTTGCCAATGCTCTAGATTATCAGGAACTGATGGCCTAAAGATAATTTCCATCTTAATTTTATCATCCACCAAGTTCTCTCCAAGCTGTAATGTAGATGCAACAACAACCAGCTCATCAGCTTGTTTATTTCCTTCCCTAGGAATTGCTTGAAGGTCTAATGCATCAAAATATTCTATATTATCCCAAACAGCGTTTCGATACTTCTTTAATCTATCATTCTTGCATGCAAATTGATTCTTAGTTTGAAGAATGACTAGATTAGAATCCCCCTTGATACTAAGCAACTTTATCCTCAAGTCTTTTGCCAACTCAAGACCCAACAATAGAGCCTCATACTTTACTACATTGTTGGTTGCATCGAATTCCAATCTATAGGCAAACTTGAATATGTGACCAAGAGGGGAGGTAAGGACAATTCCAGCACCCTTACCATACCTAGAATGGGCACCATCAAAATTCATGTGCCAAACTCCATCTTTCTTACAATCAACGTCCTTCGCCAAAGGAGGAAAAGAATTAGCCAGGATAGCATAGTTTCCCAAGTTATCAGATTCATACACAATTTCATTATGAGGCTCCTTGGGATTTTCTATATGAAACTTTCTCTCCAATTCCCTATCCAATCTAACCATGATGCCCTCACTATTAGGGATGGTAGCATAAGTTAAATCCATTTGCAAACTACCCCCAATATCAGCTCCCCACTTTCTAGACAATAATATCCCCCAAGCATCAGGAACATCAATCACCACAATATCCATGGTGATCATAATGTCAGGATGTACAGCTAAGTGGACTTGAAGATCTTTTATCAAACCACACACTTCAATGATCTTTGAATCCAATGCACAAATGTTGTGGTAGGGTCTAGAAATCCTCAAATCTAATTGGTTCATGACTTTCTTGGTCATGACACAAGATGATGCCCCAGAGTCAAACATACAATTGCGTAAAAGCATTCCATTGACCAACATAGCTATGAAAAAAGGTTGGTGGTCTCTGTTATCTCTACACATATCTCTACTTTGCAGAGTGATAGGCGCATCCTCATATCTATCCTTAGAAAAATTAGACATTTCTTTTCCATTGGGAGCATCAATGGCTTTCAACAATTTATATCTTTGGGAGGGAATCTTCATGATTTCAGTACCAGGAACTAAAATCTTAGCATTATTAATCCATCCTCCCAAGTCAATATTCAACTTCGATGTGGGTGGAGTGAAAGTTTTACTATGATTTCTTTATTTATTCTTTCCCCTTCCCTTATCCTTGGCTATCTCTAAAATCTGAGTTGATGAAGGCTTCTCTCCATATAATTCAGTGATCCTATCCAAATCTTCAAAATTATTTATACTATAGGAGGATGGAGACTTTTTATTTACCTTATGACTACTCCCCATAACTCCCATCCAATTTTCCAAGGACAAATGATGCTCTTTTCCAACTACATTGATTTGTTCACTTGTTCCCATCATATCTCCTTCTAGGATCCTTCTTGCGTAAGGACAAGTGAGTTCATCATGTATGTCATCGCAAGGTCTACAATAAGGCATGGAATCATCAACTAAGTTTGTAGACTCGAGTGGATTAGGTGGCCTATGGTCATGGGAGGTCCTCCCTTTTGCCATTTATCATGTCCTCTATTTGGGAATCTCCCAACTTGATTTCTTTCCATGGCCACCAATTGATTTTGGATAGCATTCATTTGACTGGTGTGATTTGCCTCCATACTCTTGATGAGTTGGGTTGACTCCTTAATAGGATCATGTGTAGTCTCTTCTTTGGCTATTGTGTCGAAAAATAAGTGTGTCCTATGTATCTTGTTCTTTGCTCCATTTTCTGTTTCATGAGATCAAATATTTAATTAGTGTAGGCTTCAGAAATAATTTGCTTCATTATTCAGAAGAATAACTTGATGAATGCAATTTAAAAATCAAGTAGGTGAAGTGGATTCAAATTTGTTGCAGTAGGGGTTCCTTCAGTCTAGGAATTTTCACAGAAGCAACCTAATAGGTTCTTTGGTTAACCCCCTATTGAGGTTGGAGACACTTATACTTGCCAAAGCCCATTATGGAAGGGCATTCCACCATGAAGTGCCCCACTGATCCCCTGACTTGTAAGCATTATTACTTGATTATTCTAATGATTTGTTCTATTGGAGGGCAAGGGTATGCATTGGATCTTATGCAAGATTGCAGGTGGGTCTTCATTTGGGCTTGGTCTCCCTATACGGGGTCCTAGCCCTCTAGAGGGCCACATTGACACTTGTAGGGTGAGCGTTGAGAGCCATGGGCCTCCACTATAGCCAATATTACTTCATGGATCCCCAACAATGTTCATTGATTGCTCGTGTTCCACCTTTTGGATTAGGATGATGCACTTGGTACACCATGCCCAACCAACTCCACAATTGCACCATACACTTGGCAAATGTTCCAGGATGCCTCTTGTTGCAGAGAGAGGGCTTGTGTCATTGCTCCAACCCTACAGATGGTCTACATGATGTCCTTGTGTGCCCACACCCACTTGGGAGCACCATGTTAATTTTTGTAGCATCGGATGTGTTCTGGCCACAAAATTTGCTGGAGAGACTAGAATACATGTATTTTCTAAAGCCATAAATCGTTTTTGGAAATTCCACCTAGAGATGACTTAATTAAAATAATTAATCAATTTTTTAATGTTTTCTAAGTCTAAACTTAGGGAATATGATTAATTAATGGGTATTAATTAAGTCATGGTGAGAATCTTCTAGAAAAAGACATGGATCAAATTCTAGTTAATCTTAGCCAACGATTAAGATTTAATTGTGGCCGTTGAAGTCTCAACGAAGGATTATAAGAAGAAGTCAATGGGGCTTGGAGAAGACACACTGAATCAATTGAGCATTTGATTTTGCTGGGAAATTGATCTCTAGAGTAGCAACATTCAGTTGTCGGAGGTGATTCAATGAGATTGAAGTAGTGAGAGAGAGGCAGAGATAGTGAGGCCGGAGGAAGCTTTTCTAGTTCCGGCGAGTACATTGCAAAGAGGTAGTGATTGCCATAGAGAGGCAGCGCAAAGGCAGTGCAGGGCTCTCTAGAGGAGATTTCCATTTTGCTAGGGAGAAGTCGAGACTCAGTGCCAGAAGCTAGATAGAGGTTCCGGAGGCCGCGAGAAGTAGTTTCCTAGACAAAACTGATGAGACAGTGAGAGGAGATGCAGTTTCGAGCTTGTAGGATGCAGTAACTGCATAGGTTGACGCAGGGACTACGAGAGGGAGCAAGGAGCAACTCAATTCGAGCTGAGGTTAGTGTTGGATTGCCTGTGGAGTGAAGAATTTTCCTCACTAGTTATTTTTGCTAGTTTTCCTCTGTTTGGATATCTAGTTTGGGCATCCATAGTTTGTACTCAGATTTTCAGTACTGCATAATATTAAAACCCTTAGCTGCTGCACTGGTTTTCTGAAGTTGGGTTTTTCTGGGGACTTTAGTTAAAAAATCACTGTGTATTTGTGCGTGTGCATCTATTCTTTCAACATTTTTATTTCTTTCGCAGTATTTATTTTGTGAAGGTTGCAATGTATTTAATTTGATATTTGCCGTAGCACACGACAAGTAAACTGTGTAATCGAATTAACAATTAGAAGAATTAACATGAGTTGTTGCAATAGGATTCGAGGTTTGCCGATTTTTCACATGGTATCAGAGTGTAGATTGTAAGTCGGAGAGCTCAGTAGCAGAAGGGAAGAGGAATTTTGTAGCTCTACGTAAGCAACAGTTTGAGACCCTCAGAGGTAGCGTAGTTCCTTGGCCAGGAGGGTCAATTTTTGAGGAAAAGATTATTTCTCTGAGAGAGTCGACAAAGAATAAATTTTCCAAATCAAAGATTACCAGAGGTAGAGGGAGAAGCAGTATTTTCCTTGCAGAGCAGATGTTCAACTGGGACGCATTATTTTGCAGTAGTTTGCTAGTGCAAAATAGCGTGAGGAGGAAGAAAGAGCACACATTGAGGGAATTCTTTCCTCAGGGTACTTCTAGTCCAGCAGTTCGATTTTTTACTAGAGAGCAGCAGTAGTTGTGAGCAGATTTGCCCACTCCAGCAAGGAGTGCATAGAGCCAGTCAGCAGTTGCGCAGAGTAGAAGATGAATTCGACTTTTTGCAGAGATGGCATCAGTAGGGCTAAGAGATCAGGATTGGTTGGACGGAGCCTCCAAGTACGTGATTTGGAAGGCAAGAATTTCTTGTCTTCTAGATGAATACGATCTCAAAGCCTACATTGATGCAGTGGTAGCTATCCCCATGGATGCAGATCACATGAAGACCTACAAGAAGGAGATGGTGAAAGAAAAGAGGTTAATTCTCGATGGGGTTCTAGATCACGTGGTGTCTCACATAGCTGACAAAGATACTGCCAGGCAAATGTAGGAAGCTCTTGCTACGCTATACTAGGGATTTTTCGAGCAATAAAAGATGTATCTTGAGGAGAAGCTGAGATGTACAAGGATGTAGAAAGGGGAGCGCATAGACCCCATCCTCACTATAATTCAGGATGTTCGAGATAAGTTGTCTGTAGTAGGGTCAATGCCCCAGCCTACAAAATTGGTGCAGTTAGCTCTAACCAACGTTTCCGAAGACTGGCAGGTCTTTGTCCAGAGTATTCTGGGCAGAGACAAGTTGCCTGATTGGGATCGAATGTGGGCTGATCTACAACAGCGAGATATGAGGCGAGATTTGGTGAAGAGCACCATTAGTGGCAGCAGCAACAGTGGTGGAACGAAGTTAGTGAAAGAAGAGGAGAATGTGGCCCTTGCATCAAAGGGGCAGTAAGAGTAGCGCAGGAGGAAGGACCTTTCCAAGGTCAAAGGCTTTAGATGTGGTGAGCTTTGCCACTACAACACTCAATGTCCTTTCCAAAGGAAGGACAAGGAGGAGAAGCAAGACCAGGCAACAACTCATGCCGAGATCGACAGACTGTCTAGATTGGAGGAAGAGTTTGCCATGATCATCGATATACCTCTAGGAATGAGGTGGGGTGATTTGGTTTTGTAGCCCCAGAGAGCTACAGATGGGCAAGATTCTTGAGGAGGTCCACCTCTTGAATCAATACCTTGCTACGGGGCCCACAGTATTTTGTAGCAGGATGGATCAATGATAGTAGATGCAATCATGTAACGACCCATCTAAATTGATCCATTATATAAAATTTTAAACTTTATATATATATATATATATATATTAAATTTTATAAAATATATAATTGGACTTTATAATATAAATTTATAAAATATATCATGGAACTTTATAATATATATAAATGAAATGTTATAAAACATATAATTGAACTTTATAACATATATAAATGAAATGTTATAAAACAGATAATTGAACTTTATAAACGTATCTAAACTAAAGCGTAAAACTAAACTGTGCTAAAAATATATATATATACCAAAGATCATTAAAGGGGCGCGTCCAACCTGCTGAAAATTTATAACAGAGCACACCTTGCCGGGAAATATCTGAGAGCCGTATGCGTAGAAGGCGTGTCGGGACAGGGGAAGGCGGTGGTTGCATGCGGGAGGGCGGCCACCGCCAGGCCCGTGGTTAAAACCGAACTTATGAACCGAGAACTGGGGGGGGAAATTCAGCAGTGAAACCAGAGGAGGAATGGAGCAGTGAGAGAGATTTGCTATTGGAAGAACTTTAGTCCGTCTGAGGTTCTGGGCACGGGGGACAGTGGGCTTCTGTGAGAAGCTTGCTGGATTGAGTAGCCAGCTTCTACTCAATCAGGCTGGGCGGAATTGGTCTCCCTGGGTAATTGGAGCTCAACATCAACAGTATCGTCAACTGCACGGGATCAGCTAGCAGTTCAGGTAAGTGCAAAAATTAAGTTTTTAAGCTTCCTGTTTTCCAGTTTATGAGTATTTACATGTTTCCTATTTTCCAATTTATGGGTATTACAAATCAGATGTTAGAGTGACAGATGCAGAGTCCAGTTGCATGTCAGATGTTGGGGAGCATAGTGCAAAGTTGGCAACAATGTAGTTGGCACAGTGCAAAGTCAGTAGCAGCGCAAATGCCTTAGTGATAATGCAGATACTAGCAGCAGTCAGAAACGCAGGTGACAAATGTATCATACTGATCACAATTGATTCAGTATTTTGGATGCTTTTCAGTTGCAAATGTTGCAGTTGCAGCAACAATAGATGGAGAGGGAGTCGCAGTGTAGATGCAGTGCAGGTAGAAGTTCAGTCAGCAACAGCACATATCAGAGTTGTGCAGTAGTTGGTGGGCAACAACAGCGAAACATCAACAACGTGACAGGAGTTGGTGCACATACATGGTGTTGCTTCAATGGGTTGCAGCGTTATAACACATTTCTCGCTAAGAGGGAGTGTTAGTTTTTATAGCATTGGCTGTGTTCTAGCCACGAAATTTGGTGAAGAGGCTAGAATACATGTATTCTCAAAAACCCATAAATCGTTTCTGGAAATTCCACCTAGAGATGACTTAATTAAAATAATTAATCAACATTTTAATGTTTCTTAGCTCTAAACATAGGGAATATGATTAATTAAAGGGTATAAATTAAGTCATGGTGAGAATCTTCTAGAAAAAGACATGGATCGAGTTCTAGTTAATCTTAGCCATTGATTAAGATTTAATTGTGGCTGTTGAAGTCTCAACGGAGGATTATACGAAGAAGCCAATGGGGCTTGGAGAAGACACACCAAATTAGTTGAGCATTCGATTTCGCTAGAAAATTGATCTCCAAAGTAACAACATTCAGTTGCCGGAGGTGATTCAATGAGATCAAAGCAGTGAGAGACGGGCAGAGATAGTGAGGCAAGAGGGAGCTTTTCCAGTTCCGGCAAAGTACATTACAGAGAGGCAGTGATTGCCACGGAGAGGCAGTGAAAAACCCTCTAGAGGAGATTTCTGTTTTGCTGGAGAGAAGTCGAGACTCAGTGCCAAAAGTTGGATAGAGGTTCCAGAGGTAAGTTGATGAGACAGTGAGAGGAGACACAATTCAGAGCTTGTGGGACGCAATAACTGCGTAGGCTGACGCAGTGACTGCGTAAAGAGAACAAGGAGCAACTCAATTCGAGCTGAGGTCAGTGTTGGATTGCCTGTGGAGTGAGGAATTTCCTGACTAGTTATTTTTGCCAGTTTTCCTATGTTTGGATAACCAATTTGGGCATCCATAGTTTGTACTCAAATTTTCACTACGGCATAATATTAAAACCCTCAACTGCTGCACCGACTTTCCCAAGTTGGGTTTTTCGGGGACTTTAGTCCAAAAATAACTGTGTATTTGTGTATGTGTGCATCTGTTCTTCCAATATTTTTATTTCTTTTGCAGTATTTATTTTGTGAAGGTTGCAATTTGTTTAATTTGATATTTTCCGTAGCACACAAGTAAATTGTTTAATTGAATTAACAATTAGAAGAATTAACATCAGTTGCTGCAATAGTATTCGGGGTTTGCTGAATTTCCACACACCATAGGTTCTTGATTGGATATCAAGGGGCCATCTCCTTGTCGACTATGTTTGGAGTCCATTTCTTTATCGTGGCACCCGTTGGACTTCATTAGGCCTCCTCAAAGGCCCAACAACTCACTTTGTTGATCATTCGACCCTCTTGAGAGGCTTCTCTTTATATTATTGAGCTATTTGGTGGGCTTGTTACCATTTTTTTTGTTATTATGCACATTATTTTATTTTAGGGGCTAAATTAGGCCTAATTAGCTAAATCAAATTCATTAGGAAGTGTATAAATACAAGTGTGATGAATCATTTTGAACATCATCACTTGGATTGGGTTATTTTCTTTTGTGAGATTTTTGCTATCCCTTTTGGAAGATGAATTTGGATGTTATTTGGATATCTCTCTCTTGTCTTGGAGCTTCATCATTGGCATATTTTGATGATTGGATATACTTTTTTGTACATGTAAGTGCTCTTTTCATGCTTTTCTTGTTATTTACTTTGTCACATGAATGTTGTTGATTTTCGCTTTACAAGTCTAAAATTTACTGCTTTTCTATACGAATTAGTGGAAATTGTGAACTTTTATAGCGTTGCATCATGTCATGGGCCATGTATGAATGGGTGAATGTTCCTAGAGATAATTTGTGATAAATACATCTCGATAAGTCATCAATTCTTGCAAATCGAAGTATAAAGTCCTTGAAGCAGCTGCCCTCATGCCCTTATACCATGCAAAGTTGTTTTAAGGCCTCCTTGATTGAGAGAGCTCTTTCTAAACCATAAATTCTCCTTGACTCCATTTCTCCAAAGGATTAGACACTGGTCCTCCATAGGTGATCACCTTAAAGCATATTTTTCTCACCTTTCTCTCTTTCTTTCTAGGCTTAACCTAAATAGGTCACCTAGGGCATCAATTATATCACAATCTAGCCATCCAAACACTTAGATTTTTGAGCCACAACTGCACTGGAGTTTCCTCTACAGGCCCTCCAAATTTGAAGCAAATTCGACGGTTGGATCTCGAGATATTGCAATCCCTAACTCGAGGACCTTTTCTTGCCCTAGGCTTCCCTTGGCTAGTGGCCTCATTTGGATCGTTGCATTCTATTCCAAGAAGATTTTCCCATTGATCCTCTTCTCTTCCACAATTAGGTCATGCCCCTTCTTGAGTGACCAAATCCTATTAACCTAATTTTGGGTCCATTTGGTGTTGTGTGGTCCCACAACTTTTCGAAGATAATCTCACAAAGTCCATTTGCAAACCAAGTTTTCACAAGGGTTTATAGGACTAGGTCCCTCCTTTACAAAGCTTATGTGCAAATGCTGGCGCTTGAAACTCCCTTGGCCCTTATTAGAGAGCCTTACACCCTGCTTCCCAAGCAAGCAAACCATACAATTGAGTCTCACTCATGAATAGGCCTTAGGAATCACTCTTTATCTCTTCATTGATTCATTATTCTAGTGATTCCCTTTATACCAGGTATCCTCCCATCGGTGAAAGTCCATAAAGAGCAAGGAGCTTTAGCTGAGGTGATAGTGGACTATTGCTCCATTGTTGCCCTTGACCTAGTAGTTTCCCTTTTAGGATCCCCTCCTAGGACCCCTGCTAGTTTGAGCGGTAACATGGCCCATAGTATTTAGTAGTAGGATGGATCAGTGTCAGTGGATGCAGTCAGATTCTAGAGTGACGGTTGTAGACTAGTTGCAGTTAGGCGCTGAGGAGCGCAAAGCAGTTTTGACAACAGAGCAGGAGGCTCAACAATAGAGAGGGATTCGCAGTGCAGATGCAGAATTGGAAACAACATAACAATGTCAGTAGCAACATAGATTCAACATCAGAGTTGTGCAGTGGCTGGTGGGCAGTCACAGTGGCCAAACATCAACAACATATAGATGATGATGTAGAGACAGGGCATTGGAAGTAGTTCAACACTAGAACACCTTCCTCACTAAAAAGGAGTGTTAGTTTTTGTAGTATCAGATGGCGTTTTAGTCTCGACAGTTGTTAGAGAGGCTAAGAAACACTAAGACTCCAAAACCTAGAAAAGGATTCAGTAAAATCCACCTAGAAATGCCTTAATTAAGTTAATTAATCAATAATTATTTTTTTTCCTAAGTCTAACTTGGGGAAAATGATTAATTAATAGTAATTAATTGAGGAAGGTGAGATTTCTCTAGAAACTCATACAGATCGACTAGGAAATAATCTCAACCATTGATTAAGATTTAATCTTGGTTGTTGGAGTCCCACAGTGAGATTATAAGGAGTCGTCGATGGGAGATGGAGGAACACACTTGATATTGATTTCCTTGGGCAGTTTGACTTTCTAGAGAGCAACAAGATTTCGCTGGAAGAGTTCGAGCCAGAGAGGGGACGCAATGACAGAGAGGGGCAAAGACAATCAGTCCGGATGAAGTTTTCTAGATCTGGAGAGTCAGAAAGAGGAGGGCAAAAAATTTCTCCGAGAGGTTGCGCAGAGGCAGTGCAGAGCCTCAAGTAGGCAATTTGATTTCGCTGATGGGGAAGACGTTTTGAGTTCCAGAAGGTCGGAGAAGCATTTTCCCAGTCAGCAATAGGTAGGAGGGATAGATTGGTAGTTGTTTCAGGCAGTGCGTGTGGCAGGCAACGTAGGGTGACACAGAGCTTGCGCAGACCACTTGGACAACTAGCTTTTCAGAGGTCAGACAATGCCGGGATTGCTCCGAGAGAGGGTAAAATCCCTCAAAAAATTTTTGCCAGTATTTCTCATGGATAGATTCATTAATTTGGCAATATTTATTGTACTCAAAATTTCTCACTGCTGCTTAATAATAAAAACCCTTAGTTGCTGCACTGGTTTTCGCACATTGGGTTTTTCTGGGGACGTTTGTCAAAAAATAATGGTGTTATATTTTTGTGTGTGTCTGCCTATATCTTCTCACTTTCCAGTTTATCTTCCGCAATATTTTTATTTGTGAAGATTGTAGTGTGATTAATTCGTTGTTGCAATAAAAAATTCATTAGTGAAATTTTCACAGTCAACATATTGTTGTGAGGGCTATCTTATGTGTGCTCTAAAGTACAATACTAGACATGACAAATCAAAGTTGAGTAGGTTGGTCATTAAGCCCTAAATTGGTAGACTATGTAAGGGATGGTTGGATGTCCTTGTTTAATGAAGTCTGCGACAAGTGGGCTTTGTATAGTAGTTCATGAATTGACTTTTGGAGCAGCAAAAGTGTAGATCTGTGGGCTATTAATTTGCCCTAGGAAGAGTGTTTTGGAGAATTGAAAGTGTTGACAACATGGGAAAATCCGAAAGCCCTAAGCAGAGTGACAAGAACAATTGATTTGTCACAAAGTTAGGGCAGTTTCAGTAGCACTAGGAGCAGTCTTCTAACATGACTCGAAGAATGACAAGTGGGAAGATTTGTGAAAACCGTAAGGGCAATCGTCTAAAAGGCAGCTAGAGGACTGACAAGTAAGTTTGAAGACCTTGAGAGTTGACTATTTTGGAAAGATGAGAATAACAACTAGGGGGCAAAATTATTTGAGTCTATGGAGTTGTGTTGACTGATAGAGACTGATTGGAAAGGTTAGCCAAGTTGTGTTCAAGGTTGACTGAACAATAGATTGGCTAACCTTGTACTATGATAATCAGTTAGTTGAAGGAACTGTGTGATGGACTATCTTCAAGGCTGGAAGTAGTGCTGGAACTAGTGTTGGACATAGTTCAAGATGCGGTTGGTGAAGACCTTAAGTAAAAAATCATGGAGGAGCCCTAGTTCAAGAAGTTGCAAGATGAGCAAACTCAGTGATAAGAGTGCTGGTTGAGGAAGCTACAACAATAACATGTAGCTGATGTAAGGGAAGTATGACTGGTTCTGACACAAGTTGAGGCTTGTTGATGAACTCCCTGTTTAAGAGGAAGTGAACATGGATTTCTCCTGTCAGGTTGAGAGGGGGTAAGGTTGGACACTGGTTTTCCCTGTGTCATGTACTAGGCAAGGACTAAGCCATAACTCTAGTGCATGCATCACGGATAGGGAGAATGGATTGAATAAGTATGGTTCTCCTTGTGTCAGGGATTGTGATGGATTAGGACTGATGTCCTAAGTGAAGTACATGGACATGGATAAGGAGAATGGTGGATTGGATAAGCATCTTGGATAGACATTCTCGAGTCATTTATTGTGATGGATTAGGATGGAGATCCTAATCCAAGTACATGGACTTGGATAAAGAATGGTCTAGTGGACGAACATTTCCTTGAGGGAAATGGTCAGGGTATCCTAGGTGGAATATGAACCTCGGTGAGGCAGTGTGGTGTCCCATGGAATGCCTCCCATTGTTGTGCTTTGGTCTTGTGAGTGGTAGAGTGTACCTGTCAAAGCCTTGGTAGTGTGACAATGCTGACTATGATGATGCTATCATCATTGATGCTTATCAATCTAGATCCTTTCTTATAGATGAGAATATTAGGACGAGTCATTATGAATAACTCCCCAGTTAAGAGGGAGTGTTGGAAATTGTAACTAGGTTCGGTCTTCATAATTACATGTAGACATGATTTATTTGTTGTAAAGAAAAATTTAAATTGTATTATGTCACATTTGGACAATTGGAAGATATATATATATATATAAAGTGATATTTATCCTCCTAGTCGCCAAGTCATCCCTCCTAGAGATCATGTCGGCCTCCTTAAAGGACATGTCCATTTGTTTGTGGAAACAAGTATATATTGGCAATGCAATTCGGCAAGCTTCTGAGGTAATACAGTTTGCACTTCTTAAGTGATATAGTTCAGGCTTCTAAAGTGACACAATGCAGATTTCTAGAGTGATACAATTCGGGCTTCTAAAGTGACACAACGCAGACTTCTAGAGTGATACAATTCGGGCTTCTGAAGTGACGTAGTTCGAGCTTTTGAGGTGACACAATTGAGTCTTCTAAGGTGACACAGTTCGTTCTTCTAAGCTTTGTTGATAAGAAAAAGGACTATGGTTTTATCTCTATAGTAGGTTGAAACAATGGCCAAAATTTAGGCTTATGAAGACATATATTTGGAGGATAATTTGATGGCATCTAATGAGCAAAATGGCTTGTTGACTTGGCAATGGAAGGAACTAGATGCTGAACTGTATTTGACTTGGATTTTTGTTGACTCTATAAGGAAAGGATTGATGGGTTTTCCCTTGAGTGGGGTTTTGCCCTGTCTTAGAGCCTAATTTCTTGTGTCTTGTCTCTTATACACTATGATCTTTAATGTATTGTATCTAATGATAATTGTTTGATGAAGAAGATTAACTAACTAATGGAAAACAACTATAATAATGTTCACAAGTAATTACCATGTTTAAGAATTCACATTTTCATTGGAATTCCAACACGCTTCACCTGTTTGTGCCAATATACTTCTCTAATACCCTGAGTACCTGTGGAGAAGGTGCCCAAGACATGGGCTGAACCACTTGACAATCATATTATGAATGCAAATAATTAATAATTGATACTTAAACAATGATTAGTGTATTGAGGAGGGATGTCTGAAAAGACATGATCGTTGAATTGAGGCTTCTGTGATCCATATCAAGTTTATGAGAGATTTTTCGGCGTAAATCACATGATATTTCATTTGTCGATGTGTTTCGAACCAACCAGTGTGGTTCATCGTCAGGACAAGTTGAAGAATCAGATCTAGATTGCAAGTTAAATAGTCAGAGCAGAACATCCAACGACAATAATATTTGACCAGGCAATGGCTATATTGACTAACTAACGGCTATATTTGACTAGGAAACGGCTAGTTGGACCGGACCTAGGGAAAAGGGGGGCATAACATAATTAATTAAATAAAAATTAAAATGAGTTAAAGTTAAGGATTTAAATAATTATTAAAATAATAGTTAGTTATACTATTATTGAATTAAAAGTTAAAAGGGGGGGGATATATGAATTTACATAAAAGGTATTTATATTAATTTATTTTTTATTTTATATATATATATATATATATATATATATATCTAATTATTAAAATAAATTAATTTACGTATTATATAGTAAGAATAAATCTCTAGTATTTTAAATTTTAAATATTTTTAATTGTTAAATTATTTAATTATTTTAATTATAAATTAATAAAAACATAAGATCGATTTCAATATTAAAGTAATTATTTTTCTTTTATTAATTAAGTTATAATTATTAGTGTATAACTAATAGCATAAACTAAATGCTATTAAAATACCTCATACTATATAAACAACCCACCAATGAACAAAGGCAAAAGAGAGAAGGTGACGGGATAACAAGGGGAAACTAGAACCAACTATAAAAAGAGGGAGGGGAGGAAGTGAAGAAAACAACTAGGAAGTGAGGGCTGGGACCCAACAACTACTGATCTTCCAGTCGTCCTCTCTATTGAGATTGTTCGGCCTTTTTTCAATCTCAAGGGCTTCCCTAAATTTACAGTGATGGAACTGCGACACTCTAGCAATAACACTAGCCTCCTCGATACACACATGATGTTTGGTTTTCTCTGCATGCTCTGTTAAAGCGGAAGACTTGGTTCTCCTATGTTTAATGTCCGCTGCATGCTCACTAATCCTTTGATTAATGGAGCGTCCAGTTTCACCAATATAGGGGGTCCCATAAGAACAAGGAATAATATATACCCCCTTCATGTCCTTAGGGTTGATAGGATCCTTCACTGATCTGAGGGACTTACGAATGGTGTTAAAGGGTCTAATGGTTGAGGGAACATTATGTTTCCTAAGAATCCTCGCAATCTTATCAGTGGTCCCTTGCACAAACGGAAGATGGACACCAGGGACCCGCTCCTTCGGTTCTCTTTTAGTTAACGAATTCTTGGCAGTCTTGAGGAAAGCTTTCTGACCCAAGTATCTACTGTAACCATTTTCAACAAAGACATTAAGGAGATGGTATTTCTCTTTCTTGAAGCTCTTTTCATCAGAGATCCTCAGGGCATGAGTAGCGAGGGTGTTGAGAACACCCAACTTTTGAGCCGGGAAATGGTGGGAACTGGCATGAAGATACTGTTCCGTATGCATTTTCTTTCGAAACACTTGGTGGGAGAGGGAACTGTCACTATTCTTAGAAATAAGAATATCAAGGAAAGGGAGGCGACCATCGACTTCCTGTTCCATGGTGAACTTAATAGCTGAGGATTGACTGTTGAGATGGTTGAAGAAGAGATCTAACTCCTCTTGGCCATGAGACCAGATGACATTAGTGTCATCTACATATCTTTTCCAAAGCTTAGGCAGGAGGTGGGCTGAGTTTAGAGCCTTGGATTCAAAATCTTCCATAAAAAGATTCGCAACGACAAGGGATAGTGGTGAGCCCATGGCAACCCCACGGGTTTGCTCAAAGAACTCCCCTTCAAAACTGAAAAAGGTGGAAGTGAGGCAGATCTTAACTAACTGAGCGATATCAGGATCTGTTAGGCAATTGATCACCTCCATGGCCTCATTTATAGGGATGCAAGTGAACAGGGAAACTACATCAAAACTAATAAGAATGTCCCCTGGTCCAACCCCGGGTTCTCCCCTTAACGTTTCTTGTTCAAACGGTTTATCAAAACCAACGATTGACCAGATCTCTATCTCACTGGTGCGGAACTGTGACTTAGTTCCGGTCGCAGGTATGTCTAGCACAATTTGCGTAGACTGTGAAGGCACAAACCTCCCCCAGCGTTTTGTTTTTAATATTAATATTTTAAAATTTGTATATAATAATAATAATGATGATGATGTTGGTCATAATAATAGTAATAATACTATTAATAGTAATCATAATACTAATAACAATAATAATAGTATTAGTGATGTTAATAATAATAATAATAATAATAATAATAATGATTATGATACATTATTTATTAATAATAATACAAACTATTATAGTTCTAGGAATAATAACATAAAAGTAGTAGTAATAATAATAATAATAATAATAATAATATTGTTGATAGTAATAATATTAATAATAGTATTAGTGATGTTAATAATAATAATAATAATAATAATAGTAGTAGTAGTAGTAGTAATAATAATAATAATAATAGTCGTATTAGTGATAATAATAATAATAATAATAATATAGTAGTAGTAGGAGTACTAGGGTTGATAATAATAATAATAATAATAATAATGATACATTATTTATTAATAATAATACAAACAATTATAGTTCTAGGAATAATAACATAAAAAGTAGTAGTAATAATGTAATTATTAATGATAATAAGAATATTAATAATAATATTAAGTTAATGGTTCTTAACATGCATATAAACGACTTTGATAGAAACAATAATTTTATAAAGAATCATAATATCAATAATAATATTAATCTTCCCCCTCCATCCCATATTAATAATAAGGTTATCAATTTATCTAGTTTCTCCTTTCCCCTTTGGTTTTTAAGGTTTTGGGTAAAGGATTAAATTTTGCCTTAGCCCCTAAGAAGATCCCAGTAGATGACATTATTTGTGACATAGAGTTTGGGATTAGAGGTTTACCCGACAGTATTAAGAACACTATTAGGCAGGATTGTGCTATTGTCCTGAGGAAGGAAAAACCCCTAAGAGCAACCTTAGCAGGGAAGAATTTGTAGCCCTCAGATCCTTAAACCAGAACAAAGATATCGTTGTTCTGAAAGCTGACAAAGGTGGGGCAGCTGTCATTCTTAACAAAGTAGATTACCGCAATAAGATGTTGGATCATCTTCATAATAGTGGAAGCTATAAGAAGCTTCCCAAAAACCCGTTAAAGAAGATTTCTAGGATTGTGGCTCTTGCCATTAAATCCAGTAGCTCAGTGAGTTCCTTGCACCATAAACTCATTGAGAGCAATCCCATCACTCCTAGGATCTATGGGCTCCCTAAAATTCACAAGGAAGGAGCTCCCCTAAGGCCCATTGTCAACACCATTGGAGGTCCTACCTACCTTCTTGCTAAGTTCCTTGCCTTAAAGCTTAAGCCCTTAGTTGGCCGTATAGAGTCCTTCGTCAAAGACTCTGCTTCCTTTATTGAGGAGCTCAAGGACATTAAGCTTGACCCTGGGGACATTCTTGTTAGTTTTGATGTAGTTTCCCTGTTCACTTGCATCCCTATAAATGAGGCCATGGAGGTGATCAATCGCCTAACAGATCTTGATACTGCTCAATTAGTTAAGATCTGCCTCACTTCCACCTTTTTCAATTTTGAAGGGGAGTTCTTTGAGCAAACCTGTGGGGTTGCCATGGGCTCACCCCTATCCCCTGTCGTCGCGAATCTTTTTATGGAAGATTTTGAATCCAAGACTCTAAACTCGACCCGCCTCCTGCCTAAGCTCTGGAAAAGATATGTAGATGACACTAATGTCATCTGGTCTCATGGCCAAGAGGAGTTAGATCTCTTCTTCGACCATCCCAACGGTCAATCCTCGGCTATTAAGTTCACCATGGAATAGGAAGTCGATGGTCGCCTCCCTTTCCTTGGTATTCTTATTTCTAAGAATAGTGATGGTTCCCTCTCCCACCAAGTGTTTCGAACGAAAATGCATACAGAACAGTATCTTCATGCCAGTTCCCACCATTTCCCGGCTCAAAAGTTGGGTGTTCTCAACACCCTTGCTACTCATGCCCTGAGGATCTCTGATGAAAAGAGCTTCGAGAAGGAGAAATCCCATCTCCTTAATGTCTTTGTTGAAAATGGTTACAGTAGATACCTAGGTCAAAAAGCTTTCCTCAAGGCTGCCAAGAATTCGTTAACTAAAAGAGAACCGAAAGAGCGGGTCCCTGGTGTCCATCTTCCGTTTGTGCAGGGGACCACTGATAAGATTGCGAGGATTCTTAGGAAACATAATGTTCCCTCAACCTTTAGACCCCTTAACACCATTCGTAAGTCCCTCAGATCAGTGAAGGATCCTATCGACCCTAAGGACATGAAGGGGGTATATATTATTCCTTGTTCCTGTGGGACCCCCTATATTGGTGAAACTGGACACTCCATTAATCAAAGGATTAGTGAGCATGCAACTGACCTTAAACATAGGAGAACCAAGTCTTCCGCTTTAGCAGAGCATGCAGAGAAAACCAAACATCATGTGTGTATCGAGGAGGCCAGTGTTATTGCTAGAGTGTCGCAGTTCCATCATCGTAAATTAAGGGAAGCCCTTGAGATTGAAAAAAGGCCGAACAATCTCAATAGAGAGGACGGCTGGAAGATCAGTGGTTGCTGGGTCCCAGCCCTCACTTCCTAGTTGTTTTCTTCACTTCCTCCCCTCCTTCTTTTTATAGCAGGTTCTAGTTTCCCCTTGTTATCCCGTAACCTTCTCTCTTTTGCCTTTGTTCGTTGGTGGGTTGTTTATATAGTATGAGGTATTTTAATAGCATTTACTTTATGCTATTAGTTATACACTAATAATTATAACTTAATTATGCTGTTTAATTTACGCAGGGGGTTCAACAAAGCTTGCAACAGCAACACAGCTGAGTCTCTTTTCTGCTTTTGCCACTTATTCTGATTTACACGAACCTACTAGCACATTTCTCGCTCTGTTGACCTCTTCAATGGCATTGTCGCCTTACACGATTTGGCATCCCTTCTATGCGTTGGCAAACCTTTAGTGAACCTCAATACATAATAACTTAAGCAGATACTACCTCAACATCTCATTATTCGAATTTGCACAATTAGTAAATTTTTCCTCTTGAAGTAAAATGTCCAGAGTGTCATTGCCCTGTTAACCTCAGTCATCTCGCTGATATTGTCATGCATGAAAACCATAACCCTAGGACAGGAGATGCTCCACCTACCACTTCTATAAATCCTTGTCCTAATCCTAAATGTTCAGATATACCTTTTCCCCATGAAGCTGAACATATCATGATGATGCATGAGATTACTACTTTGGAAAAAGAGGATCCAAGGTTAACAACAATCTTCAGTACATTGAGGCCAGTAAAGCCTAGATATGGGCTTGGATTTCTAGAACAAGCAAATGGACTAATCCCTGATTCAAGATTCGGCCCAATTCTAGATGATTATAAAAAACCTGCTGTAATGGAAATGCAGAAGTTTTTTACATTAATGGATGGTTGTCCCAAACATAAAATTGGAGGTGCATGGATGAAAGCCATGTTAAATTGGATCTTCTCACTCATTCAGACGCTGAATCTTTTGGTTCTGCTCATACTATTGAAGATAAAGTTAAGTTGTCTCATGAATGGAAACAGTATATGAAAGAAACAAATTCCTGGATATCTTTTTATTCCTGGAAAAATATGAGACAGACAAAAGATGTTATGATGGCCGATGATAGAGCCTCTACTTCATCACTTCACTCTTGGTCAGCCTTAGATGGTAGTAAGGTTGAGACAGTAACTACCTTCCCTCCCTATAAAGGTATTGTCTTAGGAGAAGGTCAAAATTCTGCAAAGGCCATTCCTATTGTATTAAAGGATGATAACGCCTTGGGAATAGATGGCAGAATTCAGAAGGCCAATGAACAGCTAAACTGGACAAACACAACCATTAAAGGTCTGGAGATGAATGTGATAAAATCTGCAGAGGTTAAAAATCAATTTGATGCCATGCAAGTTTCTTTGAATGATGTAAACAAAAATTTCAATGATGTACAGTTTACATTTTCAGTTGTTAGAGGATATACTAGAGAATCTTTGAACAAGATAGAAGAAGTAGGAGAAAAAATGGTAGAACAATTCGATTCCACTAAAGGAATAATAAGTGAACTGGCGGGGAAAGTAGAAAAGATATCACTATCAAAGATAGACAAACCAGTTCCAGATTCCTTTTTACACAAAAGAAGCATAAAGATACAGGACCCAGTTAGACCAGTGGACAGATTTCCATCCCTATTTCCTAAAGAAACGATAGTATCACAAAAGGAAGAATCTTCAGAACATGTTTCTCTGGCATCATTATTTTAGGAAGAAGAAGAGAAACCGGCCAAGGTTTTTCCCATCTATGAGCCTTTAGAAAATCGGTTCAATAAATATCCGACTCCTGATCTAGCTGGAAAAGGCAAACTTCCAGAGACACATACATTCTTCCCAAAATCCCACAAGGAATGGAATATTGATAATCTTAGCATTGGCCAAATCAGACAACTAATTGATGTAATGTTTTCTGAATATAAGCTAATGTGTCTCAGGGGTAAGAGTGAGATTGAAGCATGCAAGACCATCATACAGTGTTTCACTGGAACACTTCTCAGATGGTGGGAAACAGAATCATCCCCGACCTTAATAGCTAAGATGGAAGAAGAATGCCTTAAAGATACAGATGGAAATATCATCCATACTGCAGATGGGTCAGTTCAAAGTAATATGATCGAAGCTTTGACTTCGATGATCTTAGAGCACTGGTGTGGCTTTGAAGAAGAATTGGCTGACAAACATGAGGTTATATTGATGAACCTCAAATGTAACAAAATGTCACAATTTGAAGACTTTCACAGAGATTGGGTGCAAAGAATATATGAAGTGAAAGATTCCAAAAATTTATTATGGAAACAGGTATATCTTGCAGCTCTACCATCCAAATTTGTTGATTATATCAAACTGCAAGAAGTGTTTCAATTACCATTCGAATCATATACCTGGGGAGAGATTTATTCTCTCATTACAAAAACATTGGTCAGTTTGTGCACCAGTTCTAAAGTAAATAGATCTTTAGAAAAGTTGTCAAGGCTTCCAGATAGTAAATCTATCTGCAGCAAATATGGTCTAACCATTGATGATCCTTTGGTTAGAAAAAGGAAAGCCAAAAAGCGAGCCAAAAAAGAATATAAGCAGACTGCCAAATTCTATAAAGGCAAATCATCAGGAAGAAAAGTCACACCAAGGACCAGAAAAGGACACTATAGGTATGTGCCTAAGACACATTACTATAAGCCTTCAGATATACACCTGCATACTTCCAAACAAGAAAAATGGAATAAGCTTACCTGTTGGCTTTGTGGTAAGTCGGGACATACATCTAATCGATGTCCAGTAGGCGAAGAATCAAAGAAGAACAGAGGCAAGAAAAATCAGCCTCTAAGCAGACAGGACAAAGCTGTCAAAATAGAGACCCAAACACAATGTAGAAAGTGTGGGTCTAAAAATCATGACACAAATCGCTGCCCAAATATTTCAATCACAGAACATCTACAACAGCAACAACTAGAAGAGTCATCTGGTGACTCTTTCAGCTCTTCATCAGACTCATCTGGTGAAGATTTACATGCACATACGCAAGCTTGTGCATGCTCAGACTCAAAAAACTGTGCATGTCCTTATGATTATGATTCTGATTTTTACAGTGAATCCTCTATTGAGGAAACACACATAGCACCACCAAAGGAGAAGGTGTTGATGGCCGCAGCTGAAGAAGAAGAATTCAAGATTCTTTCTCAAATCCGAGCAATGGAAGAAGGTGATATGAAGGAAAGACTTACTGTAGCTTTCATGGACCAGCTACGTTTATCTAGTTCTTCCAAAAATACTGCCAAAAAGCCATTATTTGTTGATGCCTCGTTTGAGAGAAATACCAAATCCTTCCAGAAACATCAACCGCATGACAAGGTTCGCTCACTCACCTTGGGGGAGGTAAGTAGAGAAATACACCATCTTAAATCTGAAATTTCTAGTTTAAAATCTAGAATTGCAGAATTAGAAAAGGGAAAACAGCTTGAAAGTGTTCCAGATTGGAACACTACAACCTCCTACCAAAACCCGAATGTAGAAATCATTGAAGGGCAGAAAGATCCTATTCTAGGATTCAGAGAGATGAGGATCATGGCTATTGAATATCAGCAACACCATGTAAAAATAAATCTTTGTATACAAGGAGAAATGTTTTCACTAACTGCACTATTAGATTCTGGTGCAGATGTAAATATCTTAAATTCAAAAGTTATTCCAACAAAATACTGGATTGGTGCAGAAAGGAAAGTTGTTGGTCTGGGGAATAAAACACTCAGATATGAATTACCAAAAGCTTCTGTATGTTTTGACCAACAATGTATAAACCTTATGTTTGCAGTCTCAGAGATATCCGTTGATTGCATTTTGGGTAATATCTTTCTAGCCGCAGTTGAACCCCATGGTTCAATACGATTAAAGAATAATAAAGCTGGCTACTTCATTACAGTCCCAACTTCAGATGGAAAGTCAAAAAGGATTGAAATGCCTTACATCACAAGCCCAAGGATTTCAACCATGGTCCAGACAATCAGGGACTTAGACAGAGCCGAAGCAAAGTTAACAGATCTAAAAGATCTGAAGTCTTCAATACAAATTGAAGAACAATTGAAAAGTCCTCTAAACAAAAAGAAAATTGTTGAGCTCAAAAAGACAATAGAGGATGAATGTTGTTCAGAAGAACCAAATGCCTTTTGGCATCGGAAATAGCACACAGTTGAATTACCATACAAAACAGAGTATGCTGGGAAGCCATGCAAAAGCAGAGCAATCCCAATGAACAAAGAGTATAGGGAGTTGTGTGAAAAAGAGATAAAGCAACTCCTGAACAGAAGACTCATCAGGGAATTTGACAGTCCTTGGAACTGTTACAGATTCTATGTAAATAAAAGATCAGAACAGGTTAGAGGCATCCCAAGGCTTGTAATCAATTACAAACCTCTGAACTCTGTTCTTGCAGATAATACATATCCTATCCCCCACAAAGGTGATTTGATAGGGAGGATAGCGGGAGCAAAAATATTTTCAAAATTTGATTTAAAGTCAGGCTTTTGGCAGGTCGCCATTTCTGAAAAAGATAAGTTCAAAACAGCCTTCAGCGTGCCTGCAGGACATTACGAATGGAATGTAATGCCTTTTGGATTGAAGCATGCTCCCTCTAAGTTCCAGAAGGTGATGGATTCCATCTTCAAACCTTACTTTGATTGGCTCCTGGTCTATATTGATGACATCTTAATTTTTTCGAAAAATATTCAAGATCATTTCAAGCATGTGCAGACATTTGTACAGTTGGTAAAAAGAAATGGTTTGGTTTTAAGCAAAAAGAAAATAGAGGTATTCCAAACCTCTGTAAAGTTTCTTGGCCATACCATATTCAATGGCCAAATATCCTTGCAGAAACATGCATTAGAATTCTCTGAAAAGTTCCCTGACATTATTATTGATAAAACCCAGCTTCAGAGATTTCTAGGATGTCTAAATTATGTGAGTAACTTCTATCAAGATTGTGCAAAGGATAGAAGTTTGTTAAATCAAAGGCTCAAGAAAAATCCACCTCCATGGACTGAGGCCCATACCAAAGTTGTTCAACGAATCAAAGGTAAAGTCAAGACACTGCCTATCCTTTATGTAGCTGATGACAATGCTTTCAAGATCGTAGAATCAGATGCAAGCAATATTGGTTGGGGAGGCATTCTCAAACAGAAAAAGGAAGGTGCAGAACAAATTGTACAGTTTGCTTCAGGAACTTGGAATCCAGTGGAACAAAATTATTCTACTATAGAGAAGGAAGTTAAAGCTGCCTGGAATTGTATAAATAAATTTGAGGTAAATCTTGTAAATAAAAAATTCCTGCTAAGGACTGATGCCTCGGCTATGAAAAAAGTCTTAACCAAAGATATTAAAAAGCCGAGAGAAGCCAAGTTTGCTCGGTGGCAGGCTTTGTTCGCCAACTTTGATTTCGAAGTGGAGCATATTAAAGGGAAAGAAAATTATCTGCCAGATTTTCTCAGTAGAGAATTTATTCAGCCAGCTGAACATGTGATGATAATAGTAACAGAATGGGATCAAGGCCAACAAAAAGAAGTACTTAGAACAATTCCAGATAATCTCAGTTGGTCAGAATACAAAGAAAGTTGGAAGCCCACTTGGCAATTAAGAAATACAAAAGTATTAGATGCTAATCTCCAAGCACACACTGATATATTACATCTAGTACCTGAAAGAAGAGTGTACCCAAAAGGGAGCAGATGGATCCACGATATGGTCTATTCCAACAGCATGAATGTTGCAAGCCAGGCACAAGATGCTCTTCTACATGACTTTCATGATTTGACTATGATATGGTCACATGGGGGAAGCAGAAGTGGGGTCTATGAAAGATATTTTTCAATAAATCGAATGAGGAACACTTCTTGGCCTTTTCCAACACATAATGCAGCACTATGGCCCGGAAAGGACCCCAGCCTCATCTTTCCAGACACAGTCTATGATTTTGGCATCTATAAAAGATTGTGGTGGGACATATTAAATAAAGACAGCAAAGAAGAAACCCACTACACCAAGATAAAGTTTGGGACCACAGGAATCATGCAACGGAACCAACAAAGTGATTGGATGCGAGATTGGTGGACTGATTATGGTATGAACAGAACAGGCATAGATCATGTTTACCATGAATCATATGTTAGAATGGGTTGTGATATATGTTTTGAACACAATATTCCTGATTGCTTCCATTCTCCTTATGAGACCGTTAAAGACATGTTTTCTCTCCTAGATCGATATCCTCTCCGAGATAACGAGTTGTTAAAAGAATATATGAACAGACATCACCAATGGCTTATTCTCACAAAAATTAAGCATCAAATTATATTAAATAAGCCTATGATTGTGAGAAGGATTTTTACCAAGGCTTGGGATGAAAATCTGTATAAAAAATTTCGGTTTCCCAAAATTACAGTTTTTTAATTTATTTTGGTTCTCGTGGACTTGTCCGTAAAAGTCTCCACAGTGTAAAAATGATGTCCAGTCACAAGGACAATTTGTGACCAGATTTTCCGTGGGCTTTTCCTAAAAAAAAGCATCCACTTTGTACATTTTTAGATTTGTAATAATCTTCAGTGATGAGACTCGGAGCACTTCTTCGACTTCTGGTGCGCTTTGAGCCACATCTCGTGATCTGACAGATTCCTTCAGTACCAAGTTTGTTGTCCCGTTGGTCGGATGCTTGTCCCCTCCTTTTCCTATATAAGAGATGGAGTAAGGCTCATTCGGGCATTCGGAGTTTGAGTGTTTTAAGTTTTGGTGTCTTAGAGTCGAGAGTTTTTCCTGCTCTGCAACTGCGGACTTCTGTCTGATCTGCTTGCATCACGAAGAAATCTCAAAGTCTTAGGTGATCTGAGAAGCCTGCGCATCTGTGTGTTCGGCATAGGTGAGAACCTAAAGTGGCCAGATCTTTAGAAAGTCTATCTATAAGAGTGTTGGTTTTCAGTGTTCAAAGATTGAGTTTGTGATTTCGCCAGGTAGCCTCCAGTAAAGCTATCTCCTAGTTGATATGTTTTTATTAATTCATAATTAAAACAATTAAACAATTTAACAATTAAATATATTTAAAATTTAAAATACTAGAGATTTATTCTTACTATATAATATGTAAATTAATTTATTGTAATAATTAGATATATATATGTATATTTATAATAAAAACTAAATTAATATAGATACCTTTTATGTAAATTCATATATCCCCCCCCTTTTAACTTTTAATTCAATAATAGTATAACTAACTATTATTTTAATAATTATTTAAATCCTTAACTTTAACTCATTTTAATTTTTATTTAATTAATTATGTTATGCCCCCCTTTTCCCTGGGTCCGGTCCAACTAGCCGTTTCCTAGTCAAATATAGCCGTTAGTTAGTCAATATAGCCGTTACCTGGTCAAATATTATTGCCGTTGGATGTTCTGCTCTGACTATTTAACTTGCAATCTAGATCTGATTCTTCAACTTGTCCTGACGATGAACCACACTGGTTGGTTCGAAACGCGTCGACAAATGAAATATTATGTGATTTACGCCAAAAAATCTCTCATAAAAAGACATGATTGTTCATGAAGGGGCACTTGCCTAGTATATAAGCGAGCCCTCATTTATAACCACAATGTCATATCTCATATCTTTTGCATTCAAACATTTATGTATAAATACTACTTGTCCTATATTGGATACTTTTCTATTTCATGTATTCTGAATGTTCCTCTGCATATACGAACTTTGTTCGTAACATTTGGTATCAGAGCCTCGTTCTCTTATGTCGGCCTTTAGCCATCAACTATCCGTCAACTTCGTTGTCATTGCCATTGAAGCGTTTCAACTTTCACTACACAAGTTCTCCATTCTGCTGGTTTGGTCATTTAGGCCTTTGGCCATTTAAAAATAGAAAAGAAAAGAAGAAAAGTCAAAAATATTTATTAAATGAAAAAAAGGGTTAAAAAATAAAAGATTAAAAAGAAAAAATTCTTGAAACTGTTAGCTGCCATACATAGTAGCAACTACTTTCCAAACCGCTACCGCAACTATAGTCGACGTTTTCCGCATCATAGTTAGCCGCAGCCGACTGATGACCTGCCGACAATCGAAAAGAAAAACCTGTGCCACCACGTTTTGTCATCACCACCAACCCAAACTGCCGTCAGGTTTTCTCACCGTTGCAGAGTTTTTCAGCTTGCCATCGCTGTTCCAACTTAAAGTTGTAGGTGCCTGTTAGAATATTAAATCTCCAAAGTTGTCATTCAAGAACCAAAGGAATTGCTTGCTATAGAAATTCATACATTTCTCACTTTAATTGCTTGCAGTTACCCTAGGTGAAAATGTTGCCACCATTATCGATAGTTTTGCAACCGACTGCATACATCATAGTTGCCTATACGGAATATACCATGGGCATTTTATTAACTCTGGTGCCAGTATAATGAAATTAAAAAAATAAAACAATACTATGAGTTCCGCAACGCCTTGGTCCCATTGCTATCGCTGCCACCATTCGTATTGTACCACCAGTGTCATGCGTTTACATGCACCGTTTGTAGAATTTGTTCTATCATTTGGTCAACAAAAAAATAAAACGATGTACTATACAATCCATTAGGTCACACCTGTTGGAAAGAAAGAAAGGATTCCAACTTTTTAAAAGTGGAATTAATTAATTCATTTGGATAAAGGTATTCAAAGTTTTTGGGAAAAAGTATAAAGTGGAAATATATTTAAGTGTTTTATAAAGTAAACAAAGTATAACCAAAGAAAATAATATTAATAACTATTATCATTATCAAGTAATATATATATATATATATATATATATATATGGAATTGTTAAAGAAATAAAGTTTACACGTGGTGGAAGCAAGGGAAGCAAAATAAAAAAACACGAATTTCAATTCAAATGTGTATTTGGAGATAAAAGGGAGTATTATTACATTATAGTGTTACTTTCACATTTTGTGCACCTATTAAGATGCATTCCACAAGGAACCGTGGATTCTTTTCAAAATGCTCTTTTTGTTCAAAAGAATATTCTAATTTCAAGAGTCGTTTAGAAATCAAAATGTCGTCTGTGAAAAATGTCGCAAAACTTTTACTTTGGTTGAATATCGAAGTGAGACACAAAAACAATCGTTAAAAGGAAATATGGAGTTTCGTAAAGGGATAAAAGAATTAATGGCGACTCTTGAGTGACAACATGCAAATTTTAATAAAGGATTGAGGAAAATAGAATCCAACTTGCAAGTTGAACACCCAACACCACTCATACAAGACAATGTAATCTGGTATACTGAGAAATTGCAGTTGGAAGATCAAGAGAATTCACATATTAAAAATTTAGAAGACAAAATAGCCGAACTTCAACAAAACATGAAGGCATCACAACAGAAATATATCTTGAGGACATGCATTATAAGGAAATAATAGAAAAAGATGAGGAAATTTCTCGCCTCAGAGATCACAATGAAAAATTACTTGTGCAAATCAAGAAGGCTAAGGTCACAAAGAAGGAATTGAAGAAACACCTATTAGAACATTAGAACAAATAAAGTGTTTAAAATATGAGAATCTTGAATGCCAAAATAAAGTTGACTTAGAAAATGAAGAATTCTTATGACTCAAAAATCATAATTAGAGTCTACTCACTCAAATTAAGAAACTTAAAAATGATAAGAAATTGTTGAAAAACAAAGTAGAAGAACTTATCACAAAAGAAGTATCGAAGTCTTCAGACGTAACAGTGCAAGTAGAAGGAAAATGAATGAATACTGATCCAAATAATACCACAATTCAAGAGGATCCCAATCCAACTGAATTGAAGACGTACTCAGAAGTTACAACTCAAACGATAAAAATTTCAAGCGAAGATCCAACAATTAACCAAGCGACTTCTGTACCTGAAGGAAATCAAATACCTCTAGTAAACCAAGAAATCACAACAAATAGGTTAAGAGGAACTCAGATCACAATAACTCCTTATCCACACACAAATCATAAAGGCAGACATCGCAACCAATCTGCATATCCCTATCATTCAAACCAGAAACAAGTGACTTATGTTCCCAAGAACGTCGATGTCACCATAATCTAGTCTTATGATAACAATTTATCCCAACTATCAAGTAATTGTAAAATTCCAGAGAAGTTTGATTTTGGATGGTTATATCATTTCACAATACGACAATTTTTTACCACACTTACAAGTTCATATCGTCTTGTGTCTTCGAAGATGATTGTTATGAGACGGGAAGACATTCGAGACAAAAAAAGAGATCAAGCCTTTTCATTAATAAGCTTTGTGGACAAAACTTTTCTAAAGGGGAAGGCAATGTTATGAATGCAAATAATTAATAATAAATAGTTAAACAATGATTATTGTACTGAGGAGGCATGTCTCAAAAGACATGATCGTTCATGAATGGGCACCTGCCTAGGTATATAAGCGAGCCCTCATTTGTGGCCACAATATCACATCTCATATCTCTTGTATTCAAACATTTTTATATAACTATTACTTGCCCTATAATGGATACTTTTATATTTCACATATTCTAAATATTCCGCTGCATATCCGAACTTTGTTCGTAACAAATCACAACAAAGATTCTAGTGAAAGCAACCTAGCATTAGGGACAAAGATCATTATTGCATCTAAGTGAACCAAGCTTGAGTGTCATGGGGTATTTAATACTTCAAATAAGGACCCCTACCAAAATTAGGACCTTGATCTCGCAATGGTGTTTTCTCCCTAAGTAGGAGTGGCTAAAGGACAACCATATTAAATATTTCTAGCCCATAAGGGGAAGTAACATTTCCTCAGTCCACCCTTTAATTGATAGGTGTTAGTGAATAATTATGATGGTAACAAAGTGGATAAGACTTCATGGCCAAGTGCCATGGTCAAAGGGATCAACTAATGGTGGTATCCGCATCTTGAGTGTATAGACGTGAGGAGGGAGCATTCATGGATGCATGGGTTACTAACACGACTTTGTTTTTCCACCCTTCTTGTGCGCCTTTTACCTTTCCTTAATTTTTCTTTGTATTACTGCTCATAGCTCAAGGGTTAGAGCTTGCTTTGAGTGATGTGACAGTTATATTACCCCTTAAGATGAGTCAGTTCATTGTTCATCGAGGTTGGGACATGCAAGGGTTTCTTCTTTTGATATAATGGAACAACATGTGCTCAGGAACTGGGTGATGGCCATATGAGTGAGGTAGAGCTCATGCTAGGCTTTTGCCCACATGCTAATTTGTATGTCCCTGGCCATTTGTTGCATTTTGATTTTTTTTCCTTTTGTTTTGTTGTGGCCATGATATGCTCTTTTTGTGTCTTTTAGCTGCATAAACCTCCTAGGGCAAAGTTTCCAGGGCCTACCCAGGCATGTGGACATATGGGTGCCAAATCCCAAAGAACTCATCACCTGTTGAACCTGAAGAATGGAGGTGGAATATGGGGCTTGTAATGTGTGATGGATGGTGTTAATTATGATATAAGGGAAGATGGAATTACACTATCTCAATCAGGGCTTCCCAAGTAGTGCTCCTCTTATACCTATTAGGCCATTAAGGGAGGTCCCACTAGACTATGATCGTAGATTAACCCCCCATTTAAGGTGAGAGAATGAGATCATGGTCAAGGTATATCCTTCTTCCATATCATCCCATAATTGAAATCAAATTCCCAAGAACAAACAAGCATAAGCACTCGATTACAAAATGACCCAAGTACCTCTTGAGTAGAAGCCCACCTTCATCCATGTGCTCATGCCAAATGGTGAGAAGCAAATCGCTGATGGAAGTGGCAAAGATAAATGGCATATCATCAGCTAGTGGTGGCTGTCACGGGCTACTTGTTGCATGATTGATTGACTGGCTATCAAGAATAGGAGAAACGTTTTCTATTATGTGGTTACCCATTTTGGTGGGTAACACAACCTAGCTAAAATGTAGCTTGTATCTTGTGGAGATGTGATCTATTGAGGATTTTTGCTTATGAAGTTATTCTTTGGTATTGGGGATGTCATTTTGGAGCAATTCAGGATTGATTCATGCATTATCTCTTGTAGGTTTTTGTTGTATTTGATAAATCTTTATATTTTGTGGCTATTGTATGGAATGTTTAATTGGCTAGGGCTTCTATGTGCTTATTATTGGTGAAAAATATTTTATGGAATCATAGCAATAATATTGCATGCATTACAAACTATAGAATTTATGACAATTCCATGAGTGAATCTTTAAACTAGTTCTCCTCATTGACTTTGTTCCCTCACAAAACTGATAGCTAAGGTTTGAAATTTGGAACTGTATGGGAACGTTACCTTTTTAGCGGGAGCTTCAATGGGAGTTGGGGAAAGTTCCGAGAGCTTTGAACACTGTTTTTTTTGGAGTTCGACATTCCCTGGGGTTGGGGAATACAAAGCCTGTAGAGAAATATGTTGAATTGCCCACAAAACATGAGCCTATGTTGAAACCTTTGCAGGAAGAAAGGCCAAAGACATCCTTAACATCGATATCCTTAATTGAGAAATTGGAGCAATCTCTTGATGGGTTAAGGAAGCCTATGGCACCTCGACGTAAGGGTGATATTTGGGATGTTATGCTGATGAGTATTTCTTTTGCTGTTATTGTATATATATCGCAAAAGATTGTGTGTGCATATTGTATGTGGTAGTCAATGCTTAAACATTAGAGTTGCTTTTTCTCTTAAGAATAACTAGAGAAACATATGTAAAATTGTTCTTTTATATTTTTAAGCCAGATTATTTCAAACACTGGTCATGTGTCAAAGAACTGATAATGAACTTGGCATTTTATATATATAGAAGGGAGAGACTTAGGGAGAGAGACACCCAGAGAATATATTTATATATAAGAGAGATTATATATTTATTTGGGTTAAGGAAGCGTATGGCACTTAGACGTAAGGGCAATCTCTGGGTGTCATGCTGATGAGTATTTCTTTCGTTGTTATTGTATATGTATCGCAGAAGATTGTGTGTGCATATTGTATGTGGCAGTCAATGCTTAAACATTAGAATTGCTTTTTCTCTTGAGAATAACTAGAGAAACATATGTAAAATTGTTCCTTTGTATTTTTAAGCCAGATTGTTTCAAAGACTGGTCATGTGTTAGAGAACTGATAATGAACTTGACATTTTATATATATAAAAGGGAGAGACTCAGCGAGAGAGACACCCAGAGAATATATTTATATATAAGAGATATATTATATATTTATATATTAAAATTGATTTTAATATTTGAATGTTTTGATTCAATATCAATTTTGATTATTATATAAATTATATAATTAAAAAAATATTTTTTATTTTTATATTTGTATTTTTTTATTATATAATATTATTGTTGCCGATTAGTCGTTTCCTGTAAATTTTGGGGAAACCTATAGCCGTTCCAGACACCCGTACCCAAGTTCGCAACTTTCCCACGTTCCAGAAATTCATGCAACGTAGGTTTGAAACCTAAGGTTTCATAGTTCCCTTACTCCTTGCTAGAGTTTAGTTGTTTTCTCCTAAGCTTTGTTGAAGAATGTAACTAGTGTTGGTCTTCATAATTGTATTTGAGTCATGATGTAATGTATTTATCAAAAGAAAGAAAAAGAAATTTTTTATTAAAGAAATTGACTTATTAATTTGAAAATTTCTAAATAGAAATCCAACTGTAGGGATTAATATTATTTCTTCTACTTATTAACTCAAAAATAAGTTATTCACAATGTTCTTACAACAAATATCGAAATAAATTCTACTGCAGCCTTCACAATTAAAATACTGCGGAAAGTAAATGCAAAGAAAAATACTGGCACAAATACAATCACAATGACAGTTATTTTTGGACAATCGTCCCCGGAAAAACCCAATGTGGGAAAACCGGTGCAGCAGATGAGGGTTTCTTTATTATTCTTCAGCAAAAATCTCATGTACAAGTTACAACCAACAGAATAGAATAGGATTCTCTGTGAGAAAATTTACAGACGTTTTCTGACAAGTTTTTGATCCAGGAGAAGTGCTCCTCTTCCCTCTGCGTCTCACTATGTCCCAGCGTCAACTTTCCCACGCTGTCCCAGCGTCAAAACTGCCCCATGCGGTCCCAGCGTCAAAACTGCCCCACGCGGTCCCAGCGTCAAACTGCCCCTGCGCTGTCTCTCCCTGCATCACAACTTCTGCGCTGTCCTTCCTCTGCTCTGTGTCTTCTTCCCTTGCACTCCCGATCGATGCTGATTACCCTTACTCTCTTTTCAACCTGCAACTCTCCATCTAATTCGATTTTCTCTTACCGAACTTCGACCAGTGAGAAAATCAATCTTACTCGGGCAATTGAGTATTTGCCTCTAGTGTGCTCTCCAAGTGCCCATCAAGCCTCCTCTTATAATCCTATCGTTGATCAATTAACACCCCAGATTAGATCCTAATCAATGGCTTGGATCATATTGACTTGATCTTCGCCTTCTTTTAGAAGTTTCACCCACAGTTTAGATTAATACCCATTAACTATTTTAGTTTCCTAAGTTTAGACTTAGGGTCCCATTAAAAATAATGAATTATTTTAATAAAATTGTCTCTGAGTGGAATTTCCCAAAACGATTTCTGGGTATTCGAGACTACATGTGTCTAAGCCTCTCTGCAAAATTTGAGACTTAGAGCACATTCGATGCAACCACAAATCAACACTCCCTCTTAGCGAGGACTGTTCTATAGTAATTCAACTGGCTGAAGCATCACCCTGTTCTGTAACATCTCCCTCTGTGCTTGCTGATGTCTGACATCCTACCCACCAACCACTGTGCAAATGCTACATTTGTATTGCTACTGACCCTGCCACTTGCCAACACTGCAACCATACTGCAACTCCCTCTGACGCTCAGAAATCACCTGTTTCTGATACTGAAATAGATTCTCTACCATACCCATCTGCTCTCTGAATTGAACGAACGTAGCTCTTCCTAGAGCCTTTGTGAGTATGTCTGCTACCTGATTTGCTGTAGGGACATACTATAGCTGTACTGCCCTACGCTGAAAACAGTCTCTGATAACGTGACATCTGATATCAATGTGTTTCGACTGATCCTGAAATACTGGATTCTTAGAGAGTTTGATACAACTTTGATTATCACAGTAAACCCTGGTCACTTCCAACCTTTTTTTGAACAAGCTCACAAGCAATTTTCTAAGCCATATAGCTTCGCACGTAGCTGTGCTGGCTGCCATATATTTTGCTTCTGTTGAGCTTAGAGCTGCCGACTTCTGCTTCCTGCTGCACCAAGATATCATCCTTGATCCAACATTGAAGCAAGACCCCTAGGTACCTTTTCAGTCTACTGAACTACCTGCCTAATCTGCATCTGTAAACCCATTCAATCTGATGTCATCCCCTTGGGAGTATTTCAACCCATATCCGACTGTTCCATGCATATACCTAAGAATGTGTCTAGCTGCCGCCGAATGCACCCTTTTTGGTTCCACCATGAACTGACTAAGAATGTTGACAACAAAACAAATGTCTGGCCTAGTGTTGACCAGATACATGAGTGACCTAATGAGTTGTCTGTACAAGGTGGGGTCCACTTCCTTGTCTCCAGATGCATCTATTTTATACCAGTTGGTGATCATGGGAGTAGCCATGGGTCGACAATCTTGCATTCTAAATCTCTTCAGAATCTCTGTAGCATATCTTCCTTGCCCAAGAAAGATCTCCCCATTCTTTTGCCAAACTTCCAACCCTAGAAAATAATGCATCAACCTCATGTCCTTCATGTTGAATTCAGCTTCAAGATTCTTCTTGCAATCCTGTATGAACCTGGATGACCCTGTTAAAAACAAGTGATCCACATATAATACCAGAATAAGTGGCTCATTCTCTACCATCAAATAGTAGAGATTGGGATCAACGTCACTTTCGACCGTACCATGCTCTGGGTGCCTGCTTGAGCCCATATAGGGCTTTCTTTATTCTGCAAACATTAGTTCTCTTCTCATGAGTTTCGGAGCCTTCAGGTTGTTCTATATACATCTCCTCTTTTATCAACCCATTCAAGAATGTTGCCTTGACATCCATTTGGTGAATCTTCCATCCCATTTAAGCTTGCTAGGGATATAACGGATCTAATAGTGGTGTAACGGGCAACTGGGGCGAAGGTCTCTTCATAGTCTATTCCTTCTTTCTGCGCGTACCCCTTTGCCACGAACCTAGCCTTGTACTTCTCTATACTACCATCTGCAACATACTTGATCTTGTAGATCCATCTTGATCCTACAACTGATCTATCCTCTGGTCTAGGTACTACTTCCTTGACCTCATTCGTTATGATAGAGTTGTACTCTTCTACCATGGAATCCACCTAAACTTGGTGTTGAACGACGTCTTGAAAGCTAGAGGGTTATTCAACCTAACCTACTAATGCCTGGTATCTGTCAGGTTGTCTACGCTGCCTTTTCTCGGTTCTAGGAGCTCAAACAAACTCCTCTGCGTCCCTCAGTGTTTGCTGTACTTCTCTATTGGTTCTACCATTGGTGGTGGGAGGCTCAATCAACTCCTCCTCCTGTTCTCGTTGTTCCATCTGCTGAGAACTATCTGGATTTCCTCCTTCTGAGGAAATACTAGTACTGGTCACTATACTCGATCCATGTGTTTGACCTCTTGCCTGTCCTCTATTGATTTGGGGTAGCATCAGATGTGCTCTAGGCCTCAAAGTTTGTAGGAAGTCTTAGGCACATGCATTCCAAAGAACTCAAAAACCGTTTTGGGAAATTCCACCCAGAGAAGATTTTATTAAAATAATTAATATTTTTAATGGAGTTCCTAAGTCTAAACTTAGGAAAATTAAAATATTAATAGGTATTAATCAAATTGTGGGTGTAACTTCTAGAAAAAGATAGAGATCAAGTCAAAACAATTTGAGCCTTTGATCATGAGTTAATCTAGGCCATTGGTTGTCCAAGAGGAAGATATAAGAAGGGGCTTGAGGGTCATTTGGAAAACACACCGAGATATCAAGAGATCGAATTTCTAAAGTGAGAAGTTCTCAAGAGGAAATTCTGATCGAGTAGATTTCTTGCAGTTGAGGGGCAGGGATAGTTGGGTTGGAGTATCTTCCTCAAAGCCCAGGATATGCATTAGAGAGAGGCAAAGAGACACCAGAGGGGTTGACGCTGAGCCAGAAGGGCCCACGCAGAGCTTGACGTTGAGCTAGAAGGGCTCATGTAGAGGCAGCTCAGTCACCCACGTAGAACTCTGAGTTTTGCAGAGGAGCTGATATTTTTGAGCCGGGAGGGTTAAAAACTGGTCCAAAAGGCAAGACGTGTCCTAGTTGAACTGATGTAGAGCCTTAGAGAGCTCCACGCAAGCCCCCGCAGTTACTGCGCAGGTGCAGCGTAGTTGTAGCCGAGGACAGTTGATTCAGTTGCCGGAATAGCCGAGATTTGTTGGGTAGAGTGAGGTAATCTCACAATTCTTCTCTGCCATTTGTATTTCTCTGTATCTGGATTGCCGTGAGGGCCTCCAGCGGTGTATTCAGAAACTACTGCTTAATAATAATAAACCCTCAGAGCTGCTGCACCGGTTTTCCTGCATTGGGTTTTTCCGGGGACATTTGTCCAAAAACAACGGTGTCTATTGTGTTGTATTTTCTTTCTTGCTCAATCTCTTGTCTCTGCATAATATTTAATTAAGTGAAGGCTACAGTGTATGCATTATGATACTTGCCGTAGGAAATTGCAAGTAATTTGTTTAAAGGAACTTAACAAATAGGAGTAATATCATTAGTTGCTACAGTAGGGATTCCGGTTAAGGAATTTTCACGTGGTATCAGAGCTGCAGGTGGAGCAAGAAGAGCAGTGCCAGAGAACCCAACGCTGTGCAGAAGTGGGAAATCGAAAAGTTGTAGGAGGCAGTGGTTCGAAACCCTAGAGTGTTTGCGCAGTTCTTAGCCAGAGGGCTGAAATTTCGAGGCAGTCTATCTCCGAGTGAGTTGATGGAGAGAAGGACTCCCAGTTCGATTTCTTGGTGGGGTAGAGGGAGCAGCGCTGAAGTCTTAGCGTGAGGAGCGCTGGTGGGACGCAGATTTTTCTGCAGGCAGTTCGTTGGGCAGAAGATCGTCAGAAGAGAGGAGAAGCACGGTTGAGGGAATTTATTCCTTAGAGAATTCCTAACCAGGGCATTCAAATTCTCTAGAGCTAAGCAACAACAAGGGGCAACAATTTTACTAGCTCTAGAAGGGAGTGCATAGGCCAGTCCAGTGCTGCACAGAGGAGAGAGGAGGCTATTCGACATTTCTATTTGGTAGAGATGGCAACCACATCTCGAGGAGGGAGGTGGGTTGATTTGGAGCTATAGTTCGAAAGAGCTATAGATGGGCAAGATCCTTGAGGAGTCGACCTCTCGGATCAACACCTTGCTACGGGAGCCCAGATCAGGAGTAGCAGGATGGACTAGTGTCGGATGGTGCCGAAGAGTGTCGGGGAGACAGTTGCAGTGGCTAGGAGCGCCAGAGACTAAACAACGTGGAGCAGAGTTGGCAGCAGTGCAGATGGCACAGAGCAAAGGTCAACAACAGTGCAGTAGATTCAGAGGGTCAGTGTTGAGACTAGCAACAGTCAGGCTCCAACGTTCGCGTGGTATCATATTGAACACTGTTAGTTCAGTAATTTTGGATGCTTTTCAGTTGCTTCTATTAGCAACTGAGTTGCAGTACGAATGTAGTGTTAGCATTGGCAGTGCTAGCAGCATAACGGATGCAACATTTGAGAGGGAGTTGTAGTACAGATATAGCATTGGCAGTGGTGGTGTCAAAGACAACAGTACAGTTGCAGCAAGAATGCAGTAATTGGTGGACAACATGTTAGACATCAACGACGCAGAGGACGGTGCTTCAGAGTCAGAGTAGTATGCAACAACATTATATTGCTAGAGCACATTCCTCGCTAAGAGGGAGTGTTGATTTGGGGTAGCGTCGAATGTACTCTAGGCCTCAAAATTTGCAGGAAGGCTTAGACACATGTATTCCAAAGAACCCAGAAACCGTTTTGGGAAATTCCACCCAAAGATGATTTTATTAAAATAATTTATATTTTTAATGGAGGTCTTAATTCTAAACTTAGGAAAATTAAAATGTTAATGGGTATTAATCAAACTGTGGGTGTAACTTCTAGAAAAAGACAAATATCAAGTCAAAAAGATTTGAGCCTTTGATCAGGAGTTAATCTAGGCCATTGGTTGTCCAACATGAAAATATAAGAAGGGGCTTGAGGGTCATTTGGAAAACACACCAAGATATCAAGAGATCGAATTTCTGAAGTGAGAAGTTCTCAAGAGGAAATTCTGATCGAGTAGATTTCTTGCAGTTGAGGGGCAAGTATAGTTGGGTTGGAGTATCTTCTTCAGAGCCTAGGATACATAACAGAGAGAGGCAGCGAGACACTAGAGGGGTTGACGCTGAGCCAAAGGGCCCACGCAAAGCTTGACGCTGAGTCAGAAGGGCTCACGTAGAGGCAACTCAGTCACCCACGTAGAAGTCTGAGTTTTGCAGAGGAGCTGACATTTCTGAGCCATGAGGGCTGGAAACTGCTCCAGAAGGCAAGATGTTTCCCAGTTGAGCTGACGTAGAGCCTCAGAGAGCTCCATGCAAGCCCACACAGTTACTGCGGAGGGGCAACATAGTTGTAGTCAGGGACAGTTCATTTAGAAGCCGGAATAGCCGAGATTTTTCAGGTAGAGTGAGTAATCTCACAATTCTTCTCTGCCAATTGTATTTCTCTGTAATTGGATTGCCAAGAGGGCCTTCTGAGTTGTATTCAGAAACTACTGCTTAATAATAATAAACCCTTAGAGATGCTACACCGGTTTTCCCGCATTGGGTTTTTCCAGGGACATTTGTCCAAAAATAATGGTGTCTATTGCGTTGTATTTTCTTTCTTGCTCAGTCTCTTGTTTCCGCATAATATTTAATTAAATGAAGGTTGCAGTGTATGTATTATAATACTTGCCGTAGGAAATTGCAAGTAATTTGTTTAAATAAATTTAACAAATAGGAGTAATATCATCAGTTGCTGCGGTAGGGATTCTGGTTAAGGAATTTTCACATCCTCCTTGCTTGCCCCCTGTTGTTCATGGACTAGTGGAACCTCTACTGATTGACCTTTTGCTGGCATCTCTTGAGATTTCCTGAAGGCTCTATCCTCCATGAAATTTGCATCCTGTCTCACTACAATCTTCTCATTGCTAGGAGTGTAGATTTTGTATGCCTTTGAGGTTTCGCTATATCTTACGAGATACCTCTTTTTTGCAGTTTGATCTAGTTTGCTGCGCTTCTCGTCTGGAATGTGACAATATGCCACGCTTCTGAATATCCTGAGATGACTGAATATCCTGTGAAGACTCCTTCGGGTGTTTTCTTCCCCAGTGCTCTATGAGGAGTTCTATTTTGGATATACACCGTTGTGTTGCAAGTTTCTTCCCATAAAAAGTTAGGTAGATACTGATCATACAACATAGCTTTGGCTGCCCCAACGATAGTTCCATTTTTCCACTTTGCTACTCCATTCTGCTTCGGATTATATGGAGCTGTCCACTCTCTTTTGATGCCCTCGTTTGCGCAGAAACCTGTGAAGTCTCTGTCTGTATATTCTCCACCATTATTTGAACGCAATATCTTTATCTTTTTCCCTGTCATATTTTCAATGAGAGCCTTAAACTCTCTGAATCGATCAAATATCTCATCCTTGGTCTTTAAGAAATAGATCCAGGTTTTTCTAGAGTGATCATAAATAAAAGTGACAAAGTATTTGCCACCACTAAGAGCTCTTGTGGACATTAGACCACAGGTATTTGAGTGTATCAATCCCAATACACATTCTGTTCTATTGTTACTTCTGGAAAAAGTTGCTTTAGCGTACTTCCCTAGCACGCATCCTTAGCATAAGTCATCATGCTCACTACTAAGGGCTGGTACTCCTGTAACAGTCTCTCTGAGCATCCTCAGTGCTCCATGGTGTAAGTGTCCCATTCGCTTGTGCCATAATTCATTTTGTTCCTTTTCACCATTATAGTTGTTGCCTATCAGTGCCATTGGAGACTCAAGCTGCAACCTATACAATTTGTTGCTTCGAGTCCCAATTTGTCTCTTCTTCTTCCAGCTTGGATGCTTGACGTATACTTTCTTTCCTATGAAGTAGACATCGTATCCCTTGTCTTGTAACGGGGACATTGAAATCAAATTCATTCCTAATCCTGGCACATGCAGAACATTGGTGGCTGAGATGCTGGGCCTTGCTTCCGTCTGAAATGCTATGGTGACTCTCCCTACTGGAGTACATTTCGTTCTGTTTCCCATAGTAATGAGGAAGTCCATTTGTTCTTCTTGATAGCTCGAGAAATGTTCTCGTACTCTTGTCATATGCGCTAAAGCCCCGCTATCAATGTACCAAACATTTTTTGACGCTGAATTTGCTAGGCATGCAAATTCTTATTCTAATCTGGTAGACAATTTTGAGACACTTTGAGTATCCATCTTTGCTATTTTCAACCGATTTCTGAAGCTACCTTGCCCCAACAACTGCTGCAGGAAAAACTACGTCCCACCTGAGAAACCCCTCTTCGCTGAATCTTCTGCTATGCTGTTCCTTCTGCCGTTGACAGATTTCGATCCGGAAATCTTACCTGTCTGTTGATTCACTCAGAGAGAGCTTGACGACGAAAATCTAGTCCTCTTGGCTTGAACTATGCAAACCCCCCGGGGATTCAAATTACCGCCCCAGCATGAGTTTTGAATTCCTTTATTCCTTCAACGCCGGGTCTTTCGACTCTTTTCTTCTTACTTTACCTCAACTCCGATACCATGTGAAAATTTTTAAATAGAAATCCAACTGCAGTGATTAATATTATTTCTTCTACTTATTAACTCAGAAATAAGTTATTCACAGTGTTCTTACAACAAATATCGAAATAAATTCTACTGCAACCTTCACAATTAAAATACTACGGAAAGTAAATGCAAAGAAAAATACTGGCACAAATACAATCACAATGACACAATTATTTTTGGACAATCGTCCCTGGAAAAACCCAATGTGGGAAAACTGGTGCAGCAGATGAGGGTTTCTTTATTATTCTTCAGCAAAAATCTCATGTACAAGTTACAACCAATAGAATAGAATAGGATTCTCTGTGAGAAAATTTACAGACGTTTCCTGACAAGTTTTTGATCCAGGAGAAGTGCTCCTCTTTCCTTTGCATCTCACTATGTCCCAACGTCAAAAATGCCCCACGCAATCCCAACGTCATACTGTCCTTGCGCTGTCTCTCCATGCGTCACAACTTTTGCGCTGTCCTCCCTCTGCTCTGCGTCTTCTTCCCTTGCACTCCTATCTGATGCTTATTACCCTTACTCTCTTTTCCACCTGCAACTCTACCTCTGATTCAATTTTCTCTTGCTGAACTTCGAACAGTGAGAAAATCGATCTTACTCGGGCAACTGGCTATCTGCCTCTGGTGTGTTCCCCAAGTGTCCATCAAGCCTCCTCTTATAATCCTCTCGTTGATCAATTAACGACCCAAATTAGATCCTAATCAATGGTTAGGATCATATTGACTTGATCTCCGCCTTCTTCTAGAAGTTTCACCCACAGTTTAGATTAATACCCATTAATTATTTTAATTTCCTAAGTTTAGACTTAGGGTCCCATTAAAAATAATGAATTATTTTAATAAAACTGTCTCTGAGTGGAATTTCCCAAAACGATTTTTGGGTATTGGAGACTGCATGTGTCTAAGCCTCTCTGCAAAATTTGAGACTTAGAGCACATCCGTTGCTACCAGAAAGCAACAATTAAAGCATGGATTTCATTCTTGGGTCAATTGTTTTTAGGTCAAAGCCTCCATTGAAGGCTTCCAGGGTTTATGTCAAGTATCCTTGTCCATGTCATAATGTAAAGAACCCTTCTTGGGATTTATTGTCAAGAATTAAATTTTTATTTACGTAAATTAGGTCTTTTGGGCTTCCTCCACCAAGTCGGCCTTAAATTGGATAAGTCGACCTAAACTGAGGGGCATAAACTCCTATATAAAGGCAACAAATCGACCTCATTTGTCACTCACTCATCAAGTTCGATCTGCAATTTTTGGGGCTAGAAAAAGTGCAAATTTCAAGGAAATAAGAGGAAAGGGCTAGCGAAGAAGAAGGAGGTCTCGAAATTCTCTCTCTCTCTCTCTCTCTCACGTGTGAAGCTGTCGGAAGGGTCGAAATTTCTATTTTGTTGCTGTGCCGAAATTCTACTACTGGGGTCAAGGTTCTGAAGCTAGGAAGTCGAATTTCTGGATTGTTGTGGGGTTGGAACTACTCGACAAGAAGAGACTATTGGAGGTTGCTGAATCATTTGGGAAGGCTGACTTGGTGGAGGAGGAAGGTCTATTTGTCTAAGGTCTTGGTCCATCTCATTTTGAATTACTGAAGGAAGAGTTCTTTGATTGGGTTTTCCCCTATATATGGGTTTTAGCCTTGGCTGAGTGCCTACATCTAGTGTCCATGATCTTCATGTTTTTGCTTCGATAATTGCTTGATGAGAAGAAGATAATGAAATAACATAAAAAAAGTTAATAAGAACATAATAACATCATAAGTAATTATCAATATAAGAAAATCTTCCGCCTTTCTGATTTTCTAACAAGTTAGAAATCCCATAGACTTTATCACCCAAGGTCAAGGCACTGGCTTTGATCATATTGTTGATCACTCCAAAAACTTTTATAAACTCACTCTTTTCTACCCCAAACCTTAATTTTGACCTCTCAAGGAAACCCACTAGCGAGGGTTAAGGCATACATTTCGACTAAGGTAGAGAGCATGGCCTTGTGAAGGGATTCAACACTTGGTTGTAAGGTATTTTCCTCAAAATCAACCTCTTCCCATGGCTAATTTCTTCATTTTAGGGTTGACGTCCTTTTGCCTAGGTAAATTGTGCCCTAGAAAAGCCCTAGTTTGCCCTATGCATCAACTTGAGGCTTGTTCAAGGCTTCTTGTGTCATAAATTGAATGTGTACATTTATTGTAAGCCTTATCTTGGCCTTGTAATCCTAGATAAGCTTGTTAACCTTGCTTATTCTATAACCCTAGGTCGCGTTGTGCCTTATCTAGGCCTTTTGGAGGGTGCACATTGCCCTAATTGTGCTAGCTGAGCCTGGTTCCTAAGAAGGGTATCCCTCCTTAAAGTATTTTCTCACCTTTCCCCATGGACTAGATCTATCCTTTAGGTGACCTAATATAGGGAAGCCTCCCTTGTGGTGAAAGTCCACTAAAGAGTAGGAGGTAGCTGATGTGGTGACAGTGGGCCACATCTCATATTGTTGCCCCTTGGTCTAGTTCTTGTCTTGTGAGCTCCCTTCACAAGACCTGCTAGATTTTGAGGCAACAATGCCTCATGGACCATCTTCAGCTTTCGGTTGTCACCTATGTGATGTTATATGGTATGTTTCCAAAATGGCATATCCCTTTGTTGAAATTCCATATAGTACTCTTCTCTGTCTTATCTTTAGCTTTAATCTTGTGACATCTAATTTATTCTTTTTTGACAGTCATTGATATTAGTAGCTCCATGGTCCTGACTCCTAACAGATGATTTTTGGTGTTTTTATCCATTTCCTTAGCGAAAGTGGATTTTACGTTGGTCGCTGTTGGCCCAATTGCAATTATGGGATTTTATGTTGGTCAGTGTTGACCCAATTGCAATGATGGGATTGTACCTTAGTCACTGTTGATCCAATTGCAAATATGGTTGCAGGGGCTAATAAGTCCATTTCAGCTTGGAATGTCCCATTAAATGGATTTATTATTGAGAACCTATGGATTCTTTTGGTTAAACAACCATTCTGATCCTGTAATTGTAAACTGTAGCTTCCTTAAATCTCCCTGTAGACGCCATGTATTCTATGCTTTACATCTCCCTGGAAAGGAAATGATCTCATCCTTTATGCTTTTTAGATATCTATAGACATTATTATTTAGTTATCCTAACAATGCTGATGACTATCTGTGGCTTTGCTGGGTTGTTTGCAGTGACTTAATTTATGACCTTCTTACTCGGTTAAGTCAACGCTTGGAAGAATTGGATGTTTCTACAATATTGACAATCTTACAATGTATGCAGTTTTTTGCCTGATGTTTTCTCTTTTACATCTCTTTTGTGTGTGTATACACACACAGGCGCAATGTTATGATTTCTGAAATCATTTGACAGTTGTCAAATAGGACACTAACATTTTTGGGTGATTTGAGCAGGTTGTGGCATGGGCTTAAGGCGTGATGATCCAGCTGCTATGAAAGATTTTGTTGTTGGTGTTCAACAGCAGGTGCAGAAATTGAAAACTTCACCTGCAGGGACACAAGATGGAAAGCCAAAAAATAGTGGAAAGAGGGTATGGTGCTGAGTTACATAGTAACACTGTATGGTTGTTTCAGCAAGTGAAATTAACTAACCCTAAGTTTTTGTTTTGCATTTTTGGCAGATGGAGTTTATGCTAGAAACTATCTGTGAGATAAAAAATAACAAGAAGAGGCCAAAAGAGGAGTCTACACCTCACAATCGCCTAAGGAAATGGCTACAAAAGGTGCTTTTCATTTAGATAGAGGACCCAACATTTGCTTTTCAGTGCTTTAATTTTAATATTTTGCAGTGTTAGAATCCATATGGCCGAAGTATTTTATGGCACAAAGAAAGTTACTCATGACTAGTTTATTACTGTCATACGATGTGCTCATGTGAGTCACTTTTTTATTTAGTGTCGGTACTAGTTTTAGATATTAAAATACATGTTTCATTATGTTCTGGCTCGTTATATTTTATACTGAATTTTCCCCTATTATCAACCCCAACATGTTTTTTCAGTTTTGCTTTCTGGTTTTGTTTTGTCTGTTCTCAGCAAAAAGATGTTTTGTGTGCAATCTTGTATGTATTTAATCATTCTTTGGAATCAAGATCATCTTGGAATGTGAAGTTCATGGCTTCTTTGTTAGTATGCAAGTATAGAGCAAGGTTGTCTGAGGAATAGTAAATTCAGTTTGCAAAATTTCCTAGGAATACAACATATTCACCACTTCTAACATGTACAGATGAATTTTTGAACATGTCTTAAATGACTTTGGGATATTATCGACATGAGAGAGCATATCTGCAACAGACCATTCTGTTCAATATCAATGTGTTGCAAATGTCAGTGAAAAATTGCAAAAAATCAGCAACATCACGATTTTTTCCAGCTGCTGAAAAATCGCTGGGTAAAAATCAAGATTTTTTCCTTGGCGATTCTTTTTCGATTTTTCCTGATTTTTTCCAATTTTTTCCATTTTTGAAAAAATGAATATATTTTGTATTTTTTAATATGTGCCTTAGTTTACTGATTTGTGCCGATTTTTTCATTGATGTTCCCGAAAATATATTTTCTGGATCCTTGCTGATTTTTTCAACACTCATCTCAACACACACAAGTTAAATAATTTGGTGATTATATACTCATGCTCAGACCAGTGAAAAGGATACACTAGCCTCTCTTCCGTGGTCTGTTTATTACAAGCATAGACCTAAAACTGGGGAAGGGAATGCTGAAGCAAATCAGGTTTGGATACATTGGAGTCAGGGAGGAGCTGGATAAAATGTGTTTGAATGTGACTTGAATACACTTTAATACAAAATCCAATATAGCAAGTAAAAAGCCATTACAAAATATAATAGAGGCCTCAACAAGCAGCCCAATATTTGCACAATCCTTTGAAGGGGGCAATAAAATATTTTGTGGAAAAGGTGCAAAAGCCTTAAATGACATCTTAAGATCCATTTTACACAAATTGCCCCTTGTGGACAAAATGTGTCCTGGTGACACATTGTTGTGTTGATATTAATGTAGGATACCGGAAATGCTGCCCCCAACTCCCAGAAATGCTGTTTGGTGTTTCAGATATGAAAACACGTACGAACGGCTTGGAAACAAGAAGGAAATGTTTCCGCCACGTTTCACTTTTTCGGAAACGGCTAACCTGAGATTGGAAATGTTTGAAAAGAGTTTCAAGAAAAATTGATCTATTTCCAGAAAATATGGGTACATTTCTAGAAAATATGGATACATTTCCAAGTTTCTGGGTTTCTAGGTTTCCGATGTTCCAGGCACTTTATTGCAAGAATATATTCCAGGTTTTTTTGTCCAGATGATGTAAATCCAGCTGAATTCTTTGCAGACCTTATATCCATTGATTACAACTCATCTGAAAGTGAACATTTATCTTGAAAAAAGATTCATGACATGATAGAGGTATTTGCCAACAAGTTTTCAACAATGCAAGATCTAAAGGATGGAAACCTGGAATTTGGAATGAAACTCATAAGATATCTATGAAATCAAGAAGGAAAGTTGTTACCTACAAAGTTGGCTGGTGGAAGCAGTTTCTTTGCATTACGCTAAATTTCTCTGCATTTCTTTACTAGTATCATACTTCACAATACTTAATTACTTAAATTGTGGCATCTTGTTTCTTTGTCATATGATCTTAGGTTGTGAATAAATAAATCCAGCTTACTTCTTTCTATGAATTTCAAAGCATCTCCTATTGTAGCTACTGGAATACAATCCAATTTATAATGTGTAGATGCTGTTGTTTACAATGATTAAATTTACATTATATTTGGTGATGCTAAACAATATTTCTATGTCATGACTCCTTTAGAGTCTAGACCAAGATACCATGCAACATTCTATTTACAAAGTCAAATTCACTATGTTGCCTCTGTGTTAGTGCTGTCAAATTCATTAGAAAAATATGTAATTTGATTAAGTATGACGTGACTTTGAAAACAATCTCATATTCCTTTAAACTGTGAGTGCGTATTGACGGTCATACGATTACCGAGTCAGAAGAAATATAATTAAATTGGTTGTGAAATTAGTATGATCATTATAAGTCATTGACTGCAATATCCACTTAAACTGCCATTGGTACCCACAACCATCTCCGTCTGTACAGTTTCATCCACTGAAATTCCAGAAAATTTGGACGCAGTTACAAATTTTTGAATTAAAAACCTTGACCCTTTGACCAACCGACATTTCTTTGATTGCTGGTCGCATTGTGATCTGCCAACCATTGCGTTCCTTTTAGGAATCAACGTCTTCCATCATTGACCTCCAACCTATTTGTGCCTTTCGATTATATAATTCCTTTCAATTATATAATTCTCTATATAGTCATATAATTACATAGTTGTAAGGGTCGCAATTATTAAATTATATAGTTATAATTATATTATATAATTTATAATTATAAGTTTTATAATTATTAATTATATACAGTTATAATGATATAATCAATTTAAATAAATAAATATAAGGAAAAGGAAAATATGATAAAAAAGGGAGGAAAAGGTTATATAAAAAAAAGACCCTATAAAGTATAACAAGTATACTTGGAACTTAATAAAACAAAAAAGGGTATAAATAAAAATAATTATATATACATATATCCAAAAAAGGAAAAAAAGTATTATTATTTGGAATATATATATATATATACAAGTGTCATTTGACAAATTTATTAACGAATACAACATGGATTCCAAGACAAAACTGAAGGAAGGAAGATTTCCAGAAACCTTACCCGGTTATGCTAAAGTACTATTTAAAATTAAAGGAACTCTCACAGGAAAAGATGTCACTATTGCTATCTCACCTGCTGAAGATAAAAATTATATAATGCCTAAAATTGCAAACCAATTAGTAGTTCCAGAGTCAAATATAATCGAAAAATTAGACTGTTTAAAAAAAACAATACAAAATAACAGATTTATAGTTAAACATTGGCGATTATACATCTATATCGTAGTTCTCTGTTCAATCACTGTGGAATGACCCAAGTGACATTATTCTGGGATCACCATGGATGGAAACCATAGGTTCCTTCATCCTGAATACGAAAAAGAAGTTTTGACATTTTCTTACAAAAAGAAAAAAATAATGCTACAAGATCTTACGGTGAAGTTGAATTCAATAATACTAGAAGACATAAAAGATATTTCAAAAATAATTTTTCAATAAGGTAAAAAAGTACTACATAATAAGCAAAGAGAAGTTGATAAGATCACTACTGACAAAAATGAAGAAGTTTCTCAACTGAAAGACCATAGTGAAAAATTATTAACACAAATCAAGAAGCTTAAAAAGGACAAAAAGTCATTAACAGACAAGTTAGAACAACTTGCTCAAGAAGTATCAAAGTCTCCAGTCGTAACATTCCAGGTTGAAGATAAGGGAGTAGATACCAATCTAATGAATGTCACAACTCAAGAAGAAGAGAAACAACTTGAAGAAAATACACACTTAGATACTGCAGTTCAGACGATGAACATCCCAAGGGAAGGTTTCGTAACCAACTCAACAACATCCTCACAACAAGAAAATCAAAAAATTTCCACACACCTAATAAGGGAAAGTCAATCCAAAAAAGTTCCCTATCGACATCTGAATCATGAGAGTGGACAACTCAACCAAGCTAAGTATCAGGACCGTTCAGAACATAAACAACAAACTGGTGTTCCAAAGAATATTGATGTAACCTTAATCCAGTCCTATAATGACAATTTGTTACAAAATTCTAGTGATCAGAATATTCCACAGAAGATTAATCTAGGATGGTTTGATCCCTTCTCAATTCGATCGTTTTGTTCGTCACTTAGAAGATCATATCAACTTGTATCGACGAAGATGACAGTTTCGAGATGAGAAAACGTTCGAAACCGAAAAAGAGACCAAGCTTTTTGCATCAACAAGCTTTGAAGACAGTTTTTTTGAGGAGGAAGGCAATGTTATGAATAAAATATGTACAAATAATATAAATATGAATAATGAGGATAATTGTAATAATGATTAGTTAATTAGTAATTAGTACTGAAGAGGCATGTCTAAATGGGACATGACCTTCCATGAAAAGGCACTGCCTAGTATATAAGCAGGCCCCTCACTTTCATTTGAATCATCATTCTTATTCATACGTTCTAATATATATTCATGTATCTCAATGGAGATCTTTATATTCCAAGTCTTTTGGAGTAATTAAACTAAAGAACAAACTTTGTTCGTTCCATTCGTTTCAAACCCGGTATCCGTATTCGTTTCCGTATCTGTTTCAAGCAACTTAGATATTAATTCTCAATGTAGTGATGAATGCCCATGTTTTTTGGAAAATGGTGTAAGAGCCTTAATTGACATGTTAAGATCCATTTTACACAGACTACTTGTGGAAAAAATGTCTACTGGCAACACATTGTTGTGTTGATATTAATTCTCAATGTAGTGATCATTGCCTTTGTAGAAAGAATGTATCGATAAATCCAATGAGGCATCAATAAGTTTGAATCCCAATATGGACAAGAGCTGTTGGATATGCAATTTTGGTGTGATTGTGTTCAAGAAAAGAAGGAATACGGTTTTATTGGTGTTGAGAAATTTACCTCGGTCAGGAACTTCCACGCAGGTTTACTGTGAATGTGCTCGAGGTGGTTCGATATAATGTGAAAAGTAACTCACTGAGAGATTAGGGTTTCAACTAAAAATATAAAGAGATGTCAAGATAGAATGTTGAAGCACAATTTTTTTGTTGGATAGGGATAGCAGCCATTTGAGCAAAGCTGAGAAGCAGGAGATGAGCCAGATCAGAGGGAAGGAGGAGGCCATACAATAGCAATCTGTATAATTGTACAGATCCGTATAGCAGTATGTAGTTCAATAGACCATATAGCAGGCTATACAGTCTTCCTTGTAGGTTGTTTCTTCTTTCTTTTTGTGCAGATTTGTTTCTAAGGTGAGTTTGATTAATTGTGCAGCTGATAGTTTGGTAGACTCTGGAGGTTTTGTTGTAAGCTTTGAATAAGGAATTATAAGCTGATTCTGAAAGAGAAATTACCTGTGTATCTGAAAAACTATTTTATGCTTCCACTATCTACTTTTCCAGCTATTGTATGATTGATGCTATGGTCTGAAATTAATTTCTACATTAATTAAATTCAATAATTGATTTGTTTAATTGAGATCATAAGGGAAAGAATCACTTAGGGCTGGAATTTTCTACAATTGGAACAATGCACAATGGATTCATTATTGAACCATTAAAAGCTAAAATGTCAGAAGTGTTATAATGGATTCATCATTGAACTATTAGAAGCTAAAAATGTCAGAGATTGGGATGGAGGGAAATGAAGGGATAAGTTACATTATTGGAATGGTGGAAGATGAGGGACCAACCCATATTAGTAATGGCGTGGGCACCATTGGATTGCTTTAGTGCCACAAGCTTGAGTTGATTCACGATGGAGAATCATAAGAGGACGAGTAGGTACTAGCAGGGCTTTACGGAATGAGATTGTTTTGATTTCTTTTGGGTGTCTATTTGGAATCTCTTGTAGGTTGTAGGCTTGCCATGAGGAAAGGTAAGGGAGATAAGAGGTGTAGGTTTTTTGAGGGCTCCATTACACACTGCTCATCCAACATTGGGGCAGTGGAGAAGGACCATGAGGAAAGCTGTGGTTGAAAACTCTGTTCAGGGCAAGCAATTTCAAATTGCTGGAGATGGTGGTTGCCCAAATGTAAGGAAAGGAATGTAGGCTATGTTGCAGGAAACGTAGGTCAAGGGGGCGTTTCCGTACGGAAACGGGTACGAAACGCTGAAACGCGTATGGTACGGCCCTGAAATGTGTTTCAGGCCGTACTGCCACGTTTTAGGAAACTAAAACGTGGCCAGTACGGCCTGAAACGCGTTTCAGAGCCGTACGATTCACGTTTCAACTTTTTACTTGTGTTTTTTTTAATTTGTTTTCTAATTTATTTTTAGGTTATCCTAGTGACTTCTAGTTGCTTCTAGATGCCTGTCTAAAGTTATAAAAGTGAACTTTTGCCCTAGTGTTGATATGCAGTTCATGGTAATGTTAAATTCTTAAAGTAAAAGTGATATTCTCTTTTATTTTTCATTTTTATCCTTTTACTTAAATTTTTAACATTACCATGAAATGACTCAGGATGTTTGAGAGTGGTTTCGCCCTCATTGGATTTCATATGGAGAAAGTAGAATTTTAGATCTCACTCAAAATCCAACAGACTTATCTATTTTTCAGGATTTCAGGATTGGGGGGATTGCAATGTTTCCATTGGATTTTATCATGTACTAGGGTATGGAACTTGTATTTAATCAAGAGAACCAAGCCCTCTATGCAGGGGAGACTCCCAATAATGAAGAGCATGTAGGGTACTAGGGTATGAAACTTGTATTTAATCAAGAGCACTAAGGTCGTTCGACTATGTAGGAGGAGACTCCCAATCAAGCACGAGACAAGAAATTAGAAATTTCTCGTGGTTGATTTTGGATATTTCTATTTTCATTATGTGATCATTCATGAGTAAATGTGATGTAAATTTAGAGACTTATAGTTTATGCATTGACAATTGACAATTTTATCATAATGTAATAAATTAGAATGTATCATATATGCTTTATGATTGCACATATTTCTTAAATGTCCTAATATATATATATATATATATTCGCATTTCCCCGTTTCCAAAATTTGGGGAGGTCGCGTTTCGTATCGCTTCCTGTTTCGGAAACTCGTACCCGTTTCCCCGTTTCGTGCAACCTAGAATGTAGGTAGATTGTTCTGGAGGTGGTAGTGGCTTTGGATGAGTAGGACCAGTTGGCAGTGTTGGAAAATGTAACTAGGTTCGGTCCTCATTATTGTACTTGAAGTCAAAATGTAATTTATTTGTCAAAAGAAAGTGAAAAGAATTTTATTATTAAATTGAATTGACTTATTAAAGCATGGGTTTCATGCTTGGGTCAATTGTAGGTCAAGCCTCCATTGTAGGCTTTAGGGTATTTGGCAAAGTCAATTTTTATTGGTTAAAGACTCCTCCATCATCAAGTCAGCATCCTCAATGACTCCTTTAAGTCGGCCTAAAAGAAACTGTCATAAGAAGAACTCATGTCGGCCTATAACAAAGACACAACTCTTTATGAACATATGTTGGCCTATTTACATGGGGCAACCACTATATATACCAGCTTGGGATCTTCGCATTACACTAACTCAGAACTCACAATTTTAGAGATAAATTTCGGTGATCACATAGAAGTAATTTTGGTGCAATCACAGTGAAGAAGTTCAAACTGTTTTGGTGTTATTACAGTGAAAGGAGCTTGGGTTGATTGCTAGACAAATTTCGCTGCTATCACAGAAAACCAACTTCGGTGCTATCACAGTTTTGGTAAATGTATTTTGGTGCCATCTCAGAAGAGTATTTTTGGTGCTGTTGCTGTAAGAAGGTATCACAAGCATGTGGAGTACAGATGAACTCGTATTACAGTGACCACAGAATTCGTACATATCACAGTGAGGAAATTCTATATTGTTACAGTGAAGAAAAACTCGGGATTGTCACAGCAAAGAAGTTCAGTGATGAAGTCTTGATGCAAACACAGTGATAAGAATTTGATGTAAGCTTGGAGGTGAGGTTGACTTGATGGATGGAGGTAGTCTCATGTATAAGATGTAATGGTCTTGGTCATCTCATCTTGAATCCACTGAAGGAAGAATTTGTGACTGGGTTTTCCCCTCGAGGGGGGTTTTGCCCTGGCAACGTGCCTATATCTTGTGTTCTTTCTTTTTGTTGCTTGGCATTAATCTTGATGATAAGAAAAGATAATTAAGAAATCGAATACTAATAATGGAAATATCACAAAGTAATGTCATTAAGAAGAAAATCGTTTTAACTGCCATCTCCATCGATTTTTTGACAGGCAGATTGAGTGGTAAGTTATATTTGAACATTGAAGCTAAAAATGTCATTAAGAGATTGTTGTTGCCTAAATGAGAAGCCATTGTAACTTTGAGATTGGATCATTTCTTTAAGAATTGCTAGTTCTCTGTTTCATATACTTGGAAATAAACATTGCTACCATATCTTGTGGTTCTCTCTCTCATATACTTCGAACTTTCGAAGTAAAAATTGCGTCCACAACATAACCAATTTTGCTACAAGAGTTTTTTTCAAATGCAATAATTGGAAAATAATTGCAATAACTGGTCTCTTCGGTGCAAAGAAAAAGAATGGCCCTTTTGTGCATGTGTATGGGTTCGAAATTTTCTCCCGCAGGTATATCATGATCTTAAGCATGCGGAAGTGTGCCCTAAGAACCACTTTGTCAACATTATAGAGTTTCGAGGCAGAGAAGAAAAATGATGCACATTTAACTGGTTATCTGGCATGTAAACAAGCAGTTCAAGGAAATAAAGGGGCTAATGAAGGCACTTGAGGCCTCACTATTAATTTCTAGTTAACAATGATATGTTCTATGCTTAGCACAATTTACTTCAATGTTCCTTAGTAGCCCAATAACAATTTCCAATAGCAATCACGTTAAAATTGGCAACTAGGGCCAAACTCCATGTGGGTCATCTTATTAATGGAAGCTGATATTTTTCTTGGATCCCTGTCATTGAGAGGTGTAGGATTGATCTAAAGATCATCCGATTCCGATAAGTATTCATGGAGATATGAATTTATTTGTGTTATGGGACAATTCGTCAAGGTCTTCCAACAACCAAATAAACCCCACTTGTGCTCAACGTTTTAGTATAAATAGAGGTGGCCTTCAAGTCATATCAACACACTTGGGATCTCTTCCTCTCTACTTGTCTTTGGGTTTTAGTAGGAGGAGAGATCCTAAGGGATAACGCTGCCCTAATCTAGAGGGCAGAAGTCAGAACTGCCAGAAATAGCCGAAATTGTCAGAATTTCTGGGAATAGCTGGAATTTTCAGAATTGCCGGAACTGCCAAAACTGCTGGGAAAAGCAGAAACTACCGGGAATAGCTGGAATTGCCAGAACTACTGGAACTGTTGCGAACTGCCGGGAATAGACGGAATTGCCAGAACTGTTGGAACTGTTGGAAATAGCCGGAATTGCTGTGAACAGTCGGAATTGTCGGAACAACTGGGAAAGCTGACACAAAGGGCAGAAGGTGGAACTGTCGGAACTGCTGGGAATAGCCGAAATTGCCGGAATTGCTGGAACTGCCGGTAACAGCTGAAATTGCCGAAACTGCCGGAACAGCCAGAGCATCTGTCTCCGAAGGAGAGAAGCATGCAAGGGACAACTAACTAACATTGGGACAGTTGTATGGTACTTAGCAGCAAATACACCAAGCATGCAATGTTACAGTTAACATGCAAGGGACAACTAGCATGCAACAGCAAGCATGCAAAGGACCACAAGCATGCTAGGGACAACAAGCAAGCTAGGGACAACAAGCAAGCAAGATGCAACCAACATATAGGTCAGTATGGCAACATGGTGTAGCAATGGCACATAATGCAGTACAATGATGGGTATAGTCATGATTAATGAAGCATGATTAGATGCAACATAGTGATGATGGGTGCAGCGTGGTGAGGTGCAACATGATGACGAAATGCAACACAACTATAGGTGAAGGAGTCACCTTGGAGAATCATTTGAAGCTGCATGTCTTCAACTGATCTCATGTATCATCTTCTTAGAGATGATCTATGCTCTTATCTAGATAAGTCAAAGTGTTGACTTCTATTGTAAACGTACTATCTCTCTCTCTCTCTGCTAAACTATTGAAGAACATATAAGAAGAATTGATCAAGGGTTTCCCCACATTGGGGTTTGTCCTTGGCTAGCGCCACATCTTGTGTCCTCTTGTCTTGGCTTGTCTTCTAGAATTTATGTTTATGTTCTATCTGCAGTTTACTTTAATGCTGATGTGATTGCTAATTTGGAAAAGATATTGAGCTTACTGTGAAAATTGAAATAAATTTCTCTAAGCATAGAACATACCTAAAATTAACATGGTATCAGAGCTGAGGTGAAGACAATGCCCAAGCAAGAGTGAAAGAGCAATCACCGAAGACAGTTGGGAAAGGACAAAATGATCAATGGATTCCTCATCCTTCTTCAAATTCACCAAGGGTGAAGTCGAAGTAGAGAATATTATTAGAATGGCGCAACAAAAGTTTTTGATGGCCTACCTAAAGATCACTTCAATGGGAAGCCCGGATCTAAGGGTGGAAGGAAAGGTAGATGCCTTGGTTGTAATAAGTTCCGCCATTATGTGAAGGAGTGTTTGAGGTAGGGACACATCACTTGATGATGATAACAATCATTCCAGGGACATCTTCAATGATCAGAGGAATGACAGGTAATGCAGGTCATTAAGGAAACGACCGACTCTTCAGAGAAAGCAAGGAACCCCAGGTATGCAGAATCAAATGTTGTTTTTTATAAGATAAAGAAGCGTTATCTTGTATTGGCCCTCTCTTTCAGATTCTTTCGGAATCTAGCTTATTGATCGTAGTGCTTCAAGGCACCTCATTGGATAGAAGGGTTCTCTCTCGAATTTGGTAGAGATGGAAACAACCATGGGATTATACTTGGAGTTGATGCCACCTATCCCGAAAAGGGTGTAGGGAATGTTACCCTTCAATTGAATGAGGGTAACTCTATTCATTTACAAGGATCTCTTTTATGTACCTAATCGCAAGAACCTGCTGTCCATCTCGAAAATGGAAGTCAAAGGTTTCAGGGTGGCATTCATCGATGGAAAGGTACGTGTTAAAAAAATAGAATTTTCAAAGATGCTTTTTCTCATGGGTTCAGGGTTGGCAATTTGTATCAAGTTGCAGGATTGTCCATTGGGGATCATGTCAATTGACATATCACATCTATAACACCGGAGGTCTACCTATGGGGACCTACCTGATGTGAGTCAGATGGTGATAGGGATGCCTAAATTCAAGAAGAGCATGAAGGTACCTGTCTAAGATGTACCGAAGGAAAATCTTATAAGGGGACCATTCTCCTCATGTAGCAGGTCCACAGGTTTGGAACAACCTGAGGAGTTTGAGATTCATGATCGGGAATCTCATGTATACAGGGGGAAGAAAGCCCTCTATGGCTTGAAGCAAAACACGCCGGGCGTAGTATGAGAGGATTGATAGCTGTCTGATGAAGTTGAGATTCACTAGGAGTGAAACTGATCCAAACCATTACCCGAAGGTTGTGGATGATAGACCTCTCATACCAGCACCTTATGAGGACGACCTATTTCTGACAGGTGCAGACCCTCTCATTTGCAGAAGTAAGAGGGAGTTGGATTCCGGATGTGGAATGATAAACTGCAAGCCTGTGACTACCTCGAGGATCTTAACTTTCAGAAGTTATATGGTAGTGATGTCGGACCAGATTTGGGAAATGCCTCTGAGTTTCATAAACTCATTCGCATTGATGTTCTTGGTGAACTTCCGTCCGGGCATATGTTTTGCAGTGAGCATGGTGAGCTCATATTTGGTTGAGCCTCACTGGATTGGTGCCAAGAATCTTTTGAGATATCTTCGGGGCACAATCTCTCATGGATTGAGATACGCTCCCGGAAATATGAAACTGCATGATTATTCGAATGCTGACTGGGTAGGCAGTGTGGAGTATCACTAGAGCACTTCTCAGTGCTGGTTCTCTTTGGATTTTTCTTTGATATCATGGATGAGCAGGAAGCAAAAGTCAGTTGCTATAAGCACCGCCGAGACCGAATACATAGCTACGAGTATGATCTCGTGTGAAGCTGCATGGTTCCAGAAGCTCTTAAGTGAGCTATGTGTACACATGATGAATACCACTGTGATTCTCTGTGACAACCAGAGGGGAGATTCGATTATTGAAGAATCCCGTATTCAATGATTGCTCCAGCAGATAGACATCAGATACTGCCTTATCTGGGATTTGGTAAGTCGATGAGTGAGGAGGCTCCATCGCATTGAGACTGATGTACAGGTCGCAGACATTTTGTCAAAGCCCCGGGGAAAAGTCAAATCTGTGACTTTCCTGAACGACTTGGAGACGTTGAGAGACCTTCTTATAAGGGTTCTGCATGTTGCATGCATTGAGCTCTGGGAGCTTTGGGGGGCTTGGGGTACTCACTGGAGCAACATACGATCACAGGGCGACTCACTCTCCCCTGGTGGTGCGCTAATAACTATGTACAGGATGATAGGTTCAACCTTCCCGTGTGATACCCCATGGCAACTGTGAAACAGGATGATTAGTTCTCTTGTGGGCCGGGATGATTAGTTCTTCCGTGGTGACTGTGGGGCAGGATGATTCATTTTCTTGTGGACAGGATGATTAGTTCTCCCGTCGAGGCATCCTACCCATGCACTTTGGGACTCATGGGAAGTACCTCTCATCTGATCAAATGAGCAGGGAAATGGGGTTAGGGACCATAGTAGTACTATCGATGGACGCATCATTGTATCTACCATACTCCCTATGCTAGGATGATCTCCATTGATCTGGGATCAGTATGAGTGGTTTGAGACACTCTCTTGTGATATTGATCTGGGATCAATAAAACTAACTTCGGGTCAGTAAGAGTGATGTGACAGTCTCTTCAGATGAAATTGACTTTGGTTCAGTAGAGAATGGTATGAGACATTCTCGATCAATTCTTCTTCTTCATGGTTCAGCAGAGCAGAGCAGAGCAAAGCAATGCAGAGCACTGATGGCAAAGATAGTACAGTCGGACATATGGATCAGTGGGTGGAGTTCTCCCTAGTTGAGAGGGAGTGTTAAAATTGGCAACTAGGGCCAAACTCCATGTGGGTCATCTTATTAATGGAAGTTGATATTTTTCTTGGATCTCTTTCATTGAGAGGTGTAGGATTGATCTAAAGATCATCTGATTCCGATAAGTATTCATGGAGATATGAATTTATTTGTGTTATGGGACAATTCGTTAAGGTCGGCCAACAACCAAATAAACCCCACTTGTGCTCAACGTTTTAGTATAAATAGAGGTGGCCTTCAAGTCATTTCAACATACTTGGGATCTCTTCCTCTCTACTTTTTTGGGTTTTAGTAGGAGGAGAGATCCTAAGGGATAACGTTGCCCTAATCTAGAGGGCAGAAGCTAGAACTGCTGGGAATAGCCAGAATTGTCGGAACTTCCGAAACTGCCGGGAATAGCCGGAATTGCCGGGAAAAGCCGAAACTGCCGGGAATAGCTGGAACTGTAGGAATTGTCGCAAACTGTCGGAACTGCCGGGAATAGACGGAATTGCCGGAGTTGTCGGAATTGTTGGGAATAGTCGGAACTGCCGGGAACAACCAGAACTGTCGGAATAGCCAGGAAAGTTGACGCAGAGGGCAGAAGTCGGAACTGCCGGGAAAAGCCGGAACTGCTGGGAAAAAGCCAGAACTGCCCCAATTCTGACTATCTTGGGACTATGACTTGCCCCAATATTAACATGTTTGTGGCCATCAGTGTTAAACTCACATGGACAGCGAGACAGATGGAGAGATAAATCATTCAGTACAATTTTTATTAACAACTGATTTACATTTATAGTACATATTGTGACTCTTGGGATTCAGATCCCAAGGTCTCTTGGACTGCTTTGTCCATTCAACTTCCACGCTAACCCATTAGGATTAGGTGTCCAACATTCCCCTCCTTAATCCGAAGGGTTATGTATGAGTCCAAGAAAAGAGCTGTAATACAAAATGTGCAAAGAATGCATGGCAGCACTAGGCTGATTGTGCTCTATGAAATGTTGGTATAAAGGGCAGTGGTTTAAGGATGACCACCAACACTGGAACGCTTAGTGCAGTTCCCGGAACTCTTCCAAAACTGGCAAGAAACTGAAGTTTTCTGCTAGAGGAAGTGATCCTATTGTTTTAAAGAGGGAAACCTTCAACCATAAAAGGGAGGTCTCACCCCGCATAAAAGGTAAAACTTCAACCTGAAAAGGGAAGTCTCAACCTGTGATGGTTTAAGGATAACCAACAACTCTGGAATGCTTAATGCAATTCCTGGAACTCTTCCAAAACTGGCAAGAAGCTGATGTCTTCTGCTAGAGGAAGTGTTCTCAATCTGTGATGGTTTAAGGATGACCAACAACTCTGGAACTCTTCCAAAACTGGCAAGAAGCTGGAGTCTTCTGCTAGAGGAAGTGTTCTCAATCTGTGTTCACGGGCATCTTTGTCTCTGGCTGCAACTCTGAAACTGGTGTGGCAGGTTGTAGCTCAGGCTCGCTTGATGTGACTTTGAAGCTTGTAGATGACCATCATTTCCCCCCCTGTCAGATACAAGGTGAGAAGATGGAGAAAACTCAACTGCAAGACTGTTCAATACTCTGGAACAAGTTTTGACATGTGTTTGGAATATCTTCTTGGCTTTTGATGCCCATTGCCAAGAAGCGATCCATCCAAGATGAATCTTTGTTCTTGCAGGACGTTTGTTTCTGAAGCATCTGTGTGAAGAATGGCTGGTTTTATGACAGTGCTCACATGGATGAAGATCAAAACAGTGATCTTTCAGATGGCCAACTCGATCACAGTGTTGGCATTTCACGATCTGTTGTTTTTGTTGTTGTTGTTGTTGTTGTTGCTGTAGAAGAGGGGCAGAGTCTGGAACAGCTGGAGGTGAGCTGTCATGAGGAGCAGGTGAACTATCATCAATGAATCCAGCACTCTGAAACTGAATGGGCTTTGCGTAGTCTGGAATATGAAAGGACAAGTCCTTGTCATATCCAAGACCAGTTCTGTGCTTGTTGTGGACAAGCTGTTCCCAAGGTCTGATGATGGGCTTGGGAAGTGCAGACTGAGTTTCTGCATCTGCATGTACAATTGCTGCTTTGTTTGAATGAACGGTAACATTATTAACATGCTGCTGATGGGTGGTTGTCTCAATGTTCTGAACAAAAACAGGTTCAGAATGGTGACTCCACTGTTGTAATTCTTCCTGCTGTAGCTGAGTTTCGAGCTGCAAAAATTCTATCTTCTCTTGTGCATTTTGTAAACAACTGTGAATATCAGTGAGAAAATCCTTGCTGATTTTGATTGTATTATCCATAGTAGAAAGTATTAGATTGTCCAATGACTCTAATATTGCACCAATTAGAGCCATCCTCAAAAAATGAAGATCTCAACGCACTCCAAACTCTAATACAATGCTAAGACAAAGAAGCTCTCAATAATCTCCAATCTCCAAATTAGTTCAAATATCAAAAACCCCACATGCTATTCTGTCCATAAAATGAATTGATAATTTTTCATTAAGATAGAACATGGATTTTTTTTTTTTTTTTTTTTTTTTCTTTTACCACCATCCAAAAATCTCATTATATGAGCATTATATGCCACCATTCAAAACATTTCAACAAACTTTAATAGACTACCACCGTCTTTAAGGGAACTTAATCCATATGAGTGATGGCTTCAAAAAGGATTTACCATATGTCTATTATGGGAGTGCGGTTTTTATTGTTTTCTCTGGAAATGGCGTTTCTATGGCTGGTTTCGTTAAGTCTCCTTTCAATGCTCCGAGCTGCGCATGCAAACTTATCACAGATGATCAAAGCAGCAGTTTATCAGTATTATGGATGATCTATAGTGGATGTGTTTACCAATACAGAGACTCTGCCCAAGTTCTGCAGCAGAGTAACCTACAAGATCTGCTGGAAATCGGCGTCTTGCCTTGCCATCTCAAGTAACATAGGATCATCGAAAAATTTGTTGATACTCACATCCTCACTCATACCCTTTCTGCGCCTGGTTTTCACCATGAACTCACGTGCAAGATGCTGAACAGGTGCAGGCTCTAATGGTCGCAAAACAACAGACTTGTCCAGTGGATCTCCTGGCACTTATAGACCAAAACCCATAAACTCCACAATTTAGCTTAGAAATACGGATGATCAGCCAAACATCAGCAATCCTTTTTCTGATCCAAAAAAGAATAACAGAAGGAACTCTGATGAAACTAAAATTCAATACTTAAAACAGCATTTCACTACCCACAATGACTACTGCAATAGCAAAATAACAGGCCATGCAGAAAAGTGGCAGAAACAGCAAGATAGAAGGCGCAGACTCGGAGATCTCTCCACGTTGAGATGAATCATTGCATCCTTCGGCACAAAATGGATAAAACAAACCGCAATGGCCCTGCATGAAACTCCAAACTCATTCGGGCACGAAATGGTCCAAGAATTAGCTTTAGGTTTCGAATAGCAAGTTGTCTCAACATTAAATTTCGGTACTGTTTCACCGAACTCTTTGCAAAACTAGCTGTGAGGATACCTTCAAATTCAGTCAAAATTAGTGCATTGGACATAGGACAATAGAAAAAACATAACGCGGTCAGGTAAATTGCAAGAGCCGCAACCGTTTTGTCGATATTCTCTTCAGCGTTCTCACGTTACCAACTGGTTCTATTCTCAAATTGCTTTCAGTGTTGAAACAAACAAAGAGACTTGATTGCCTCACTAATCTTTACAATAGTGCAGACAAGCTGCAGACTATGTTTATGATTTCCAAGAAATCTAACTTACTAGAGCCGAGGTTATACCTAACCTTTCCAACAAAATCCTTCGAATACAGTTGGAAGACACGACACCCACACCCACAGTCTATTACATTTGCAAATACCTACAAAAAAAGGCGGTAACCACCATATGACCAGTCAGATAGGCGACAGGCGTTCCTGCGGCAACAATACGAGCTATCAGGTGCGAAGACTGCCTTCTCTTTCTCTTTTAGTTACAGTACAACTGCCATTTTTGATGATCTTGAAGGTGCACGGCAGATTGCCAGATTTATGAAGCACCTGACCTCGATACACGTGTTGAACTGTTTTTTATTTTTTGGAAAGAGTTCAACGCATACATCAACTTCACCGTTACAACATTCAATTTTATTCACCGTTTCAAATGTTTTGGATTCCTTTGACTAATGTACACAGATAATAGAGTGGTCACACAACATTCACCGCATAACCAATTCAATAGATATGCATTCAATACAACGCACCGGAACTGGAGACGCTGGTCATGCAACTTTCGAACGATGGTTGATATTGGGGTCACACCTGCCAACTGCCCAAAATAAAGTACATCTTGCGCAGCTCCAATTCCCACGCATTCAACACAACACAATAAAATGAAGTAGTGCGCATGTTATCCATCCAAAACAATGGTCAAAACAGTGTAACATTTGGAATAGCAAAGGCCAAAAACCTGTTGCAATTCGGGGACCAGAGCACCGCAGACGTAGAGTTGAAGTTAATCGCTTCAGACGGGACAGAGTACGAACGGAATCCTCTTTGTCTTCATTCTCAAGTTCTGATAAAATCTGAATTTTATGAAACCATACTGTCTGAACGCTGGTCTACTGTTAAGCCGCCTATTAAAATCAAGATAACGAGCCCTTGCAATCGATAGAAAATATAGATTAGAAATCCACTGATGCGTCTACTTCGAATTTAGAGGAAAGGGGCAAGACCTTGCATTCAATAGATAATATATTTCAGAAATCAGAGGCAGAGGCAGCATGAACGAGAGAGGCGTTTGAGGACAGAATAATGGCAGAAGCATTTTTGCATGGGAGAATACAGAAAACGCATACCAATTCACTGAAAAAACGCAGAGGATAGAGGCGTTGATGACAGAGGCGTCAGAACAGTTACTGAAAAAACACAGAGAATTGTCAGACAGTAGAGGCGCAGGTGTAATGACGCTCTATATTCAGAAGAACAGGCAGGCACAATTAATGGAGCGTTACAGGTAATGAAGACTAGGCCAGCACTATTCAAGGCAACTCAGGCCAGTTGCTCAGGGAAAACAGGCCACTCATCATGGCTCTGATACCATGTTAAACTCACATGGACAGCGAGACAGATGGAGAGATAAATCATTCAGTACAATTTTTATTAACAACTGATTTACATTTATAGTACATATTGTGACTCTTGGGATTCAGATCCCAAGGTCTCTTGGACTGCTTTGTCCATTCAACTTCCACGCTAACCCATTAGGATTAGGTGTCCAACAATCAGATATACCAAACCTCCTCCTTTTCCTTTTCCGATTATTGATGTGTTGAGACTTGATCCTGCTCAAAATTGGTGGTTCAATTTTTATATCTTTTTTCTTTTTTCACTTTTTTCTTTTCTTCTTGGTTAGTTGCGATGGTGATGATGATGCATTTATTTCCATTCCTACTGCTTTGTCTTGAAAATTCTCTGATGGAAAATTTGAAGTATCCATTCTTTTTGAGCTATGCGTAATTTCTTCATTTTGAATCTGTTCTGTTAAGGGGGGAAGGAAATTTGTCAACATTTCATCACTCCCTGTCTGGCATGATCTATCGATAATCTCATTGTTGGGTTTCCTTGGATCTTCAACATGATATCTTTTCTCTAACTCTTGATCAAGTCTGACAAAGGTATTATCAGGCATGGGGATGGTGGCATATGATAAGTCCATTTGAAGGCTGCCACCTAGATCTGATGCCCATTTTCTTGATAGGAGCATTCCCCATGAATCTGGAACATCTATCACAACAATATCCATAGTCATTATTCTATCTATGTATGCAGCTAGGAAAACCTTTAAATCTTTAATTATCCCACACACTTCAATTCTTTTAGAATCCTTTGAACATAGGTTGTGATAGGGCCTAGAAACCCTTAAATTCAGGTGCTCCATGACTTTCTTGGTCATGACATTTGATGAAGCCCATGAATCAAGCATGCAGTTGTGTAAAAGACTATCATTCACTATCAAAGAAACATAAAATGGTAGATGATCTTCATGCCCCACATAACGGTTCATACTTTTCAATACAATTTCTTCATCTTCTAGTTTGTCACTAGGTTTTTCTTCCCTTTGAGTAACTTCAATGGAACTTAGTAACTTGGCCCTTTGAGATGGTATCTTTAAAGTTCTGTCACTGGAATAGAAACCTTTGCATTATTCAACCAATTTCCTAAGTCAAAATTCAATTCTAAAGTAGGAGGAGAAAAATTTCTGTGATTATTCTGGTCTTGGATATCCCTTCTCTGATAAGTCATCCCTTTGTGTTTTGCCATAGCAAGAATCTGTCCAGATGTAGGTTTTTCCCCAAAAATCTTAGTGACCTCGTCAAAATCTGCAATCATATTGTAAACCCCAAGATTATTAGGCCTATGGTCAATCTCTTGATTTCTCTCAAAGGTGTATATTTGATCTTCCATGGAGAACATATTGATTTGACTGCTTGTCCCTCCTAACATGTCACTTTCCATGATTCTCTTCACATATGGGCATGTGGCTTCTTCATGGAACTCATTACATGACCTACAAAAAGGGGGAATCTGATCTACCATGTTGGTGGATTCCAATGGATTTGGAGGCCTATGCTCCTGTTGAGGGCCTCTATTATTTTGGCATCTATCATTTGGCCTAGTTTGGAATCTTTGCACTTGTGATTTCTCCATGGTCACCAACCTATTTTGCATGGTTTGCATTTTTTTGATGTGATTTACTTCCATGCTCTTGATGAATTGAATTAATTCTTTAATAGGATCATGTGTAATCTCTTCCTTGGCATTGCCTTTGTAATCATTTGATTTTGATGGCCCTCTATTGAAACTAGGAATTTCAGATTTTGCTGACTGCTTTCTAGCACTTTCTATCTTCAAGGCTTCAAATTGAGCTACATTTAGATTCATAGGCTCCTTCCTCCTCAACTCATAGGCAGTGTCAACTCCAAAAGCATCTAGATATGAGCATAAAAGAAATTCATCAGGAGGTTTAACAGTAGCAGGCATGCTTTTTACTAATTCATTGAATCTCTTGTTAAACTCCTCCATAGTCTCATTCTCATTTTACTTCATGTTGCTAATGGCATTGATCAAATGCCTATTTTCCTTCTTCTCTCCAAACATATCTAAAAATGCAGTCAAAATGGCTTGTAAAGAGTTATATGAGTTAGCAGGTTTCTCAGTGAGCCAATCAAGAGCATCCTCTTCTAAAGATAAAACAAAAAGCCTCATTTTCACATCCTCATAATTAGCAGTGTACACCATTTAAAGATACAAACATTAAAGTTTTTCACATGTGATGTAGGACTAATGGCATTGTAACCTTGAAAGGAAGGCAACTTTTCAATAGCCTTGTCAGGGATATTGTGAGGATAGTCATTTATGTTAGTGAAGTCACAAGGAGCAAAAAGATCATTCATGATGCTAGGCTCTACTTGTTCTTGAAAAAGCAAATGAATGTTATAAATAGCCTCTTGCCCAAGACTAGCAAGAGCTCCACTACGAGAAAGTCTATTCAACCTCTCTCTAAAAACCCTTTCAGGATCAACAGAGGGGCTAACTAGACCACTTGAATTTTTCTTAGTAGAGACTCTTGCAAGCTTTGGATTGAGTGGAGTCGCCACTTGAGCAAGAATCTAAATCTAAAGTTCAAAATGCTAAAACCAAAAGGTTAGTCGATTTTTCTCAGGTACAAGAAGACTTGTCCCCAGCAACGGTGCCAAAGATGTTGACCCTGCCTCCTACACCTACCTACAAGTTAGTGAGAAAAACCTTCAACCCCACAAGGTGTGGTTGCTGATAGGTAACTCAGAGAAGGGGCTGTCACACTAATCCCGACTCTCTCCGTTTGAGCTATCTCCTATGTTAGCTAAGGGGGGTGGTCCCTAATGAAAAGTTAAGTTAAAATATGTGAGTTTCTAGGAGAGTGTTATAGTGAAAATGGATTACTTTTAAGGATTTATGGGCAAATATGAAGTGAGCAACTTGAAATAACAATGCCAATCATTAATATGATTAAAAACCATAAAACCAGTGCCTTATAAGGAATTTTCTCAACAATTTAAAGATATATTTGCTCAAAGTAAAATGCAATGCTCTCAAAAGAGAAAACAAAGTAACCTTGAAATGTAAATAAGAATTGTTAGCACAAGATATGTAAGATACAAAATGCTTTTGAAATAATCAACTTTATAAATCAAAACATGTGAAACATATCTTGCCAAAACCCAAAAATTAGTAATTAACTTGGAAATGTAAAAGAAAGGAAGTGCTAAACCAAGAAATCAATATGCAATTAGACTTGAAACATGAAAACAAAACACTTGTTTGAAATGATTACAATACTTGTTTTTGGAATAGAATTTCCATATGAAAACTCAAACCATCAAGAGACAAGTAAAGTAAATGTAATGGAAAGTGCTATTGGTTAATTTTATTAATTAGCTCTACAACAATATTACAATTTAACTCTTCAATCCTCAGACCTCACCCTTGCCCAATGATATGGATCTCACAGTGAGGAGTCAATAGAAGAGTAGAGGATCCCTAAGATATTTACTTCAACCAACTTATGTTGGAGGTAAAATTTTAATGAGGCTTGGGGCCTTCCTACACTAAAATGCCTAGATGAAATGCGAATTGTGTTAATTACCCAAATTAAAATAATGATACATGCAAATGCTTCAACGAGATTGATTTGCAATGCTTGAAAATGAAATAGTGTTCAACATAAGTTGCAATTATAACTTCAATTTGAAGAATAAAATTAGCTTACAAGTGTTGCATGTTTTTCATCAATGAATTAAAATGATACAAGTAATTTGCTTGAAAGTAAAATTTGTTTCAAATAGACAATGACAATAAATTGCTCCAATATTCAAGATAACAATGTAGCATAAAATTGAAGCATGTATTCAAGTGCTTATGAAACAATTTACCAATGTAAGTGGAAACGAATCAAAGTTTGTTACGAATATAAAATGCTTGCGTGTAAATGATGAATTGCCTAAAGTAAAGTTTAAGCTTGTAGCTCCAAGCAACAATGAGAAAGAAAATGCAAAGCTCAAACGAAATTGTAACAAACTTTAATTTAATGAAATGTGATAGTGAGGTTGTGTTGATTCCCAATTAATGCATGCATGTAAGTGAATGAAGTATGAAAGCTTAAACCATGCAAATGTCAATCCACCCAAGAGAAGCCTCCCTCTAAATGGGGAGATAGGATACCATGGAGAAATCCCAAGCTCCCACAAGCAAGTTAGATCTTTTATTAATATTACAAAGAGAAGAGGTCCCTTCAAAGTTCTCAACTATACTTGAAGGAGAGTCCTCACAATAATTGCTTGAAACTTGGACACTAGACCTCCTTTCTTAAGAAAGTAGTGACAAGATCTCACAAAACATATGCAAGGGAAACAAGGTGTGAGTTTTCGCCAAATGCCCATGGCTTAAAGAGAAAAATGGGCAGACCTCTAGTGAACTTGACTTGGCCAAAATAAGCCTCAAAAGGGCTCACGACATCCTTGGAAATCGAACCACCAACACTTGCCAAAGGTCCTGCAAACACTTGTTAGATGTTGCGGGAAGTTGCTCTTCAAAATCTGCCACACAAGAGTTAGCAAACAATCCAAACAATGGCTGCAAAATGAGTTAAGTATTAGTGGAAAAATTAGCAAGATAAAATGTATATGTACAATTATAATTTACAAAAGGCTAAGCTAAAGAGTGAAAGTAAACTCTCGTCTTTGCTTAGCCATCTTCAAGCTCTTAGATAGCAAATGAAAGAAATGAAGTACAATTTTTTTTAAAAGAGATTTAAATTTAGAAGTTCTCGACTTGTGTACAAGCTATGTGTCGAAATCCCTGCAAAACCACTTTGTAAGATAAGATTATGAAGGTTCAAAGAACAAATGAGAGCCCTTTTAAGAATGTATCAAGAGTGGGTTGGTTTCTCCAAAGACTTCTCCTCACGCTTGATTCTGTAATCTCAACAAGAAGTTCCCTCTACAAAACTTCAATCAAGAATTAGTTCCATATAGATTTAGCAATAAACAATGATAAGAAACTCTAGAGATTTTTTTTTTTCCTTATGTGCCAAATTTGAATTTTATGGTGGAATGACAAGTGTATATGGGTGGTAACCCATGTGGGGACAATTTCCCACAAAAATCTCCACCAAATATTCTCCCAAATCCTCCCAAACGTGCAATAACTTCACAAATTCGAATTTCCAAGCAGTTTTTTCATTTAATGCCAGAAATTCGATTTTATTTGAGCACGTCTTTTCCTTGATTTTAGGAGTCCACATCACCTTGGGACTTCACTTTAACTCTCCTATAATTTTCCACTTCATTTCCACAACATTTAGCATGTGTGGATATTTATTTTTCTCCATTTATTTAATTTCTGGCTTAATTAATTGCCAGATTTTCCACTAAACTTAGGAAAAGTGGGTTTTGAGGGTCCAAAACACATTATTAACCCCTCAAAGTGTGTCATAGTAGAAAGTTGAGGGTGAGGTGTAATTTTGATTACTCATACCCCATACAACTTCTCTAGACTAATTACAATCTAAATGCAATTTTATTTGCAATTTTTGACCTGCGGTAAATCTAAAGAATTAAAAAATGACTACCTAGACCTAACCATATTCCACGAAATTTTTTGTGTGATCTAGTATGGTAATATGCATTGACTTTAGACACTAAGATGTGCCAGGGGATAACCTTCAAACCGTCACCCCGACTTTGGGGTAAAACGTGAGTGAAAAAACCTAGAAAATTATCCGCCTCTGAAAAAGAAGGGATAATTAACCAGATAAAAAAAACACTCCAAGGTGTACTCATTTGCTGATCGAGTCCCAACATCCTAGGCCTGTTATAGACTCAAAACTCATCATTACTAGTATCACTTATTACAATTCCCCGTAGGGTGTGGAATCTGGGTATAAGAAAGATGATGAGAAGATAGAAGTAGAGTCAAAAAACTCTGTTGATTGACGATATCTGATGGTACAAGTGTCCTCTGGATCATCCTTGGGCATGGTGTCTTCATATAATCATCAGGTGCCACTCCAGTGGTCAACATGTACAGTCATGATTAATGAAGCATGATGAGATGCAACATAGTGATGATGGGTGCAACATGGTGCAACGCGGTGAGGTTCAACATGATGACGAAATGCAACACAACGATAGGTGAAGAAGTCACCTTCGAGAATCATTTGAAGTCGCATGTCTTCAACTGATCTCATGTATCATCTTCTTAGGGATGATCTATGCTCTTATCTAGATAAGTCAAAGTGTTGACTTCTGTTGTAAACGTACTATCTCTTTCTCTCTCTCTCTGCCTGCTGAACTATTGAAGAACATATAAGAAGAATTGATCAAGGGTTTCCCTACATTGGGGTTTGTCCTTGGCTAGCGCCACATCTTGTGTACTCTTGTCTTGGCTTGTCTTCTGGAATTTATGTTTATGTTCTATTTGCAGCTTACTTTAATGCTGATGTGATTGCTAATCTGGAGAAGATATTGAGCTTACTGTGAAAAAAATAAATTTCTCTAAGCATAGAACATACCTAAAATTAACAAATCACAATAATCACATTGATAGTAAAGGTAGATAGAACATGAAACAAAATGCAAAACACAAGCCAAGACAAGAGGACACTAGATTTGGCAGATGCCAGGGAAAAACCCCAATGTGGGGAAAACCCTTTGATCAATTCTTCTTATTATTAAATCAAAAGTTCAGCAGAGAGAGAGAGTACAAAAGTCAAATTGACTTGCCCAATACAAAGTCAAAACAACCTTGTAAATTTCTGCAGTCAACTGCAGTCAAACTTCAGCCCTAACCAGAAAGTCAATGTTGGTCAAAACAACAACAAATCTTCCTTAAAGCAGCTCGGTCTTCCTTGGTCAAACTCGGCCTGATCAGGTCAAATTCAACCTAAAACAGCCGGTCAAACTCAGTCAAAGGAGAGAGAAAACTGCTGTAATTTTTCTGCAGTGAAACATCAATCAACCCTGAAGTCAACACAGGTCAAACAACCCAAAATTTCTCGGTTTTTGTGCGCAACAATGCGGCCTAGAGAAATCAAACCTTTGACCCTCAAAACATAGTCAAACTCAGTCAACAACCCCTTGGTCAACATTGGTCAAACCTGTCCTTGAAGTCTGAAATTTCGGCTTGCAATTCTACTCAGAAAATCCGTCCTTGCCACAAGTGAGAGAGATAGAGGTTGCCCAATAGCTGTACGAACAAATTTGATGAAGAAAGAGAAGAATGTGTGAGTGACGAATGTGCCAAATGAAGTGTGAGGCCTCTTGTATTTATACAATTTGTTGTGGGTGAAGAGACACATCCATTGGGCTTCTTGAGTCTACATGATGAAGAGGTCGACTTGAACAATTTGCACATGTGAGGGCATAAATTCAAAATCACACTTCTGCTTGTTTGAATGCGATGATCTTTATATCAATCTTGGACCTCTTGAAAAGAGGAATCTAATGCAATCATCATCTCCATCAAATGAGTTGCCCCAAGGTGGAATTTGGCCCTAGTTGCCAATTTTAACACGCTCTGTCAACTAGGGAGAATTCCACCTGCCAATTCATCATCGATTATCATGGCATCCTATCGTCATGTACCATCTCTGTTAGCTCATCTCTAATTTGCTGAACCATGAAGTAATAATAAAGAAGAATCAATCGAGAGTGAGTCACAAGACCTTACCACTCTCCACTGATAGAAGTCAGTCTAGAGGTAGAACCTCAATTAACCCTAGATCAAGTTGTTGAGCACCATACATCCTAGACATAGGGAGCACGACAACACAAGGTGGGTACATCGGTAGTGCTATGGTCCCTATCCACGTGTCCCAACTCATTGGCCAGATGAGAGGTACTTCCCATGAGTCCTAGACTACATGGGTAGGATGTATGTTGGGGCATCAATAGGAGAAGGTGAACCACTCATCCTGCTCATATGCCATAGGAGAAGGTGAACCAGTCATCCTATGCATATGTCAATCGTAGGGGAAGGTGAACCACTCACCTTACACACGTCATCATGGGGTATCACAGGGGAAGGTGAACCACTCACCCCATACACAACGCACCACATAAGGTAAGGTGAACCACTCATCCTATGGTCGCTCATAGCTCCAAGAAGTACCCAAATCCCCCAGGAGCTCCAAGAGCTTAGTGTCCAACTCAAGCATGACCCTCATGGTTGGGTTTTTCCACGACTCCAAGTCTCTCTCGGAAGGCTAAGAAATTGACCTTCCCCAAAGGGTTCGTGAGGATATATGCGACCTGCTCATCAGTCTTGATGTGTTGGATCCTTATTGCTCCTTGTTGTACCATATCCCAGATAAAGTGGTACCTGATATCAATGTGCTTGGTGCGGTCGTGGAACACGAGATTCTTTGAAAGGCAAATCCCACTCTGGTTGTCGCAGAAGATCACAGTGGTATCCAACACGTGCTCAAATAGCTCACTAAAGAGCTTCCTCAACCAAACAACTTCACAACAAGCCATACTAGCTACAATGTATTCGGCCTTGACAGTGCTTAGTGAAACCAATTTCTTCTTCCTGCTCATCCAAGAAATTGAAGCAAACCCTAATGAGAAGCAACATCTAGATGTTCTCTTACGATCCCCAACACTGTCGGCCCAGTCAACCTCTGTATATCCATGCAGCCTCAAATTCCCAGTAGTGTATCTTAGTCCATAATAGATTGTGCCTCAGAGATATCTCAAGAGATTCTTAGCAACAATCCAATGTATGTGATGAGGCTTGAGCATAAATTGACTCAACGTGTTCACGATGAAGCATATGTCAGGACGAGAGTTTACCAAGAACATCAGGGCCCCCACAAGTTGTCTATATTCGGAAGGATTTGCCAATTTGGGCCCAACAACACTTCCACATAGCTTCTTGAAGTTGAGTTCCATTGGAGTAGACACAAACCCACATCTCTCGAGCAACTTCACAATGTATTTTCCTTGAGAAAGGAAATTCTCATCTGGCTTTTGCCAGACCTCTTGGCCTAGGAAGTAATGCATCAGTCCTATTTCCTTCATCTTGAACTCGGAAGCCAACTCCCTCTTGCCTTGATAAATGAGAGGGTCTACACCTATCAGAAAGAGATCATCCACATAAAGGACCAGAATGAGAGGCCTGTCATTTTCAACCTTGAAATATAGGTTAGGGTCAGCTTCACTCCTTGTAAATCCCAACTTCATAAGATAGTTATCAATCCTCTCATACCAAGCCCTAGGGGCTTGCTTCAACCCATAGAGGGCTTTCTTCAATCTGCATACATGTGTCCTTCGATCCTGTACTTCGAACCCCTCAGGTTGTTCCAAGTAGACTTTCTCCTTAAGCGAGCCATGCAATAAAGCAGTCTTAACATCCATTTGGTGTAGGCTCCATCCTTGGGAGGCAACAAGAGCTATAATCGAACAGATAGTGGTGTATCGTGCCACTGATGCAAATATCTCATCATAGTCCACTCCTTCCTTTTGAGAGAAGCCACGAGCACTCCCATCAGCTTAATGTTTGATTTTGTAAATCCATTTAGAAGTGACCATAGACTTGTCCTTGGGTCTAGGAACCACATCCCAAACATCATTCTTCATGATGGATTCGTACACTTCATTCATCACATCCTTCCATACTTGGTGTTTCACGGCTTCTTCAAACGTAAAAGACTCAAATTGAACAATAGTACTCATAGCAGCAAGGTACCCTTGATACCTGGTGGGCTTCTTACTTTCACGAAATATCCCTCTAGGAGAAATATGCTTTTTAGCATCTTTGAGAGTGTCTTTGAGCCACAACGGTCTTTCCCTTGAGGTAGAGGGATCACTAGTAGGTGGATCAATGGGATCCATCAAACCTTCAACATTGGGCATAGGTTCATCGGACAAAGGTTCATCCTATTTTCCTATAGTATCATCATTCTCTTTTCTTGAAATGGGGAGATCTTTGACTTTCCCAAGACCAGTGTCTTCATTGAATGTAACATCATGGCTTACTTCCACATCTCGTTGAATAGGCACATAGATTCTATATGCCTTTGAGTTTTCACTGTAGTCCACAAATGTTCCTTTCTTCCCGCATGCTCCCAACTTGTTTCTCTTCTCTTTAGGCATATGAAAATACATGGGACAACCAAATATTATAAAATGAGAAACATCAAGTTTCTTACCAGTGAAAGCTTCTTTGTGTGTCTTGAAATTTAATGCTTGATGTGGACACCTGTTTTGAACATATACAACAATATTTGCAGCTTATCCCCATAAGAACTTCGGTAGACCTAGATCATGAAGCATGGAACGAGTGGCTTCCATTTGTTGGTCAGGGTTGTCATTGATGTTAATATTGGCATTGTTGAAAATGGCAAATGTCTTAGCCCCTTTTTGATGTTTCCCTAACCTCATGCAAACCCTAGGGGAAATTCCTATGTGCATATGTCCATGATACCCTAAGCATGAAGATTGAAATATGTTAAAATTGGCAAATTGGGCCAAACTACATGTGGGTCATCTTTATTTATGGCAGTTGATGTTTTTCTTGGATTCCTCTCATCGAGAGGTGTAGGATTGATCTAAAGATCATTCGATTCCGATAAGTATTCATGGAGATATGAATTTATTTATGTTATGGGACAATTCATCAAGGTCGGCCAACAACCAAATAACCCCCATTTGCCCTCCACATCTTAGTATAAATAGAGGTGCCTTGAAAGTCATTTAGCACTCACCTCTTGTGATATCTTCTCTCCATTGTTTTGGGTTTTAGTGGAAGGGAAGAGATCCTCAGAGACTACGCCAGCCCTATGGAGAGGATGCCCTAGAAAAACACAATCATGGAGATGATGCCCTAAAACGCAGCTATGGGGAGGATGCCCTAGCAAAACACAGTCATGGAGATGATGCCCTAAAACACAGCTATGGAGAGGATTCCCTAGCAAAACACAGTCTTGGAGATGATACCCTAAAACGCAGTCATGAAGATGCCACCTAAAACGCAGTCATGGAAGGAATGCCCTATTCCTATACACTGTTATGGAAGGGTTCCTAATACTCTACACTGTCATGGAGGACAACCCTTAGACACAGCAAAGAGGCAAAGACAACGAGGCAGTTTGGGCACTGTTTTAGGGCTCATTGAAGGATATCCGAGCTGTTGTTAGATAGAGGGAGAGTTGGCTTGAGGGCCGAGTTTCAACAGAGGATAATGCATGTCTGTGGGGCAGTTTTAAGGTGGGCTATCTATGTGTTTGTGTGGGCCGTAGGTACAGGAGGAGAGCTGTAGTAGGAATGCTAGACGTTGTTGTTTTGGACATGTCACCGAAAGCCACAAGTTGCTGTTGTGCTAGGCCGCAGGCCATAGCACCACAACTGGGCTTGCGTAGGGAAGCAAAGGACTGTCATATGCCCAAAGGCAACAACGTAGCAAAGGAGGGGCTATCCTAAAGTATGCCGCAGTCTTTCAAGGGCTTTTTGGGAGTCTGTTGGAGAAGTCTAAGGCTACAACAATATGCCCTAACCAGACAGTCACAAACAGTCATAACAAACAAGGTTGGAGCAACATGGATTAGTTTGATGTTGCTGCGTAGGTGTGAGGGTTGGTAGGACTGTCTTGATGGCCTAACCAATCCATGATGAAGGCTGCCCTATCTACTGTTAGAATGCTATCCAATGCAGCAAATAGAGATCCTAACAGTGAACTAATGTAGTGCATGATAAGGTGAAGCATGATGTTGAATGTTGTTGCATGATGATGGGCATATTTATGAAGTGTAGGGTAGCATGATATGTGCAACACAAGTGTATCAAAGTGTAGCTCTGTGATAATGAATGCTGCAATGAGATGCGGCATGATGGGCATAGTAAGGTACAACTTGATGATGCAACACATTGAGGTGTAACATGATGATAAGGTGCTACAGTATGATGGGTGCAACATGGTAATGAGGTCCAACATGATGATTGGGTGTAGGACAGTGAGGTGCAGCATGGTGATGGAGTCACCTTGGATCAGTGGAAGCATTATGCCTTCAACTCAGCTCAGCTACCTCATATGCTATCTTCTTAGAGAAGATCTCTGCTCTTATTTAGATAAGTCAAAAGGTTGACTTCTGATGTATATGTACTATCTCTCTCTTTGCTGAACTATTGAAGAACATATAAGAAGAATTGATCAAGGGTTTCCCCACATTGGGGTTTGTCCCTCGCTGGCGCCACATCTTGTTTCCTCTTGTCTTGGCTTGTCTTCTGCGATTTATGTTTATGTTCTATCTGCGTTTTACTATCATGCTAAATGTGATTGCTAATTTCGAATTGATATTGAGCTAATATGGAAAAATGAAGTAAATTTGCTATCAGCATAGAACATACCTAAAATTAACATGGTATCAGAACTGAGGTAAAGACAAAGCCCAAGCAAGAGTGAAAGAGCAACCACTGAAGACAGTTGGAAAGGACAAAAAGGCTCAATGGGTTCTTCATCAAATTCACCAAGGGTGAAATCGAAGAAGAGAATATTATTTGAGTGGCGCAGTGGAAGCATCTGATGGCCTACCTAAAGATCACTTCCATGGGAAGTCCGAATCTAAGGGTGGAAGGAAAGGCAGATGCCTTGCTTGCAATAAGTTCAACCATTATGCGAAGGAGTGTCCGAATGGTAGGGACACATCACTTGATGATGATAACAATCATTCCAGGGGCATCTTCAGTGATTGAAGGAATGACAGGTACAATGGCAAGGAAAAAAGGAATGTAGGTCATCAAGGAAATGGTCGACTCTTCAAAGAAAGCAAGGAACCCCAGGTATGAAGAATCAAATATTGTTTTTGATAAACAAGTGTTATCTTATATTGGCCCTCTCCCTATTTGGGAATCTGGCTTATTGATAGTAGTGCTTCAAGGCACTTCATCGGATAGAAGGAAGCTCTTTCTAATTTTGGTAGAGATGGAAACAATCGTGGGGATTATACTTGGAGTCAATGCCACCTATCCCGGAAAGGGTGAAGGGAATGTTACCCCTCAATTGAATGAGGGTAATACGATTCATTTACAAGAAGTTCTTTATGACATATTTACCTAATCTCAAGAAGAACCTAGTGTCCATTTCAGTAATGGAAGTCAAAGGTTTCAAGGTGGCATTCATCGATGGAAAGGTACGTGTTTGAAAATGGAATTTGCTTACATGCTTTTGAGTTCAGGGTTGGAAATTTGTATCAAGTTGCAGGAAGTCCATTGGAGACCATTTCAGTTGACACATCTCTTCTATAACACTAAAGGTCTGCTTATTATGGGGTCCTCCTAGATGTGAGTTAGATGGTGACAGGGATGCCTGAATTCAAGAAAATCATGAAGGTACATGTTTGAGATGTACCGAAAGAAAATCTTACAAGGGGACCATTCCCCTCATGTAGCAAGTCCACAGGTTTGGAACAACCCGAGGAGTTTGAGATTCATGATCAGGAATCTCATGTATGCAGGTTGAAGAAAGCTCTCTATGATTTAGAGCTAACATCTCGGACTTGATATGAGAGGATTGATAGTTGTCTGATGAAGCTGAGATTCACTAGGAGTGAAGCCGATCCAAACCATTGCTTGAAGGTTGTGGATGATAGACCTATCATACTGGCACCTTATGAGGAAGACCTCCTTCTAACAGGTGCAGACCCTCTCATTTACAATAGTAAGAAGGAGTTTGATTTCGGATGGCGAACTGTAAGCCCATGACTACCTTGATGAAGCCTAACTTTAAGAAGTTATGCAGTAGTGATGCTAGACTTGATTTGGGAAATGCATGTGAGATTCATAAACTCATACTAGCATTGATGTTCTTGGTGAACTTCTGTTTGGATATATGTTTTGCAGTTAGCATGTTGAGCTCATATATGGTTGAGCCTCACTAGACCATTTGAGATATCTTCAGGGCATAATATTTCATGGATTGAGATACACTGTCGGAAATGTGAAGCTGCATGATTATTCTGATGCTGATTAGGTAGGCAGTGTGGAGGATTGCAAGAGCACTTATGGGTGCTGGTTCTCTTTGGGTTCTGCTTTGATATCCTGAATGAGTAGGAAGTAGAAGTCGGTTGGTTTGAGCACCACTGAGACCGAATACATAGCTATGAGTATGACCTCGTGTGAAGCTGCCTGGTTGAGGAAGCTCTTCAGTGAGTTGTTTGGACACATGCTGATACCACCATAATCTTCTGTGAAAATGAAAGGGGGATTCGATTGTTGAGGAATCTCGTATTCTATGATCGATCCAAGCATATAGACACAATCATACGGTGAGTGGTTCAACCTTCCCCTAGTGATTTGTTGTGTATAGGGTGAGTGGTTCATCCTTCTCCTGCTGAGACATCCTACCCATGCAGTTTGGGACTCATGGGAAGTACCTCTCATCTGGACAATGAGTAGGGAAATGAGGATAGGGACCATAGTAGTATTGATGGATGCATCGTGTTATACCGTACTCCCTATGCTAGGCTGATATTGATCTGAGATCAATGAAACTGACTTCGGGTCAGTATGAGTGGTTTAAGACACTCATTTTTGGAACTGACTTAGTGTCAGTAAGAGTGATATAACTCACTCTCTTTTGGAATTGATTTTGGATCAATAAGAGTGGTATGATACACTCTTTATTTGGAACTAATTTTGGATCAATGAGAGTGGTATGAGACACTCTCTTCATATGGGATTGACGTCGGGTCAATAGAGAATGGTATGAGACATTCTCGATCAATTCTTCTTCTTCATGGTTCAGCAAAGCAGAGCAATGCAGGGCACTGATGGCAGAGATAGCACAGTCTGGTAGATGGATCAGCGGATGGAGTTCTTCCTAGTTGAGAGGGAGTGTTAAAATTGGCAACTAGGGCCAAATTCCATGTGGGTCATCTTATTTATGGTAGCTGATATTTTTCTTGGATTCCTCTCATTGAGAGGTGTAGGATTGATCTATAAAGATCATCCGATTCCGATAAGTATTCTTGGAGATATGAATTTATTTGTGTCATGGAACAATTCGTCAAGGTTGGCCAACAACCAAATAACCCCCACTTGTCCTCCACGTTTTAGTTTAAATAAAGGTGCCTTGAAAGTCATTTAGCACTCCCCTCTTGTGATATCTTTTCTCCATTGTTTTGGGTTTTAGTGGAAGGGAAGAGATTCTAAGAGACTATGTAGCCCCATTGAGAGGATGCCATAGAAGAACACAATCATGGAGATGATGCCCTAAAAAGAAGCTATGGAGAGGATGCTCTAGCAAAACACAGTCATGGAGATGATGCCCTAAAACACAGCTATGGAGAGGATTCCCTAGCAAAACGCAATCTTGGAGATGATGCCCTAAAACGCAGTTATGGAGATGCCACCTAAAACGCAGTCATGGAAGGAATGCCCTCATCCTATATGCTGTTATGTAAGGGTTCTTAATACTCTACTCTTTCATGGAGGACAACCCTTAGACACAGCAAAGAGGCATAGACAATGAGGCAGTTTGGGGATTATTTTAGGGCTCATTGAAGGATATTTGAGCTGTTGTTAGATGGCCGAAGAGCTGGCTTGAGGGTCGAGTTTCAACAGAGGATAATGCAGGTCTGTGGGGCAGTTTTAAGGTGGGTTATCTATGTGTTTGTGTGGGCTGTAAGTAGAGGAGGAGAGCTGTAGTAGGAATGCTAAATGCTGTTGTTTTGGACATGTCACCGAAAGCCACAAGTTGCTGTTGTGCTAGGCTGCAGGCCATAGCACCACAGCTGGGCTTGCGTAGGGCAACAAAGGACTGTCATATCCCCAAAGGCAACAACGTAGCAAAGGAAGGGCTATCCTAAAGTATGACGCAGTCTTTCAAGGGCTTCTTGGGAGACTGTTGAAGTCTAAAGCTACAACAATATTCCCTAACCAGACAGTCACAAACAGTCATAACAAACAAGGTTGGAGCAGCATGGATCAGTTTGATGTTGCTGCATAGGTGTGAGGGTTGGTAGGACTGTCTTGATGGCCTAACTAGTCCATGATGAAGGCTGCCCTATCTACTGTTAGCATGCTATCCAATGCAGCAAATGGAGATCCTAACAGTGAACTAATGTAGTGCATGATAAGGTGCAGCATGATGATGGGCATATTGATGAAGTATAGGGTATCATGCTGTGTGCAGCACAAGTGTATCAAAGTGCAGCACTGTGATAATGAATGCTGCAATGAGATGCATCATGATGGGCACAGTAAGGTGCAACTTGATGATGCAACACAGGGAGGTGCAGCATGATGATAAGGTGCTGCATTATGATGGGCGCAACATGGTAATGAGGTCCAACATGATGATTGGGTGTAGCACAGTGAGGTGCAACATGGTGATGGAGTCACCTTGGATCAGTGGAAGCAGTATGCCTTCAACTCAGCTTAGCTACCTCATATGCTATCTTCTTCGAGAAGATCTCTACTCTTCTTTAGATAAGTCAAAAGATTGACTTCTGATGTATATGTACTATCTCTCTCTCGAAGAACATATAAGAAGAATTGATCAAGGGTTTCCCCACATTGGGGTTTGTCCCTGGCTAGCGCCACATCTTGTGTCCTCTTGTCTTGGCTTGTCTTCTGCGATTTATGTTTATGTTCTATCTACATTTTACTATCGTGCTAAATGTGATTGCTAATCTAGAATTGATATTGAGCTAATATGGAAAATTGAAGTAAATTTGTTATCAGCATAGAACATACCTAAAATTAACAAAATATAATGACAAACCCCTACCAATGTTGTCATTATGACATCATAGTTGAATTGTTGATGCATGATCTAATAATGGATGAAGAAGCCCTTTGCTTGTGAAACCCTAGCTATATATCTCATATACATCCTAAGACACCCTGCATGTTATTGCTCTTGTTGAAGGCCTAATGTACATCATGTAGCCCTTGTTCCTTATTTAGTGAAGAAGCCAAAGGAACCCTAATCTAGATGCCCTTGCATACCTTAAATGCCTTATTGAAGATGCCCTAATCCTATTTAGGTTGAAGGCCTAAGTCTATGAAGAAGAAGCCCTAACATTGTCCAAATGGTAAAATCCTAAAGGCTGCCATGGATAAAATAATAATGACAATTCACAAAATATAATTTTATGGATGGAAAAATGACCTCATTTAAAGGTGGAATTGGCATAGGTTTGTAGAGGACATTTTCCCCTTTCCAACGAGCCCTTACCCTCTAATGCCTCATCGGCTGGGAGAAATTGAATTTATAAGATAGAAAAATCATAATTTTTGGAAAGCTGACTTGTGTAGGCTCATGTTCCTTGGGCAGCTGACGTGTCTATTCATTATGACTCTAATCCAATATATATTGACGTCCCATCATTTTGGTGAAGAATACAAATAAGCAACACAGAAAAAAGGAAGGAAGCTGAGGAGATCAAGGAACATCACTGTTTGGGCAATTTTCTGTTAAGGTACCCTTTTGGAGCTGGGACCTGGAGTTACACACCTCAAATCAGTGAGAACAATCCTATATACCTTGGACCTATGATTAATGCTCAGGCAATCTTTCAAGCTCAGATCAAGGATAGTCGAAACAGATTGGACCTGTCTGAAGAAGCTCAATAATCTGTGGTTAATCTTCTGTTTAGGGCTCGGACCAGTAAAACAGTAACACTTTGGACCTATGGAATACAAGATCAGTTCTGTGCATTAAAAACTCGGATTGTTGAGTGGTCAAGCTCGGAACAGTCACCTGGAGAAGGAGTATAGACCTCGGACCAGTGACAGGTGTAGACAGTCTACTTGCGGAAGGAGCTCGGGATAGTTGACAGTGAAAGGCTAACCTGTGGGACAGTCTGCCTGGAACTCATTTGCAAGAGACTACATCTCAGACTATATAACAGTCATAACCTCGGCAATAATCTTCGGACATGTATAATAGCTCAGACCATATTATAAAATGAGTGAACTGTAGTCACATATCTCGATTTGAGTGACAGTTTCAGGGCTTGGACAATGTCTATAGAAGCATAGACCTGGAGGACTCGAACTTATGATTTAGAACTCAGACTTTGGATTACTGTTTGTAAAGCTCGGACTTGACCGATGACTGCATTCATCCTTGGACAGTGGACAAATATCTCAGTTTGAGGAGCTCGGATCTCTCTCTACCTCAGATTACACCTGTTGTGAAGCTCCAATCTGTGGAAACTGTGATAGCGTTAGGGCTCGGTTAGTCACCCTTTTTTGAGGCTTGGATTAATAACAAGTGGACAGTCTCATATTGGAGCTCGGATAGGTGTGAGAATAGTCACTCACATTCTTGGATCTGAAGAAGGATTGCAATCTAGTGGTATATCTCAAGAACAGTTCCATGGACAGTCACTCAAACTTATACCCTCGAGCTTTTGGAGATAGCTCAGACCTAAGGCATAAGACCTCCTTGAAGTGTTTTTTGAAGATTGATCTTGGACTAGGCATTGGAGCAACACTTTGAAAGCCGTTTTGAAGCCTAGGTTATAGGAGCAGTCTTGGAACAAACTAAAGGGAATCTTGAAGAACACCTTGGATAATATCTTGGAGCATTACACTGTAAACATCTGGAAGCACTATTGAGGATCTGTAGAAGCTGATTCTTGGAGACATCTGGAGCTGCCTTGGGAATATATTTTGAGTAGTATTTGGAGCAGCCTTTGAGGACAGTTTGGGCTATATACATCTTGAAGAGAAGCATTACCAAAGCATTGTTGAAGATCCCTTGAAGTTTGGAGGGCAGATCTATTGAGGTTGGCAGTTCTTTAATGCAGGCTAGATAACTGGAGCATTGGAGAACTTTGTGAAGCAGCATATTGAATATTCGTAGAAATCCTTGGAGATCATGATGAATTGTTGAAGGCCCTCATGATGTGACCTTGAAGGAGTTTGTTTATGTAACATGAAGAGTAGTGATGACACCTTCTGAGAAGACAAAGTTGCCATTGATGAGCTAAGTGCTTTGGAGATCGATTGAGGGCAGTGTTGAAGGTGAACATATTGTCAGGGCTTATTGCATAAGAGATTGGGAGCCTTGAAGTACCATTGTACTTATCTTGAAGAATTGAAGCCATGGGTTGGAGCCCTCAAGAAGACCAGGTTGGAGACCTAGAGGTTGGTGCCTCATAAAGACAAGATTGGAGCCTTGGGGAAGATAGGGTTGGAGCCCTAGAGGTTGGAGCCTCGTGAAGTCGAAGTCGATGCTTGGCGAAGTACAAGTTGGAGCTTGGTGGATTGAAGATTGGTGTCTTCGTATAGGGTTGGAGACCTACATTATATTGTACCTGATTTATTGTAAAGAAGAGGATTGGAGTCCTCGTTATTTCTAATTAATAAAATCATTTATTCTATCATTGTTCATTTTGTGCTCTAATTATAAGTGATCTTAAACGGTAAAAATAATAATTGAGAAGAAATACCGATTCACCCCCTCTAATTATTTCCAACAATTGGAATCAGAGCTAGTACCTTCACTCAAAGCCTAACAGCTTGAAGGTAGATCCTTAGAACACAAATGGAAAAGCCAAGGAAGAAAGCCTCCAATCCTTCTAAAGATGTCTTTTCTTCAACCGTCAAAACAAAAGTTAATCAAATTGGGAAAGCTCCATTGTTCAATGGAAACTTTGATATATGGAAGGCAAGAATGAAGATTTTTTTTAATGGTTCAAGGCTTTGAAGTTTGGGAATTAATGATTTACTGAAAGCACGACGGAAGAAGAATCCAAGGAAGAATACAATGCAAGAGCGATGAAGGCAATCTAAAGTGGGCTGCTAGCCTATAAAGACTAAAGTGGAACAATGTTCTTCAACAAAAGATATGTGGGACAAACTTCAAGATCTTCACTCAAGAGGAGCATTTGACCATGCCCTGTAATCAAGAAGATGATGAAAAGCCAGAAGGAAATCTAGAACCCATAAAGGAAGCTGAAAGCAAGAATGAAGACATTAAGACCAAGGACCTAGATGAAGAAAATGAAGAAAATCTCAATGCAAAACTTGTAGCTGCCCTAAAAGAGATAATCAGTTTGAAAAAGGAAAATGAGGAGCTCAAAAAGAAATCACAAGATGATGATCATGACCTTGACAAGACAAGGACGGAAGTTGACCTATTCAAGCTTTAAGTACACAAAAGAGATGAGGAGCTCACCAAGCTTAAGGAGGAATTCCATCAAAACAACAAAAGGCATCATGAAGAAGTCATATCCATGACAAATCAATTGGATAAAGCAAAGAAAAGGGAAGACACTTTATCAAGCCATCTTGAACAAAGTCACAAGGACTTGAACAAACTTGAAGTGAAAATTGGTCAATACAAGGAAGAGGTCTCCTCCCTTAAATCTCAACTAGAAGAAGCAAAGAAACAAGCACAAGGAGTTGAAAGGGTGATGGAAGCTTTCATCCTTCTTGAAGGACAAGTTGATGAAGTAGAAAAGGAAATAAATACCATGACATGCCAACTAGAAGAAAAGGATGAAGAAATCTTCAAACCAAAATCAGATATCGTCTCCCAAGGCCAAAACATGTGAAGCAACAAGGATGAAGGAAGAAATGGAGATCAGTCTAGCAAAGAAGGATGAAGAATGAAAGAAAATGAAAGAAGAAATTGATCTCCTAAAGAAAAAAGTTGATCATCTGAACAATAGTCTTAAGAGCTCTCAAACCCTAGATGACATCCTAAGTGATCAAAGATCCCCTCTTGATAAATCAGGTCTTGGTTATGTAGGAGAACCCTCAAATAGAAATTATGCAAACCCTAATGCTTCAGCAACAAGGATCTGGAGAAGCTTGGAAGAAATATTGATGCCCCCAGTTCCAACAAAAGCAAGGAGAAGAGTCAAGATGACGTTGGAAGAAACCCTACTCCAAGAAGATATGTAGATGGTGTCAAGAATGCAAGAGGCAATAAATTTGATCAAAGGATCCCAAGGCAAAATGACTTTAGAAGTACATCAAGGCAATCTCCATCCTCTAGGTACCAAAGTATATTTTTTTGGCTATTGCTATTCTTGTACAAATTTTGGGCACATGGCAAAGGATTGTAGGGCATACCACAAGGACAAATATAATGGTCCCCATCAGTCTCCTAGAAGCAACTTTGCAAGAAGAAATCATGTCTCTTCATCTATGTACAAAAGGGAATGCCTCAAATATCATAACATTGGACATATGGATCGTGATTGTAACTTGACTTGGGTCCCTAAACAAGCTAAAAACATGACTACCAAGCAAGAAAAGAAAGCTACACAAGTATGGAGAAGAAAGCAAATTGGATCAGAAAGCCTCTTGAACACTCAAGACATCAACTCATGTTATTGATCTAATGAGTACATCTTTGGCATATATGATATTCCAAGTTTTTGATGATAAAATTCTGCCAAAAAGGAGACCATGCATACTGTTAGGGGGAGCTTGTAATTCTTGACCATTCTTGTAGAAGCTATCCGTGAAGAGCCTGATGAAACTCTTGATAAGTCACACGTGGACAATCATCTCTTGATAAATCATCTCTTAGGAGTAATTCCATTGAAGAGAATCATAATATTGTGTGTTCACTACACATCCATTGTTGAAGATGTCTTCCACTTGATCACAAGGCAATTGTCTTGAGTAAAAAGAAGAGCTAGAGGAGTTTATGCAGGCATGGGGAGTTGGTGTATCAACTACCTCATCCATTTCCATGAATGCATGCAAAGGCTTAGGAGGAACAAGTTCATTAAAGAAGAGAAACATAACAAAAAGGAGGACCATGACAGGGGGAGCAACATATCTATCATGGAGAATTATCATTGATGAATAAAATACGATGGAGCAGCATGTCAAGAAGCAGCTTGATAGGGGGGGTACTTAGGCACCCCATTTACCATTGATGTCAAAGGGGGGAGAAAATTTTGAAAGGGCGAGAATATTGCCATCAATGACAAAGGAGGAGACTGTTGGTCAAGGTTGTCATTGATGTCACTATGGCATTGTTGAAAATGGAAAATGTCCTAACCCTTTGTGATGTTGCCCTAACCTCATGCAAACCCTAGGAGAAATTCCTATGTGCATATGTCCATGATACCCTAAGCATGAAGATTGAAATATAATGACAAACCCCTAGCAATGTTGTCATTATGACATCATAGTTGAATTGTTGATGCATGATCTAATGATGGATGAAGAAGTCCTTTGCTCATGAAACCCTAGCTATATATCTCATATACATCCTAAGACACCCTGCATGTTATTGCTCTTGTTGAAGGCCTAATGTACATCATGTAGCCCTTGTTCCTTATTTAATGAAGAAGCCAAAGGAACCCTAATCTAGATGTCCTTGCATACCCTAAATGCCTTATTGAAGATGCCCTAATCCTATTGAGGTTGAAGGCCTAAGTCTATGAAGAAGAAGCCCTAACATTGTCCAAATGATAAAATCCTAAAGGCTTCCATGGATAAAATATTAATGACAGTTCACAAAATATAATTTTTTGGATGGAAAAATGATCTCATTTAAAGGTGGAATTGGCATAGGCTTGTAGAGGACATTTTCCCCTTTCCAACGAGTCCTTACCCTCTAACTCCTCATAGGCTGGGAGAAATTGAATTTATAAGATAGAAAAATCATAATTTTTGGTAAGCCGACTTGTGTAGGTTCATGTTCCTTGGGAAACTGACGTGTCTATTCATTATAACTCTAATCCATTATATATTGACGTCCCAACACCTCATTTCAACCATCACTTCGGTGAAGAATACAAAGAAGCAACATAGAAAAAGGAAGGAAGCTGAGGAGATCAAGGAACATCACTGTTTGCACAATTTTTTGTTAAGGTATCCTTTTGGAGCTGGGACCTGGAGTTACACACCTCAGATCAGTGAGAACAGTTCTATATACCTTGGACCAGTGATTAATGCTTAGGCAATCTTTCAAGCTCGGATTAAGGATAGTCAAAACATATCGGACCTGTGTGAAGAAGCTCATTAATCTATGGTTAATCTTCTGTTTAGGGCTCGGACCAGTAAAACAGTAACACTTCGGACCTATGGAATACAAGATCAGTTCTGTGCATTAAAAACTCGGATTGTTGAGTGGTCAAGCTTGGAACAGTCACTTGGAGAAGGAGTATAGACCTCAGACCAGTGACAGGTGTAGACAGTCTACTTGTGGAAGGAGCTTGGGATATTTGACAGTGAAAGGCTAACTTGTGGGACAGTCTTCTTGGAACTCGTTTGCAAGAGACTACATCTCAGACTATATAACAGTCATAACCTCAACAATAATCTTTGGACCTATATAATAGCTCGAACCATATTGTAAAATGAGTGAATAGTAGTCACATATCTCGATCTGAGTGATAGTTTCAGGGCTTGGACAGTGTCTATAGAAGCACAGACCTGGAGGACTCGAACTTATGATTTAGAACTCTGACTTTGGATTACTGTTTGTAAAGCTCGGAGTTGACCTATGATTGCATTCATCCTTGGACAGTGGACATATAAGTCAGTTTGAGGAGCTCGAATCTTTCTCTACCTCGGAACCTGTTGTGAAGCTCCAATCTGTGGAAACTGTGATAACGTTAGGGCTCGGTCAGTCACCCTTTTTTGAGGCTCAGATTAATAACAAGAAGTGGGCAATCTCATATTGGAGCTCGGATAGGTGTGAGAATAGTCACTCACATTCTTGGATCTGAAGAAGGATTGCAGTCCAGTGGTATATATCAAGAACAGTTCCATGGACAATCACTCAAACTTATACCCTCGGGTTTTGGAGATAGCTCAGACCTAAGACATAAGACCTCCTTGAAGTGTAATTTGAAGATTGATCTTGGACTAGGCATTGGAGCAACACTTTGAAAGCAGTTTTGAAGCCTAGGTTATAGGAGCAATCTTGGAACAAACTAAAGGGAATCTTGAAGAACATAATATCTTGGAGCAGCTCATTGTAGACATTTGGAGGCACTATTGAGGATCTGTAGAAGCTGATTCTTGGAGACATTTGGAGCTGCCTTGGGAATATTTTTTGAGTAGTACTTGGAGCAGCCTTTGAGGACAGTTTGGGCTATATACATCTTGAAGAGAAGCATTACCAAAGCATTGTTGAAGATCCCTTGAAGTTTGGAGGGCAAATCTATTGAGGTTGGCAGTTCTTTAATGCAAGCTAAATAACTAGAGCATTGGAGAACTTTGTAAAGCAACATATTGAAGATTCGTGGAGATCCTTGGAGATCATGATGCATTGTTGAAGGCCCTCATGATGTGACCCTGAAGAAGTTTGTTTAAGTAACATGAAGAGCAGTGGTGACACCCTATGAGAAGACAAAGTTGTCATTGATGAGCTAAGTGCTTTGGAGATTGATTGAGGCAGTGTGGTGAAGATATTGTTAGGGCTTATTGCAGAAGAGATTGGGAGCCTTGAAGTACCATTGAATTTATCTTGAAGAATTGAAGCCATGGGTTGGAGCCCTAGAGGATAGGAGTCCTCAAGAAGATCATGTTGGAGCCTATACCAGTGATAGGGTTGGAGCCCTGGAGATTGGTGCGTCATAAAGACAAAGTTGGAGCCTTGGGGAAGATAGGGTTGGAGCCCTAGAGGTTCGAGCCTTGTAAAGTCCAAGTTGGTGCTTGGCGAAGTACAGGTTGGAGCTTAGTGGATTGAAGATTGGTGTCTTCATATAGGGTTGGAGCCCTACACTATATTGTACCTGATTTATTGTAAAGAAGAGGATTGGAGTACTCATTATTTCTAATTAATAAAGTCATTTATTCTATCATTGTTCATTTTGTGTTCTAATTATAAGTGATCTTAATTGGTAAAAATAACAATTGAAAAGAAACACTGATTCACCCCCCTCTCAGTGTTTCCAACAAACATAACAAAAAGAGAATTTGAAGTTGGAGAATGGGTATTTGTTAAAATTAAACCTTACAACAATTGTCCTTAAAAGAGAAGAGAAAAAACAAATTGACACCAAAGTTCTATGGACCGTACCAGATTAACAAAAAGATCAGCCAAGTAGCATACAATTTAAGCGTTTCTGATAAAAATCGTGTTCACAATGTCTTCCATGTATCTTGCCTTAAAAAGGCACTTGACAAACACTAAGCAGCATAGACAACACTTTCGGCATTAGATGACGGAGGGAAGATCATTTTAGAACCAGGAGTCATCACCGTCAGGGAAAAGAAGTTGCGATCATGAGTAATCAAAGAGTACCTAATTAAGCGGAAGAAGCTACCAGAAGAAAAAGCTTCTTGGGAGACTGAAACATTCTGTCAGCAACATCTTTTGTTACCTATGCTTTGAGAAAAAAACATTCTTTCGAGAGGAAGGCAATGTTATGTAATAATTTATTGTATAAATTTATTAGACTTAATTTCTTAACTAAGGGGCATGGCACGATCAAAGATCATGCCCCCTCATGTAATGCCTCCTGGGCTGTATTTAAGCCAGGGCCTTCCACCCTTGTAATCATCATTCAAGTGTATATATATATATATATATATATATATATATATCAATTACTGAGCTTCTATGCTCCAGCCACTTTATTCTGTTTTCTTCATTGGTGTGTTTTACCCTGTAGGAGTGCATGCATGATCATACTAGATCTGAAACTGTTTGATACTATTGTTTTCATAGAGATGGCGTTATGGTTATGTTGGACTGAAATATTACTGTAACAACTGCAGCTTAGAGTGGAGGAGGTTCAACTTCGTGGAATAAAATGGGACAAACTATTAGATCCTAACAAAAAAGGGCAGTGGTGGCATTCTGGAGATATAGAGACAATTGTCAAAGACAGTACTGCTGAGATTGCTGATGTGATTGATGCAGAAGTCGCAGAAGCACAAAAAATGCTTCATCTAGCATCTGCACAAAGGATGAACACAGAAGCTCGCCGGTCAATTTTTTGTATTATTATGAGTGGTGAAGATTACCTTGATGCCTTTGAGAAGATTCTTAGATTGAATTTACCTGGCAAACAGGTTAGTATCACATATTTGCATATATTGCTAATTATAGAATATTTGCCTCTTCCATATAGGTACACTGTAATTTACTGTTATACTTAAATTTTCCTCTATTTCAGAGCTCAGGTAAGAATGCATGTTTGAATAAATGTATTTTTTATATCGAACTTACTATTGAATAAAATACTTTATTGGTATGCTGAGATGGCTGCAGGATAGAGAAATTGTGCGAGTCCTTGTGGAATGCTGCTTGCAAGAGAAGGTCTTTAATAAATACTATTCTCTTCTTGCAGCTAAGCTTTGTCACCATGACAAGAACCATAAGTTCACATTGCAGGTATGTCCACTGTGTGTGAAATTACCGTATTCTAATGTGCATCTGTGCTCAAGTTGCTTGGTTGGCCTACGTAAATTTATTGGTACAAAATTACAAATCCGTGGTTTAAAATGGCACCCTACTTAGATGTACATATTTTGTGGTTTGTCTTTGGAAGAGATTGATTTTTTCAATTGTCTTTCTTGTAGTATTGCTTATGGGACCATTTCAAGCAACTTGATTCAATGGAAATGCGGAGATTGGCCAATCTTGCCCGGTTCCTTGCTGATTTGATTGGGTCATTTTCCCTATCTCTTGCTGCCCTGAAAGCAGTGGATTTCTCTGATTCTGCAGTATTGACCTCCAAAGTTATGATGCACTTTCGTATACTATTTGAAACCTTATTCACTCAGCATTCAGATAATGATATTTGGAACATTTTTACACGTATTGCTAGTCCTCCTGAGCTGGAGAACTTACGAAATGGGCTAGAACTATTTATCCATCAACATTTAACCAAAAATGATCTCACAGGTTCTCAGATTGGCCCTACCGAGACTACTTCATTAATTATTAATAAAATTAAGGTTGCCAAGAAGGCCCTTGCTAATGTATCTGGTGTCCTCCTGTGATCTGTCCTCTAGTTGGGCACAGGCATGGTTGGAAATTTGTTTATAACTATTGAGTGAGAGATACTACTACTTGTTATATTACATGCAATTTACATGTCATATTGTTTTATTTTTTCCATATCTTAATTTTCATCTATTTGAATTATCTGGAATGCCAGATGAAAAATCGTAAATATTGGTCTTGTTTCTTGCATATTGCAACGAAGCTTACGATTTAGAGTATTTTACTATTTTTTTGCCAAAGTATGACGTTGTTTGGCATTTTGAGTGATAATTCTTCTTGCTTTTTTGCAAGTGTTCTACTGCATCTAATTGGGAAATTATATTGCCCTTGAACTGGAACAGGCTTTGCAACACATAATTCTTATTTTTTTCACTCACTGAACACATTCATATATATTAAAATGAGACAAATCTTATTAAAAGTTCACCCACTTTGTCTGATTTGGGTTGAGGAGGAAGTCTGATTGAATGATCACAAGGACCCATGGAAGTATTGCTGTATTGCCAAAGGTCGCAACGTCAAATTGCAGTGCCAAGAAATACCAGAACATAAAGTTGTTGTGCAGATGAAGTCTACAATGTAAGGTTGTGCAGCTGATCGAGGCTGCAAGTGCAAGGTTGTGAGGTTGTGGAAAACGACAATGTTTCGGGAAGAGTTGATGACCAACAATGCAATGTTTTAGAGTTGACTAAGATCCCAATCGAATGATAAGGAAGAGGAAGTTCACAACTGGTGTTGGGGAGGTGAGGATACAGTTACGGGAATCAGAAGAGCTTCATCTGAACATGTGGGGGTCTTGGGGGTGTGGATTCACTACACCACATTGAGAACTCAGACTTCTGTAACGATATAGTGGAATGGCTCTTCTATTCCTTGCTTCAGTCCCATCCAAACCTGCGGTACCTGCTTACTAGCAGTCTCCTTTTCAAGGTAAAGCTTCCGAAGCTTTCCACACATGATTTGAAAGTTCTTCATCCTTTTTTAACTTGATCCTGCTCTCAGAGCTACACCGAACTTTATCAATCCAATGTTATAAAGGCTAGAAGATCACCGCAGAACATGAGCCACAATGTCATTACAGGAAGCCAAATAAGCGTGGTGGTTGCTGTCCAACTTCTAGGACGGTTGGATTCTAATCCCCAACCAAAAGTATATATATCTATATAACTTCTAATAAGAGAAACATGCTTAAATGCTGTGGTCTTTCTTGTAATACAAGCATTTGGAAATAACAGTATTGTTTACAAAACTTCTATTGACATTGGTGCAGGTTTAATGTGTTAAGCGTGGTGGTTGCTGTCCAACTTCTAGGACGGTTGGATTCTAATCCCCAACCAAAAGTAAGTGTGTATATATATATATATATAACTTCTAATAAGAGAAACAAGCTTCAATGCTGTGGTCTTTCTTGTAATACAAGCATTTGGAAATAACAGTATTGTTTACAAAACTTCTATTGGCATTGGTGCAGGTTTAATGTGTTGTGGTTTATTCTCTATATATTGTTGGAAATCTGATTCTGTAGCTGAAATTCCTATAATTTCACCGCCTGCAAAGACCTGGCCAAGACCAGGAATGTGCCAAATTTTGTTGGATGTTTTGAAATTGAGTCTAAAAGGAAGGACAAATACACATTAAGAGAATTTGATGTTTTGAAATTGAGTGTGTGACCGGAAGAAAAAATACACATTATGAGAATTTTGAGGTAAAAAATGAGCCTCGAAACAACAAAATGCATTGACAAAATCAACTTTAAAAGAACCAATAAGATTCAAGATGATAATGTCATTACAAGAGGTAGATATTTTGAGGGAAAAGAAGAAAAACTACTGATTTTTTTTTTTTTTTGGTTTCTAGGACTCAAATGTCAAGTGTAGGCACCCATTGGATGCATAATTTAATTCTACATCCAATGAGTGCCCACTCCACATATTTTTGAGTAGGACCACACAGAAAAAAATAAAAATACATGAAATAAATGTGTTTCTCGACATTTTAATCAAGAATCATTCAACAAGTGTCTATGCTTGACATTTAAGTAAACTTATAAGGAGATAAGTTGAGAGTACAATCAATTCTTTTTCTTTCTTTCTTTTCATTTAGAATTCATAATTTTTATTATTTTAACTATTATTTTGTTATTTTCTTTAGGAGACCCATTTTAGATTTCAAAATTTCCCTAATGAGTGGGTCAAATGTTTTTCTAAAGTTAATGGTAAATGGAACCTGCTCATAAATGTAAACAAATTTTTAGCAGATTGGAGAATCTAGAGCACTTGAAATCAATGAAATCATCTATGCAATAAAAGGTATTCAAGCAATCCAAGTAGGAAAGTTGGTAGGCTAGTAGTTAAAGGCCTAAAAGCACAAGTGTCCGCGATATAAAAAGAGGCAGAACATTCAAATGGAGGCATTTTGAAACCTTATTTTTCACTATCTTATGAAATAGTGACAAACATGAGTGATATTGCATTATGTAACTAGGTTTGGTCTTCATAATGACATATGCAAACATGTTTTTATGTATTTGACGTAAACAAATAAATAAATTTATTATTGTTATTCTTGATGCATGGATTTCATACTCAAGGGAAATTTATTTTTAGGTTAAGTACCCATTGAGTGCTTCTAGGGCTTGCCATTGAGTCTACAAGTCAAATGAGTCATTGTCATGTATGAAAGACCCATTTGGGCATATTACATATTGTAAAGAAAATTTATTTGATTCAAAATAAAGTCAAAAGACCCTCCAAGACCTAGTCATGATGCAAAGATCAAGTTGGCATTCTCAAGTGGACAAGTCGGCCTAAAAGGAGCAATTCAACCTAATTGGAGACCTATATATAAGGGAGACTTCGACCTCACTTAAACAAGTGCAATCGAGAAAGAGAGAAGTGCGAAGAAAGGAAGGACAAAGAGAAGAAAGAAAATTGAGATTTCTGGATTTGTTTTGGGCTATTACTCTCCACACTTGCGAAGGAATTAGGGCACCTATTGTAGTAGTAAAGGCCGAGTTGCAGAAGTCAAGTTAGGGCATCAAGAAGTACTCCTTGCAAGCCGAGTTCTCTAGGAGAGAGAATCAACTAAAGCGAAGAGGAAAGGAGGAAGAAACTATTATGATCTCCACACGTGCCAACGCTAGGGTTTCTGTAGAAGAATCTACTAGAGGTCGAAGTCGCAAAAGATTCCGCTGGGGGGTCAAAGTTGCAGAAGATTCAGTTGGGGGTCGAAGTTGCAAAAGAATTTGTTGGAGGTTGAAATTGTAGAAGTTGTTGAGGAATTGTTGGAAGGAAAGCTTGTCAAGAAGGAAATATTTGACTTGGTCTTGGAGGGTCTTGGTCAAGGGTCATAGGTCTTGGAATTCGTCAATTGAAATTCTATAAGAAGCAAATAATTCTTGTGGGTTTTCCTCTCAATTAGAGAGGTTTTGGCCTTCGTTGATCGCCTATATCTTGTGTCCTCTTGTTTTATTATTTGGTAGTTGCTTGATGATAAAAACACAATAATAATCAAGTTGAAGAAGAAACTAATCAAGATAAGTCAAAAGACATCAGAAGCAGTTATCAACGTAAGAGAAATCACCTAATTTGCTGCCCCAAGATATCTCAACATGGTATCAGAGCTAAGGTGAGTACATCAATGAAATGAAGCTTAAAGAAAGTTACTCAAGGGTCGAAGCACAATAAGATCATCTGAGAAGCATCAAGAGCATTAATCATTAATAAGGACTAACCCTCTCATCATCTTGAAGAAAGTAACTGTCGTCACTCACTGCATTATGAGTTTTGAGTTGATTAAATTTGCCAAAGAGAAGTGAAGTTTGAAGCCATCTTCTAGGCCACAAAAGCGCTCAAAGCCTGATCGGACCCTCCCCATTGCATAGTACTCAGAATGAGCTTTCCAACAGTATATGGAAGGCTGAAAATGAACTCTTGGATCAGAAGTTAGAGCAGATTAAAGATACCCCTTTCAAAGCCACAAAACAAATGAGAAATGGCTAAGGTTTGGGCTCATCGCAAATCGCAAATCGGGGCTTACTGAAGCAGTGCCAAAGAGGAAGATATCAAAAGTTGCGATTGGCTGATCACCAATATCGTAAATCATATATCGGTGGGACTTGTCCATCGACTTATCGGGAATATCGGCGGGACTAGGCTTCTCGGTGATCGGCGGGCCCCGAGAGTTCATAGTAATCGACAGATCAACGAGGATACCACTCTAAAAACCTTGCAATATCGCGATTTTGCGATAATAGTGTAAAATGTCGAAAGGGCCAAGAAAAAGGTTAACAAAGAAAAGCAAGGAAAAACCTAGGGCAAGCAACCCCTTTCTCTCTCCTTCAGGGAGGGGCACATCGCAGAATATGGTTGGTCCTGCATTTCAGACTTCTCGTAGATCGATGATCGGTGGTGGGCAAGTCCTGCATCCCGCAATCCACAGTCCCGCAATATCGACAAATCGACAATCGATGGGCTCAAAGGACCATTTGTAAGGAATTGCGGGGGCGAGATAGGCTGATAGCGCAAAATCGTCAAGAATTTGGGCTTTAGTGTTAAAACATTGGGAGGGGTCGAATCTATTTAAAAAGGAATTAACGCAAAAACAGGGACAGGCGAGCCTTTTTCTCTCTCATCCAAGGGGCCACGTGGTGGAATATCATTGGTCCTTTTGAATCGACATGGCTGCTGACGTCACCCTGACGTGGCAGTACGGAGGACATGTGACATGCAAATTCAACATTTTCAGGGGTCCTATGAGTGCATTTTCGGGTGACATGTGTCACCACTCATAGGGTGACACGTGGCAGCGATGGCATCACCCATCACAATTCGCATATTGGCGATCACACAATTCAAGGCCCTCCTCGACTGTAGTCCCTCTAGGCTTGCGATTGCGATATGCGGGGATCCTCCCAGATGCGATATTTCATTTGTTATACCTTATGAAGACTTTCGGTCCGGACAGTGAACTTGTGCTATGAAAAAAGGTGAAGGGGTCTATCTCTCCCAGCGTGCGATTGCGGTATGCGAAGACCCTCCCGGATGTGATATATTATGTGTTATACCTTATGAGGATTTCGCGTCCGGACAGTCAGCCTGTGCTATGAAAAAGGTGAAGGGGTCCATTTCTCCCATATTGTGATTGCGAGACCCCAGGTGGGCCAGATCCTGCAGATCAACGATCGCAAGGGTCAAGAGGAAATATAAAGGGAAAACATCGTAAATTTTCGGTATGTGGGATTTCAGGTAATAAAGGAAAAAGGCCCCCGGGAGTGAGCTCAATGACCCTAATGCCCAAGGACTAAGCACCTGGTCATAGCTCCCGGTCACATGAAGGAAAAGGGGTTGAATCATAAGGGGCAAAGGGGGATCAGAACATGCCTGTTTTGTGAGGTTATAGCGAGAAGGCCTAGCATAGGAAAGTCCTCCATATTAACATCATGAGTGCATTATCAGGCATATCAGGGCGCCAATAGTATTTGGCAGAGCTTTAAAGGCGTGATGGGTCGACAATTGTGGCTTTTAAGAAAACATGTGGTGTATTCAAACCGACATGGGCTGATCTAGAAAGGCCCATTGTGACACGAAATCAGGGTTGGCGCTGACAGGAGTGAAAAGGGACTTAGTAGCTAGGGAAGATTTAATTATCAGGGATGGCGTCCCAAACAGAGGGAAGACGAAGTACCGCCCTTTGGTCTCTTGCTTCAGTATTGCTGCATGAAACTGATGGCACCCACTGCAGTAAATATTGAAGTGAGGGGAGTCAGCTGAGTAACATAGGAGGCCAGGCCTTGAGCACAATCCAACCTGAAGCAACAACGATCACAGGGATGGGCGCAAAGATATCTTCTTATCATGTTCATTTGATTTTGACTTGTTTGTTGTCTCGTAATGTGCCTCCCTTCAATGAGGCAATTGATTCTGTAATGTTTTTTTGGGCCACAGAGCCATCCCCAACCGAGACAGCTAGTCAATCTAACAGCTGAGACTTGGTCGAAGATATTTAAGATGTAATGAATGTTCAACACCCCCCCTCTCCAAATAAATAGGGGGAACAACACTTAACAAGGGTTTAGAAATTCTAAAGAAAACACTACATGTTATTTTCAGACTGTATAACTTTGTAATACAAATCTTTCAGAATATGAAGAAATGGCAGTGATTCCCCCTTCAAGAATTACAGTATGTTATCCCTTTGTTAAAACCCATTATGTTCATGTTTCTTATCTGAATTCATGCAATCAAAGATGCTAGAAATATTTGAAGCTTCCTCATAGATTCATTTGCATCAATATGTTAATGCATGTGCCTATAAGTTTCTCACAGATTCATTTGTATCGACATTGTTAATGCACGTGCCTGTATGGATTATTGAAATTATATATTTAAATCTGCGCTACATGAATCATAGCATTCAATCTCTCTCTTATCCATTACATCTACCTGTAACTCAAATAAATATAGAAATTCTTAATGCCTCAAGTTCTGTGTGTTAAGTGTATAATTCTTGATTCTTTAAGCTCTATGTGATGAGTTACTCTTTCTCCTTATCCTCTCTCATTTGCTCTACAAAAGCTTATTAAACTGTAAGTCCTTGAACCACTCGGCCTCCACTGTTTCATGCATATATTTTGCGATTTGTACATGTGAAGAAATACTCGAAATCCATGTCTTACCCCTTTAGATGAGTGAACCAACCCATTCTCTCTCTCTCTCTCTCTCTCTCTCTCTCTCTCTCTATATATATATATATATATATATAGAAACTATATGAGGTCTCCCTTTTACTGAGAATCATTTGAGACACTCCAAATCTAGATGTGCCCAGGCACTAGTCTTGTTAGCAATCTGAGGCTGTCTCTAGGAGCTACAACAGTAACTAAGGAGCATCAAAAAAGGGCTCTTCAGTTGAAGCATTCTTGGGAAGCTTACATATTGAACAAGGAAAAGAAGACCTCATGGATCCGGCATACACTCAATTAAAGGAAGACTCTACTTTCAAGCACCCTGAAAAGCCACTACATCCCACTCCATCATCCAAGGAAGCAAGGAGAAAGCATTGTCATTGTCATCAAAAGAATCAAGGTGATCTCCCTCTTCTTGAGTCAAGGATCACTTTTGAAGACATCTTCTATTATCAAAATCATCAAGAAAGGCATCAAGTTGAAGATTTCATCATCAAGGAGTATCTTCTTCACTTGATATATATATATATATATATATATATCTGAATCTATCAAAATGACTTCATTTTGCAAGGAAAGCAACAAATTGGTTGGGGCATCAAACTTTCTTGCATGGAAGAAGAGGACAAATTTGATCCTCGTAGAAAATGAAGTCATTGGACATGTTAAGGGCTCAATCACTAAACCTTTAAAGGAAGAAGCTCAAGCTTTAACAAAGTATATGAAAGGGGAGGTAAGGACTCAAAGGATTCTTATAGAATCCATCAAGGATCCCCTCATACCTTATGTATCAAAGTTGGAAACATCAAAATAAATCTATGAGAAATTAGTAGAATTGTTCTCCGTAAGCATCGCTGGAGAAGTCATATCTTTGAGAACTGAGCTATATAAGATGAAAATATCAAAAGAAGAAGGGATAGCCACATATGATCCAGATTGGATCGTTATATTGTTTGTCATCCATATCAATGCCTTTAGAGTGGAAAAAGTGGAGGAATCAGTTCATATTTTTACCGGCGGGACCCAGTTTGGCAAAACAAGGTTTGAAACCTTCCGAGAGCGTTTGAAGCATCAAAAAGCGTTTTTTGGGGGTAAAACTTTGCCACTTTGGTCCCACATCTTTTCATGTTGTTCTACACACAGATCTTTCCAACGACGCAAGAATCATGTCAATCAGAGTTTGTATGCAAAAGTTATGCCACTCAGAAGTTGACCTTCCTGTTTTGACACCTATAATTTGAGAGGATGCCACGTCAACCCCCATTATTCATGGAAAATGGGCTAGCCACATGTTTGTGATGTAAAATAAATTAGAATAGTCTATATTGTAACTTTAGTTAAGAGTTGATATAGTCAAAATTAACCACTAGTAGGCTATTAGGCTGTGTTATAATCAAACGACTAGGACAAAGAGACATTCCATTCTTTCGAGAGAATTTTGTTCCATAGCGGAACAAAAATAGCCAAGAAATATAGGAGGTATGGCACACAGAGAGGATATATGCACTATAGCATCCCACGGGCCCACACATTACTTCTTTGTACCTACAACCTTATTTTCTAGACAGAGAAAGAGAGCAAAGCATCTTCACCTTCCAGCTGGGTTTTCTCCCGAAAGGGTTTCCCAGAGCATATTTGGTGTCTTATGTGTGTGTGTGAGCTTATTTTGTCGTTCTCTATTTTTTTGCATAATTTCCTTTCGCATTCATGCACTAATTATAGTTAAATCTACATATCTTAAAGTTTAATAAAACTATAATAGTGTAGAATCTCAAAATTTTAATATAATATTATCAGATCATTGTGACGAACTGTCCAGTGGAATATCCATGATAGTTTACAGATTATTTGGTATCAGAGCGGGTTTCTTTGGGTATTTTGTGGAGATAGCATGGATCTAGATCGGTTGGGCCGAAAATAGTAAAACCCTAATCATAGTCAACAAATTTGTAAACGAACCTCATGACGCAGTAGAGGTGAGGTTTATGCAGTTGGAACAAGTCATAGATATCAACCATAATGTAAACCTCCTCATGGAGGCCTTGAATAACAAGCTGGGGATATTTGGAGAAGATGGGGGTTCGAATGTAGAGGACAAATCAGAATGGGGATCAGAAGATCAGGGAGAAACGAAGAACCAGTGGAAAAAGGAACTTGAAAAAGATCAACCTAGTTAAAGTGCCGTGAATCAATCCCTGTTTAAAATGGAAGCAAAAATTGATATCAAGTCGTACCACAAAGATATCAACACTTTGAAGCTGAATCAATGGTTGTAGCAACTGGAATTTATTTCAGCGTCCATCGGATTGAGGAAGGACAACAGATTTCATCTGCACGATTGAAATTAGAGGGCCATGGACTGACTTGGTGGGAAAGCCACATGAAAACCTTGAGGTTGGAGGGAGAACATCTAGTGACTAAGTGGGAGGATTTCAAATCCCTCATTAAGTCACATTTTTATCCCATTGTGTACATGGAGGATCAGTGGATTCAGTGGCATTACTTCAGGCAAAAGTCGGGCCAAAGCGTGCAAGAGTACACCACGAAATTTAGAAAAATGGATATAATATTGCATATCTCTCCAAAGAACCCAGATGTAATCCTCAAGTATTTGGGGGGTCTGCAACGCCATCCACATGAGCAAGGTGATGCTATTCAAGCCCAAATCAGTGGATGAGGCTTGTGTAGAGGCACAATCCCTGCAGAACATAGGCCTGGAGAGAGTGCAATCAAGTGGATCAAAGCACAATGAGAAACATGATGCTTCTAAAAGGGAAATAAGAAGCAAAAAGGGGGAAAGGATAAAAAGATGACAACCACAACACACTAGTGCAAATATCTTAGCAACCACTGCAACATTGATGGCCATATAAAGGAGATGTGTTGGAAGTTGTATCTAGAGCTAAACCTGAAGAACAAGAAGAAATATAATAAGAAGAAGAATCTCATGGCCACATATTCGAGCAACCAAGTTGAAAGCAGCGCAAACATGGATTAGAAGATCCTTTGCACATCAATGCAGAAGGAGGTGAATCTGGGTAGCCTTTAGCAGCAAGAAGAAAAATAAATGACCAAACTCTTTCATATAAAGATACATGTCAAGATGACAAAGATTGGTGCTTTGTTTGACTCAGGATCGTAGGCGAATCTCATTGCAGCAGAGCTGGTCAAGAAGTTGGGGCTGGAAGTTTGTGATCATCCAAACCCATATCCACTGGGATGGGTAAATAAGGATGCAGAGCTAAAGGTAACTAGACAATGCAAAATTAGATTTGCTATTAGTGCTGATTTTATTGATGAAGTAGATCTAGATGTGGTTCCCCTTTATGTATGTGGAGTCGCGTTTGGGAGTCCATACATGTACATGTGTGATGCAATATTCATGAGGAGAGCCAACCAATATCGGCTCATCAATGATGGAAAATCATTCACCATCAACACACAGAAAGGAAAGTCCGAAATTTCACTGGTAAGTGCCCACCAAGCCAAGAAATTGATCAGTTTCAACAAGAAGTATGTTTTATTCTTTTTAAGAGAAAGTCAGTCCGAAGAGGAGTCAATAAGAGGCAAGACATCCCTGGGGGGGTGTATTAAGAAACAAAAACAACAATTGGAGGAGTTGTTACAAGCATGCAAGGATGTGTTCCAAGAACCTAAAGGATTACCACCTAAGAGAGAAGTGGAGCACGAGATTTAGCTATTTCTAGAATCCCCATTATCGAATATTGGGATGTACAAGCAGTCTATTATAGAAGCAAGGTGAAGAAACAGTTGTAGCAGCCGCTGGAACATGGTGTCATTCGACTGAGTATATCACCATGTGGGTCACCGATCATTATTGTGCCGAAAAAGGATGGGATTTGGCGGATGTGTATAGATTAAAAGGCTTTGAACAAAATCATGCTCAAGAACAAATATCCCCTGTCCAAGTTAGATGATTTGTTGGATCAGTTGCAACAAGAAAAATACTTCACCATGCTGGACTTGAAGTCTGGATATCACCAGTTTCGAGTCAAAGAAGAAGATACCTAGAAGACCACCTTCAAAACTAGAGAAGGTTTGTATGAGTGGTTAGTCATGCCATTTGGCCTATGTAATGCATCAGCTACATTTATGAGATTAATGAATGATGTACTGCACCCTTTCATAGATTCATTTTTTATTGTCTATTTGGATGATATATTGGTATATAGTGCTACCTGGGAGGAGCATATTTTAATTTGACGCAGGTGTTGGAAACATTGAAGCAACCCAAGCTGTTAGCAAATCTCAAGAAGTGCGAGTTTGCGCAACAATCCTTGGTGTATCTGGGGTATGTGATCAATGGACGAGAGTTGAAGATAGATTCTTCCAAGATGGAGACCATCATGAAATGGCCGATGCCTACTAAAGTTTATGAGGTCAGGAGTTTCATTGGGGTAGCATGGTACCCGAGGATATTCATAGCCTCATTTTCAGTAGTAGAAACATCGCTCCACACCATAACAGCGAGTGGAAAGAGTTTCCAAGTGGGGAAAAGGTCAGCAGAGGGCTTTCGAGGAGTTAAAGAAGAAGATTATTCAAGCACCAATTCTGGCATTACCAAACTCGCAGAGACCCTTTGAAGTGGAGACAAATGCGATTGGGTATGGTATGGGAGTTCTCTTGATGGATGAAGGTGTTGAAAATTCAATAGGGCAATGAATATGTTAATTCTCTTTAACTTGATAATTGTTTGTGTTACTTATTACCTTGTTAGCTTTGTTCCTTATTATTATAGTGTGAGATACATCGAAAAACTACCAAAACAATAAGAATAATGACACAATATATAGGTTGCAAGTTAGGGCCAAAACCCCTCCTCTTTGAGGGGAAAACCCTTAAATCTCCTCTTCTTATAGATCCTTCAATTGACGAATACCATGAACTAGTGACTCAGACAAATACCCTCCAAGATCAAGATAAATCGATCTCCTACTACAAGATCTTCGACCTCCTACTTTAGATCGAAAATTCTATCTCCCAACAACTTCTGCAACTGCTGCTGCTCCTCAAGAAGACTTCAATCTTCTTCATATGGCCTTCTTTCCCCTTCGCTTGCCTTTCCTTGAGACTTAGGGCTAGTGAGATACCCTAAGTGACCTTTGCTTGACTTCTTTTCTCTCTTTCCTCCAAGATCAAATCAAAGACAACCCCAGTGTAGAAACCTTAACTTCGACTTACTCATGGGAGAGAGAGAACTAGCCTAAGCACTTCGACTTCCTTCAATTTTTTCTTTGTCCTTTTTCTTCGACCTCTCCTTGTCCTCTTCTTCACATAGAAAGAGATGTGAGTGAGTGTGTCTAATGGAGGACGAGTTCCTCTCTCTATATAGGCTTCTTCAAGGGTGGACGTGGCTCTTCATGTAGGCCCACTTGATAGCTTCTAGGCCCACTTGATTTTGGAGGGCATTTTGACACTTTAAAGACAAAAGAAAAATTTTCTTCACAAGATACAATGTGCCCATGGTGTCTTCAATATATGACAATGACTCATAAACCTAGGACAAACCCTAGAAGCACTCAATGGGTGCTTGACCCATAAAATAAAAGAACTTGAGCATGAAACCCATGTTCCAATAATAATTTCTTTTCATTTTATAATATACAAGAATACATTTCATACTTATGAAGACCAAACTTTGTTACACATTTTTCAACACTCCCTCTTAACTCGAAAGGTATTCATAAGAGGTACATGGTCATTCTCAATATGAAGAGATCTCATAAAAAGAGTTGGATTGGTAACCCATCTGTCTAGCATCATATTTAACCAACACTGTCACATAGCAATGCCTTGACTAACAACTCTATCTCTCCACAAGACCATAACACATTGCTGACAAGGCCAATGGTTTATAGACACCATAATCACTCTCAAGGCACATACTCCATTGAGGTGTTCATGTAGTATGACCTTCTTTGGACTATTATTATCTTGGATAGCTAGTCCTCAATGAATATTGGTCCACTACTACCCTTGTCATGAATGCCCTACCAAATTCTCAAAGAGTATCGAATGCCAGATGGTTACCCAATCCTCCATTCTTTCTTCCCAAGTGAATACAAGAATGTAGTGTCTATCCCTCCCTCTCAATTAGGGAGGATACATCAACCAAACCAAGCTTGTCTCTCAAGTACACAAGCTTCTTGTTCGAAAGTGACTTTGTCAATATGTCAACTCCTGCTCATTAGTGGAGATATACTGTAGCTGCAAAACACCATTTTGCACAAGCTCTTGAATATAGTGATACTTGTTGTTTATATGCCTTGTCTTTCAACAAAACACTGGATCTTTAGACAAATGTATACAACTAGTGTTATCACAAAGTATCACTGTAGGGTTCATAAGTCCTTCAAACAGGTCAGATAGTAGCTTCCTCAACCATACAACTTCTCTGGTTACTTCATAGGCTGCAACATATTCAACCTCAACACTACACAAAGCAGCTGTGTCTTGCTTTCTGCTCAACCATGAGACCATGGAGGATCCTAAATTGAAACATCCTCTCGTAGTGCTCCTTCCATATTGCTCACTACCTCCCCAGTCATAATCTGTATATCCAATCAATTGGACATCATTCCTTCTATCATACTTTAGATAATAGTGGATGGTTCCTCATAGATATCTCGGAATATGTTTTGCTTCTACCCAATGATCATGCTTCGACTCTACTTGGAATTGACAAAGAACATTTACTGCAAAGCATATGTCTGGTCGAGTATTCACTAAGTACATCAATGAGCCAATAAGTTGCCTATACTTGGAAGGATCCACATGGCTAGATTCGGAGCTCCTTAGTCTTTTCAAGTTTGTGATCATCAGAGTGGTCATAGGTTTGCAATCCATCATGTCAAACCTCTTCAACATCTTGATCACGTACTTTCCTTGACCCAAATAAACTTCATCAGGTCCTTGCCAGACTTCTAGTCCCAAATAGTAATGCATCAACCCTAGATCCTTCATGTCAAATTCTGCTGCTAGTTGCTTCTTATATTCTTCAATTCAACCTTCTACACCTGTCAAGAGAAGATCATCTACATACAAAAGAATGATTACAGGGTCTCCATCTACAACTTTAATATAGAGATTCAGATAAACAAATTTTATTGCGAAGCCTATTCTTTGTAGGTATACATCCATTCTAGCATACCATGCCCTTGGTGCTTACTTGAGGCCATATAATGCATTCTTCAATCTATTGAAATTTGGTACCGAAGGACAGGTGGTTCCCTTAGGCTTTGATCTTTGGCCTAGGGAAAAGTGTCCAAAAGAATTTAATTTTTATCCTAAAGTGACTTTATAATTTTATAAAGTTAAATCTAATTTAAAAGTGACTTTAAGTGATAAAGTTACTAAGTCTAATTTTAAAGTGATTTTTATAAAGTCATTGAAAAATTAGAAAGGAAAAGTGACTTTGGAAATAAATGACTAAGTGGGTCTTTATTAAAGTGGGGTGAATTAAAAAATAAAAAGTGAGATTTAAATGAGCATTTAATCTCAACCTTAGATCTCAATCTATTTCAGCCATTGGATTTACGGATCACCCAAAAGTCACTTGGATCACCCAAAAGTCACTTGGGGTTAGATTAAAGGAGGAAAATGTCATTCATTCTTTCATGAGCAGATTGAGAGAAGGAGAGCAAGAGAGCAAGGGAGATTTCTAGATAGTGAGCTGCGGAGTTTCAGCAGCGGAGTTTCAGCAGCAGAGTTTCAGCGGAGCGGAGTTTCAGCAGCGGAATTTCAGCAGACCTGAGTTTCAGCAGCGGAGTTTCAGCAGCAGAGTTTCAGTAGAGCAGAGTTTCAGCAGGGCGGAGTTTCAGCAAGTCTGTACAGCGGAGTTTCAGCAGGGCGGAGTTTCAGCAAGGCGGAGTTTCAACAACGCTGAGTTTCAGCAAGGCTGAGATAAGTTGTAAAAGTTTGCTTGCTGATTTTTGCTGAATATTTCTCTTACTGTAAAAAGACATTTTCCAGAAATAAAGAAGAGCTCTCAAACTGGTTTTCCCCAAGATTTGTAGGGGGTTTTTCCAGGGTCACAATGACCAAAAATCTTAGTGTTTAAATGTGTTTTAATGGTTGTTTATTGCTGCTAATTTTTATTTCTGCAATTTCCAGCATTTTGTAAAATTTCCAGAATTTGTGTTTTCAGCAAATTTATTTTTTCCAGCTTGTTAAATGTATGGTTATGGGAAAGGGCATTTAACTATATGGGAGAAATAAGGAGAAACTGAAAACCGGGGTGGGAAATGAGAAATTTCTACATGGTATTAGAGCTTGAGTGCTGAAGGACAGTTTGGGACAGCAAAAGGAAAAATTACAACTGCTAATTTTTCACTCAGAAAATTCCAGCAAGCTGATTTTTTTTATAAACAACAGTTTTATCTTTACTACAGTAGTGTTATTTTTCAGTTTTAGGACAACAGGATGTCATTGGGATTGAGGGTGGAGGATAGGCTGGATGGGCATACAAATTACAGCGTTTGGAAGGAGAGAATGCAGAGTATCTTTGAGGAGACAGAAGTCTGGGATATCATGGTGCATACCACACAGAACCCTGTTGTTGTGCCTACTGATGCTACTCAGTTGACAGCTTGTAACAAAAAGAACAACAAGGGTAAGAGGCTGATTCTAGACAGAATCAAAGACCATTGCATTCCTCATGTGAGAGGAAAAAGCAATGCCCATGAGATGTGGACAGCGTTGTCCAATCTCTACCAGAGTACCAATGAGAACTGGAAGATGGTCCTGAAGGAGAAGCTGAAGAACATTAAGATGGGTAATGATAGTGCAGCTGGATATCTCACAAAGATTACTAATGTGAGAGATGAGTTGGCAGCGATTGGAGAGGCCATTCCACCCACTGAGTTGGTGCAGATTGCAGTGAATGGCCTCCCCCGTTCATGGTTGAACTTTGCTGATGAGGTTTGTGCACGTGAGACCCTTCCCACATGGGAGAGGTTTTGGGATGATTGCATTCAAACAGAGATCATGAAAGGTCATCTTGGGGCAGCCAAGCCAGTTGAGCAGGATGAGGATGTAGCACTAGTGGCAGGAGGCAAGAAAGGCAAAGGGAAGAAGCAGGCTTCCACAAGCAGTGGTGGGGGCAAAGGCAAAGGTAAAGATAAACAGGGGAACACACAGAAGGACTATTCCAAGGTGAAGTGTTGGAATTGTCAAAAGATGGGACACTATGCAGTTGTGTGTCCGGAGAAGAAGAAGAAGAAGGGGAAGAACCAGGACGTGGCAGCTTCAGCAGAGATTGAGGACTTTGCAGGTCGTTTTGACCGGGAGTTTGCGTTCATTATGTGTGAGTCCTCTAGTGCAGGATCACCTGTCACACAGGTTCAGAGGGAGCATGCTTTTCCCTCGATTAGCGGAGTATCTTCAGGTATCTGGTATGTGGACAGTGGGGCTTCACGTCACATGACAGGAGTCCGTGAGTACTTCTCAGAGCTTTCAGAGAGTGCACTGATATAGAGGTAGTACTCCGTGATGACAGAGTTGTTAGAGCAGTCGGGGTGGGGACACTGACATTTCAGAGGGAGTCCAAACCTCCCTTGAAAGTGTCAGATGTTCTTTATGTGCCAGGGATGAGGAAGAACCTCATATCCGTCTCAGCTTTGGAGGACAGAGGATATGAGGTACTGTTCAGGGGAGGACAGGTGTTGATGTATCCCAGGGGCACTCCTGATTCAGCTAGAGTGATAGGTGTACGCCATGCAAAGGTGTACAAGTTTGCATTCCAACCCCTTTTGGCATTGAGCATTAGTACCGACAGCAGAGCTAGCAGTTCTGAGCTGTGTGAGATTTGGCACCACCGGATGGGACATATGTATCATGGAGCCTTGAGGACATTGCGAGAGATCACTACAGGCGTGCCAGATTTCAGTACTGATCACTTTGATACTTGCAGAGGTTGTGCGATGCGCAAGTTTGCCAAATCCCCTTTTCCCAGCAGTGACAACAGAGCGACTGGGATACTTGATTTGATTCATTCTGATGTGAGCGGTCAGATGTCTCATGTTTCCTTGAGTGGATATGAGTACTATGTTTTATTCATTGATGATCACTCCAGGAGGACCTGGATTTGTTTTTTGAAGACCAAGAGTGAGGTCTTCAAGCGGTTTCAGGAGTTCAGAGCTCTTGTGGAGACACAGACAGGTCGAAAGATCAAGTCCCTGAGGTAGGACAATGGAGGAGAGTACACCCTTGAAGAGTTTGTTGACTATTGTGCGGAGGCAGGCATTAGGAGGGAGTTCACTGTTCCTTACAACCCCCAGCAGAACAGGGTTGCAGAGAGGAAGAACAGATCCATCATAGGGGCTGCCAAAGCCATGTTACATGATCAAGGGTTGCCATTGTTCTTGTGGGCAGAGGCCCGCAACACAGCTGTTTACTTGCAGAACAGGAGTCCACATCGTGCCTTGGGGCACATGACTCCGGAGGAGGCTTTCTCTGGGAAGAAGCCTGATATTGGTCATCTTCATATCTTTGGATGCATTACATACTCCTATATACCCAAGGAGAAGAGGACCAAACTAGAGCCCACCACAGAGAAGGGTATCTTTGTGGGCTACAGTGAGACCTCAAAGGCCTTTCGGATTTACATTCCTGCACAGAGGAGAGTTGTTGTCAGACGGGATGTGAAGTTCGAGGAGGACAGGGCCTTTAGGAGGTCACGGGAGTTAGAGTATCTGGATCAGCCAGACCCTCAGCAGCAGTTGAGTCAGTCGTAGGGATCTAGTGGGCAGGGATCAGGAGGATCAGGAGGTACATCTATGAGGATGTTAGGTCTGTCAGTGAGCAGTGGCTCACTGAGCCAGAGGGGTGGTGCTCAGAGCAGTTCACAGAGCAGTTCACTAGGGAGTCCACTGATGGACAGTTCACATGGTACCTCAGCTTCTACAGGTTCAAGTGCAGGCAGGAGGACAAGAGACAGACAGTCAGGAGTTCAGGCTCTTGATGATGATGAGGAGGAGGAGTTTCATTCTCTGGTGGGAGAAGTGCGCTCAGGGAAGAGGAAGCCTAAGTGGCTTCAGGACACCTTGAGAGATGCCTCATCTGTTGCTGAGCCGAAGAGGCCGGTCAGAGAGAGTAGACCACCTGAGAGGTTTTGTAGCTATATGGCGATGGTTACCAGCATCCTTGACTCTGAGCCTTCTAGCTATGAGGAGGCAGCTAGCCAGCAGGTCTGGAGAGAGGCCATGCAGGAGGAGTATTCTTCTATCATGAAGAATGATGTTTGGGAGGTGGTGCCGAGGCTTGAGGGAAAATCCAGATGGCTTTACAAGGTAAAGCATGCTGCAGATGGCAGCATTGAGAAATTCAAAGCAAGGTTTGTGGCTAGAGGGTTCTCCCAGGTAGAGGGAGTTGATTATGAGGAGACCTTTGCTCCCGTGGCTTGATATACTTCGATCCGCTCTATTATATCGATAGCAGTAGAGATGGGTTGGAAGATCCACCAGATGGATGTGAAGACTGCATTTCTCAATGGCTTCATACAGGAGGAGGTGTACATTGAGCAGCCACAAGGCTTTGAGGTGCATGGAAGGAGTCCCATGTGTGCAGACTGAAGAAGGCCCTTTATGGCCTGAAGCAAGCTCCCAGAGCTTGGTACTCTAGGATAGATACATATTTGCAGGGGATGGGTTTCACAAAGAGTGAGGCAGATCCGAACCTTTACTTTATTGTGATTGGTGAGGAGCTTCTCATTCTGGTGCTGTATGTGGATGACTTGGTCATTACAGGTGCAGAGAGACTCATAGAGCACTGCAAGAGAGATCTTGCGACGAAGTTTGAGATGAAGGACATCGGATTGATGCATTACTTTTTGGGCTTGGAGGTGTGGCAGGAGGAGGGACATTTCTTCCTGGGGTAGGGGAAGTATATTGTGGACATCCTTAGCAGATTCCACATGGAGGATTGTAGACCCATGTCGACACCGATGATCACCAACTGGAAGAAGCTTCATGCTTCAGATTCCGAGTTGGTGGATCCCACATTGTACAGGCAACTGATTGGTTCCTTGATGTATTTGGTCAACACTAGACCAGATATCTGTTTTGCAGTCAACACGATGATTCAGTTTATGTGTGAGCCTAGGAAGGTTCACTGGGTGGCTGCAACACACAATTTGCGGTACTTGCAGGGGACAGTGGATTATGGTCTGGACTACAGGCAGGGAGATGGAGTGAGATTGGCAGGATACACTAATTCTGATTGGGCAGGTTGTGCTTCTGATAGGAAGAGCACTTCAGGGTGTTGTTTTGGGTTGAGTTCAGCAGTAGTGTCATGGTTCAGCCGGAAGCAGCAGTCAGTAGCACTGAGTTCAGCGGAAGCAGAGTATATGGCAGCCAGTCTAGCTAGTTGTGAGGCTATCTGACTTCGCAAGATGTTGTTTGACTTATTTGGTCAGCCGTTGAGACCTTCAATGATTTACTGTGATAATCAGAGTTGCATTAAACTCACGGAGAATCCAGTATTCCATGACAGGTCAAAGCATATCGGTATCATATATCATTTCATCAGAGACTATGTTCAGAAGGGAGCTGTGAAGCTTGAGTATATTTCCACTGATGAGCAGGTTGCAGATATTCTTACCAAAGCCTTACCATGGGGCAAGCATGTCTACTTCAGAGACAAGATGGGTGTGGTGATGAACACCTTCCTCGGTAAGAGGGAGTGTTGAAATTTGGTACCGCGGGATAGGTGGTTTCCTTAGGCTTTGATCTTTGGCCTAGGGAAAAGTGTCCAAAAGAATTTAATTTTTCTCCTAAAGTGACTTTATAATTTTATAAAGTTAAATCTAATTTAAAAGTGACTTTAAGTGATAAAGTTACTAAGTCTAATTTTAAAGTGACTTTTATAAAGTCAATGAAAAATTAGAAAGGAAAAGTGACTTTGGAAATAAATGACTAAGTGGGTCTTTATTAAAGTGGGGTGAATTAAAAAATAAAAAGTGAGATTTAAATAAGCATTTAATCTCAGCCTTAGATCTCAATCTATTTCAGCCATTGGATTTAGGGATCACCCAAAAGTCACTTGGGGTTAGATTAAAGGAGGAAAAGGAGGAAAAGGTCATTCATTCTTTCATGAGCAGATTGAGAGAAGGAGAGCAAGAGAGCAAGGGAGATTTCTGGATAGTGAGCTGCGAAGTTTCAGCAGCGGAGTTTCAGCGGAGCGGAGTTTCAGCAGCGGAGTTTCAGCAGAGTGGAGTTTCAGCAGCGGAGTTTCAGCAGGGCGGAGTTTCAGCAAGTCTGTACAATGGAGTTTCAGCAGGGCGGAGTTTCAGCAAGCGGAGCTTCAGCAAGGCTGAGATAAGTTGTAAAAGTTTGCTTGCTGATTTTTGCTGAATATTTCTCTTACTATAAAAAGACATTTTCCAGAAATAAAGAAGAGCTCTCAAACTGGTTTTCCCCAAGAGTTGTAGGGGGTTTTTTCAGGGTGACATTGACCAAAAATCTCAGTGTTTAAATGTGTTTTAATGGTTGTTTATTGCTGCTTATTTTTATTTCTGCAATTTCCAACATTCTGTAAAATTTTCAGAATTTGTGTTTTCAGCAAATTATTTTTTCCAGCTTGTTAAATGTATGGTTATGGGAAAGGACATTTAACTATATGGGAGAAATAAGGAGAAACTGAAAACTGGGGTGGGAAATGAAAATTTCTACACAATATGCAAACATATGCTTTCTTATCTTTAACTTTGAATCCCAAGGGTTGATGTATATAGACTTATTCATCTATTGTGCCATTTAGAAATGTAGTCTTGACATCCATTTGGTGGATGTTCCATCCCATCGATGCTACCAGAGAGACTAATGATCGAATTGTTGTATATCTTGTTGATGGAGCAAATGTCTCTTCATAGTCGATGCCTTCAAGTTGAGAGAAACCCCTAGTCACAAATCTTTCCTTATATTTATCTATACTTCCATCTGTTGCATGTTTGATCTTATAGATCCATTTGGAAGTAACCACATATTTGTCTTCGGGCCTAGGTACGATCTCCCATACTCCATTTTTCATTATAGATTGATACTCTTCATTCATGGCATCTTTCCATTCCTAATTATTTACAACCTCTTCAAAAGTGGATGGTTCTTCTTCTATCATTTTTTTCATGTATGCAACATACATAAAATATCTTTTGGGTTTCTTGCTTTCTCTAAATGATCCTTTCGCCGCCTCATGACTTTCTGCATCAAGTAGAGTAGATTTTAACTAGTTAGGTCTTTTTCTTGTTTTAGGGATGACCACAGGTTGAACAGGCTCACTAGGACCTTCTTCTTCATGGTGTGATTCTTCTTCCCCCTTGTCAACTTCCTCCTCAAATACCAAAATTTCTTCATCATTAGAGTCTATGGAAAGTTCCTTTGATTTCTTGAATGTTATGCTTTAATCAAATAAGACATCACGACTGACTTCTATATGATGTCCATCTTTCATGTAGATCCTATAAGCTTTCGATGAGTTGCTGTACCCAACAAATGTTCCCTTCATGCCTGAAGGATCCAACTTCTTTCTTTTGTCTTTTGGTATGTGGATATATACAGGACACCCAAAGATCCGCAGATGATCTACAGTTGGTTTCTTTCCAGTGAACACTTCTTCCAGAGTTTTTTTGTCTAAAGATGTGTGGGGACTTCGATTCTGAATGTAGACAACTGTCTTTGTGACTTCTTCCCACAAAAACTTAGGTAGATCCTTATCGTGTAAGATTTCTTTTACACTTTCTTCAATGGATCTATTATTCTGTTCTACAACTCCATTTTGATCGGGATTATATGGGACTATCAACTCCCTCTTAATCCCAAACTCCTTACATAATGCTATAATCTCTTTGGATGTATATTATCCTCCATTATCAGATCTTAGTATCTTCATTTTCCTTTCTGTAAGGTTTTCTACTTCAACTTCGTCCTTGGTTTTCATTAAGTAAACCCAGGTTTTTATTGAATGATCATGTATAAATGTGACATAATATAAATGACCTCCAAGTGATTTAGGAGTCATAGGGCCACATACATCGGATTGAATGAGATCCAAGATTTCTTTTGACCGTGAAGCACTACATCCAAATGGTCTCCTGGTATTCTTACCCAATGCACATCCCTTACAAACTCCTTCATGATCATCCTTCAAATTAGGAATTCAATATACTATGGAACTTAGATTCGGAAGGATTTTGAAATGTAGATGAACAAATATTCTATGCCAAAGTTCACATGGGCTAATTTCAATGTGAACTAGGGCTTGGGCCACATGGGATATCAGCTTGTGGAGTCGTCCTTCTCAAATACCAATGACTTTAGCTTGATCTATACTTGAGTCTTTACTCCATACAACGACCTTTCCATCAATGAAGGCTACTCTGTCACCCTTATCTTCTACACATGAAATGGAAACTAAGTTCTTGTGAAAACCTAGAACAAATAGAATGTTGTTGAGGTGAATGTTGCTTCCATCTTCTAGCTTTATGGAGGTTGATCCAATTCCTTTCACATGATATCTCTTGTTATCTCCAAGTTCCACTCAATAAGTGAATTTTCCTTTTGATAAGGCCTTCAATCGATTGGAATGGCCAGTCATGTACCTTGATGCACCACTATTAGTTACCCAAATGTCTTCATCTTGGAATGTGCCAGAGAGAGTCAAGAAGAGACTTTCGTCTTTTTCTTTGATTGATACCTTCCTTGAAGCAGATAAGAAACTCCATGCTTCCTTGATACCTTTATTGAGATGGCTTGCGATCTTCTTGATGAACTTCTTCACTATAGAGGAGATCCTCATGATTCCCTTAGATAACCTTAGTTCTGATACCATGTTGAGAATTCAATAGGGTAGTGAATATGTTAATTCTCTATAACTTGATAACTGTTTGTGTTACCAATTACCTTATTATATTTGTTCCTTATTATTATAGTGTGAGATACATCAAACAACTACCAAAACAATAAGAACAATGACACAGTATATAGGCTGCAAGCCAGGGCCAAAACCCCTCCTCTTGAGGGGAAATCCCTTAAATCTCTTCTCTTCTTATAGATCCTTCAGTTGACAAATACCATGACCTAGTGACTTAGACAAATACCCTCCAAGATCAAGATCAACTCGACCTCCTATTGCAAGATTTTCGACCTCCTACTTCAGGTCCAAAATTCTATCTCCCGACAACTGCTGCAACTGCTCGTCCTCCTCAAGAAGACTTCGATCTTCTTCGTATGGCCTTCTTTCCCCTTTGCTTTACTTTCCTTGAGACTTAGGGCTAGTAAGATACCCTACGTGACCTTCGCCTGACTTCATTTCTCTCTTTCCTCCAAGATCAAACCAAAGATAACCCCAACACAGAAACCTTAACTTCGACTTGCTTGTGGGAGAGAGAGCTAGCCCAAGCACTTCGAATTCCTTCAATTTCTTCTTCGACCTCTCCTTGTCCTCTTCTTCGCATAGAAAGATATGTGAGTGAGTGTGTCTAATGGAGGACAAGTTCCTCTCTATATATAGGCTTCTTCAAGGGTGTACATGACTCTTCATGTAGGCCCACTTGATAGCTTCTAGGCCGACTTGATCTTGGAGGGCATTTCGACACTTTAAAGACACAAGCAATTTTTCTTTACAAGATACAATGTGCCCATGGGGTCTTCAGTATATGACAATGACTTCTAAACCTAGGGAAAACCCTAGAAGCACTCAATGCGTGCTTGACCTATAAAATAAAATAACTTGAGCATGAAACCCATGCTCCAATAATAATTTCTTTTCATTTTATAATATACAATAATACATTTCATACTTATGAATATCGAACCTAGTTACACATTTTTCAGCAGGAGGAAGGCCTGTATGCTACCATTTTGAAGTATTTCCCGGGGTAGTTCTTAACTACTCTACGTATGACAACGAGCTCTATGCCATGGTGAAAATATGAAGAAGTGGAAGCACTATCTGATGGGACATGAGACAATAATCCACATAGATGACCTCCTGTTACTATACTTGCAGGCCCAGAGTAAGCTACACCAGACCAAGCATTACAAGTGGATGGGGTTTTTACAACAATTTCATTTTGTGATCAAGTATAAGAAGGGCAAAACAAAGAAGTTGGCCGACATGCTTTCAAGGCCACCCACATCAAAAATTACAACTTTGGGGACTCTTATGCACATGGAGCCATTCACCCATGAAGAATACAGGGAAGCATATTCAGAGGATGAGGACTTCAAGGAGGTGTATCAGTAGTTGCAGAGTCAGAGTCGCGCACGATGACGACAACATCGTTGACTACCATATCTAGGATGGGTTACTCTATAGGATGGATAAGCTGTGTGTTCCTAAAGGTGAGCAATTGTAGCCGATTAGAGAGGCTCACACCTATAAGGTTGTAGAGCAATTTGGTGTAGGGAAGACCCTGGCTAACTTACAGAGCTATGTGTATTGGCCCACAATGCAAGAGAAAATAGCTAGGTTCATAAGAGGATGCATGCTTTGTTGTACCAACAAGCCTAGCAATAGGAAACATGGTCTATATCATCCCTTACCTATACCTACTCGTCCTTGGGAAACCATTTCCATGTTCTTTGTGGGAGGTTTACCGACAACCAAGAAAGGACATGACTACCTATTCATGGTAGTTGACATGTTCATCAAGATGTGCGTTTTGATGCCTTATAAAAAGACCATGAGCGGGAAAGAAGCAACAAACTTGTTCTTTGGACAAGTTTGGGTGCACTTTGGGATACCAAGGAGCATCATTTCAAATAGGGATACAAGGTTTCTCAGTGAATTTTGGACTACATTGTGGGAGAAGATGGACACAAGTTGAAGAGATCTACAACATTCCATCCACAGACAAATGGGCTGACAAAAGTAGTCAACAAGACTTTGGTGCAGCTTCTAAGGGGTTACAACCAGAAGCATCCAGAGACCTGGGATGAAAATATGGTTTATATGCAACATTCTTACAATAAAGCAACCCACACTTATATAGGAAAGTCCCCATTTGAAATTTGTTTTGGATCTTTGTCGCCTTCACATTGGACATTGCATATGGGTAGCAAGGAGGAGTGAGGGAAGATCTTACATGAGATTCTTTTAGGGCTGAAATTTCTATATAGAAGATCATACAAAGCCATCTACCGATACAAGAAACACTGCAGAAGTATAAGGCCATGCATGATCAAGACAAAACAAACAAATCATTCAAGGTGGGAGATAGAGTATGGTTATAGTTTAACAAGGAGAGACTGCAGCGGCTTGGTAAGAAAATCAAGGCTTTGAGGTAAGATTCCTTTGAGATACTGGAATAGGTGGGTGATAATGCCTATCAACTCAGTTTACCACTATATATGCACATTTACTCAGTTGTGAATGTGGATAATTTGAAATGTTATGAGCCTTCTATGCTAGATCAGGAAGGGGAACATGTCCTACCTTCTGTGGAGGATTTGACACCAGATGCTTAAGCAGAGTTGACAGAAGATACAATTTTTCAGAAGAGGTCCAAAACTACAAGACACGAGTAGCATGATGTTTGGTAGATTGGGTTGAAGGGACAACTTCCAGGCAAAGCTAAATGGTACACAAGAGAGAAGGTGGAGGAAAATTTCCTCACCTCATTCAGTACAAGCTTTTGGGGACCAAAAGCCTCCAAAAATGGGGAGGTGTGATCCGGATTGGATCATTATATTATTTTCCATCCATCTCGATGCATTCAAAGTGGAAAAAGTAGAGGAATTAGCTCACTAGACTGTTTTTACCGGTGGTATCCAGTTTGGCAAAACAGAGTCTAAAACCTTCCGAGAGCATTTTGAGGCATCAAACAACATTTTTTGGGGGTAAAAATTTTCTGATTTTGTCCCACAAATTTTCATGCTTTTCTACACACAGAGATCTTTCCAACATAGCAAGAAGCACGTCAATTAGAGTTCATATGCAAAAGTTATGCCACTCAGAAGTTGACCTTCCTGTTTTGACACTTATAATTCGGGAGGATGCCACACCAACCCCCATTATTCATGGAAAAGGGTCTAGCCACGTGTTTGTGAAGTAAAAGACTCTAGAAGAGTCTATATTGTAACTCTAGTTAAGAGTTGATGTAGTCAAACTTAACCACTAGTAGGCTATCAGGTTGTGTTATAACTGGGCCAGTATGAGGAAGAGACATTCCATTCTTTCGAGAACATTTTGTTCCATAGTTGAGCAAAGATAGCCAAGAGAGATAGGAGGTAGAGAACAAAAAGAGGATCTATGCACTGTAGCAGCCCATGGGCCACAAGTATTACTTCTTTTTACCCACAACCTTATTTTCTAGACAGATAAAGAAAGCAAAGCGACCTGACCTTCCAATTGGGTTTTCTCCCAAAAGGGTTTCCGAGAGCATATTTTGTGTCTTATGTGTGTGTAAGCTTATATTGCCGTTCTCTATTTTTCTGCATAATTTCCATTCACATGCATGCACTAATTATAGTTAAATCTACAAATCTCAAAGTTTATTAAAACTGTAATAGTGTAGAATCTTAGATTTTTAATATAATATTATCAGATCTGTTGTGTCGAACTATCCAGTGGAATATCCACGACAGTTTACTGATGAACATATCTCATGAGAGTGTCAGAAATAAGAGATCAATTGCAAGAGTTGGGAGAAATAATGTTTGATAAAGAAATGACCACTGTGGTTCTCAATGCACTACTTGATGAATGGGGCAAATTTGTATGAAGCATCTATGGAAAGAAGGAAGCCTCCCCTTTCAATGAACTTTGGTCATTGTGTAAGATTGAAGAGACCAAGTTAAAAACAAAGAATGATGTGGGACCAAGCGAACAAGTTCAAGCGTTTTCTGCCATGGCGAAGAGAAAAAGAAAATTTCGGAAAAAGAAGAAGATCAATATGTCAAAAATCCAATGCTATGATTGTCATGAATATGGGCACTACAAGAGAAATTTTCCTAAAATCAATAAGGATAATAAAAAAAGAGGAAGGGATGAAGCCCATGTCACTAAAGAAGTGGAAGAAGTTGAAAAGAAGAAATCAAAGGAGGATGAAGTGAAAGATCTCTACTATGATTGAGATAATCTCCTCCACCAAGTTCTTTTCAATTTGTGTAAGATAACTATCATAATAGAAAGCACATGAAGTGTTATCACAATAAACTTAGTTTTTTATTTTTTTTTATAAAATGTTGATGGTTGTGGTGTCAAAATTTAAATTGTAGTAAACAAGGAAAATTTCTTGATAGCAGGGCTGCTAACATTTTTTGGAAATCCGAGTAAATAAATAGAAAATTTTGTAGTCATCTTCCAAGCAATAGAAGGATTCAAAGCCTACATCAAACCCTCTCCTTTGGAAAGTGCTCTTAACAAGCTTTCCAATGATATGTGGAAGTCCAAAAATGGACTCCTGGATCAAAAGATATGGTCTGTTGAAGTTTCAAGGATTGAAGCCTTATGAAGGACAAAGATAAAGATGATCGCATATCGGAGTCCAGTATATCGACGATCGCATATCGGAGATCCAGGGATATCAGTGATCGCATATCGGAGTTCTAGAGATATCGACGATCGCATATCAGAGGTCCAACATATCAGAGCATCACATATTAGAGGTCCTACATATCAGAGCATTGACACATCGGAAGGTCGGTGAATCAAAGAATCAAAACTTCTTAAGGTGACAACCTTTAAAAAGTTGTGATATGCATAATGTGCCGATAGTGTTAAAAACCGTCAAGGAACTCCGATAAAGGTTAACAAAGTATTTCATCACAAAACTAAAGGTGGATGTGCCATTTTCTCTCTCCTCTAGTAGGACACATGGCAACATATGGTTGGCTCCAATTAAGACACATGGCAGCATATGATTGGTTCCGATAAAGCTAGAGTGGCATATGGCGTCAGCATGATGTGGCGGGATGATAGGACATGGGGTAGAAAATTTTGGCATTTTGAGGGGCCTAAGGGGACAAATCTGGGTGACACGTGTCACCACTCATGAGGTGCCATGTGGAGTGATGACATCATATTAGAGGATGGCATATCGGAGGTTGAGGATGTTAGAGGGGGCTTCGATATTGGGATGGCACATGATCAAGAAGAAATTAAAGAACTAAGGGCGCTAAGCACTTAACAAAGGAAAATGGCCCCCGACAGGAGCAAAACACCCTAGCACCTTAAAAGCTAAGCGATAGGTCACAACTCTCAGTCCTATGATGAGAAATGCAGGGAGGGATAAGCAAAAGGAACCAAGATGAAATCAGAAACTCGCAGAAGTTACGATACAAAGGGGGCTTCGATATGGCATTAAGCCGATGGCCACCGGCCCAGTCATATCAGAAAGAAAATTCCAAAGGAGCTAAGCGCCAAGGGACTGAGAAGTATCAAAGCATTGGAACGTTGTGGAATTTTTCCGATAAGATAGTACAAAGAGTTAAAGACATATGGGTCGGATGCTGCGAGATTGAGTGCAGGAACAAAGGAGTTGGTAGTTTGAAAGGGAAGCTAACAGGTTTTGTGAAAACAACTTCAACCACTCCAGATTCCAAGGCAAAGGATCAACATTAATGAACCAATTTCCATATTTGAAGGCTAAATATTTTCCAGCAGAATTGAAGAAGAACGAGAAAAACAAAGGAGCAATTTTGATGGATTGTTGTAGAGGGACCTGTTATGCTAGTAGAGATGCTAAACTACAATTTAGGGACCTGTTCTACTTTCAAGGGAGGCAATTGACCAAATATTTCTTTTTGCCTAAATACAAGCATATTTTCCTATAGTTATTCTAGGAAAGACATAATATTTTTAAGTTTATCTTTTGCATACATGAACTTGAAAGATATTTAAAATATCTCAGTTTCTGTAATTATGTGATGACTATTATTTTGAAAACTGTTATGTAAGCACTATATAAACAATTTATGAATATTGAAACGAGGTTGGATTTTATTGGAAAAACACTTGTAGTCTAAATATATTTGAGCAATATTGAATGTATTCACAGTGTTTAATGAGCAGTTAGTAGGAAATTCATGTGTTACTTCTCCCTATCAGTTTTTCTTTGTTATATAATTGTCTTCTTCAATGTATGAGAATGTTGGTTTATGAGATTGGATTTATTTGATGCTCTCCTTTCTTAAAATTATCAATCATTAATATTTGTTATTCTAAGTCATCTATAAAATTTGTTTTCCTTCAATCCTATTTCTTCCAAATCTCCTAAACAGTCAAAGGACTTGTGACTTTCATGCTTTGTACAACCGGCTCATTGGAGTTGTTATCTCATTTGTTTAATAGCTGGACTCCATGCCCAATGGTTTTGAATATCACCCAATTAATTTCCCTAGACCTAAATTTGGCCACCTGAACTCAATTCACAAAACCTTCTAGTACAGTGACCATAGGGTAGTTGTGTTTTTATAGAGAGACCCTTCTCCAAGTTGAAGGGCCAACTTCAACCTAAAAGAGGTTTGAAGTTACCTTAGATTTTTTCCCTACAGCCAGGGTTTTCCTTGAGTGATAACAGGAATTATGATAGTATGCATCATAATAGGAGATGGTATCATACAATTGAAACAAGAACTCATAACATCATTGAAAGGATAGCTGAAATAGAAGTCTACATGGTTGTAGCAATCATCATAGAAAGGAAGTAGCTCTTAGTAACCTCATTTAAAGCATAAGTAGTACTTATCGGTAGAAGAAAGTCATCTAGCATAGAGCTTATCATGCATCATCATCATTAGGAAGGAGAATTTGCAGGATGAGGATAATCAAGATCCTCTATTGGAACCTTCATTAGAAGGTTCACCTCTCTTAGAAGAAGTAAGTGTCTCACTAATCATTTCACCTTATGTGGAATCCATTGTTTAGAAGGATAATGATATGGTGACAAAGGAGTGCAACATGTCAAGATGGTTGAAGTAATTCAATCAAGGAAAGGAAGCTACCGAAGAAAGTAAAGATGAACAAAAGGAGAAAAGAAGTATTATATATTTGATAGATTAAGTCATGTCATCATATAGTTGCAAATAACATGGGTAAATGATCCACCTCACGAGCATGATCAAAGAAAAGATCTCTTTCTTTGGAAAGATGAATGAAAGCATGGTTCACATATTGACAAGATGAAATCAACATAATATGTACTCATATGGAATAAGAGGTAGTTGACAATGATGAAGGAACTATGGATAGAAAGTTTCGGGAAGTAATATGTGAAGAAATAAAGAAGAGATAATGAAAGATGCAACTACAATCACATAAGAAAAAGGAAGTCAACATTCGATGACTAAACGAATTGATCATGACATCTCTATAGAGAAAAAGACCATGATAAGGTTTGTAAAGAAAGGAGACCCTTGACATATGAAGTCTTGGAGATGTGTTTATGAATGTGTAGGATGTTGATGTTGCAAGCAAGCAAGATGTCATGATGAAAGGTCATCACAAAAGGTAACTTTGATTTGATGTTTATTTTTTTTATTTTTGAACAACATCTGGATGGGTTGATATGGGGCTACCAAAAACAGGGTTGTAGATGTCAGCTACAACTAGCACTCATGTGGTTGGATGGGAGATCCTAAAAGAAAACATGACTTGGAGGAGGTAGCTATATAAAGAAAAGCCAAATGTGGACTAGAAGATCACTTTCCAATGAAGAGAGGGATGACATGACTGATATGGTCTGTGAAGGAAAGTGATGGATGGATGATGCCCTACACAAGATGAAGATTCCATAATGAAGATAATGTACTTCATGACATCGAAAGGAGTCCTACAAGAAACTAACAGTACCATGATCTCCACCAGATATGTTAAGAGTTGTTGTTGGTAACAAGTCTTTGATTAAGAGGGAGCTTGGAAATGTCCCTGGATAAGAGGTAGCTTGGGTACATTCCTTTTATGGGAATGGGTACATTCCTTCATAGGAATGGGTAAATATTCCCTAGTTAAGAGGGAGAGATAGACACATCATTCTTGTCTTCATATTGAGAAGAAATAATGGAGGATTGGGTAATCATATGGCATCCAATACTCTTTGAATATGTGGTAGGGCATCCAAGATAAGACTATTCGAAAATGATCAATATTCTTTGAAGACTAGGAATCCAAGATAAGAATTGTCCTGGAAGAACATACCTTGTGAAAGCGCAGGTGGTGTATGTGCCTTGAGAGACAATGATGATGGTGTCTATCAGTCACTGGTCTCGCCAACATTGTTCTCTAATCTTGTGGAGAGATAGAGTTGTTAGTCAAGACCTTGCTATGTGACAATGCTAGTTGGTATGATGAAAATATATGGCTTACCAATCTAACTCTTCTTATGAGAATTTTTTAGATTGAGAATGTCCAAGTACCTTGTATGGATTTTGAATACCTCCCTAGTTAAGAGGGTTGAAATATGTAACTAGGTTTGGTCTTCATAATGGAACATGTAGTCATGCTTTTATGTATTTGACTTAAAGAGAAAAATAAATTTATTATTGTTATTCTCGAGGCATGGGTTGCATGCTCAAGGGAAATTTATTTTTAGTTCAATTACCTATTGAGTGCTTCTAATGCTTGTCATTGAGTCTACAAGTCAAATGAGTAATTGTCGTGTATGAAAGACCCATTTGGGCATATTACATATTGTAAAGAAAATTTATTTGAGTCAAAATATAGTCAAAAGACCCGCCAAGACTTTGTCATGATGCAAATATCAAGTCAACCTTCTCAAATGGACAAGTCGACCTAAAAGGAGCAATTTGACCTAGTGGGATACCTATATATAAGGGAGACTTCGACCTCGCTTAAGACACTCACTCACTTCTCACAAGTTCAATCAAGAAAGAGAAAGAGGTGCAAAGAAAGGAAGGATGAAGAGAAGGAAAGAAAAGCGAGATTTATTGATTTGCTTTGGGCTATTACTCGTGAAGGAATTAGGGCACCTACTGTAGCAGTAAATGTCGAGTTGCAAAAGTCAAGTTAGGGCATCAAGAAATACACCTTGCAAGCCGAGTTATCTAGGAGAGAGAATCAACACAAGCGAAGAGGAAGGAGTAAGAAACTATCATAATCTCCACACATGCCAAGGCTAGGGCTTCTATAGAAGAATCTACTAGGGTCAAAGTTGCAAAAGATTCTGCTGGGGGGTCAAAGTTGTAGAAGATTCTGCAGGGGGTTGAAGTTGCAAAAGAATTTGATAGATGTTGAAATTGCAAAAATTGTTGAGGAATTGCTGGAAGGAAAACTCGCCAAGAAGGAAAGATTTGACTTGGTGTTGGAGGGACTTGGTTAAGGGTCATAGGTCTTGGAATTCGTCAATTGAAGTTATATAAGAAGAGAAGAATTCTTGTGGGTTTTCCTCTCAACTGGAGAGGTTTTGACCCTGGCTGACCGCCTATGTCTTTTGTTCCCTTGTTTTATTGTTTGGTAGTTGTTTAATGATAATAACACAATAATAATCAAGTTGAAGAAGAAACTAATAAAGATAAGTCAAAATACATCACAAATAGTTTATCAAAGTAAGAGAAATCACCTAACTTGTTGCCCCTAGATTTCTCAACAAGTGATATTATTTGTATTTTTTTTTTCTTTTAATCCTTTGTGATTTTTGTGGGTGATCAATAAATGGATCCTTTAGAAGGAATGATTACTATTTGTAAACAATGAAAGGGAAATTTATTATTTGAATATTTACACTCAAGTTAGTGTTGATATAAGGTGTGCAGGTCCACTTGTTAGTGGCAAAGAGAGTCATGTAAAGTTTATGCTATGATTTACTTTATCTCATTCTTCAAAATAGAATTCAATAAAATTCAAATTGAAAGTTCATTAAAGTCAATGCAAAGTCAAGAGAGTTAAAGTCATTGAAATTGTTGAAGTTAAAGGTTAGGTTGAGTTCAAATAATGTAAATTTATGACTTTAATGTGTCAATTGAGTTTGCGAATATAGTGTTATAGGTGTTTTGTTGGATGGAGACATCTAAGAATTTTAGTGTAGGAATTAGTTAACTTTATGTATTATTGGAGTAGATGACAAGGGTGATAGAATGAAGCAAAAGAAGTCTTGCCCCTATTGAACTGAATCAAGAGGTTGATAGAAGAACATGAGAGAAGTGAAACAATATGACAAAAAACATAAAGAACATTCAGAATTGGCAAGGGTGAGAAAAAACAAGTGAATTGGTGGAAAAGGCCTCAAGCCCATTCACTATATTGTATTGATCTCAACATGTGAATTTATAATACATCAATATGACCTTCTAGATGTTCTAGATCTAACTGACAACTCATCAGTGGATCATGATGACACCTCATCAAGATAAGGATAACAACTCATGGTCTCAGACTTTGTGATTATATAGGGGCACAATCTAATAGAGAATTTTGAAAAAAACGAAAAGAAGATGACATGAGAATGGGAACAAAAACTTGGGCATGAAAAATAGATGTAGTGACAAGTGACAATGCAAGAAACATGAAGCAACAAAATAAGCAAAAGAAGAACGAATGTAAGGTAAATACATAGTGAAAATAATAATGTGTTTAATAATTGAGATGAAACAACAACTAAATTCATAGAAGATAAAATCCCTAAAATTGTTGATGGTATTTCTTGATAACACCATATAAAATGAATTCACTAAGAATTTTAACCTCAAATGAAAATGTATTTGAAATTGTCTGTATATGTGACAAGTGATGATGAATGTATGTTGTGACAAGAAAAGTATACTCCCACATATTGATTGTTAATGGTTTGTGGTGAACTAAAAACACTTGTCATGACAAATGAAGGTTTGTGGCACATTGAAAACACTTGAGAAATGTAATGGTTGAGGGCAATCTATAGGAACCTAGGATGTAGTTATTATGGGCGAGCCAAAAAAACACTTGATGGTGATTGATTGATGATGTAGGGGGAGTGAAAAGGTTTGTGATTCAAGAATTTTTGATGAATCATGTATTAGAAAAGGTTTCCTAGAGAATTGGTAGAGGCAATGGATGAAAACCTTTATATTCCAGTGCATAGTGACTTGTTTTATATGTACTTTAACAATACAATGTTTATATTTTGTGGGTGCAAGATGAAAACTTAAAAAGATTGAAGATGCAAAATGAGGAATACTAAAGATGACGATTGTAGAGGATAGATGATGTACAAGGTTGAAGATAAAGAAGAGTATTCGACTAGTTTAAAATACTAGTTGAAGAGGATGATGATTGGCTATTGAAATCACAAGTATTCAATAAAGGTTAGTCTAAGGGAATAAATCATACTTGTGAATGAAATGTCTAAAATATGTGGTTGCATTATTAATGTAATATAATAGACCAAGCTTAAATGTCTACATGCAAAACTAAGAATGAGAAGAAATTAAAAAGGAAGGGATGAAGATTTCATGGAATGAGTTAAGATGTTGATGGAGATGGTTGAGGTGATTATTGTAAGTATGAGATATTTTTTATGGTCACCTATTTAATATAAAACAAACTATTCTACAACAGAAACACACATGGGAATGAATTGATTGAAGATAATTTCCCCTTCGAGAGTTTTTTGAATATAATTTTTTGGTTTTTTTCACTTGGTATATGTTTGAGTGTATGTATTGCTAAGTTGTAAACACAACACAATAAAATAAAAAAAATGTGCATAAATAAACTCATGTACCATAATACCATGAAAAATTCTTTAAGCCAAACATTAAGTTTGAACCACAAAGAAACAATATGTATTGAGCACAAAGAAATAATATGTATTGAGCTCTTTGAGATCCTACACTCTATTGGACTCCATTGTGAAATGCTATATTAGGGTTGAAAGAAAACATCCTTATTGTTTAGAGAGATATTTAATCGTTTTAAACATGTTATTATACTCTTACCATTTTTTAATTATATATAAAATTTTATTATAGAGTATCATAAGTCTATGGTTACATATGAAACAAATCTATTACGTTAAAACCCAAATTATTAGAATTTTGTATTTAGAAAGGGAAAACAAATGTGTTTTGGAAACATGAAATAATGTTACAATTTAACTGTATTTTACCAAATAATGAAGTTTTACTTACTATGAAAAATAAATGACCTTTCTAGAGTAATAATAGAACCTTTTACTTTTATTTTTCCAATTGTTTAGAAACATACAAAGCAATATAGTCTAACCCTATTTAGCAACAAACAACATTATTGACATGAAAAGAAATGACCTTTTTCAAAGTGTAATATATATCTATATCTATATATATAAATTTTCATGTCTCAAATAGTTGAATACAAAAATTTCATATGTGAAAAATAAATGTAATTCGCATGTATTGATTTTTAGCAAATTTAGTTTCACTTTACAAGTTAGTTTATTAAAAAATTAATTAATTGTTACATATTTTGTGTTATATTTTATAATTGATGTAATTATTTTGGAAAAGGTAAAGAATATTTGAAACATCAATGTAATTTGAGTGTTTAAATTTAATATGCTTAATGGTGAAGGCTCATGTATGTATAATTATATAATGTCTGTTTGTATTTTTAGTGTGATAAGTGAGAACACTATATACAAATAAATTGGTGATGTAACTATTGAAGGTTGCACCAACATAGTAATGTTCACTCTTTATGTTAGTGCAAGAGTGACTTGTGACAATGCTAAATTTAATGCACCCATGCAAGATCATCTATGTTTAAGCACTCACTCAGGTCACCTTATTTATATAAGGCCAATGCTGCTCTAAAATGTTGACATTATTTTTGCATCGAGCTCACTCTCTAGATCTCTTATATTATGAGATCAAAGGGTGGTTCCATTGTCTTTTTTGTGAGGTAGGTGGTTCCTTGACGTTGAGCATTGATCCATGACTCTCCATTTGTTGTCTACACCAAATCCTATACATATCACCTCCTATTTATAGGTTGTCCTGATGAATCAAGGCAATGAGACATGAATGGATACCCATCATCCACTTGTAGATAATTTGATGATTGGTTATGTGAAACCTCAACTTTCTAGCTCCAAATCAACCTCCTTTAGGCCCTTTAGGAGTTGTTTCTCTAGACCTCAGGGACCTCATGGTGTTACTTTTTGTAGCATCAGAGGTGTTCTAGTCTTGAAAATTTGTAGAGAGGCTAAAACACACGAGATCTCCATAACCCAGAACTCAATTATGGAAATTCCACCCAGAAGTGTCTCAATTATATTATTAGCCCATTTTTTAATATTTCCCAAGTCTAAACTTAGGAAATATGGTTAATTAATCAATATTAATTGAGATAAGGTAAGAATCATCTAGAAACTCACACATATCGACTCTAATGTGATATTGACCCTTGATTAAGTTTTAATCTTGGTTGTTGGAGGTCCAACAGAATATTATAAGAATAAGTTGATGGGTAGATGGAGGATACACTTGTGAGAACTACAAAGAGTTTGATTTCCTTGGAGAGTTTGATTTTCCAGAAAGCCAGTAGTGATAGAAGAGTTCGAGCTTCAATAGGGAAGCAAAGAAAGAGAGGGGCATAGACAATGATCTATATGAAATTTTTCTAATCCGGAGAGGCAACAACAAGAGGCTGAGTTATTCCCAATAAGGTAGTGCAGAGGACTATGCAATCAACTTCAGAGGGCAATTCAATTTGGTCGTGGGAAAAATCGATTCAACTTCTAGAGGTCTGGAAAGTCTTCTAGAAGATTAGACAATCATTTTCCTCAATAGAGACAGGCATAATGACTTGATTAGAGGTAGTTCTAGTCTACACGTCTAAGGGTTTGTGCAAGCATTGCGCATAAGCCTGTGCAGAAGGTCCAGGAGGACAAGTTTTTTGAGGCAAAGTTGTGTGGGGGTTGCTTGTGGAGGAGGGGAATTTCCCTTAGATAATTTTGGCTAGATTTTCTTTCTGTGGATTGCCAGTCTTCAGGAATCCAAATTGTACTCAGAATTTCACTGCTGAATAATAATAAAACCCTCAGTTGCTGCACCGATTTTCCCAAGTTGCGTTTTTATGGGGACATTTGTTCAAAAATAACCCTGTCAATTTTTTTTTGTGTGCTAGCATTTCTCAGTTTCCAACGCTATTATTTTTTGTAGTTATATTTGTGAAGGTTCCAGTGTGAATTATTTGGTATTTGTCATAGCAGATAAATTGTTAAATTAATTAACAATTAGAAAAATAATTTCCAGTTGCTACAATATGATTTCGGATTTGAAAATTTCACAATGGTGTGCAATATCAACCCTCTAGACATACCAATGGGAAATATAATTATAGATCTAGATAACCTTAGATCCATACTAGAATCAATTTTTCTTCGGGTGAGATGCCCTATGTCCAAGGCGACTAGTGATCCATTCATATCTTCTTCTCCTTTCCCTTGGATGTTAGGAGAATGGATCTCCCTCACTCTTTGTCGCCCCCCCCCACCCCAAAAGGTCATACGGCTAACCCATCACTGGACATATTAGAGTACATCATTGCATGTGGAATTGATGATTTCTTTGTTATTGATGATCTCGATGAAGAGATGGTTCCTTAACCCTTCTCATCATATTTTTCTACTAGTGTCGAAACACTTTGACATCTCCTTTAAATCTATTTTTGCATCACTCATTATGGGTTGGTGGTTCTTAATGTACACCATGTATCTTATTCCTTACCCTACCTTATTGTGTTGCACTGTATTTTACTTTGCATGCTCTTGTAGAGACCTTAGTAATGTTTCTTTCTTTATTTCTTCTATGGGAGATTCTTTTTCACTCCCTCATTGTACTTTTTAAGTAATGTAATTTTTTAGTTCTATTGGAGCACTTTTTGATAATTTATTTCACATTAATATACTTATTTTATCTCATCTTATTTCTATGCTAGACCACTAGTGACAATCAACACGTTGTGCCAATTTGATGATAAGTTACAATGGCATATCAAGGCCATGTCATTGTTGAGAGAGGAAACACACTTGACACCATGGGTGATTAAAGTTGGTTAGTTTACAACATGGATAGCCTCTGAGGTAGTTACTGAACTTAACAAAGTTAGTGCACTCCATGGCTAACTAGACTTTTGGGAGTGAGGTGATAATCATCCTTGACTAATTATGAGGCCATGAACCGATTAGAGTTGCAAATTACAAGACCTTAAGAAATGTGTGTGGTTTCGATTCAAAGTCTATCCAAGTTTATGGCTTGATTAAATATTTGAAGGTGTTGTAGCGGCTGCAACACCCTCCAAAATTTTGGCTTGCACTCAAATTTCGAAGCCTTCCTTGGTTTTTCCTTTGATGGTTGCAAACACTCAAGCTCATTCCTTAAGCTCTTTTAGAGTCTTTTCACTCTTTTGCTTGCTTAACCAACTGTCAACATTCGTCATGTTGATTGATTTGTCATGCTTTCGATCTTCTTCTAGTGATTTTGAAGGTTTGTCTTTACGTGTTTGGGTTGTCCTAGCTATGTGAACATCGATCACACTCACACACAAAGTTGTAAGCACTGTCATGCAAGTGTCGTCACGGTCGTCCAAAGGTCTATCCCAAGTGTCACACTTGTCGCGTTCAGCTCTAGACAATCCCACGGAGGGTCATGCTTTGTTATGTTCTCTTGGTGGTCAGTGTTGTCATGTTGTTGAAGTATGCTAAGTGTGTGATCACAACGTTGAGTCATCACAAGTTCCATTGCCTTTCACACTTAGCCATTTTCCTGAAAATCTCTTGACGGAACAACTCCACCTCACCGGAGCTCAACTTAGCTGCACTGCGCAATCTCAACCATTGGTGGTGCTTCTCTGCTGCCTAGAACTGCGAAGTGATTAAGGTTGTTCTCCGAGTCAGTTGCATTGCATGATCCCAACGGTGAGCAACCTGTCTTCCTTCTTAGAACTACATAGAAACTGCCTCAAAGCCCAACCTGAACTGCACACTTCGCAAGATTAGTTATCAAGCCTCTTTCCTACCTGTCGGAACCCTGCATTGCATAAAGAACTGCACCTGCACTGTTCCTAGAAACTATGCAAAGGTGACCTTCCTCAGCCGGGACTCACTGCTCTCAAAAACTGCATAGAACTGTCGTCTGGTCCCTCTGTTGTCCTGCCTTGTCTTCCCTCAAGAAATTGCAGAGAGGTGCTGCTTAGGGTCCCACCTTGCAATTGCCACTGGTTTCCTCAACTGTGCAATCTTTCCTCCTAATGGCCTCTATGTAGTTTTCCCTGACAATGAAGGTTGTGCCTTGGAGTTCCTCATCCAAGCCTGAGCTACACTCTGCGCAATCTCAATGACCAGTCTCCCTCCCTGTCACTTGGAACTGCGCAGTGCGCAGTTACTCGACCCCCTTCCCAGCATATCATCTGTCCCAAGCCTGGACCATGGAAAACAAAAATTGAAGGAATAGGTACTCTAATAGATCATGGGGAAGACATCAAACGAGATGAAGAAGGAGTGCACATGCTAGAAGACTTACTTGTAGCTGGACGGATGAAAGAAGCCTATCAAACAACAAGCGAAAGGAACACATGCATGTAACCATCTTGTGAGACTAAGACCATTGTAGACCCCGTAGCATCAAGCCATGCAGAGAAGAAGACAAAGCACAACGAGATTACATCCATCACTTAGTAGCACAACAACTTGACATTGCCACCACAACCAACCAGTGCATGTTAGCAGTGCCATGTCAAGTTGTGTCATGAGTTGTCAAGGCCACATCACCACTATGGCCCATATTTGTTGTAACTGAATGTAATGCAAAGTGAAATTCCAATGGATGCACACATAAGGTTGAAGAGTCATAGGAAGTTGAACAGTCATGAGGGTAGTCCAAGAGTCACAAGGGTCAAGCATCACCCTTGGATATATATATACCCCTCCCATTGTATGAGCAAGGACTTTTCACCTTGGATCCTCCCACATAGCCTTGAGAGTTTTCAGTTTGTTCCTTGCAGAGCGAGGATTGGCTCCAATGTCCCACTACTGGGACTAGTGTGTTAAATTTTTTGATTGTTCTATGATGTATCAGTTACTTTAGCCCAATTTATCTTTTCATTAACAATGCATCCAATTTGTTAGTAGTATAATCAATCATAAATGTAACTGAAGAAAGAACAATATATGCAGTGATAGAGAAGACAACAACACAACCATAAGAGACAACAGATTGGTCCAAGACCAGGGAAAAACCCCACTAGGGGGAAACCCTTTCAAATCTTCTTCTTTAGTAGATCATCATAAAAATATTTCAGCAGAGAGTACAATGAGCTCAATACATATGATTTGCAGCGGATAACAATGAACCAGATCTACAAATCTACATATCTGTTATAACAACAGAGAAACCCAGATCTACCATATCACTGAAGCCAGTTGATGTCAAGATGTCAAAACCTTAGATCTGAACTGGGTCGCTCTCATCTACACTGTCTGCGAGCGACTGAAGCTTTTGGGTCGCTCTCACGAATACAGTGTGAGAGTGACTATAACTGCAAAGTCACACTTAGGAGTTCTCTATGCCTGGTACTTTGGCATCGAACTACAAAGACCCAAAGTCACTCCCTTATCAAGTTGTGCAAGTGACCATCCAAAGTCACACCTTGGATGAGCTGTGCAAGCGACTGTGATGATAGGGTCACTCTCAGGTCTACCTGATGCGAGCAACTAGGGACCAGATCCTTTTGATCTTCCTCTGAACCTAGAGTCTATCTCACTGAACTATCTCTGAGCGACCAAAGAGCCAAACTCACTCTCTGGCCTACTCTGAGCCTGCGATTAAGGATGAAAAACTTCAGATCTATGCTAGCGACCGAGATCCAGAAAACCCTAACCCAGAGCGAACCTTTCGCTTGTAATTTTGGACCCAATGCAAACTTCTGCCGATGAACCTATGTGAGCCAAAACAAAATAGAAGAATAGAAAGATGATGATGATGTGATCAAATGAACTTGAGGTCGCTTCCTTTTATAGGTTTTCCTGAGGGTTAAGTTGGGGTTAAGATTGACCCAAGAAGTTACTCATGTGGTTAGGGCCAACCCATTCCATAATGTATGCATGAATAAAATAATTAAAATCTTAACTTTTGTTTAACTAAATTAGGTGATATTTATGTTGATTTCGGTCCTCTCGAAAAGAGGAATTTAATGGACATATTATCTTGATCAGCTGAGTTATCCAATGTGGAATTTGACCCTAGTTGAAAAAATTAACATAGTGATGTATGGTGTACAGATGTGTCATGGAACTTTTGCTTAATTCAGAAGCCTGTTAAGGCCAACACGTTTTCACACATGTTTTGTAGATGTTTGTAAGACTACTCTTTAAACATCTGCAATGCATGTGTTTCTTAACTTGTACTAAGATAGGTGAACTATTGTGATTGTTTTAGTACTTACATTGTTGAGAATGTGCTGCATTGCTTATCATTGTTGTCTCGTCCTTGTGGACTACTTTGTAGGACATTAGACAAACTTGTCTTGTTTACTGGTTATAACGACCGTCACATCTGTGTGGACTACTCTGTTGGATGGTGTACATGTTTTCCCTTGCACTTCGGTTTTAACGACTACTGCATCTGCTGTGGACTACTCCGCTGGATGCCGGAAAAACCATTTTGCTTCGCGTGTGTCTCTTCTTGGGTGGTACTACTACCTCTCAGTTAGAGGCTTACTTTACTCTCCCCCTTTGTAGTAAGAGAACCTAGACATAAGTTACTTCACGCACTCACTAGGCATACTCACCTTGCTTCTTGAAGATACAAGCATAACACTCTCATGTGATGAAAAACAAGAGCTAAGGAAAATCTCTAAGAGAATGGCAACCAGGCCATCGTATCAGATGGGACTCCTACACCAAATGGTGTGAGGTCTAGTTGGGACTTCATACCGGGGAGATCCCCTGAATGTTGGTGGGTCCAACACTGTCAACATTTTTGGCACTAGAAGTGAGGGTTTCCAATAGTTTATGGCTGATTGTCCCATCGACCCCACTCCTCCATCATCTGGGCAAGGCAGTAACACTCACTCCCTCTCTGCTACACATAACTCTAAAGTTGGTCATTTCTCATCTCCCAGACCCGAATGTGAAATCCTGTATCAGCATATCTGAGTTGTCCATGCTATCACTCGTCAATTTTCTAAAGCTGTTGGACTAATTTTGGGAGTGTGCGCTCTTCCGTATTCTCAGAGGAAGCAAAAGAATACCCCCATAGGAGTGGTAGTTTCATATGTGGAAGAAGTGATCTTCACCACTCTTGAAGAGCTGGCATAAGCTATGGAAAAAGAAGAGGAACCTCCAATCTTTCGAAAGGAAGAAGAAGTTAACCTCTTACTCTTGGGCTCGAGTTTCAATGCAGGAGGCAGAGGGGAAGGAAACAAAGGAAGAACCATTAGATTTAGAAGAAGAGGAGGAGGACAAAGAAGAGGACAACATGGCAGAGCAAAATCTGGAATGCATGACTCAGAAACCATTGGCACTCCTGGGTGTCCTGTACAAGATGCCGAGACATGCGAAGAAGCTCTTAATGAAATATGACCCTGACAAGACGGTGAAGGCAGAAGACCACTTAGACATGTTCTACCTACATCTGCAGACAATCAAGCTATGTCATGCTGGTGTTGCATGAAGAATGTTCCCATGTACCTTGGCTGGAAGAGCAGTTGTATGGTACAACAAAATTCCACCAAATTCCATCCAGAACTGGGGGGTGTTCAAGAGAATTTTCCTTGAGAAGTTTGCTGAAGACAAAATCCCTGCCATGTTGCTAAAGGAGTTGGGTAGTGTCAAGATGGAGCAGAAAGAAAAAGTCAAAGGTTTTAATTAAAGGTTTAACCATGTTATGAACAATTTCTCAATAGACACCAAACATCATGACTCCATCACTGTTGAATACTACACGTCTGCATTTCCCACCAGTATTGCGAAATCAACACTGACAGAAAATTGTGAAGAGGCGATTGTTGTGGAGAAATGCCTAGCATGTGTGAAAGCAGAGGTACCTTTCATTGTACAACCCAAACTTCAACAAATATTTCTTTCTCTATACTTTTTCTTTTGACACTTAACTTGTTGTGGTGCTCACTCAGAAGGATGAGTTGAAAAATGAGCGACCCATATCCTTCATGAGTGCCATCCTGCAAGGACCCGAACTCAACTATCTCGCCGTGAAAAAATAAGCATATGCAGTTTACAAGGTGGTGAAGCATTTCAGAGCCTACCTATTGAAAAACCATTGCATTATCTTTGTGCCAAACCCAACAGTCAGATCACTGCTTGTTCAACAAGAGCTGGGTGAAAGGAGGGCGAATTGGATGATAGGACTGCAAAAGTATGATCTTGACATCAACCCAGTTCACACCATAAAGGGTCACGATATTTGTAGACTAGAAATGGAAGAAATGAATGCACAAGAGGAAGAATAAGAGCTCGTAGTCTGGGAGAAAGAAATAGACATGTATAATGTCGAGTGAGCCCCTCCCACTTCACACGAAACCAATTGGTACACAAAAGTGCACTAGTACTTGGAGCATGGCACTGTGCCCTCTCATTTTTCTACGCAGTAGAGGAGGGCACTTTGAATCAAAGCTCTGTCTTATCAGTTGGTAGATGGAGTGATTTACAGAAAGCACCATAATGATATCTTGCTCAGGTTCTTGGAGGCACAAGATTTAGAAAAGGTTTTACGTGATATCCATGACGGACCAGCTGCGGGATACTTCGCGGGTAAACCAACAATGCACAAGGTCATGTGCGGTGATTTCTATTGGACTACATTATTCAACGATGCACATAAATATGCCCGCAAGTGTTTGGTTTGTTAGAGATGCGCCAACAGAAACTGAAGGTCAGCAACCGCGCTACAACTTGTTGCAGTGGAAGAACCATTCCAACAGTAGGGCTTGGATATCATTGGGGAGATTTTTCCACATTCATCAAAGCAACACCGCTGTATTTTGATCGCCACAGATTACTTCACACGGTGGATAGAAGAAGTTTCGTTGAAACAAGTGAATGATTAGGAAGTCATCAACGTCCTACAATAAAACATCATCTCTGGGTTTGGTGTTCCCACATCACTTTTTTTTGACAATGCAAAATGGTATTGTTTTGAAGCATTTTGCTTATTACTACTCATAGGGAAATGGTCTTGCTGAGTCTACAAACAAGAACCTCATCTACATCATCAAAAATACCATTTACTCTGAACAATGAAACTAATACTCTACTATGGTGAATGCTTTATGGGCTGACCGAGTCACACCTAAGCCTTCTCTGAATACCTCCCCTACTTCCTGGTATATGGAAAGGAAGCCATACTCCCACCAAACATCTACTTTCCTACGAAAAAAGTACACTCCACTAGAACCGTATCAAGAGATGGTTTGACAGAAAGTCTGTAGGGAGTAATATCTTCAGTGTGGGTGACTTAGTCTTAAAGTCGGACAAACCCCACAAGGAAAAAAGGCAACCACACAAAGTTTCAATCCCTATGGATTGGTCCATTCAAAGTCCACGAGAAGCTTGGGCATCACATATGTCGTATTCAATCACTTGATGGGAAGATTGACACTCTCCCTGTCAATGTCCAAGACTTAAAATGTTATTTTCAATGAGATCTGTGGCTGTGCCCCGCGCTATGTACATAGTCTTTTCAATGCTTGTTGTGTCGTTTTCATTTGTTGTTTTGTTTTCCTTGCTTTGCTATCTATTTTTTTTTTTGCTTTTGTAAATAAGTGTTGTACCTCACTGTGTTCTGGCTTTTGAATGTGTATGTGGATGAGATTCAAAGATTCTTGTGACACTATAGTGTTTTTCTAAGTCCTGTGTCCGTCTTCCTTGTGTTTGGTTGTAACTTTTGACCAGCGAAGTCTTGATGGAAAATACGATCCATCTTTAAGGAGAGTTTTGGTCAAACCATGAACCTGTGTCCAAACTGGGAAACCTCATGCCCACACTCAATTTTCTTCTTTGGTGTGTTCAATCTTATCTAACACGTAGAAGTGGATAAGGGGAAAATCTAAATGAGAAAACTTGAATCAGATGTATTTACATGCTTCTCTGAAGGAACAACTTCTCCTGCTCTCAATAAGTCAGGATCCCTCTTCCACCCTAAAAATAAATAAGTGCCTATGCACAATTCTCTTTAAAAAAATAACAAAGGCGAAATAAGAGAAAGGATTCCTATGTAGAGAGGTGAAACAAACAACTCCATTGGGGTACTACCAGGCTCTCTGGCAGTGGAGCAATGCTTGTGTTCCTACGTGACTCCACCAGGGTACTGTCCAGGCTTACTTGCTGGATATTGAGCAACTACCCTTCCCGATTTGAAACACTGTGGGTTTGGATGAATCTTATGTTGTGTTCAACTAAGTTGGTACAAGGAAAACCATGTATGTCCATGGGGGTAAGTGATTAAGCCGAAGTAATTTGCACGATGAATCAATACTCCCCGAAGGACCAAGGCCTTGCACTAAAAAACGAACCAATATAGAGAAGATGGTATTCAACCAGTGTGTGGCTAAGTGTTGTAGCGGCTGCAACACCCTCCAAAATTTTGGCTTGCACTCAAATTTTGGAACCTTCCTTAGTTTTTCCTTTGATGTTTGCAAACACTCAAGTTCATTCCTTTAGCTCCTTTGGAGTCTTTTCATTTTTTTTCTTGTTTAACCAACTGTCGTCTTTCGGCATGTTGATTGATTTATCATGGTTGCAGCCTTGTTTTGGTGATTTCGAAGGTTTTTATTTGCATGTTTGGGTTGTCCTAGCTATGTGAACATCGATCAAACTCACACGCAAAGTTGTAAGAATTTTCGTGCAAGTGTCGTCATGGTCATCCAAAGGTCTATCCCAAGTGTCGCACTCGTCACTTTCATCTCTAGAAAGTCCCACTAAGGGTCATGCTTTGTTATGTTTTCCCGGTGGTCAATGTTGTCATGTTGTCGAATTATGCTAAGTGTGTGATCACAATGTCGAGTCATCAAAAGTTTAATTGCCTCTCACACTTAGCTATTTTCTTAAAAATCTCTCGACGAAATAAATCCACCTCACTGGAACTCGACTAAGCTGCACTGCATAGTCTCAGCCCTCAGTGGTGCTGCTCTGCTACTTGGAGCTACATAATTCTTAAGGCTGTCCTCCGGGTCAATTGCACTACAATCCCAGTGGTGAGTAGCTTGTCTTCCTTCCCAGAATTATGCATAAACTGCCTCAAAGCCCGACCTGAACTGCGCACTTTGCAGGATCAGTTATCAAACCTCCTTCCTGTTTACCGGAACCCCGCATTGCACAGAGACCTAAGCCTACACTGTTCCTAGAAACTATGAAGAGGTGACCTCCCAGTGACCTCCCTCATCCAAGACTCACTGTTGTCAAAAACTGCGCATAACTGTCCTATGGTCCCTCTGCTATCCTGCCTTGTCTTCCCTCAGGAAACTGCACATAGGTTCCCCTCAGGGTCCCATCTTGCAGTTGCCACTGGTGTCCTCAACTGTGTAATCCTGCCTCCTAATGGCCTCTACGTAGTTTTCCCCGACAGTGAAGATTGTGTTCCAGAGTTCCTCATCCAAGACTGAGATACGCTCTACGTAGTCTCAGTGACTAGTCTCCCTCCTGGTCACTTGGAACTACGCAATGCAAATTTACTGGGCCCTCTTCCCATCTTATCATCTGTCTTGGGCCTAGACCATGGAAAACAATGCAACATGATAGACTAGGAGGTTTTGGATTTGATGTTGTCCCATCATGAGTGAAGTGCAGGAACATGTACTCTAATAGATCATGGTGAAGACGACGAAAGGGATGAAGGAGTACACATGATAGAAGACTTACTTGAAGCTGGATGAACAAAAGAAGCCCATCAAACAATAAGTGAAAGGAACACATACATGTAACCATCTTGCAAGACTAAGGACATTGAAGACCCCACAACATCATGCCATGCGGAGGAGAAGACAAAGCACACCTGAGAGTACATCCATCACTTAGTAGTACAACAACTTGACATTGCCACCACAACCATCCATTCCATGTCAACAATGTCATTTGAAGTTGTGTCATGAGTTGTCAAGGCCACATCACCACTATGGGCCATATCTGTTGTAACGAAATGTAATGTAAAGTGAAATTCCAATGGACGCAGACATGAAGTTGAAAAGTCATGTAAGTTGAATGATCATGAGGGTAGTCCAAGAGTCTGTTGTGGCCACAACCACCACCCTATCAAAACCTGCCTTGGTAGAAATTTTGAATGGGTCCCCTAAAGGTGATCTTTCACCTCTCCGAATGATTTGTTTTGTCCCAAAGACTTTAACTCGTTGTCGAGTCAAATCTTCAATTCCTAATGGTTGAGCCCCCTCTTTGAATATCTGTCGCATGATTCATCTCTAGCCCTTCCTAACCGTCCATTCATTTCCTCCATCGGGACCTTTCCAACCCTCAAAACCTTCTATCGCACCTTATTCCCATTATAACCCTTTACAATGGAAACGCTTCACAAATATGCATAAATCACCCCTTTTTGGCCTATCGCAATCAACACTACGCACTGCTCTCTTCCGGACCCGACGGCATTATCAACCCAAATTTATATATTTCGGGTCTGGAGCCATATCGCACATCGCTATCGGTGGGTCCGAGGCTTATATAAAAGGCGCACCACTATACTCCGGACCCGATGGCATTATTAATCATATTTCATATATATCGGGTTCGGAGCTATATCACATATCGCTATAGTCGGGTCCAAAGCTTATATATATAGTGTGCCATTGTTTACCAGACTCGATGGATTTATTAACTGCAAAATATATATTATCAGGTCCGGAAGCCCCATCGCATATTGTAATCGGCGAGGTCCAGGGCCTATATATAAGGCACATCGCTATCACCGGGACGCCCCGATGATTATAGATCTGGGCATATAACATTTCAAGTTCGGCCTAATGGCCAGACACAGGTTTTCCTGTATATTCTTGTATTTATCGAAAAACATTGAAGTCGGGGTTTTTCAAAGGGAAGGCTTACATTGCGGACTCGCCATGACTACTAAGGGCAGTATATATATATTATCGAGTCCAGAGCCCCAATCGTATATCGCAATCGGCGGAACCCAAGAGCTTTATATAAGGTGTGCTATGATATTCCGGACTCGCTGAAAACTATCAATTCGGGTGCATAAATTTTGAAGTTCGGCTATACGGCCCGACCACAGGTTTTCCCATGTATTCCTTTGTATTTTCGATAAAACGTTCCAGACCCGATTTTCAAAGGAGAGTGTTATACCACGGATCCGCTGATGATTATAGGCTCTGGTATATAATTTTTGAAGTCCGGTTGTACGGCCCAGCTGCGGGTTTTCACGTATATTCCTGTGTATTTGATAAAACATTGTGGTTGCGATTTTTAATGGAAAACCCCACATGGCGGACCCGATAGGGTATAGGTTCCGGTATATAATTTTTGAAGTCCGGCTATACAATTTGGCCATGGGGTTTTCTGTGTTTTCTTGTGTCAAGTCCCTCCACCGTTGATCTACCCTTCGTGGATCCAACGGTCCATGCATATTTCGGGTGAACGAGTAGCTCAAGGAATACCCGCCCGAAAAGCGGTATCCTCTTTCTCCCCGGCTACTATGTGTCACTTGAAGAATGGAATCGGGGGCCTTCCTCGCAATACCGATTACCACTCAGACCCTTTCCGAAATACCATCCAGTTCGGTGTTATGCAATGATTTTCAATGTAAATTGGATTTTTGCTTGCGGGACTTAATCAATGCATGGGTTAAAAACCAAGGGGCGATTCTTTCACGATTGTTCCTTTTGATGTTATAAGTGCTTCATGAAGGCAAGATTTGTGTTTTTTAAGCATTTTATCATAATTGTATAAGTATGATTGATGTTGGTTATCACTGCAGGCGAGGACCGAGAGAAGGAACGCGAGGTCAAAAAATGGATGCATAAGCTTCAAGTATGACTCCAGATAAAAGATGCATGAGAAAATACGAAGAATCACCTATGCGGATTTGTTTTATTTAAAGATTTGGTTTCAAGTGTTGGCAGTCATCTTTCTAGGTGTTGCCTGTGTATTCTGAAGGTGAAATTGCCCCAGGTTTCATCATGAAGAGATGACACACAGTCATCCTCTTAAAGACAAATTTGAGGGAGAAACTTCTTGATTTACAATTTAAAGACACATGGTATCAAGGATTACCAAAAGTTTGAGGGAGGATGAAATGAGGGTCCCAAAATATGAAGAATACTCCCTGGATAACGATGGACTAATACGATTTTGGGGAAGGATATATGTATCACCGAATGAAGATATACAACAATTAATCTTGAATGAAGCACATTGCGCAGTATACATGGCACACCCTAGTGTTAAGAAGATGAGTGTGGACCCAAAACCACTTTTCTTTTGGTAAGGGATGAAGAAGGACATCATAAACTTGGTAGCAAGATGCTTAAAGTGTTAATGAGTAAAAGCTGAACATAGTCATCCAGCAGGATTATTGCAACCCCATGAGATACCAAAATCAAAATAGGAAGTTATACCAATGGAATTCATCGTGGGACTACCAATGACCTCAAGAAGACATGAATCCATATTTTTAGTGGTGGACATGTTGACCAAGAGCGCCCATTTCATACTAGTTAAGACTACATATAAGGCACCAGAAATAGCCAGAGTTTTTATTGATGAGATTATGAGATTGCATGGAGCGCCTAGGAAGATCATATATGATAAGGGAGCAATGTTTATAGGAAGGTTTTGGACCAGTTTCCAAGTAGCTTTGGGAACCTAGTTGAACTCTAGCACTGCTTATCACCCTGAGATAGATGGGCAGATAGAGAAGACTAATCAAATCCTCGAAGACATGCTTTGGATGTATGTGATGGACCAACAAAAGAGATGAGAGGAGTTTTTACCCCTCATGGATTTTTCTTACAATAATAGTTATCAAAGTTCCATCAAGATGGCGCCATTTGAGTTCTTATACGGAAGACCTTGTAGAACACCTCTCAATTGGGACCGACTAGAAGACCAAGTATTAATAGGAACAGAAGTGGTGCAAGAGATGGAAGAACAAATGACTATGATGAGGAGGAGGCTAAAAGAAGCACAAGATCGACAAAAGAGCTATGCTGATGCTCATCGGGTAGACCGAAGTTATGAATTGGGAGATAGGGTCTTCCTGAGAGTAAGGCTCCAAACAAAGCTCTATAAGATTTGGAAAGAGCGAAAAATTGTATCCACGGGTTGTGGGACCTTTTGAAATCTTAAAAAGGAAAGGGCTAGTGGCATATAGGCTTGCCTTACCTCCATCTTTAGCATGTATGCATGATGTGTTTCATATGTCTTTTTGCGTCATTATATTTCAAATCCTTCGCATGTTATTGACTTTGGTCATTTGCAGGTTTCGAATGAGGGAACAGTAATGGCCAAACCAGTTCGCATACTGGACCAACGAACTTTGCAGCTTAGATGATGGTTATTGGACCAAGTTAAGGTCCAACGGGACAATTATCATCCCAGTTCAGCTACTTAGGAGGACTTTGAGGAGATGCGTCACCGTTTTCCTTACCTATTCCAAGGACTTCGAGACGAAGTCTATTATTAAGAGGGGGTGTATGTAGGGCCCCACTCTAGTTGACTGACAATGATATGACATTAACATTTATTTAGCCCTAGGACACACACATTATTCTTTGAGGACCTCAGGTTGAGGATCTGGGCACATGACTCTATTATTAGTGGTTGTGATGTTTATGTATGTTCTCCATTGACATTATGATGAATATAACATTAATGGTTATGTATGTTATCTGTTGGTATTATTATGATTGTAGCATTAATGGTTATGCATGTTCTCGATTGGTATTATGATGATTGTAGAATTAATGGTTATGCATGTTCTCTATTGATATCATGATGATGATAGCTTTGATGGATAGGTATGTTTCTATTGATGTTATGATGTTGATAACTTTGATGAATATGTATGTTTCCATTGATGTTATGATGATGATAACCATGATGGATGTGTCTCCTATGTTACCTACTTGCATTAGTTCTGGTTCCCAATGAACAATGATGTGAATGACTAGGTGATGTTGATGATGCTATTATGATAATGACTAACACCGAGAAACCTTGTTACTGATGATTATTGAGTATGGTAGGAAATCACTAGAGGCACTCACATATGACGAGTTGACAACACCTGGTTTGATGAAAATTTATATTTTGTCTTTGAAATTCTAAGCCAATTTTGAAAAACCTATTATATATGTTTATCTATATTCTGATGATATTTTAGTGGTTGCAGGCACAAATTAGTTGCTTGGCCGAATGACTCACATATGGGTGATGGGGTTGTACAATTGGACGAAACTGCATGGGAGGGGTGGGACAGTGTCCTTGATCTCACCCACTAGCACTCTCGCCATGACTTGGGCTGAAAGGTTGAAACACCTTTGCCTTGAAGATCACGATGTCATGAGGGTAGGTCCCAAAGTTGGGTCGCGCATGAGGATTTTACCGGGGGTGCGCATCAAGGCGGATTCCTTGATCCCCGACACCATTAGTCTCACTATAGAAGGCAACATAAGAGATGATAATGGTCTCTGTCGTTGCACCTATACTTTCCCCTCGTAACCACTGAATGCTTGAAGGGCAAGTGGTGTGGCACCCTTGGAACTTCAAAGGAATTTATTGAAGGGCATGACCAACTTGGCACCCTTGGCGTCAAAAATAAACTGTTAGGCGTGGCACCCTTGGAACTTCAAGGGAAGTTCTTGAAGGGCACGACCAAACTTGGCACCCTTGGAATCATAAAAAAATAAAAAAATTAATTAATTAATAAATATAATCAAGATATGAAAACCAGGTAAAATTTACATCAAGGGTAAATTTTGTTAGAAACCAAGGTAATTAAATCAAAAATAAAACTTGGGTTAAGAGGATCATAGGAAGAAATAAAATATTTTACCTTAGAAACTCTACCTTTCCCATGTTGGAAAATATTAGGTAGATAATGTAGTTTAATTAGGTAAAAAGGAGAAAGAGGGACATAAATATCAGAATAAATATTAATCCTAAAATAGTTAAACCTAATCAAGAGAAGAGGGTGGTGAATTAAAATAAGATTAATAAATTAAATTTTAGAGAAATTTAGAAAACATCCATGTGGCAACAACCAACATAAGAATATCCATCTAAGAGATAACTTGAGGAGTTAAATTAAGGAGTAGATAGGGGATAAAATCTTGACTTATCAATTGAATTTAGTAATGAACACAAATTGAGGAGTAAAAAGGGGGATCAAGAGACAACTTGGAGAAGAAATAGGAATCTTGTTGAGGTGAGGAAAAATATTAGTTTTAAATAAAAATTTAAGTAAATAATTTTGGAGACCCTTGATGGGAGAGTGACACATGGGTATAGATAACTTGAGTTAAATTAGGGAGTATATAGGGGATCAAATCTTGACTTCTCAATTTACTTTAGTAATGAACACAAATTAAGGAGTAAAAAGGGGGATCAAGATACAACTAGGAGAAGAAATAAGAATCTTGTTGAAGTGAGGAAAAATATTAGTTTTAAATAAAGTAAATAATTTTGGAGACCCTTGATGAAAGAGTGACACATGGGTGGGTGAATAATCAAAATATTGAATTACAAAAAGTAATTAATTATGCATGAAATGCCAAGTGTCACCTATGAGGACTCTTATAAAAGAAGGAGAAAGCCATGGGAGAAAGGACATTTTTTACCCTATTGTTAGATGGAGGAGGCTATGCCAGAGTAGTGACTACGAGCTATAGTGAGTTTGATGAGGTAGAGGACTTTAGAGAGGGGACTCTTGAGCCAAGGAGTGCTCTCCTCTACTAGCTAATTACATTCCTTCATTGTACAACCCCATTGCAGCTCGGGGGTCCGCGGGGAAGGGGAGTACCCAAGGAATAGGTTGGGAGGTCAACCGGTGGGTCATTGCATTGAGATTAAGCATGTTGACATTCACACTTGGAGGCGACCAACAATGAAAGAGGACAAATAGCGGCAAGCGAAGTTTGAATCTCGTCTCCCGGTGAACAATACCTATGTTGTTATAGTATTCTTTTGTATGCATTCATTATGGTTTTAGCTAATAACATGTAAATTAGATGATATGTTCAATAAAGTGAAATTTAGGAAAGTTTTATACAATGCTTAATGATTTTTGAGTTCCCAACGCTATTTTCTTATGGTTGTATTTTTAGTATTTAATTTTTAATTTTTTAATTTAATTTAATTTTTTTAATTTTTTAATTTTTTAATTTTTTTTTATACAGGGTTGGTCCTTACACTCTCAACTAGGGAGAAATCCATCTGCTAATCCATCTGACCGTTAGTACTATCTTTGCCATCAAATGCACTACCCTGCACTGCTCAGATCTGCTATGCTCCGCTGAACTATGAAGAAGAAGAAATGATCGAGGATGTATCATACCATCCTCCACTGACCCGAAGTTAGTCCCATAGAGTGTGCCAAACCACTCTGACTGATCCCAGATTAGTTTCATTGATCCCAGATTAGTGGAGGTCATCTTAGCATAGGGAGTAAGGTAGATACAATGATGCGTCCATCGATAGTACTACTATGGTCCCTAACCCCTTTTCCCTACTCATTGATCAGATGAGAGGTACTTTCCATGAGTCCCAGATTGCATGGGTAGGATGCCTCGACAGGAGAACCAATCATCCCATCCCTAAGTCGCCATGGGGTATCACAGGGGAAGGCTAAACCTTTCACCCTGTACATAGCGCACCACTAGGGGAAGGTGAGTCACCCTATGGTCGCATGTCACTCTAAGAAGTACCCCACGCCCCCCAGAGCTCCCAAAGCTTAGTGCATCCATCATGCAGGACCCTCATAAGAGGGTCTCTGAACGAATCCAAGTTTTTCTTGGAAAGCCAAGAATTTGACCTTTCCCAGGGGCTTCGTCAGAATGTTTACGACTTGCTCATATGTACCAATATGTTGGAGCCTTATTGCTCCCCGCTGCACCATATCCCAGATATAGTGGTACCTGATATCGATATACTTGGAGTGATCATGAAATACAGGATTCTCTGATAAACGAATCCCGCTCTGGTTGTCACACAGGATCACGGTAGTATCCAATGTTAATCCAAACAACTCACTGAAGAGCTTCCCCAACCAGAAAGCCTCACAGGAGGCCATACTCGCAGCAATGTACTCTGCCTCAACGGTGCTCAAAGCCACCGACTTCTACTTCCTGCTCATCCAGGATATTGAGGTAGATCCCAAAGAGAAACAGCACCTGAAAGTGCTCTTTCAGTCCACCACACTGCCTGCCCAATGAACATCGATATATCCATGTAGTCTCAGATATCCGACAGTGTATCTTAACCCATGAGTGATTGTGCCACGAAGGTATCTCAAAATATTCTTTGCACCAATCCAATGTGTGTGGTGAGGCTCAACCATATGTTGACTCAACATGTTGACTGTAAAACATATATTTGGATGGGAGTTCACCAAGAACATCAATGCTACGATGAGTTGATGATACTTAGTAGCATTTTGAAAAATAGCTCCGGCAGCGCTACTGCTTAATTTCTTAAAGTCAAGCTCCATCGAGGTAGTTATAGGCTTGTAGTCCACCATACTAAATCTCTCCAATATCTTCACAACATATTTTCCTTGAGATAGGAAAATCTCCCCTGGCTTTTGCCAGACTTCCAGTCCTAGGAAATAGTGCATCAGTCCTAGGTCCTTCATCTCAAACTTGGAAGCCAACTCCCTCTTACATTTTTGAATGAGAGGGTCTGCACCTGTCAGAAAGAGGTCGTCAACATACATCAATAGTATGAGAGGTTTATCATCTTCAACCTTAAAGTAAAGGTTAGGGTCGGCTTCTCTCCTAGTGAATCCCAACTTCATCAAGTAGCTATCAATTCTCTCATACCAAGCTCGGGGTTCTTGCTTCAGCCCATAGAGGATTTCCTCAACTTGAATACGTGAGATTCTCGATCATGAATCTCAAATCCTTCAGGTTGTTCCACATAGACTTCCTCTTTGATTGAACCATGCAAGAGTGCGGTCTTGATGTCCATCTGATGTAGGTTCCATCCTTGTGAGGCAGCAAGGGCTATGATCAAGCAGATGGTGGTATATTGGGAAACAGGTGGAAATATCTCGTCATAGTCTATACCTTCCTTTTGATAGAAGCCACAAGAAAAAAAACGAGCCTTATACTTTTCAACACTTCCATCAGCTCCATGCTTTATCTTGTAAATCCATTTTGAAGTGACAACCGTTTTGTCTTGGGGTCTGGGGACCACATCCCAGACATCATTCTTCATGATGGATTCATATTCCTCAGTCATAGAATCCTTCCATACTTGATGCTTCAGAGCTTTGACGAATGATGAGGGCTCATTTTGAATGATCATGCTCATAATGATCAAGTATCCATGATACTTGGCTGGCTTCTTGCTTTCCCGAAAAGTCCCTTTGGGTGCAATGTGTCCTTCAGCATCATCAAGTGACCCCCTAAGCCATGAGGGCCTCTTCCTAGAAGAGGAAGGCTCTTGCAGAAGGGGATCAATAGGGTCCATGGGTTCTTCCACTTCGGGCATCGTTTCATCTTTCTTTTCCTCCAGTTTGCTGGTGTCAACTTCTCCATATTTCTGTAGTATAGGAAGATTGTCAACTTTGCTAAGAGGCATATCTTCGTCAAAGGTGACATCATGGCTAATATCAACTTCCCTTTGACCAGCCACATAGATTTTATAGCCCTTAGTATTTTTTCTATATCCCACGAAGATTCCCTTCTTTCTAGATGCACCCAATTTATTTCGTTTCTCTTTTGGCACATGAAAATAAATAGGACTTCGAAAAATTCTAAAATGAGATACATCAGGTTTCTTACCAGTGAACATCTCTTCAGGATTCTTGGAATCCAATGCTTGATGAAGGCATCTGTTTTGAACATATACAGTAGATTTGCAGCTTTAACCATAGAAACTTCGGAAGCCTTTGATCATGGAGCATGGAACGAACAACTTCCATAATCTTACGATTCTTCCTTTCCACCACACCATTCTACTCAGGAGTATATGGTGTTGTGGTCTCCCTCTTAATGCCAGCTTACTTATAAAAGTCATGGAACTCATTGGATTCATACTCAGTCCCATTATCAGTCCTTAAGATCTTGATCTTCTTCTCAGTTTTATTCTCGATCAGGACTTTAAAGTGATGGAACCAAGATAACACTTCATCCTTATTTTTCAAGAAGTATATCCAAGTCTTGCGAGAATAATCATCTGTAAAGGTGAGGTAATATAAATATCCTCCCAAGGAGTTCATAGGCATCATACCAGATATGTTTGAGTGAACCAATTGTAATATATTGGAGGTCTTGCTATAGGTTGAGGGGAATGGTCCCCTTTTGAGCTTTCCTTCGGCACATCCAAAACATACACCTTCTTTCTCTACTTTAAATTCGGGCATCCCTATCACCATTTGTCTCACATCGGGTAGAGCTTTATAATGAAGGTGGTTAAACCTTTGGTGCCATAGTTCGGACTGAAGAGATGTGTCACAAGACATGAAACCCAACGGACTTCCTCCGACTTGATATAGAGAGTCCACCCAAAACCCAAGAGTGAAAGAATCTTTAAAATTCTTTTTCCATACATGTACCTTGCCATCGATGAAGGCCACCTTGTAGCCTTTTTTTTCCATTACCAAAATGGACACCAGGTTCTTTTTGAGATCAGGTACATATAGGACTTATTGCAAAGGAATTGTATTGACCTGATTCAATTGAAGAGAGACATTCCCTATGCCTTTCATGGGATATTTGGAGTTGTCTCCAAGAATAATTTCCAGGTTGGTCTCCTTCTTTATCAGATTAGAGAGAGATTCTTTGTAACCATTGAAGTTTCTTGAGGCACCACTATCAATAAGCTAATTGCCCAACAAGTCTGGAGGAGAAGTAGTAGAGAGGGACGATATCAGATAATATCCATCTTGCTTATTGTTAACAACATTAGATTCATACCTAGAGTTTCTTGCCTTCTTGGAGGGTTGGCCACTTCCTTGATTTCCGACATTCCTCTTTGCTTTTCCATTGAACTTGCCCTTCCTTTGATTATTGTTGGAATTTCCCTTGGAGTTATTTTGACCATCGTCATGAGACGTGTCTTTTCTATCAGGACATTCCCTCGCATAGTGGCCAATTTTGTTGCAAATGAAACATCTTCCTTTCCTTCCACCTTTCGGTCTGACCTTTCCCTTAGATTTGGCCTCGGAATTATTTCTCCTTTTAGCATGGGAGGAGAAAGCAGCATGATTGCCTCTAAATGCAAGCATTTCCTGCTCTTCCATCCTTGTATCTTCTTGAATGCATCTCTCCATCAATTCCTCAAATCTTGGAATTACATTATTGTTGAGAAGAGTGGTTCTGAATACATACCATTCAGATGGGAGCCCTCTAAGATTTGTGATGGTCAGTGCCTTGTCAGGAATGACTTCCCCAATTGATACGAGATCATTCTTGATCTCGGTGATCCTTAAGAAGTAGGCTTGCATACTCTCATCTTTGCCCTTCTTGATTTCGTTCAACTTATACTTGAGGAACAAAACTTGATTTGCATCATTAAATTTAAAGAAGCTTACCAATCTGTTGTAGATTTGCTTGGAGGTGGCTGGCTCAGAAACATAGGCCACTAGGCGCTTGTCAATAGAGTCTCGAATGATCTTATTTTCTTTGACTTCTCCCCTGGTCCACTTGTTCCTAGCAGCAACTGATGCATTTGATGGAGGCTCAATGATTCTGCCTCTCACATGGTCCAACACTTCCTGCTCTTCCAATGTCAGATTGAGAGACATCTTCCATCCGTGATAGTCAGACTTCTCATGAAGCTTGTCTTCAATGGGGAAGTGCGATGAGGACCCCATGGAGTCTTTAAGATTGCTTCAACAACCTTCAATGATTGCTCTTTCTCTTGCTCTTGCTTGGGCTTTGTCTTCACATCAGCTCTAATACCATGTTAATTTATGGTATGTTCTATGCTTAGTGCAGTTTACTTCAATTTCTTCTTATTAGCCACTGATTAGCAATCACATTAACATGTAGTAAAATGCAGATAGAACATTAATAGATTGACAAAAAAAAGCCAAGACAAGAGACACTAGATGTGGAGGCTAGCCAGGGACAAACCCCAATGTGGGGAACCCTTTGATCAATTCTTCTTTAATCTTCAATAGTTCAACAAAGAGAGAAATAGTATAATTGTACATATCTGTAATTTTATGACAACAGTAATAGAAACCATAACCAACACTTGTAAAGTAGATCAAATGGTCCACAAATGACCATGCGTCAACCTTGGTTAACTCAGCCTTGAAAATCAATGAAGGGCAGCCCAAAACAACCCAAAAGAAATGGTAAAAAAAGGTAAAAGTATGGGCAACCCTGCGGTTTTCCCTAACTAGTCAGCGCTGGTCACGTTGTTGGTCAAATCAGGTCCTCAGATGGCAGATCAGGATTACAGCTTGCTTGAAGAAGACTCCCCAAACTAGGTTGTAGACAAAATGCCTCCCTTGCTGGTCAATGTAGTCATCCCTTGCTTGCTGCACCCAGATCAATGAAAGTCAACGCAGAATAGACCTACGTCCTCCTCCTTGCTGCGTCTTCCTTGCTTCCTTGTTGCGTCCTTCTTCTCCCACGCGAGAGCTGCTCCTTGTTAACCCAATCAAGTAAAAAGAGTGAGAGAGAAGAAGATAAGATGAGATGATATGATATGATGGAATAATGCCTCCACCTATCTTGAATTTATATGAGATGTGTGGGTCCAAGTGAGCCATTGATCGCTTTTTTTCATTTACAGTCAACGGATGACCTTGACAATTTGTCAAGTAATTACAATTAAATTCATATCTCCATAAATACTTGTCATAATCGGATGATAACTAGATCAATCCTACACCTCTCGATGAGAGGAATCCAAGAAAAATATCAACTGCCATAAATAAGGTGACCCACATGCAGTTTGGCCCTAGTTGGAAAATTTAACACATCATCAAGTTTCCTATGCAGGCTCTACGTCAATCAATGGCTAGGATCATTTGACTTGATCTTCACCTTCTTCTAGAAGTTTCACCCACAATTTAAACTAATACCCATTAATTATTTTAATTTCCTAAGTTTAGAATTAGGGTCCCATTAAAAATAATTAAGTATTTTAATAAAAATGTCTCTGGGTGGAATTTCCCAAATTTTTTTTTGCGTATTGGAGAATTCATGTGTCTAATCATTCCTGCAAATTTTGAGGCCTGGAGCACATCTGATGCTACCACAAATCAATAGTTCACACAGACATCATCTCTCCAATGACTCTTATTTGTCCTTGTGCATGAGTGACTCCCTATTTCCCCCTCCTCTTTTTTCTTTGTCCTTCACTGGTCAACTTCCTTGTATTTCTTCCTTGATGGTATTTTTGTTAGGTAGACCCATGTTGTTTAGTGGTACACTTTCCATATCCACGAATAGTTATGGTATTACTGCCCATTCTTCTCATAGTTGCTGGCAATTATTTCTGCACCTTCCCATTAGATATTTTCTTGGGAAAGGTTGAAAATCTTAATCCTTATGAACATTTGGCTCAACCAATAATCCATTGGAAACTATTAATCATCCAATTACCCTTTGTTGGCTCCCCTCCTCCTCATGATTTCTCATGGTCCTTATTGCATCAAGGCTTCACCATTTTATTATTTGGTATTTAAATTATAATCATAATTATTCCATGTATTTTTCCCATTTACATTTACATTCCCATACTAGGATCAATGACATAATTTATGACAATTAAAATGTCGATGAGGTTAAATGCTAGGAGTATTACAATTCCCTCGCCCTTAAAGGAACACAATCCTTGGTGTTCATACCCCTTTCAAGTATGATATTCAACAACATTTCACTATTTCAAGTGCTTTTTGTTCATTGAAATAGTCTATGGATGACTGCCTTTTAGCTACACCAACATGCTTCTTCATATGTGTCATTCATTTTTTTTTTCCTTTCCATCGCTTCAACAATGGCATTTTTTCATGGTTTGGTCAATTTCATACCTTTGACATTCCTACAACACCTATCAACAAACAACTATATTAATATTTTTTTCTAAGCATAAGCCATTTCCTGAATTTCACAAATTTTGATAAAATATTTTAATAACCACAATAATTATATGTATGGTTGTTATTCACTTCACTGATCTTCCACAAGTAACAATTTCAACTCTCTGCTTGCATCGGGCATATCCATTTGTAGTTTCGATCCAATGAGGGTGTGACAAGTCTCTCATTCTTGACAGAAACTCACCATTTTGGTGTCCATGAAATCCACTTCCTTGGGTGATATACCCGAGCAAGGTTTTCCCATGTAGGGATATTGAAGAGACCATTATAGTCTTACAACCAAGGAATTTTGTCAACTTTCTCCCATTTTAGTGTCTAGGCAATCCCCTTCCTCGAGCGATCTACCTAATTGAGATTCTCTTGTCCTGGGGTCCAATATCACTTCAATGGCCTTGTTATTTTGCTCTCTTATTTTCAACCTTTAACTATTCCAACAACGGAATTTACCATATCCCTGTAAGGAGGAATTACATGGAATACATCCAAGTCTTTCACTATGCCATTATATTTTACAATCATCATCTATCCTCCCTAGATAGATACATCATCTAACCTATATCACATACATACAATGCCCATGAGTTTTACTATGAATTTTTTCAACCAAAAAAATTATTTTCCGAACTTGCTTCATGTAGAAGCCAAGTCTCACAATCAGGATAATCTTTTCATAATGTTGGGATCTTTGCAGGTGATAACATTTCATCCTTCATCAAATTCTTACATTCCATGCCATACCTAAGGCATTCTATCTACAATCTACATTGTCATGCTCAACTACAATGTGTTAGTTTCTCTGACATAACATTCTTTCTATATCTCATTTACAATAGTTACTGAATCTATTTCAAAACCATCACATCATGAATTTTTTAATTATGTTCAACTACATGCTGAGAAAATTGAAATAAAACATTAATGAATTGTGAAATTTATTCTATATCATGTTGCAACTATTTTAGAAAACTTATGCCACTCATATTTTTCATGCTAATAATTCATATTAACTCAAGTTTGATAGTTCCATTATCACTCTCTCCTTTATGTACATGATTTAGGATTCCACACTTCAAGTTTGAGTCAAGGTCTGTTAACATGGAAAAACATGTCCACACAATGCCAACATAGCACAAAAGTGATCCATTCATTGATCTCACAATCACTCAGCACATCTCCTTCTTCAAGTGCTTTATGTGCCTTAGTTACCAACATTTTAAAACTTAATTTAGGCCCTTGACTAGGTTGAAGGATTATTCATTGATCTCCTTAATAAACAAGGTTAAATTCATAATCCCACTTGAGTTACTGTGACTTAACGTGCCATCTCCTTTTCAAATTCACACTCATAACCTCCCCAATGGTCTATATTTAATTCTCATGGGCTTCACAATGTCACAAGTCGACATTTTCATTGCATAATCCACCATTATTATATTTTATTGGCGAGTGTACTACTCACCTATCTGATCGTTGTCCATCAGGATAGCTCATAGATATTTCTAATATTTTATCAAATCTTATTTTCACCAAAAGCTATCGACATTAACCAAATGCTTCTTGGGAATTCATAACTCATGTGCACTGATTCATATCATTACAAGTACAACTTAACCCTAAAGGAATGCTTACCCATTATTTCAAATTACTTTAATTGTTGTAGTATGGCTTATTTCCACACTTTCATGGTTTCCCTTACTGTGCATGTTCGACTGATGATTTTCTCGAGGATGTCCATCTGATTCCTCCTCTAGCCTTGCATCCCCTTGTAATTATCCTTAAGATTCTTTCAATGGATGAAGGTACTTCCTTGCCTCATATCATAATTCAAATAAGTGTCCTTTAGTGTCCACTCCTAGGAATAGTTTGCATCTTTCCTGATGCAAAATTCCATTCATACACTGATTGTTATTCAAATTAATTCCACACATCTTCTTTATAATTTCTAATTAAAGCTCTAATTATTAATATAACTACAAGCTTGGATTTTAATATAATTTAGACATTAATGTATGTTCTAATATAGTCTAGATTTTAATATTGAATTAATATAGAATTTAGGTTATATTAATATTAATTTATTTAGATATTGATATAGATATTAGGTTTTATTGATATTATTACTATTTCATATATTAAGTTATATAGATTTTAGGTTATATAAATATTAAGTTATATAGTGATCAAGTTTTATAAAAATTTTAAGTTATATAGTCATTAAGTTATATAAATATTAATGTTATATAGATATTAGGATTTATGATATTAATATTAATATATATATTAGTTTTTAGATATTAAATTTATATAGATTTTAGGTTATATAAAGATTTATGATATTAATATATATATTAGTTTTTAGATATTGATATAGGTATTAGGCTTTATTGATATTAATACTAATATATATATTAAGTTGTATAGACTTTAGGTTATATAAATATTAAGTTATATAGTCATTAGGTTATATAAATATTAATGTTATATATTAAGATTTATGATATTAATATTAATATATATATTAGTTTTTAGATATTAATATCAATATAGATTTTAGGTTATATAAAGTTTTTTTTGATATTAATATTAATATATATATTAGTTTTTTAGATATTAATATTAATTTAGATTTTAGTTTAAGATTTTGTTTTAAAGATATTAAATAAATAATATTAATTTATAAAAATTAAAATTAAAATTAGGTTTCATTATAAATCTTTCTGGCTGACCTGTGCTTTGCCTTTAATATTCATCCCTCATGAGTATTTATTTCCTCCATCTAGCTCTTCTTTTATCATCTTTCTCTTTACCCTGATGATGGATCCCATTTGGGATTTGAAACGTTGGTGTAATCACCATCATTATAAAGTGGATTGATATAAACATATGTTCTTCGATCATCTGAAGATTCAAGGGGTGGAGAGTCACTGTCAGATGAGCTACTGCTAGGAGATTCAGATGAACTTCCAAAAGATCCAGATGGTGTAGATGAAGTAGATGAGCTGGATGAACCATTTTCTGATGAAGGCAATTCAATTTCATACCAATGTTGTGTACTTGGTTGATTTTGCATTTTTCTTTTCTTTTTATCTCCCTTAGTTTCCAATTTCTGTAGAAGAATTTCTATCTTTGTGGCACTCTTTCTTTCTGTTTCATCAAATATAACATCCCTACTGACAATAAACTTTCCATTGGACAGAAGACGATATCCCTTGTTTTCATTAGAATACCCAATCAATGTACACTTCAAACTTTGTGAATCAAGCTTAGTTCATTTTTCTTTTGGAACTAAGGAATAACACGCTGACCCGAAAACTCTAAGATGCATGACTCGAGGTTTGAAACCAAACCATGCTTCATATGGTGTAATTCCATCCAAAGAAGAAGTAGGAGACATGTTTCTTAAGTAGACTGTTGTATGTATTTCTTCTGCCCAATATAAAGGACTTCAATTTTGGAAAGTTAGCATGGATCTTGTCATCCCTAACAAGGTATGATTCATTCTCTTTGATACTCCATTTTGCTATGGAGTGTAGACATTTGTAAGTTGTCTTTTGATACCATTGTCCCTGCAATAAGTTTGGAATTCATTGGAAGTGAATTCCCGTCCATTGTCTGTCCAGAGAGTGCCCATATTCTCTTTGACTTCATTCTCAACAAGTTGCCGAAAATTATTAAGCTTTTCGAATGCTTTTGACTTTTTCTTCAAAAAAAAACCCAATTCATTCTACTAAAATCATCAATGAAGAGTAAAAAGTATCTAGAACCTCCTAGAGAATTTTGTAGAGGTCCACAAATGTCATTATGAACTAATTACAAACACCTATTTGTACACCATGAACTTGTTGGAAAAGTCTCTCGACTTTGTTTTCTATAAATGCAAGCTTCACATTTTGCATTTTCTTTCTTAAAAGTTGGAAGTCCTTTAGCCATTCCCTACTTTTGAAGTTGAGAGAGACTTTCAAATTTTAAATTCCTATATCTAACATGCCACAACCTTATTGGTGAAACATTTGTACTTGTTACTCCCTCTAAATCATAATTTCATGGAATGACTGTTCCTTTCATCCTTAGAAGTTTTCCATCTTCATATCCTATCATGACTGTCTTCATATTTTGTTTGATGGAGTTGATTTTTACTAATCCATCCTCCATAACAACTTGATGTTCTTCTTGTTGAATCATGACTAATGACAATTTTTTTTTCTTGAAAGTTGGTACATACCAGACATTTGAAATTAGTTTTTCTCCAATCCCAAGAAGAGAAACTTTTACTACACCTTTTCCACAAGGATTCTGTCTTGTATCATCTACAAGAAATATTGAATTGAGTTGGCACTGTTGAAAAGTCCAAAAGAAGTCACGTCAAAAAGTCATATGTTGTGTTTCCCCTGTATCTAAAATCCAAGCATCTTCATAATCACTTTTAAGATATGTGGAGACCTGTAATGCTATTGATTCTGAACTTTGAAGTGTAGTGAAGACATATTCTGAGCCATCATCTTCTTGATCATTAGCAAATTGTGCCATGTGTTGTTGAAACTTTGGAATTTTTTCAATAGAAGTTCGACAATCTTTAGCATAATGACCAACTTTGTTACACCTTCTACAAACAATTTGATTGAAATCTTTACCTCTGCCTTGACTTTGTCCTCTGCCTCTATTTTTTCCTCTACCTTGATTTTGTCCTTTGCCTTGACTTTGTCCTCTTCCTTGATTGTTGCCTCTACCTTGACTGTTTCCTCTACCTTGAATGTTGCCTCTACCAGAACTGTTGCCTCTACTAAAGTTGTTCCCTTTGCCTTGACTTCTACCACAACCTTGTCCTCTATGTGCTCCTTGATTTTGATTGATGTGCCCTCTTCCTCTACCTCCAGAACTATCAGTTGAAGATTTACTAGTGCTAGATTATGTAAAGAAGATATCTTCTCCAACCTGTTTCTTCTTTCCAAAAGTTTTGTCATGTTGAGCTAGCATTTCACTTAGTGCATCAAATTTTAACTTCTCTATCTTTCTAGTTCCCTGTAATTTTTCCGAGAAATGTGTATATGAATAAGGAAAACCAACAATCAAAATAGTAGTCATGAAACTATCATCCATTGGTTGAAATCCAACATTTACTATTTCCTGCTTAATGTTCTTAAGTTTGGAAATGTATTCAAGTACATCTCCCCCTTCTATCAATTTCTGTTGGAGAAACTTCAATTGAAGATAAAATTTCTTAGATTCAGGTTGTGTATCAAATAAATATTTAAATGTTCTCAAGGCAGACCATGCATCAGAAGCATTTTCAATGTGAACATACATTTCATCATTAACTGAAGATTTGATTAATGCTAATGCTTTGGCATTTTTGATTTCCCATTTAGCTAGTAAAGCTGCATCTGTAGGTTTATTTGGTTTAACATCGCCATCACATACATCTCACCAAAGTTCATTGTAAATCAAAGTTCTTTCTATTTGCCTTTTCCATGTCTTCTAATTCTTTCTGCCTTCAAGTTTGTCAGATTCAAAAAAATAAATTTACCAGCTTGGACATTGTAAAAGTAAATGTATGCACCAACATGGATCACACACCACAAAAAGAAGATGGACAACACACCATGCACAAAACACACACAAAAAATGATCTATCGGGGCTTGGCCTTCACTCTCATATAGTCGTTAGAGGAGAAAAGTGACTTAGCTTTTCATTTGGCTCTAGTCAACTTCTCTAGAATTTTACAATAAAACTTTAAAAAATTGACTTTTTACAATGCTCTTGCAAATTGACTTATATGACTGTAGTTAGTTATCTTTTCAAACACCCCCTTCAAAATAAATACATTACTTCGAGTTACAATTTATCACCCCAAAAATAAAAAATACACCTTATTACAAAATTTTACACATTATTACTCCAAATATTACAAAATTTTACAAAAATAACTACTCCAAAAATTACAAATTACATAGTGACTCCTTATCACTCCAAAGTCACAAAACTCACACCCTATTACTCCAAATTACAAAATATTCCCCAAAATTCAATTTATCACTCCATTGAAATTACAAAATTAAAAAAAAAAAAATCCAACACTTCTTATCTCTCCAAAAAATACAAATTAAAAAAAAATATCTTCCCTCTCCAATAAACGTTACCTTTCAATATTTTTAAACTCCCATTGAAAAGGAATTCATGAAATCAACACAACAAAAAAAATTTCACGCAATATTTATCTTTCACACACAATGTTCACGAAAAATTTATCTTTCACGCAGGTTGTCATCAATGGCCTGCCACGCTTTCACTCTCATGAAAACGTTGGTTTGGTCCGTACACAATGCTGGTTTTCTCTACGGGTCTTTGATCCAGATGGAGACAAAGTTGTTCTCAACTATAATAACTCCAATCCTATCAGCGGAGTCCACCTTTTCCATGCTACATTTTATGAATACATGAGCTAATAATCACTGCTACCTCTCCTTTTTGGCAGTCTGCATGGGACGTGGGGAAGAGAGCCAACACTTGAATCATTGATCCAATCGAACCAACCGTTAGAGAAGATAAATCTGAATCATTGAGGCCTTCTTTAAGGACGTTCTTTGCTATTGCTCTTTGTTTGAATTTGCGGCGTCTGGATCTGAGTTTCACTGGTGTTGATAATAGAAGCTTAGCAGTTATAGCCAACAACACGACTTCCCTTCAATAGTTAACCTCGGTGAAGTGTGAGGGGGTTAATGATATGAAAGCTTTGTCGAATTTCAAGGGTTTGGAGTACTTGAACCTGGATTATTGCTCATTTGTAAACGACGAAGGACTCAATTTTCTTTCAGTTGCTCGAATTCATAATGCCTTTGCATATGCCCTTTCAGAAGCCACAAATTTTAAAAAATAATAAATTTTTGATTTTTTTTATTTATTTCCAGACTCAAAATCTGAAATCAACAATAAGAATCATTTTTCTTTTCATTTATGAAAGGCTGAACGATTCGCATACCATTTAACTGCTTGGTGGAGCTTTCAAAAAACCTGCAGAGATGGAATCTCATCTTCACATAGTATGCATCATTGTTAGTTCTGATACCACAATAATAACAAAAGTGTCCTCAGACACTTAGATTTTATTAATAAGGGAAATAAAATTACATAAAATCTGTAAGAGTTTATACACAATCACTCAACACTCTTGCGTGAAAAGAGAAACAAGATTTAAATAAGTTAGTCCAAAACTAATTTTTTCATGGATTACTAATTTCATTTACAAGTGTCCATTTACATTAATGCTCTCATAACAACATTCTTAACTATTTTCCTAAATTAGTTCCTAAGAAACACCACCTTTTTAGATGTCAACTATTCCAAAATGTCTCCAATATCTAATTAAATATTCTAGAGAATTGAATATTATATTCTAAATAATTAAACTATAGTTTATGTATTTTTGGATCATCTAACAATTCCAATGACAAGTTTGGCTAGTTGAGGCAACACAGGTGAGTGATTTGGCTTCAAAACAAAATGAGGGATTCTCAAACACCTGCAAGCACAAAGATATCTTGAAAACCAACAGACCAGACCTTAACATGAATGCGGCTAGGACTAGAGGGTTGATTTGGCCCACAAAACTGCCTCAAAGTTTGATATTGACACTGCAAAAACCAATAATTAGCCAATAAACTCAAAATTTCATGGATAAGTTACAAAATACAATGAGAAACCACTCCAAATCCTTGCCAAAAATCACTTTAGTCTTGCAACCATAAACTGTTAGTTCCAAAATCAATTGAAATATGAAATTCAAGCCCAAATAAGCCTCTGGCTTAATCCAAGAGGTCTATTAGGGACTACGGCTAAGGCTAAAGGCCCTAGAAATTGCTACGACAACAAAAAAAGGCCCCAAAACCCTAGCGACTAGGTGAAAAAGGCCTCCTAGGCCTGCGTCCACCCTTGATGAAGCAAATGGATGAGTATGAGACACAAAAATATTGTTTTATCCACGAAAATTTGCTTACCAAGCCTTCTAGTGAGAAACCCCAGTTGCAACAGTGGAAAGGTACTCTAGGGATAACGACTCCCTCTTATAGGCTGGGCATTGGAATTTTAAGAGATGGGTCTTGTAGATCAAGGTCTTTCGATCTCAGATAAACCCTCAAATGTTGAACACTCTCCTTCGTTGGGTTTGATGACTCCTCCTCGGGTGAATCTAGGCACAAACCCTGGTTGTCTAGGCTAGGTGAGGGTCTTAAGCTTCTAGCTTTAGATTTGTCTTTAAATCCTTGAGCTAATGGCACCTACAACTCAAATAGATATAGCCATCCACGAGATATAGAAGAAATTTGAAAAATAAAACCCCAAAACACCAAATAATTATATACAAAATAGAAAATAATTAGAAGGGTTACTAGGGAAATATTTACAAATTATTCACACTATTTACAATTAAATCCAAGCTCAAATCAACAAATAAATATTTTATAGCCCAAGTAAAATTTGAAAATAATTGATAAGAATAATTTTTACTTAATGTACGAGGCATAACCCTGCACAATAAATTGTTAGATAAGATTAGAGTCCAAATAAGTTGTGGTCACATCAAAGTCCATAAAATTAGGACTTTCCCAAGGGATGAATCACCTGAAGATCTCTACACACTCGAAGGATAGATTATTAGTTTCAAAGGAGATTGATTCACACAAATAGACTAGAGATCTAGAGAAACCTACTAGATCTACCAACTTCAATGTGTTTACTCTAGCCCAATACCTAAAGCAAGATACCTGTGATAATAGATAATCCAAACACTAGCTATGAAACAATAATTTTCAATGATAAACACAATTAGAGAATTAAAATTATTCAACACATACCATGAACCATCAAGAGAGAGAAACCTTGAATTGAAACCACAAAGACTTCTATTAATGTAGAAAAATATCTAGCAAAGCTTAGCTTAGTACATATGATCAAGTTCCGTTGAAATATGGAGCTTGAAAGCTTCATTATATAGAAAATGAGAGGGATCAACCCCTCAAAGTGGAAAATAACAACTATTAGCTCGATCCATGGCATGATCTTCATCTAAAAAATTCGAACCCTTGATTAGTTGGCACAAATCTCCAAAATAATTCAATATTCCTTGTTCACTATGTTGGAGTGGTCAAACCTTTACTTTTGGACCACTAGATAACCTTCAAAATAGAATTATCGTTACTTATGCAAAATAATTCACTTCTTAGCCCAAAAAATTCGATTTGCCGAGAAAATTGTCTTCTCTGGCCCAACGAATTTCTTGAATCGTCCATCGTGCCATGGAAATGAGGCTTTTATTTTTTACTTGAATATTTTCCTTTGGAAATAGCCTTAATAATTTTTTGGATAATTTTTCCACTTGCAAGGTAATTAATTTTTCCTTCATTTTATTTTTTTGATAATTTCTCGCTAATTTTATTTTTATTTCCAAAAATTTAATTAATACACTCAAGAGGGTATTGAATACTTTTCCACCCTCTAAGTGTATCTAAAAAATATTTTGGTAATGGTGTTCTAATTATGAGGAACCATTCACCAAAAATATTCCTAAACAAACTTTTACATCAAGATATTACAATAATTCAACCCTTCGAAGGTGAATTTTACAATATAAATGGACTTCTTAAAAGTCAACCAAATTCCGCGACTCAAGACAAATGATGTAGTATGATAAAAATACATAGACTCGATAACACTACGACTCATCTAATCCCTTGTCAATGAGTTCCACACTAGATTTGGGGTATATCTAGGAGAAAAGCTTTACTAATTATTCATGTTTACAAAGACAAATAATTTGGTGAGGTTATAGAACTCCCTAGAGTGAAGCCCTTTGAGAATAATCATAGGCTTACCTAGATGTTGTTATATTGCTTAATAATCATACTAGAATAATTTTTACAACACAAAAGCATAATTTGGGATTACAATCATGATAATGACACACAAAATTTATTCCACTACTTTGTACTATGTCTTCTGGAACTGTTGACATTTAATGGTCACCATCTGGCTCTACTTGAGGACATGTTGCTTCACTGAAAGAATGTGAGAATCTAGAATCATTTATCCAAGAAAACAAAGAAACATCAAGTAGATATCCATTCTAATACACATCAAAATCATTATGAACATCATAATAGATATATATATATATATATATATATATATATATATATATATATATATATATATATTGGAATATAAATCCTATTCTAATAATGAAATCTAAAAACATGAAATGTAAATGATGAATTGAAAACTACCCTAATTATAGAAATAAAACTTGTTTGAGAGAGTAGGGTTAGAGATACTATACAAAGGACGCCCAAAAGCATCAGATATCATCCATGAAGTCTAATTCAAAGAATATATTTTCTCACTAGTGGATCCATTGCTTGCTTTTCTTATGTACACTGTTGGAACTTGACCCTTTTAGGATGTTGAAGATTTATAATGCTGCATTGTGTAGACCAATCAAATATTTTCCTTTCCTTTCGCATAAGATGTAATGACGTGAAACCTTGGTCTTGTTCTTGCACAAGTTCAAATAAATAAGTCAATATCACATTATATTTTGTAGGGTGTCCCTCCACCTCTGCATTGTTAGGCTTCCTTGGATCTTCAACATGATGTCTTCTTTCGACTTCCTTGTAAACTCTAACTATAACTGACCTCAACTACAGGAATAGTAGCATAGGATAAGTCCAATTGAATGCACCCTTCAAGATCCACTACAAACTTTCGAGACAAAAGCATTCCCCATACATCAGGCACATCTATGACAACAATGCCCATGCTAATTATCCTGTATGGAAATGCTAATAAGCATACTTATGTCTTTATTCACACCAAGCACCTTAATATTTTCTGAATCCATCGAGCATTTATAATGATACAACCTTGATATTCTTAAATTAAATTGGTCCATGGCTTTCTTAGCCCTGGCATTAGTTGAAGCCTTGTAATCCAACATACAATTGAGCAACAAATGATTGTTAACCATCAAAGTTAAGAAGAAAAGTTGACGATCTTCATTCATCATATAACAATTTAGGTCCTTTAATTTGATTTGTTTATCCTTATGGTGGGCATCAATCTTATCCCGTTGAGATATGCCTATAGCTTTTAGAAATGATGCTCTTCGATATGGAATCTTTAAAAGCTCAAGGACATGAACATAAATCTTTGCATTATTTATCCATGTGACAAAATCAGTATTTAGACCTGACTGATAAGTTTTAGAAGCAATTTTTTCCTTACTTCTTGCAATCTCTAGGATTTTCCCTTGAATCAACTTTTCTCCATATAATTATGTAATTGGATCTTTTTCATCATTGAAATTATTGAAGGTGAATGATGAAGGAATCATTTACATTTCATGCTCTACATCTTCATCAAGCAAGTGGGAATTTTGATTGATCACATTAATTTTCTCACTAGTTCCTTCATCCAAGATTCTTCTGGCAAAAGCACAAGAGATCTCTTTGTGAAAACTTTCACATGGTATGTAGAATGAAAAAGGTTGATCAACAATGTTTGCAGATTCCAGCGAATTTGGCAGTCTCTACTCATTTGGAGGAGTCTTCTTTAGCCATGCATTATTATGAATCAACCTAGCTTGCATACTATTCATTTCTTTAATTTTTCAATCTTCATATCTTTAATCAACGGAGTTAACTCCTTGATGGTATCATGGTCAAATTATTTGACCTCTTTTCCTTTAGGCTCACGAGACTTAGTTGAACCTCTCTCAAATCCAGGAATCTCAGATTTCCAAGATGCTTTCTTATCCTTTTTCAACTATTTAGCTAATGTCTGAGCAATCTTTAAATCAATTAGCTTAGTGCATCTCAACTCATAAGAAGTGTCAATGCTAATGCTTCTAGATAGTATTCCAACAAATATTTATCATTGGGCTTATAATCTTGATGCATCCCTGTAACCACACCATTAAATTTCTTATTAAATTCATCCATAATCTCATTTTCCCTTTTCTTGATATCATTGATGGCTTTGAGTAAATATTTTCCTTCACTCTTGCCCCTGTATTTATCTTTGAAGGCATTGATGATGGCTTATAGAGAGTCAAAAGAATTATTAGGCTTGTTTAAGAACCATTCTAGTGCATCTTCCTCTATAGAGATAAAAAAAAAATAGCTTTATCTTGACATCTTCATGATTGTAAGCAGGTATGCTAGTATGTTTAACCAAGAAAGTTGAAAAGGCCCTGAGATGAGGTTGAACATTAATTGCATTGTTGCCCTGAAAATAGGGCATTTTGTTCAAACCATTCTTGATAATATCATGAGGATGACCTTGCACATTAATGAAGTTACAAGGAGTGAACAAGTCCACAATTTCTTTCTCGATGGGGTCAGGGAAGAGAAAATGGATATCAGGGAGGGCTTCTTGTTTGAGAAAAACAAGATGTTTACTAGAATGGAGTTTGTTTAATCGAGATTTAAGGGCCTTTTAAGGATCCAGATTGGGATTAACCAAACTCCCTTAATTTCTTCTAGTATACTCTATTGTGAAAGGATGAATAAGTGGAGTCTCCACACAAACAAAAAACTAATCCAAACACATAGGTGCTAGAAAATGATGTGATGGTGATGATTAAGAAAAAGGTGATGATCAAATGCCAGAAAATGTGTTGATTGATGGAGTGAAAAGATGTTGTGAAAACCGAGGACCACAAGATTTGTCCCCAAAAACAACGCCATAAAATGTTGTCGCTCAAATTGTACACCTTTATTCAACAATTCTCAGGGCAGGGGTTGTCACTTTGATCCTTTCCCTCTCCATTTAAGTTATCTCCTAAGTGCAGACTTAGGGGGGTAGTCCCTATGGATGAGATGATGAGAAACTTATCGGGAACTAGCAAATTTAGGAGATGCAATTGAATTACCTAGAAACTTGGGTTAAAACTAAGTGGAAAGAATAATTATTAAGCACAATTAGATTAGATTCCTTGAGATATAAGTGGGAGACTAGCGAGTTCAAGATTAATTACTTGCACAATAAATATTAATGCACCAAGTTACCAAATGAAAAGTTGTTGCAAAATACAAATTCTATCCTAAATGAAGTGCAAGACCTAAATATAATGTGTGATGAAAGATCTTGGTTAAGTTTAATTAGATGCCTAGTTTAGGTGAATCCTTCATCTCAATTCTTTTGAAGCTAGTCTTGAATGCAAGTTGTAGAGAGAAGTGTTACATGTAATTTTGCCACATCTGCTCAAAAGGCCTGAAAATTAGATCAATCAACATCCTTAAACACTTTGTCACTAGCCCTTTGCAAATCCCTAAGCATCACCTGTCCAAAAAGTCAAATTTTTTGGGTCAATAAGCTAAAAAACCATGTTTTTAGCCCTAACGCACCCTGCATACCTTCTAGTAATTAATGTGTAGATTCGAAAATGCTCATGAAATTTACTAAATCACAAGACTTGAAGCTACTCTACTGATCTGCGAAAGTTAATTCACCATCTAGAACATAAATAATAGACATGCGAAAGGAAACATCACACATGCACAAATATTTATCTACGGGAAAACAACTGCTCAAAACCCCTTCCTATATATATTTCATTAATCAAAGAATACAGATGAAATACACATGCTTACTCAAGCTTGAGCACACCTGGCAAGTGTATAGTCTATCCCTCTACCTGATTGACTGAATCTGGCCAACACTTAGCCAATTCAATCCCTCCCAACTCCTATTTCCTTGCGTTGTTCCTTGAGGAAATTAGCCCCTATTATTTAGGAAATTCCCTCAATTGGGTTGCACAATTCCTCTAGGTCCTTCCTCTGACTGCATGCACCACCTGTACATATAAGAATAGTCTACAATTGGTAGTACACTGCCTTGGAATCTCCATATCAACTGGGTAACTTGAATTCTCTTCATGAAACCATTATTTTGGGTTGATTGATCAATTAACTGGTTGATCACTGAGTGTGGTTGAAGTTCCACTTCCACAACTTGACCTCCACTAGTTCTTCTAACAGTTAGAACTAGTTTAACTGTCAGTAACTCAATTTAACTAAAATAGATTGCTACAAATTAGAAATCAATCATTCTGAATTGAACTCAAGATTCTCCAACTTGAATTAACTGAGTTAACCGAGTGACAAGTTCCATGTCACCTTAGATAACTACCTCCAAGATTTCTGTTGAAATAGAAATTTGAATTTTCTCTAGTTTGACCAAGGAAAAGTCAAACTGAGATTTTCTTATTGCATTTTCAACACTCCCTCTCAGCAAGAAAGGGATTATCAACCACCCCTATCCTACACCTGTGGAACTCAAACTTCCCTCTTGACAAGGCCTTTGTCAAAATGTAAATATCTTCTTCCTTTGTCAGAATGTACTGCAACAACATTATCCGCCTTTGCAGAAAATCCCGTAAACGGTGATACCAAATATCTATATGCTTGGATCGATCGTGACAATAGGATTTTCAGAGAGATTTATGAAAATATTATTATCACAGTAGATAACAGTTGGATCCATCATCTGACCCAACAATCCAACAAGTATCTTCCTCATCAAGATCGCCTCACATGCTGCTTGACTTGCAACCATGTATTCTTCTTCTATCGAGCTGAGTGCCGCAGATATTTGCTTCCTGTTGTACCAAGAAACCGACGCAGAACCAACACTGAAAATTCTGCCTGATGTACTCTTTCAGTCTGATGGACTCCCCACCCAATATGTATTTGTGAAGCCACACAACTTCTCTCCCTCTATCTGTCTTTACCATAGTCCAAACAGAGTAGTGCCTCTAAGGTACTGTAGAACATTCTTAGCTACCCTCCAAAATAATTTGGTTAGCCTAACCATAACTTGGATTAGCTAGTTGACTTCATAACACATATCTGGTCATGTGTTCACAATATACATGAGTGAACCCACCAACTTCCGGTAAACAGTAGCATCCACTTCCTCACCTGAAGTTGCATCCTCTTTCCTCCAACTGGTCGTTATAGGTGTCTCCATGGGTTTGCATTTGTCCATGCAGAATCTCTGAAGTATCTCATTGGCATAATTTCCTTGAGAGACAAATAATTCCCCATCACCTTGCCATACTTCGAATCTAAGAAAGTAGTGCATGAGACCCATGTCCTTCATTTCAAACTCTCTTTCAAGGTCCTCATTGCAAGATCTGATTAGTTTCTCATCACCAATAAAAATAAAGTTATCAACATATAAGTCAATAATCAACAATTTACCTTCTACCAAAATAAGATAGAGTTTTGCATCCGCTTCACTTTTGGTGAAGCCCAAACTAGTGAGATAGCTATAATTCTTGGTGTACTAAGCACGAGTTTCATGCTTGAGATCATACAACGCTCACTTGAGTCTGAAAACATGAGACTCTTGATCAAAAGTCTCAAAGCATTCTGATTACTCGATATAACATCTCCTCCTCAATAACTCCATTAAGGAATGTTGTTTTAACATCCATCTGGTGGATCTTCCACCTCATCTGTGTAGCTAGAGCAAGGATTGATCTGATGGATGAGTACTTGGCTACATGAGCAAAGTATCCTCATAGTCAATCCCCTCAACATGAGAGTACCCCTTGGCCACAAATCTAGCCTTATACTTTTCTATGCTTCCATTTGATGCATGATTCATTTTGAAGATCCATCTCGAACCCACAACTAATTTGTTTTCTGGTCTTGGGACTGCTTCCCAAAAACTGTTGTTTACAATGGATTTGTAATCCTCAAACATTGCATCAACCCATACAGGTTTCTCTAATGCATCCTCGAAAGAGGATGGCTCAGTATCTACTAGCTCAGTCATTAGAGCCATGTAGCTAGTGTACCAATTTGGTGACCTTCTCTATCTGCGTTGATTTGAAGGAGCACCCACATTATCCCTCACATCTTGCAAAAGTATCATAGCGTCCCTGGTTCTTTCCCTGCCTTCTTTGGATGGTTCTGCTTGAGTGGTTGTCTCCACTTCCTGCTCCTCAATTTGTGGCTACTCCACAACTTCTTGAGGTTCCTCCTTTGGAGCTAAAATCTCTTCTTTTGGTGGGATCTGAAGCTCCCTCTCAAGAGATCACCTCATGGCTTTGTCTTCATCAAATTTTACATCCCTTCGTACAACTATTATTCTGAGGGATGGAAAGTACACACGGTAGTTGTGGGGAGTTTCTGTGTAACCCAAAAATACCCCAATTCTGCTATCGAGTCTAGCTTCTTCCTCGATTCTTTGGAGACATGGCAGTAAACAAAGGCTCCAAAAATCTCGAAGTGAAACACATCCGAATTCCTCCCCGAGAAATCCTCCTCCAATGTAATCATGTAAAGAATCTGATGAGGAATATTGTTCTGCAAATAGACAGTCGTGTTGCATGCTTCAACCCACAAGTGTAGAGGTAAGCTTTGGTCATGCAACATCACCCTTGCTGCTCCCACAATGCTACAATTCTTCCTCTCAGCCACTCCATTCTACTGTGGGTTGTGGGGTGTTGTCAACTCTCGTAAAATGCCTTCTTTTGCACATAAATTTTTAAATTCATTCGACACGTACTCACCTCCATTATCACTCCTGAGAGCCTTCACCTTCTTTCCCGTTTCTTTCTCAACCAGTGCTTTGAATTCTATGAATCTGAAGAATGTCTCATCCTTCTTCCGCATGAAAAATATCTTGCACTTGTAGAAATTTCTCTATGGATCAGCTACCTCTGATACCATGTGGAAATTCTCACTGTAGATCACTTGATAATGCAATGTAACTAAAGAAAAATACTTGATCTACTTCTACTATCAAACCTTGTGGAAGCTTAATCAATTTGAGCAAGATTAATCGGAACACATATAACAGAGAAGAAGAAATCATACACATGAAACACAGAAGAATACTCAGGGGAAAGCCTCAACCAAAAACCCTGCTATCTGTATTATCATACAACTGAAAATATCTTAGGATTACAAAAAGCTTTAGCTCTCAAGCTATCCAGTTCTCAGTACAATCCCTCACTACTGCTCATAGATAGAATAGACAACACATGTGCCTTCCTTCAGTCCTCCAAGCCTCCTATTTCCTTGCGCAATTGCTCTTGGGTCCTCCAGCTACAACCTGTGTGATTCTCACCTCACACACAACACTAACCTCTGAAGTAACTGCGCAATCCTGAAGGAGATAATTCCTTCTGCATGGATGAGTTTCCTTTATAGGAAAATTCCTCCAACTGATAGTACATTGTCCCTTCCTTTAATCTCAATTGGTTCTTTCTCTAAACTGACATGCATGAGCTATTTATGAGATAATATTCAGTTATCTGGAGAACACTAGTTGCATGCATGCACGCATTAACTGACTGAACTCACAATTAGTTCCTCCAACTATTTGGAACTAGTTTAATTGGACTTAACTTAGTTAATTGAGCTAACTAATTACAACTCAAATACAACTCATCCTTATATCCTTAATTAAGGGATAACTTCCTCAATCAAAGGGATAACTATTGCATTTCTTCACAAAGACTTCATGTTTTATTTTCTCCAACTAATTAACTCAAGATGAATTAATTAATTATTTTTAAAACAGCTAGTGAGACTAAATTCTAATTTTAATTCTCAATTTTGATTCAAGGACAAATAAAAATTGGAATATATCCTGAAATGATATTTTTAGCATTTCTATTTTTCTCTATTTCCAGCAGAGTTGGAGTATATCCTGAAATGTTATTTATAGCAATGTTATTTTTAGCATTTCTATTTTTAGCATTTCTTGTTGCTATTTTCAACACTCCCTCTCAACAAGAAAGGCATTCAACTCGAACCTGATCCTGAACCTTTGGAATGTTTTGCATTTAACACTTCTCTCAAGTGTTGTTGCTCCAACAACTCTAGGAACACAAAAAATATCCAACTTGAATCAGAATGATGCCTCTGTCATCAAAGTCTCTGATTGCTATTGCCTCTGTCGACTGAAAACTCTACACCTCTGTGCTCTTCAGTATCTGACTGCTCTAGCCTCTGTCACTTTGATCTCTAACTGCATAAATCACACTAATTCCTCCTGCTGCATCCGTGATGTTGCTGGTCCTTTCTCCCAGCACTATATCCGCACTGCACCTCCTCTCATCATGTTGGATCGTGCTGCCCACTGCTGCACTGCAACTCAGTTACTGAGAAGTAAGTAACTGATCTCCCAATTGACCTCCCTGTTGTGCTAGAAACATCCTCTGATGTTGAAGCTTCCTCTGCCACTCCATCTGCATCTGTCTCGACCCACTTAGCCAGTCCTGCTGCTCCTCATCGGGGCTCCCATAGCAAGGTCTAATCAAAGAGACTGGGTACCTCAAGGATCCTACCCCTATTTTAGCCTTCTTGGGACTATCACTCCACATCGCCCCACCTCACACCTAGAGGTATGGATGCATGTGATCCCTCTGCCCACTTGGCTCAAAATTCCCCCCTATTGGAGGTCTCTACATGAGTGGATGCCTCCACTTGGTCTCCTCTCGGCTTCTCCAGTTGTGGCTGCTCCACAACCTCTTGAAGTTGCTTCACCAGTTGTGGCTCCTCCATAATTATCTGAGACTTCTTTTGGCACTGCATGTTGAGAGCTAATGTAATCTCCCTCTCAACTACCAAGTCTCTTACAATTTCCTTGCTCCTCAAGGCCTTGCATGCATCTTGAACCTCAAAAGCATACAGCTTCTGTACCCGTGAACCGATCTGTTTCACCTGACCCGTGGTGATGTGTCTAAGGAAAACCTTTCCCTTACTAAAAACAACATCATAGCCTTTGTCCTCCACCATCGCGATCGATACCAAGTTCTTCTTCAGTCTAGGCACATACTTCACATTTGTCAAGGTGATAGAAGCTCCAAGCTCCCTCTGAAAAACAACTATGCCCACTCTTGAAACATTATACTTTTTATCATTACCCATCTCTACGCGCATATGGAGGTCTTTCTCCTCCAAGGTATTGAACAAACTCTTATCACCGGTCATCTGGAATAAGGCTCCACTGTCAAGATACCGACCACAACCCATCATCGATGAAACCATGCATGCGATGAGTGTAAAATCCAATTTGGACAGAGAGGCTAAGGACTCACCTTCAGATCCCTTCTTGGATTTCTTTAATGGACAATTTGTTGCATAATGGCCCACCTCATGACAATTAAGGCATCGCACTTTAGATTTGTCAATCTTCTTCCCACCATCAGAAGAACTCGATTTGGAATGAGAATCATTCTCCTTCCCTTTCCTTGCCTTACTGGCTAAGGCTAGATTTTCTTCACCCTCCTTGGATGAAGAACCATCTCTGGTTCTCTTCCTGCATCAGATCTGACCATAGTCATTCCCAATCTAGCAGTTTCTCTCCTCCATTCACTGAGTCCTGGTAGTTATGCCAACTCTTAGGAAGATCGAGGAGAGCAAGACTCACCATTGCTCCAATACTATGTAGAACTTTTTTTACAAAACCTCGCTCTGATACCATGTAGAAATTTCTCTGTAGATTGTCTAGCTCTAATACCATGTATAAATTCTCACTATAGATCACCTGATAATGCAATGTAACTAAAGAAAAATACTTGATCTACTTCTACTATCAAACTTTGCGGAAGCTTAATCAATTTGAGAAAGATTAATCGGAACACATATAACAGAGAAGAAGAAATCATACACATGAAACACAAAAGAATACTTAGGGGAAAGCCTCAGCTAAAAACCCCACTAGCTGTATTATCATACAAGTGGAAATATCTCAGGATTACACAAAGCTTTATCTCTCAAGCTATCCAGCTCTCAGTACAATCCCTCACTACTGCTCATAAATAGAATAGACAACACATATGCCTTCCTTCAGTCCTCCAAGCCTCCTATTTCCTTGCGCAGTTTCTCCTGGGTCCTCCAGCTGCAACCTGTGTGATTCTCACCTCACACACAACACTAACCTCTGAAATAATTGCGCAATCCTGAAGGAGATAATTCCTTATGCATGGATGAGTTTCCTTTATAGGAAAATTCCTCCAACTGATAGTACATTGTCCCTTCATTTAATCTCAACTAGGTCTTTCTCTGAACTGACATGCATGAGTTATTTATGAGAGAATATTCAGTTATCCGAAGAACATTAGTTGCATGCATGAATGCATTAACTGATTGAACTCACAATTAGTTCCTCCAACTGTTTGTGACTAATTTAACTGGATTTAACTCAGTTAATTGAGCTAACTAATTACAACTCAAATACAACTCATCATTATCTCCTTAATTACGGGATAACTTCCTCAATCAAAGGGATAACTATTGCATGTCTTCACAAAGACTTCATGTTTGATTTTCTCCAACTAAGTAACTCAAGATGAATTAATTAATTATTTTTCAAACAGCTAGTGAGACTAAATTCAAATTTTAATTCTAAATTTTGATTCAAGGACAAATAAAAATTGGAATATATCCTGAAATGCTATATAGCAATGCTCTTTTTAGCATTTCTACTTTTTGTTATTTCCAACAGAGTTGGAGTATATCCTGAAATGCTATTTTGAGCATTTCTTGTTGCTATTTTCAACAACACTTTTGTGAGAAGTCATCAATAAAATGATAAAATATTTGTGCCTGGTAGTGGAGGCTATCGAGAAAGGTCCACAGACATCAAAGTGGATCCTTTCAAGGACTACATGTGCTTTGTTGTCCCAATCATGGAAAGTGGCTTTTTTGTACTTCCCCAAGGTACACCCTTTGCATGTATCCTGTTTCTCTAGTGCTCCTTTGGGGAGGCTTGTGGTTATCTGCTACATGATCTTCAAGGCGACATGATTGAAATGGCCAAGTATTCTATGCCAAAGTTCACTGGCATCACGAATATGCACCTTCTCCACCTTTGTGCTCCATGCAACACAATCCTCCACATATAGCTTGTACAAGTTCTTCACATGAACTCCGATCTGCTTCACCTATCTCGTGGTTATGTGTCTCAGGAATGCCTTTCCTTTTTTGAAGATCACATCATAACCACAGTCTTCTAAAACTGCAATGGAGATGAGATTTTTCTTTAGACTCGGAACAAACATCACATCCTTGAGTTTAAGATGGGAGTCTGACTCCCTCTGAAAGGTGACTATACCAATCCCGGTCTTGTTGTACCTTCCATCATCTCCCATATCTATGTGCATCTAGAGATCTTTCTACTCCAAATCACTGAAAAATTCTTTATTCCTCGTCATATGGAATGAGACATCATTGTCCAAGTACCACACGCTCTCCATCACTGTGCTGGTCATGCATGTAATGAGAGTACCATCAAGCTTGAACTATGAAGCCAAGGCTTCACCTGATGCTCCTCCTGAGGTTTTCTTGCTTTTCTTCTTGTGTGGAAACTTTGTGGCATAGTGCCCTAATTCATGACAATGAAAGCACTTGATTTTGGAAAAGTCTTTCTTGTTTCCCCCTTGACTAGATTCTTCTTTGGATTGGGATTTCTTCCCTTTTCCCTTCTTTGCCTTTCCATCCAAGGCACAATTTTATTCATCCTTGCCCTTAGATGAAGTCCCATCTATGGTATTCCACCTTATTTCCTCCTATACCAAATCAAACCCTAGGCGTTCCCAATTTGGTAGTTTCTCCCTCCCATTCACTGAATCTTGGTAGCCATGCCGGATCTTAGGAAGGCAGAGAAGTGCTAGGTTTACCAAACCATCCTTTGCAGCAATAACACCAACTTGACCAAGTTCATCACGACATTGTGTGAAGCTGCTCAGGTACTGCGGAATAGTCTCGTTCTTCTGCATCTTGATATTTCGAAGTTTATCCTTGAGCACCAGCCTCCTGTTCACTACTATTCTGGAACAAATCTATCAGTTCTTGCCACATTGCATATAAAGTCTCTTCCCATGGAGATTTAAGACAATATGGTCTCTTATTCCCTCCAATATGATTCTCCTCGCCTTGGCTACATACTTCTTCCATTCCGCTAGATACTAATCATCAACTGTTGGTTTTGGGACATCATTATTAATGGATTCCTTCAATCCATTATCTTCCAGCAGTGCCTCCATGTGTTCCTTCCAAGCAACATAGTTCGAGCTTCACTCAAGGGAATACTTGAGTCTTATTCCATAGAAATCCATCCTTCTAGCTTTGAATAATTGATCCTACAAATCCGATCCTCCTGCAATAACAAATTCGAAATTTATGCTCTACTCTGAATCCCACTGATACCATGTAGTAATTAATGTGTACATTCAAAACTGCTCATGAAATTTAGTAAATCACAAGACTCAAAGCTACTCTACTGATCTGCGGAAGTTAATTCACCATCTAGAACACAAATCATAAACATGAAAAAGGAAACATCACACATGCACATATATTTATCTAGGGGAAAGCAACTCCTCAAAACCCCTTCCTATCTGTATTTCATTACTAAAAGAATAAAGATGAAATATATATGCTTTCTCAAGCCTGAGCACACCTTGCAAGTGTATAGTCTATCCTTCTACTTGAATGACTGATTATGGCCAACACTTAGCCAATTTTCAAGCCCTCCAAGCTCCTATTTCATTGCATTGTTTCTTGAGGAAATTAGCCCCTATTATTTAGGATAATCCCTCAATTTGATTGTGCAATTCCTCTAGGTCCTTCCTTTGACTGCATGCACCACTTGTACACATGGGAATAGTATACAACTGACAGTACAATGCCTTGGAATCTCCATCTCAACTGAGTAACTCAAATTTTCTGCATGCAATAATTATTATGGGTTGATTGATCAGTTAACTGGTTGATCACTGAGTGTGGTTGAAGTTCCACTTCCACAACTTGACCTCCACTAGTTCTTCTAACAATTAGAACTAGTTTAATTGAAAAAAACTCAATTTAACCAAAATATATTGCTACAAATTAGCAATCAATCATACCTAACAGAAATCAAGCTTCCCCAACTCGAATTAATTGAGTTAACTAAGTGACAAGTGCCATGTCACCTTGGTTAATTACCTCCAAGATTTCTCCTAAAATGGAAATTCAATTTTTCTCCAGTTTGACCAAGGCAAAGTGAAACTGAGATTTTCTTACTGCATTTTCCACATACCTTTCCACCTGCAATGGTTTCAAGTTGCATAATTGAGCACCTTCACTGACCAATGCAAGTTGATCTACTTTGCAGGTGCAATGGTTCTATAATTTCTGGGAAAATAAAAATTATTTTCGAATTTTCTCCTTCCAGAAGCTTCTAAGGTGGTTTTAACCATTTACCATGGATAGAGGTTTCGAATAACTACTCTAGATGTTTTATCTTCTTATGATCTTATCCTCCTTCATATGTGGATCTCAAGCCTAGATTGGTAAATCCTAAACTACCACTTTTACCCTATAAATCTACTACCTCCCATAGAGTTCGGGGTGGATTTTGGAGATTACTGGTGCCCTCATTCTACTTCTTTGAGCTTAAGGAATCATCATTCATTTATGCATTAGGGTTGAGTGTGAAGGTTTTCTTTATGGAAAGGAAGGACAAGACAATTGCGGATACATCTACAAAGCCAACATCTATAAATGGTTGTAACCCTCTCCTTCATTTATTTGTACAAAAAGCACTCTGTTTTCCTATACTTGTGTCATATTGATGCTTATGTATTTCAATGCCATTTTGACTCATTGATTAGAGACATTAGTTTATGCTATGTGGATATTGTAGTTCTCATGCTTGTTTTAGTCATTGTTGCAGGTTCCATTTATAACAATTGGAGCTAGAGTTGGAGATTACAAGCAAGGAGAGGAGGAGGACTTACTATAGATTCTAGGTAGGTCTCTTTTCCATATTCTAATATATATAAGTAAAACATAGATATTTTTTTCCCTTTGTTGTTTCTAGATCAGATCACTAGATCTAGTGAGTTCATTTTTATCTGCAGAAGTGAACTTTCATTATAAAAACTTGGCGACTCCACTGGGGATTGGGATTTCCCTTAGTGGTTCCTTGGCCTAAGCATTTTTAACCTTTCAAAGTGACCTTAATTGACTTATTCAGACAATAATTCACCTTAAGAAAACACAATTTTGAGCTTGGTAGGGTTTTTTGTGTTGTGTTTTGACCAAATTATCCCCAGTGCACTCTCTGTTATGAGATAAAGCGACCTGGTACAACCTCCCCTCTCTGGAAGTGTGATGGTTCGCATTGGTGCCCACTCTCCAAATGCGATGGTCCTATAGAATGAAAAAAATTGCATTTCTTTGTCTTGCTCTCCATTCTGCTTTGATCCAGAAGGTTTTCTTGAGTCTCTGAATTTGTTTGTCTCTGTAAAGCCATCATAGTGTTTACATTCGATTTTGTTAGCCTTTGATGAGAGTTTCTTTGATTTTTATTTCTTCTATTAATTAGGTTTTTGTAGAAATTTGGTTTGGTTGTTGATTAATTGAAGAAATTATTATATTACAGTCTCATTCAATGCTATTTCTTTCATCAATGATCTTGTTGCATCTTAGCTTTCATCACATTTGAAAATTAAAAGAAAAGAAATATTTTTTTTTGTTATATGCATTACATATAGGGTTTTGAATTTGAATTGGAGCAATTTCATTGAAGGATACGTTTAAGAAGTTTTTTTTTCCTGCATCATTGATTGCTACATTATTCTTTGTCTCTTCCATCTCATAGATAGATCTTCATCGAAAATAAAAGAGTTCTTGTTATCATACTAGTTGCATCATACGAAATTTAGATGAACTCATATTGTGAGCCTTGAAACTGAAACATAATTAAAGATCAACTTCTAAAATTTACTCTGTAAACCTAAGGATCATTTGGAAAATTAAATGACACACATAGAGGTCCAGGCTAGAGACTTTTTCCAGCATCTTTAAACGTAGGAGCTATCATTACTTGTTTGCATTACATTATGGGGGTAGTCAGTATTCCACATACGTAAGTATATTAGATCGCTCTCCACATACCCTTGGGTATATCGAATGGCGCTCCACATATGAAAAGTATATCAGAATACTTCCTATCATACAGGACACATTAGATAGCACTACCATGGACTGCACTCCTACGTACCTCCAGGTATATTTTGGAAGTCCCCCATAGGTTGTTATCCCTCCATAGGTAACCGAGTTGACCGCATTTTCCATTATGATACACTGAACACTACATTCGGGGAGATTTCCTACATGTACTGGAAATGGTATTCTGTAGTTCACAGTGACTTGGTAATCCTTATCTACCTAGTTGCCCCTTTGTTTTATTTTGTGTTTTTAATTTCTAAAATTGATTAATCCATCGTGGAAGAACACACTCAACAACCTCATCGTTCTCGTAGAATGCAAATATTTCCTCTACCTCTAGAGGAAACACCTAGTCGTCGTAAGAAAAAAAGACGCAAATTACCAAAACTGGTACTTCAAAAGCTTCCCCTTGTGGAACTATATCTTAAATCAATAAACTAGAATCATCACTTCCCATAAGTACTAATCCCGAAATTACATCTTTACTAGATGGTGAGTCTGATATAGTCGAAACTGAAGCCCTTGAAACTTTACTACGTAAGGTGATTGAACTTGAATTTCTAGATTCAGATACATTGAAACCTGAGGATATACAACCCGAGGAACCTCTATTAACTGAGCCTATCACTTCAGGGCCTTCTTATTCTCCTCCTCTGCCTTTGACTCAATCAAAACCTGTATATTTCAGTCCTGATGGAGAATAATTTTTTACCTGGTATTTTGAGTGTTGAGGAAATTACTAAAGAAGAGTCTCAACCTTCTTGTCCTATCCATTCAAGAGGGAATCCTCTTTATCAAGCTCATCCTTTCCTTACTCCTCATACTCTGATACAAGCTCCATCACCTAGCATATCTCGTTTCAACTCACCTTTGAGTTTCCCTTGATAAAATCATTTGGGAAGTTTAACCATGACTAAGTCAAAAACGGTTTCTCAACCTGTATATGCTATCATGAGTGAGTCAACCGAAGTTGCAACCACTTCTATGTTTGTGACTTCTCCTGAAACCAAGTTGTATGGTGGTCCATTGGTGCCACTTGGCTACCAATTATTATCTAGAACCTTTTCTGGTATGTTGACTAGTCCATGGACTTCTCCCTTGTCATCTTCATCTGGAATGTTATCTAGTACCTCTTTTATGAGAACCTCGCAACTTATCCCACTTGTTGCACCCCAACCTTCTTTGGAGCAACAATATGGCTCATTTATTAATGTATTGGGACATCTACAACAATATACTCCATTCTATACTGAGTACTCTCCTCTTGGGGGGAAGTTAGCTCCATATTCTCCTTATGCACCGGTAAGGGGGCAACCTATTGTTGGCATGTCTCCATCTATTGATAAAATGTCACGAGTTGGTGATCCATCCTATTCGAGTCATCCATTTCCAGGAATGGCTTCTAATCCTTGGAATCCTACGTCGCTTGTTCAACCTGGTTTGCTTTTGAATCAACTTCCCACTTCTCAACCTACCTCAGTCACACCCCAAGTTCCTACTTTCCAACCCATTCAATCCATACCTCAACCTACCCAATTTTACCTCAAGTAAGTCAACCTATCTAGGCTATATCTCCAACACAACCTATTCCGCCGGTATCTGGGATCTCTTAAATACCATTTAACCAACCTCTTCATGGTGCATTACAAAATCCACCACTTGGTTAGTCTACACCTCAGATGAAAGTAAATCAACATGTATGTGGTATGGCTAGGTACCAACTAGTCAACTCAATATAGGGATGATGCAAAATCCCTCTAGGAAACCATTCCAAAGTATCCCACAAATGCATGTTGGTGAAACTACTATTCCGTGAATGCATTATCAAGGGAAACATATTCAAACATAACTATTTCAGCCTTTTCAAGGTTATCATGGAACTGGACATCCCAACTACATTTACCCTGGTTATCAAAATCCTCCTTATCCTAGAATGAAAATACCAGTTGCTCAACCATTTCCATCATACACAAGATATCCTCAACTGGACTTTAATAGGAAGTTGCCATTTGTGGTGACCCTCAAGGTACTATATTTAACCCAGCTAACGAATGACCCTATTTGTCATTCTCCTTACTGGTTGATCATTTCTACAAATTGCCGAGCAATATTCCAAAATTCAATGAAAATCCTAGAGAAGACCCGTCTACTCATGTACTAACCTATAATTTATGGTGTTTGTTAGCACTCTGAAGTTTTCCTAGGCTGAAAAGGAAACTGCAGAGGTAGCCACAAACCACTTTCAAAGTTGTGATTTAGCCTTTCTAGCTTTAGAGAGGGCTCTCTCTGTATGATTTTTAATTTTAATGTTTAGATTTTAGGGTAGGTATGAAAAGAAAAGATATATTTTTTAAATTTTTGGTTGTAAAATGGAAGAGAAGTCCATTGGGCATGGAGTCATAAGATCTTCAGTAATCAATTAAAATAAAAAAAGGAGCATAAAACATGATGAGGTAGGAAAACTCCTGGATCTCATAGAGATGTTGTGGTGTGAATGAGATGAATGAGAATTAAGTTCAATTAAATATAGATCATACACTGATGAATTCTATACTTAATATCAGAAAGAAAACATTGATATTGTTTAACAAACTAGAGCAGAGTACTAAAAGTAAACTCGACCGTTAATCTTCTTGTAAACAATTTAGGAAGGAAAACATTCATGTGAAACTTGAAAGGAAACATATTTACAAAGAGGGAAACATCACCATTTGCTTGACACAAGAATCCTGAAACCAAACTGCCTCTATATTACTAAATTGATTACTTCAAATGTATTTCACTGCTTACAATTACAGAAAAATATTTTCTTCTTGCATAATCCAACCCTTACTGAGTCTTTTTACAAAATATTTATAGACTTTGTCTCGAATAAATTCAAACTTAAAATAAAAATTATTACAAAAAAATATCTACTAAAAACATGTAGATATTTCCAAAATAGAACTAAGTAATAGGAAATCTAGACTATTTCTGATTTTCTGTTTAGACTTTGAAGTGAACTGTTGCTGACTGTAGCTACTTTTTCTCTTCTTCTGTCCATTTGTTTCCAAAACTGTAGGATTTTTGTTTATATTTATTCAACCAGCTCTAGTAACTTATCCCATCGCTCTTCACTTGGAATGGAAAAATTTACCATGTTCTTGAATCTCTCATCTACTTTTGTGTATGTCTCAAAAGTTGGCTTATTCAGAAATAGATGATGAATTTCATGTTGAATAAAGAGATCATGTTGTAGGCCCTCCATGAAAGCTTCTCCACTTATAGTTCCTCTGACTTTAGCAAATTTAGATGCATCTACAACAATATTACATAATTGATCTTGATATTTTTCTAATGGAATCAATTTTCCATTAGAAGCTCTTAAGGTTGGGAGCTCTTTCTCCTGCAATACATTAAATTTTATGTTGAATATTTTTACTTGTAACTCCAATTCTTTGCACTTATTTTCTAATTGTACCATAATATTTTTCTTTGTCAACACTCTTTTGACTTCCATCACTGCATCTATTCTATCATGAATGTTGAGTTCTTCAAGCTCATCTTTAGTTTTGGAATTCAACATTTTTATAATCATGTGTGCTTCTGCTAGTCTGTGCTCAATTTCAACTTTTGTCTGCTCAATTACTGCCTTAACATTTTGCACCAACTCTTCTTGTTAAAAAATGATCTGAATGGATGGCCACAATTCTATAATATTTGCATTAATATTGTGCCAAATGCTGCACTTGGATTCTGCTAACATTTGAGTTGTAAGGGATTGATCTTCATATTTTTGAATTTGCTGAATTAATTTAAAATTATTTTGTACCTCTGCTAGGTATGCATTGTCTACTCTGATCTTGCTTTCTTCCATCTTTGTGAGTGTTGTTGTTAACTTCTCCTTTTCCTTATTTGTTAAAGATAATTCTCCTAAAGCTTGGGCTAGCTTCTTAGAAGAATATGAAGTTGATGCTTGTGCTGTTTATTGTGTTTCCTATTGTGTTGATGTACCTGCTGCTTCCAGCTGTTCCTTTTCCTTCAATAATGCTTCCATGTCCTGTTCCATAGTTTGGATTTGAACATTCTGTTCAACTACTATTTTGAACAATTTTTCTTTTTCCATCCCCAGATTGGTTACTTCTTTTCCCTGAGGGTGCTCTCTTATTGGAAGCTTAAGCTCTTTCTTGAGGGCTTGGATATTTGCATTTTTGTTTTTAATAATCTCCTCGGCTGCCTTGACATCACTAGGATCATATCCTAGTTTGATAATTAAATATTCTAAAGTTTTGATTCTGGTGTCTTTGGCTAGAGAAGACATTCTTTCAATCTTCAATTGTGAGTGCATATTATTCAGAGATGTTTGTAACTTAGAGGCATCCTTGGTTGAACTGGTTAGTGTTGAGTACATCATTTCATCTTCTTTCTTATGAAAATAGATTTGATCGATTGCATGAACCTTTTTGGTATCAATGAAAAATATGGAAGCCTTGTAATCTTTTGCACTTCTGGGAGCTGGCATTGTAGGTTCCAAAAAGGCCATTTGGAACTGCCCTTTTTCTGAGTCAAATGCAGATAGAAATCTGTGTTGGGTGGTGGCAGTTTGCTTCCAAAACTCTAAATATGTTGAATCCTTCAAAGCTTCATTTTTCAACTTGATTTCCTCGTATCTTGTAAAAATGCTACGTTGTACTAGAATATGAGATGTAGAAGAGATAGGAGACTGAGTTGTCTCCTCTATATATGGAAAAGAAGTGGTAGGAGTACTTGTCAAAACCATTGTACTTTTCTCCTGTGAATCCTTTTCTTCTGAGGATTCTTCTTGAATATTTATTACTTGAGGATTAGTCTTAGTAGTGGTATTTGGATCCTTCTTCCTCCTCTTGAAGACACAGAAGTCTGCAGCCTAAACTTATGAAGTTGTAGGGGACATACTCTCCCTCAGCCTCTTGATTTCTTTGTCCTTTGGAATAGGAGTTTTCGGAGATGATTGACTGACTATCTTCTCTTCAGCTTCATGTAATTTGTTCTCTGTCCATTGCTCTTGATTAACATACTTCTCTATCTTTTTCCTAGGTGTATGTGCATATGGAGTAGACTTCTGCTCAACTCTCAACTTTGAAATTATCCCTAATGGATCATAAGACCAAGTGAAGCTTGGTTTAAATTTCATCTGTTTTAATATTTCCTCCACTTCCTTTGTTGCTGCTCTGGTATTTACAATATATGGCCCAACATTTTCCTTCAATTTAAATTGTGCCTTCTTTTTATTTGACACAAAGTGAAATTCATCCATATTTAACATTTGTCTAGCATATTCAAGGGCAAAGATTCTCATTGGCACAAACACTGGTAATCTATAGGGAGGAATCTCACACCCATAGATTCTAATTTCTGTATAATTCTGGTATAAATACCAGTCTCCAACTTTTTATTTCTCTAATAGATGCAAAAACTTCTTGATCTCTGGTGAAATCCTTGGTATAGCATCACTGTTGAGTAGACACAAGGATGTATGTAGAAACTTATCCACAAAATCGGTGAATGAATAATCCTTTGAGTTTCTTCTGACTAAAGAAGTCTAATGAATGATTGATAATGGGGTACCCTGATCATCCATCTTCTGTAATTGGAACTTGAACCTATCTGCCTGGTACAATAACATCAGACTGTACAAAATCTGATTGGTGTTTGAACACACCTTCAACTTTAAATGTAAGAAATTGCTCATGTATAACATCTGATAAGAACTGATTGTAATTGAAAAGAATTGAAGGCTTCTGACCAACTACAAATACTGATAAAAACCCTAATACTACCTCATCTACCCACTGGTATCAGTGATAACCTAATAGACAAGTAACCATGGAAATGAATTGTCTTGACATCTCAGGGAAAATAGAAGCAGAGTATGGGGGATTTGTTCTGGGAAATTCAGAATTCTCAAGCATAAAAAATTCAAAAATATGGGCTCGCTGGGGGAAGGTAAGCTGTTTGTATAACTCCATAAGTGCATCAGTAGAAAATGGATGTAAAGAGGAATGGGGATTTATCTGAAGGGCTTGACATATGCTTTATGGAGTAATTGAAAACATAACTTCATTGTTTTGGGTGATTACTGCTTTTTGGCTGGGGAGGTACCTGAGATGACACTAGGTAGCGAATTCATGGAAAATGTGAGTTTGAGGAAAGGTAAATTGGGGGAGAAATGATTCCCATATACTTAAATCATCACTCTGGTCTAAATATTTCTATTTTTCCCAATTATGGAGCTCATACAAATCAAATTCACATTGGGTTTCAACTATCTTGTACTGGGTATCAATCAAGGGAGTCCTATCTAAATCAGGGACAAGGGGGTACCAAAGGATTTTCATCTGACATATTTTCCTTCCCTTTATGCGAAGACATCTTAATTTTAATGGGGAAAATTAGGGAAACAAAATTACCAGTTTGTAGTTGACTGAGAATTGCAGAAGGAGATCTTTGCAGAAGGCGCTAGTGAGCTTGGAGATCTTTCAATCTGAACCTACATGGATGCAATGAAAAGAAAAATGGAATAATACAGGTGGATACAGGATTTTATAAAGGGATTGGAGGGCGATCAACGAGATTATTACTGGTTTTGGAGAGGGGCATTAATGATAAATTCATACGTTGGCGGGAGAAATTTATTATCCAATGTCAACATGACTGTTAGCGGGTGATTTGAACAGTAACGATCATATGACATGGAGGGTAGGCGACGTGGACAGATGGGTGAGTGAAAAATGGCATGGGTGGATGGCGTGGAAGGAGGCGTGAGATGTTGGTTTTCGGGTGGGGGGAGTGGTAAATGGTATTGGGAAGGGACCCCTGAAAACACCTTAGGGCTGACATGTAGGTGTGGTGGTGTATTTGTAAACCACTCCCCCCCCCCCCCTGTTAAGCCCCGAAATCTCGGGGGGGAGGGGGGGGGGGGGTCTGAACGTTGTCCCTTGCCATTGATGTGGGAGGGGATGATCGTAACCGTCAAAAAGTGTAATTATTTTATAGGAAACAACAACACGTACAGTTTGTTAGAGTTGGTCTAGTAGCCCTCCATCAGCGATTAAAGCTCTTTGCATTTGCATAAGTAGGTGTCTCATCAGTGTCATCTCATTGCATTCCATTAGGCATGCCATAACCCTGATGGAGGAGCTGGTGTCTTTATTCCCCTCTTGGCAATGCTGGATCAAGTTGTTTCAGTCAATAAACTCTTTTAAGGTTGCTTGTCTTGTCTTGAGGTCAAAAGTCCTAGGTCTAGGGTTTGGGTCCAATTTGTCTTTAAGGTCAGGTCTTTAAAAGTCAATAAATGCCCAGCAGGCCAGAGGGATGACTATCAAAGTGTTTCTTCAAAAAGATTTCATCTTGTACAGCTAATTTTTACCTTGGATTTAAAAAACCCTGTTTTTAAAGCCCAAGGTCATTTTCTCAAATTTTTGTAAAAATTGTAAAAATTCAAAATTCTTTGAAAGTCAGCATGCAGCCCTGGTCCCCTTTGCCAAGATTCCTCAGAAGCTATCCCTGCAAAAATTTTCAAGAAAAACATCAGTTCAACCAATTTCAGGACAAAAGGAAACCATAAAATCAGCAGTTTTCAAATTTTGAAAAAGTGTCATGATAAAAACATTTGAAAGAGGGTTTGAAAGGAAATTAATTTAAATCAAAACCTATAAAGCTCCTCTCTCCCTCCCTTTAGTCTTCATTGTGCCTCAAAGTAATAGTGAAGAGTGATTGAAGAGGAATTGGGCGAAATTTCATAGAGTACCCGCGCGCGACCCGTTGAGCCTTGCGCGCGACCTGTTGGGTGAGCGCGACCCGTCAGGGTGCCCATCGCAGTTCAAAAAAAGCACAGGCGCGACCCGTCCAGCCTTGCGCGCGACCTGTTGGGAATTCTTCCACCAAATTTCGCCTGCAAGCTGCAAAACAACTCCGGATTGCTTCAAGGTTGCAGGTAGGCCTCCCATCATTAAAATACATTGTTTGCCAAAGCTTGAAAAGCATGAGGATGTATTTTAAAGTCATCATTTTGAAATAATGAGTCCAATGTATATTTGCTTAAGAAACTCAAAGTGTTAGTAAGGCTAGGGTTTGTCTTGCTGTTTTCAAGGTCATCCTCTTCACCCCCACTTTTTCCCTACATCCCATTTTCACCTCCCTCATCATTTTTACTCAATATCTCTACCAAAAATACCAAAAGCCCTAAAACCCTACCCCTATTCCTAAAAATCAAGAATCTAATCCTAAACCCTGTTTCTCATAAAAACTTTGCAAATGATAATTGTGTGATGGGGTATATCATGATTCCTTCCCTTAAACTCCCTATTTCATATATTTTTCCCAATTTCCCTTAAAAGTCTCCCTTCCCTAACATTTCCCTTGTGCTATTTGTCCCCTTGAAACAACATTTCAACAATTAAGCTAGCAGATTTTTTAGCAGAAGCAGCAGTACATTCCAGCCACTTTGCTCTCAAAACCATGTCAGAAACCGAGACCGACTATGAGCAAAGTGATGACCGTGAGTCAACTCCGGATGTTGAGGTACAAAGGAGGCCTCACAGGGGTGGTAAGAGTGGTCACCATAAGAGAGAGGAGCCCACCTCTTTGACCGATTTGCAGGCTTGTCCAATTGCAGTCACATGTTTCCGCTATCTGTCATGTTATGAATTTTGTGAAAGGATCTCTCAAATCCAGCATCACAGGGAATTGGCCCGCTTGTTTGTTTTGCATTTGCATGATGGGCATGTGAACCTGGCAGGGGTGGATTTTACATTGACACCTGAGATGATTGCCCAAGCAACAGGGATACCTAATATTGGAGAAGTGTGGAACAAGCGCAAACTGTTGGATAGATTTCAGTATGAGCCCTACATTAAACCTGCCTTTATGAGACACATGACTGGTGTAGTTCCTTTCAGATTTTTGAGGGATGAGTATGTTCCCTTGATGAGGCTTATCATGCGCTATTTCACCTGTGAGGGCAGATTTGCATCTTTGTATTCGTACCATATTCGCTTGTTGATGCATTTCACACGGGTACGGATGATGAACATACCAGTTTTCATATGCCGGAATATTGAGAGGATGGTGCCCTTGGTGCAGAGAAGGAGTCCAGCACAGCAGCACAGGAGCATCTATCATTATGGTTTGATCCAGCTTGTGGTCATACATCAGTTGGCTCAGCAGGGTATCCCATGGGAGGATTTTATCTCTCGGGATTTTTTCACAGCATCAGCATCATCACCCCCTGAGGTTGTTCATGAGGAGGGAGGGCCTTCACGGCAGCATGATATTCCTGAGACCAGACATGTCAGCTCTCCTCCATTGGTCACATATCAGAGAGGCCACAGGGCCTTATTTGCAGCAGCTCGGCGAGTATTTTCTCCACATCAGGTGGAAGGGGTCTCGCCGTCTTCATCAGCTCAGCGAGTGTTATCTCCACATCAGGTGGAAGGGGCCTCGCCTTCTTCAGTAGCAGAGATACCAGAGAGAGGCAAACAGCCCAAGATTGATGAGGGGCCATCAGGTGTTCCAGGCATAGAGGTGGTTGATATTGACATCATTTCTCCTAGCCTAGAGTCAAAGGAGATCATTCAGCACCTAAGAGCTGAAAATGACTCATTACGGAAAATATTGGACATGGAAAATTGGACAATCACCTACTTAGATCAGCGCAACAAGCAACTTGAGGAAGAGCACACTCTTGATGAGTTGCGGAGGATCCATGAGGACCGCAACTTGGCGCGCAAGAGACCCGGTGACTTGGTGCCCGTTGAGCGTGAGGCTATGCTTCTACAGGTCAATGCTCATTTGGAGAGGCTGCTGGCCAAGGCCAATAAAGATAAGGACCTGCTCCGGAACATGAAAAACCACTATTGGGCCCGAATGCATGTATGCAAGGCGAAAATGAAGGTGATCCAAGGGCGGTTAACCAAAGCACTAAAACAAAGGAAAAGGCCCGATCCCCTCCACATCTTGGTTGAGGCTTCTTTGAAGGATCATGGTGTTAAATAACTCACTTCCAGCACAAAATTCTAAAAATTTTGAGCATTTTTGGTCATTTGTGATATTTTTTGGCAAAAAACAGGTTTTCTCCACCAACGGGTCGCGCGCCGCGCGCGACCTTTTCGTTGGGAAACTCCTTTTTGGGAAAACTCAGAATTTTTGGATTTGTCATGCAAAGATACACTTGCTCAGCCATTTCCAAGAAATTTCACCAAGTTTTGGGCCTCCAGAAAGTCAAAAAACAAGCAAAAAATGACTTTCTGCCACCTTTTTGACACACAGGAAGCAGCCTTGGGAGATTGCAAGTTTGGAGGGGCAAATGACCACCAAATTCAGAATTCCACTTGGGTTGGAAAGTAGACATCCAGACCTTTCCAACAAGCCCACTTTTGCCTCATTTGGACACCTGGAAGTACCTCAAAATCAGCTCCAAAGTAGCGCGACCCGTTGGGCAGTTTTCACAGGAATTCATCTACAGCTCAGGAATTCGCCCAGCTTTGACCAGTTTTGACTTGTGATGGGATTTTTCACCCTTTTTGATGTAATTAATGTATTTTCATGATGACATGACACTTATTTACCTATTCTAGAAGATTCATTCATGTGATAGGTAAAAATTTAATGAATGAATTGGTTTCCTAGTTTGTAGAGGCAAGTTGTTTTGACTGCCTAGTTTTTAGTACTCAGTTTAGAATTGGTTGAAACAGCTCCTAGGATAGTGAGCTCGACCCCTAGAGGCAAGGAAAGATGTTAGATTGCCTATATTATGTACTTTCTTGGTCATTTTCATGGTTGGACTCTTGAGGGAGAAAGCTCTATTGTATTATTCATTGTATCTCTGCAGTTTTGGCAAAGGAAGAAAGACTAGGGTTTTGCAGTCCTTTTTGGGATTCCTGTGGTTACATGTATTGATGGTGTGTTTCTCTTTGTACTTGTAAAATTGTTATGTGATTCGTCTTCTTACTTTTCCTTCTGCAAATTAGGCAAATGAAGTGTTAAAGTAGAATTCATGATTGCCATGCTCTGCTTTTAAGTTTTCTTAATATTTATGTTTCCATCTGTCTAAAGAGAACTCTTGAAGGTTTCTTGTTCTCTTTAGCTCCTCACCAGTCATTCTTATCCATTCATTTAATTTAAAGGCATCAGTACAGTCTCCTACCTTTCCCCAAAGAACCCCCTGCAAAAACTGTGTCCAATCCCCGCACCAGAATTGCCTTTCCCCAATTTTCCACCAAAACCCTAAAAATCCCAAATTAAACCTTTTGATCAGTTTACTAGCCTAAAATCAGTGTTTCCTCATTGGCTATCTCGTCCATTGAAGATCTTTACCGAGATAGACCGGAGAGAGCCCTCTCCTGCCCCATAGGGCTAGCTACGAGGCTAAGTGGTTTGATGTTGCCTTGAAGTTTACCTTTCTCAGCCTGAGGTGAAATTTCAAGCGCTAACATATTGGCGACCATACTGGGGAGAACAAACTTTTTTGTGGATTGATGTGTTTGTTTCATAAGTCTTAGACGGAGCCTGAAGTTATGCCAGGTAGCCTTCGAAACGCTTTTGCTTTGCATTAGCGGAAGTAGATAAACGCTGCTTCAGTCAATCTCCGTGAGCTTGTGAATACAGCCACCTCGATTGTATTTCACCCCAGTATATTTGTAAACTCTAAACTTTTGGATGATTGGTTAAGAGTTTTCACAGGCTGATTGGCTATTTGTTCCTTGATATCCAAACTGGCTTCAGATTCTGGTCACATTTTCAAGTCTCATTCATGTCCAGCTGTTTTTGAATATCTTGAAGACATTGATTTTGACGAGAGTTTCGAGTTGTCCTTGTTCAAAACTAAATCTAAAAGTGCACTTGATTCCCTAGTTCCCAATCCTGATTTTGCTGCTGCCCTTGAAATTGAGAGACACAATAGATTGGTTGACAATTTCATCCTAAGATCTCTTCAGTCAGATATTCACGCTACAAATCCTGCTGAGTTCGTTGAAACTAATCTGTTCATATCGGATCCACTATCACGGCGCATGAGAAGTCTAATCCTCCTTTTATTTCTGTTTCTCCTATAATCACTTATCCGAAATCTACAGTTGTTTCGCCCTCTACATCCCATACCACTTCTCCTCCTCATACTCCTCATACTACAACTACACTCACTCCACCTGCTACTCCTAGACCCAATCTATCTAAAGCAATGGCTGCCCGATTTGCTCCTCTTGCTCTTCCCCAAAATCTGCCTGATATGCCAGCCGATTATCAGAGTAAAATTCCCATGTTTGATGGCACTCCACAAAGTATCTCTGCTCAGCAACATATAGACAAAATGACGACTTTCTTTGATCTATATGAGATAGATGAGGAGGATGTAACTATGCATTTGTTTGTACAAACATTTGATGGCGAAGTAAGAAAGTGGTTCAGAGGTTTGACAGCCCGGAGCATCGCTACTTTAGAAGCACTTCAAAGGCAGTTTTTAGATCGATGGGAAATCAGAAAGGATCCGCTTCAGATTAATGCCGAATACAACAACCTCAAGCGTAATCATGGTGAGTCCGTTCAAGATTACATAATCAGATTTAATACAGTGTACAATGCTATTCCCGATGATTTGAGACCGTCAAGAAAATCAGCACTTCTTAAATTCCCGGATGGCTTTGATCCGGAGATGGCTTATTCATTGTGAGATAGAGATCCGCCTACGTTGGAGGATATGCAGAAAATTGCTGTTAGTGTTGAAGCGAATCTGAATGATAAAAGAGCGAGGATGAAGGCGGAAAAGCGAGTCACAATCAAAGAAGAAGCTTCTACATCAGATCAGCTCCTCCGTAAGGTTGAAAAGATTGAAAGAGCACTTGAACATACTCATCTCAGCAAGCCGGAACCGCAGATCCGTAATCCTAATTTCCGAGGTCCGCAACAGCCGCAATATAGAATCAAACAGCGTGAAACAAGAGCACAAGAGGCAGCAGTTCAGCAGCAAATTAAACCCCCTTTTCAGCAGAATTTTGTTAGTCAAGAATCAGAGGATGAAGGAGATACGGTGGGGGAGGAAAATCACTTTTTCACTCCTGATGATCTGCCTACCTATATTACAGAAGAAGAAGAATTTGTGAGAAATTCAGTTATACATCAAGATGAGCATTATATCTTATCAAATGAGGCAGTACTTGAGGAAGAATCGGAGGAATACCAAAGGGGATATCTCAATGCTTTGTCCGCTCAGCAGAGGCAATTAAGAAACCAAGCTGTTCCCATAAATCCCATTCAAAAAAAGAAAGATACTTCAGCAAAGAATGATTCAGCTTCCCCACAGACAAAAGGAAAAGACATAATTGATCCTTCAGCAAGTGAATCATCATCAGCAAACAGGATGGATCAGCCATCAAGCACATCGAGAGATAAAGTTGAAAGAAGAGAAGTTCCGGTTAAAGAAGGTGAGAAGGTTTCAGCTTTCAGTTTGGAGAATGAAATTTCAAAGTTGAAAGTGTCCATTCCTTTGACGGAAATCATGAAGAACAACACTTACCGAGGCCAAATCTCCAAGATGTTGAATTTTGATCCAATGCTAGACACGGTGAATGTAGAAGACGATCAGCCGGAATTGATTTTTGGGCCTGCTTTAAATGGTGAGTCTCCCGAAAGTGATGTTCCTCCATTCTATATCAGTTTGCGATTGCATGAGTATGTTTTACATAATGCTATGTTTGACTCGGGAGCTTCGCATAACTTGATGCCGAAAGCAATTATGGAAAAGCTGGGACTAGACATCACAAGGAAATATCATGATTTGTATTCATTTGATTCCAGCCGGGTAAAATGTATTGGTTTGATCAAGGACTTGGTGGTAAGCCTAGATCAAATCCCAGCAAAGAATGTTTTGATGGATGTGGTGGTGGTGGATATTCCTCCGCGGTTCGGCATGTTGCTTTCGAGATCTTGGGGAGCCAAGCTCAAAGGTACACTTCAGCTTGATTTTTCTTATGCTACAATCCCGGTCTTTGGTCAGATGAGGAAGCTATATAGGGAGCAAAAGATGAAATACATGATCACTAGTAAGGACAAGCCAGTGAATCATCCTGTAAATTATGTACATACAGATTTGGAATCGTTTGTTTTGTTTGCTGATAATTTTAATGAGATAGATAGCCAGTTGGTTCAAGCAGAAGATATACCAGATATTACAGAAAATTTTAGAGAAATTTTGAGAAAAGAAAGTGAAGAAAGAACCGATGTCATGGATCCAACAGCTGAAATGAATGGGCAGCAGCCAGAAAGTGCAGAGACATCACAATTTCAGCATTTAGAAGATGATGAGGATGGTCTTTGGACCATGGATTTTGATGGCGCTGTGGGCAGCGATGGTGCTGGTATAGGTGTGTGGATTCGAAGCCCATTTTCTGTCCGAAACAAAGTCCCAAGCAAGGTACGAGTATGCTCTTACAAATTGGCATTTGATTGTTCAAACAATGAGGCGAAATATGAGGCTCTCATTGTTGGCTTGAAAATCCTTCGGAAGCTGAAGGCAAAGAAGATAGCAGTATATGGCGACTCCGAGCTGGTTATAAAGCAAGTGAAAGGTGAGTTTCAGGCCAAGCATCCTCGTATGCGAGCATATCGAAATGCTGTCCTAGATATCTTGAAGCTGTTTTCCGAACATACTTTGACATGTGTGCCCCGTATCCAAAATGGTGTTGCGGATGCATTGGCTAAGGCAGCAAGTAATCTAAAAATTCCCATGAATTTCAGCAATAAGTTTGAGATTTATGTGAAGCACCGTCCTACAGTCCCAGACAATCAAAGATGTTGGCAAGTTTTCCAAAATGATGAGGAAATCAAGGATTTTCTGCAAGTTGAAGGTAAGTTCGAAGACATTTCCATAGATACCGAACCCGAGGGAGTAAATCAAATGGATGTATTGCAGCTTAAAGATAATTTCATTCCTAAAGGATTAATTCCTTTGGAAGAGTTGTTCGATCAAGACGATGCGGCTCGCAAACCAACCTTGAGACCAACAGAAGAAGGTGTCGAAGAAGTGAATCTCGGAACAACTGAAAATCCAAAGATGGTGAAACTATCGAAAGCATTGTCGCCAAAGGTAAAGAAAGAGTATATCAGATTGTTGTCTTCATTTTCTAATGTTTTTGCATGGGATTATTCAGATTTGAAAACTTATGACACAAGTATCATTCAGCATACCATCCCTATAAAGCCAAATCAAAAGCCTTTCCGACAAAAGTTGAGAAGAATTAATCCTAAGTTGCTGCCATTGATCGAGAAGGAAGTTAACAGGTTGTACAAGTCAGGAATTATAGTGCCAATCAGATTTTCTGATTGGATTTCCAACTTGGTGCCCGTGAGAAAGAAGACCAGTGAGATCCGCTTGTGTATAGACTTCAAAAATCTGAACAAGGTGTCGTTAAAGGACAATTATCCGCTGCCCAAGATGGACCATATATTGCAGCGGGTAGTTGGGGCATCAAGGATGTCACTACTTGATGGTTATTCCGGCTACAATCAGATTTTGGTGCATGAGGATGACCGCGACAAGACTGCATTCACTACTCCATGGGGAACATTTCATTATGCCAAGATGCCATTTGGATTGAAAAATGCAGGTGCCACCTTTCAGCGGGCGATGGACATGGCCTTTGCTAATGAGAAGGATGTCTTTTTGGTCGTTTATCTTGATGATTTAACTGTGTTTTCTAAGTCTGATGAAGAGCATCTGTATCATTTAACAATGGTGTTTCAAAAGTGCAGAAAATATGGTATCTCATTGAATCCAAAGAAGAGTCTTTTCGCCATGAGTGAGGGCAAGTTGTTGGGCCACATCATTTCCAAAGATGGCATTCGTATAGATCCTGCACGTGTGGAAGCTATTCAACAATTAGAGCAGCCCCGAAACAAGAAAGAGATTCAGTCTTTCAATGGCAAGTTGAATTTTCTGCGCTGCTTCATTCCGAATCTTGCTGAGCACCTTAGAGAAATCACTAACATGCTTAAAAAGGACAGCCAGCTCAAGTGGACCGAAGAGGCGGTAAAGTCTTTCAATTTGGTAAAGTTAATTTTATCCTCAGCCCCAACTCTAATCAGCCCAGATTATACACAAGATTTTATTTTATTTTCATTTGCTTCTGAGCATACATTGGCAGCTGTGCTCATGCAAAAGAGAGATGGAGTTGAGAAGCCCATCGCTTTTTTCAGTCGTATTATAAGGGACGGAGCGCTGAAGTATAATATCATTGAAAAACAAGCATTGGCGTTGGTAAAAGCTTTGAAGGACTTCCGTGTGTACATACTGAATTCTCACATTTTGGCATATGTTCCTAATGCGGCTGTTAAAGATGTTTTGGTACAAGTGGAACCGGAAGGAAAGCGGGGTAAGTGGATTGCTGCACTGTTGGAGTATGATGTGGAAATCAAGCCTACCAAGCTGATCAAGGGCCAAGGTCTCGCTAAATTGATGGCTGAAACAAATCTCCATGTCCTAGACATTAATTTAATTGCTGCCTTGTCCGACGAAGATGAAGAAAATTCAGCGCTACAGGTATCTGATATCTTTATTTCCTCCCCTTGGTATGCTGATATTATATATGTGCTTCAAAATTTGTCTTCACCTCCCGGGATGCCTCGAAACAAAGCTAGGACATTGAAATTAAAGGCTGCCAAATTTTGCATCCTCAAATCTGCACTATACTGGAAAGACCCCGGTGGCATATTGCTGAATTGTTTGGTCGAGGAGGAAGCTAAGAGAGCTGTAGAGGATTTTCACAAAGGTGATTGCGGGGGTCACTTGTTTTGGAAGACCACGGCAAACAAGATCTTAAGGGCCGGTTTTTATTGGCCTTCGTTGTTTTCAGATGTATATAAGGCAGTCAAAAGTTGTCATGAATGTCAAATTTTTCAAGGAAAGCAGAAATTACAGCCCTTGCCTCTCAAGCCCATTGAAGTCAGTGCACCATTTCAGCAGTGGGGCTTAGATTTCATCAGCGAAATTCATCCAGCATCTTCCGGGCAGCATCGATGGATATTGACAGCCACCGATTACTTCACGAAATGGATTGAAGCCATTCCCACCCGGCAGGCCACGGACTTGGTAATTATTTCTTTCCTTGAAAATAACATATTGTCACGTTTCGGCTATCCACATAAGTTGATCACAGATAATGCAGCAGCGTTTAAATCAAAGAAGATGGTTGACTTTTGCTACAAATATAACATCAGCTTGGGGCATTCAACCGCCTATCATCCGCAAGGAAATGGGCTGGCTGAATCTTCGAATAAATCATTGGTAAACATCATAAAGAAGTTGCTGGAAAACAATAAGAAGAGCTGGCACAAACAGTTAGTAAATGCATTATGGGCTGATCGTGTAAGTCAGAAAAAGTCAATTGGTATGTCACCTTTTGAACTAGTTTATGGGACAGATGCGGTGTTTCCTACTTCACTTAGTATTCCGGTAGCAAAGTTGCTTCAAGAAACTAGTGGCGAGGAGGATCCAATGCAAAGGCGGATCAGTCAAATGATTCATTTACAGCAGACCCGTGAGGAGGTTCTTCAAAATACTCTTAAGTTGCAAGAGCGCATAAAGAAAATCTATGACAGAAAAGCAAAGCCGGATGATTTCCAGATAGATGATGTTGTTTTGAGGTGGGATGCCCGAAATGAAGACAAAGGGAAACATGGAAAGTTTGATAATTTATGGAAAGGTCCTTACAAAATTGCAGCATACCGTGGTCCAAATGCCTTTCTTCTCAAAGAAATGAACGGTGATGATTGTCTTGGAGGGTCGGTCAATGGCCGGCTGCTCAAGAGGTATCATGTCTGAGTATTTTCTGCTCTAGTCATTATCATTGTAATTACCATTTTACTTTTATTCCGCTGCAAGTGTGAACTGATCTTTCATCTTTAGTCTGGGGCTCGTGGTGAAGGCTATAATTCTGAAGATGGAGATTAGTTGGTGTGAATTTTTTATGTCATTTTTATCAGTCAATTTTCTGTACGAAGTTGAGTTAGTTTGTGTCAAATTTAGTCCAATTTTCAGTCAGTTGTCAAAGTCAATAAAGCTCTCCCAATTTGGGTCGCATGTGTAAATAATGAATCCATTGCCCAATGATTATAAAGCACTGGTCTGCTCTCCCAGAGGTCTAAGGTTCTTGGTACCTCCAAGGAGCTACCATCCCCATTGGAGCCAATGTTAGAGTCGGTCTAGTAGCCCTCCATCAGCGATCAAAGCTCTTTGCATTTGCATAAGTAGGTTTCTCATCAGTGTCATCTCATTGCATTCCATTAGGCATGCCATAACCCTGATGGAGGAGCTGATGTCTTTATTCCCCTCTTGGCACTGCTGGATCAAGTTGTTTCAGTCAATAAACTCTTTTAAGGTTGCTTGTCTTGTCTTGAGGTCAAAAGTCCTAGGTCTAGGGTTTGGGTCCAATTTGTCTTTAAGGTCAGGTCTTTAAAAGTCAATAAATGCCCAGCAGGCCAAAGGGATGACTATCAAAGTGTTTCTTCAAAAAGATTTCATCTTGTACAACTAATTTTTACCTTGGATTTAAAAAACCCTGTTTTTAAAGCCCAAGGTCATTTTCTCAAATTTTTGTAAAAATTGTAAAAATTCAAAATTCTTTGAAAGCCAGCATGCAGCCCTGGTCCCCTTTGCCAAGATTCCTCAGAAGCTATCCCTGCAAAATTTTTCAAGAAAAACATGAGTTCAACCAATTTCAGGACAAAAGGAAACCATAAAATCAGCAGTTTTCAAATTTTGAAAAAGTGTCATGATAAAAACATTTGAAAGAGGGTTTGAAAGGAAATTAATTTAAATCAAAACCTATAAAGCTCCTCTCTCCCTCCCTTTAGTCTTCATTGTGCCTCAAAGTAATAGTGAAGAGTGATTGAAGAGGAATTGGGCGAAATTTCATAGAGTACCCGCGTGCGACCCGTTGAGCCTTGCGCGCGACCTGTTGGGTGAGCGCGACCCGTCAGGGTGCCCATCGCAGTTCAAAAAAAGCACAGGCGCGACCCGTCCAGCCTTGCGCACGACCTGTTGGGAATTCTTCCACCAAATTTCTCCTGCAAGCTGCAAAACAACTCCGGATTGCTTCAAGGTTGCAGGTAGGCCTCCCATCATTAAAATACATTGTTTGCCAAAGCTTGAAAAGCATGAGGATGTATTTTAAAGTCATCATTTTGAAATAATGAGTCCAATGTATATTTGCTTAAGAAACTCAAAGTGTTAGTAAGGCTAGGGTTTGTCTTGTTGTTTTCAAGGTCATCCTCTTCAACCCACTTTTTCCCTACATCCCATTTCCACCTCCCTCATCATTTTTACTCAATCTCTCTACCAAAAATACCAAAAGCCCTAAAACCCTACCCCTATTCCTAAAAATCAAGAATCTAATCCTAAACCCTGTTTCTCATAAAAACTTTGCAAATGATAATTGTGTGATGGGGTGTATCATAATTCCTTCCCTTAAACTCACTATTTCATATATTTTTCCCAATTTCCCTTAAAAGTCTCCCTTCCCTAACATTTCCCTTGTGCTATTTGTCCCCTTGAAACAACATTTCAACAATTAAGCTAGCAGATTTTTTAGCAGAAGCAGCAGTACATTCCAGCCACTTTGCTCTCAAAACCATGTCAGAAACCGAGACCGACTATGAGCAAAGTGATGACCGTGAGTCAACTCCGGATGTTGAGGTACAAAGGAGACCTCACAGGGGTGGTAAGAGTGGTCACCATAAGAGAGAGGAGCCCACCTCTTTGACCGATTTGCAGGCTTGTCCAATTGCAGTCACATGTTTCCGCTATCTGTCATGTTATGAATTTTATGAAAGGATCTCTCAAATCCAGCATCACAGGGAATTGGCCCGCTTGTTTGTTTTGCATTTGCATGATGGGCATGTGAACCTGGCAGGGGTGGATTTTACATTGACACCTGAGATGATTGCCCATGCAACAAGGATACCTAATATTGGAGAAGTGTGGAACAAGCACAAATTGTTGGATAGATTTCAGTATGAGCCCTACATTAAACCTGCCTTTATGAGACACATGACTGGTGTAGTTCCTTTCAGATTTTTGAGGGATGAGTATGTTCCCTTGATGAGGCTTATCATGCGCTATTTCACCTGTGAGGGCAGATTTGCATCTTTGTATTCGTACCATATTCTCTTGTTGATGCATTTCACACGGGTACGGATGATGAACATACCAGTTTTCATATGCCGGAATATTGAGAGGATGGTGCCCTTGGTGCAGAGAAGGAGTCCAGCACAGCAGCACAGGAGCATCTATCATTATGGTTTGATCCAGCTTGTGGTCATACATCAGTTGGCTCAGCAAGGTATCCCATGGGAGGATTTTATCTCTCGGGATTTTTTCATAGCATCAGCATCATCACCCCCTGAGGTTGTTCATGAGGAGGGAGGGCCTTCACGGCAGCATGGTATTCCTGAGACCAGACATGTCAGCTCTCCTCCATTGGTCACATATTAGAGAGGCCACAGGGCCTTATTTGCAGCAGCTCGGCGAGTATTTTCTCCACATCAGGTGGAAGGGGTCTCGCCGTCTTCATCAGCTCAGCGAGTGTTATCTCCACATCAGGTGGAAGGGGCCTCACCTTCTTCAGCAGCAGAGATACCAGAGAGAGGCAAATAGCCCAAGATTGATGAGGGGCCATCAGGTGTTCCAGGCATAGAGGTAGTTGATATTGACATCATTTCTCCTAGCCTAGAGTCAAAGGAGATCATTCAGCACCTAAGAGCTGAAAATGACTCATTACGGCAAATATTGGACATGGAAAATTGGACAATCACCTACTTAGAGCAGCGCAACAAGCAACTTGAGGAAGAGCACACTCTTGATGAGTTGCGGAGGATCCATGAGGACCGCAACTTGGCGCGCAAGAGACCCGGTGACTTGGTGCCCGTTGAGCGTGAGGCTATGCTTCTACAGGTCAATGCTCATTTGGAGAGGCTGCTGGCCAAGGCCAATAAAGATAAGGACCTGCTCCGGAACATGAAAAACCACTATTGGGCCCAAATGCATGTATGCAAGGCGAAAATGAAGGTGATCCAAGGGCGGTTAACCAAAGCACTAAAACAAAGGAAAAGGCCCGATCCCCTCCACATCTTGGCTCAGGCTTCTTTGAAGGATCATGGTGTTAAATAACTCACTTCCAGCACAAAATTCTAAAAATTTTGAGCATTTTTGGTCATTTGTGATATTTTTTGGCAAAAAACAGGTTTTCTCCACCAACGGGTCGTGCGCCGCGCGCGACCTTTTCGTTGGGCAACTCCTTTTTGGGAAAACTCAGCATTTTTGGATTTTTCATGCAAAGATACACTTGCTCAGCCATTGCCAAGAAATTTCACCAAGTTTTGGGCCTCCAGAAAGTCAAAAAACAAGCAAAAAATGACTTTCTGCCACCTTTTTGACACACAGGAAGAAGTCTTGGGAGATTGCAATTTTGGAGGGGCAAATGACCACCAAATTCAGAAATTACACTTGGGTTGGAAAGTAGAAATCCAGACCTTTCCAACAAGCCCACGTTTGCCTCATTTGGACACCTGGAAGTACCTCAAAATCAGCTCCAAAGTAGCGCGACCCGTTCAGAAAGAGGGCGCGACCTGTTGGGCAGTTTTCGCAGGAATTCATCTACAGCTCAAGAATTCGCCCAGCTTTGACCAGTTTTGACTTGTGATGGGATTTTTCACCCTTTTTGATGTAATTAATGTATTTTCATGATTACATGACACTTATTTACCTATTCTAGAAGATTCATTCATGTGATAGGTAAAAATTTAATGAATGAATTGGTTTCCTAGTTTGTAGAGGCAAGTTGTTTTGACTGCCTAGTTTTTAGTACTCAATTTAGAATTGGTTGAAACAGCTTCTAGGATAGTGAGCTCGACCCCTAGAGGCAAGGAAAGATGTTAGATTGCCTATATTATGTACTTTCTTGGTCATTTTCATGGTTGGACTCTTGAGGGAGAAAGCTCTATTGTATTATTCATTGTATCTCTGCAGTTTTGGCAAAGGAAGAAAGACTAGGGTTTTGCAGTCCTTTTTGGGATTCCTGTGGTTACATGTATTGATGGTGTGTTTCTCTTTGTACTTGTAAATTTATTATGTGATTCATCTTCTTATTTTTCCTTCTGCAAATTAGGCAAATGAAGTGTTAAAGTAGAATTCATGATTGCCATGCTCTGCTTTTAAGTTTGCTTAATATTTATGTTTTCATCTGTCTAAAGAGAACTCTTGAAGGTTTCTTGTTCTCTTTAGCTCCTCACCGGTCATTCTTATCCATTCATTTAATTTAAAGGCATCAGTACAGTCTCCTACCTTGCCCCAAAGAACCCCCTGCAAAAACTGTGTCCAATCCCCGCACCCAGAATTGCCTTTCCCCAATTTTCCATTAAAACCCTAAAAATCCCAAATTAAACCTTTTGATCAATTTACTAGCCTAAAATCAGTGTTTCCTCATTGGCTATCTCGCCCGTTGAAGATCTTTACCGAGATAGACCAGAGAGAGCCCTCTCCTGCCCCGTAGGGCTAGCTACGAGGCTAAGTGGTTTGATGTTGCCTTGAAGTTTACCTTTCTCAACCTGAGGTGAAATTTCAAGCGCTAACAAAGTCAACTTTATTCCGAATAGTTAAAACAAAGTTTAATAAAACATTTCATTTGGAGGCATTTGAACTAGTGCGCCCTTTGGGGTTTTATTCCTATTTTTTATTTATTTCTTTTTATATTTTCCCCCTTCATTTTTTTCTTCTATTTTTCTTTCTTTTTCTATTTTTCTATTTTTCTTTTAAAATGAGAAATAATTTGTACAATATCCTAGTGGCACAAATGGCTATATAATCATACTGGACTACTATATTTATAGAACCCTAACCATGTTCATCCAACTCCTTAAATGACGACTCAATTTGTTTACGACTTTTCCAGAGAACTCTTACTGGTACGGAAACTAAGTGGTATGTTGAATTGCCACGAGATTCATTTGACAACTTCAATGCCTTGGAAACTACGTTTATGACCCATTTTCAATTAGCTATCCAATACGAAACTGGAACCAAGATTTTGACCTCTTTGAAATAGTCTAACTCCACCCATATCTCTAATCATACACATCAATGGAGGTGCCAACATCGATTGGTCAAAATTTTCATTCCTGATCAGTTATTGGCTGAATGGTTTATTAAATATTTGTTGCCATCCATAATTGAAGACTTTGCTAAAGGTAGAGTTGCTACTGAAGAGAAACTCATTGCTCGTGCCCAATACCTTGATTTGATTTTTACTCAATCTGGTACGCTCTATGACAAGATACCCAATGCTTTGCGACCTCAACATACTGTTTTGCTACCTCCCACTAAATAATCACATGCCGTTGATTGTGCAATTGGTTTTGCTAGTTAGTATATAGTGAGTAAACTATTTGGTTCATTTGTTGTTGTGACTACTCAAAACCCATCCTCTCCTACTCCTACAACTACTTTCAAGATTAATGCCGTTTAGTATATGAAAGGAAAGTCTCAACAACCTGGAAGTAAGAAGAAAGGTAAAGGAAAGAAGAAGAAAGAAAATTATTAGCAGGAAAAGCAAAATAATCAGTCTTCTGATGACAAAAGAAATCCTCGTTATCCTTTCCTTATTTGTAATGAAGAACATTTTAATAGGGACTGTCCACATCAGGCAAAAGTTAATCAATTCCTAAAGTCATCATCTAACACACTCATTGTGTTAACATATCCATTTCCTAACCAATAAACGAATATGGTTGCAAGAGATCAAGCTTCGCCTTCCTAGGTTATGATGTTATCTTCCACCAAACATAAAGATTAAATCATGGTGGCTACAAGAAATAAAGACTATGGTAACCCGAATCCTTCGAATGGTAAGGCTAATGATCAACATTCCAACACCACTCAATCTACTTCGGATCCTTCTCCAAATGTGATACCGACTGAATTAACCATTAATCCTCTTAAATATGTTATCCATAAATCAACATTCAATCCTTGTGCGAGAGTGACAAAAGATTACAATATAGCTGAGGACTTAGCTCAAGTTCCTTCTGCTATGTCAGCTCTTGAGGTATTACATAATTTTCCTTCCCAAAATAGGTCTTTATGTGTAGAAATTGGAGGGATATATCCTTCGGATTTGAGTCTTTTGGTTTTTAACCACGAAAACCATACTTCTAAACTTCTACCCCAACTGGCATTCATGATCTAAGTTGTTATTAGAAGTAAAACTATCCATCAAATTTGCACAAAAGGGAATGGTAAGCTAGAGTTAGGGCTTGTGCAACTATGTTAAGTAAAGAGAGAGTTTGAAGGTTGAGCTTGTGTTAGTGCAGGGATTATTTGAAAAAATGCATTGTAAAATAATAAGATACGAGAATATGTGCCATTGCACGATTGGGACAATAGGCAAGGTAAAATAAGGATTGAAAAATGGCTAAGTGTGGGGGTGATGAGGGTTTTGGAAACGTAGGAAGAATAGTAGGTGAGAAAAGCTCTTAATGTGTCTGTATGAGAGTATATATAAGCATAGGGGGGATTGTGAAAGGTCAAAGGGTTGAGGAGCTGAAAGGTTGTGCCAAAGAAACATAAGAAAGCCAATAATGACATAGGTGGGGCACAAAATCATACCTCACATGTAGTGTGATCGCTACGTCCTTGGTGGTTATAAAAACCCCAATAGGAGAGGAACATAATACTATGCTTCAACACGCTAATGAGTAAGGGGCTCGAGCGACAAGGATACACTATGAAAATTACTTTGGGTGTTGGCCCTTTTATAGTTTTTCGCACATGCGAGGAGGGTTAATGTCAATTAAATGCCCCTTTGTGACAGAGATTGCATGATATATTAAGGTAGTGTGCTACATTGGACAGGTGTGCAGTGTGGCACTAGGAATATGTACAATGCACTACTCTGTGAGGTAGTGATGCGCTAAGATACTAAAGAGTGTTGCATCACAATGAAAAAGTACAATGCACTAAGCTCTTTTCAAAAGTGCACAAGTGTATTGATTTTTCTTTGCTGACTCATAGAGAAACAAGGATGTTTATCAATTGAAAACAAAAGAAGGGGGACTCCAAATTTTAGTATATGTCGAAAATTTGGGGCTATTAGAGTTGCTAAAACAATTGACAATTAACTAGTAGGAACTCAGGGTCTCTGGTTCAACCCTTATTTATGGCAGAGCCTAATCATTAAGGAAGTATTGAACTGAATCCATGGGTACCACTAGTTTAGTTGTTTAGCCCAAATTAAAATTTTAGTCTCTCTGTTAACTCTTCTTTATCTTGATTCATGACACATTAATTGAAATATGAGTCACACGCCAAAATATTTGATAGGGGATGGAGATATTATGTATGCAAGTTAAAATATTCAGAATTAAGTATGAGTCTCTGGTGTTGCTTCGTTTCCAGTGAGCGTCCATAGCCTTGACGTATTCACTCAAGAAATCACAAACATTGCTTCACTACCAACGTGTCTCCATAGCCTTGACGATGTTTCTTGTATCACCTCTCTATGCAGGAAGAATTTCTCATGCCTTTACCCTTTTATTTATTTTTCTTTTCATGCAATTTTCATTATATGGGTTTTTCTGCACGAGGGTGGATGAGGGACCTCGACTTATTTTATGGTTGGAGAGGTTGTTCCTTGTGTTTCAGAGACTTTAATATTTTATGAAATTGGATTGCTGGCATTTTTACAATTTGCTCCCTATCCCTTCTCTAACAAGTGGGTCGACACATTCACACACATAATTCATTGATTCAAAACCAATCAAGTTATGAAGATCTTGTTAAGGATTCAGATTCTACCAACTTAGTAAAGTTCCCCACATGTCTCAATTCTTATTTTCTATTTGGATGATATTGACCCATAAGATGTTTAGAAATGAACCAGTTGATATAGATATAATGTTAGCCAATTGAGGAAAAATCACCATTGTATTATTCATGAAATTTGATAGAACACCATTTATTAAGGAATTTAGACTTCTGTGATCCATAGCATTGTTCAGAAACTCTTCGGAAAAATCACATAACAAATCTTTTGTCGACGCGTTTCGAACCAACCAGTGTGGTTCATCGTCAGGACAAGTTGAAGGACCAATCAGGCTTAGCTTGATTAAATAGAGCGTGCAGAGACTCCAACGAATATATTGCCAACGGCTAATTTTGACCTAAGGATCAAAGTCAAATTACCAATATTCCTGATATAATAAATTCTTATTATTCCTAGAAATTAGCTAAATCGGGTAAATAAAGCATTCATATAATTTATTTTTATTAAAAATTAATTCATATAATATAACCCATATTTATTATTCAAATGTAATGGTCAAATTAATAAATCATCTTTATTAAATAATCCTTATTTATTATAATTCCAACATTATTAAATATAAACAAATGGTCCTAAATAACTATAATTTTTAGAATTTTGTTTCATTAGGTAATTTTATATTTATTCAATAATTATTCCAATCTAATGGTCCATTATATTATATTATTTTTATTGAAATTAAACACTAAGTTATAATTAATAATTTATATCTATTAAATAATCTATATAAATTTAATCATTTATAATTCCAAAGTTATTAAAGCAAATAAATAGTATTCTTGTAAATATAATAATTTAAAGTACATGATTATTAATAAATGTATATCTCTAACTACTACTATTGGTATATCATATAATGATTTCTTATTTACCATTTAAACCCAATGGTTCATTGGTAAATTTTGGCCTCCTCTCATAATTAAATTAATAATTTATATTAAATAAATCTAATGGTCCAATGGTAAATAATATTATTTTATTTTTATTGAAATTAAACAATAAGTTATAATTAATAATTTATATTTATTAAATAATCTATATAAATTTAATAATTTATAATTCTAATGTTATTAAAGCAAATAAATAGTATTCTTGTAAATATAATAAATTAAAAGTACATGATTATTAATAAAAGTATATCTCTAACTACTACTATTGGTATATGATGTCTTATTTACCATTTAAACCTAATGGTCCATTGGTAAAATTAGGCCTCCTATCAAAATCAAATTAATAATATATATTCATTAAATAATCGATATTCAGTAATTTGTTATAAGATTATTAACTATGTTATTAGGTAAATATATTAATGCTCATAAGGATTAAAAGGGAGATATATAAGACAATAGTTAAAGGGAATTTCAATAGTATAATTAGATATGAATGTATACAAGATTGAAATTAAGGAACAAAAATCTAATCTATTTATAATATACCTAATAGTATCATAAACGCGATAAGGATAATACATTAATAAGCCCTAAATTTAATTTATAACCTATTCATAACTCATATCTCCTATAATACTAGGACTCACCGAAGAATACAGTAGGAATAACGGGGAGCAAACCCGGGACGAAAGGAGGGACCAACCGCCAAACCACACAACTTAGGGAGAGGGAGGATAGAACTCCACGACAAACGAAAGGGAAATGAGGAGGCTAGGAGGACAAGGCTGGGACCCAGCAACTACTAATCTTCTAGCCATCATCCCTATTAAGATTGGTTGGCCTCTTCTCAATCTCAAGGGCCTCTCTAAATTTGCGATGGTGAAACTGCGCAACCTTGGCAATGACTTGAGCCTCTTCTATACATATATGATGCATAGTCTTCCCCGCATGCTCAGCCAGGGCTGAGGACTTGGTCCTACCATGTCTCAAGTCAGCCGAATGCTCGCTAATCCGTTGATTGATAGAGCGACCAGTCTCACCAATATAAGGAGTCCCACAGGAACAGGGAATGACATAAACGCCTTTCATGTCTTTAGGGTCAATGGGGTCTTTCACCAACCTGAGGGAGCCACGGATAGTGTTGAGAGGTCTAAAAGTTGCGGGCACATCGAACTTCCTCAGAATCCTCGCAATCCTATCCGTGGTCCCTTGGATGTAAGGGAGGTTTACACCCACGATATGATCCTTAGGAACCCTTCGGACTGAAGGCTCCTTCTTGGCCTTGAGGAAGGCTTTATGACCCAGGTGCCTATTGTAACCATTCTTCTTGAAGACATCTAGGAGATGAGCCTTTTCCGTTTCCAAGCTCTCCTCATCAGAAATTCTTACCGCACGGGTGGCAAGAGTGCTAAGCACCCCTATCTTCTAAGCGGGGAAATGATGCGAAGAAGCATGCAAGTATTGCTCAGTATGCGTCTTCTTTCTAAACACCTGATGAGAAAAGGAACCATCCACCTTCTTAGAGATGAGAACATCCAAGAACGGAAGACAACCATTCTCTTCTTTTTCCATCGTGAATTTAATGGCAGCGGACTGGTTATTGAGGTGACTGAAGAAACGATCTAGCTCATCGGGACCATGAGACCAGACAACACCAGTGTCATCAACGAATCTTCTCCAAAGCTTCGGTAAGAGACGAGAGGAGGCCAAAGCCTTAGCCTCAAACTCCTCCATGAAGAGATTAGCAACGACAGGGGACAAGGGGGAGCCCATGGCAACTCCGCAAGTCTGCTCATAGAATTCTCCCTCGAAGCTGAAAAAGGTGGAGGTAAGGCAAAGCTCAACTAACTTAGCCGTATCCGGGTCAATCAGCTTATTAATTACCATCATGGCCTCATTGATAGGAATACAAGTATAAAGAGAGACCACGTCGAAACTTACCAGAATGTCCTCGGGCTCAAGCTTAATTTTCTTAAGATCCTCAATAAAAGAAGTTGAGTCTTTGACAAAGGACTCGGTCTGCCCAACCAAGGGTCTCAACTTTGCAGCGAGGAACTTGGCCAGGAGGTAAGTCGGACCACCAATGGAATTGACAATGGGTCTCAGGGGGACCCCATCCTTATGGATTTTTGGAAGACCATAAATCTGACTTACCTCCTGGCCAAGTTCCTCGCTGCAAAGTTGAGACCCTTGGTTGGGCAAACCGAGTCCTTTGTCAAAGACTCAGCTTCTTTTATTGAGGATCTTAAGAAAATTAAGCTTGAGCCCGAGGACATTCTGGTAAGTTTCGACGTGGTCTCTCTTTATACTTGTATTCCTATCAATGAGGCCATGATGGTAATTAATAAGCTGACTGACCCGGATACGGCTAAGTTAGTTGAGCTTTGCCTTACCTCCACCTTTTTTAGCTTCGAGGGAGAATTCTATGAGCAGACTTGCGGAGTTGCCATGGGCTCCCCCTTGTCCCTTGTCGTCGCTAATCTCTTCATGGAGGAGTTTGAGGCTAAGGCTTTGGCCTCCTCTCATCTCTTACCGAAGCTTTGGAGAAGATTCGTTGATGACACTGGTGTTGTCTGGTCTCATGGTCCCGATGAGCTGGATCGTTTCTTCAGTCACCTCAATAACCAGTCCGCCGCCATTAAATTCACGATGGAAAAAGAAGAGAATGGTTGTCTTCCGTTCTTGGATGTTCTCATCTCTAAGAAGGTGGATGGTTCCTTTTCTCATCAGGTGTTTAGAAAGAAGACGCATACTGAGCAATACTTGCATGCTTCTTCGCATCATTTCCCCGCTCAGAAGATAGGGGTGCTTAGCACTCTTGCCACCCATGCGGTAAGAATTTCTGATGAGGAGAGCTTGGAAACGGAAAAGGCTCATCTCCTAGATGTCTTCGAGAAGAATGGTTACAATAGGCACCTGGGTCATAAAGCCTTCCTCAAGGCCAAGAAGGAGCCTTTAGTCCGAAGGGTTCCTAAGGATCATATCGTGGGTGTAAACCTCCCTTACATCCAAGGGACCACGGATAGGATTGCGAGGATTCTGAGGAAGTTCGATGTGCCCGCAACTTTTAGACCTCTCAACACTATCCGTGGCTCCCTCAGGTCGGTGAAAGACCCCATTGACCCTAAATACATGAAAGGCGTTTATGTCATTCCCTGTTCCTGTGGGACTCCTTATATTGGTGAGACTGGTCGCTCTATCAATCAACGAATTAGCGAGCATTCGGTTGACTTGAGACATGGTAGGACCAAGTCCTCAGCCCTGGCTGAGCATGCGGGGAAGACTATGCATCATATATGTATAGAAGAGGCTCAAGTCATTGCCAAGGTTGCGCAGTTTCACCATCGCAAATTTAGAGAGGCCCTTGAGATTGAGAAGAGGCCAACCAATCTTAATAGGGATGATGGCTGGAAGATTAGCAGTTGCTGGGTCCCAGCCTTGTCCTCCTAGCCTCCTCATTTCCCTTTTGTTTGTCGTGGAGTTCTGTCCTCCCTCTCCCTAAGTTGTGTGGTTTGGCGGTTGGTCCCTCCTTTCGTCCCGGGTTTGCTCCCCGTTATTCCTACTGTATTCTTCGGTGAGTCCTAGTATTATAGGAGATATGAGTTATGAATAGGTTATAAATTAAATTTAGGGCTTATTATTGTATTATCCTTATCGCGTTTATGATACTATTAGGTATATTATAAATAGATTAGATTTTTGTTCCTTAATTTCAATCTTGTATACATTCATATCTAATTATACTATTGAAATTCCCTTTAACTATTGTCTTATATATCTCCCTTTTAATCCTTATGAGCATTAATATATTTACCTAATAACATAGTTAATAATCTTATAACAAATTACTGAATATCGATTATTTAATGAATATATATTATTAATTTGATTTTGATAGGAGGCCTAATTTTACCAATGGACCATTAGGTTTAAATGGTAAATAAGACATCATATACCAATAGTAGTAGTTAGAGATATAATTTTATTAATAATCATGTACTTTTAATTTATTATATTTACAAGAATACTATTTATTTGCTTTAATAACATTAGAATTATAAATTATTAAATTTATATAGATTATTTAATAAATATAAATTATTAATTATAACTTATTGTTTAATTTCAATAAAAATAAAATAATATTATTTACCATTGGACCATTAGATTTATTTAATATAAATTATTAATTTAATTATGAGAGGAGGCCAAAATTTACCAATGAACCATTGGGTTTAAATGGTAAATAAGAAATCATTATATGATATACCAATAGTAGTAGTTAGAGATATACATTTATTAATAATCATGTACTTTAAATTATTATATTTACAAGAATACTATTTATTTGCTTTAATAACTTTGGAATTATAAATGATTAAATTTATATAGATTATTTAATAGATATAAATTATTAATTATAACTTAGTGTTTAATTTCAATAAAAATAATATAATATAATGGACCATTAGATTGGAATAATTATTGAATAAATATAAAATTACCTAATGAAACGAAATTCTAAAAATTATAGTTATTTAGGACCATTTGTTTATATTTAATAATGTTGGAATTATAATAAATAAGGATTATTTAATAAAGATGATTTATTAATTTGACCATTACATTTGAATAATAAATATGGGTTATATTATATGAATTAATTTTTAATAAAAATAAATTATATGAATGCTTTATTTACCTGATTTAGCTAATTTCTAGGAATAATAAGAATTTATTATATCAGGAATATTGGTAATTTGACTTTGATCCTTAGGTCAAAATTAGCCGTTGGAGTCTCTGCACGCTCTATTTAATCAAGCTAAGCCTGATTGGTCCTTCAACTTGTCCTGACGATGAACCACACTGGTTGGTTCGAAACACGTCGACAAAAGATTTGTTATGTGATTTTGCCGAAGAGTTTCTGAACAGAGCACCATTTATTATGGGATGGGCAATTATTTATGTACATGCCATTTGTTTTTGTACAAAGGGCTTGACAGTAAAATGCAAAGTAAAAAGTAAGTTTGGAGAAATAAGGAGAAAATGACATAAGAGGAAAGCATAAAACAAAATATGTACAAATGGGAACAACTCTAGGAGTTTTTATTGAAATAACATTTGGGATATTATTTGTTGATAGGGAGGGATTCAATCTCCCCATGTAGGGTTTGCAATTTATAGGTGTTTAGTCCAAGTTTCTTGTGAATTAGGAATGTACCAAGAAACAAGGAATGAAACTTGGTGTGTTTTCCATTGTCTTCATGGGGTTTGTCCTATTTAAATATAAGGTCTACCACATAAAACTCTTTATCACTTGTGGATTTTTTTATCAAACCATATTTTAATCCTTTGTTGATGGATTGTGAATTTAGAACAAGCCTTTTTCCTCTCTTCCTCAAGTTTTAGAAGGGTATCAATTCAGCTCTAAATGATAGGGAAAGACCTACCACAAGAATCATGGGAAAGTTGTAGAGATGGAACATAAAGAGAACAAATTCCTTCCTATATACTAGGAAGTATGATGAGGTTCCAAGGGGATATTTCAGTGTCACACAGTCAGCCCACAGAGCATTAGATAAAGCATTGTGCAAGTTACACTGTTGGGCGACCATTATTTTCTTAATGATACAAATTAGATTCTTGTTACTTGATTCTGCTAGACCATTACCTTGGGGATAATAACTTGAAGAATGTTTCAAAATGTTTCCTTTGTATAAAGAAAATCCATATGATTCCAATGACGAAAAATAAGTGGCATTATAAAAAACAAGAGGTTGGAACACAACTTGGTAATGTTGTTCTGTTCTATGAATTGCATCACCATTTTATCATTGACTTGTTTCAATAGAATGACATCTACCAAATGCGTGAAATAATATGTAGTCATAAGGATATATCAATGTTGTTTAGATGAACGGGGGAGAATTTCACTAATAATATCAAGTCCCTATTGCTAAAATGTTTCTTCAACTTGGATTAGTTGTAATGGGGCAACCACACTCTTTTCCCTTCTAACAAAATTTTGTCAAATAAGACACTTCCGAACATATGCATATGTGTCTTTAAATAAAGTCAGCCAATAGTAAGTTGCATGAATAATCTTGTGTGCCATGGTTGCATCAGCAAAGTGACCTCCAACTGGTCCATCATGAAGTTCTGCAAGAACTTTATCTGATTCAGATGATTCTAAGCACCATAATAAGACTTCGTTGTGATATTTTATGAACATAATACCATTGATTTATTGAAATTATGTGGACATGAGTCTGATTGCATGCTTTCATGTTACTTAGAGCTCTAAAGCCAAAGTGCCATCTTCTAAATATTGCCAGTGTACATCTCAATTTTGTTAACCCAATATATCATATCTTCTTTTTTCTAATCTATAGCCTCTACAACTAATTTACATAATCTAGTACCTTTAATAGTATGATATGGCTTAAACTTGAGGTCATATTCTTACAGTGACTTCATCCAATTGCTTCTGCATTACCCCAGTTCTTTTTTACAAATAGCGATCTAATCGTAGGGTGAGGGTAAATCATCTTGACATGGCTATTCAAGATACAAGGCCTAAAGTGCTTTACTTCTTTGTAGACTGCATAATCTTGCTTATGGATATCAAGATAATTTATCTCGGAGGCTTCCATGCTTGTACTAATGAAATATATATGGTGTTCATCTCCTTGGTCGTTCTTTTGCATGCGTATTTCTATGAGTGAAGAGTCACCTGCAAAAGTGTAAAGACAAATTTATTTAGCAAAATTAGGACTAAATAAGGTGGGGGCCACAATGATTTCTTCCCTAATCTTAGTGAAGGCCTCCTTTTCTTCTTGATTCCACTTAAAAATCACATCTTTCTTGATCATATTTTGTAATGTTTCAAAATATGTGCGAAATCAAATATGAATTTTCTAACAAAGTTTATCTTGCCTAAGAAAGATTGCATGGCCTTTTTCCTATTAGGGTAGGGAATCTGTGTGATTTATTTAACTCTTTTCAAATCGATGGTGATTCTTCTCTTAATTGTGATGTTTCCTAAGATATTTCCCTTAGATACCGCAAAGATACTTTTCTTGGGATTAACTGAGATCCTGTATTTTTGACAACGCTCAAAAAATGGTATGAGATGACATACATGATATGAATGTCTTTTGGAAAATATCATCACATCATCAAGATATACAACACATTGTGCCCAATTAATCCTCTGAAAGTGATGTCCATTTCCTGTTGAAAGGTGGCCCCAACATTCAGCAGCCTGAAAGACATACATCTATATGAAAATGTACCCCAATTGGTTTTGAAGGTTTTTTTAAGCATGTCTGGTTCAGATACTAGAAATTGGTTATAACCAAAAAAACCATCAAGTAAAGAAAACATTTCAGAACCTAAGATAATATGAAGAATTCATTCCATGGATGGGATGGGTTAGTTATCTTTATCTGATACATGATTGAGATTATGGAAGTATAGACACAAGCATATCTTGCTTGATTTATTTCTAATAGGGACTGTTACCCACAATTTTGTGGGGGATATCCCTACGAGAATGTTTTTCACCAAGATGGTCCTTAGCTAGAAACTAGCATCCCCTTACAACCACCAACTAGCTCGTCGTGCCATTTCTCCACCACCTGAGCTAACCCTGTGGTACCTCACCCATCTTCCATGATCGTATGTTTGAAGGTGGGCCTCCTGAACCTAAAGGTATTCCTTGTCATTTGGTAATTGAGTATTGTAGTTTGATTATCATGGACACTTCTAGGCATGGATTAATGGGGGCATTTAGTATAAATAATGAGCTAGGTCTGTGCTCTTGTCCTCAAAACCCATTTTTGGATATTAACCTTGGATCCTAGTCTCGTGGGATCTATTTTACTGACCATTTGACTTTAGGGATGGTATTTCATGGGAAACATTGATTTTGGTTGCGTGGTCCCACTCCCTCATCCACATAAATTGCCCCCTTTCCACTCATTATAACCCCATTCATCATTTCTCCCACTTGGGTCCACATTCCTCCACTGGGTCCACACAGGCCTAGCTCTCCCCTTCCCCTGCCCACACCTTGGGTCAGGCCCAGAATGATGCCCCAAACATTAGGGGAATTTTTTGGTCTAAAATGGGCCTCCTAAGAAAAATGTACAGCTAAAATAAACTTTATAAGAACCAATAGGATTCAAGATGATGATGTCAATCATGGGGGATGATTAACCATTTTTGGAGTAAAAAAGTAAAAAGATTAAAAATAATGAAATAATAAAACTACTTTTTCAACTCGTATTTTCAACTTATCTCCCTAAGGTTTTACTCAAATTTCGAGTGGAATTACTCGTTGGATGCAAAATTTAGTTCCTCATCAAAAGAGTACCCATGTTGCATACTTTCAATGGACCATGCTACATGAAAAATGAGAAATACATGAAAAAACATGATTGCAATCACGCTTTTCATGTATTTCTCATTTTTACTATAGAACGGTCCATCTAAAGTATGCAACATGGGTACTCCTTGGATGAGGAATCAAATTATGCATCCAACGAGTGTTTCCGCTTGAAATTTGAGTAAACCCATAGGAAGATAAGTTGAAAATACGAGTTGGAAAATTAGTTTTTTCTTTTTTCCCTCAAAAGTTGATGATGTCATCTAATCTTATTTTATTATTTCCACTATTATTTTATAATTTCCTTAGGAGGCCCATTTTATACCTCAAAACTCCCCTAATATGTGGATGAAGCTAAAAGGAAAAGTAAAAGTATAACTGGCCACATTAAACAAGAAAATGTACCACAAAATGAAAAATATGGCTAGGACAAACAAACTTAGCATGTGGGAAAAAGCAAATACGTGAGCTCTGTTAGCACTTGAAATTTCACCTCAGGCTGAGAAAGGTAAACCTCAAGGCAACATCAAACCATTTAGCCTCGTAGCTAGCCCTACGGGGCAGGAGAAGGCTCTCTCCGGTCTATCTCGTAAAATCTCCAATAGATGAGATGACCAATAAGGTAACACTGATATTAGGCTAGTAAACTGATCAAAGAGTTTGATTTGGGGTTTTTTGGGTTTTTGGTGGCAATTTGAGGAGAGGGCAATTTTGGGTGCGGGGATTGGACACAGTTTCTGCAGGGGGTTCCTTGGGGCGAGGTAGGAGACAATATTGATGCTTTTGATTGAGGTGGATGGTCAGGAATGAAAGGTGAGGAGCTAAAGAGAGCAAACAATAACTTTGAATTCTCTTTAGACAGTAGAAAACATTGAAATTAAACAAACTTAAAAGCAGAGCATGGCATGCATGAATTCTTACTTTAACACTTCATTTGTTTAATGTGCAGAAGTAAAAGAAAGGAAATGAGTCACATAACAAGCTTACAAGTACATTGAGAAACACACCATCAACACATGAGTCCACAAGAATCCCAAAGAGGACTGCAAAACCCTGGTCTTCCTTAGCCAAAAATTGCAGAGATACAGTGAATAATACAATGATAGCTTCTCCCTCAAGAGTCCAACCATAAAAATGAGCAAGAAAGTACATAATATAGATGATCTAACCTCTTTCCCTGCCTCCATGGGTCGAGCTCACTATCCTAGGAGTTGTTTCAACCACTTCTAAACTAAGCACTACAAACTAGGCAGTCAAAACAACTTGCCTCTATAAACTTGGAAACCAATTCATTCATTTAATATTTACCCTTTTCATGAATGAATCTTATAGAAATGTTACATAAGAGTAAAAGTGTCTAAAAAGTACCATAATTACATCAAAGAGAATCATCATTCACCCCAAAAAGTCAAACTGAGTCAAATCTGCGTTTTCTGGGCTGTACAGTGCATTTTTGGAAAATTCTGCCTGACGGGTCGCGCGCCTTTGGAGCCATCTTTGGGGCACTTGCAGGTGGCAAAATTGGGCAAGAGTAGGCTTGTTGGAAAGGTCTGTGAGTCTACTTTCCAACCCAACTGGAATTTTTGGATTTGGAGTTCATTTGCCCTATCAAAAATCAAATCTCCCAAAACTGCTTTCTGTAATTCAAAAAAGTGGCAGAAAGTCATTTTTTGCTAGTTTTTTGACTTTCTGGAGGCCCAAAACTTCACCAAATCTCAAGTCCATCCATGAGCATATGTAACTTTGCATGAAAAATCTGGAAATGCTGAGTTTTGGTCAAAAGGAGTTGCCATGATGAAGGGTCGCGCGGGGGGTGAGACCCGTTAATGGGAAAAACCTGCAAATTGCCAAAAAATGCCAAAATTCACCCAAAATTCTCAAAATTTCTTGGGATTTGTGCTGTGGCTAGGCTATTTAGTGCCTTGATCCTTGAGTGAAGCCTCAGCCAAGATACAGAGGGGATTTGGCCTCTTTCTCCATTTTAGTGCCTCGGTCAACCGCCTTTGAAACATTTTCATCTTTGCCTTGCACACATGCATTCTTGCCTAGTAATGGTTCTTCATGTTCCTCAGCAATTTCTTCTCTTGGTTGGCCTTAGCCAACAGCCTCTCCAAGTGTGTATTTACCTGGATGAGCATGGACTCTCGGTCAGCGGGCAATGGGTCACCGGGTCTTCTTCGGTTCAAGATTCGGTCACTATGAATCCTCCACAGCTCATCAAGTGCTTTCTCTTCCTCCAACTGTTTGTTGCGCTGCTCCAGGTATGTGATGGTCCATTGTGCACCCTCTAATCTCCTCTGCAAGGCATCATTTTCAGCTCTGAGATGCTGAATGACCTCCTTTGCCTCTTGGCTCGAGGAAATGGTCTCAAGATCAACAAGCTCAATATCTGGAACTCCTGATGGCCCCTCATCAATCTTGGGCTGCTTGCCCCTCTGTGCTGCCTGTGCTGCTGAAGAGAGCGAGGCCCCTTCCACCTGATGTGGAGATAACACTCGCTGAGCTGATGATGAAGGCGAGACCCCTTCCACCTGCTGTGGAGATAGTACTCGCCGAGCTGCTGCAAATAAGGCCCTCGGGCCTTTCTGATAGGTAACCAGAGGTGAGGAGCTGACATGTCTAGTGACAGGGATGTCATGCTGCTGGGATGGTCCTCCCTCCTCATGAATAACCTCAGGATGTGGCGGTGATGGTGCTGTGAAAAGCTCACGAGAGATGAACTCCTCCCATGAGATGCCCTGCTGAGCCAACTGATGCAATACTACAAGCTGAATCAAACCATAATGGTACAGGCTCCTATACTGCTGTGCCGGGCTCTTCCTCTGCAACATGGGCACCATCCTCTGAATGTTCTGATAAAAGAAAACAGGGATGTTCATCATCCTCACTCGGGTGAAGTGCATCAGGAGGTGAATATGATATGAATATACCTGTGAAAATCTGCCCTCACAGGTAAAATAGTGCATGATGAGCCTCATCATGGGAGCATACTCGCTCCTGAGAAACCTGAATGGAAACACACCTGCCAAATGTCTCATGAATGGTGGCTGGACAAAAGGCTCAAAGTGAACATTATCCATCACCTTACGCTTATTCCACACCTCCCCAACATTAGGTATCCCTGTGGCATGTGAGATCACCTCGGGTGTCAATGTAAAGTTCACCCCTGCAAGGTTGACATGTCCATCATGCAAGTGTAAAACAAATAAGCAAGCCAACTCTCTGTGGTGCTGAATTCGAGAGATTCTCTCACAAAACTCGTAGCAAGACATATACTGGAAACATGTGACTGCCATAGGACAGGCCTGTAACTCTACTAAAGAGGTGGGCTCCTCTCGCTTATGATGTCCACCCTTTCCACCCTTATGAGGCTTCCTCTGTACCTCAATCTCTGAAGCTGATGACTGGTCATCACTTTTCTCATAAGTTTCGGTTTTTGACATTGTTTAAGGAGCAAAGTGGACAAACTGTACTGCTGTTTCTGCCTGTAAAAAGTTGATTTATATGCTGTTTCAAAGGGACAAGGAACATGAGGGAAATGTTAGGGGAGGGACATTTTTACAAGGAAAATGGGAAAACATGTATACAACAGGGAATTTAGGGAAATACACTGTAAACATCATTGCATATACATCATCAAATTCATATGTTTACATGGGCATAAGGAGAGGTAGGGTTAGGATGTGATTTTTTTTATTTTTAAAGGGAAAGGGGTAGGGTTTATTTTCTTTACAAATTTAAAAAGGGAAATTGACATAGAAATATAGGGAAAATGAAATGGGAATGAAGAGAACAATTACAAGGGGAAAAACAATGAAACAACAATAAGCCCTAGCATCTTTCTACAAATTTACATACAGCCATATGGAGTGGTTTTTCTTGCACAATTTGATCATTAAAAACACACTCATGATATCTTTCAACTTAACCAGCAACCATTTCCAAGCTTAGAGAACCTACCTCAAGCGATTTGATGATTTAGAGGGTGCTTGAGCAAATTTGAAATGAGTTGGGAGGAAGGTTGCTTGACGGGTCGCGCACCTCGCCCAACGGGTCGCGCCCTTTGAAAATTTGAACTGCGGGAAGCCTCCTGACGGGTCGCGCCCCTCTGACGGGTCGCGCGCCTAGCCTGACGGGTCGCGCGCCTGTCTTGCTCCCAATTTCGACCAGTTTCGCCCAAATTCGCTTGGAAGCTCGCCCAATCTCCCTTGCAAGTGTTTTGGATGCACAATGAGAGTAAGAGGAGGGAGATTGGGTCTTTATAATTTCCATTTGAATAAATTTCATGCTCAAACCCATTTTCTAATGTTTCTCTTTGACACTTTATAAAACTGACTTTTTTGGTTTCCTTTGTCCTGAAATTGACTCATTTAGTGCTTTTGCTTGATTCTTTTTGCAGGTAGATCATATGAGGGATCTTGGCAAGGGGACCAGGGTTGCATACTGTCCACTGAAGTCTTTTGAAATTTCATCACTTTTTACAAACATTTGAAAAATGACCTTGGCTTTAAAAACAGAGTTTTTAAATCCAAGGTAAAAAATTAACTGTACAAAATAAAAAATTTCGAATGAACATCTTTACAATCATCCCTCTGGCTTGCTGAGCACTTATTGACCTTCAAAAACATGACCTTGTAGACATTTTTGACCAAAACCCTAGACCTAGGAAATTGACCTCAAGACAAGACAAGACAAGCTTTGAAAGAGCTTAATGACTGAAATGACCTGATCCAGCAATACCAGGAGGGGTAAAATATACCAGCTCCTCCATCAGGGTTATGGCATGCCTAATGGGATGCAAAAATTGACAATGATGAGACACCTACATATGCAAATGCAAAGAGTTTTGATCGCTGATGGAGGGCTCAAGACCGACTCTAACAAGCTCTACCCTATCATCATGGCCATCACCCTGGTTCCTGCAAGTTCTATGAGCCTCCTTCATCATATAGGAACCCATGATTGTCCCAACCCCTGGTGGGCAATGAACCCCTTAAGCCCTGAACAGTTAATTGAAGAAAAATCATAAAAAGAAGAAAATATAAAAAAGGGTGTAAAAATCAAGGTCGAGGCACCTCATGTACCATGATTTATCCCTCCTATACATTATATACCAAAGTGTGGGATTCCCTTCTACTAGCTACCCTTATAACCCAACAGGTGGCCCAGGGCTGCCCCTTCTCATCCCCTACTCCATCCACTTCTTTATCACATACCACCACGTTTTAAAGGATGTACCTTAGACATATTATCCCCTTTAGAAGTAGAAACCACCTAATGGGATACTTGGTTAACTCCATTTGGAGTTTCGAGACATTGGCACATGCCAAAGCCCATTATGGAAGGGCAGGCCATTATAAAGTCCCCACTTGTCGTCCATGGTTTGTAATATCTTTTACTCGATTTCCTTGATGAATTTTTATAATGGAAGGCTAGGGGATGCATTGGATATTATGCATGATTACAGGTGGTCTGCATCTTGAGTTTGATCTCCCTATACAGGGTCCTAACCCTCCAGAGGGCTACATTGGCACATGTAGGGTGTGTGTTGAGAGCCATGGGCCTCCACAGCAGTAGAAAACACTCCATGGATCCCTAGACATGTTCAAAAATTGGCTCGAGATCCACCTATTGGATGAGGAAGATGCACCTGGTTCACCTTTGCCCAGCAAGCCCCACAGACGTACCATGAACTTGGCGACTGACCTAGGACTTGTAGGATGATGTGGCATCACCTACACCATCATCTAAGCCCTTATAGATGGTCTACAAACATCTTCGACTCATTTGGAGACCCTTGAAGTTATTATTGTGCCCCCACACCCACTAGGAGCACCAAAGGTTTATTGTTTGTAGAACAGGGGGATACCCCCTTATCCATCACTTTTGAGGGTCCTATTCTTCATTATGGCACCTATGGACCTCATCAGGCCTCTTAGAGGGCCCTACTACATGTATTATTTATCATTTGACCTCTTGAAAGGCTTATTATCTCATTTATGAGCTAGTTTGGGGGGATTTCCACCAAAAGTTAGGTTATTAACACATTATTTTATTTTTGGAGCTTATGTAGGCATAAGAGACTAATTCAAACTCCTAATTAGTGTATAAATACAAGTGATATGAGTTCATTTTTTCATCATCACTTTGGATTGGATCACTCTTCTCTTTAGAGAAGTTCACACTTTTTCTAGAATGAAGAATTAGAGCATGTTAGAATTTTGATGTTTGGATTGGAGTATTTTACCTTGGAGCTTCTTTATTGTCAAATTGTTGATGGTTGGATATGTTCTATTACATGTAAGTACATACTTTTAAGGCTATTCTTGCTTTACTTTTTTCATATGCATTGAATGAGATTTTCACTATAATAGGGCTAATTGCTGCATTCATAATTGCAAATTTGTGGAATTATTGTTTCTATATAACATCTCTCAATGTATAAGAAGAATTTCGGCTTAAATCACATCTAGAAAATCTTTGTCGACGCGTTTCGAACCAACTAGTGTGGCTCATCATCAGGACAAGTTGAGGAGTCAGATCATGGCTACATAATAAATAGGGAGAGCAGATCTTCCCAATGGCTAGGTTGACTAGGTTGACCATCAACGACTATCTAAAAAATGGCTAGATAATATTATAATGTTAAACAGTCAAATAGTAATAAAAATAATATTATAATTATAGTAATTAATTTTCTTTAATCAATTATATATATTATAATATATTATATATTCGAATGTAATTCCATTTTATTTTATTCATATATTATTCTTTGGTTATTAATATGTTTAATTCATTTTTAATTTATTCATTTAAGTCACAAGGGATAAGTAAAGGGGTTTTCTGATATTGATATAATGGGGGAATTTTTATATTATTTTTTTTTATTTATTTGTTTATTTTTATTTTATATTTTATTTTTTTATTTGGGTAAAGGTAAAAACTTAATAAAAAATACCAAAAAAGTCATCTAATAGTACAAGCTAGGAAAAATAAATAGAATGAGCGACCAATTTTTAAGAACAAGAAGGTAAAGAACAAGACCATTAGAAAAACATTGAGCCAAAGGAGAAACTCTAGGAGGAAGGAAAAGACAGATTCAAATGAGAAGGATCTGAGAAATTCAAGGGAAAGCTCGAAAAGGTTAAAAAACAAAAAAAAAAACAAAAAAGAGGGGGGTGGAGGGAAAAAGGAAGGCAAGACTAAGAAGAAATGGCAGGTATCCAACAACTACTGATCTTCCAACCGTCATCTCTATTGAGATAGATAGGCCTTCTTTCAATTTCAATAGCTTCCCTGAATTTATGGTGATGGAACTGCGCAACCTTGGCCTCTTCTATACAAACTTGATGCTTGGTCTTTTCCGCATGCTCTACTAACGCTGAAGACTTGGTTCTCCCATGTCTTAGGTCAACTGCATGTTCGTTGACCCTTTGATGGATGGAGCGCCCTATTTCCCCAAGATAGGGGGTCCCACAAGAACAAGGGATCAAGTAGACACCCTTCATGCAGCTGACCTAACACATGGTATAACCAAGTCTTCAGCGTTAGCAGAGCATGCGGAAAAGACCAAGCATTAGGTTTGTATAGAGGAGGCCAAGGTTATTGCCAAGGTTACGCAGTTCCATCACCGTAAATTCAGGGAAGCTATTGAAATTGAAAGAAGGCCTAGAAATCTCAATAGAGATGATGGCTGGAAGATCAGTAGCTACTGGATCCCTGCCCTTTCTTCTTAGTCTTGCCTTCCTTTTTCCCTCCCCCCCCCATTTTTTTTTAACCTTTTTGAGCTTTCGAGGTTTCCCTTGAATTTCTTGGATCCTTCTCATTTGAGCCTGTCTTTTCCTTCCTCCTAGGGTTTCTCCTTTGGCTCAGTGTTTTACTAATGGTCCTATTCTTGACCTTCTTGTTCTTAAAAATTGGTCGCTCATTCTATTTATTTTTCCTGGCTTGTACTATTAGATGGATTTTTTGGTATTTTTTATTAAGCTTTTACCTTTACCCAAAAAAATAAAAATAAAAATAAATAAATAAAATAAAATAAAATAAAATTATATAAATAAATAAATAAATAAAAATTTAACCAATATTCAATAATAGTTTATTAATTCCATTAAATCAATATTATTAGAAAACCCCTTTACTTATCCCTAGTGATATAAATAATTAATTAAATAAGTTAATTTAATAACCATAGAATAATATATAATAAAATTAAAATAGAATAACATTCTCGTCCCTAGGGAATTAAATAAATTAATTTAATAACCAATGAAAGATTTTTCTAAACCCCCTTTACTTATCCCTTGTGACTTAAATGAATAAATTAAAAATGAATTAAACATATTAATAACCAAAGAATAATATATGAATAAAATAAAATGGAATTAAATTTGAATATATAATATATTATAATATATATAATTGATTAAAGAAATTTAATTACTATAATTATAATATTATTTTTATTACTGTTTGACTGTTTAACATTATAATATTATCTAGCCGTTTTTTAGATAGTCGTTGATGGTCAACCTAGTCAACCTAGCCATTGGGAAGATCTGCTCTCCCTATTTATTATGCAGCCATGATCTGACTCCTCAACTTGTCTTGACGATGAACCACACTAGTTGGTTCGAAACGCGTTGACAAAGATTTTCTACATGTGATTTATGCCGAAATTCTTCTTATAATTGTTATGGATCACATAAGCCTCAATTCAACAATCTCTCAATGTTCGGGCCATGTATGTGAATGAAATATCCTAGGGATAATTCCACTAATGAATTTGTCTTGATAAGTCATCTCTTTTTCCAAGCGAAGTATAAAATCTTTTGAGGTCTCTTCTTCTTACCCTAAAGGCTAAGCGAAGTAGTCCTTAAGGCCTCCTTGACTGAAATACAAATTCCTTTCTCATCATTCTCCTAATATCCCTTCTCGCCAAGCGATTAAGGCATTGGTCGTCCAATAGGTGATCACTCAAAGAACATTTTTCTCCACCTTTCCCTCTCTCTTCTAGGTCTAGCCAAGTTGGTTCACCTAGGGCATCACTTTCTTGACAAAATAGCCTAATAAAAAGTTCGATCTCCTAGCCTCTACTGCGCTAGTATGCCCTCTAGTCCTCCTCCAATTCTGAAGCCATTCCGATTGTGGAGTTATGATATAACCCAAGCCCTAACTCTAAGATTAGACTTTGCCCCGGTATTCCCTAGGCTAACACCTCATAAGATTAATTTGATACTTTTAATTGGAAATTCTCGCTTTGATCCTTTCCCCTACCTTGTCTGGGTTAAGAACATCATTAGTTGCTAGATTCTCTCCCCTTAACCTAGGCTGGGTTCACTTGGTCCTATGTGGTCCCACACCTTTGAAAGTCAATTCTTCAAGAATCATTTGGAAATTCAATTTCAATAAGGATTTTAGGATTGGGAAACTTGTTATATTCCTCTAACCTAACCCTCAAATCCTCACCTACTTATCCTAGAAATCTTTGTACCTTGCTTAAAAAGAAAGTAAGCTTTATTCTTAACCCCCACCCCTTCTAGGAAAGGATTATTAAGGTCACTTCACATCCATTGGTTATTTCATCCTTCACAAGTGACTTTCTATATACCGGCTCTCCTCCCATCAGTGAAAGTCCATAAAGAGTAGGGAGTCTTAGCTGAGGTGACAATGGGCTAAGCCTCCATAGTTGTCCTTAATCTAGAATTTGTCCCTTTAGAAGTCCCTTTAATGTCCCCTGCTAGTTTGAGCGGTAACATTTTGGCATCGTTGTCGGGGACACGAAACGTGTGTTTTTTCCCCATACAACATATTGCCATAACATTATTGGTGAATCCATTGGAAGAACAAAGACCTAGTTCTTCATTGAACTTTAAGGTCGATGCTTGTAGGGTGAAGCAAGCATTTTTCTAGGCATCTTTAAATTCACCCTGGCGACTCCTACATATTATTCATATATATCGCAAATAGGTTGTCTTTCTTTGGTAAATTTCCCGCTTTGGACATTTCTAGAATCCATGGGCATCCTAATCATGTTATCGCAAGGATGGTAGGTGGGGTGCCCGTGTTTGATGGTGATCCACTTTCCGCAATTGACCCTTATAGAAATATTTAATGCACATGCTTCAAGAGAGAAGGTTGTTCATCAAGATGTCCTTATGTTATTATTCATGGGATCTCTCGGTGGTCATAACTCATGGTTGCATGATCACGAACCTAGGAGCATCTAATCTATTTAAGAGTTCACTGATGGATTTCTTAGACATTTTCAAGTACACCTTGCATTAAGCATCCAAGAGGAAGCCTTAATCAAGATTCATCAAGACATTGAGAATCTAATTAATGAGTGGGAAGATGAGTCCTCCTTGAGTCCACATGATGAAAAGGATGATTTTGAGGACACATGTGTTGGGAAGAATGAGTCTATGGAAAGTGAAGTTGAGACTAATATTATCTTTCTCAAGGATAGTACTCCTGATGATTCTCCTTTTGAGAACCTTGAGGAAGGTGATCCCATTAGCCTCTTAGAATATGACATTGGATATTATTTCCATATTGAAAAAGAGAAATGGGATGTTGTTGGCCCTCAATTTAACTACGCTCCCATTTATGACACTGACAAGGAGGATGAGGTTGAGAGTGGTCCTCCCTTTCTCCCGAGCATTACCTGTGATGACATATCCATTAATACCCCTAGGAAGGAGAAGTATTATTTTCCCTTTCATGAATAAAGACAATTGGAAATAATTGATTCTCCTTTTAAGGGAAACCTGACCTTTGATTCTTATAATGATTCCGGGAGTATATTCAAATCACTTGAGCCTCTAGAATTGGATTTTTAGGATCTCGTTGAAACCTCACCTTCCCATTTTTCCATTACTCATCATCTTGACTCCTCATCAAGTGATCCCCTCACCCCTTTTCATATGATCTCTAGTGATTGTGAGCCCTTTCCCCCTTCATGGTATAGTGTCAAGGAAAAGCCCCTCATTGATTATACTTTACCTCCTTGGACACACCCTCAGGGTCTTCATCACACCATGAACTCCCCTCTCCAATGCGACCATCACCTTGAGTGACCTATTTATTGCACCCCTTCCTTCCCTCACCATTCATTCCCCTCTCATCACAACCTTGTGGCACCTACAAAGCATGATATTATAAACAATGATCGTGATAGGGAGCTATTGAGAGTGATCCTTCATTCCACCATTGCGTACTTAGAAGGAAAGCCCTACATTTTTAGATTGGCTTATTCTCCTTCTCCTAGGGCTTCCTTTTACCTCAAATGGATTTCATATTTTCCCACCTCCCACCCACTTCATCTCCATACAAATGTATCTGCATCTGCTTCAGGATTTTCTACATGAGTGGTCATAGTGTCATGCATATGTATATTGATATGATGATATGTTGGTTGCACTGGCTATATGATTACACTTAGCATTAGCATTATTATATGTGTGTTAGGGTAGGATGCATTGCATGTTGATTTTGCTTTAGAACTAACGACATATGATATTTCTCATGATAGATTAGCTGCATTTAAATTTTAAAAAACTGCATTTATTTCTATGAGTTGATTTTATGGGTCTAATCCAAGCATGTGTGATCATGAGACATCGCGAAAGCATGCTACCATATGTTTGTAATGTATTATATGTGCAGGTAACATGTCTGCGGTAACCAAGAGTTTGTTAGAGTTCTCGTAACCTCCTGTTCAAGTAGCTTCATCCACTTCTTCAAGAGATCATGTCCCAGTTGGAGCCAAATGTTATCCACCATTTTTTGGGTGATAGCCCTAGGAGAAAATATTTCTCCAAGATGGTCCTCACTCGGCAACCAGCAGCCCCTTGCAGCCACCAACTAGCTCATCATTCCATTTCTTCACCACCTGAGCTAGCCATGTGGTCCCTCACCCATCTACCATGATCAAATGTTTGAAGGCGGCCTCCCAAACCTAAAGGTATGCCTTGTAATCTGGTAACTGAGTATTGTAGTTTGCTTATCGTGGACACTTATGGGCATTGTTAATGGGGGGATTCAACGAAAAGAATGGGCTAGGTCTGTGCTCTTGTTCCCTAGACCCCTTTTTGGATATTAACCTTAGATTCTAGTCCCATGGGATCTCTTTTACTGACCATTTGGATTTAGGGATGGTATTTCATGGGAAACCCTGATTTGGTTGCATGGTTCCATTCCCTCATCCACATATATTTCCCCTTTCCACTCATTATAACCCCATTCATCATTTCTACCACTTGGGTCCACATTCCTCCATTGGGTCCACATAGGGCTAGCTATCCCCTTCCCATTCCCACACCTTGGGTCAAGCATGGAATGATGCCCCAAAGGTGGATGCAACTGAAAAGAAAAGTAAAAACATAATTGGCCACATTAAACAAGAAAATGTACCACAAAATGAAAAAGATGACTGAGACAAACACATTTAGCACGTGCGAAAAAGCCAATACATGAGCTCTACCCCATCATGGCCATCACCCTAGTTCTTACAGGTTCTATGAGCCTCCTTCATCATATAGGAACACATGATTGTCCCAACCCCTGATGGGAAATGGACCACCCTACCTTAAAAGGGGGTATCCATTGTTATATATTACACATCATGCTCTTACCCCTTGAGCCCCAAGAATTTAATTGAATAAAAATCATAAAAGGAAAAAGGAACATAAAGAAGGGTGGAAAAATCAAGGTCAGGGCACCTCATGTACCATGATTGCTCCCTCCTATACATTATATACCCAAGTGTGGGCTTCCCTTCTAGTAGCTACCCTTGTACCCCAACATGTGGCGCAAGGCTTCCCCTTCTCATCCCCTACTCCATTCACCTTTTTATCACATAAAACCACCTTTTAAAGGATGCACTTTGGACATATTATCTCCTTTAGAAGTAGAAACCACCTAATGGGATACTTGGTTAACCCCATTTGGATTTTGGGGACATTAACAAATGCCAAATCCCATTATGGAAGGGCATGCCATTATGGAGTCCCCACTTGTGGTCTATGGTTTGTAAGATCTTTTACTCGATTTCCTTTATGACTTGTTATATTGAAGGATAGGGGATGCATTGGATCTTATGCAAGATTGCAGGTGGTATCCATCTTGGGTTTGGTCTCCTTATATGGGGTCCTAACCCTCAAGAGGGCTACATTGGCACATGTGGGGTGTGTGTTGAGAGCTATGGGTCTCCACAACAAAATACAACACTGGATCCCCATATGTGTTCAAAGGTTGACTCGAGATCTAGATATTGGACAAGGAAGATGCACCTGGTTCACCTTTGCCCACCCACCCCACAAAAGTACCATGCACTTGGAAGTTGACCCAAGACTTATAGGATGAAGTGACATCACCTACACCATCATATGAGCCCTTACAAATGGTCTACAGGCATCTTTGACTCATTTGGAGACCCATGAGGTTATTATTGTGCCCCCACACCCACTAGGAGCACCATAGGTTTATTGTTTGGAGAACAAGGGGCCACCCCCATGTCCATCACTTTTGAGGGTCCTATTCTTCATTATGGAACTTATGGACCTCATCAGGCCTCTTGGAGGACCCTACAACTTGTATTGTTTATCATTTGACCTCTTGAGAGGCTTATTATCTCATTTATGAGCTAGTTTGGTGCACTTTTCACCAAAAGTGAGGTTATTAGCACATTATTTTATTTTTGGGGCTTATGTAGGCCTAAGAGAGTAATTAGAACTCCTAATTAGTGTATAAATACAAGTGAGATGAGTTCATTTTATCATCATCACTTTGGATTGGATCAATCTTCTCTTTAGATAATTTCACACTTTTCTAGGATGAAGAGTTAGAGCATGGATGAATTTTGATGTTTGGATTGGAGTAGTTTATCTTGGATATTTTTTATTGTCAAATTGTTGATGGTTGGATATGTTCTATTACATGTAAGTACACACTTTTAAGTCTATTATTTCTTTACTTTTGTCATATGCATTGAATGGGATTTTTGTTATAATAGGGCTACTTGTTGCATTGCATAATTGAAAATTTATGGAATTATTGTTTCTATATAGATTCTCTCAATGTTTGGGCCATGCATGTGAATGAAATATCCCAGGGATAATTCCACCATTGAATTTATCTTGAGAAGACATCTCTTTTTCCAAGCGAAGTATAAAATCTTTTGAGGTCTCTTCTTCTTGCCCTAAAGGCTAAGCGAAGTAGTCCTTAATGCCTCCTTGATTGAAATACATGTACCTTTCTCATCGTTCTCCTAAATTCCATTCTCCCAAAGGGATTAAGGCATTGTTCCTTCAATAGGTGACCATTCAAAGAACATTTTTATCCACCTTTCCCTCTCTCTTCTAGGTCTAGCCACGTTGGGTCACCTAGGGCATCACTTTCCCAAAAAAGTAGCCCAAGAAAAAGTTCGAACTCCTAGCCTCTACTGCGATGGTATGTCCTCAAGGCCTCCTCCAATTCTGAATCCATTCTAACGGTATAGTTGTGAGATAACCCAAGCCCTAGCTATGAGATCAAAATTTTCCCTGGTATTCCCTAGGCTAGCACCTCATAGGATTAATCACTGGAATGCATTATTACCAATCTTTTCTAAAATCTTAAAAGGTCCATACCTTATTGGTTTCAGTTTTTTACCTTCTCCTTGAAGCCTCTCCTTGCTAATGTAAAGCCAAACTTCATCTCCAATCTGAAAATTGTGGTCAACACGATGCTTATCATGCCTTATCTTGTTCTTGGCTTGACTTTTTTCCAACTATTCTTGAACCATCTTATGCACCAATTGAACTTGTTTTATGAATCGCTTGGCCTTATAAATGTCACTATGTCCATCAATAGCAACATCTTTCCCAAAGATAAAATCTAAAGGAGATTTTGGTAAGTATCCAAAGCATGCCTCAAATGGAGATGTTTGAGTCGATGAATGCTTGGCCCTATTGTAAGCATGTTGAATGTAGTGTAAGTGTTTATCCCAAAGCTTAGGATGTTTGCTACAATAACCACGAAGAAGATGTACTACCATTTTGTTCACCACTTTTGTCTGACCATCGGTTTGTGGATGGAATGTTGTGCTTTTTTTCAACTTGGTGTCCATGAGTCCCCATAAGCTTGACCAAAATTTCTTGACAAATTGAGAATCTCGATAAGAAATAATAGATTTGGGAAACCCAAAATTCACCCATACATTTTGAAAGAACATGTGTCTAGTCTGTTAAGATGTAATCTGCTTCTTACAAGGCATCAAAATACACATCTTGCTAAAACGATCCACCACAACATAAAGATAATCATGATTTTTTCTTGACATAGGTAGCCCTCCTACAAAGTCCATAGAAACATTTTCCCAAGGATGGGAAGGAAATGGAAGTGGAGTATACAGTCCTAAATTTCTATTTCTAGGCTTACTAGTAGCACATAAAGAACATCCTCTTACATATCGTGACACACTTTCATTCATATGAGGCCAATAAAAATACCTTTGTAATTGTGCCACCGTCTTTCCTACACCAAAATGGCCAACAATAAGAGAAGTATGTGCTTCCCTTATGATGTTGACTCTTTCACCCTGTGGAATGCATAGGTTGGCAAGATTATACAATAATTTATCATGAACATGGCAATCTAATTCCTCTACTTGGTTGCCTTGACACAAAGTTGCATATACATCTTTAAAATATTCATCTAAAGCATATTGTTCAACATAGATCTCATGCATGATAGAATTATGCTTAAGAATAACTGATGCACTAACAATTGGTCTAGATAGCATATCAACAACTTTGTTATAGATACCTTTCTTATACCTTATCACCAAGTGGAATTGTTGCAAGAAACCCATCCATATGAAATGCCTCACTTGTTGTAGCTTGGTTTGTGATTGCAAGTATTGCAATGGTTGATGATCAATGTGAATGATAGTTTCTTTTCCCATCAAATAATGTTTCCATTTTTTCACACTTTGCACCAAAGCATACAATTATTTGTCATATGTAGGATAGTTAAATACTACACCATTAAAAGTTTCAAAATGGTAACAAATGGGCTTACCATGTTGCATCAAGAATGCTCCCATAGCATAGTCACTTGCATCGGTTTGTATCTCAAATGGATGCCTTAAATCAAGAAGTGCAAGTACTGGTGTTGTACTGGTTCTCTCTTTCAATGCATTGAAGGCTTTCTGCTTCTTGTCTTCCCACTAAAATCCTTGTTTCACACTTGTCAAGGCATGTAATGGAGTTTCAAATGATGAAAAATTAGAAATGAACTTTCTCCAATATTGGGATTCTCCCAAAAAGCTTCTAAATTTTGTTACACTATTGGGTTTAGGCCAATCCACAATGACTTTGACCTTTGAGTGATCTATCTTCAATTCACCCCCTCCAACAATATGACCTAAATATACCAATGAGGTTTTTCCAAATTCACATTTTTATTTCTTTAAGACATCTAAGACTTGCTTAACATGCTTGACATGCTCTTCACGAGTCTTGTTGAAAATAAATATGTCATCTAAGTAGACTATCACAAAGTCATCAAGAAAATGTCTTAAGACATCATTCATAACTCTCATGAATGTTGCAGGAGCATTACAAAGCCCAAATGGCATAACCAACCATTCAAACAAACCTTTCTTTGTTTTGAAGGTTGTCTTCCATATGTCTCCTTCAACAATCCTAATATGATGATAGCCACTTCTCAAGTCCAACTTAGTGAAATAAACAATATCTTTCAACTAATCAAGTAAATCATCAATTCGAGGAAGAGGGTAACGATTCTTTATCGTAATCTTGTTCAAGGCTCTGAAATCCACACACATGCGCCATGTACCATCTTTCTTTGGTACTAAAACAATTGGATACCCGGATGGTGATGTGCTTAGTCTAATGACCTCTTTATCAAGAAACTTTTGGGTTTGTTTCTTGATTCCTACATTCTCCATGAATGACATCTTGTACATGCAAATCATTGGAAGAAGACAATATTGTTGCAATTTCATCTCATGTTGGATTCCTATTTTAGGAGGAAATCCTTCAGGTTCCTAAAATATCTTATCATAGGTGTTAACAACCTCAGTCAAATCAGATTTTAAACTTACATCACATCCTTGGAAGGCTTCATTTTCAACATTCTCTTTTGGTTTGATCATCAAGAGTACAAAATTCTTACTAGCATTAACAAACCTCTTCATTTGTCCAACATTCACAAGTGATAAATTCAACTTCTTGATATGTGCTCTAACAATGTACTCAATCCCATCTTTAAACAAATGATATTTGTTCTCATGGCGATGAAATATGGCTCTCCTATCATATAGATATGGGCTTCCCAAAACAATACCACAAATGTCAAGTGGAATTACATCAAACTCTACCTCATCTTTAAAGTTTGCAGTGATAGCAGATTTCAGTGTGCATCTTTTTGTCACGTGCAATTGTGCATTGTCACATATCCAACCTAAAGGATAAGGTTTAGGATAAGGAATGGTTTCCAAGTTTAATTTCTTAACAATGTCTTATGAAATAAGGTTTTCTTGTGATCCACTATCAAACAAAGTATTTATCTTGGTATGTTTTGAAATGACTCTAATGTCGAAAAGCTCTATTCTTTCTTTTTCATGTTGAGTTTCATTAAGGTTACTAGAAAAACTAGTGATTGCAATAGAGTCCTTACCTTTAAATCCCATGGCTGTGATATTTTTTTCATCCCCGAAATTGGATCCTAAATCATGTTGTGTAGTTGCAACAATATTTTGTTTCCCTTTGTTGTTAAACTTTTTGGGTCTCATTTCAGGATGAAGTTTCCAACAATGGTATTCATCATGGCCTTCTTTTGAATAGTGTTTACATGTGAGTTTTTCTCCCTCCTTCTTAACTGAAGCATTCTTCTTCCCTTTGCCTTTGAATTTCCCCTTTCCTTTGTCTCCACTCTTGAATGGATTTTTGCTGCCCTCTTGGGGAACATTCTTCCCTCTTGCTTCTAAATGAGTTTCCTGTACACAAACTTCATCTAGTTTTGTAGGGTTAAACATGAGAATTGTGTGTCTCAAATAACTATGTAAACCTCCAATGTATTTTAGTAGAGTGTCTTGAGAGGATAAATCTATACCCAAAATCAAAGCTCTTTTCCTAAATTCTTGAGTATATATTTGCACATTTTGAGCCTGAGCTTGCCTAAATTTTTTCCAATCCAATATAGCTTTTGAATTTATGCTAATGGATAAAATTTTCCTCTTATTGCAACAACAAAATCATTCTAAGAGGATAAAACCTTACCACTTTTCTTCATGTCCTCTTGAGTTTTGGCCTCCCACCAAATGAGTGTTGCACTTTCCAACCTAAGAGAAGCAAGTTGAATTTTGGTTGCATCATCCTTGATTCTTTGTATCCTACAATACACTTCAATTTAACGAACCCAATTATCTAATTTCTCAGCATTTACCTCTCCATTGTACATAGGCAATTCAAACTTTATGTCAAGCTTTAACAAAGGAGTTTTACCATGTCCCTTTCCATAATTTAGAAGTGTTTATGAAGGGGTAAAAGTAGAAGAAGATGAGGATCAGGATGAAGATGGAGGTGAAGGTGGTGGCTTGTCACCATCCCCTCCATTCCCTTTTGGAGGTTTGTCTCCATTTCATTTTGGAGGTTTGTATCCATTTCCTTTTGGACGTTTTGAGCTCTCTCCTTGCAACCTTGAGTTCATCTCTTCATAAAGAACTTTCACCGTTTCATACATTTCAAAGAAAGATTTTCTAAAAGTTCTCTCATCTTCAGACATCCCTTCATGACCTTCTTCATGTGCCATGATTGGTGAAGCTTGAGATATGTGTGTTCTCCTTGAAACAATTTGAGACCTTGGCTCCACAAGTTCTCCTTCTCCTCTTTTGAGCTTCAACCTTGTAAGCATCAGAAAACACTTGCAAAAAAAATCAAACCTTCAAAATAACCTTGAGCTCTGATACCAAACTGATATGTTATACAAAATTGAAGGTGATAGGAAAATATGCAAGTAAAATTTTATGTCTTTTAGGCAATGGATCAATTTTCAAAAGCACATAAAATAATTGTTTTAAAACTCAATTAACAGCATAAAAACAAAGACAAATATACCATATACAGTAACTAAGGACAACAAAATGATAAAGGTGTTCAGCCCTCTCCTAAGCTACATCTCTTAGTCAAGTTTCCAATGTTGGGCCTCTTTCATTAAGTGCTCAAAGTTTTGTTAACATGGATTTACAGTGCTCAGAATGTAAAAATTATGTCTCCAATGGCTTCAGAACAGTAAGAAAATCCAAGATGGGTTCTTGTTGGGCTCAATTTGGCAAAAACTGAAGAACTTATGCTCTAGAGAAGTTTTTGTTGCTAACTGCTCCACAAACTGGACTGCTTTGCTAACTGTTCTACGAATTCCGCAATTCTAGGGCTTGCAGAGCACCATTTTCGCCTAGCGCTGGTGAGATTCCCATCGGTTTGGGTGCAATTTTTTGGTGCTTTTAAATGTGCAATAAGGCCTTTTGGCGGAAAACCTAGGCCACATGGGACGATGCACTCGAGGGCTAGGGCTAACCGCTTGCCCCCATCGGTATAGTCCCCCGGTCCTTCAGCATATGGTTCTGTGGCGCATATTACCTGGGGCTTCTCCCCACATTTCTTACCCGTCTGCCAGCTCTCCGCACGATTTCTCGGTTACATGACATATGTTGCATATGGTAAGACCGTGGGTTGGGGCTAAGCCCCGAGCCCTTTTTCACTCTGCTCGTAGTCTCATGGGTAGTGTAGTGACCAGGTGCCAGGAGCTTAGCCCCGACCCCCTCCCCAAACTTCAAATTACCGCAAATTCAAATACCATTTCACTGTTATGGTTAATAAGTAACACCCTGTGGTCTAGCGATAAGGCACTATGCTACAAACCTTGAGGTCACGAATTCAAATTTGGTCGGGCCTCGGGTGGACCCATACCAAAATTTTACACTATGTCGAGGTGCCACTTGGTAGCCTGTGATTGGACAACGTGGCACCCAACAATTGGGCCAACACAAAATTCCATCAACCAACCAGAAATTTCCAAATCGAACCATTCAGATGAGGCCACTTGGTAGCTTGCCATTGGCCTACGAGGTACAATCAGCTTGCCCAGTCACCCTACCTAGTCAGCGTACGAATTTCCCAGTCAGCGATCTCGCACCCAATCTGAATTTTTTTTACATGTTTGGGAAAACGATAAGAATGTGATATCAGTAACATATGATATTGGTTTTGAGCGATTCAAGCTGCGTTGGATTCAGGTCATTGAACTCTACGCTTTGGCACTGGTCCTGAGCAATTTTGAACACTTTGAATTTTGAGCACTTTATTGGTCCCTTGGATCATCCATTCAATATCACATATTTATCATGTTATACAATAATTTCGATTAGAGCCCTAACACCAACAAATCAGGTCATCCAATTTTGACACATTGTTAAATTTAGCATAACAATTATAGCTTATCAAAGCCTTATTAAGATCAACAATAAGACAAGTAATAAATCTTGAGTATCAATTTTACAGACATACTATTCCCATCAGGGTTACCATACTCATTACAAGCATTGAAAATAGTATCAAGTTACAGTATATCAAAGTCAATGTTTCTAGCTATTCTTTATCTTTAGACAGAATCATGATATCCAAATATCAATGAGATTTAAACTATAAAGTGAATCAATATATCACATGTACTGACAATCAAACTTACATATGTATATGACTGGCATGAATTACTCAAGAGTACTATATGAATCTTATGTCACAGGATTCGGTGGACCTAAAATTTGAGGTTCAGAGTTAAGCGAAATTCAAAAAATTTATTAGGGTTCGTTTACGTTCGAGCAGGTTCGACATTTATCTCTACGTTAAGGTTTGATAGCTGTTAGCGCTTGAAATTTCACCTCAGGCTGAGAAAGGTAAAATTCAAGGCAACATCAAACCACTTAGCCTCGTAGCTAGCCCTACGGGGCAGGAGAGGGCTCTCTCCGGTCTATCTCAGTAAAGATCTTCAATGGGTGAGATGACCAATAGGAAAACATTGATTTTAGGCTAGTAAACTGATCAAGAAGTTTAAATTTGGGATTTTTAAAGTTTTGGTGGAAAATTAGGGAATGGCAATTTCGGGTGCGGGGATTGGACACAGTTTTCGCAGGGAGTTCTTTGGGGCGAGGTAGGAAATAGTATTGATGCCTTTGATAGAGATGGATGGATGAGAATGACTGGTGAGGAGTTAAGGAGAGAAAGCAATAACCTTGAATTCCCCTTAAACAGTTGAAAACATTGATATTAAGCAAACTTAAAAGCAGAGCATGACAGTCATGAATTCTACTTTAACACTTCATTTGCCTAATTTGCAGAAGGAAAAGTAAGGAAATGATTCACATAACACACTTACAAGTACAAAGAGAAACACACCATCAATACATGTGACCACAAGAATCCCAAAAAGGACTGCAAAACCCTGGTCTTCCTTTGCCAAAAATTGCATAGATACAGTGAATAATACAATAAGAGCTTCTCCCTCAAAAGTCCAACCTCTCCAACCTCTGAAAATGACTAAGAAAATACATAATATAGGCAAGCTAACACCTTTCCTTGCCTCTAGGGGTCGAGATCATCCTTCTAGGAGCTGTTTCAACCAATTCTAAACTGAGCACTAAAATCTAGGCAGTCAAAACAACTTGCCTCTATAAGCTAGGAAACCAATTCATTCATTAAATGTTTGCTATTTCATGAATAAATCTTCTAGAATAGGTAAATAAGTGTCATGTCAACATGAAAATACATTAATTACATCAAAGAGGGTGAAAAATCCCATCACAAGTCAAAACTGGTCAAAGCTAGGCGAATTCCTGAGCTGTAGATGAAAATTGGCAAACTTTCCCAACGGGTCGCGCCCTCTTTCTGAACGGGTCGCACTACTTTGGAGCTAATTTTTAGGTACTTCTTGGTGTCAAAATGAGGCAAAAGTGGGCTTGTTGGAAAGGTATGGATGTCTACTTTCCAACCGAAGTGGAATTTCTGAATTTGGTGGCCATTTGCCCCTCCAAAATTGCAATATCCCAAGACTACTTCCTGTGTGTCAAAAAAGTGGCAGAAAGTCATTTTTTGCTTGTTTTTTGACTTTCTGGAGGCCCAAAACTTGGTGAAATTTCTTGGAAATGGCTGAGCAAGTGTATCTTTGCATGAAAAATCCAAAAATGCTGAGTTTTCCCAAAAAGGAGTTGCCCAATGAAAGGGTCACGCGCTGTTGGTGGAGAAAACCTGTGTTTGGCACAAAAAATTCACAATTGACAAAATTTTCTCCAAATTTCTTGAAATTTGGGCTGGGAGTCCCCAATAAATTACCATGCTCAGTCAAAGAGGCTTTAGCCAAAATTTGGAGTGAATCGGGCCTTTTCCGTCGTTTTAGTGCCTTGGCCAACCTCCTTGGATCTAGCGATTGCAATTTTGACATTTCTCTAAAACCATGACACCTGTGCAAAAAGTGAAGGAGGTTTTTCTTCTTTGGCATGTTATGGACAAAAACCTCTCTCAGGTTTTCAAAATTCATCTTTTATTGCTCTGGAACATCATTTGAGTGCGACTTGTCCCGATGTGTGAAACAAGGAATTTTGTCGAAATGGAGCGAAATGAAGGGGATAGGGTGCTTCTAAATTCTTGGGGAAATTTTTGGGAGTGGGGAGGGATGTTAGGAAGCAGGGAAAAGTGGAATCTCAGAGATTGAGCGAGGGGAAGGGGTCCAAAAGGGCAAAACACAGGCCAAACCTAGAAAATTGCTAGGTTGTAGCTAGAAACTAGGGTTTGTGCAAAAATGAGGAATTTGGGGGATCTCAGTGATGGGAAGCATTTGATAAGGTACATGAAGGATAGGGGAAGGTGTATGAACATCTGGATACAAGTTTTTCCAATGATTTGACCGTCCACGAGAAATCGCCTTCAAAACCCTAGGAGAGGGAAATGACCTTGCCTAGGTGCAACTGAAGCATGAACAAGGTGTAAAATGACTCATTAGACACTGACATGATAATGACAACCCTATGAATGATGATAGACTCAGCTGAATAGTGACATAGATGGGCATTTGGGCAACTTTGAAAAGAGTGGGAGCAAACCCTAGACCTAATGCCTAGTGACCAAATTTTGCTTGAAAACTCTTTGAAATGACAAAATTTGACTTGGAAACTCTGAGACCACTTTGTAAGAGCATATTTGATCACTGGAGGAAGGCTGGAAAGACTGACACTAACATTGGCTCCAATGGGGATGGTAGCTCCTTGGAGATGCCAAGAACCTTAGACCTCTAGGAGAGCAGACCAGTGTTTTCCAACCATTGGGCAATGGAGTCATTATTTGACAAACAATACAAGACTTTGACTCATTTATTGACTGAAACCTGACTCAAGCCGACACAATTATGAAACCTACATGACTGAAAACTGACTCACAAATGACTCATGACTGACTTAACTAAAACAAGAACTTACAAAGCTTATTGAAGGGCAGCAGTCCATCAAGATTTGAAATCATGATGACAACCACCTGTGTTTCTTACAAGACAATATACATCAAACTATATCAAAATTCCAATGTAACCAATCAAGCAGATGCCTTCTTGACTGATTCTCCCAATCAGATCTCATGATCAACAATAGATACTGGTAACTGGGCATCCAAAAACATAGCTGACCATATTCTCCTTCATCACTGAATACTGCAATAATCACCTTCACTACTGACTGTAACAAATTTACCATTGGATCCTGAAAAACATGAAGACTTGACATTGTCACCTCCTACTGAAAGAACAAGGTATCCTTTGCTTCAAATTCTAATCTGCCTTCATCATGTGCTTCAGTAAAAGTATGCTCATGGGCTTCAAAAAACTCTGAACAGGTAGATGAGCAGATCTCCTCTTGTAAAAACATTTCAGCACATGAAACATATGAAGAAGAATCTGGAATGGAATCCTGAATGGTCTGATCTTTTGTAGTTTGAATATATGGTAGGTCATTCTCATATGATATGACAACCAGATTCTCATTACATTCATCAATCATGAGAAAAGAAATTTCAGATGTTTTGTGAAACCCAACACTAACATTTCTATCAGCTATCAAAGATTCATCCAGAGAAACCTTTTCACTTACTTGAACGAAGATCTTGTCTTGTTGTTCACAGAGGCAATGAACTACCTCCTCATGAAGATCTAGTGCTGGTGAAATGAGAGCATTTAGGTCTGCTACTCCATTTTCTTCATTTGAGGCAGCTGCGACAATACAACTCTCTTTTATGAGATCTGGAACAACATGTTTTGCCTCATCACAATTTATATCCCGATCTGATTTATCATCATCACTTTCTGAGATTGGAACATTACTTTCCTGCGTTACCTGCATGTTGTCTTCTTCTATGGACAGATCTGAAACAACATTTTCTCTTTCCTCATTTTCAGCCATATGGAAATCTTCAGCCTGCTGATCTTGACAAGTATCCTCTAAGATTTATGTGTGCTGCTGAAACGGATTTTCATACAGAGCCTCCATAATCTCAACGTCCATAAAATTATCATCTTCATAATATTTCTCAAGGCTTTCAATAAAACTATAAGCATGCTTGCAACAGTCTTGAACTAAATTTAATGATGGATAAGAGTCCTTATATCGTTCAATGAACATAGCATGAAAATCCTTTAAACAGTAAATACAAGCAGGCGACAAACTTTCATACCATGATTGGGCTTTACCTTCTAGAGTGGCCAAGAATATCTTCATCAAGCAATCTTCAGGAAAATCAACCTTCAACTTGCGAATATGCATGTGAAATCTAACCAGATGTAAAGCAGCATCCTTCTTACCATCATCATTAAATGTAGGCAAATTCCTTGACCAATCTACCTTCGGAATTTTATTTGGAAAACCAGGGATGTGATCTCGGCTTAGGGGAGCGCATCTTCTTGCAATCCGATCCATCTTGAAAATCTCAAAGCCACTAATCTCTCTGCAGTGAAGTCACCATGAAGCATTGATCTCTGGAGTTTTCAGTGAAGGAGTCGCCAGTGAATGATTTCAGCTTGTGAAAACTCTCAACTAATCATCCAAAATTTCAGAGTTTACAAATGAACTGGGGTAAAATGCAATCGAAGTGGCCGTATTCACAAGCTCACGGAGATTGACTGAAGCAACGTTTATCTACTTGCGCTTATGCAAAGCAAAAGCGTTTCGAAGGCTACCTGGCATAACTTCAGGCTCTGTTTAAGACTTATGAAACCAACACATCAATCAATAAACAATTTGTTCTCCCCAGTATGGTCGCCAATATGTTAGCGCTTGAAATTTCACCTCAGGCTGAGAAAGGTAAACTTCAAGGCAACATCAAACCACTTAGCCTCGTAGCTAGCCCTACGGGGCAGGAGAGGGCTCTCTCCGGTCTATCTCAGTAAAGATCTTCAATGGGCGAAATGACCAATAGGAAAACACTGATTTTAGGCTAGTAAACTGATCAAGAAGTTTAAATTTGGGATTTTATAGTTTTGGTGGAAAATTGGGGAATGGCAATTTTGGGTGCGAGGATTGGACACAGTTTTCGCAGGGAGTTCTTTGGGGCGAGGTAGGAAACAGTATTGATGCCCTTGATAGAGATGGATGGATGAGAATGACTGGTGAGGAGTTAAGGAGAGCAAGCAATAACCTTGAATTCCCCTTAAACAGTTGAAAACATTGATATTAAGCAAACTTAAAAGCAGAGCATGACAGTCATGAATTCTACTTTAACACTTCATTTGCCTAATTTGAAGAAGGAAAAGTAAGGAAATGATTCACATAACACACTTACAAGTACAAAGAGAAACACACCATCAATACATGTGACCACAAGAATCCCAAAAAGGACTGCAAAACCTTGGTCTTCCTTTGCCAAAAATTGCAGAGATACAGTGAATAATACAATAAGAGCTTCTCCCTCAAAAGTCCAACCTCTCCAACCTCTGAAAATGACTAAGAAAATACATAATATAGGCAAGATAACACATTTCCTTGCCTCTAGGGGTCGAGCTCATCCTTCTAGGAGCTGTTTCAACCAATTCTAAACTGAGCACTAAAATCTAGGCAGTCAAAACAACTTGCCTCTATAAGCTAGGAAACCAATTCATTCATTAAATGTTTGCTATTTCATGAATGAATCTTCTAAAATAGGTAAATAAGTATCATGTCAACATGAAAATACATTAATTACATCAAAGAGGGTGAAAAATCCCATCACAAGTCAAAATTGGTCAAAGCTGGGCGAATTCCTGAGCTGTAGATGAAAAATTGGCAAACTTTCCCAACGGGTCGCGCCCTCTTTCTAAACGGGTCGCGCTACTTTGGAGCTGATTTTGAGGTACTTCCAGGTGTCCAAATGAGGCAAAAGTGGGCTTGTTGGAAAGGTTTGGATGTCGAATTTCCAACCCAAGTGGCATTTCTGAATTTGGTGGCCATTTGCCCCTCCAAAATTGCAATCTCCCAAGACTGCTTCCTGTGTGTCAAAAAAGTGGCAGAAAGTCATGTTTTGCTTGTTTTTTGACTTTCTGGAGGCCCAAAACTTGGTGAAATTTCTTGGCAATGGCTGAGAAAGTGTATCTTTGCATGAAAAATCCAAAAATTATGATTTTTCCCAAAAATGAGTTGCCCAATGAAAGGCGCGCGACCCGTTGGTGGAGAAAACCTGTGTTTGGCACAAAAAATTCACAATTGACAAAATTTTCTCCAAATTTCTTGAAATTTGGGCTGGGAGTCCCCAATAAAGTACCATGCTCAGTCAAAGAGGCTTTAGCCAAAATTTGGAGTGGATCGGGCCTTTTCCGTCGTTTTAGTGCCTTGGCCAACCTCCTTGGATCTAGCGATTGCAATTTTGACATTTCTCTAAAACCATGACACCTGTGCAAAAAGTGAAGGAGGTTTTTCTTCTTTGGCATGTTATGGACAAAAACCTCTCTCAGTTTTTCAAAATTCATCTTTTATTGCTCTGGAACATCATTTGAGTGCGACTTGTCCCGATGTGTGAAACAAGGAATTTTGTCGAAATGGAGCGAAATGAAGGGGATAGGGTGCTTCTAAATTCTTGGGGAAATTTTTGGGAGTGGGGAGGGATGTTAGGAAGCAGGGAAAAGTGGAATCTCAGAGATTGAGCGAGGGGAAGGGGTCCAAAAGGGCAAAACACAGGCCAAACCTAGAAAATTGCTAGGTTGTAGCTAGAAACTAGGGTTTGTGCAAAAATGAGGAATTTGGGGGATCTCAGTGATGGGAAGCATTTGATAAGGTACATGAAGGATAGGGGAAGGTGTATGAACATCTGGATACAAGTTTTGCCAATGATTTGACCGTCCACGAGAAATCACCTTCAAAACCCTAGGAGAGGGAAATGACCTTGCCTAGGTGCAACTGAAGCATGAACAAGGTGTAAAATGACTCATTAGACACTGACATGATAATGACAACCCTATGAATGATGATAGACTCAGCTAAATAGTGACATAGATGGGCATTTGGGCAACTTTGAAAAGAGTGGGAGCAAACCCTAGACCTAATGCCTAGTGACCAAATTTTGCTTGAAAACTCTTTGAAATGACAAAATTTGACTTGGAAACTCTGAGACCACTTTGTAAGAGAATATTTGATCACTGGAGGAAGGCTGGAAATACTGAAACTAACTCAAGAGTACTATATGAATCCTATGTCACAGGGTTCGGTGGACCTAAAATTTGAGGTTCAGAGTTAAGCGAAATTCAAAAAATTTATTAGGGTTCGTTTACGTTCGAGCAGGTTCGACATTTATCTCTACATTAATGGCATGAATTACTCAAGAGTACTATATGAATCCTATGTCACAGGGTTCGGTGGACCTAAAATTTGAGGTTCAGAGTTAAGCGAAATTCAAAAAATTTATTAGGGTTCGTTTACGTTCGAGCAGGTTCGACATTTATCTCTACGTTAAGGTTTGATAGCAACAAATGTCTCAATGTTACAATTTGGTAACAACGAATGTCAGATAGGCAAGTGTAGCGATCAGGGGAAAATGAGCTCCATCTCTTGCGACAACAACAACATCGCCAATTGGGCACCTTAGAATCAAACTTACATATGTATATGACTGGCATGAATTACTCAAGAGTACTATATGAATCCTATGTCACAGGGTTCGGTGGACCTAAAATTTGAGGTTCAGAGTTAAGCGAAATTCAAAAAATTTATTAGGGTTCGTTTACGTTCGAGCAGGTTCGTCATTTATCTCTACGTTAAGGTTTGATAGCAACAAATGTCTCAATGTTACAATTTGGTAACAACGAATGTCAGATAGGCAAGTGTAGCGATCGGGGGAAAATGAGCTCCATCTCTTGCGACAACAACAACATCGCCAATTGGGCACCTTTCATTGCAAAATATCCAAAAACCAACTCACAATTGAAATATGAATGTCTAGTCTTAAGACTCGCTGTGACGTGTAGCTTAAGAGTTCAAACGACTGAAATACTTGAGTGTTAAACTCTCATATTGGTAGATTGTTGATTTTTGGTAGCATCGGATGTGCTCTAGACATTAAATTTGGTGGAGAGGCTAAGGCACATGAGATCTCTAAGACCCATAAATCATTTGGAGAAATTCCACCCGGATGAAGAGATATTAAAATAATTAATATTTTTAATGGGTCCCTAAGTCTAAACTTAGGAAAATAAAAATATTAATGTGTATTAATATAAATTGGGTGAGAAAGTTCTAAGTGACGAGGATCAAGCCAGTTCTAATCTTAGTTGTTGATTAGGGACTTAATCTCGGTCGTTGAATTGTCAACAGGAAAAGTATAAGAGGAGGCTTGAGGGTCAGTTGGAGAAAAACCAAGAGAGATCAAAGAATTCAATTTTCTGGGGCGAGGTTTGCTAGGAAATCGAGTTAGTGATTAGAGTTGCAGCGAGGGTAGTTCAACAATGGATTTTCATCTGAGGCTAAAAAATACATAGCAGAGAGGCAACATCGTACCGGGAGAGACAACGCAGGCCCTAGAAGGGCTGACATAGAGGCCGAGGAGCTGATGCAGGCAACACAGAAGGTGTAGAAGCTGACGTTGGGCCTCATAGGCAGTGCTGGGAAGATTCTGTGGGGCAGATTGGGAGAAGATCAATAGATTCTGAGCCAGGAGAGGGTGACATAGCTCTTGGAGGAGTGACACAGTTCTAGAGCAGTGCTTGGAGTAGCTTTCCCTGTCCAGCATAAGGAACAACCAGAGCCGCTGTGAGGTTTGATCATTCGATTGTTGATTTTCCGGAATATATGTCTCTAGATAGAGGTGCTATTTCCGCGGATATTCTCTGTTGGGTGAGTCATTTCTGGCACCCTAGTTGTATTCATGAAATCTGGTTAATAATACAAACCCTCTATATGTTGCACCGATTTTCCTGAATTGGGTTTTTTCCGTGGACGATTGTCCAAAAATAATGGTATCCCTTGTGTTGTTGTCTCATTTTATTTTAGTGCATGATTTGTATATTTTTGAAGGTTGCAATAATGTTTACTTCGATGTTTATGCAATTAAATAACTTGTCAGTGTAAAGAACAAGTAGGAGATTGTAAACTAGTAATTACAGTAGGGGTTTCTGATGTGTTAGATTTAGGAATTTTCACATGGTATCAGAGGGATTGCAGATCATAGGTGACTGAAGACACCAGCCGAGAAGTCTGAGAATTATCAGCAGAGAAGCAGTTGTCCCAAGAGACAACGTTGTTCCGAAGCTGAAGAGGCAAGAGGAGGAGTGACACAGTGTAAAGAGTGTAAAGAGTGCAACGCAGAGGCTCATGCAGTGCTCGTGTTAGCATTCTGAGCTGGGAGAGGAAGACACTATAGTTGGGAGGACTCCACGCAGTAGTTGCGTCAGCACATAGGTAGAGGAGGGAAGATCAGGCTCACATAGAGCCACGTCATCCTTCTGAGCCAGGAAGGATTTACGCAGTTGGACGAGAGGAGCAGATTCAGACCACACAGAGATTGCATAGAGCCTGAAGGGCTCAGATTCTTCGAGTTGCCGGGGCTAAGGGAGCTGTGCAGATTTTGATTTGAGGAGCTGGTGGGACGCTGTTTCTGTTAGTGCAGAATAGTGTCTAAGGAGACTGAACCAAGGTAGAGGGAAGCACTACCTCGACAGATTTCTAGCCAAGAAAACTACATCCGGGTTGTAGGGGCAAAGGAGAATTGAAGAGGAGTGATTCGATGGTTGGTCGGAGGATTTCCGAGAGGGAAATCATAACTCAGAGGGAGTCTAGAGAAGAGGAGCAGAGATGGCAATGAATGGGTTGAGGGATCAAGATAGATTGGACGGAGCATCCAATTTTTTCATCTAGAAGGCCAGGATCCTGGCAATCTTAGACAAACATCGCATTAAGGACCATGCCTTGAAGGTTATTGCTAAACCGGTCGACGTTGATCCATTGAATAAATATGAGGAGGCCTAGGCTAAGGCCAAGTGCATGATCCTAGACAGGGTCAAAGATCATGTAGTACAACACATTTTTGAGAAGAACACAGCAAGGGAGATGTGGGAGACCTTGACCACCTTGTATCAGGGCTCTTCCATGCAACGAAAGATGGTATTAGAAAATCAATTGAGACAATATCAGATGCGGAAAGGAGAGGAGATAGATCCATTCCTTCTCAGGTTGCTAGGGATTTGCAACCATCTTACTTCCATGGGGTCTACACCGGATCCAGAGTTCATGGTCAAGATTGTCCTGAATGTAGTCTCCGAGGAGTGGGAGACGTTTGTCCAAAGAATTTTGGGTAGAGAAACTCTCCCCAGTTGGGAGGAGATGTGGGAAGCTCTTCGACAAAAAGAGCTCAGGAGATTGACCAAGGCAAGGAGTAGTTGTAAGGGAGTTCGAATCAAGAAGGAGGAGGAGGATGCAACTCTCAAATCAGCGGGACAACAGGGGCTACAGAAGAGGAAGAAGAAAGACATCTCCAAGGTCAAGTGCTTCAACCGGGGGAGCTGGGACATTATGCATCTCAATGCCCCAGGAAGAAAGGAAAGGGAGAAGCTTCCGAATCAAAGGCTTCTCTAGCAAAGGCGGAGAAGGATGTCGAGATTGATGATGATTGTGACATGAGTGATCATGCACCTCTAGAGAAGAGGTTGGGAGACTTGGAGCTGTAGTCGAGAGGAGTACAGAAGAAGGGAAGGATCCTCGAGGTGCCCAAACTCTTGGATCACATACAACTATAGGAGCCCTTAACGATAGTAGCATGATGACAGGTGTCGGGTGGAGCAAAGTGTAGAGCGGCAAGGCAGTGTTAGAGTGCAGGTGTTTGTAGCAGCACAGTGGAGGTTGCAGTAGTGCAAGAGGCACAAAATAGGTTGCAGCAATGTAGTGGCAGCAGAGGGAGCACAGGATAGCAGCAGATGAAACTTCAACATCATGAGGCTTCTAGACTGACCAGGATGTCAGTGTTTGGGTGAAGTCAGTTACTTACTTCTCGGTAACTGAGTTGTAGAGCATCAGTTAGCAGTGGCAGTGCTATGGGAAACATGATGCATCATTTTGAGAGGGAGCTGCAGTACAAATGTAGCAGTGGCAGTGGCAACGAAAATGTCATGGGAATTAGTACAGGAAGAAACAGTGCAGTGGATGTGGGGCAACAGGCCTAGCATCAACACAAAGGACCGATGTGGAGGATGAATGTGATGCTTCTATGGTGAAGAATTACTAGAGCACATTCCTCGCTAAGAGGGAGTGCTTATTTTTGGTAGCATCAGATATGATCTAGCCATGAAAGTTGGTGGAGAGGCTAAGACACATGAGATCTCCAAGACCTAGAAATTGTTTGGAGAAATTCCACTTGGATGAAGAGATTTTAAATAATTAATAAAAATATTAATGTGTATTAATATAAAATGGGTGAGAAAGTTCTAAGTGAAGAGGATCAAACCAAATTTAATCTTAGTTGTTGATTAAGGACTTAATCTCGATCGTTGAATCGTCAACAGGAAAAGTATAAGAGGAGGCTTGAGGGTCAGTTGGAGAAACACCAAGAGAGATCAAAGAATTCGATTTTCTCAGGCGAGATTTGCTAAGGAAATCGAGTTAGTGATCAGAGTTGCAACGAGGGGTAGTTCAACGAAGGATTTTCATCCGAGACTGAAGAATACATAGCAGAGAGGCAGTGTCGTGTCAGGAGAGATAGCGCATGCCTTAGAAGGGCTGACGCAGAGGTTGAGGGGCTAACGCAGAGGACGTAGAGGGCTGATGCAGGAAGCACAAATGCTGTAGAAGCTGACGTTGGTCCTCAGAGGCAGCGCTGGGGAGTTTTTGTGGGGCAGACTGGGAACAAATCAATAGATTCTGAGTCAGAAGAGGGTGACACAACTCTTGGAGGAGTGGCACAGTTCTAGAGCAGTGCTTGGAGCAGCTCTCGCTATCGAGCATAAGGAACAACCAGATTTGTTGTGGGGTTTGATCATCTGGTCGTTGATTTGCCAAAATATCTATCTTCGGATAGAGGTACTACTGCCAAGGATATTCTCTGTTGGGTGAGCCATTTCTGGCACCCTATTTGTATTCATGAAATCTTCTTAATAATACAAACCCTCTATATGCCGCACTGATTTTCCTGAATAGGGTTTCTCCACGGATGATTGTCCAAAATTAACATTGTCCCTTGTGTTGTTGTCTTAGTTTATTTCAGTGCATGATCTGTATATTTGTGAAGGCTGCAATAATGTTTACTTCAAGGTTTATGCAATTAAAATAGCTTGTTAATGTAAAGAATAAGTAGGATATTGTAAACCAATACTTGCAGTAGGGGTTTCTGATGTGTTAGATTCAAGATTTTTCGCATAGATTAGGGTGTGAACTGGGGCCATGGAAGGAGGGCGCCATCGGTGGTGTCTCGAATCCCTGAATTTTTCTTTTTATTAAATCATTCACGCGTTGCATCAGTGTAGTCCCTTTGTCACCCAACTATTATTAAATGCTAATTGGAACTAAATGCCAACTGGAACTGTAATGATTGCAGAACTTAAGTTAGTGGTCGAGGACTTACTACCGTGTGAGCTTTAGGAATCACGTTACTATTGTACCTACTGTAAAAGAGTCTTTGGGTGCCCTATGACTAGTTTGCGTAGGAATTTACAGGGTAAATTCCCCAGATAGAATACCAAAGGACACCGCTCACAAACACATCACAGATCAATACACCGATATTCTTGACGTGGTTAAAACCCTCAAAGAGGGAAATAGTCCACGGCCTGAGCCAACAAGGCCACTTTAGGAAATTTATTAATGTAAAATAAAGAAAATTTACATAAGCTTCTCTCATGAATGGTCACCTTAGCAATGACCCTCCATCCTCTCTCTTTAAATAGAGATCATGGACCAATCGGGTGTTAAGCCACATATTAAGTGTCGGTAATACTGAGGAGAGAGTTAAACGTCGGATCACTTCATGTCTATAACATATCATGGCCATCAGATATTGAGTTACAAAAAGTACATAGTAAAGAAACACACTTTACCTAACTATACACTAGACCAAGTTATACTTAACTATTTCCTGTATGTCGGACTATCCTAACATCCCCCCTTAAAAACAACTTGGGATAGGATTGAAGGATGTATAAAGATGACACAATAGGAGAAGGAAGGAGGCATTACAACCTATCCCCCCTTAGTGAAAACTTCCCAAACTCCAACCATAAATCAAAGTTTAGTAAACTTCGCCTCTGTGAGAGCCTTTGTAAAGATGTCTGCAGCTTGATCATCGGTTGAACAATATTGCACTTCAAGGACATGGTCATGAATGAGCTTTCTGATGAAGTGAATGTGTAGTTCAATGTGTTTGTTGTGCTGATGTTAGACTGGATCTTTGCATAGTTGAATGACACTTTGATTATCACACAAAAGTGTAGTCAGATGTTGCTTCTGAAAACCAAACTCTGAAAGGATCTGACGAAGCCACATGGATTCCTTACTAGCGTCTATGGCGCCACAATACTCTGCTTCTGTTGAAGAAAGAGAAATGGCACTTTGTTTCTTGCAAGCTCATGTAATAGGTCCAGAACCAAGAGAGAAGACATAACCTGCAGTAGACTTCCGATCATCAGGGTCACTAGCTTGATCGGAATCAGTAAAACCAACCAATAGAGGAGATGCTTATGCACTGTAATGAATCCAAAACTGAACTATACCTCAAACATAACGAAGTATTCTTTTAGCTACTTTCCAATGACTTTCATGTGGGTTTTGCATAAACCGAGCAATAAGGCCAACAACAAAGGAAAGGTCAGGACGGGTATGGGTCATATACAAAAGTTTTCCAACAAGATGACGGTATAAGGTAGCATCAACTTCAAGGGAAGTACAAGTGACTAAAAGTTTGGCTTTAGACAGAAGCGGAGAAGGGGTTGGCTTATAGTATTCCATGTGAAATTGGCATAGAAGATCACATGCATACTTGGACTGGGAAAAGGAAATACCTTCTTTGGATTGCAAGACTTGAAGACCAAGAAAATAATGCAAGTGTCTTAAGTCTGTCATTTCAAACTGATTTTTAAGGCTAGAATTCACATGGTTTATATGGTTGGGATCACTACCAGTAAGGATAAGATCATCAACATAAAGAGCACGAATGATAAGAGACTTACCCACTTTCTTGGTGTAGACAGTATTGTTAGAATGACACCCAAAAAATATAGTATTTAAAAGAAAGCTATACATTTTGGCATACCAAGTTTGAGGGGCTTGCTTAAGGCCATAAAGGGATTTCTTAAGCTGACATACAAGGCTGGAGTCTGTTTGTGTAAAGCCAGGAGGTTGTTCCATATAGATTTCTTCATGCAAGTCCCCATGCAAGAAGGCGGATTTAACATCCATCTGTCGGACTTCCCATTTGAAAGAGGCAACAAGGGAAAGAACAAGGTGGATAGAGTTCATTTTGGAAATAGGGGAGAAGGTTTCAGTATAGTAATGCCTTCAACTTGTGAAAAACACTTAGCAATAAGATGAGCTTTATGTTTATCAACTTTTCCATTTGGTCCAAACTTGGTTCTGTAAGCCCATTTGCATCTAACAAATTTACGTCCCTTTGGAAGAGGAACAAGGTCCCATGTATCATTTTCCAGTAGTGAACGATATTCTTCATTCATAGCTGCGTCGCAATCTAGATGGCCTGAAGCTTCTACAAAGCTGTCAGGATCATAATTCGCAGAAGCTTGAGAAAGTAAAGAAGAGGCTCTATCAACTAAGAATGTGTGCGACGTCGATCTGTAGGATCACTTGCAAGAGCACCTGTTGCATCCCGAGTAGTGCAGACCCATTTTGGAAGCTGAGGAGCTGAAGGGAGGATCTCGAGAAGGCGGGGGAGGATTGTCATCCTCACTGTCATCATCTAAAGAAGAAATATTTTCAGAAGTAGAAGGGATAGAGAACATCTGCCGAACTAGGCTTGTAGGCCGATATATTTTCAACAAACTTTACATCTCTTCTAATGATAACATTTTTCAATTTAGGTGGAAGAAGTCTATATCCTTTGATATCTTCAGAATATCCAATAAAAATACATTTTTCACTCTTAGGTTCTAAGGATTTATGTTTCTCATCTGGAATATGGGCCCATGCTTCACTTCCAAAAACACCAAAGTGACTTACATCTAGTTTAATTGAGCTCCATGCTTCTTCTAGAGTGATATTCTTTAAAACCTTAGTGGAAGTGTGATTTACTATTTAATTCGCGCAAATAATTGCTTCTGTCCAAAAATTAAGACTAAGTCCTTTAGATTGAAGCATACAATTAGTCATTTCTTTTAAGGTACGATTCTTCCTTTCAGCTACACCATTTTGCTGTGGAGTATATGGAACAATATGTTGCAATTGAATTCCATGCTCAGTGCAAAAGTTGATGAATTTATTGTTAACATGTTCTCCACCATTATTAGATCTTAACTTAAGAATTTGATGTACAGATTGTTTCTCAACAAAGGCCTTAAAGGTCAAGAACATGTTAAAGGCTTCACTCTTGAGTTTTAAGAAGTATACCCAAGTGTGTCTGGAGAAATTATCAATGAAAGTTAAGGAATACTTGTAGCAAGAGAATGAAACAACTGGAAGTGGACCACATAAATCACTTTGCACAAGCTGTAAAGGGGTTGAGGCGTGCCAAGGGGCATGTTTTTCAAAACTATCCCGATGATGTCTTCCGAGTACACATCCAAAACAAACACTAACTCTGCAGGATACCATAGGAAGACCGTCACCATATTTTCTTTACATAGATTTTGAAGAGAGTGATAGTTTAAGTGGCCAAATTGCTCATGCCAAATTTTGCTCACTTCATCATTATGAGCAACAAATACCGAGGGAAGAGTTGATGACCCAAATTTGTTAAACTTATATAACCTTGTAGAATCATCAGCAATGCCAGTAGCTAAAATCTGTATAGGATCTCTTAGGTCCTTAATTACAACATCATGAGCTGAAAAATTCAACGATTTTACCTTCACCTGAATGAGTTATCTGATATACAGATAGAACGTTGCAGGATAAGATAGGAACACATAATACATCATTAAATTGACCATTGTTTAGATGAATAGTTCCAGTCCCTACAACATTAAGAGATCTATCATCACCGACATATATATTTTTGGTGTTACAATCATTTAAAGAAGAAAACAAGGCTTTTTTTTGGCCATGTGATAAGAAGCTCCAGAATCAATGAGCCATTCATGAGAATGAGAAGAAGAACATACATTTAGTGTATAACCAGACCGAGATGTTTGACAACCACATGCAGAAAATGTTATTCCTGAAGATGAAGTTGAAGTTGAAGAGTGCTCCAAATGGATGTTATGCTTCTTCATTATTGCTTCCAAGGCTTCCATCTTCTTAAAGCATTTGGATTCTAAGTGGCCATCTCGATTACAAAAGTTGCAATGTCTATCAGTTTTCTTCCCTTTATTTTTATTTGCCTTATCATTTTATTGAATTGATTTTTCATTTTGAGACTGAAATTGCTTAGGACCCTTGTTTGGTTTAGAACCATTCTTTTTAGGATACTGCTTCTTAGGATTATTTGAATTTGGTTGTTGCTGGGCTGTTAAGGCTTTCTTAGAAGAGTTTCCAGTATTAAGAAGACCAAGGTGTAAGATTTTTTCTTGTTCTCTTATTAAAGAATCACAAAAGGCATCAAAAGAGGGGGACTTGTAGGCTTGTCCTTGAGAAATAAAGGCTTCTCTAGTAGAATGGAAGGTGGAAAAAAACACAGAGTAGGCTGGTCCTAACTTAGTAAGAATGGAATATATAAGGCTACCATCTTCTTTCTTAACCTTAACACCTTCCAAGAGAAGTCTAAGGGTCTTGAACTTGGACAAAAAACTTCAATGGAAGAAAAATTATTGGGGTCCAATGTAAGAAACTCATTTTCAAGTTGATGGGCTCTAATTTCATTTTTAATTCCAAAAAAATTATTGACTTGTTTCATTGCTTCATCAGGGGTATCAAGTTCTACGATATGGAATCTAAGGTCTAGAGAAATAGACATCCCTATCAACCCACATGCTTGATCTTGCTTATTTTCCCATTTGGCTGTCTTATCTTCATCTTTAGGTTTATATTCTTGGTCTGAGACTATTCTATAAAGACCTCTACTTCTAAGTAAATCCACAATGCAAGACAACCATTGGAAGTAGTTAATGTTGTCAAGAATAACTTGGCATGGAATTTCCATTTTAACAGAAACTGAAGTTGTAGATGCTGAAACTAAGTGTTCCAATGGAAATATTTCGAAAAAATAGACCGATTAAGAGAAAACGGCATCCGGATGAAGAAGTTATGACTTTTTGAAGAAAATTTGTTGAAGATGCCGACTAAGTACGTGAATATTCGGAAGTGAATGATAATGTTATATTTAAAAAAAATTCCTCCCACTTTCCAAACTTAATCTAATTAGTTCACTTTTAAAAAATGATTACTTTATGTGATCCACTTTTATAAATAAGTGAAAGTCACTTATACAATGGTACTTTATGAGTTACCCACTAAATTGTAACTTAAATAAAAGATAAAGTGACTTTAAAATTATAAGTGACTCACTTTTTATAATGGGTGAGAACACTTTTACATAAAGAAACTTTAAAACATAAGTTACATGTGTTTTTTGAAAAGTAACTCAACAAAAAGAAAGACTTGAATCCAAGACCTATATTTTCATAAAGTAACTTTGGACCAAGTGAGCTAGTTTAAAATGTTAGTAATTTTTGGAAAAGAGGAAGTTTTTTTTTTTTTTAACTCACTGAAGCTTTGGGATACGTGCTTACTTGAAAAACCCCTTTTTGCCTACAAAACAAAGAAAACCACTCAACCCAAAATGTACATGCAAAAAAAACAAGCTTTATGGCTTAAAGTTAGATTTCACTAGAAACTAAATATTTTCCTCAATGTTTCTGATATTTCGAGATCACACTAAGGCGCGGCGGAAAAGAGCATACACATGAGAAAAATCCTTCCCTTTTGTTTTTGATTTGCCTAGATCGCATAAAGTCGTGGGGCAAAGAGCATACACAAAAATGAAAGGTTTAGATCTGGTAATAAAAACAGAGAGATAAATAAACCGAAATAAACAAAGAGATAAATAACTAAAATTGCAAATAAAGACTGTATACCTCCAGATATTAAAAATGACGTAGATAAGGCTACTAGAAATCTTTTCGCGTGAAACGAAAGGTGTTCCTCATTGGAACATATGCTCCTAACACAATAGAGCAGTCCTCTCGGCCCAAAAGCGGTCAGAAATAGTAGATCTAGGAAACGATAGTCGGATGCAGTTGTACCGACTTCATATTTGGATCACCAATGGATGCGACCCTCAAATAGTTCTGATACCATGTAGGAATTTACAGGGTAAGTTCCTTAGATAAAACACCAAAGGGAACTACTCACAAACAGATCACAAATCAATACACCAGTATTCTTGACATGGTTAAAACCCTCAAAGAGGGAAACAATCCACGCTTTGAGCCAATGCGACCACTTCAGGCAATTTATTAATGTAAAAGAAAGAAAATTTACATAAGCTTCTCTCATGAACAATCACCTTGTTGGGCAATTTAATTGCTTAAATTGCTTTCATTAAATTATCAACCAGGGAAACTCGTAAGCTTGTGATGATGCCAACAAAATATATGCAGGAGTAGGCAACTAACTCTATGTCTAACTAAATGATTTATGATTCAATATAATATGCAAGGGAAGAGGCTCCTAATTGAAGAGGTCCTAGTTGTCCTTCCCTACAGTATTATAGATTGAAAAGAAATCATTGATTACATAAAACTAGAAACTTGAAATAAAGACAAGAGAATGAATTTAATTGTTGTTCAGATTCAAATAGAGAGAGAGAGACTAACTTAGTCCCTTGATTGTCCCCTCATATACTGATCCAAACTAAACTAAGATTCATTCATAAGCATAAGAAATGAAATAACTTGAAACCTAAAAGCAAAAGAATGAATTTCAATTATCATGCAAATCAAATAGAGGGAGAGCCTAACTTAGACCCTTGGTTGTTTCCTCATATGCTGATAAGATTTTAATTTAAAACTCATTCACCATTCACAAACAAATCCTCAAACATCTAAGCAATGAAATAAGATCTATTATGAAATAAAATGTTTCTTTTATCCTTTTAGAGTGAGCTCAATTCTCTTAAGAACAAAGTGACAAACTATTCCATAAATTCATATACTACATTAAGACAATTTATATCTAAAACTATAGTATGGAAATTTATGTAAAATGAAGCTTTATTCTATTCCATCATAAGTTGGATACATGCTCCAAGAGTCCTCCCTTTGGAATGGAGGAGGTACTCCTATTTATACAAAAACTATGATAACAACCTCATAAATGTAGACCCACTATTCCCTCCTTTGACCCACATATTTCTCAACCAATGGTGACACATAACCCTATCCTCAATGATCTCCTCCATGAGGTCCATGATCTTCTCCATGAGGTTCATGATCTTCTCAAATTCGAATTTGAACATAGAGTGCCACATAAGGATGTCTTGGAAGCTTCCTTTTACCTACACATGTCAACAAACTCATTCTAATTGTTAGGTATAAGTATAAGCATATTATTTTCTAAAGTTTAACCATAAATCCACTTTAAAATGTTAAGAATTAATAAACTTTGGAAAAGCATAGTTATAACCCAATAATGAGGTAAATGTAATGATGTGGAGGTGGAATGGAGGTGACATGAAGGTAATATGGAAGTAATGTGAAGGTATTGGTGAATAATGGAGTGAGAATAAGGACTATTTTGAGGCCCAACACACCTTACAAATGACCCTCCATGCTCTTTAAATAGAGATCATGGACCAATCGAGTGTTAAGCCACGGATCAAGTGTCGGTAATACCGAGGAGAGAATGAACCGTCAGATCACTTCATGTCTAGAACATATGGTGACCATCAGATAGTAAGTTACAAAAAGTACATAGTAAAGAAACACTTTACCTAACTATACACTAGACCAAGTTATACTTAACTATTTCCTGTGTCGGAATATCCTAACAATTTTCTTTAGCACATTGTTACGTATATAATACTGGAAGAACATAGGGTTTCATGATCGACTCACCCCAAATTTCTAAGCCCAATCTCTTTTCCAATGGACGGTGGGAATTTGTTGTAAATGGGAGGAAGCGTCGAAAGGTTAAAAGGTTAAATGACATGTTATAGGTTTAAAATGATACTCATGTGTATTCATACATAAAAAGGTTATAAAATTATTATATATAAATATAAATTAACATATTTTAAATTATGTATAATTAAAATAAATATTTTAAATTATATATAATTAAAGATATTAGGGGTAGCCTTACTAAATTATTTTATTAATCTCACATATATTATAAATTAGTATAACTTAAATTTATGGAAATTTATAAATTTATTAATACAAATGCAATTTAATTATAAATGAAGATAAAAAATATTTGATTCTAAATATTTTTTTAATATATTTTGAAAAATTCTAATACATATATAATCGAACTTAATAGCGAACCTCATATGAACTTCATCGGAAAATTCAAATTCAAATCAAACTAAATTGTTGTCGAACTCAAATTTGAACCGGAACCATGACATTATATGAATCAAGACTTTTTTGAAGGTAATATTCTTGCCATACCTTAGGGTTTAACTTGTCATCCCAATGATGCATCTAAATCTAAACATAACCTTGTAATAATTATGGTATATTATACATACATTGTAATATTAAAATACCTTAGCAATTTGTAGCATAAACATTTTGTCATCTCACATATGCTCGGAATACTTTTCACTAGCTCCCAGAATGAACTTGCATCAGGTTCTTTTTCCTATTCTAGCTTCCTCTATCCTACACCATCTAGCACCTAGATGATCCTCAAGAAGGATAGGCTTATCACATCTTCATCGGGAAGTTAGAAATACTCAAATATTCATGCAGGAAGGTTAAGTAATAATAAATCTAAAGAAGAGAAGTGTCATAAATAAATAACATAAGTTTAGAAGGTACTTATCTTTGATGGGAGGTGATCAACTCCATCTTGAATCATCCTTCAAGAGTCATTATTGTCCATCATCCATATGTCAATGTCGTCAACATATTCATCAGCATCCAAGCCCAACAGAGACTAGTCCATATAGGGTTAAGTGTTGAAATAACTTCTTACTAATCATGTTAGGGTTACAAGACATGTAGAAATCAAACCTTTATCATATCCAGTCCCTTCACACTCCAGGGTTTCTTGCAAATCCTAACCTCATGTTATCCATCAAACCCTACTAACCAGGTTGCCTAAGGTTTCCTTCAAACCCTAGCATTCATTTAGGTATTTTCCATGTTCACTTGCTTCCATCAATGGTGTCTTCATAGGGGTCATCTCAATGAATTTTCTTCAAGTAAGTTCTGAATCAATGTTAATTTCCCCTTAGGGCTACATTGTTCTTTGTTCTAGATAATTGCATTTTCAAACTTATCTTCATTTACATTTCACTTTCACCCCTTAACATCATAACATCATGACAACAATATCAATTATATAGAAAGAACAATGACATCAATATTGCAGCGGAACATAAAGGAATAACAAAAGAAAAGCACACACAAAGGAGACACCAAGATTTGGTCGGAGACCAAGGAAAAACCCCACAATGGGGGAAACCCAAAATTAAATTCTTCTTCTTCTATTAGATATTCATTGTTCAGTTATGGTATATTCTATGCTTAGAGCAGTTTACTTCTTTTTATTATTATTATCCACAGATTAGCAATCACATGTACATTTTTTTTTGTGTGTAAATCAGTTGATATACTAGATCACAAAAATTACATATGGCTACAAAAGGGGTCTGCCAATGCTAGAGAGAATAGAGAAAGGCAGGCCAGTCAAAGAAAAAGACTGCTTACAAAGGCCTTATGGAGCAATAAACATGTTGCGCTTAAACTAAACTACCATAACAAAACCTTGGTTAAACATGGATCGAACCAGAAAACGGCCAACCACACAGGGCTGCTAGACATAACTATAGCCAAAACTAATAGAGAAGGCCTCTGAATGGCCTGTCGCATAGTATGAACATCAAACAACAGAAATGAAAAACTAAACAGACAACAGAAATGAAAAACCAAATAGCAGAGGGCAGACTATAACTCGCTGTGGACAACCGCCTCCTTGAAGACCTACTGGTCAATTTTTGCGACTTCATGAGCAACAACAACACTTGGACCAGCTCCATCATCTTCCTTGGACGCACTGCGGGACTTGTGGCGTTTGATGGTGGTGGTTTTGGAGTCGTCCTCAGGGATATCAATAGCAACATTAAGCCCCTGGCAAATTGAAAGCTTGAAGAGTCGAATGAAAGCTCCTAGGCTCTGAGCCAGCATTCTCAGTTCCTCCGTGAGGGATTTCATGGTAATTTCCATCTTATCTAGCCTCAGAGAATTCTTGGCCGAGGCGATAGAATTCGCTTGGTAGGCATCCTTTAGAGCTACCCCTTGCAAGCTTAGGGCTTTAGCTAGCATTGTCTTCATTCGCCAGGCCTCACTTCGTGTTCTAAGGAACTGGGTGGCCCTGGTTGTTGGGGTGCCCGAGTCCGAGAGCCAGTCAATCTCCTCACTGATAGTGTTGATGTCCATCCCTTCCTGGGCTTTGTTTACCTCGGCTTGGATTTCTTCAATATATTGTTTGCCTTTCGTGGAGACAGAGGCCTCATAAATCTCCCGGGCTCTTTTCAACTCCCTGGTTGCTCTAGCGCTTCGGCTATTGCTCTTTGCCATAACACTATTGCAGGTGCTGGTAATTGATAGTCGAGATTCTAAACACCACAGAGTATGCACAGGGCTGAGCTCTGAGAAATAACTAAGGCAGGTGAAATCAATCCCGGTGGTCTATGTATTAATAGTTGCGGGCACAATGTGAGGGTCCGTGATCCTTACTGAAGCCTCCGTATTTTCCATGTACCTGACAGTCTGTGTCCCCAGCAGGTGACTGATTTCCTTCTCATTATTACAGTCAATTACACTCGGACTATCGCACTTGTTATTGAGGAACTGAGGCCACGTGTACTTTGATTCGTGATATGTGAACTGACCTCTATCTCTGTGGTGGATCTTCCACCTTTCTCGAAGTGAACCATAGGACACCCACCCACGGTGCCATTTCCAGGCATGATGGATTAGGGAGTGATCATTTATAGTTGGCCACAAAAATCATTGATGAGAGGTCCCATGTATGCCGTCCCTCTCTCCTGACACACTTGTGAGGTCGTGCCTGGAAATTTGTAAGCATTTGTTCCAAAGATTTTCATATACGACGTTCTGCCGGCAGGTGTCCATGCTATCATTTCGATGGTCGACCACGTGGTTTGCAAGGCTATCCGCCAAATAATTTCGAATTTTGCCTGATTGCCTACAGAACCACCCCATCTAGAATGGAGAGATGTTTAGCTATGAGCTCGGTGACCATGGCTAGTCGCCAATTCTTTGTTACCTTCTCGGCCCGCGAACCAGTTTGTAATTTCCTCACTGCATTGATAGCTAGGAGTGAGTCTCCTTCCACTATTGTTTCCCCTTTCCCCAAGCGGATTAGGATTAGTAAACCTTGCTCCAGAGCCACAAATTCGGCTTCGTTGTTGGTAGCTTCCCCCAGAGAATTACTGAAGATGTGGAGAATTTCACCTTTGTTGTTGCGTATTACACCTCCAAGGTCGGCAGGGCCAGGGTTGCCCCGAGAGGCCCCATCAAAATTTAACTTGTGAAATCCCAGTAGAGGAGGTTGCCAGGAGAGTGGAGAGGAACCGGTTTGAGGTCGTTGCGTCAGAGAAATGGGATCAGTTGCAGCAATTATCCCGAAAATCTTCAGAATTCACCTATCATTTGCGGATGGCCTGATCTCCTGTTCTGCTTTACACCTGGTAAGGGTAGTCTCACGCATATTTTGCATGATATTAGTTTTAATAGTATCTAGCTGCCTGGAATCACTTTGAAATAATTACAGAGTCGCAGTTGGAATAATTGGTTCTCCAGTTGGCTATGCTATATTGTATAGAGTCTCTGATTCTGTCTGTTTGATTAAAGATTTCCTCCACCCAAACCCAAAGTTTATTGGTCCATTCACAAATGTTGAGGAGATGATTCATTGATTCCTCTTCTTTTTCACAAAGGGGGCACTAGGATGGACCAATAAAACCTTTTTTGTGCAGGTTCTCCCAAGTAAGGATCCTACGATTCATTAAGAGCCATAAGAAGTTTTTTATCTTCGGCCAGATGGTGGTGTCCCATACATTGTTGTGCCAATTCACTTTCTCTTCCTGATCCCTATTTTCTAAATAAAGTCTAGCTTCCTTTAGGTTGAAAGAGCCACCATCCAGTTTACCCCATCTCAGTTGATCCTCATCCTGAGAGTAATGGATCTTCCTTTTATCCAGACAAGAACACAAGGATAAGAGAAGGTTATCCATTCCATCTGCCTGTGGGGTAGTGTTTGTGTCCCAATGTCTCCAGTGCTAGTCCACAATATTATTTCTCCAGTACTGGTTCACCGTTAGTTTTCCTTGTACCTGGTACCTGTGCTGCAAGGGAAGAAAGTTAGGACTTTCAAGCTTGGGAAGTTGCTGCCAAGCATCTTCCCAAAAGAGAGCTGTGTTACCATTACGTATTTCCCAGAAGCAGTGCTGTTGTATGATGTTTCGATTGGCCTTAGCCATGTTCCAAATGGGGGATCCTACTGGAGGGTCGGTCATTCGAATGAGATCCTGAGGGCTCCAATTTTCAGCATACCTGGCTTTCCATAGCCTGGCCCAAGGTGTTTGTTGTTCTTTAACCCACCTCCACCAGAGTTTTTCCCCACAGGCTTTGTTTACTGTGTCCGGGTCTTGAAGTCCCAAACCACCTAGGATCTTGGGTTTACAGAGTTTTTCCCAAGCTACTAGAGCCCATTTCTGTTTATCAGAATTTCCAGTCCATAGGAAGGTTCTTTGAATGTTTCTAATCTTCTGGAGAACTCCTTTGGGGGCCGGAAGGATGGAGAGCATATACTGAGGGATGGCTTGTAGGACAGCCTTAGTTAGGACAAGCCGGCCAGCAAAGTTAAGGACCCTATTAGTCCAATGTTTACTTCGATCTTCGAGGTTAGAAAGCAGTTTCTCCCAGTGGATATTTTGGTAGGGTTTATCAGTCAGAGGGATTCCTAGATATTTAGAGGGAAGGTTTTGCCTTCTGAACCCAAGGATATAGTGAGATTTTTCTGGATCGCTAAGTGAGTATTGAAAAATAAAATGGAGGATTTGTCCAGATTAAGGTCCATGCATGTAGCTTTACTGAAGAGATTAAGAATAGTTTTGAATCCTTGTGCTTCTCGAATCGTTGGGGTTCCATGGAGCATGGTGTCATCCACAAATTGTTGATGAGTAGTGGTTGGGCAGGGTGGCAGGGGTTGGAGGCCTTGTATAAGGTTTTTCTCCTTTGCAGTTTTAATGATGCGACTCAGGCCTTCCATCAAAATGACAAAAAGAAAAGGGGAAATGGGATCCCCTTGACGAATACCTCTAGAGGGGGCAAAGGGGAAGGTGGGAGCTCCATTGACTAGGATAGAAAATCTGGGGGATTTGATTAGGGCTAGAATCCAGTTGATCCAGCGTTGAGCAAATCCGAAGGCTTCTAGAATGGCTTCCAGATACCTCCAACTGACCTTATCATAGGCTTTTGAGAGGTCCAACTGGATGATCATACCTGCCTTTTTCTGGGATTGAAGAGTGTGAACCATTTCCTGAGCTAGCAGGACATTATCCATGATCTGTCTGCCCTCCACGTAGCCAGATTGCTCCTCTGAGATTATCCCAGGAAGAATTGGCTTCAGTCTATTGGCCATTACTTTGGATATAATCTTATAAAGAACATTGCATAGAGAAATTGGCCAAAATTTTGAAGGTGTACTTGCGGCCTCCTCTTTGGGAATAAGGGCGATGAAGGTAGAGTTAAGGGATTTGAGGATGGATGAAGATTTTCGGGAGTCTTCCACCACCTCCCACACTTCCATACGCACAATTTCCCAGCATGCTTTATAAAAATCAATGGTGAAACCATCCGGCCCTGGTGCTTTTCCACTAGGCATCTCTTTCACTGCTTCTTCCACCTCCTCCATTGTAACAGGGCGATCTAAAGATTTATTCTGGTCTTCGGTTATTAACCTTGGAATGGAGGCCATGACTTCCCTTATAGCCTCTTCCCTATCTGTATCTGGTTCCGTTGCTATGTGGCTAAAGTGATTAGTGAGGAGGGAGGAGATATCCTGATGAGATTGGAGGGGGGTTCCATGTTCATCCTTCAGCCAGGTTATTTTGTTGGCACACTTGTAATATATAGCCAACTGATGGAAAAACTTGGTGTTTTTTCCCCTTCTTTGAGCCATTGAATGCGAGACTTTTGTCGCCAGAGTATTTCCTCCTGCTGGCATCTTTGATTCCACTTCTGCATGAGGATTTGCTCTATGTTAATGGAATCCTAGGTGATGTCCCCTTGGAGCCAGTCTATGTGGATTTGTTCCAACTGTTCCTCTAGGGCATGTTGGTATTTGAAGATGTTTCCGAAGACCTCTTGATCCCAGGATCTGAGTCGTGCTTTGAGGTGCTTTAATTTGGCTTGGAACCTATACATTTTGGTGCCTCTGGTGTCCATTGGCTCGTGCCACCAGTGTTTGATTTTGGAAGTGAATTCTGGGTGACTTAACTAAAATTTCTCAAACCTGAAAGGTTTGTTTTTCGGAGTGTCGAGGATGGCTGCGTCCATGGTAATGGGCCAGTGATCAGAGCCTCCACAGGGAATGATGTCTGATTCTAAAGTTACTCCCTCAAGGAGGGTGGCTTCTGTTATGAGAAAGTGGTCAAGTTTGGAGCCAATTTGCCTGTCTCCTCCTCTTTTGTTATTCCAGGTATATAATCCATTTTTGGGGAGGATATCCACAAGATTTGCTTTTCTGATGAAGCTTTTGAATGCCTCTGCATCTTGATTTAGCATTCTTATTCCTCCTTTCTTTTCTGTTAACGAGGTTATCATGTTAAAATCTCCTCCATAGATAGCTTTAGCCGTGGGATATCTATGCTGCAATTTGGAGAGGCGATCTAGCATTATCAGTTTGTCCTCTAGTCTTTGGGGGCTGTAAATATTAGCACACAGGTATGTATTGGAATCCCCTATGATTTGCATTTCCAGGGAGATGAATGATCTGGAAGCCTCTGCATTTATAAGATGGAGGACATGGGGATTCCAGAGCGTGGCCAGGCCTCCCTCCATTCCATTCCCTTCCACTTCCATGTATTCCATTCTTTTTCCTAAATTTCTGCTTATCCCTTTCATTTTCTGGCTAGAGCATTTGGTTTCTTGCAAAAAAATCATGTCAGGATTTTCATTTTTGACTTTCTTTCTTAGAAGTCTTTGTTTCCTTTGGCTGTTTAGCCCTCTAGCATTCCATGAAAGAATCTTCATAATTAACAGGGTTTTTAAGAGGGAAGCGTGAAAGCCTCAAGGGCTTTCATTTTACCTGAGTTGAGGAGCATTTGACCTAGCTCTTGAAGTGCCTCATTGTTTGTTCGTCGGCCTCTCTTCTTCCTGTGTTTGGCATTGGTGTTTGATTGATGTAATCCTAGGGCTTTAACTCCCAGACCCTTTGTTGCACCAAAGCCTCTTTTCTGCACACTTTGTTCTGCATCTTGCCTTGCTAGGAATAGAGAATTCACTCTGTCTACTTCCTCCTCTGGGATATGTTCCATTCCTTTTTGTTTCCATTGCTCTACCATGGTGATGAGATCCATACCCTCCCTTTCTAGAATATCACTGAGTTCCATATCCTCTGTTCCTATTTCACTGACTAGCATTTCCGCATCTCCTTCTAAGTCCTTTGTCAACTCCTGAAACTGTAGGGCTTTGATTGTCTGGTTTAGATTAGGATTTTGTGCTTTCTGTGCTTGATCTTCCTGGATTTCCTGCGTTAGGTCTGGTACCTAGCGGGCTTTAGCTTCTTCAATGTTGGACCCAAGAACTTCAAAGGCATTGACTGTGCTTTTGATGGCGGGGATGGTTTTGGGTTGGTATTTCCTATTGGCTCGATGTCTTCCATTTGGACGGGTAAAACCTTCCTGATGCTTGCCTGTGTTTTCTTTGGCTTTCTCGATTGGCTTGTTCATTGGGCATTCCCTAATCAGGTGACCATGTTCATGGCACTTCTGGTGCCGAAATGGGATTTGTTCATAATCTATGGCTTGAAAGAAGACTTCATCTCTAAATTCTAACCATAGACCTTCATGAAGGGCACTTGAGACATCCATTTCAACACATATTCTTGCACAAGATGTGTACCTTTTTTGTAGGGTAGCTTCCGAGGCTTTTATGAAGGTTCCCAGTTTGTTGCCTATTTGTTCCAGCGCTACAGGTCTCCAGTAATCAATCGGGAGAGAGAATAGGAGAATCCAAACAGGTACATGTTTGAAGGTCTCCTGTTCCGGTGCAAAGTTGGGTTTCCATGGTCTCATATAGACCTGATGAGGCATAAAAGTACGGTCCACCATCAAAAATGCGATCCCTGTCTTCTAGGTTCGTGAAGACTATAGTAAAGAAACCTTTGGTGCCTAAGTGTAGCCTGACATCCCCTTTTGGCTTCCACTGTTGTTTGATCCATGAGCAGAGGGCTTTTTCCGTAGGCCAGAAGCACATGAACTTACAGATCACCGCATGTATTGACATATGGTCTCTATAAGTTTGCATTTCAGGGTCGATGATAACAACCTGCAGACTCTCTATCGTTTTGGGCTTGCAGTGCCCCAGGTTCTCCTGTTTTTTGGTCTTACTAGCCAATCCCTCCAGATCTGTGTTATACTGGGGCAGGGCTTCAGTATCCATAGTCTTTTTGTTTCTTTCTTCTGCTTCTTGTGGTACCTACTCGAGATTGGGATTCCCGTTGTTTTTTCCTTCTAGAATCCTTATATCATTGGTTCGTTTTTGACTTTGGGTTTCCTTGGTTTGCCCACCCACCTTTTTCTTCTTGCTTAGCTCATCCTTTCCTGCATTCTCAGAGCCAGATATCTGTACCCTTTCCAGTGGGGCCTTTCCTTTATCCATCATTGATTGCTTGATGAGGGGGCCCCATTGGATCCCGCTCTCCTCATCTGTTGGGCTAAGGCAATCCCATGCCTTCAGAGCTCTGCGAACATGGCATTGTCCTTCGCCAGAGTTCGTGGCAGTAGTCTGAATAACAAGTTGAACCCTAGTTCAAGTTACTCAGAGCTGCGCTGCCATGATCTTGACCTCTCTGTATGCTGTGTTGGAATCCTAATCGCAATCAAATGTACATTAAGTAAAGTGCAGAGAGAACATTAAACGATCGATAGAAAAACAAGCCAAGACAAGAGACATCGGATGTGGCGGCTAGCCAGAGACAACCCCAATATGGGGAAACCCTTTGATCAAATCTTCTTTTATCTTCAATAATTCAGCAGAGAGAAATAGTACATAAATATGATTTACGTCAGCAGCAACAAACCCTAGATCAGTCCTAAACTAGGGCAGACAATATCTTGCAAACCGACCGTCAGATCGACTTGATTCCGTCACCAAAAAATGCGGCCTTCCACAGAGAGTCAGGTTCACCTACAACACAGTTCTGAGAGAGAGAAAGATGGTCAACACTGGTCAAACTTCCAATCTGCAGTTGTAGCCCTAAATTCTGCGTCCTTCCTTCCACACGTGTGAGAGAAGAGCCCTTTTTGCGCATGAGAGAGAAGAGACTCTTTTCTGCACAGGAGAGAGAAAGATGTGTTGAGATGTAAGTATCCAAATGAGGAGGAGACCTTTTGTATTTATATGAAAACGTTGGGGTTGAATAGATGCGACTGTTGGGCTTCTGAGCCTACATAAGTTGCTGGCCGACTTAGACAATTAGTCCATAATCAAAATAAATTCATATCTCCATAAATACTTATCGGAATCGGATGATCTTTAGATCAATCCTACACCTCTCGACGAGAGGAATCTAGTAAAAATATTATCAACCATGAATGAGATGACCCACATGGAGTTTGGCTCTAGTTGCCAATTTTAACACTCCCTCTCAACTAGGGAGAACTCCATCTGCAATTTGTCTGTCGGTCGCTACTATTCATCCATCAAATGCATTGCCCTGTACAACTTGACCCCTGCTCTGCTCTGTTTTATTCTTCCTGCTCTCATCTGTTTTGTTCTACCCTATTCCGATCTGCTCTGCTCTGCTCTGTTCTGCTTTGCTCTGCTCTGCTTTGTCCGAATTATGAAGAAGAAGAGATGATCGAGGATGTATCATACCATCCTCCACTAACCCGAAGTCAGTCTCAGAGTGTGTATCATTGGTCCCAGACCAGTCCTCTACTGACTCGAAGCTAGTGTCATAGTGGGCACCACTCTCACTAGTCTCAGACCAGTATCATTGATCCCAGATCAATGAAGGTCATCTTAGCATAGGGAGTATGGTAGATACAATGATACGTCCATCGATACTACTATGGTCCCTATCCTCATTTCCCTGCTCATTGATCAGATGAGAGGTACTTCCCATGAGTCCCAGACTGCATGGGTAGGATGCCTCGACAGGAGAACTAATCAATCCTATCCACAGGAGAGCGAATCATCCTGTCCCACAAGAGAGCGAATCATCTTGTCCACAAGAGAGCGAATCATCCTGTCCATAGGAGAGCGAATCATCCTTTCCCACAAGAGAGCGAACCATCTTGTCCACAATTTCCATGGAGAACACATCATCCAGGCCCACAGGAGAACTAATCATCTTGTTCCACAGTCTCCACGGGGTGTCACAAGGAAAGTTGGATCCTTTTACCCTATACAAGGTGCACCACCAGGGGATGGTGAGTCAGCCTATGGTCATATGTCACTCCAAGAAGTAACCCGCACCCTCTCAGAGCTCCCAGAGCTCAATACATCATACAGGACCCTCATCAGAGGGTCTTTAAATGACACCAAGTCGTTCTCGGAAAGTCAGGAATTTGACCTTCCTTAGGGGCTTTGTCAGAATGTCGGTGACCTGTTCATCTATACCGATCTGTTGGAGCTTTATTGCTCCTCGCTGCACCATATCTCGAATATAGTGGTATCTGATATCAATATGCTTGGAGTGATCATGAGATATTGGATTCTCTGACAAACGAATCCCACTCTGGTTGTTACATAGGATCATGGTGGTATCCAATGTAAATCCAAACAACTCATTGAAGAGCTTTCGCAACCAAACTGCCTCACAGGAGGCCATGCTGGCAGTAATATACTCTGCTTCGGCGGTGCTCAAAGCCACTGAATTCTGCTTCCTTCTTATCCAGGATATCGAAGCAAATCCCAAGGAGAAACAACACCCGGAAGTGCTATTACAGTCCACCACATTGCCTAGCCAATCAGTATCAGTATATCCAAGTAGTATCACATCTCCGGCAGTGTATCTTAACCCATATGTAATTGTGCCACGAAGAAATCTTAACAGATTCTTGGCACCAATCCAATGTATGTGGTGAGGTTCAACCATATGTTGACTGCAAAGCATATATCTGGATAGGAGTTCACTAAGAACATTAATGCTCCAACGAGTTGCCGATACTCAGTGGCATTTCGTAAAATAGGTCCAGCAGGACTACCGCTTAACTTCTTGAAGTCAAGTTCCATCGGGGTAGTTACAGGGTTGCAGTCTACCATACCGAATCTTTCCAATATCTTCATCACATATTTTCCTTGAGATAGGAAAATTTCCCTGGCTTTTGCCACACTTCAAGTCCTAGGAAGTACTGCATCAGTCCTAGGTCCTTCATTTCAAATTCAGAAGCCAACTCCCTCTTACATTTGTGAATGAGAGGATCTGCACCTGTTAGGAAGAGGTCGTCAACATACAACACCAGTATGAGAGGTTTGTCATATTCAACATTAAAGTAAAGGTTAGGATCGACTTCACTCCTAGTGAATCCCAACTTCATCAAGTAGCTATTGATCCTCTCATACCATGCTCGGGGTGCTTGCTTCAGCCCATAGAGGGCCTTCTTCAACCTGCACACATGGGATTTTTTATCATGAATCTCAAATCCTTTGGGTTGCTCCACGTAGACCTCTTCTTTAATCGAGCCATGCAGGAACGCGGTCTTAACATCCATCTGATGTAGATTCCATCCTTGTGTAGCCGCAAGGGCTATGATCGAGCGGATGGTGGTATATCTGGAAACAGGCGCAAATATATCGTCATAGTCTATACCTTCCTTCTGGGAGAAGCCACGAGCGACAAAACGAGCCTTATACTTTTCCATACTTCCATCAGCTGCATGATTTATCTTGTAAAGTCATTTAGAGGTGACGACTGTCTTGTCCAGGGGTCTGGGAACTACTTCCTAGACATCATTCTTCATAATAGACTCATATTCTTTGGTCATATCATCCTTCCATACTTATGCTTAACGGCATCTGAGAATGATGAAGGCTCATTTTGTATGATCGTGCTCATGATGGTCAGGTATCCCTGATACTTGTTTGGTTTCTTACTTTCACGGAAGGTTCCTCGGGTGCAGTGTGTCCTTCAGCATTTCAAGTGTCCCCCTAAGCCATGAAGGCCTCTTCTTAGACGAGGAAGGCTCAGGTGGAGGAGGATTGATAGGATCCATGGGTTCTTCCATATCAAGCATTGTTTCATCATCCTTTTCTTTCGGTTCCCTAGTGTCAGCTTCTTGAGAGCTCCTCAAAGTAGGAAGATTGTCCACCTTGCTAAGAGCCATATCTTCGTCAAAGGTGACATCATGACTAATTACGACTTCCCTTTGACCGGCTACATAAATTCTATAGCCCTTAGTATTTTCACTATAGCCCACAAATATTCCTTTCTTTCCAAATGCACCCAATTTGTTCCTTTTCTCTTTCGGCACATGAAAATATACAGGGCTTCCAAAAATTCTAAAATGAGATACGTCAGGTTTCTTACCGGTGAACATTTCTTCAGGAGTCTTGGAACCCAATGCTTGATGGGGGCATCGGTTTTGTACATATACGGTGGTGTTTGCTGCTTCGGCCCATAGAAACTTCGGAAGTCTTTGATCATGGAGCATAGCATGGACAACTTCCACAATCGTACAGTTCTTCCTTTCTGCCACACCATTTTGTTCAAGAGTGTATGGAGTAGTAGTCTCCCTCTTAATGCCAACCTCTTTGCAAAAGTTATGAAACTCATTAGATTCATATTCAGTCCCATTATCAATCCTTAAGATCTTGATCTTCTTTTCAGTTTGATTCTCGATCAAGGCTTTGAAGTGTCGAAACCAGGAGAACACTTCATCCTTATTTTTCAAGAAGTATATCTAAATCTTGCGAGAATAGTCATCTGTGAAGGTGAATTAATATGAATATCCTCCCAAGGAGTTCACAGGCATCATACCAGATATGTCTGAGTGAACTAACTGCAATATATCAGAGGTCTTGATTTGGCTTGAGGGGAATGGTCCCCTTTTTAGCTTTCCTTCAGCACATCCAGGACATACACCTTCTTGCTTTAATCTGAACTCAGGCATCCCAGTCACCATTTTTCTTACATCAAGTAGATCTTTATAATGAAGGTGAGAAAACCTCTGATGCCATAGTTCGGACTAAATAGATGTGTCACAAGACATGACACCTAGTGGACTTCCTCCGACTTGATATAATGAATCAACTTGAAACCCAAGAGTGAAGGCATCCTTAATATTGTTTTTCCATGCACGTACCTTGCCATCGCTGAAGGCCACCTTGTAGCCTTTGTCTTCCATTGCCAAAATGGACACCAGGTTCTTTTTGAGATCAGGTACATATAATACATCCTGTAGGTGGATTGTATTACCTTGATTCAATTTAAGAGAGACATTGCCTACACCTTTCACGAGATATTTCATATTATCTCCAAGTTCAATTTCCAGGTTGGTTTATTCTCTATCAAATTATGGAGAACTTCTTTGTAACCAATGAAGTGCCTTGAGGCACCACTATCAATAAGCCAATTTCCCAATGAGTCTGGAGGAGTAGAGGTAGACAGAGCAGCTGGTAGATAATATTCATCCTGCTTATTATCAACAGTGTTAGATTCATACCTGGAATTTCTTGCCTTCTTGAATGATTGTCCTCTTCCTTGATTTCCAACACTCCTTTTACCTCGGCCATTTGACCTGCCATTTCTTTGATTTCCTTGAGAGGGATTTTGATCATCATCCCGGTGTGAGTCCTTTCTCTCAAGGCACTCCCTTGCATAGTGACCTGCTTTATCACAAATGTAACATCGTCCTTTTCTTCCACCCTTAGGTCCAACCTTTCTTTTTGATTTAGTCCCAAAATTATTTCTTTTCTTAGCATGAGAAGAAAAGGTAGCAGGAGGACCTTTAGGTGTTTCTTGCTCTTCTATCCTTGTTTCTTCTTGAAGGCATCTTACCATTAATTCCTCAAATCCAGGAATTATGTTATTGTTGAGAAGAGTAGTCCTGAACACATACCATTCGGATGGTAATCCTCCAAGAGTCGTGAGTGCCATTTCCCTATTAGTAATAATCTCCCCAATAGATAGGAGATCGTTCTTGATCTCGGTGATTGTTAAGAAGTATGTTTGCATACTCTCATCTTTGCCCTTCTTAATTTCCTTCAACTTATTTCTAAGAAACAAGACTTGATTTGCTTCATTAACTTTAAATAAACTCACCAGTCTATCGTAGATTTCCTTGGAGGTGTTCAAGTCGGAGATGTAGGCCACCAAGCGTTTGTTGATAGAGTCCCGGATGATCTTCTTAGCTTTTACTTCCCCCTTGGTCCATTTGTTCCTAGCAGCAACAGATGCATTTGATGGAGGCTCAATTCCGCCTCTTACATGGTCCAACACTTCCTGTTCTTCTAATGTTAGATCGAGAGACATCTTCCATCCGTGGTAGTCAGATTTCTCACGAAGCTTATCTTCAATAGGGAAGTGTGTTGAGGACCCCATGAGTTCTTTTAGATAGCCTTGCCAACCTTCTCTTCAGTGATTGCTCTTGCTCTTGCTTGGGCTTTGTCTTCACCTCGGCTCTTATACCATGTTCAATTATGGTATGTTCTATGCTTAGAGCAATTTACTTCTTTTTCTTATTATTATCCATAGATTGGCAATCACATGTACATTAAGTAAAGTGCAGATAGAAAATTAAACGATTGACATAAAAAAAAGCCAAGACAAGAGACACAAGATGTGGCGGCTAGCCAAGGACAAACCCCAATATGGGGAAACCCTTTGATCAAATATTCTTTTATCTTCAATAATTCAGCAGAGAGAAATAGTACATAAATCTGATTTACATCAGCAGCAGCAAACCCTAGATCAGTCCTAAACTAGGACAGATAATATCTTGCAAACTGACCATCGGATCGGCTTGATTCCTTCACCGATAGGAATTGATCAATATGATCTCATGCCACATATAAATGTGATCTGGAATATGCGAGCCACAATAGAGAATGGCTACCATCGTGGAATGTGATCCACAAACTATATGAAATTGAGCCTCAGATATTCACATCATGTCTCAGACCCCAAAACTTCTCTTAGATATGAAATTTAATCTAATATTTATACAATTCGATGGTGCCAGTGTAACCCTTCCATTTCGAGTGAGATCGACTTGTAATTTAGAGGGAAAATAAAATTTAAATTTCTTCAAATATATTTTCTTTAAAAGACTACCAAAATTAATATTTAAATATTTATTTCCAAATCCTTTTATAGATGCTTGCCCAAATAATTCGATTAACCAATTTATAAATTCACTTTGCGGTTGATGGGATTTTATTGGAGCTTAGGGTTTTCCCTTTGGGGAAATTCATCCCTATGCTCCACAATTTTCAACATAGAGTGCATAAAAGTCATTGGTGATTTTGAGATAATCAATAGACATGTACGTAATTTTATCTCATCATTTAAAGAACTATCAACAAGAGGTGTGGCGACTCATTTCATCATTCAAATATTTTAATATAATCTCAGTGCCTAGATCTAAGAATGTTGCAACTGACACTTAGGAAAACACAACGACACGTTTGACTCCCTTTAGAGATGGATTTTCAATTGAAATAGCTTATAAACCCACAATCCCCAATAATGTGACTAATTTCCATGTTTTCAATGATGATGAACAGATAATGGAGTTCCTCACTAACCATCGATGAATATGAACATGACGATTCTCTGTAAGAGGAAGCAAAACTGTGGAAAGGAAATCATACACCTAAGGGAGTCATAACATTAGAAAAGTTATATGATTTTCATATTCGTTTTAAAAGGGCCCCAAACACTAAAACGCAATGCTCGAAGTTAATGTATGAGCAAATAAACATGGGTATAAAAAAGGATCCCAAAACTGTGAATCTTGATACGTGTTGTACTCCAAGTTAACGCCAAACTTTTATACAATTGTTCAAGTAGTATCAAGATGTTTTCTCTTAAACATTAGAGAAATTTTGAGGTCTAAAATGGGCCTCCTAAAGAATATTTAAAATAATAGTGGAAATAATAAAATAATATTATATTACATCATAGAATTTTAGAGGAAAAAAGAAAAAACAACTTTTTCAACTTATCTCCCTACGGGTTTTCTCAAATTTCGAGCGGGAGCACTTGTTGATTGCGGAATTTAATTTCTCATCCAAGGAGTACCCATGTTTCATACTTTTGATGGACCCTGCTACATGAAAAATGAGAAACACATGAAAAAACATTATTGAAATCATGTTTCTTCATGTATTTATCATATTTTGTGTAGTAGGGTCCATCAAAAGTATGCAACATGGGTACTGCTTGGATAAGGAATTAAATTCCACATCCAACAAGTGCTCCTGCTCGAAATTTGAGTAAAATAGTAAGGAGATAAGTTGAAAATACGAGTTGAAAAAGTAGTTTTTTTTTTTTTTTTTTTTTTACTTCAAAAATGGTGAAGCATCCACCATGGTTGACATCATCATCTTGAATCATATTGGTTCATAGAAAGTTTATTTTGATTGTACAATTTGTTTTGAAGCCTACTTTAGACCTCAAAATTTCTCTAATGCTTATGATGATCTGAAAATGTATGCCACACATATCATCCAACACATGATTCCAATAAAGGAGGGTGTCAAGCCATTCTAGCAAAAGTTACAAAAATTAAATCCAACCTTGGAACCACTTATATAGAAAGAGTTGAAGAAGTTGTTGGATGCCAAGATTATTTTTAAAGTCCAACATTCCACTTGGGCTTTAGTCCCTATTACTGTTCAAACTAGCAGGGGCATAAAAGGGACTTCTAAAGGGACAACTTCTATATCAAGGGAAATTGTGGAGGCTCAGCCCAATGTCACCTCAGCTAAGACTCCCTACTCTTTATAGAATCTCATCGATGGGAGGAGGCCTGCTATATATAAATTCACTTGTGAAAGATGAAATAACTAATGGATGTGAAATGATCTTAATAATCCTTTCCTAGAAGGGTGGGGCAGGGGGTGGGGGGGGGGTTAAGAATAGATCTTACTTGCTTTTTAAGGAAGGTACAAATATTTCTAGGATAAGGCGCTGAGGATTTGAGGGTTAGTTAGGGGAATATGCCTTATAAAGGAGTTTCCCAATCCTAAAATCCTTATTGAACTTGACTTCCCGCATGGTTCTTGAAGAATTGACTTTCAAAGGTGTGGGACCACACAGGACCAAGTGGACCCAGCCTAGATTAAGGGGAGAGAATATAGCAACCAGTGATGTTCTTAACCCAAATAAGGAAGTGGAAAGGATCAAAGCAAGAATTTCCAATTTGCCTCCATATATGCAAAAGTATGCAATTGTTAATGTTGAGAATTTGAGATTATATGATCCACCTTTGGTTGAAGATCAAGGAGAGAATGTTCAAATTCCTTCAATAGAAGATTTATCTCTTGAATTTCTTGAAGAATTGCAGCAGGATACTATCCTTGACAGAAAAAAGAGAACTTCAAGAAGAGGGAACGTGGAGTACCTTCATGTGGGACTCAAAGGTAGAAATCCAAGTAAAGCCAAATGGATTGAAATTGAAAGGGTGAGGGAATAGTACTCTCATCTGTTTGTTGACTTAAAATAGTCTTTTGGAGGTCCAAAAGCTTCCAGTGGGGAGAAGTGATCCAACAGATAAGCGAAGTGCTCAAAATTCAAAGTGTTCAAAAGTGATCGAAACTAGTGCCAAAGTGTAGAGCTCAATGACTTGAATCCAACGCAACTTGAGTCGCTCAAAATCAATATCGTATGCTCCCGATATCGCGTTCTAATCGTTTTCCAAAACATGTAATTTTTTTCAGGTTGGGTGTAGGACTGCTAACTGGGCAGTCCATACGCTGACTAGGTAGGGTGACTAGGAGAGCGAACTGTAACTCGTAGGCCAATGACAAGATGCCAAGTGGCCTCGTTTGAAAGTTTCAATTTGGCAATTTCTGGTTGGTTTATGGAATTTTGTGTTGGTCCAATGGTTGGGTGCCACGTGGCCCAATCATAGGATGCCACGTGGCACCCCGACACAATGTAAAATTTTGGTATGGGTCAGCCAGAGGCCTGACCGAATTTGAACTCGTGACCTCAAGGTTTGCAACACAACGCCTTACCACTAGACCACATGGTGTTACTTATTAACCATAGCAGCGAAATGGTATTTGAATTTGTGGCTGTTTGAAGTTCGAGGAGGGGGCCTGGGCTAAGCCCCTAGCCCCCTAGTTACTACACTAGCCACCAGACCAGAGTCGGAGAGACCAAGGACTCGGGGCTTAGCCCCAACCCACAGTCTTACCCTATGTGACATATGTCATGTAACTGGAGGGGATCGCGTGGAGAGCTGGCAGATAGGTGCAGAAATGTGGGGATTAGACCCAGGGTATATGTGCCATAGAGCCATATGTCGACGGACTGGGGGGCTATGCCGACAGGAGCCAGCGGTTAGCCCCAGCCCCCGGGCGCATGGCCCCATGTGGCCCAAATTTTTCATCAGAAGGCCTTATTGTGCATTTAAAAGAACCAACAAATTACACCCAAACCAGTGGGAATCTCATCAGCACCAGGCAAAAATGGCACTTGAAGGGCCCTGTAATTGTGGAATTCATAGCACAATTAGTGGAGTAGTCCATTTTGTGGAGCAATTAGCAGAAAAACTTCTCTAGAGCATAACTTCTTCAGTTTTTGGCCAAATTGAGCCCAACAAGAGCCTAGCTTGGGGTTTTTTACTGTTTTGGAGCCATTGGAGACATAATTTTTACATTTTGAGCACTGTAAATCCATGTAAACACAAATTTGAGCACTTAATGAAAGAAGCCCAACATTGGAAGCTGGACTAGGAGATGTAGCCTAGGAGAGGGGTTAACTTCTTTGTCATTTTGTTGTCTTGTGTTACTATAAATGGTATATTTGTCTATGTTTTTATGTTGTTAACTGAGTTTTAAAACCATTATTTTATGTGCTTTTGCAAAGTGATCCATTGCCTAAAAGACATAAAATTTTACTTGCATATTTTCCAATCACTTTCAAGTTTGTATAACAGATCAATGGAGGTACTCTTGTCATCTACCCTAATTGTATGACATTAACCCTTGACGAATGATTGATGACATGTTCATATATGACAGTAAAGTAAAATTGAATAGCTGACGATGACTTGTCATAGTTTGGCTCTGTGATTTGATATGTGACAATTTTGTATGAACTAATATGGTTATGCCCTGAAGAAACAATGATCTTGATGCATGACAATAATATGATAGACAGATTGAAGTCTTCATTGATGACGATTGAAGAGGCTTCCCATTAAGAGGGAGGGACCCTTGATGAGATCCCAACACCTATTATTATTTGCAACAGATAAGAAATACCATGATTTCAAAACGATACAAGGATTGATGAAACATTTGATGCTGTTAAGGTATGTCTTTGTTTATTAATTTTATGCGCTAGCAGTTCATTGTTGACATGATTGGCTTACCTCAAGCAGTTTCAGGATCCACTTGTGAAGAGGTGTTTTGTTAGAATCATGATGGATTATTGTTGCTAGATTTGGTGGATCCCATAATATCAAATGGATCCTTGTGTTGTAAGCATGCACCCTGAGCTAGATATAATCTAGATATATATAGTTAGACAAAGACATCTTCAGGAAATGAAATAATGTTGCTACATGAGCCAAGCTTCGACTTGTGATTTCTACGTTCCTATGTGAGAGGGAGAAAAGATGAATATGGTATTCTTTTATTTATGACACACATTTACTCTAATATTTGATTTGATGTCCTGTATGAACAAGAAAACAAAGGATTTATACTCGAAAATATGGCATAAGGCAGTATGGTTTGACTCTTTAGCGAGTTGTTTAAGCCGGTATTGGATATGAGCACTTTGATATGATGCTTCATCATATTTTCTAATCTTCTGAGAGCAACTTGGATTGATGGATGTGACCCTCCTAGGTAAGGGTCCAGGATGATCGAGAACACTAAGCATAACTCTTCCCCCCTGTTTGAGCTCCCAAGGAGGGAATGGAGCATTGAGGGCTCCTAGGGTTGAGGTATCTCTGGACAATAGGATGGTTGTGATCCTTACCCTCCGAGGTAAGTAGATCTCGCCTATTGTCACAATAGGGTGTGCATGATCCTTGTCACTTATGACAGGTTAGGCATCTTCCCTATCATGATTTACAGAGTATGCCCCAGTATGCATCCGACCCACAAGCAGGGCTGTTGGGATTGCCTCTCCATCTGGCCAATGCATTGAGATGACTTGAGAGGGTGTGATCCTTGCATGGCAAGTGGATCTCCCTCAACTATGGCTTGAGATGGTGTGATCCTTGCATAAGAAGTCGATCTTCGTCAAGTATGGAGGATGTAGGCATTCTATCACTTGAATCTTCAGGGTCAACGTGGGAAGATCATTAGAATTGGGATGGTTGTGATCTCAAACTTATATGGCAAGTTTGGTCTCACCTATTGACTAGACAACAAGATGAGTGTGATCCTTGTTGGTAGATGGATCTCACCCAATTTCCACTGGATGATAGGATGCATGTGATCTCTACCCTATACCAAAATTTTGGTCTCGTCTGTTGACTAAACAACAAGATGGATGTGATCCTTGCTGGTAGATGGATCTCACCTATATTCATTGAATACAAGGTAGTAGTGTAAGCTCCATTATGATGTAAGGTTCTTCTTCTTTAGATTCGAGACTCTTCAATAGATGGAGATGGGCAGAGATGAGTCGAGACAAGATATGACTTGATGACGATGATGATTTTACTTTAGATGGCCAAATTGATTATTGACATAGGGTGGAAGCTGGATGCTCCCCTATGATGATGATTGGGTTGACAGGGTGGTTGTCGAAGCTTCCCTATGATGATTCTTCTTCTTGTTATATTAGATCGAGATTGTTCAACTGATGATAAAAGGAATTAAGTTATGTCAAGATATGATGGATGTCTTATTGATATAGTTGTGGGATATATCTTCCAGACAGGTAGGGTTTGGAGGGATGATCTTCCCTAACATTGGTTATGGATTCCTCTTCTTTTAAGTGACGATATGAGATGGGTCTTATTGATGATACAACTGTCTGCCATCCTTATGATTGAGATATGTTCATTCAAGATATGTCATGATGTAGCTATAATGAGTCTTCCTAGACGAGACTTACGATGCAAATGGAAATTCCTACCTAGCTGAGAGGGAGTGTTGAAAATTGGGCAACGTCGGGATGGATTTCCCCAAAAGGAAAACCCTAAGCTCCAATAAAATCCCATCAGCCCCAAAGTAAATTTATAAATTGGTTAAGCGAATTATTTGGGAAAATATCTATAAAAGGATTTGGAAATAAATATTTAAATATTAATTTGCTTAATCTTTTAAAGAAAATATATTAGAAGAAATTTAAATTTTATTTTCCCTTTAAATTACAAGCCAACCTCACTCGAAATGGAAGGGTTACATAGGCACCATCGAATTGTACAAATATCATACTAAATGTCATACCTAAGAGAAGTTTTTGGGTCTAAGACATGATGGGAATATTTGAGGCTCGATTTCATATAGTTTGTTGATCACACTCCAAGGTGGCTGCCATTCTCTAGTGTGACTCGCTATTCTAGATCACATTTATCTGCGGATCGGTGACACGAATTACGCAAAGCATTGCTTTACATCATTATATATCACATATCTCTGGGATGTACCCTTTTCCTCTTTGGACCACTTCAATTGACATTGGTCTCACATCTATGTGATCAGTCTCATGTATGTGATATCTGCGTTCTTGTTGGCATCGATACACAGTGGTTTGGATATGGTTTCCTTGGCTCAGTAGTCTCGACATTGCAATATCATATATATATATATATATATATATATATATATGTCTCCGCACTATTATAAATGTTCTCTGTTCTGCAATGTATATATTGGTCTCGACACTGTTACATTATATATGATCTCATCTCTGCTATGGTCTTGACATTGTCATGTTCTATATGGTATTTTTCTCTGCGTCATATCATCTCTGTGTTATGTATAATAATCATGACTGTAATGTAATGACATCGCATGGGTAATCTGCTTTTTGGTCCTCAAAAATACCTCTTATCTTTGATTCTCACATCGCATTGGTGGCTCGACATTCTTCATGGCATCAAGTTTGGATTTGGTTCATATCTATGATGGTAATCAATTTAGGGAGGCATCACATTGCTCGCATATATAATACAGGCTATGTCTTCGCACAAGATTTGGAGTTGGATGGCATATGACTTGCATTTTATGGTTTGTATCTTTGTTGAATAGGAACCCTAGCACAACAAGTGATCTGTGGAACATGCATGTATGTTGGAACCTTGTTATGTGCTGGAATTGTGATATATGTGGAACCTTGTCATGTACTGGAATCGTGATATATGATTGAACTTAGTTGTAAGCTGGAACCTTGAGGGATGCATGTTAGTTTCTGTGATAGTGATTCTCTTGGATTAATGGAAGGTAGATCATCTTATCTTGGATTGGCCCTGGAGAGGGACGATGTAATGATGTCTATCACTATGTGCTTTTTATCTCAGTTAAACAATTGATGAATATCTAATAGAAGAATAAGAATTGAATTTCGGGTTTTCCCCCTTGTGAGATTTTCCCTTGGTCTCTAACCAAATCTTGGTGTCTCCTTTGTGCATGCTTTTCTTCTATTGTTCCTTTATGTTCTGCTGCAATATTGATGTCATTGTTCTTCTATATAATTTCTATTGTTGTCATGATGTTATGATGTTAAGGGGTGAAAGTGAAATCTAAATGAAGATAAGTTTGAAAATGTCATTATCTTAAGCAAAGAACAATGTAGCCCTAAGGAAAAATTAACACTCTATTTGTAGATCAATGGATTTCTTTAATCCAAAATTCGACACCACATATTTTGTCATGTTGTTTGTACATTCAGATTCCAGGTGGCAAGAAATAAGCATCTTATTCTTTGTCAGGTCCAACAAAATTCAACCTGCAGGAACTCCATCTTAGGTCTTATATCCATCATGATATAGAGTCCAGAGATTATTGTTTACATAAGCACTATTATCTAAACTAATTTTATTTACATCTAAGATACAATCTTCATTTGCACCAGTGAGATTACAGGGAAGGAGTTCTAACTATCTGTACGATGACATTGGCAATGACTATGTTGTGTAGAAGCCAAAATCTGATTCCAAAATTAAATTTCCCACCATTTCCTAAGCAAAACTAATGGGCTCGTTGGGTCCTTCCAATTCTGTCATGGTATACTTCATGTGTGGCTCACTATCCACTCTTATTTGATTATTCTTTCCTTTGTATGGGAGCCACAAGTGAGACCAATCAGTAGCAAAATATATTTTAAGTTTTTGGGACCAATCTCTACTCAAAAGAAGACGATAGGCTTCTAGTATGTTAACCACCACTATGTCAATAACTTGGATGACCCTTGGATTTGATGATAATCGGATGAGTACATCGTTGAGTTCACTAATTACTTGAACTTCAATCTTATCTAGTTGTATGATTTTGGCATTAGTTTTCTCTAGAGTGGCGTTGATTTTCTTACAAACTGACCATGACATAACATGCGCAATCAGATGTACATTATGATTAAATATCTCAAAAGTAAGTAGAAAAGGAGGTGTTTTTGATCTGGAATGAAATCCAATACTTGATACGTTAATTACAACCTTGTTAGTTTTTGTGGCCTTGGTATGAGAAATTGATGTGGAATTACTAGAATTGGTGGATGTAGAACCATACTTACTTGGTGTAGTGGTCAGCTTGAATGTTTGGATTATTAACTCTCTTTATTGGGGAAGTTGACCCATCTCATAGAGTGTTACATTTTCTCAGATATTCTTCATAGTTCCTCCAAGTCTAATGTGGTTTCTTAGTAATTTATCTTATTCACTGTTATTCAAATGTCCATAATGATGAGGGTAATGAGTAGAAGTGCTCCTGCTAAAAACCCCAACAATTGCGAGAGTTCAGTCACTGACAACATGTCAACATCTATTTCTTTAGGAGCAATCCTCTTCAAACTCTTATCTTTTACCATAGGGGTTTCAACATCCATTCTTTGTTGCACCCTACCACATGGCCAAGTTTCTTGATTTTGCCATTTTCTCAATTTTTGGTATGCTTTTTTTAATATAAGGTGCAAAACTAATTTCCACCCTTCTATTAAAAATTATATGGTGGGGTTCATATTGCCACTTTTATCCTTTCTCAAAACGAAACTCCTTCATCAACACTTCTACCTGTGTAAGGGCTTGTTTGTTGTTTACAATAAATGGCCCTACCAATGTTGCACGAAGCGGAAGCGTTTTTTGGAAGCGGGGACGCCAAAGCGTCATTTTCCAAAAATCTAGGAAGCGAAGCGTCCGCGGAAGCGTCTGCTATATATATACATATTTTATATTTTTTTGCATTTATACTCAAAACAAACATCCCAAATACCAAATTAATTGTAGAAGACATGAAAACATGCATATTTTTGCATAAATCAAGATAGATATAACATCCATTGTACATTAATGATCTAGAATCTAGATTCTTCTCCTCTTGTCTAGCCTTTGCCTCTACCTCGATTGTCTAGGGATATTAATCAACATTGCCCAATTTTGATCAAACTACCTAATTCAAGACTTAAAATATGGTAGAAAAAGCTTAACATGTTTGATCGATGATTTTGACTTGATTGAAAGGTAATTTTTTGCTAAGGGTGTGCCGCGTGACAAAGGAGTTCAACAATTAACACCACCAACACCAGGGTACATATAGGGCTTGGTGCTCTTGATTAAATGCTAATCGCATACCTTCATTCTTGATATAATCTAATGAAATGCCACAATCCCATTGATCCTGAATACCTGAAAACTGTTAAGTCTGCTGAATTTTGAATAGGATATGAAATTCTATTTTCTCCATATGAAGTCCAATGAGGCTGGAACCACTCTCAAACATCCTGAGTCATTTCATGGTAATGTTAAAAATTTAAGTAAAAGGATGAAAATGAAAAATAAAGGAGAATGTCACTTTTACTTTAAGAATTTAACATTACCATGAGAGAGCATCTGCTATATTTATATTTTTTTTTCCTTCATTCGTCACCCTAACCCAAGGTGGACCCACCCCCAACAAGCAAACTCACTTAAAATTTAAAAAAAAAATGAAAAAAAACGATTTTCTAAACGCTTTTCCGGAAGCTTTTCTAAAAGCGTACGGAAGCGTCTGGGAAGCGTACGCTTCCTCCTCCGAAGCGCCACGCTTCCGACGCCCGAAGCGCCGTATGAAGCGCACTTCGGTGCTTCGGAAGCGGCGCTTCCGTACAACGCTTCCAAATTTCCAGGAAGCGGCTAAAAAAGCCGAAGCGGCGCTTCCGAATTCGGAAGCGGCGCTTCCGAATTCGGAAGCGCCGCTTCCGGCCAAGCTTCCTAGGCGCTTCCGTACGGGACGCGCTTCGGGGCTTGGAATCGGGGGGGGGGGGGGCGCTTCGTGCAACACTGGGCCCTACAATCCTCCCTAGCTTGAAATATATCATTTTCGTGCAAGAACAAAATGTACTTGGTCAACACTGAGACTTTGTCTTATAAATTCAAGAGAAAATATCCTCAAAGGCAAAAAGATTGGCCTTGAAATGAAGGATTGACATGCATTTTTGTAAGGTAGGACAAAGTTGCCTTGTTTCACTAAAATGTACGCCCAAGCTTCATTTATTGGCCAATCTGATTGATTAAAATTGTAAATTGTTTATTTAATGATTTTGCACACTTACATTGGTATATCATTATTTTGGGTTTAATATTTATACTTGAGATTCAATATAACATTCTAAGTTTTGCTTCGACTTGCCTTAAGTGAAAATTGTGTATAGGTGGGAAACATAGTTATGTAGATATTTGTTAGACATGATGCAAGGTTATATCTTACGATTAAGAATTCTCCAATCATGTCTCATTTCAAATTTCATTAATTACCAACAGTATAATTGGTTTGGCTTAGGAGTACATACTTCTTCTGACTGTGATCATTACAAAATATGATCAATTTCTATTCCGACATACTTGGATTTCAATGTATAACATTTCCTTTATGAAAATGACTATGGTATGTTGCATAAAATTGTTTTATATTTAGGTTGGAATGATCATTATTGCATAGTCAATTAAGTATAGGCCTTGATGTGCATTTATTTGAGACACAAACCTTGACTTTAACCCTATGAAATCGATCCAATTTGACATATTCTTCCACAACATAAATTTCTGTGCAAAATGAATGTTAATTATGAGTAAAAATGTACTCTCCAAGTTGAATCATTCAATTTGGCCTTGAAATGAAGGTTGGACGTCCATTTTTGTGAAGCAAGGCAAAATTTCATTGCTTCACTAAAATGCATGCCCATGCTTCATTTACTGGCCAATCTAGTTGATTAAAATTGTAGATTGTTTATTTAATGATTTTACACACTTTTACATTGCCATATATTTACTTTGAGCTTAAATATTTATACTTCATATTTCATACAACATTCTAACTTTTGTTTCAACTTGCCTTATGTGAAAGTTATGTATAAGTGGGAAACATAGTTATGTAGGATATTTGTCAGAAATGATGCAATGATATATTTTAAGGTTAGGAATTGTCCAATCATGTCCCATTTCAAATTTCATTACGAAGAGTGTAATTGGTTTGGCCTGGGAGTGCATATTTGTTCCGACTATGATCATAGCTAGATATGATCAATTGCTATTCTGACAAGCTTGGATTTCAGCATATAATGTTTCCTTTTTGAAGATGCCTGTGCTATGTTTGGTTTATTTTTAGGTTGGAATGATCATTATCGCACAGTGAGTTAAGTACAAGTCCTAGTGTGCATTTATTTAAGGCACACAAACTTTGACTTTAACCCTACGAAATTGATCCAATTTGGCATATTCTTGCACAATAGTAATTTCTATGTGAAAAATTAATGTTAATTACGAGTAGAAAAGTATTCTCAAAGTTATCAATTGTGAAAAACTACTCTAGTCTTGACTGCACTAGAAAATCAACATGGTATCAACGCTTTGGTGAAGGAAAAAGATTTGTGAGATCACCTTGAAGAGCACTTGAAGGGCATCAAAAAGAGCTTTGGAAGAATTTTGAATTTTGCCTTCTATTTGTTAATCAACAATCTTCATCATGAATACCTACATGAAGACTGGAAGAAAGCTTGAAGGAGCTACAAATTACAGGGCATGGAAGGATAGGGTTGAAATAATACTTGAAAGAAACAAAGTCTTGGGAATTGTTATAGGTAAATTTATTGAACCATTTGATCAAGTAGTAAAGGAGAAGTTTCATGAAGATGACATTTTGGCAAGAAGGATCATCTTGTGACTCTATTAGGGATCATTTGATTCCATTTCTCACTGAGCATAAAACTACGAAGACCATGTATGATGCCATTGTTGGATTGTACACCATTAATAATGTTAATCAATCCATCAATATAAGAGGTCAACTTCACAATATCAAGATGACAAAGAATGATATAGTGACATCATACTTCATCAAGATATCTCAAACAAGAGATCAACTCAGATCCATTGAAGAAGTCTCCGACAAGGTATTGGTAGTTGTGGCATTGGGTTGTTTGCCTAGATCTTAGAACTCTTTCGCATCAAGCATTAATGCAAGGGAAAATTCTCCATCTTTTGACAAGCTATGGGTAGCTTGTACTCAAGAAGAATCAAGACTCCTTTCTAGAGGCGACATTGAAGATCCAAGTGAAGAAGCTTTTGCAACAAATTCAAGAAGCACCAAGAGAAGAAAACCTAATTTTGGAAGGTTTCAAAGAAGTTTTGGTAGAAGATCTAATGTAAGACCTACTCCAAGATCTGATTCAAGAAAGGAACTCGCTCCACATAGAGGACCTCCTCCTCCCTCTTATGATAGAAGAGATAGAAGAGATGAAAGAGATATGACAAATGTTCAATGTTTTCGTTGCAAAGCATATGGTCACTATCAAGCTCATTGTCCTAAAAAACATCGAAGGGATGACTATCAAAAGGATGAAAGGAGAGGGAAGCATCATGCTTCTGCTGCTAATCTAAATGAATCATCTCACAAGAAAAGGCATAAGAATAATTATTATGATTACAAATACTCATTTTATTCTACCTTTACAGGTTCCATTGCAGATCGTGATGAGATATGGTTGGTAGACAATGGAGTCTCTAGACACATGACAACAAATCATGACCATATTTCTAAATTGGTTGAAAAGAAGATAGTTCAAAGAGTTAAACTTGTAGACAATGCAAAATATGAATTCAAGGGCATTGGTACATCTTCCTTTCAATTGGAATAAGGAGGTAATGTATCCATTAACAATATTTTATACGTTCCTGGTTTAAAGAAGAATTTGTTGTCAATTTCTTCTCTTAAAGACAGAGTTTAGAATGGCTTTCATGGATGGATAAGTTCTACTATGGAAAAAGAATGCCTCCTTTGAATCTTCTAAAGTCATTGGTGTTTGAATTGTAGGACTATATTGTCTCCTTGGACATTCAATTCAAGCTCTACTACACAACACCACTGATCCATGTGAACTATGGCATTGAAGGTACACCCATGTGCATTATAAAGCTTTATCTAGATTGAAAGACTTTGTCAAAGGTGTACTTGAACTTAGGACTAAACATGATGGAATATGCAAACGAAGTGCCCTTGGGAAAAATGTTAAAGGAAGATGTACTTGCAATGATAGTAGATCAACAAGGATCTTGGATCTTGTGCACTATGATGTTTGTGGGTATATGTCTGATAAGATCTTGGGTGGAAATTTGTATTATGTCTCTTTCATTGATGATTATTCTCGCAAGACATGGATTTATCTTCTGAATTCCAAGGATCAAGTATTTGGAAAGTTTCATGACTTTAATGCACAATTTGAGAATTCTACAGGAAAAAGGATCAAGACCTTGAGGTTTGACAATGGAGGAGAACATGTGTCCAAGGAATTGTTTTCCTTCTATAGGGAAGCCATAATTAAGGACTCGATAGTCCCTTACTATCCTTAACAAAATGGAACTGTTGAAAGGAAGAATAAGACTATCATGGAAGCTGCCAAGTGTTAAAATTGGCAACTAGGGCCAAATTCCACATGGGTCATCTTATTTATGACAGTTGATATTTTTCTTGGATTCCTCTCTCTGAGAGGTGTAGGATTGATCTAAAGATCATCTGATTCCGACATGTAAAATTGAAGATATCAATCTATTTATATCATGGACAAATTGTCAAGGTCGGCCAACAAGCAAAACAGGCATTCAAACACCCAACTCATCCTCAACATTGCATATAAAAGGAAGAGACCTCAAGTCATTTTATAATCATCTCATCTTCACTCATCTCTCTCTCCTCACTTGATTGGGTACACACATCTGGGCAGCTATCTCTCACACATGCGAAGGAAGGAGGATCTGTTTGACTGCGTTGACCAGTGTTGACCGAATTGCAAGACTGTCGTTTGACTGCGTTGACCTCTCGCGTTGACCTGTTTTGACCGCAAATTGGGTGAGGTATCTTCTCCTTAGCAGGTCGCAGATATGGGCACTGAAATCGAGGTGATCTGACCTCTCATTTAACCAACGTTGACAACCCTAGGTCTGGCCATAGTTTGACTTTCGTTGACCAGCTTTTGACTGGACTTTTTCACATTGTTTTGGGCTTGCTGTTGGAGGCCAAAGTTGACTGGGTTTGACCGACTTGTTTAGAGGAAGAATTCTACCATGTTTGACCAACACTGACTTTTCTAGTTAGGGCTTCTTGTTGTTGTCATAAATTATCAAATTTGTAATTTGTACTATCTCTCTCTGCTGAACTATTGAAGAATATAAGAAGAATTGATCAAGGGTTTCCCCACATTGGGGTTTGTCACTAGCTAGTGCCACATCTTATGTCCTTTTGTCTTGGCTTGTCTTCTACATTTTATTATCATGCTAATGTGATTGCTAAACTGGATATTGATATTCGGCTAATAAAGAAATTGAAGTAAATTGCTCTTAAGCATAGAACATGCCATTTTTAACTAAAATTAACATGGTATCAGAGTTGAGGTGAAGACAAAGCCCAAACAAGAGTGAAAGAGAAATCGCCAAAGATAGTTGGACAAGGACAAAAGGCTCAATGGGTTCCTCATCCCACTTCCGGGCTAAAGACAAGCTCCGTGAAAAATCTGACTATCATGGATGGAAGATGTCTCTTGATTTGACCTTTGGAAGAACAAGAAATGTTGAATTATGTGAAGGGTAAAATCCCTAAGCCTCTTTCAAATGCACCGGCTACTGTGAAGACCAAGTACAATAAGGCTAAAGTCAAAGCAAAGAAGATTATCAGAGATTCCATTGACAAGCGTCTGGTGGCCTACATCTCTGATTTGAACACCTCCAAGGAAATCTATGACAGGTTGGTCAGCATGTTCAAGGTTAGTGATGCAAATCAAATTTTGTTTCTCAAAAATAAATTGAATGACATTAAGAAGGGCAAGGACGAGGATATTCAATCCTACTTCTTAAGGATCACTGAGATCAAAAATGGTCTACTTCTTCTTAAGGATCACTGAGATCAAGAATGGTCTACTTTAGATTGGAGAGGTCATTACTGACAGGGAACTTACTATCACTACCCTTGGAGGACTCCCACCCGAGTGGTATATATTTAGAACCACTATTCTCAATGATGATTGAATTCCAGGGTTTGAAAAATTGATGTTGAGATGCATTCAAGAAGAAACAAGAATGTGGAACAAGAAATGCCTTCTAATAGAAGCAACCCCATTGCTTTCTCTGCTCATGCCAAAAGGAGAAATAATGCAGGGTTTAAAGGTCATTTCAATGGAAAGCCTGGATCTAAGGGTGGAAGGAAGGGCAGGTGCTTTGTTTGCAATAAGTTTGGCCACTAAGCAAGGGAGTGTCCAAATAGAAGGGATACATCACATGATGATGATCACAATCATTCTAGGGACAACTTCAACCACAACAATCAAAAGAATGGAAGGTACAATGGCAAAGGAAAAAGGAATGTAGGACATCAAGGAAATGGTCAACCCTCCAAAAAAGCAGGGAACTCCAGGTATGAAGAATCAAATGTTGTTAACAATAAGCAAAAGGAGTACTATCTTATATCGGCTCTCTACCTCTCCACCAGACACTTTGGGAAATTGGCTAATTGATAGTGGTGCCTCAAGGCACTTGACCAGATACAAGGAAGCTCTCTCTAATCTGATAGAGAAGGAGACAAACTTGGAGATTATCCTTGGAGACGATGCCACCTATCCTGTGAAGGGAGTAGGGAATGTTACCCTTCAATTGAATCAAGGTAACACGATTCATTTACAAGAAGTTCTATATGTACTTGATCTCAAGAAGAACCTGGTATCCATTTCGGCAATGGAAGACAAAGGATACAAGGTGACATTCATCGATGGAAAGGTACGTGTATGGAAAAGGAATTTTAAAGATGCTTTTACTCTTGGGTTCAGGGTTGACACTTTGTATCAAGTTGGAGGAATTCCATTGGGAGCCATGTCTTGCGACACATCTCTACAATCTGAACTATGGCAATGGAGGTTTGCCCATCTTCATTATATGGCTCTACCTGATGTGAGACAAATGGTGATAGGTATGCCCAAGTTCAAAGTAGAGCATGAAGGTGTATCTCTGGGATGTGCCAAAGGAAAACTTACAAGGGGACCATTCCCCTCAAGTAATAGCAAGACCACAAATATATTGTTGTTGATCCACTCCGACATATCTAGCATGATGCCCGTAAACTCTTTGGGAGGATACTTATTTTATCTCACCTTTACGGATGATTATTCTCGCAAGACCTAGATCTACTTCTTGAAAAAGAAGGATGTAGTGTTCACCTGGTTCCATCACTTCAAAGCCATGATCGAAAATCAATTCAAGAAGAAAATCAAGATATTGAGGATTGACAATGGGACTGAACATGAATCAAATGAATTCCATGATTATTGCAGAGAAACTGGCATTAAGAGGGAGAGTACAACACCATACACTCTTGAGCAGAATGGTGTGGCTGAAAGGAAGAATCATACTATTATAGAAGTTGTTCATGCCCTGTTTCATAATCAAGGGTTTCCGAAGTTTCTATGGGCCGAAGCTGCAAATATTGTCGTGTATATTCAAAACCGATGCCCTCACCAAACATTGGACTCCAAGACTCCCGAAGAAATGTTCACTGGTAAGAAAGCTGATGTCTCTCAGTTTAGAATTTTTGGAAGTCCCGTATATTTTCATGTGCCGAAAGAGAAAAGAAGCAAATTGTGTGCATCTGGGAAGAGAGGAATCTTTATGGGCTATAGTGAAAATTCTAAGGGTTATAGAATTTATGTGGCTGGTCAAAGGGAAGTTGAGATAAGTCAGGATGTCACCTTTGACGAAGATATGGCCCTCAGCAAGATCAACAACCTTCCTATCCCACGGAAGGACAAAGAAGCTGACATTGGAAAACAGGGTGCGAAAGAAGATGAAACAATGTCGAATATTGATGAACTTATCAATCCCATTGATCCTCCTCCACAAGAGCCCTCCTCTCACAGGAGACCCTCATGGCTTAGGGAGACTCTCGAAGATGCCGAGAGACATGTTGCACCAAGGGGGACTTTCGTGAGAGCAAGAAGTCGAACAGGTATCAAGGATACTTGACCACCATGGGCACTATCATTCAAAATGACCCTTCATCATTTGAAGAAGTCGTGAAGCAACAAGTATGGAAGGATGCTATGAATGAAGAGTACGAGTCAATTATGAAGAATGATGTCTGGGATGTGGTTTCTAGACCCCAGGACAAATCGGTTGTCACCTCTAAGTGGCTCTACAAAATCAAGCATGGAGTTGATGGAAGTGCATAAAAGTTCAAGGCTTGTTTTGTTGCTTGAGGCTTCTCTCAAAAGGAAGGTGTAGATTACAATGAGATATTTGCACCTATTGCCCGATACACCACCATCTTCTAATCATTGCCCTTGCTTCCTCGTAAGGATGGAACCTACATCATATGGATGTCAAGACCACTTTCTTGCATGGTTCAATCAAAGAGGAAGTCTTTGTGGAACAACCTGAGGGGTTTGAGGTTCATGACCTAGAATCTCATGTATGTAGGTTGAAGAAAGCTCTCTATGGCTTGAAGAAAGCCCCCCGGGCTCGGTATGAGAGGATTGATAGTTATCTGATGAATTTGGGATTCACCAGAAGTGAAGCCGATCTAAACCTTTACTTTAAGGTTGAAGATGATAAACCTCTCATACTGGTACTTTATGTGGACGACCTCTTTCTGACAGGTGCAGACCCTCTCATTCACAAATGTAAGAGGGAGTTGGCTTCTGAATTTGAGATGAAGGACCTAGGACTGATGCACTACTTCCTAGGGTTGGAGGTCTGGCAAAAGCCAGGAGAAATTTTCCTATCTCAAGGAAAATATGTTGTGAAGATATTGGAAAGATTTGGGATGGTGGACTGCAAGCCTGTGACTACCCTGATGGAACTTAACTTCAAGAAGTTATGTGGTAGTGTTGCCAGACCTGAATTGGGAAATGCTTTTGAGTATCGTCAACTCATAGGAGCACTAATGTTCTTGGTGAACTCTCGTCCGGACATATGTTTTGCAGTTAACACATTGAGCCAATATATGGTTGAGCCTCATCATATACATTCTGTTGGTGCCAAGAATCTTTTGAGATATCCTTGGGGCACAATCACTCATGGACTAAGATACATTGTCGATGATGTGAGGCTACATGGTTATTCTGACGCTGATTGGGATGGTAGTATGGTGGATCGCAAGAGCACTTTTGGGTGTTGTTTTTCTTTGGGTTCTGCTTCGATATCCTAGATGAGCAAGAAGCAGAAATTGGTTGTCTTGAGCACCGCTGAGGCTGAATACATAGCTGTTAGTATGGCCTCCTGTGAAGCTGTCTGGTTGAGGAAGCTCTTCAGTGAGTTGTTTGGACATGTGTTGGATACCACTGTGATCCTCTGCGACAACCAGAGTGGGATTCGATTATCAGGGAATCTCGTGTTTCATGATCGCTCCAAGCATATAGATATTAGGTACCACTTTATCTGGGATATGGTACAACAAGGAGCAATAAGGCTCCACCACATTGGGACTGATGAACAGGTCGCCGATATTCTGACAAAGCCCCTGGGGAAGGTCAAGTTCTTAGCCTTCCAAGAATGACTTGGATTCGTGGAGAGACTCTCTTCTGAGGGTCCTATATGATATGAACATTGAGCTTTGGGAGCTCCGGGGGGCTTGGGGTACTTCTTGGAGCAATAAGAAACCATAGGGTGAGTGGTTCAGCCTTCCCCTAATGGTTTGTTGTGTACAGGGTGAGTGGTTCAACCTTCCCCTGTGATACCTCGCAGCAACATGTACAGAGGATGAGTGGTTCATCCTTCTCCAACTGAGACATCCTACCCATGAAGACTAGGACTCATGGGAAGTACCTCTCATCTGGCTAATGAGTAGGAAAATGAGGATAGGGACCATAGTACTACCGATGGATGCATCATGTACTACTGTACTCCCTATGCTAGGATGCCCGATATTGATCTAGGATCAATTGGAACTGAATTCGAGTTAGTAAGAGTGGTATGAGACACTCTCTTTTGATTGGAGATGACTTCAGGTCAGTAAGAGTGGTATAAGACACTCTCTTTTATTTGGGACTGACTTCGGGTCAATAGAGAATGGTATGATACATTCTCAATCACTTCTTCTTCTTCATAGTTCAACATAGCATAGCATAGTAGTGCAGAGTAGTGCATTGATAGTACCCACTGGCAGATGGATTAGTAGATGGAGTTCTCCCTAGTTGAGAGGGAGAGCTAAAATTGGCAACTAGGGCCAAACTCCACATGGGTCATCTTATTTATGATAGCTCATATTTTTCTTGGATTCCTCTCTCTGAGTGTTATAGGATTGATCTAAAGATCATCCGATTCTGACATGTAAAAATGAATATATCAATTTATTTATATTATGGACAAATTGTCAAGGTCGGCGAGCAAGCAAAACAGACATTCAAACCCCTAGCTCATCCTCAACATTGGATATAAAAGGAGGAGACCTCAAGTCATTTTATCATCATCTCATCTTCACTCATCTCTCTCCCCTCACTTGATTGGGTACGGAAATCTGGGCAACTGTCTCTCACATGTGCGAAGGAAGGAGGCTCTGTTTGACTGCGTTGACCAACATTGACTAGGGTTGATTGAATTGCAAGATTGTTGTTTGACTGCGTTGACCTCTAGCATTGACCTATTTTGACTACGGATTGGGTGAGGTGTCTTCTCCTTAGCAGGCTGCAGATCTAGGCACTGAAATCAAGGTAATCTGACCTCTCATTTGACCAACATTGACTGCCCTAGGTCTGGCCACAATTTGACTTTCGTTGACCAACTTTTGACTAGACTTTTTCTGGACTATTTTGGGCTTTTTGTTGGAGGCCGAAGTTGACTGGGTTTGACCGAGCTATTTAGAGGAAGAATTCTGCCTTGTTTAACTAGCATTGGCTTTTTTGGTTAGGGCTTCTTGCTGCTGTCATAAATTATCAGATTTGTAATTTGTACTATCTCTCTCTGCTGAACTATTGAGGAATATAAGAATTGATCAAGGGTTTCCCCACAATGGGGTTTGTCCCTGGCTAGTGCCACTTCTTGTGTCCTCTTGTCTTGGCTTGTCTTCTATTGGTTATGTTTATGTTCTATTTGCATTTTACTATCATGCTGATGTGATTGCTAAACTGGATATTGCTATTGGGCTAATAAAGAAATTGAAGTAAATTGCTCTTAAGCATAGAACATACCATTGTTAGCTAAAATTAACACCAAGGCTATGCTTCATGATCAAGAGCCACCTATTTTTCATCGGGGAAAAGTTGGAAAGACAATTGTCTATGTTCAAAACAGGTGCCCACATCGAATCTTGGACTACAAGACTCTTGAAGAAATATTTATAGGTGAGAGACCAAATGTTGAGCATTTAAGAATCTTTGGTTGTCCTATTTATGTTCATGTGCCTAAGAAGAAAAGGAAAAAATTGGAACCTTCCTGGAAGAAAAGAACCTTTGTTGGCTATAATGAAGATTCAAAGGCCTTTGAGGTTTATGTAACAAGACAACGATTTAATGAGTTGTAGGGATGTTGTATTTGATGAGGATGTTGCTTTTTAGAAGTCCAAAGGTTCATACTTGGACTCTGATGAAGAAGTACGGGTGGCTCCAAAGAATGTGAAATCGAAGTCTAAAGAACTTGAACCAATGGATCAAGACACCCATGAGGAATTTGATGGTCATGAAATTGATGAATCTCCGAGAGCCACTGCACCTGAGACTAGAAAGAGACCTGCCTAGCTGAAAGAACATTCAAGGAAGCTTGAAGGACACGCTGCTTCTCGTGGGACCTTCATGTACACCAAGAAGCCAAATACGTACTCTGGCTATACAACCCTGATGTGCAAGATCATTGAGTCTGAGCCATCCACCTATGAAGAAGTTGTTGAAGGACAAGTATGGAAATATGTTATGACTGAAGAATATCAATCCATATTGAAGAATGATGTTTGGCAAATCGTGCCAAGGCCCAAAGGAAAATTTGTTGTCTTCAAAGCAGATGTACAAGATAAAGCATGTTGCTGATGGAAGCGTTGAAAAATACAAGGCTAGATTTGTGGCTCATGGATTCCCCCAGAAATAAGGAGAGGATTACGAAGACACCTTTGCTCCTATTTCCAAGTATGCATATATTAGATCTGTCATTTCTCTTGGTTGTATTGCAGGTTGGAAGTTGCATCAAAGGGATGTCAAAACTGCTTTTCTGAATGGAACAATTGAAGAGGAAGTCTATATTGAACAACCTCAAGGGTTTGAGGTCCATGATAAAGAAACACATGTTTGCAAATTAAAGAAAGCCCTATATGGGCTGATGCAAGCCCCTTGTGCATAGTATTCCCGCATTGATGGTTAGTTGATGAAGCTTGGTTTCAAGAAGAGTGATGCTGATCCAAACATATATTTCAAAGTTATTGAAGGCGAGCCATTGATGTTGTTGTTGTATGTAGATGACAGGCGATGAAATGTTGATCATGCGGTGTAAGAGGGAGCTAGGCTCTGAATTTGAAATGATCTTAGTTTGATGCACTACTATTTGGAATTGGAAATTTTGCAAAAAAATGATGGAATGCTTGTTGGCTAAGGAAAATACACTATCTCAATCCTTAATAGATAATAGCTTGATAGATTCGTCTATGTATCACAAACTGATTGGTTCATCGACTTATCTTGTGAATACCAGGCTTGATATTTGTTATGTTGTGAATACATTGAGCCAATTCTTTGTTGAGCCTTGACATATGCATTGGGTTGCATCTAAAAATATTCAGAGATATTTGAGTGACACTATTGAGTATGGCTTGACATATCATTCTAATCGACAATGGCAGTTTTTGGAATTTCTATGTCTAACCCATTAGAAACCCTTCATGTACTTTCTGATTTATTCCTACCTACTTGTTCTGTTAATTAACAAGTTATTTACCATGTAAATACTGGAAATAAATGCAAGTGCATGGTCAACACATTACAGATCATCAACTGAAGGAAACAAAAACAAGCACACAAGTGACCATTGTTTTTGGACTAATGTCCCCGAAAAAAACCAATGAGAGAAAACCGGTGCAGCTATCTAAGGGTTTGATTTATTAAGCAGTTTCAAAATACAATCTGGGTGTCAAATTCGGCTCACCCAACAGAGAAAAATCTCAGCAGTAGTACCTCTCTACTCGGAAGCAAATATTCCGGTTGAAACCCCGGATAAACACTCTGACAGCTCCACAGCTCCAATTTGCCCCACAAAACCCCAGTGTCAGCCTCTCTCTGGCCCAGCGTTAGCCCAACGTCACTCTGGCTTGGCATGCGTCAGCCTCTAGAGGCACTACGCAGCTCCTGGCTACCTTTGCGTAGTCCTCTGGCCCTCTGAGGCACTAGACAGCTCCTAGCTACCTTTGTGTGAGCCCTCGCTGGCTCTGCATGAACCCTTGGTTGCTTATGTGTACCTCTCTTCGGCTACTGAGATGATCCTCCCCGTGCTATATCTACATCTCTGCTTCTGTATTCACTGCCCCTCAGCTACAACTCTGATCACTCTCAACTTTCTCAGCAAACCCAGCCCCAGAAAGTTGAAATCTTGATCTCTTGGTGTGTTCTCCAAGTGACCCTCAAGCCTCCTCTTATACTTTTCTCGTTGACAAATCAACGACCGAGATTAAGTCCCTAATGAATAGCTAAGATTAGATCTGGCTTGATCCTTGACTTTTGGACCATTCTAACACAGTTTTATATTAATTCACATTAATATTACTCCATTAAAAATATTAATTATTTTAATATCTCCCAAACTATTTAGAATCTACCCAAACCCTTTCTAGGTATTGGAGATCTCATGTGCCTTAGCCTCTCCACCAATTTTCGTGGCTAAAGTACATCCGATGCTACCCCAAATCAACACTCCCTCTTAGCAAGGACTGTGCTCTAGCAATACTCCTCACTGAGTACTACCCTAATCATCCGGCATCAGTCCATTGCGTCCTCATACTTGTCGTTATTAGTTGGGTCAACTAGGATAGTTATCATCCTCAAGGCGAAGTGCATGACACGACTCCTGTCTAGAACGGATATGATTCTGGCCTTCCAGACTACGAAGTTTGAGGCTCCGTCCAGTCTGTCTTGGTCTCTTACCTCGTTCACTGCCATCTCGCTACTCCTCTACTTCCCTATTGGAAGTTCTTGGTGTGACTCCCTCTGAGCCTTGAATTCCCTCCTAGAAACCCTTCTGCCAATGTCGAGATGCCCCCACTACGATCGTTAGTGCAACTGCACCACTGATCCAGATTTCTTGGTTAGAAATCCTCGACAACAACTCCCTTGTCCTTGGTCTTGCCTTGTTAGGCACTATTCTGATTACAATACCCCACCAACTTCACTCTACAACTTACCCATAGCCTCCTAAGCCCCAACAAACTAAAGGTTAGAGCTTCTAGGCTCTGCGCAACCCTGACACCAGCAAAATCCGCACCTCTTGGCCACGGGCGTCAATCTTTCCTGACTGAGAAAGATGACCGAGCACTACGTAGGTTGAGTCTGCTCCCCTTTGCCACTGCGCTGATCCTCTTCCCGGCTCAAACTTGATGACGTAGGCACTACGTCACCCCTTCCTTACTGCTTTTCTGCTAGGAACAACTTCTGTCACTCGGGACAACTGTTTTCTGCTACTGTTGCGCTGCTCGACTGATGTCCTCAGTTCTCTTGTGATCTGCAGCTACCCTCTGATACCATGTTGGAATTTCTAAGTCTAACCCGTTAGAAACCCTTCATGTACTTTCTGATTTATTCCTACCTACTTGTTCTGTTAATTAACAAGTTATTTACCATGTAAATACTGAAATTAAATGCAAATGCATGTTCAACACATTACAGATCATCAACTGAAGGAAACATAAACAAGCACACAAGTGACACCCTTGTTTTTGGACTAATGTCCCCGAAAAAAAACCAATGCGGGAAAACTGGTGCAACTATCTAAGGGTTTGATTTATTAAGCAGTTTCAGAATACAATCTGGGTGCCAAATCCAACTCACCCAACAGAGAAAAATATTGGCAATAGTACCTCTCTACTCGGAAGCAGATATTCCGACTGAAACCCTAGATAAACACTCTGGTAGCTCCACAGCTCGAATCTGCCCCACAAAAAACCAGTGTTAGCCTCTAGGGACTGCGTCAGCCTCTCTCTGGCCCAACGTTAGCCCAACGTCACTCTGGCTTGGCCTGCGTCAGCCTCTGAAGGCATTGAATCAGTCCACTGGCCCTCTACGTCGCTCACGCTGGCCCTCTAAGGCACTGCGCAACTCCTGGCTGGCTCTGTGTGAGCCCTGGCTGGCTCTGCGTGAACCCTTGGCTGCGTCTGCGTCCCTCTCTCCGACTACTGCGCTGATCCTCCCGGTGTTATCTCTGCCTCTTTGCTTCTGTATTCACCGCCTCGCAACTGCAACTCTGATCACTATCTCAACTTTCTCAGCAAACCCAACCCAAGAAAGTCGAAATCTTGATCTCTTGGTGTGTTCTTCAAGTGACCCTCAAGCCTCCTCTTATACTTTTCTCATTGACAAATCTGTTATCACTCAGGTTTTCCTTAAGCTCCGGAAAGGATACAGCCAAGATAACCACAAACCAACTTTGGACTGCAGGTTCTAGCCCACCTGCAATCAGAGAGGGCTCTCTCTTTGTGATTTAGCTTTGTTGATGATGATTTTAGGCTAGCTATTGAGTTCAGGGTTTTTGTTTGTGTTTTGGAGGGAAGGGTGATGCTACAAGCAGAGAGGCAATGCATATTGTGGTAAGTTTCAAACCATTGGGCATGAAGTCATGGAGTAAAACTGCTGATGCGTTTTCTTGGTTATAAGAAAAATGAAGAGCAGGGTAGCTGCTCATGAAACAACTTTCGAGCTTTAAAAGGATGAAGAAGGGCTAACGAATGAGAGGCAACAAAGAATCCCTCAAACAGGTTAGTAGAAAGAAGATGAATGAACTTTATCTGGGAGCAGCTAAGAATTCCTAGATGACAGTCATTCATATGTGAGATAGATCAATATGAGCCATAACAGAATTCATATTTATGTCTAGATCAAGAAGAAAACATTAAGAAGCCACAAAACCTGGGCATAGAGTGCAGCAAAGCAAATTCTAAACCAATCCTTTGTTATGTGACTTGAGCATATGTGAAAATGAAATAACAGAGGTAAGGAACACTTATTGTTTCATTTCGCAGCACAAGAATTCCTCATTTAATTCTTCAAAAACATTAACAACACATCAAAGAGTCCATTCTCCAAGCTTGTAAGCAGTCTTTGATTATAGAAAAATATCAGAATTACAGTGCGAGTCTCTCTTGGATACATTAGCCGACCAACTCTTGAAACACTACAGAGGGTGGTATATATAGGAAAAATTCTCCAAAATTGTTTATTACAGCTGTGACCTAAATAGGTCTGAAAGTAAAAGATTACTTTAACCTAAACCTATCAGAAATAAATGCAAGAAAATATCTATGGGCTGCGCTGAGGGCAGCCATATCAAAACTGAATTAATGCGATGTGCTTGGTGGCTCGGTGCAGTGCTTCTGCAATAACTGTGCATGTACTTTTGCTCCATTGTAGTTCGATGGCTTTAAGTGCTTTAATTGTGATTTGAGAGCTGGGATGGGCTTCCACCTCCTGATTTGACTTTGTTGAATGCCATTCAATGTTGACCTGCTTTGGGAACTGAAGATTTTCATTAAAAAATTTAACTGATACTCTTTGCCGCTTCATCCTTCCTCTGATACTCTTTGACGAATGAATCGGGTCGGTTCTCTCTTTCGCTGTGGGTCAAATCAAAACTTAATGGCCGCTGTTCGGCCCTCTGTTTCCTTTAGAACTGTCTTTTGATCCTTTCTGCATGCCTCGCGAAGAAAAACGGGTCATTCGACGCCTTTTGGGCTTGCTGGGAGCTACGCAATGAGGGGCTTTCCACTTTGGCCCTTTTCCCGTAGCCATGCGCGATTAGGGCTAGGTGCTAATCGTGCATGAAAAACTGCCTCGGAATTTGAATCCGGGCTTCCTAAGAACGATTTTCGCCTTTCGCCTCAAAATTGATGATGACGTCAGCGGGTGGGACCATGGTACGACGGATGACGTGGCAGGATGATGTCAGCAAGGTGACGTCAGCATGTACAGTGGATGACGTGCCAAGGGTGACTCGACAGGAGGCCGATATTGTGTAGATAGCGTGGCACGGTGACGAGGCAGGCACGTAGAACTGGATAAGTGACATGGGGCGCGTATACAGAAGGCGGAAAGCGGTTTCATCGGACCGCTTTCTGTACGAGGGTGGTATCCGTCAAAGCCCTTCCGATGCAATAGAAAGCGGACAAGTGTCTTTTGTACGGCGGAGAAACCGCCTCGCCATTGAAAGCTAACGGCCGAGCAGCGGGGCGCCTCCGAAATCGCCGAGAGCCGTCGGATGGGGAGGGCCCGATCCGACAGTGGTCGGAACAATGATTTGACAGGATGATAACGCACTGGGCCCGCCCGAATGTTAAATCTTTATACAGCGCTACGGGGGTTTAAACTTTGGGTTATATGGGTTTAGTGGGTTTGCAAATGGCGCGGGTGGTTATTAATTTGATCGAATATCAAATTAATTCCAAAGGGAATGTATGCGCGGAAGAACTTAGTGTAAAGTTTACATTTGGGGGGGGAACAGTGGTTGTTAATTTAACCAAATGTCATATTAACCCCGAGTTAGGACGCGGAAGGGTTAATGCCAGGCCCCAAACGAGCTTAGCATTCCCCGGACTTAGGAAATATGGCTATAGTGCCAAGGGGAGGGGCTATTTAATATCTTTTTTGGGGATTTCATATAGTTTTAGTAGTGAATAGGGATAGGGAAGAAATTAGGGAGCTACATAGTAGAATTAGGAGTTAATATGATAATGGTGGAGTGGAAGAGGAAAGAGAACAATGGTAAGTCTATGAAGTGAAAATAGACATAGAGATTATGTAAAAGATGAAAACATGATTTTTACACAAGAAATGTGGCTCCTTTTCATGAAGAAAGCCAAAACCTTGACTTAATGTTTTACAAAAAAGGAAGTAAGATTAGGACTTGTTGGGCAGATCCCAAGGTCCTTTAGGGGGATGTTAGTAAGGAACTTTGAGAGGGAGGTGAGGGGAAGTTAGACATGCTTTTCAACATTTTGCCAGAAAAAAACTGCTTTGATACCTCTGCCACTGATGAGATGAGCCTTCTTTGACAATGCCCAAAAACTGAAGATGATCTTGCTTCCGCAGCCCCAGGCTACCTAGCCAATTTACAACACCTAGCATTTTTTGTTTCTTCCAGAAGGGTGCACTTAGACTTGCAAACCCTGATTGCCTTTTTTCTTTTCAACTGCCCTCCTATCTAAAAATTATCCTTATTGCTTCCAAGGGCCCATATTAAGCTGTTGGGCTCCTTCGTTCTCTTCCTAGCTACTAATCTGCCAAGCTTAAACTGTTTGGACAGATAAACTCTCTATATTCTAAAGCAAGAAATTTAAACCTAGGGAAACCAAGTTTAGACTGTTTGGCTTTCCTTTAACTAAGAAACCTTAAAAAATGGAACTTTAGCAGCATGAAAAAGGTGAACATTTTTGGCACTTCCACTGTCAATCATGAAATATGAAACCTGTTGCAACACGAGGCTAACAAAATCAACGACCAACATTAAGTCCCTAATCAACAACTAAGATTAGATCTGTCTTGATCCTTGACTTTTGGACCATTCTAACACATTTTTATATTAATCTTCATTAATATTTTAATTTTCCCTAAGTTTAGACTTAGGGACTCCATTAAAAATATTAATTATTTTAATATCTCGCAAACTATTTAGAATCTGCCCAAATCCTTTCTAGATATTGGAGATCTCATGTGCCTTAGCCTCTCCACCAATTTTCGTGGCTAAAGCACATCCGATGCTACCCCAAATCAACAACAGTTGCATGGATTTACTAATGTTGATTGCGCTGAAAGCTCTGATGATAGAAATAGCACCTCTAGATTTTGTTTTGGTTTGGGCTCCGCTATGATTTCATCGGCTAGTAGAAAGCAAACTTTTGTTGCTCTGAGTATGATTGAAACTAAATACATTACTACATGTTATCCCTGTTGTGAAGTTGTATGGCTTTGGAAATTGTTTGCTAGTTTGTTTGATCAAGTGTTATAATCTAAGCTATGTGAAGCTTTTTGTGAACTCAATGTTTCATGACAGGTCAAAGCACATTGAGATAAAGTATCATTACATCCAAAATATTATCCAAAGAGGAGTTGAAAGGCTCGAATATGTCCCTATTAACGAGCAAGTTGCTAATGTTTTGACAAAGTCGTTGTCCCAGATGAAGTTTGCATATTTCAAAGAGAAACTTGGAGTTGTTGAGAACGCCTCTCTGAGACAGAGGAAGCACTAATTGCTTAGAATCATATGATAAACAATCTTCTTTAGGTTGAGGCTATGAGACCTATAGATTGGTTAGGAAGATTGTCACTCTCGTAGGTTGTGCGTTGTGAGACCTTGTGGTGCAGGAGATATATATTGATGAATCCTCTTGCAGGCTATGCGCTATGAGACCTTGTGGTCCGAGAGATGCATTGTTTTGGTGATTCCTCCCTTGGGCTGCGTGTTGTGAGACCTAGTGGTCAGGGAGATGTTTTGAGATGAATTGGATGCTATGTATCTTTCCTTATGATGAGACTTACGATCTCTCCCTTAGGATGTGTGTTGTGAGACCAATGGATTGGTTGAGGAGATTGATCCTGACAAGAGAGAGAGACTTGGATTCTTAGGTTGTATGCTGTGAGACCTATGAACTGGTCAAGACGATTGATCTCGAGAGAGAATGCAAAACTACCTCCCTAGCTAAGAGGGAGTATTGAAAATTTAAGTAGATGTGGTTGGTATTTTTCATTGGCAAGCAAAGGAGAAAATTCAAAACTTTAAGTTTGACCAAGTCGGCCCCATCTTCTTTAAGTCAGCCCCACATGAGCTAATTAGCCCTCCTCGCACACATAAATAGGGCATCGTTGGGATTCATTTGGAGCATCATCACACACATTCATTCGATCTGCAATTTCAGAAAGGCACCACACATGCGAAGGAGAGAGGAAGCATCTTTGACTTGCATTGACTATCTTCTTTTGGAGCTGCGTTGACTTCGTTTGACTTGGCCATTTTGACATCTGTTTGACTGCTGTTTTGATCATCCTGGAGAGCTGAAGACTGCAAAGATACTTTGACTTTGGTTGATTGTGATTTCGTCCATGTGTTGTTTCATTGACCAGCATTGACCACATGCTTTGACTAGTGGTTTGACTGAAATTTTTGATTGGTGCGTTGACTGTTTTCTTATGCTACTTCAGGACTGAATTTCAGCCCTCTGTTCAGCAACCTCAAGGTCGAAATTCAGCCTCTTTGTGCAGACTGCAATTGTTGACAAGAGTTGACTTTTCTCTCTCCTAATTGACTGGTTTTGACTAGAACAATATTGAGGTCAGATTTGAATCTAGTTGGAATATTCTTTGATGTACTATTGATGAGCAAAATCTTTCTCACAAGGTAATAATTGGTTGGGCTTTTTCCTTGTGGGTTTTGCCCTGGCTGTGAGCCTAAATTCTTGGTGTCTCTTGTCTACTGTTTACTGTGATCTCTATATTGCTCTATTGATGAAATGAATGGTTGAAGTTTTTCATGTATAGCTACTTGATAATTGGAATATAAAATAAGGGCTGGTTAAATCATTAGAAGAAGTTATCAATTGTGAAAAACTACTCTAGTCTTGACTGCACTAGAAAATCAACAGAATTGGGGTGACATTGGTCTTCATCAGCAAATCCTACCCCTTTAATGTATGGCAACCAAAGTGTTATCAAGCGAAAATCTAGTTTACCTTGGCAGAACTAAAGACATTGAGGTGCATTACCACTGAGAGGTTGATTCTCTGCTGCTTCACTGAAGATAAGCAGGCACATTTATTCATCAAATCATTGGGCAAAGAAAAGTTTAGGAAATTTTCAAGATGTGATCTGTGTTAAGGCCAATGAAATAGTCATCAAAAAGGGTTTCAGAATTAATGCCCATTCCTGTTAGTAATTCATGTTAGCTAGTAACTAGGTAGTTGTCTCAAGGTTGTTCCTTCTTGGTTAGCCAATTTATAGGATGCTCTCTAAAGTTGTTAGTTTTCAATTAATGAATTGTAGGTGCTTGTCTCTGCAATTAGTAATTTCTGCTAGCTAGTAACTAGGTAGTTGTCTCGAGGTTGTTCCTTTTCAGTTACCCAATTTATAGGATGCTCTCTAAGGTTATTAGTTTTCAATTAGTGAACTGTAGATGCTTGTCTCTGGCTGTTACCAAATTTGTAGTAAGTTGAAAAGTAAATGCACATCAGCATTAGGAAAGTTTGTTTCAGTATTCATATAAAACCGAAGGACATGAAGACATCCCTCTCTGTATTACTGAATAAATTGAAACATAAGTGCAACAATCTTAAGTTTTCTTGTCACTACAATTTTTCCTAAAAGTCTGCTTTCCAAGATTAGAGAACACCATCATTTGGTTACAACAAATTATTATCTCAGTAGAAGAGTAGTTAAATTTGTTCACCTTCAAGAAACCAATTACGATAGCCAGCAAAATGGCTTCTGGTTGGGACATGATTAAATGAAATTATATTAATGTCTGTCAATGAACAAAATAAGTCAATGAGACTTTAAAATACAAGTAATAATAACAAAAGAAAGAAAACCCTACCTAAAAGAAAAGAAAGAAATGTCAGTAAATAGAAGTGGGGTTAAACTCAGAAACGGTAAACCATTGAAAGTTGAAAATGAAGTGAACTGCAACGCAGGAGAGAGACAGAAAGAAAGCAATGTCCATTGCCATGACAAGAAGTCAACCAAGCCATGTACTGAAATTAATGATAAAGTGATCTTTAGCCAGTGTGAACTAGCATTTATTCTTGACTTCATCTGTCTTCATTGGAAGAATAAAATTATAAAACATAATCAAGTTTACTGATTATGCCTTTTCCCGGATTCCAATTATGTTTCTTTTACATGAAATCAATTTGCTAACATGCTAAAACTTGACAGCACCAAAACCTAAGCTTGAAGTGTCTGCTGTAACTGACACCCACATACAACAGTAATCCATGGAATTTGACATCTAAGCCATTTCACTATCTCTATACTGTCTGTGTGCACTAATTAAGCTAACATACTATTAGGATGATTTTATTATCATGAAAGATTCATTATATTAGGATTGAAGCTCTGGATGTATTAATGGCCAGAATTGGTGCCTGGTAGTTATCTTCGGCCAGTTTCTTGTTTGATATCAGGAAGTACTAGCGGAAATGAACCATCGCCCATGATTTTAGTCATTTCAATTGAATGGAGATTCGTCTTACTCCTGATTTGAATCGTAGCTTCCATAATACTAATTAATCATTCCAGAGGAAATAATTGTTTTCTGACAATCTGAAGCATCATATTTGTAACTTGATTTTGCACTCAATTTCTTGCGGCGTTCCTCATAGGTAGCTGCATAGAAAGAAGTAAAGTTTAGTTCACATAATAAACTATATTGAAATTTGACATTGAGCAAATATACCATATACACATGGAAAGAAGAAATACTCGAAAAATATTTAGAAAGAATAATGTTTTTCTCCCAATAAATGATTCAGCCATTGATTATGGGTCAAGACACGTATTAAACTTTCTATTAGTTGTGTATCAAAAGAGGAATTCAAAGGTAGCATTATCGGCTAAACAGGATTTTGATGTGATGTATATTCCTTGACTGATAAAGTTTCTGATATTTCCTTGTATAAATTTGTCTATTTTGTCTATCGACAAGAACTGATTAGATAAATGCTGTGGGTTATGATATGCATGATATATTCATGTCAGTACATTACAGGCCTTTGCAAAGCACTTGTAGAATTTCTCAGATAACCAAGTTAAAATGGAAGAGGTAACCCAAATAAAGGCCATTTGGGTAGAAAAAGAGCTCAAATTCAGACTTCAGTCAGGCCTTCTAAGGTCAATAACAGGTCATGTTTATCAAGTTTATCTGAAGCCAACATAATCCTTGTTCATCTCACCAAGCCATGATAGCTTGAGAAGTTGCAGGATAGAAAGTGGCATTCATCGGACATCCACATGTTAATGTGATACTACATCAACATACCTCGAGTATGTTCTCGGTACTGGTCTTTCCAAAAATGCAGAAAGAAGTCAACTAGCAGGTTGTTTACCATACAAATTTCAATATGCCCATGAAGGGCTGGAAATCTAACTTTTCTTTACTATAAAATATGTGACTCTCTTCTTTTATTCTTATTTCATTTATAATGTGTCAATTATTATAGAATTAAAAAAAATCTTACCAGAACCGAGCGGTGTTAGAAAAATTGAACCAGTTTTGCCAAAACCAGCCAGTCTGACTGGTTTACAAGGGTTGCTGGTTCCATACGCTGATGGTAGGGATGACAAAAAGTACCGGAAAAATTTAGAAGAAAATTTGAAAAAGAAAATCCCTCATAATTAATGGTAATCATAAGCCGTTAAAGTAAAAAAACAAAAAATATAAAGGAGGCCCACGGGGGTCTTGGATAGATGGTGATCAGGTGCACAGTTAAGGCACTCCCAAATGTTAAGTTGCTGGTTCAATTCCCTGCCCTCTTCAGGTATTATTCTTGGACATGACCATGATGTAGCCTCACTGTTGCCAAACTTACAAAAGAAACTAAAAACAAATAAAGGAGAATGTCAACTTTTACTTAAAATTTAACATTACAATCAATTGTTTCAGGATACTTGAGAGTGGTTAGCTGTTGAAATTTCCAAGTCTATTCGTTAGAAATTTTATCTGTATTCTTCAGGTTTATTTCTCCTAGATGTTAATTACCAACAAGTTATTTAAACATATAAACATCGAAATAAACACAATACAGACTCAACCATCTACAGATCAACATCTGAAAGAAATAGCAAACACACAAGTAACACTATTATTTTTGGATAACTTGTCCCCAGAAAAACCCAATGTAGGAAAACCGGTGCAGCAATTCCGAGGGTTATATTATTATGCAGTATATCCTTGAGTACAACTGGGTGCCAAACTGGCTCCCCTGACAGAGAAAAAATAACTGGCATTTATACCTCTCTATTCGGAAGCAGGTATTCAGAAAACCTGCCCCACGAAACCCTCTCTAGCAACTTGAAGCACTGCGTCATCCCTCTTGGCCTCTGCATCAGCCTCAGAACCCTCTGCTTCAACCCTCTGAGGCACTGCACAGCCTCTGGGACCCTCTGTGTCACTCCTGATCCTTCTGCGTGGATGACGCAGGCCATCTGGCCTCTGCGCTATCTCTGCGTGGCCTACTCTGCCTTCTACATCTGCCTCTCTGCCTCTGCGCTGGTCCCTTCGCACTATCTCTGCCTCTCTGCCTCTGCGTTAGCCTCTCGGCACTATCTCTGCCTCTCCGTCCAGTACTCATTGCCCCTCGCTGCTGACTACTGATTCAACTTTACTTAGAAACCCCGCTCTAGTAAATCGAATCACTAATCACTCTGGTGTGTTCTCCAACTAACCCTCAAGCCTCCTCTTATACTTTTCCTGTTGGTCCTTCAACGACCGAGATTACATCTCTAATCAACGGCTAAGATTAGATTTGGCTTGATCCATGACTTTTGGAAGCTTCTAACCCAGTTTTATATTAATACCCATTAATATTTTATTTTTCCTAAGTTTAGACTTAGGAACTCCATTAAAAATATTAATTATTTTAATATCTCCCAAACCAGTTACAATCTGCCCAAACCATTTTTGGGTCTTGGAGATCTTATGTACTTTAGCCTCTCCACCAATTTTCATGGCTAGAGCACATCCGATGCTACCCCAAATCAACATTCCCTCTTAGCGAGGATTGTGCTCTAGTAATACTCCACACTGAGCATCACTCTAATTATACGACACCGGTACCTATGCTAATGCTAGGCCTCCCCGCCTAACATCCTCTGCATTGTTGCATCCTGTATTGTTGCCCATGGCCCTGCCATTGCCACTGCTGCATCCGTACGGCAGCGCCCTCTGCATTTGTGCTACTGCTGGTCCTTTCTCCCAACACTGCATATGCACTGCAACTCCCTCTCATCATGCGACATTGTGCTACTGCTAACTGCTACTGCACTTCAACTCAGTTACTGAGAAGTAAGTAATTGATCCACCCAACTACTGACATCCCTGTCAGGCTAAAAACACTCCTTGTTTGGGCAGATTCTAACCGGTTTGGGAGATATTAAAATAATTAATATTTTTATTGGAGTTCCTAAGTCTAAAACTTAGGAAAAATAAAATATTAATGGGTATTAATATAAAACTAGGTTAGAAGGTTCCAAAAGTCATGGATCAAGCCAAATCTAATCTTAGCTATTGATTAGAGATGTAATCTCAGCCGTTGAAGGACCAATAGGAAAAGTATAAGAGGAGGCTTGAGGGTCAGTTGGAGAATACACTAGAGTGATCAATCATTCGATTTACTAGAGTGAGGTTGCTAAGTAAAGTTGAATCAGTGATCAGCAGAGAGGGGCAGTGAGTACTCGACAGAGAGGAAGAGATAGTGTCGAGAGACTAGCGCATAGGCAGAGAGACAAATGCAGAAGCCAGAGCACGCCAGAGCCCAGCAGAGACAGCGTAGAGGCCAGATGGCCTGCATCATCCACGCAAAAGGCAGCAAGAGTGACGCAGAGGGTCCCAGAGGCTGCAGGGTGCCTCAGAGGGCTGACGCAGAGGGTTCTGAGGCTGACGCAGAGGCCAAGAGCGCTGACGTAGTGCTTCAGTGTGGTTGGAGAGAGTTTCGTGGGGCAGGTTTTCTGAATGCCTGCTTCCGAATCAATGATTTTAAAACCGGAACCGGTGACCGGACCGGTCCACCTAATGAACCGGTTTACCGACCGGAACCGGTCTAACCGACACTGGTTTGGTCTAAACGAACCGGTTTTAAAAAAATACATTAAATAATCAATTTTTAATGAAACAAAACTATTTTTAAGATGTAAAACCATGATTCCAAGCCAATAGAGACAAAATATGCAAAGTTTGCTCATTTATATACCATGTAAAGGTGAATACATCAAAATGGCACTGAGTGCAATACATATCATCAACAAAATAGCAAAATACATAACAAATGAGGCTCTAAATGGCCTATAAAGTCCAAAAACATTGCTGCAAGCTATGAGGCCATTGGCCTACTACAAGTCTACAGTATACACATGATCAATCATCAAGTTCATTACCACTACTAGTAGTAGACACAAGATCATCATCAGGAGCTACATAGACATCATCTGGTTCAGAGTCTGAGGATGCCTCAGCCTGATCTGCAACCTCAGTATCAATGCCACCAATGACAATAGAAGTGGACCTAATGGAAGCACGAGTTTGTCGACCTGCATGACTAGTGCCTTCCATTGGTTCCTTGCCTTTCCTTGATGCCGCTATTTGGTTCTGATGCCACCACATAATCTGCTTCATCCCCCGCCAAAGCCATGTCGATATCAAAATCAGCCTCAAACACAGGTTCTTCAGTATCCTCCACCCATTCTGATGTTGGATCAATATCGTCCAACACAATGGGATCTAGATCAGGAGTTTTTCTTATCATTTGGAGCTCTAATTGCATTTATTATTTACCCCCAAACCATGAAATCCTGAAAACCATTAAGTCTGCTGAATTTTGAGTGAAATCTAAAATTCTAGTTTCTGCATATGAAATCCAATGAGGTCGAAACCACTCTCAAACATCCTGAGTCATTTCATGGTAATGTTAAAAATTTAAGTAAAAGGATGAAAATGAAAATTAAAGGAAATGTCACTTTTACTTTAAGAATTTAAAATTACCATTAATTGCCAACATTGTTAGGGTTGAAACGCCCTTAGTCCCCCCCCAAAACCCCTCAAACATAGTCAAAAACATGTTTTTTTAACTTTATGGTGGTTGTGCCTAAAACCGACCGGTTTAGGACAAAACCGGCCAGTTTGTAACAAACCGGCTGGTTTTGTCCTAAACAGGCCGGTTTTCACCGGTTAGGGCCAAAAATCGGGCAAATGAAGGGTCTGACCGGGTTTTTAGGCCGGTTCGGACCGGCCAGCTAGCTAACCGGCCGGTTTGACCGGTTACCGGTTTTTCTGAGCGGTTTTTAAAACTATGTTCCGAATAGAGAGGTATTACTGCCAATTATTTTTTCTCTGTCAAGTGAGTCAGTTTGGCACCCAGTTGTACTCAAGGATATACTGCATACTAATATAACCCTCAGAATTCTTGCACCAGTTTTCCCACATTGGGTTTTTCTGGGGACGAGTTGTCCAAAAATAACGGTGTCACTTGTGTGTTTGTTATTTCTTTCAGTTGTTGATCTGTAGATGGTTGAGACTGTATTGTGTTTATTTCGATGTTTATATGTTTAAATAACTTGTTGGTAATTAACAAGTAGGAGAAATAAACCTGAAGAATACAGATAAAATTTTTAATCAACGACTAAGATTAGATTTGGCTTGATCCATGACTTTTGGAACCTTCTAACCTAGTTTTATATTAATACCCATTAATATTTTATTTTTCCTAAGTTTAGACTTAGGAACTCCATTAAAAATATTAATTATTTTAATATCTTCTAAATCGGTTAGAATTTGCCCAAACCATTTCTGCGTCTTGGAGATCTTATGTGATTTAGCCTCTCCACCAATTTTCATGGCTAGAGCACATCTGATGCTACCCCAAATCAACACTCCCTCTTAGCGCGGATTGTGCTCTAGTAATACTCCACACTGAGCATCACTCTAATTATACGGCACTGGTACCTGTGCTGATGCTATGCCTCCCTGCCCAACATCCTCTGCACTGCTGCATCCTGTATTGTTGCATCTGTACGTCAGCTCCCTCTGCATCTGTGTTGTTGTTGGTCATTTCTCCCAACACTGCATCTACACTGCAACCCCCTCTCATCATGCTACATCGTGCTACTGCTAACTGCTACTTCACTGCAACTCAGTTACTAAGAAGTAAGTAACTGATCCACCCAACTATTGACATCCCTGTTAGGCTAGAAACACTCCCTGTTTGGGCAGATTCTAACCGGTTTGGGAGATATTAAAATAATTAATATTTTCAATGGAGTTCCTAGGTCTAAACTTAGGAAAAATAAAATATTAATGGGTATTAATATAAAACTGGGTTAGAAGGTTCCAAAAGTCATGGATCAAGCCAAACCTAATATTAGCCGTTGATTAGAGATGAAATCTCGGCCGTTGAAGGATAAACATGAAAAGTATAAGAGGAGGCTTGAGGGTCAGTTAGAGAACACACCCGAGTGATTAGTCATTTGATTTACTAGAGCGGGGTTGCTAAGTAAAGTCGAATCAATGTTCAACAGCGAGGGACAGTGAGTACTGGACAGAGAGGCAGAGATAGTGCCGAGAGACCAACGCAAAGGAAGAGAGGTAGACGCAGAAGCCAGAGTAGGCCACGCAGAGCCCAGCAGAGACAGTGCAAAGGGCCTGCGTCATCCACACAAAAGGCAGCAGGAGTGACGCAGTGGATCCCAGAGGTTGCGCAGTGCCTCAGAGGGCTGACACAGAGGGTTCTAAGGCTGACGCAGAGGCCAGGAGGGCTGACACAGTGCTTCAGTGTTGCTGGAGTGAGTTTTGTGGGGCAGGTTTTCTGAATACCTGCTTCCAAATAGAGAGGTATTACTGCGAGTTATTTTTTCTCTGTTGGGTGAGCTAGTTTGGCACCCAGTTGTACTCAAGGATATACTGCATAATAATATAAACCTCAGAATTGTTGCACCAGTTTTCCCCATTGGATTTTTCTCGGGACGAGTTGTCCAAAAATAACGGTGTCACTTGTGTGTTTGCTATTTCTTTCAGTTGTTGATCTGTAGATGGTTGAGACTGTATTGTGTTTATTTCGATGTTTATATGTTTAAATAACTTGTTGGTAATTAACAAATAGGAGAAATAAACTTGAAGAATATAGATAAAATTTCTAATCAACGACTAAGATTAGATTTGGCTTGATCCATGACTTTTGGAACTTTCTAACCCAGTTTTATATTAATACCCATTAGTATTTTATTTTTCCTAAGTTTAGACTTAGGAACTCCATTAAAAATATTAATTATTTTAATATCTCCCAAACCAATTAGAATCTGCTCAAACCATTTCTGGGTCTTAGAGATCTTATGTGCTTTAGCCTCTCCACCAATTTTCATGGCTAGAACCATAGTTTTCAAAACCGTTTTAAAAAACCGGTTACCGGTCTAACCGGCCGGTTAGCAAGGCCGCCGGTCTAGACCGGCCAAAAAACCCGGTTGGAAGGCCCCCTTCGCCCAGTTTTTGCCCTAACCGGTGAAAAACCGGCCGGTTTAGGACGGAACCGGCCGGTTTTTATCAAACCGGCCGGTTTTAGGCATGCTCCATGACAAAGTCCAAGAACTTGAAAGACAGATGATCAACAGTCAAACCTCTTGTTCTGATAGTACCATTTCAGTGGCTATGCGAGTAGGTTATCCCATTTACATCCAATCTACATCTCCAGGGTATTTAATTTGGATTATCCTCCTGAAATCACCAGCGTTCCAATAGATTTTATAGTTCTCATTTTACTACAACAGAGATTCACCAATTCTCTCGTTTAACAAAATAGCACACCATAAAATAAGACAGGGAAGCAGATCTTTAAGAGAGGGTTGGTTGTGCCCTTTACCTTCTATAATTCATGAATTGGTTTACTTTGCCCCTATATTTAGGTATCAGTAAGGCTTAAATTTCCCATCTATTTAGTTATTAGTAATAATTCCTAATCATCTAATTTCCAAAGGTTTCTGATCAGTAAAGTTTGACCTATGAAGTGAAATTTTAGGAGGGGATCGGTTGCTTCCTTTATCTTCTATAGTTCATGAAACGGCTTACTTTGCCCATGTATACAATTATCAGTAATAATCCCACTCCTCTGATTTTCCAAAGGCTTCTGATCAGTAAATTTTCGCCTATTATTCAAGTACAAGAAAATGGACCACTTTCACTAGCATGCCTTTGGAGAAAGCACATTGTGGTAAAGGGAGTTCTATCACAGTGGAAATGAGACCAAGTACTTCTTCAGTTGAAACTTGAGAAATCAAAGGTCCTCCCTTGAAAAGGTCAAATCTTTTGCAGCAGGCCAAAGACATAAAGGACATGTTGGATTGAAGATTGATGCCATATGCATTTACTACTATGAACACTTAGGTTTTGAAATCTAATGCTAAGGCCTGAATAATGAAGATCATTATTTGCACAAAATGTTGCTACAGTGATTTGGAAGCAGTGATGGACTTCATCACATGAGCAAAGGCTCTAGGGTTTTGACATTTGGGTGTGAAAAAGGAACTTGTGAAATTGGAAGGACTGTAGGCCAATGGCCTCATAGCTTGCACCATTGTTTTTGGACTTTATAGGCCATTTAGAGCCTCATTTCTTATGTATTTTGCTATTTTGTCGATGATATGTATTGCACTCGGTGCCATTTTGATATATTCACCTTTACATGGTATATAAATGAGCAAACTTTGCATATTTTGTCTCTATTGGCTTGGAATCATGGTTTTACATCTTAAAAATAGTTTTGTTTCATTAAAAATTAATTATTTAATGTTTTTTTTTAAAACCGGTTCGTTTAGACCAAACCAGTCCCGGTTAGACCGGTTCCGGTCGGTAAACCGGTTCATTAGGTGGACCGGTCCGGTCACCGGTTCTGGTTTTAAAAACTATGGCTAGAACACATCCGATGCTATCCCAAAGCAACATTAGCCTCATCAGACTTCACACGGAGAGAATATAATTTTAGATGCCATTCATGTTGAGAAATCAAGAGGCTTAGGAATTAGAATAGATTTCTCTTCTTTGATAATTTCATGTGAATGTTGTTGGCTACTTATTAATGTTTATTATGTCTTCTTCATCAAACAATTACCAAACTTATAGAAACATGAAGATCACAAGAAACAAAGAACACATGATATAGGATTCAAGCCAACATGAAAACCCCACAAAGGGGAAAACCCAGAAAAATTCTCTTCTTATAAAATCAGATCAAAGTGAGGTATCCAAGACTGATGACCATAAAAGATTCCAACCCTCTAAATTCCAAGTCAAGCCCTCCTTCCACATAGCAAATTCATCAACAAGAAGAGACCAGTAGCATGTACAGCATCGGAAACAATCCTTCACGACGAGCTGTGTCAAGGCAGAATTTCCACAAATCCAAGCCCTTCTTTTTCTTGTCAACTTCAGACTTTAGCCCTCCTTCCCTCTGCGATATTTCAGATCAGATCATTGTGAATTATGTATCTCCAAATGAGCTCAACTCTCCGTCTATTTATATTGTCCAAAGGGGTTCGAATAGACATGTCTTCTGTGGTAGGGCCAACTTGGCATCTAGAGGCAATTTTGACCCAAATTACATATTTGAATTTTTTTCCCTGGCTATAAATAAGCCTTTGACTTTGACCAATACGAATAATAATGAACATGAAGAACATGCTTCAAATTTTCAATAAAATAATAATTTGACTTGAGCATGAAACCCCTCTTTGATTTTTTTTTTTACATAAAATATACAATAACATAAATACAATAATAATTATGAAGACCGAACCTAGTTACATTTTCCAACACTGCCTCTTAACTAGGGAGGTATTCATAATTACACAACTGGTACAAGGATACTCTCAAATTGAAATATTCTCATTAGAAGAGTCAGATTGGTAAGCCATCATTAAGCATCAACATCATGACCAACATTGTCAAATAGCAACATAGCAAGGCCTTGACTAACAAGCTCTAACTCTCCACAAGATTAGATAATTTTGGTGGGCATCCGCCTAAGCTTCATCCATAAAATCTCTCACCTTAGGTGCTGCTCTAAGAGGGAAAACCTACGTCTTTCTCTCTCACCTTGGGGACTTCTTTGAGGGTTGTATGAGCTTAGTACTCCTTGGAATAAATCATAAGAAACCCTTTCTCCTCCTTTGCCTTGACCTAGTGAATACCTTGGACTTATTTCTTCCCACGATTATTCATAAAACCCTAGGTCTAGTGCAAGTCTTTTCTAGGTCTCTCAAAGGAGCAAAGAGCCCATTGTAAGTGTTAAAACACCACACAAAGCTTCTTTGAGAGGTCCTACCCCATCATTTGGAGTCTTCATCTTAAGAATACATATAATCATCACAAATCTCAAACAAGTCTTGATCTCCTCCTAGGCCTTTCTTGGAGAGTGTTTAACTTCCTTCAAGCATTGAGCCATTGTTGTGTCTCTCCTTGAATGGGATTAGTGGAATCCTGCCATACCTAAATCATTGATCTATTCATTCAAAGTGATTCCCTTCTTACTGGGATGCCTCCCATCGGTGAAAGTCCATAAAGAGCAGGGGACTTTGACTGAGGTGACAGTGGGTAATTGTCCCATTGTTGTCACTTAACCTAGTAGTTGTCCCTTAGGTTTTCCCTTCCTTAGGGCCCTACTAGATTGTGTGATAACAGGAAGGATTGACAATAGAAAATTTGTGATCACAACTTTACAAACTGATGAGGTAATAAGAAAAGGTAAAGACTTGCCCTTCAACCCCATAAAATTTTAAAAAATCTAAAACAACTTTTTACCTTTATTTGGATTTTATTTAACTAGCATGCTGAAATTTCCAAGTCTTTCTAGCTAGTAAAACACTTGAAGAAAAGAGTCTAAATTTTAATTTTAACCAAGAGATAGATATGTCTGTTTTCTTGAATTTATTTTACATATTTCAAATAGGTATATCTAGTTTCTGTATGCAGATCTACAGATATATATTGCTATCATTAATTTCAGATTGCATATTTCACCAAAAAGATACTCAACAAGGCTTCATACATCAAATATGTACTTTATCTTTGCCTTGTATTAGCTCATATTTGTTATAATCTCTTTATTATTAAATTTGAAGCTTATAGAAATTTATTTTAGACCCTTAAAAATTACATTAGTAATTGGAATAATTTTCTAGGTAAATACCCAAGGGGTTTTGACTTTAGTACCTCCAAAATAGAATTTTCAACTTGTTGGAATTTCAATTTTCCAGCAGGTCCAAGGCTTAAAGGTGGTCTAACTTAACCCGACTTTAGTCTTTTAACCTCCCCGCCTCTAAATCTAAGATTTGGAAGTGTTCTAACACTTTTAGATATCTATTAAGGGGTTTACCAGTTTATTAATGTATCTTCCACAAAAATTACAGCCCTGCTAATGACAGCGCAGCAAGAAACTTTACAAAGGAACCTCCCTAACCGGGTATGCAATCATTGAATCACTTCTATAATCAGTTAGGATATTTAAAATATATCAAAATTAATCACTCACATGCCATATCAAACACAATTTTGAGTATTCTTGCTTGCTGTTAGACATTTATTTGCAAATTATAGCCCTTTTAAACAGGACAAGCATTATTATTCAACAATCTCCCTAACCAAGTATCATATCATAGAATAAATTTATTTTCTGGTTAGTATATTTCAAATACATTAATTTGTGTTATCTCTTTGACAAATTTCATCAAATTTTATGTACCTCTAGGATGATTTAGTTGAATGCATATTGCAGATTTTTTAGTATTAAGCCAGCAAGACAACAATGTAAAACTCCTCCCTTCAGCCAATATGACTCCATTATAAAGCAATGGTCTAGTAGCGGGTTGATTAAAGTATCTCGTAGGAAGCCTCTCATAGCCTTGAGGTAAGACTTAATGCTTAAAGAGTGCGGACCTGGGCCGAAGTGACAATGGGCCTCCATCCTGTGTGTGCTGACCATAGTGGATTGTATGAACTTCAGCAATCCACTAAACAAAGTGATAACAGTTCCTTTCCTTTCTAAGGTTTTTCTGCACAATATATTTAGATTTTAAGACTTAGATAATAATCAGTAAAATATACTTTCAACATATCACTTATGCATTAACTATATATATATATATATATATATATATATATGATGTTCATCTAATATTAATAATCTATTATACAAATTATAATGTTCCATTTTCTGGTTTCTGAAATTATTAAATTACCATTTCAGAATCACCTAACAGTTTCCCCATTCCAAGTTTCAACTAAACCAAACCATGCAAACTAAATTCTTTCAGTTTGTTCTTTTTTTGTTGAGAGTCATGGTTCACTTTTACAATGTAGTTAACTTTAGATGGTTCAGTTCCCGTTTCTTTAATATTTTGCCAAAATGCAGTTTTCCAAGCTGCACCAAAATTTTAATTTTCAAATGCAGCAATTGATAGTAATACTTACGTTCAGTTGGACGACTAGACAGAGCAACATGCATTGCCTTCTTTTTTCCTCGTCTTGACATCAAAGTGTTGCAAATGATTGCTTCAGATAATGTTACTACAGTATTAGATATGAAGCAACAAAACGTGATGATAATTTTGTTTATAAAAGAATTTCAGAGCTTCCACAAGGCAGGCTAACTTACCAGAACCAGTAAGTTGAGATGAAGCTTCATGAAAGATTACAGCCTGCAGAAGGTGGGCATGAAGTTTCTGTGATATATCCATATGTATGTCGCTAGCTGCATCTATCATCATTTATAAAAAATAAAAAAATAAGATGAACTAAAATCCCATTTGGTTAGCTGAAGGTGGAAACAAGACAGCATGTAAAAATTCATAAGCAAAAACGTTTTTTATTCATTATACAAATTTCACAACCAGGTGGTTCCCTTTTTGAAGATTACAAGGATTTCTGATTTCATAATCTGGAGATAATGAGTACACCATTAACAAGGAAATGCCAGAAAAATTGCACTGGGGTACAAGTAATAATGGAAATAAAATAAAAAATAGCATGCTTCTGTCTTATAGTTGGGTAATGAGATAAAATCAAATGAAACAATTTTATTACTGTCTACCAAATGGCCACAAAGTTGGTCAATGTGACTCAAAATTCACAATTGCAGCCAATGTCAATACATGATGGAAGTGTAAAAGCAATTCTTCTCACTACTCTACTAAAAGCAAAGAAAGAGATAACTAATTAGTCAGAAGAAACATAATAAATATTGCAGATACAAAACCATGACCAAAATCATGTTGAGCCTACAATGCAAATGGCAACACATACCGGAGCTAGAGGCAGAATGAGGAGAGAGAGAGAGAGCATAGTTGTGAAGGGACTGATGCACTGCTTCATAATATCTTTTGAATAATACCCAGGGCTAAGGGGCCCTGGCTTTGAAATCCTAGGGACAGCCCTTGATCAATGAGAACCATCACTCCCGACATTCAAGGTTGGGGAGGAAAGTCTCTAATTGGATGACTGGCTGTAAGAGTGGACTTCGAGAGTAAAGCTATGTGCAGAGTGAGGCCAGCCCTGGATCCTCCTAAAGTTACTTTGTATGGGGGCCCTGTTGGATTTGGAAAAAGAGCTCCTCAATGTCTCACAAACGCCGATTGACCCCTCAAAGGGGTCAAGAAGAAGTATAAGGTCTCACCAGTCTGGTGTCTATAGTGTCCTTCATTTGTTGCCATTGGCAGATATGACAACAAGGAAGAAGAAAGTGATCTTGCTGATGGGATCCAGACAGCGATGGTCACACTTGGTCCTTGGAGTTGTACCCTAAAACCTCCCTCATGAAAAGAGGCAAGCATCTTTGATCCAGAATCTGGTTAGTGGAAGGTTGATAACTTGAGAATGGAGAATTGCATGGATCCTCACAAGTGATCAAATACCGCTTATTTGAATTTATGTTTTCTCCAATCTACCAATTGTCCCATTCAAAATATATACCTTGCATCTTTCTCATGTGAAGGTAGTTCGCAATTATGTGCCCTTAGTGAGTCCTAACCTAAGTCACATGACACGAGGACATGAGACAGACGAGTATTTGACACAAAACATGATGACCCCGGAAAGAGGATATATATATATATATATATATATATATATATATATATATATATATATATATATATATATAATACTGAAATATAGTGCTATTCCATAATTTTAAGAAATTAGAACATCTACAAATATGAATCACGATGATATCTATTTGGTAATTTACTAATTTAGTATTTACAATTTTACAATTTTAGAACTAGTTAGCAACCCCGCTCTAGCAAAATGAATGACTAATCACTCTGGTGTATTCTCCAGAGTCCAACTAACCCTCAAGCCTCCTCTTATACTTTTCTCGTTGGTCCTTCAATGGTCGAGATTAAATCTCTAATCAATGGCTAAGATTATATTTGGCTTGATTTATGACTTTTGGAACCTTCTAACTCAATTTTATATTAATACCCATTAATATTTTATTTTTCCTAAGTTTAGACTTAGGAACTCCATTAAAAATATTAATTATTTTAATATCTCACAAACCGTTTAGAATCTGCCCAAACCATTTCTGGGTCTTGGAGATTTCATGTGCTTTAGCCTCTCCACCAATTTTCATGGCTAAAGCACATCCAATGCTACCCCAAATCAACACTCCCTCTTAGCGAGGACTATGCTCTAGTAATACTCCAACTGAGCATCACTCTGATTATGTGGCACCGGTACCTATGCTGATGCTAGGCCTCCCTGCCCAACGTCCTTTGCACTGTTGCATCCTGTACTGTTGTCCATAGCCCTGCCACTGCCACTGTTGCATCCGTACGACAACCCCCTTTGCATCCGTGTTGTTGCTGGTCCTTTCTCCCAACACTGCATTTGCACTGCAACCCCCTCTCATCATGCTGCATCGTGCTACTGCCAACTGCTACTGCACTGCAACTCAGTTACATAGAAATAAGTAATTGATCCACCCAACTTCTGACATCCCTGTCAGTCTAGAAACACTCCCGATGCTGAAGCTTCCTCTAATGCTAACAAGTGCTCCCTCTACTGACCTCTGCGCTGTTGCAACAACTCCCTGCATCTTGTACTGTTGCACACCTCTCTATGCCATCCTGCACCGTTGCAACACTCCCATGCCTCTCGCACTGTTGTAGCCTGCTAGCCTCACGCTGCCCGGGGACTCCTGCACTGTAGCACTCTCTGCCACTTCATCCACATCCGTCTCTACCGACATCCACGAATCCTGCTACTCCTCTTCAGGGCTCCCGTAGCAAGGTATAATCCAAGAGGTTGGGTACCTCAAGGATCCTGCCCCTCATCGCCTGTAGTCCTCCTGACTATAGCTCGATGTATCCCCACTTCTTCTCAAGTGGCACATGAGCACTCATGGCACAATCGACTTCTTTCTTTGCCCTCGCTAGTGCTGCCTTCAATTCAGAAGCCTCTCCCTTATTCTTCTTCCTTGGACACTGGTTCACATAGTGACCCAGTTCCCCACAATGGAAACACTTGACCTTGGAGAGGTCCTTCTTCTTCCTCTTCTCCTGCTTCCCTACAGATGCTAGAGCCGCATCCTCTTCCTCTTCCTTCTTGATCCTGACCCCTCTGCCGCTACTCCCTGCCTTGGTCAACGGTCCAATCTCTTCTTGACGAAGAGTTGCCCACAGTTCTTCCCAATCCGGAAGACTCGTCCTGCGCAGTATGCTCTGGACAAATCAAGCCTCGGAGACTGCATTAAGTGCGGTCCTCACCATCAATTCCTCATCCGATGTGGCCCCTATGGAAGTTAGTTGGTCATAGATCTCCTTCAACCGACTGAGGAAGACATCTATCTACTCTCCCTTCTACATCTGGTATGACCTTAGCTAATTCTCCAGGAGCATCTTCCTCTACACGGAAGTATGTTGGTACAATGTCTTCAAAGTGTCCCACATCTCCTTTGTCGTTTCCTTCTCGGCAATATGTGGTACCACATGATCCTTGACCCCATCAAGGATGATGCACTTTGCCTTAGCCATTGCCTCCTCGTACCTATCATTTGCTACTGGGTCAACTGGGATAGCCATAGTTCTCAAGGCGAAGCCCTTGATGCAATGTCTGTCTAGAATGGACAAGATCCTGGCCTTCCAGACCACAAAGTTGGACGCTCCGTCCAGCCTATCCTGATCTCTCAGCCCATTCACGACCATCTCTCTGCTCTTCTTTGTCGACTCCTCCGAGTCTCTCTCCTTCCCGCCTAGAAGTTCTCGGTTCGACTCCTGCTAAGTCTCTCTACTTCCCGTTTGGAAGTTCTCTTCTAGACTCCCTCTGAGTCTCGATTTCCCTCCTAGAAATCCTTCTACCAACGGTCAAGTTGCTCCTCTCCGATCGTCCGTGCAACTGCAACACTGATCCAGATTCCTTAGCTAGAAATCTGCCTAGGAAGCAACTCCCTCTACCTTTGTCTCGCCCTATTAGGTATTGTTCTGACCACAGTACCCCACCAGCTTCGCTCCACAAACTACCCACAGCCTCCTATGCCCCAACAACTTAAGGATTGAGCCTCTTGGCTCTGCACAATCCCGTCATTGGCAAAACATCTCCCTCAATCAACTACGTCAGCCACCTGACCTCTGTGTGAGCCTATTTTTGCCCTCTTCACCCACTGCGCTGCCTTTCTCTGGCCCAGATTAATGACGCAGTCCCTCTGCGTCACTCCTTCCTCTTTCGCTTTCTGCAAGGATTAACTCAGTCACTCGGGACAACTGAATTGCTGCAAATTCTCTGCTAAGTTGATGCCTTCAGTTTTCCTGTGATCTACAACCACGCTCTGACACCATGTTGAATTTTCTAAGTCTATCCGTTAGAAAATTAATTTGTATTCTGCTGGTTTATTTCTTCTACTTGTTTAAATTTGACCAAGTTATTTAATACATTTAAATATCGAAATAAACACAATACAGTCACAACATCTACAGATCATCAATTGAAAGACAACAAGCACACAAGTGACACCGTTAATTTTGGACAAATGTCCCCAAAAAAACCCAATGCAGGAAAACCGATGCAGCTATTCTGAGGGTCATATTATTATGCAGTCTATCTGAGTACAACTGGGTGCCTAACTGGCTCACCGGACAAAGAAAAACACGTGGCAGCAATACCTCTATATCCGGAAACATTTATTCAGAAAACCTGTCCAACAAAACCCTCTCTGGCACAACTAAAGCTTAGCGCTGGCCCTTCTGGCCTCTGCGTCAGCCCCCTGCTAACCTGCATCAACCCCAGGACCCTCTGCGTCAGCCCTATGAGGCACTGCGAAGCCTCTGGGACCCTCTGCATCACTCCAACAGCCTTTGCGTGGATGACGCAATCCCTCTGGCCTCTACGTTGTCTTTGCAGGGCTCTGTGTAGCCTGGACTAGCTGCTGCTCTCGCTCTCTTTGCTTCTACGCTGGTCTCTCAGTATTGTCTCTGCCTCTCTACCTCGTACTCACTGCCCCTCGCTACTGATCACTAATTCAACTTTGCTTAGCAACCTCGCTCTAGCAAGATGAATGACTGATCATTATGGTGTATTCTCCAAGTGACCCTCAAGCCTCCTATTATACTTTTCTCGCTGGTCCTTCAACGATCGAGATTAAATCTCTAATCAACGGCTAAGATTAGATTTGGCTTGATCCATGACTTTTGGAACCTTCGAACCCAGTTTTATATTAATACCCATTAATATTTTATTTTTCCCTAAGTTGCAGGAAACGTTGGCCAGGGGTCCATTTCCAGCCGGAAACGAAACAGAAACGAGGAAACTCGTACCATACGGCCTGGAAACTCGTTTCCAACCATACTGGCCTGTTTCACTCTGGGGAACATGGCCAGTACGGCCGGAAACGAGTTTCCAGGCCATACGACAGAGTTTACAGTTAACACTTGACGTTTTCTTTCTTTTTTTTCTTTTTTTTTTCGCTTCTAATTTTTTATTGGGCGACTAAAATATCTTCGAGATGCTTCTAAATGCCTCTCAAGTTATAAAAAAGAGGATTTGTTTGAGTGGGGCAGCCTATGGCCCTAGTGTTGATATGCAGTTCATGGTAATGTTAAATTCTTAAAGTAAAAGTGACATTCTCCTTTATTTTTCATTTTCATCCTTTTACTTAAATTTTTAACATTACCATGAAATGACTCAGGATGTTTGAGAGTGGTTTCGCCATCATTGGATTTCATATGGAGAAAGTAGAATTTTAGATCTCACTCAAAATCCAGCAGACTTATTTGTTTTTCAAGATTTCAGGATTGGGGTAATTGCAATGTTTCCATTGGATTTTGTCATGTACTAGGGTATGGAACTTGTATTTAATCAAGCGAGCCAAGCCCTCTATGCAAGAGAGACTCCCAATAATCAAGAGCACATAGGGTACTAGGGTATGAAACTTGTATTTAATCAAGGGCACTAAGGTCGTTTGACTATGTAGGAGGAGACTCCCAATCAAGCACGAAACAAGAAATTAGGAATTTCTCGTCGCTAATTAATTATTTTAATATCTCCCAAATCGTTTAGAATCTGCCCAAACCATTTCTGAGTCTTGGAGATCTCATGTGCTTTAGCCGCTCCACCAATTTTCAAGGCTAGAGCACATCCAATGCTACCTCGAATCAACAGCCTTTTGGACAATTCGAACTACCACATGGAAGATTCAATTTGCATGGCTCTTGCCTTGGGATTGTCACCACTCCCTTATTGGGATTGGCTCCCATAGTTCTATTTATATGATCCTTTGGCACTTATTGTAGCATCTTGATACGAGCTCGTGCTTGGGGAAGCTTTGCTCTTTTGTACACTTACATTCTATCGCAATAAAAGACTTTGGGGTTCACTTATAAGGTGTTGTTCTTCTTGACCATGGTATAATTTTTTATCATGAGCTCCATTTTCTATTGGTATTATTGTGTTTATCATTTCCATATGCTTGTAGAAGATTTGTTTGGTAGATTTATCTTGCATGAACAATTGTGATGCAGGTGCTTTAGGTCGTGCACATAAACAACATAAATTATTGAAGTCAAACCAAGAGCCTAGCAATGTGATGGGTTGATTATGAAAATTCTTATATCCAACAATCTCTAGAATCGTACTGCAACCAGCTGAATCTACTTTACCTAGATCGTATATTACATTACAAAATTATTTCAGATTTCTTCTTGAAATATTGAAGTAAATTACTGAAGCAGCCTGCACCAAATTAAATATGATTCTAAAACACAGAAAATGAGCAAGGAAATACAAACACATAGGACACCGTTGTTTTTGGACAAAAGTGCCCGGAAAAACCCAATGCGGGAAAACCAGTGCAGCAGCGCTGAGGGTTTATTATTATTAAGCAGTAGCAAATTTTGAATACATCGTTGAATACCTCACAGGTTTATTCAATTACAAAGAGAAATACTGGAAGAAAGAACTATCACTGGAAATCCTAGTTGATCCAACCCTAGACTAATTTCCCCCTCGGCTTTTCTGGCTGCCTTTGCGCAATAATTGTGTCAACCCAGCATCAAGCTCTCTGGGAACTGCGTCACTCCCCTGGCTGGTTGATTCGCTGCCCAAGAGATTCAATTTCTGTCGCCTGGTCTCACACCCCGGCTCTCGGCTTTTGAAACTCAAATTCCCTCTGCAAATTTCGGACTCCTCACTGGCTTCTGTGTTGCCTCTGCGTGGCTCTGTGTCAGCCCCTCTGGCTCAACGCTGTCACTGCTGGATTACCCTCTGCCTCTCTCTATTGATGATTCTCCAGCTGATAAAATCAATCTCTCCGGAAGATATCCCTGCCCCTCTGCTACAAGAAATATCCTCAATCGAATTTTCCTCCTGAGAATTTCTCATTTTAGAAAATCGATTTCTTGACCTCTCTTGGTGTATTTTCCAAATGACCCTCAAGCCCCTTCTTATATCTTCCTGTTGGACAATCAACGGCCTAGATTAACTCCTAATCAAATCCTCAGATCATTTTGACTTGATCTTCGTATTTATCTAGAAGATTCACCGACAAATAGATTAATACTCATTAATATTTTAATAGATTAATACCCATTAAAAATATTAATTATTTTAACAAAATCGTTTCTGGGTGGAATTTCCCAAAACGGTTTCTGGGTTCTTTGGAATGCATGTGCCCAAGCCTCCCAACAAAATTTGAGGCCTAGAGCACATCCGATGCTACCCCAAATCAACACTCCCTCTTAGCGAGGAATGTGCTCTAGCAATACATTGCGGTTGCATACTGCTCTAACTCTGAAGCATCGTCTTCTGCGCTGCTGATGTTTGACATGTTGTCCACCAACTACTACATTGTTGTTGCTATTGTATTGTTGTGTTGGCACTGCCACTGTCAATGGTACATCTGTACTATATCTCCCTCTCAAATGTTGCATCTACTATGCTGCTAGCACTGCCACTACTAACACTGCATTTGTATTGGAACTCAGTTGCTGAGAGACGCAACTGAAAATACCCAAAACTGGATAAGTATCCAATGGATACACCTCGGTGCTGAAAGACTGACTGCTGCTAGTCCCACGTTGTCTTCTGAAGCCACTGCACTGCTGAAGCTCTGCATTATGGCTCCACACACTACCCCCTCTCTGCTCTGCATTGCTCCAGTTATGACGCTGCTAACTCCTACATCTATCGCTCGAACACTCCATGGCACCAACTGAAAACTCCTCCATCCCGCTACTACTGATCATGGGCTCCTGTAGCAAGGTGATGATCCAAGTGGTGGGCTCCTCAAGGATCCTGCCCACATGTAGCTCTATCGAACTACAGTTCTAAATCAGCCCACCTGCCTCGTAGAGGTATCTTGGTTGTCATGGCGAACTCCTCCTATTCGATCTTTGCGGCTACAACCTTGGGATCGTGCTTCTCGTCCTTGTCCTTCTTCTTCAAAGGACACGAGAATGCATAGTGGCCCATCTCACCACATCTGAAACACTTCACCTTGGAGATGTCCTCCTTTCGTCCTTGTTGCCCCTGCTGCCCCTTCGATGCAAGGGCTGCATTATCCTCCTCAATGTTGCAGGAAACGCCCCCCCGGATCTAAGGCCCGAAGTGCGTCCCGTACGGATTCGTATAGGAAGCGTCCCTGAAAGCGCGACTCCAAAATTCGGAAGCGCGGTTCCACCTGTTTTGGACGCTTCCTGGAAATTCCGGAAGCGTCCCTCTGAAGCGCGCTTCGTACCGCGCTTCAACCGTACGAAGTGCGGCACTCAGAGGGCGAATCGTATGGTTCTGTACACGCTTCTGGAAAAAGTGCCACGCGGCCTAAAAAAATCGATTTTTTTTTAATTTTTTGGTGAGTTTTCTTGTTGGGGGTGGGTCCACCTTGGGTTAGGGTGAAGAATGAAGGCAAAAAAAACATAAAAAAAAATATAAATATAGCAGATGCTCCCCTCATGGTAATGTTAAATTCTTAAAGTAAAAGTGACATTCTCCTTTATTTTTTATTTTCATCCTTTTACTTAAATTTTTAACATTACCATGAAATGACTCAGGATGTTTGAGAGTGGTTCCAGCCTCATTGGACTTCATATGGAGAAAATAGAATTTCATATCCTACTCAAAATTCAGCAGACTTAATAGTTTTCAGGAATTTAGGATCAATGGGATTGTGGCATTTCATTAGATTATATCAAGTATGAAGGTATGCGATTAGCATTTAATCAAGAGCACCAAGCCCTATATGTACCCTAGTGTTGGTGGTGTTAATTGTTGAACTCCTTTGTCACGCCCTTAGCAAAAAAATTACCTTTCAATCAAGTCAAAATCATTGATCAAGCATGTTAAGCTTTTTCTACCATATTTCAAGTCTTGAATTAGGTAGTTTTATCAAAATTGGGCAATGTTGACTAATATCCCTAGACAATCGAGGTAGAGGCAAAGGCTAGACAAGAGGAGAAGAATCTAGATTCTAGATGGTTGATGTATCTAAATGGTTGATGCTCGAATAATTAATCATTAATGTACAATGGATGCTATATCTATCTTGATTTATGCAAAAATATGCATGTTTTCATGTCTTCTACAACTAATTTGGTATTTGGGATGTTTGTTTCAAGTCTAAATGCAAATATATATATATATATAGCAGACACTTCGCATCCTAGATTTTTGGAAAATGACACTTCCGCGTCCCCGCTTCCAAAAAACATCATCGTTTCGTCCCCGCTTCGTGCAACATTGATCCTCCTCCTTGGGCTTCGACCCACTACTGTTGCTGCTTCCGTCAAGTTTGACCTTGACCAGGTCTCTCAGCTCCCCTTAGTTTAGAGCTGCCCACATCTCATCCCAATTAAGCAATGCTGCTCTGCCTAGGATACTCTAGACAAAGACTTGTCATTCATCCGAGACAAAATTTAGGCCTAGTCTTGACTCTTACTAACTCCGAATCCTGAGGTGTATGCCCCACAGCTGACAACTCATCACGGGTCTCCTTCAGCTTTGTGAGGAATGGGGATCCACACGTTCTCCCTTCTGCATCTGCGCAGATCTCAACTTTTGTTCCAAGTACATCTTCTGTTGCTTGGAAGATCCCTGATACAACGTGGCCAAGGCATCCCACATCTCCTTAGTAGTCCCTCTGCTAGCAACATGACACACCATGTTATCCTTGACTCCATCCAAGATCATCCTCTTGGCCTTCGCCATCTCATCTTTGTACTTCTTCAGCGAATCTGCATCTGCAAGGACAACTACCACACTATCAACATATGTCTTGAGGGCGTGCTCATCTAGAAGGAAAGGCATTCTAGCCTTCCAAATGATGTAGTTGGACGCTTCGTCCTGATTCCTCAAGCCATTGTTTGCCATAGCCTCTTTCTCCCTACTGCGTAGCTTCTAGGCTGGCTTACACACTCCCTGATGGAGCTGATAAGTCTGTTGCTCCTCTGCTTCCCAGCAAATGAGAAATACTGATTTCCTCAGCAGGAAATCACTGAGGAAATATTCCCTCACTATGCGATCTGCTTCCTTCTTTTGATGACTTTTTTGTTGAGCACTCAACTTGCAGAAAACTGCGTACCTCTAGCTCTGCGCTAAGGGTCTACGTGGCTCCCTCTACCTTGGAAAATTCTCGATCTAGCAGTCTTACCTCTCTGTCAACTCACTCAAAGAGAGACAACCTCGAAAATATAGCCCTCCTGGCTAGAACTACGCAATCCGTCAGGGGATTCGAATTGCTATTTGCTGCAGCAAGTTGGCTCTTGCTTTAGTGCTAGATCTGCTCTTCCCTGTTTCACATCAACAGCTTCGATATCGTGTGAAAATTCCTAGATCTAACAATCTCTGGAATCCCACTGCAGCCAACTGAATCTAATCCACCTAGATCGTAAATTACATTACAAACTTATTTCAGATTTCTTCTTGAAATATTGAAGTAAATTACTGAAGCAGCTTACACCAAATTAAATATGATTCTGAAAAATAGAAACTGAGCAAGGAAATACAAACACATAGAACACGGTTGTTTTTGGACAAAAGTCCTCGGAAAAACCCAATGCGGGAAAACCAGTGCAACAGCTCTGAGGGTTTATTATTATTAAGCAGTAGCAAATTTTGAATACATCGTTGAATACCTCCCAGGGTTATTCAGTTACAGAGAGAAATACTGGCAAAAAGAACTATCACTGGAAATCCTAGTTGATCCAACCCCACACTGATTCCCCCCCCGGCTTTTCTGGCTACCTCAGCGCAATAACTGCGTCAGCACAACATCAAGCTCCCTAGGAACTGCATCACTCCTCCGGCTGGTTGATTCGCTGCCCAGGAGATTCGATTTTTGCCGACCGGTCTCACACCCTGGCTCCCGGCTTTTGAAACTCGAATTCCCTCTACAAATTTTAGACTCCTCACTGGCTTCTGTGCTGCCTCTGCGTGGCTCTGGGTCAACCCCTCCAGCTCAGCGCTGCCACCACTGGATTACCCTCTGCCTCTCTCTGTTGATGATTCTCCGGCTGAGAAAATCACTCTCTCTCCGGAAATTATCCTTGCCCCTCTGCTGCAAGAAATATTCTCAATTGAATTTTCCTCCTAAGAACTTCTCACTTCAAAAAATCGATTTCTTGACCTCTCTTGGTGTATTTTCCAAATGACCCTCAAACCCTTCTTATATCTTCTTGTTGGACAACCAACGGCCTAGATTAACTCCTAATCAAAGGCTCAGATCATTTTGACTTGATCTTCGTCTTTATCTAGTAGATTCACCCACAAATAGAATAATACTCATTAATATTTTAATTTTCCTAAGTTTAGACTTAGGAACCCCATTAAAAATATTAATTATTTTAATAAAATCGTTTCCGGGTGGAATTTCCCAAAACGGTTTCTGGTTCTTTGGAATGCATGTGCCCAAGCCTCCCTGCAAAATTTGAGCCCTAGAGCACATCTAATGCTACCCCAAATCAACATTGATCACATGCCAAGGCTAGAACATTTCAAAGTTTATTTGTGAAAAGTTTTGGATATTTAGTTAAGAGTAGTTAGGAGCATCTAGTTAAAGAAATTTTAAATAGTTAAGGATAGGATTTGATAGCTCGTAGGGAGTTAGATCTAATTAGATTAAAAGTAGATCTTGTTTCCTGATTTTGTGGAGTGAGGAAATTGGTTCACTTCGGTGAACTCATTTCTTGGATAGTTTTTTTAGTTGTGGAAAAATGAACATTTTTCTTGAAGCTTTTGGGTGGGAGAAGGGTACACTGTTTGTGTTCTCTGTGTGAGATTGAAGTTAATTGATAAAAAAGTAATACATCCGTGAGATCAATCTGTGTTAATTGATCCTCAATCTGTGTGAACTAGATGTGATATGTGGAGTTAATAGTTAACTGAACAACACTCTTGGACAAGTGTTATTAATCAGCAAGTCAAATTTGTGTGTGAGATAGTTAATTGTATGTGCATTTGTGAGGTTTGTTAACAGTCATATCAATATCTGGAGATTGAAATTGATCTGGATTTTATTCTCTCTGTTCTTTACATTTGAATGAGACTAAAATATAGACCTGAAGATATTATAGTTAATCTTTTAATCACAGTGCTTCTGCGTCAAATCTTGTGTATTGGCAAGAGTCATTTATGTCACAAGTTTGAGAATACAAAGCACCCTTCTATCAATTCAAGAGAAGGGAATTTCGCAGCAGGAAACTTGTCATCAAACTTACGGTTCAATTTCTAGTCAAATGGAGACGAAATTCAAAATCCCAGGATCTGAGTTTTGTGCAGAGCATGGTCTATATGGTGACTCATGAGCGGTTTTCCAAGAAAACCCTTGATTAAAGAGTTTCGGGCTGATTTATAAACTATGTTTTTCTGAGTGCGTGAGTGGTAAAAACGATTTGTTAAAGTCCATGCCTTTATGTTAATTTTAGGCAACAATGGTATGTTCTATGCTTTAGAGCAATTTTACTTCAATTCCTTTATTAGCCCAATATCAATATCCAGATTAGCAATCACATCAACATGATAGTGAAATGCAGATAGAACATAAACAGTAGAAGACAAGCCAAGACAAGAGGACACAAGATGTGGCACCAGCTAGGGACAAACCCCAATGTGGGGAAACCCTTGATCAATTCTTCTTATAGTCTTCAATAGTTCAGTAGAGAGAGAGATAGTGCAATTTACAAATTTGATAATCTATAACAGCAGCAAAAGAGCCCTAACCAAAAAAGTCAACGTTGGTCAACAGGGCAGATTTAACCATCAACAATTTGGTTAACTTCAGTCAACTTCGGCCTCCAAACAGCAAGACGAATCAGCCATCAAAACAGTCCAAAATCAGCCCAGTCAAAATCTGGTCAAACAGTCCACCTGCAGTCAACGTTGGTCAACGGTGAACGTTTAGCCTCGATTTCTGTGCCCAGAAATGTGGCTTGCTGGGACAGAGTTCCTCCACCAAAAATCACAGTCAAATATGGTCAACACATGGTCAACGCAGCCCAAAAACAGTTTCTGAAATTCAGTCAAACTTGGTCAATACCCATAACAGAAAATTTGCTTTCCATTCCTTTGCACGTGTGGAGAGAGAGACTGCCCAAAAATCCGTAACCAATCAATGAGGAGAGAGAGAGATATGTGAAGATGAGTGTGTCCAAATGAGGCTAAGGTACCATGTATTTATAGCAAATATTGAGGATGAATAGACGTGATTATTGGGCTTTTGAGCCTACATAAGTTTGCTAGCTGACCTTGACAATTTGTCTATAATCAAAATAAATTCATAACCTCATTTGTACATGTCAGAATCGGATGATCTCTAGATCAATCCTACACCTCTCGGAGAAAGGAATCTAAGAAAAATATCAATTGTCATAAATAAGATTACCCATGTGGAGTTTGGCTCTAGTTTCCAATTTTAACACTTTAACCAACGCCTGTGTATAAATCCATTTGGATCTTGTTTTTCTTCAGCCTGTTAAAGCCATCAATTTTTGGTATCAAAACTTTACGCTGTTGTTCTCTACAATATAGAGAGATGAATAGGCGAGCTGGAAGGACACGAGGTCGAGGAGGCAGACCCAAGAGTAATGCAGAGCTCTGAGAAGAGATGAGGAGACTGCAAGTTCGATTAGAAGTCGTGGAAGTGCGGAGACAACGAGATCCTAAAGGTGGAGATGTTCGTTAGGCCGAAGAGGAACCTGGAGAAGAAGGATCAGCACCTGTTGAAGAAGCTACTGAGGTTAGGTTGTTGAGAGCAGTGTTGGGCTCAAGTTCAAGGCCAAAGCCTGAAATCTCCATTTACAATGGCAGTTTGAAAGTTGAAAATCTAATAGACTAGATTAGTGAGATGGACAAGTATTTTGAGTACGAGGAAATTGAGGCAGACAAGAGAGTCAAGTTTGCAGTGACAAGGTTGAAAGGTCGTGCTGCACTATGGTGGGACAATGTACACGTTGAACGCAGGAAGAAGGACAAACCATTGATCAAGAGCTAGGATAGAATGGTGGAAAAAATGAAGAGTAAGTTCTTGCCAAGGGATTACCAGCTAACTCTCTATAGACAGATGCAAAATCTTAAGCAAAAGATGATGACAGTGAGGGAGTACACCGAATAATTTTACAAGGTGAACTTGAGAGCAGGCTATGTAGAAGATAACTCAGAGAAGACAACAAGGTATATCAATGGTTTGAGGCTAGATATCCAAGATGAAATCAGCATACTTTCTCCAAGGACAATAGAGGAAGCATACTAGTGTGCAGAAGAAAAGATAGCTAGGAAGCAAAGCTCTGGTAGAGGACGCAATTTTGCCAGAGGGAAAGTACAGTCAAATAGAAGAGGGAAGCTTCCAGTGCAAAAGAATGATGAAGGAAACTCAAATCAGCAAGGGCAGTCAGAGAAAGAACGTGGTAGCAGAGGAGGAAGACCTTACCAAAGAGGTAGAGGTAGAGGAAGACGTAGAGAGACTGTTTACCAGTGTTACAGATGTAACACTTTGGGTCACCGATCTTTTGAATGACCTGAGAATGACAATATGGGGCAGCGAGGTGCATACATAGCTCAAACCGAAGCAGCAGAGGCACAAGTACCAGAGGCAGAGAATGCGCCAGAGATTGGAGAGGTGTTGATGATGCATAAAGTCTTGTTAAAACCATCAAAGGAGACTGCTGAACCAGTTCAAAGAAAATCCTTGTTCAAGACAATGTGTAAGGCAAAAGGCAAATGTTGCAAATTGGTGATTGATAGAAGAAGTACAGACAATCTAGTATCCCAAGAAATGGTGGACAAATTGGGATTGAAAAAGAGTAAGCATCCCACACCTTATAAGGTATCATGGTTGCAAAAAGGACACCAATTGTTGGTGCATGAGCAAAGTGAAGTCGAGTTTTAGATAGGCAAGTATAAGGACAAGGTGCTCTGTGACATAATGCCAATGGATGCTTGTCACATTCTTTTGAGTCGCCCATGGCAATTTGATAAGAAGGTGACACATGATGGAGAGAGAAATTATATAAGTTCGAAAAGGATGGCATCAAGCACACTCTTGTACCATTGAAAGAGGAAGGTATAGCTGAACCAAGCAGCCCAAAAGCATTGTTACTTGGTGGAAAGAAATTTCTACAACAGATGGAAGAAGAAGAGGTAAGCTATGCAGTTATTTGCAAGCCAAAGGTAGTACTTTTGCACATTGAAATTGTAGATTTACCTATTGAAGTTCAGGAGTTGTTGCATGCATTTAATGATATTGTAGTTGATGAATTGCCGAGTGAGTTGCCACCCAAAGAAACATCAGTCATCACATAGATTTGATACTGAGAGCATGTCTTCCGAACAAGGTTGCATATCGAATGACAACTAAGGAGAATGAGGAAGTGAGGAAGCAAGTCCAAGAACTGTTGGACAAAGGACTAATAAGAGAAAGTTTGAGTCTGTGTGCCGTACCTACAGTACTAAGTCCAAATAAGGGTGGAGAATGGAGAATGTGCACTGACTCCAGAGAAATCAACAAGATCACCATTTGTTACAGGTTTCCATTGCCACGAATGGATGATATGATGGATTGTTTGTGTGTGGCAACTTACTTCTCAAATATTGACCTGAAAAGTGGTTATCATCAAATTCGGATCAGAGAAGGAGACGAGTAGTATACAGCTTTCAAGACCAATGATGGCTTGTATGAGTGGATGGTCATGCCATTTGGCCTGTCAAATGCACCCAGTACCTTTATGCGGTTGATGAACGAAATCTTGAAGGAGTTCATTGGTAAGTTCGTCATTGTTTATTTGGATGACATTTTAATTTTTAATCAAACTAAAGAAGAGCACTTGAGATATTTGAAGTATGTTTTAGAAAGATTGCAGCAAGAAAATTCATTGATTAACATGAAGAAGTGTTCTTTTATGAAGAGCAAGCTTGTATACCTAGGTTTTGTCATTTCTAAGGATGGCTTGAAAATGGATTCGGAGAAGATAGAGGCAATTGTAAATTGGCCCTAACCTAGGAACATTTTTGAGGTGAGAAGTTTTCATGGCTTAGCCAGCTTCTACATGAAGTTTATCAGGAATTTCAATGGCATTTGTGCACCTATCATTGACACCATCAAGAAGGATAGACGGCCATTTTATTGGACAACAGCATCAGATAAAACAAAACAAAACAAACAAAAAAATCAATTCTTGAAGAAGAAGACCACTGAGAAGTCAGTGTTGAAGTTGCCAAAATTCAATCAGCCCTTTCAAGTAAGATGTGATGCTAGTGGGACAGCCATTGGAGTTGTATTGAGCCAAGAAGATAAGCCCGTTGCATATTTCAGCGAGAAGTTAAATGAGTCAAAACAGAAATACTCTTCCTACGACAAAGAATTTTATGTGGTGGTTCAAGCTTTGAAGCATTGGAGGCATTACTTGATGCCTAAGGAGTTTGTTTTGTACACAGATAATTCTGCCTTACAATACATTATGCAGCAACATAAGTTGAATCATAAACATGCAAAGTGGGTGGAGTTCCTTCAAAATTTCACTTTTGTTTTGAAGCACATTAGTGGGAAAGCAAATAAGGTTACTGATGCCTTGAGTAGGAGATGTTTAATCATGCAGGAAAGTCAAATACAAATTTTGGGCTTTGATTATTTGAAGGACTTGTATGACATTGACACTGATTTTAAAGAATCTTTTGTAGCATGTAAGAATCTAGTCAATATGGACCGCAGTCCATGGAAAGAGTTTATGTTGCAGGAAGGACTATTATTCAAGAACAATCAACTATGTATTCCCAATTGCTCAATGAGGGAAAACTTGGTCCAAGAAAAGCATAATGGTGGGTTGGCAAGACAATTTGGTGTTGAGAAAACACTTGGGCAGTTGAGTCACTTCTATTTTTGGCCTAAGATGAAGGCAGATGTACAAAGGTACGTGAATAAGTGCAGGATATGTCAGCATGCGAAAGGGAGGAGTGAGAATGCTGGACTGTACATGCCTTTACCCGTTCCCAACAGACCTTGGGATTCAGTTAGTATGGACTTTGTTTTGGGTTTACCAAGAACTCAACGACATAATGATTCAATCTTTGTAGTTGTGGACAGATTTACTAAGATGGTTCATTTCATTTTGTGTTCCAAAACTAGTGATGCTACCCATGTGGCTAATTTTTTTTTTGTGAGATTGTTTGGTTGCATTGTTTTCCAAAGAGCATAATCTCTGATAGGGACACAAGATTCACAGGACATTTCTAAAGGACCTTGCGGAAGAAACTTTGCACTAAGCTAAATTTTAGCTCAGCCTATCATCCACACTCTGATGGGCAAATAGAGGTTGTGAACAGGAGTTTGGGTAACTTGTTGAGGAGTTTAGTAGGTGACCGACCCAAGCAATGGGATCATGTGCTAACCCAGGCTGAGTTTGCTTATAATTACTCACCAAATAGGAGCACGGGAAAGAGTCCATTTCAGATCTTGTATGGCATGCATCAGAGGGGAATTTGTGAGCTAAGAGACTTGGGGAAGCTTGAGCATAGAAGTGTTGATGGAAAGGATTTTTAAAAAGCCATGAGTGAGTTGCACGAGCAAGTAAAACAAAGATTACAAGACACAAGCTACAACTACAAGCAACAAGCAGATTTACATAGGATAGAGGTAAACTTTGAAGTGGGAGACGTGGTCCTAGCCCACCTAAGAAAGGAGAGATTTCCAAGGGGAGAATACAATAAATTGAAAATGAAGAAGATAGGACCTTATAAGATCTTCCGCAAGTTTTCAGCGAATGCTTATGAGCTGGAGTTACCTCCAGTTATTGGCATTTCACCCATTTTTAAAGTAGCAAATTTGTATTCCTACACAGCTGGTGATGCAAATCAAACTTCTAGGAATCTTGACCATGATGAAGGAAAGGAACAACAATGGTTGAAACAAATGCTCGTGGCAAAGAATTTAGAATATGGTGAATTAGAAACTTATGATGTTTTAATTAGTTGCAAGGACAAGAGATTTATGTGCATCTGGCATCAAGTAGAATTTGCATTTAACTTCCCTTGGACTTTATGATATGGTGAATCAGAAACTTATGATGTTTTCATTAGTTGTAAGGACGAGAGGTTTATGTGAATCTAGCATGATGGAAAAAATAACAAAGATATATGAATCAGCCTGACCAATATCATTTCACAAATTTTTGTTGTGCAGCTAGGGGGTGCCTCAGAAAGGGATGTCATCTTTATGAGATGTTGAATCACAAAAGTAAAATAAAAGAATGTTAGAGTCAATGAAACATGAATCTCCGATCACTCACGATTAATCGCAATTCAAACTTTTCTCTTCCCTCAAATGATCTGATTCAACTCTGGCCGAGGCAAACTCTCGTTGACCGAGTATGACTCGTGGTCAACGCGAGTTTGACTTGCGAATCACCGATTAATTGTGTTTTAGGCGACTGAAGCGATTTTCAACCCTCAACTTGGTGAGCACAGGTTTTAACTTTTAGGGTTCCCACATTTTTCGTTGCATAGTTTAGTTAGGTTAAAAATTAAACATCAGTCCATAACTGACTGCTCACTGCTCAGGCCCGCAAATCATATGCCAAGAAGGTAATAGAGGCATGGTTTCAGTTTCAGTTTACTCCGCATAATAGAGTTGTAGTCTAATAGAGGCTTAGTGTGTAGTGTTACTGTGTAGCTCCAGTGTGTGCTTTGTCAGAGATTTCAATAGCAAACCATTATCGTATCATTTCAGCAGCAATTAAGAGATTTCAGTCACTGTTTTTTTACTGATTAATATGCAGTATTTTATAAACTTTTAAAAGAAAATGCTTCTGGTTCTGTGTAGTCACTGGTTATGAGTCAGGACTCAGTACTTTGGATCATGTTTGGACTCATAACATATATGAGATACTTATTCATTCATGATATTTTGGATATCTATTGATATTATGCATTGTTTGGACATGGCTTTATTGAATATCAATGAAAAATGTTTTTTTAATTCAATATGTGTATATATTTATTTATTGAATTCAACGATTTTTTCCCGATTTTTCCCCAATCCAATTAAAACTCTTCGCTCTTTTGCCTCACCAATTTATTACCGATTTCGAGTCTGGTAACATTGGTTAGAGTTAGGGATAGTTTCTAAAATTGCACTATAATGATTTGTTTTTTTGGTGGTTTTGGACTTTTGGTCAAAGATTGATTGTATTAAAATCAAGATAAGGATAATTGAAAGCAATATCAGAGCAAGGTTTATGGCATATGAAATTCAAATTAGTATCTACTCAACAAAATTACATAACATAATGCGTAAATTATGGAGGGTGATAAAGACTAAAATAGATGATGCTTTTGGAGCAAGCACTTTGCAATGATGAAATCCTATATCATTTTCCAGGGTGATCTGTCACAGGCCATCTCAAGATGACAAAAAGGATAATAGCTATATTTCCTATTTAAATGAGTATTCCTCCAATTCACTATCGAATTTTTGAAAATTTTGTTTTTTCCAAAAATATATATAAAATCCTTAAAATTTGAAAGAAAAATACAAAACATTTAGCCTATAATTTGAGAATTATATAGATAACCAGTCTTTCCCTACTTCGAATATTCTTGTTTAGGATGAAAGACTTTGAAAATGTGAAGTATCCAACAATAAAATTTTGCATTGCAGCAAAGTCTGCAATATCAATATTTCAAAATGGAACAACAATCTAAAGGAATTCATATCTTTGTTGCAATCAGATCTCATATTCCAAGAATACAATAGCAATCTCGTAGTGGGAAAGGAAGCGATGAAAAAAAAGAAAGAGAAGAAAACTTAAAGAGATTCCATATGTTTCCTTTCTTTCGTTTGGTGTGATTGTAGAATTTTTCCTACTTCTGTAAGCAGATAAAACTATAAAAAAGGGGAAAATACTAGACTAATACAAGAACTTCTTCATACGAAAAAAGAATGTAGAGAATGGAAATGTCTGGCAATGATAAAAGGCTGAAAGTCCTTGGAAGTAAAGAAAAATTATTTCTGCCTCTGCTCTTCCTTTATTTCGTGTGCTCTGATTGTAGAATTTTTCCTACTCCTGTAAGGAGATAAAACTATAAAAAAGGGAAAAATAATTGACCAATACGAGAACTTCTTCATACAAGAAAAGACAATACCGAATTGTAACTGACAATACCGGTCTTCAATCTGATGGCAGAAATTATTTCAATCATCTAACACCAAAATCAAGGACCCACGAATGCACAAGGGGCATGGGAGGGAGGGAGGGAGTTGCACGAAGCGGGAGCGAAGCGGAAGCGTTTTTTGGAAGCGGGGACGCCGAAGCGTCATTTTCCAAAAATCTAGGAAGCGAAGCGTCCGCGGAAGCGTCTGCTATATATATATATTTTTATATTTTTTTGCATTTATACTCAAAACAAACATCCCAAATACCAAATTAATTGTAGAAGACATGAAAACATGCATATTTTTGCATAAATCAAGATAGATATGGCATCCATGATTCCATTGTAGTTACTAGTATGTACAACAATCATCTATATTCTAGCTATTACAAACATACATCAAATTTTTAAGCATATTATAAAACATAAAACATTTAAGCATATTATAAAACATAAAACATAGAGCATATTATGATTTATCTAGCAAGTGAGCCACTGTCAACATTTGTCATGTCCAAAATTCAAATAATAATGTTTACAAAATATGTCACTTGGTCACCGCCAAGCCAAAAAGGTTCAAAATTCAAATTCACAAGTCTAAAAGTCTAATGAGTAATCTATGACAAAAAGTAGTAGATTGTGAATATATCTACTAATCTCTCCTCCTTCCACCACGAATAGAACGTGGTGGCGGGCCTCCACGTGGTGGCAATGAAGAAGATGGTGCCTGTGGAAGTCGTGGCACTGAAACTGATGAAGAAGAACCCCCTGCTGTTGGTGTTGAACCATGGAACCTAGGAACCAAGGGACCAGATGGGGGTGGGGTTGGTGGCATATCAACACGGTCATCATCATCCTAGAATCGCTCAAAAAATTCATGCAAAAAAAAAAAACACTAGTTAACAAAAAAATTAAAAAACATGAATTAGAGAAATGCTTTATAAGGGAAAATTGGAAAATTCATACCACAATGGACATACCTGGATAAGAGCATCCTCTAATTGCTCTAGTCGCAACACTCCATCCTCCAAATTGGGCTCCTCTGGATTCTTGTCCCAAATCAACAAGTCTTTATTAGACTTTGCATCTTCACAGTAATGGGACAACAATCGCAAGTTGTAATGAACATAAATCAAGCTCTCTGCCCGGTCTAAACTCAACCTGTTCCTTTTAACACTGTGGATGAAAGAATAAGAGCTCCAACACCTCTCTGCAGAAGAAGTGTTTACCACCTGTGATAGCACCCGCAATGCCAAACTCTGTAGAAGTGGAGTACCCCCTCCATGCATGTTCCACCACTCAAGAGCAGAAAAAGTCTCTCGATCTTTAATTGCATGCATGCTCCCAAATGGACCAGTGTTGAGCGTATAGTTGCTCACCTGTCTCCGTACCAATGCAGCCTCCTCCTCATCAGGGATTAATTTACTCAATGCAGCCATATATTTTTGGTGAACCTCTTGATCTTGGTGTGGTTTTCTCCTGCTTCCCCCCCCAGGTGCTGGTGTTGAAAGCCATGATGGATGATAGTATTTAGGTGTCAAAACATATGCTAATGCATGCAATGGAATATTTAGCATTTCCCATCGGTTTTGCACCTCTACACGAATATAATTGTACAAGGTGATATCTCTAGGCTCAACAATGTCTTTAATCTTCCCCAACATGCTATCCATTTGCTCATACACCTCCCCAATTACTGGTCGATCTGAATCTGCAAACTTGATCATGTAATAAATTGGTTTGGTGAATTGCAAAACATATTTAACCTGTCCCCAAAAGTAACTGTCAAGAACAGTGTCCTTGACTGCATTAGCACCATCTATGTCAGTGTTAATTTCATCCCATGTTTCAGCACACACCAGATTAGTTAAAGCTTGTCTCACCTTCACTAGCCGCCTAAAGGTGAGGTAATAACTAGCAAATCTTGTCTTTGCAATTTTAAGCAATTGCAACTTGGAGTAAGTGCCATAGAAGTAGTTTACCCTTGTATGCCCTGTGATGAATTTAATGAGCTGCTTCCCTCTCCTGTAAACCTCAGCAATCCACCCACATTCTTTGTGTTTCACAATATCATGCATCAAAAGGTTCAATGTGTGAACCAGGCACCCAGACCAAAAGATGTGTGGATGAGTACGCTCAATAATTTTTCCTGCTGCCTTACAATTTGCTGCATTATCTGTGATCACTTGAACCACATTATTCGGACCAACATCTTTGATTGATTTCAATAGGAGATCTGCAATGTTTTGTGCAGATGCAGTGATGGAGGAGGAGTCATGACATGCAATAAATACTGCACCACTAGAAGAAACACCAAGAACATTTATCAAATGTTGGTTTCTAATATTTGTCCACCCATCTGATACAATGGATACCCCAGAATCTACCCACTCATTTGTAAAACGTGTCAAAGCTCTTTGAACCTTAGCTTTTTCTCTTTCTAATAACACTGTTCTAGCTTTCTCATAGTTGGGGGCCTTGTATCCTTTTGGGGCTTCATTGATTGCCTTTACCATTTCATGCCAATAGGGAGAGCGAAGCACATTGAATGGTACACCGCAAGCACAAAGAAAACGGACTATCTTTCCATCCACATCATCCCTCCCAGCAACATTAAGGAAATCCCCTATTGTTCTTCTACCTCCAGAGCTTGCAGAAGTACCATGAGGAGATGAGCAACTACCAAATTTAGAGGTTGCACTTGATTCAGAATGAGTTTTTTGTTTCTTGTTTTTTTGTTGTGCAGCCATCTCTATTTGGATGTATTTTCTTCTTTCTTCAGTTGAAATGTTTGGGCAAATTTGTACCCCCACGGAACCCTTTTTTTCATCACTGTCCAGCACCCCACAAAGATGCCTCCTCAGACGGGTATATGAACCACAATATGGTTTTCCTCCATGACAACCATGAGGGCACACAAATTTGTAAGATCCACCACCCTTTCCCCCATCAAGTTTGGTCACATAGTTCCACAAGGGTGTTGATGTAGCTTTCCCATCTTGTGTTTCAGTGTCCCCTTCAAGTTCATCCCCTTCCTCTTCAAACCCTTCCTCCTCATCATACATTGGGTCACTACTATTAGGACCATCACCAATGTCCTCTTCTGTTTCTTCCCTTCTATTCCTCACCCTTGCCATCATTAAAACCAAGAGTGGAATGATACATAGAAGCCAAAAGAACACCATCTTGGAATATGGATATAGGTGGTGGACAACGGCAACCTGTAAATAAAGGAGCAAGTAGAAACAATGGGAAAGAGTAGGAGAGGGAGGAGAAAAATACAAAAAAAAATTCAAAAAAACAAGGGAGTTTGGGGTTTGAACTTACCTCTTTAGCTCTTGTAGATGAAGTCCTCCAAACTCTTGCTCCAAGCTCCTCCTCCTTCTCCTAGCTCTTCCTTCTTCACTCCTCCAAGCTCTCCTCTCTTCTCCTCTCCTTTCCTCTCTTCTCTTCTCCTCTCCTCTCTTCTCTTCTCCAACTCTCATAAACTCAAAGTGAGAAAATGAGGAATGAATGGGGGCTGTATTCTTTTCATTCCTCACCTTAACCTCACTCTAACCTCACCCTAACCCACCCCCTTAAGTTGAGTGAACATAACTTAAAAAAAAAATTAAAAAAAAATTGTTTTTCTCCCTTGGGCGCGCCCCTTTCCGCCGAAGCGTACGGAAGCGTGCGTGAAGCGCACGCTTCCTGCTCCGAAGCGCCACGCTTCGGCGGCCCGAAGCGCCGTACGAAGTGCGCTTCGGAGCCGACGCTTCGGAAATTCCAGGAAGCGCAAAAAAATTTCCGAATCACGCTTCCAAAATTCCGAAGCGCGCTTCGTACGGCGCTTCCGTACGGGGCGCGCTTTGGAGCTTCGATCCGGGGGGGGGGGCTTCGTGCAACACTGGGAGGGACTTCTTCTCAGAGGGAATGCCTTACAGCATAATAATTTTACACAAAGGATATATTACACTAGGGTTTTGTCTTGAAACCCTAAACCTTCCCTTATTTAACAATATAAATCTCTTACATTGGAGTCATCTGTTTTGGCCTTCTTTGATGGTCCGTTAGTGTCAGCAACAACAGCCTGATCTCTCTCTTTTCTTATTGTCATTCATTCTCTCAGGACATTGGTTTCTATAATGACCAAATTTGTGACAATGGGAACATTGAATTTTGGATAGATCTGTCTTCCTTTGTTGATTTTTATTTGAGCCTTTGATTTGAGAACCAGATTTCTTACTTTCTCCTTTCTTCTTGAAGCGAGTTGTATAAGCATTAGAGATAGAATTTTCTTCTTCTTCTGGTTTTCCTTGCATTAGTGTAAGTCTGGCTTCTTCTTGAGAGCAAGCAATCCACAACTCTTCAAAAGATGCAGCCTCTTTCCAGCTATTTATACCGGCTGCAAAAGCATTCCAGGATCTAGGTAATCCCAAAAGTGTTGAAATTACAAGTTCTTTATCAAGGATGATCTCATCAATTGCTTGGAGTTCATCTCTTAGACGAGAGATTCTTACAAAATATGAAGACATGGTATCATCTTTTGTCATCTTGATAGTTCGAAGCTCATTCTTTAAGCTTGCTACTTGACCAATGTTTTTTATTGTAAACAGTTTAGAGAGAGCATCATACATCTTCTTTGAAGTATCTAAGTTGGAGATATAGGGAATTAGATTGTCTTTGACTGAATCCACAATGAGGCTCATGGAAATTATGTCATTTTCCTTGAACTTTTCTTTCCCTGCATCATCTGATGGTTCTGTGATTTTTCCTTTCACAATGTCCAACATTTTGTTTCTTGCAAGGATAAGATCCATCCTTGTCTTCCAGGCTCTAAAATTTGAAGCTCCTTGTAATTTGTTTTCTGACTTCATTGAGGATGCCATTAGTATAAATCAGATTAGAATATTAGTGTCTCTTCTATAAAGATTCAGTCTCCAAGAAAGATCTTGATCTTGCTGTCCCTTCCTTCAAGGCTTTTCAACCATAAGCTCTGATACCATGTTGGAATTTCAAGGAAGATGTTGAAATTCCTTAACTAGATAATTACTTGTGAAGATTATGTTCTTATTTTTAATCTTTCTTCATCAAGCAATTACCATAAAAGCAAGATCACAATACGCACGAAAAGAGACAACAATTTATCCTGGGAAAACCCTCTATTGGATAAAACCCAGCAACCTTTTTCTTCGAGAAATCTTTAGATCAGCAGGAGAAATATTTAGATCAACAGGAGAAATCAAAGTCAATGTAGCCTTCCACAAGTGCTAGGGTCCTCTTTCACTTGAACAAGATTTCAAAACTTCAGCCTTTACTTAGAGAACTTGATTCTCTCCACACAAACCAGAACTCTGTTTATTCTGCCACCTTTCACAAACTTCAGGTCACATACTTCAGATCTCAATCTCTGTAGCATCGGATTATCTTCAAACAGACCTCTGGAGTAGAACGAGTATAACTATAATCTTAGACTTAGACATCTTCCAGAACTTGGTCTAGATATCACCTTTAAACAACAGGAACAATCAGAATCGTAAAGATTTGAATCCTTCAAAAGATACTTCAGAATTTAGACTTCAGATGGCAGAGGATATTCCTTTAATGTTCGAGTTGGTGCAGACTTTAAATCAGTGTTACTTGGGAGCGGGAGCGAAAACAGGTGCGGGAGCGACATTTTCAAAAGCTCCCAGTTTGGGAGCAAATCCTGGAGCGTTTTTTATATAATATATATATATATTTTTATATTTTTATATTTTGATACATATATGCCAACAAAAACATGTACAATTATGAATTAGATATAAAAAACATAAAAAAAAAAAAACATAGATTGAACCATATAACAACAATCATCTAGAAGTTATAATCTTCATCAACCACGTCCACAAGTTAGTAACATAGTAACATACAACATATTGAGTCTTGATTCATCAATCTTAAAGTTTCAAGCTTTCAGAATTCAATATATAACATTTATCATCATTGATCACCAAAGTTGTACTTGTAAGCTAAGTGTAACCATTACAACAAATAATATCTAACATGAAATGAAATGTTATAAAATGAAATGAAACAACTTTCAACTTTCATGACGCATCATATTCATTATTCATTACTAATGAGTTATAATTGCCAACTTCAAACTTAAATTGTCATATGTTGTTTAAAAAAATATCATAATAAATATGAAAGAGTCAATAGTTATAAAAACTACTAGAAACTAGAAAAGACAAGTAAATCTATTATCTACTGCTTATGCTTGGGCCTCTTGCCACCACGAGATATGTCTAGGTTTTTAGTCTTGTTGGAAAATCAGGATCTTTGTCATTAATATCACCCTCTAAGCATTAATATCCAGAGGTATCTTTGTCATTACCTCTGTATCTGTATAGGGATCTTTGTCATTAATATCACCCTCTAAGCATTAACATAAGATAGAAAAAGCATAGCATGTCAAGTCAAGATTTTGTTTGAGTGATGCGTACATTTTTAGGAGAGTCATGATAGAGGAGTTCAACAACCAATGTCACTAACATCAAGGTACATAGAGGGATTGGTGCTCTTGATTAAATACGAGTTCCATACCCTAATACATGACAAAATTCAATGGAAACATTGCAATCCTGAAATCCTAAAAAACTGATAAGTCTGCTTGATTTTGAATGAAATCCAAAATTCTACTTTCTCCATATGAAATCCAATGAGGTCGGAACCACTCTCAAACATCCTGAGTCATTTCATGGTAATGTTAAAAATTTAAGTAAAAGGATGAAAATGAAGCTTCATTTAAGAATTTAACATTACCATGAATCGCATATCAATATAGGGCCATAGGCTTGATCATTAAGTTGCCCCACTCAAAACTTATTTGTTTCTTTGAAAAATAATTGCATTTGGAACATTACTAAAAAAAATTGCAAAAAAGGCTAAACGCTCCCAAAAAGGCAGGAAGCGTTTTTTTTTTTTTAGGGAGCGCACTCCCAACCCGCTCCCGAGTAGCTCCTGCCTGGAGCGCGGATTGGGAGCGGGATCGGGGGGGCGCTCCCCCACAACACTGCTTTAAATAGTATAAATTCCTTCTACAAATTCGGCCTATTGTAAACAAACTTTGGGTCCTTCAACTTATAATCCCGTTCTTTCTGCTTCCTTCACAAACTTCAGATCTACAAACTTCGGATATCAACTTCAGACAGAACTCTGTAAATTTGGATTCATTGCAGGAACTTCGGATCTTTTATGGATAGATTCCGGCCTTCAATAGTAGTGTATCAACAGACTTCAGGTTACTCCAACGAAAGACAGAATTCGAATTTAGGATCACCTTCAATAGAGACAAAGATTGGATTACTTTCAACAGAGATGAAGTAGCTGCACCAGACTTCGATTTTCTTGCCAATGTGTCCTTAAACTCAGATTTCCACCTTTTAATTAGAGTGAGGTTGAGCAGATGTGTAGAAGGTTTACTTCTTTTTCATTGCAGAGAATTGCAAGTTTATTTGTAGGTGATCGGAATTGATTCTTCAGGGAGCAAAAAGATCCTTATATATATAGCCTTTACCAAAGTCGAATAGGTGCCAAAGGTGGGCAAGCCAACCTGGTCAATTATGAGGCCGACTAACACTTGTGGAGGTCTTTTAAGATACACATGATAAATTTTCTTCTTTTAAATGTCATGAAAAACATGACTTTGTAAATACAATTTTGATCAATATAAATATCATAATAAAAATATAACGGTATGAAGACCGACTGTAGCTATATAATTCCAACACTCTCCCTCATGGGCATCTGACAGATAGTGAAAGATCTCTTTAACATTTTTTCCTTGACCAGCTTTGGAAAGAAAATCAGAAATCCAGTCTGAAGATAGCTAATAATCTAATTTTCAGATATTGCCCTCAAACATATTACATTCCTTTGCCACTAGCAAGATACACGAATCAATGAAATGTAAAACTATCATTGCAAACCACATATAGAAAACATAAATAAGTCCCATGTCAGGCCACCTAGGGGTAAAGTTCTTCTGATGCATATACATTTCTGTTAATTGACTTTAATGAGCACTAAGTGTTGTATGTAATACACAAACTTAATACAGAAGCTAATAGCAAGTTCGTCCTCTGAAACAATATATAAACAAAAGTGTGACATCATTATTCACAAAAGTAATACTATGTTACTTGTTTATTACCAGAAGAGCACCTGAAACTGAGCCCTTCAAATTCACACGAACTGAGAACAAGGGGTAGCTCTGATGCTATAATGTACTGTGGTTTCCTAAATGTCTTATTGGTGTCAAGCAATTCATCAATCACCTGCAGAGAAATCAAGAATGGTTGTGATATATAGAACTAATCTTGATATTTAAGAACTTGTTGCCCAGAAAAATGTCAGATACTAAATAAATCAAACTTAAAATGAACATCAAAATGTTATATCATGATATTTATTCAATCCAATACAAACAGAAAAAGGAAATTTTGTTAATGCTCACAAGTGACCAAAATAGGTCAACGGGACTAGAAATTACAACATCCCAATGGCAATGTCAGTGCCAAAGGCAACCCCTAGATAGAGAGTATAATAGGGTAAACCGGGAAAGAAAACCCTAGAAAGGCCTTGTTACCCACCAAAATGGCCAACCCCATAGGAGAAAACCTTTCTCCTACACTTGACAGCCAGCCTGCCAGCAGCCCCCTGACAGTCACTTATTGATGATGATATGCCATCTGTATCAGCCATGCACCTTTCAGCATCTGACATTCCTCTTAAGAGAAGGTGGGATGCTACTCGACACGTACTTTGATTATTTTGCAATTGAGAGCTCATATGTTATGAACAAATATATTAATTAAATATTGATAAAATAATATTAAATAGGTAAATATATAAATATAATTAATTAATTATTAAATTAATTAATGAAAGGGTAAGGTCAAAAGATGTGACTGTTTACCTTCGTAGCCAGTCACTGCCTATTTAGGCAAACCACCAAGAAGAGGTTGTAACCATCATTTGTGATTCTTGAGTCAAATATAATAAAATAATTACACTGTTTTGACAACAAAAAATATGACATAACCAATTTACAATTAAACATAGAGGATTATATATTTATATCAGAATTTTCAGTTCAATCACTATGGAGTGATCAAGGAGACATTATTTTGTGGTCACCCTGTATGGAAACTCTAGGGCTTTTCATCCTAAATACAAAAAAGAAGTTTTTGACATTTTCATACAAAAAGAAAAAAATAACACTACAGGATGTTTAGATAAGCCAAATTCCGTAACCCCAGAAGACATACAAGATATTTCAAAAGTAATTTTTCAAGAAGGTAAAAAAGTATTACAAAATCTGCAAGGAGAAATTGACAAATCACCGCTGACAGAAATGAAGAAGTTTCTCGGCTTAAAAAACATAGTGAAAAATTATTACACAAATTAAGAAGCTTAAGGACAAGAAGTCATTGGAAAACAAGGTACAAAAGCTTATTGAGAAGGAAACATCGAAATTTTCAAATGAAGAAATTCAAGTTGGAGAGAAAGGAATGAATATCGGTCCAGTAAATATCACAACTCAAGAAGTAGACAAGCAGGTTGAAGACAAAACACACTCAGATGTTGCAGTTTAGACAATGAAAATTCCAAATGAAGATTTTGTAACCAACTCAACAACAATACTGCTTAAAGTAAATCCGGAAGTTGACACAAACAAGATGAGCGGAAATCAGTGCACAAGAACTCCTTATCTACACCCAAATCCTAAAAAGCAGACATCTCAGGCAATCTACAAATCTATATCACTTAGACTAGAGACAGGTGACTTATGTTCCAAAGAAAGTCGATGTCTCCACAATTCAATCTTATGATAAAAAGTCATTTGAAATACCCAGTGATCGCAAGATGTCACAAAACATTGATTTAGGATGGTCAGATCCCTTCTCAGTTTGACAATAATGTTTATCACTCAGAGGATTCTATCATCAAGTATCAACAAAGATGACAACTCGAAGAACTGTGAAAGATACAAAGAAATTGATGACACGCCTATTGGGAATACTAAGAGGGGGTGTGAATCAGAGATCCTTAGCAATTAGCACTTTTAAATCTTTTCAGAGCATTAGTTAATCTTCAATTATTATTAATGTTTATGCAGTAATAACAGTAAATAAAAGAACACAGTAGACACAAAAATTTTAGGTGGAAAATCCCCTCCACGTCAAAAACCACCGAACGCTTTTCTAATAAATTCTTTAATCTTTAGCCCCAACTGAAATGAAAGCAACAACTTCTTAGAATTCTAGAAAAGCATTCTTCTCCAGCTCCCACTGGAAGGACGCCCCAATGCCCTGGTTTCTTCAGTGATCAACTGAATGGATGCCCCAACACCCTAGCGAGCCACAACTCGCTCTAGCACCACCCTACCACCCTGAAGTGTTCACAAGCCCCAACCTGTAAGTGACTTCATACACCTAACTAGCACCTCCCTACCACCATATAATAACTGAAATAAGACAAGACTATGGATTCCCAAACCAGGGACAACAATCCAAGATACAATAAGATGTACAATGATTTTCATGTACTTGACCAAATACCCAATCACTCTATGACCTGCAACCCAACCATGACACCATCCTAGCAGTGACTCCTATACCTCCCAACACTGCCTCTTCGACTCTAGGAAGAATGACTCTTTCACAAATGACTCTTTTACAATCTTTACAATGATGACTCTTTTACAAATGACTCTTTTACAATCTTTACAATGATGACTCTTTTACAAATGACTCTTTTCCAAATTTACAATGATGACTCTTGGCCTTGATACTTCTTCACAATATACGGATGGTTGTCATGTCTTCAAAGGATGTCCCACTGCAATGCTTCCTTTGATTTGATACTTCTGCTCTTGAATTCTTGCTTGAAGTTGTACTTGAATCTTCTTCTACCTACATGCAAAATTTGCCCGGCAAAACCAACCCCAAAACAAAACAAAATACCCTTCAACTTACCTCTTCTTGCAAAACACATGTAAGTGCATAATAATGAATAAATACAAATTAAAATTACAATGTGTACCTGAAGTGTGCCTGTCACTTTTGTTGTTGACTTGTTGTAGTAGTAGACAAGGACTCCCACTCTTGATATGGCCCTGGACTATATGCAAGACAATATCCAAAACTGACCTAAAGATATATACTATAGAAACTGATGACGGACCCTAAACTTGGAATGGACCAAGTTCTAAGTACAACAACAGAAACCATTCTATCAACTATGACAAGACAAGTAACATGAACTTACAACATCATATAGATTTAGCAAACTTGGTGTAGCATCAAGAATATGTAGCATAAAATGTGTATTATCAGGAATAGGACATCCGAAAAACTAATTGTGACATATAGAGACATAGAAATATAACCGAGACACTCCATATACTTACGTTGTCCTGCAAAAACATATGTCACAAATGATACTAAAAAATAAAATATAAACACTAATCATACATACCTTCTTGTAGGAGACATACCCTTGACTGTTGATGTGTGGTCCTTACTGCAATGATACTTGAATGCATGCTTTTTCTTTCCTTCTAGGATCTCGATATTGAATCTGTTGTATCTATGTAATTTTGGATCTACATGGTCTGAAACTTCATCCTGTGTTAGCCCTCTAAGTCCTCTTTCCAACCCCACAGGGCTGATCAAGATTGGATTCTTCAAGAAAGAGTTATGCCCAATCTCCCACGATAACCTGATTATGACTAGTTCAATAGAGTGAACTTGTACGAAGTGCCATGTGTCACTGTTGCAAACTTCGGCCCTGAAAACGCTACTCAACAAACTACAGTCCGTCCTCTTTCTGTGGCTATTTACGAAATTTAAATCCAATGCTCAGAGAGAAAGTTATGACAATTTTCCCAACGTCACCTGTTTGACATGGAATTCGGGAGAGTGCAAAAACCCTAACTTCCTCAGATCATATCTCCGAAAATATAGCGAACCAAGATCTAAAATTCGATCACGAGGTTCATCACGATTTCGGCTCAAATGGGTTTTAATTTCAACGTCTAAAGCTTCATAGAAAAAAAAGTTATAGTGAAAATGCCACGATGACCTGTTTGAAGCCACAAAATCCCTTCGAGAGGAGGATATGAGTGTCATTATTTATATGAATGTCTTGAGTCAAGAGGGTCCTCAACAAGTGAATGTTGGAGGGAATTTAGGAGATTTTTTTAATTAATTATTGACTATTTAATTACCACAACCAATTATGAGTGCCATAGGGTTTTAGCCCACTAACTGGGGTTACTAACTTCAAACATGAATATCTCTCAAACTGTGAAGAATTACTTGGCGTGCCATATATCAACGGAAACATCTTGACGAGTAGAATACATCTAGAAGACCCTTGAGTCAGAATAGAGTAAGTTGTCAAGTCAAAATTCCCATGCAAGATCGGGGTAACCCCTAGTGCGGCTAGAGTTGACATCAATGACAACCACTGATCAACAATGCCTTGTCAGCAATAAGCTTGAGGACAAAGCTTTTTGAAGAGGAACGCATTGTTATGAATATAATTTATATAAAAATTATAAAATTAATGTAAACAATAATAATCGTAATCCATGTTGCAGGGGAGCGCCCCCCCCCCCCCCCTCGAACCCGCTCCCGAATCGTGCTCCGGGCGGGAGCGGCTCGGGAGCGCGCTCCCAAAATTGCTCCCAGACGAGAGCGATTTTCGGGAGCGCGCTCCCTTAAAAAAATTTGCGCTCCCTGGTCTGTTAGGGAGCGACATAGGGAGCGATCGCTCCGGCGCTCCCGGAGCGATTCGAGCCGGGCCGGGAGCGGTTCGGCGGAAAAAAAATCCGCCAAACCCGAAAATAAATAAAAAAATTAGAAATTTTTTTTGGTTTTATAAGCCCAATGGGCCAAAAAAAATTCATTCTAACTTCATTGAGCTTGAGTTTGGAGCTAGAGCAAGAGCAAAGGAGCGAGGAGCAAGTGCTGAGGAGCGAGGAGCAAGTGCCAAGGAGTGAGGAGCAAGCCTGCAGAGGTAAGTAACTTAGTAATTTAGTTAGTTTAGTTGGTTAGGTAGTTAATTTAGTTAATTTAATTTCGCTGTTTGAGTTTAAAGATCATGTATTTAAATTAAATTAATAAATTAAATTAATTAATCCCAATAAATTAAATTAATTTGCAGATTCAAGAATCAAAACCCTACAAACATCAAACACCATGGACCTGGCTATATTTATTGGCATTTTCCTCTTCTTGGTCCCTTTTATGGTTATTATGGTGCTGGAGAGTAGGAAACGAAGGGGGCCCCAAACTGAAGAGGGGGATGAAGAAGCCGGAGAAAGTCAAATGGGTGAAAACCCCAGTGAGGAGGAGCTGGAGGAGGGTGAACATGACCCTCAAAAAACTAAACAAGACCAAACTCCATTGTGGAAATAGGTTCACAGGGCTGAAACAGGGAGAGGGGGTGGAACCACTAAATTTCATTGCCCCCATTGCAACACTGATTACACAGGTTCATACACCTGTGCTAGAAGACACCTCTGCGGGAAAAGGCCATGGGATGGAGAGAGACAAATAGGAATCAAAACTTGTACAGCGATGTCAACAGCAGATAGAGCCAAATACATAAGGGAAGAGGAGGAAGCCCAATACAGAACAAAAAAATCAAGGGGTTTCTTTGAACCAAGCTCACAATCACAAAGAACTCCTTCAGCATCCTCCCAAGGCAGTGGATATGGACATGGAGGCACAGGGTCATCATCTTTAAGGCGTAGAACCATATCAGATTTCCTTGATGAGGGGTGTAGGAATGATGTGGATTCAAAAGTTTGCAGGTTTCTCTATGCATGTGGGATACCATTCAATGTTCTACGCTCACCTTATTGGCACGAAATGGTTTCTGCCATAAATGATGCCCCTAAAGGATACAAGAGCCCTGGGTATGACAAGGCAAGAACCGTTGGCCTTGATCATGAAAAAGCAAAAATATCACATTCTTTGAATAAAATGACAAGTTCTTGGACTGACCATGGGGTGTCCATTGTATCTGATGGATGGACAAATGTAAAAGGCAAGCCATTGATAAGTGTTCTTGCTGTGTCTGTTAGTAGTCCCATCTTTCTAGCTGCACATGATTACTCAGACAAGTTCAAGACCGCCATCAACATTGCAGAAGCATTACTTGAAACAATTGAGCGTATTGGCCCATAAAATGTCATCCAAGTCATCACTGATAATGCTCCTAATTGTAAGGCAGCGGGAGCAATTATTGAGGATAAATACCCGAACATATTTTGGTCTGGATGTTTGGTTCACACATTGAACCTTCCGTTGCATGATATTGTCAAAAACAAAAATGAACAATACCAATGGATTGGTAATTTGTACAAGAAAGGCAAACAAATGATAAAATTTATTACAAATCATAGCAATACCCATGGCCTTTTCCGCAGTCACTCGAGATTGGAGTTGTTGAAGATTGCGAGGACTAGATTTGGTAGCTATTACCTCACCTTCAGGCGCCTTTTGAAGGTAAGAGAGGCATTAGCTAGCATGGTATCAAGTCCACATTGGCAGGTGTTAAAGGAAAGGGCTACAAATCTAGCTAACATGGCAGGTTTTGAAATGGTGGAGGAGGCCGCTCTTGATGGGCAGTTCTGGACAAGTGTGAGGCAGGTATTGGATTTCACCAAGCCAATTTATCACATGATTCGGTTTGCAGATACAGACAAACCAGTGATTGGCGAGGTGTATGAGCAAATGGATACCATGTTGGGGGAAATAAAAGACATTGTTCATAATAGAGATCCCAACTTGTACAAACTGATTCATGATTGTGTGTGTGAACGGTGGAATAGGCTTAACCTTCCACTACATTGCTTGGCGTATATCGTTATGCCAAAATACTACTCTACATCTTGGTTGGGCCAACCTGCAGCAGGGGGTGGGGTTAGGACCAAACCCCATTTAGATCAAGAGGTAACTAAAGGATATTTGGAAGCATTAGAAAACTTGGTACCTGACAGGGAGGAATGTGCAGCTGTGCGCCTTGAAATAGGCAGATACTTCAGTGACACTGGTTTGTATGGTAACTTCCATGCAATGGACGACAAAGATAAATTTGAATCTCTCACATGATGGGAAACATATGGCGGCCACGGACTTTTGCCAAAATTGGCAAAAAAAGTTCTTTCACAGGTTGTAAATTCTTCTTCTGCAGAGAGGTGTTGGAGCACCTACAGCTATATACATAATGTGAAAAGAAACAGACTCAATGAAAACCGAGCAGAAAGCTTAGTTTATGTGCACTACAACTTGAGGTTGTTGAGTCATTACTGTGATCGGGCTAATGAGGATCCCACATATAAAATTTGGGACAATCACCCAGAGGATGACAATTTGGAGAATGGCATTGTAAATATTGAAGAACTAGAAGAGGAACTTGTAAGGGATGAAAATGAAGCAGCAGCCATGCCACCTCCACCTCCACCTCCACCATCCAGTAGCAGTGCTCGAGGTCCGAGTCTTGTTCCTTTGTTGTCGCCACCTCCATCTACACCCTCGCGTGGAGGTTCTAGTTCTCGTCGTCGGTCTGTGCGGGAGACTCCTAGAAGACCACCACGACCTGCTTATACTCCTGGAGACTCTCGTGGCAATGGCCACATGTAGATTTACAGTTTACTTGTCTTTTTTAGTTTCTATTAGACTTTAGTTTTCATAACTGTTGAGTTTTGAGTCCTTGACTCTTGACTCTTGACTCTTTCATATCATAATGATATTTTTTGTATACATTATATCACTGTGACAATGAAAATTTGAAGTTTGAAGTTGGGCCTTAGCAATTATAACTCATTGGTAATGATTGTGAATTATGAATATGATGCTTTGTGAAAGACTAAAGTTGTTTCATTTCATCTCATTATTCATGTTTCATTTTATAAATTTTTAACATTTCATATCATGTTAACAGTTAGAAGTTAGGACTTAGAAATATCTTCGATATTACTTCTTGTAATGGTTAAACTTAGCTTACAAGTACAACTTTGGTGATCAATGATGATAAATGTTATTGAATTTTCAATTCTGAAAGCTTGAAGTTGAAACTTTAATATTGAATTTGATGAATCATGATTTATAAGACTCAATATGTTGCAGTTGTAATATGTATTTTACTAACTTGTGGACATGGTTGATGACGATTATAATTTCTAGATGATTGATGTGATATGGTTCAATGATCAATCTATGTTTTTTTATGTTTTTTATGTCTAATTCATCATTCTACATGTTTTTGTTGACATATATGTATCAAAAATTAAAAAATATTAAAAAAAAAAAAATATATATATATATATATATATATATTTAAAAAATCGCTCCCGGATTCGCTCCCAAACCGGGAGCTTCTGAAAATGGTCGCTCCCGCTCCCGCTCCCAAGTAACATGGATCGTAATTAATGATTAATTAACTAGTAATTAGTTAATGAAGAGGCATGTTCTAAAGGACATGACCATTCAATGAAAGAGCACCTTCCTAGGTATATAAGCGGGCCCTCATTTGTAACATCATCACACATCAATTCTTTATAAATTATTCAATACATATATTTCTTATCCTCAATGGATGTCTTCGTGTACCAAGTGTTCTAAAATTTACTGCATAAAACGAACTTTGTTTGTTACATTATACTTGTTGTTTTGGGCATTTAGAATGGATAGACGGGTGATTTTGAAGATTCACCAATCTTGACTGTAAATTTGTTCTCTATCATTACCATAGGGATTAATCTTTAGCCCCAGTTTACTAGGACCTCCCTTAAAGCCTTAAGGTTATAGGAGGGCACTACTTGGAAAACCTAGATTGAAATATCGTGTTCATTTTCCTTACGCCATACCTGACATTTTCCATGTCACAATATAAAACCCTTACAAACCATTTCCATTCTTTTGGTCTAACTTGACATTGATTCATTGGGATTTGGCACCCTCTTATCCACATCCTTGAGTAGGGCTATGAAACATTTCCCTAGAGGTTAATGCAGCGAAAAGAATGGAAAAGCATAATATGGCCACAATGAAAGAAAAGGAAAGTTAAAATGAAAAGATGGACGAGACGTAAATTAGCACATGGGCAAAAGCCTAGCATGAGCTCTACCCTCTTCATTAGCGATCACTCGATTCTTGAGCACTTGATGCTCCTCATTAAAATGGAACCCTTGCATGTCCCAACCCTGATGAGTGATAAATTGCCTCAACTTAAAGGGTAAAATTAAACACTATATCATAAAGAGAAAGCTCTAACCCTTGAGCTATGCACTGAAAATAAAAGGCATAATTATGAAAAAGCAAAAGGCGCACTAGAGGGGTGAAAAAAGCAAGCTAAGCAGGGTAACTCATGCCTCCATGACTACTCCCTCCATTACATCCATACACTTGGGATGTGGACTCCTATTAGCTAGTCCCCTTGACCATGGCACTTGGCCATGAATCCCCTCCATTTCCACTGATTTACACTAACACCTATTGATTGAAGGGTTGACCTTGGAAACATCACCTCCCCTTCAAGGCTAGAAGCACATAATAGCGTAAATTATTAGCCACCCTATAATATTCCTAATTAGCCATGGCTAATTGGAATATTTGATTTTATTCAATTTTTGCCTTCTATAGTTATTTGTAAATAAAAAGTGAAGAAGGGGGACAAAACTCACTTTAGAATAAAAAGTCACTTCCTAGGTAGCACAACGTTGTGACTTAAAGGGGAGCCGAGGGGGCCAAAGGGGGATGCAGAAATGGAGTCCACACAGACACATGGAGAGACTGCGCAGGAGGGAAGAACACGTGGCAAGAGGAGAATCACGCAGGAGGAGGTGAGCCTAGGGATTGTGAGAGGCAGAGGCTATAAAATAGAGAGGAGCCCCCTCATTTTGGATCATTCAGTTATGTGCATTTGGAGCTAGTCGTTTCGACTTCTGAGCACGCTGGCTGTTTAGCTGGTCTGCAGCATTGTTTAGTGCATTGAGTGTCTCCATTCGAAGATCTCACCCTTAGCCCCGGGGGACTTCGAGTGCCTGCTCGGGCAAGGTATTTCCATCGGTATTTCAGCAGTAGTTTTATCAGCATTTCAGCAGCAGTTTCATCAGCATTTTTGGAGGACTGCGCAGTACTTGGAGAGGGACGCAGTTCTTTTTGGTTGTAGTGCTGGATTGGGGTTTTGCAAGTGGATTTATGCTGGGAGATTGAACAGGGCTCCAACTCTTATCTCATTGGAGGATTTTTGGTAGGGTTTAAGGCAGTGTTTCAAGCAGAGTTTAGAGGGTTTTCTTCAGTGGCGGCGCAGGGCATTGAGGAACTGCGCAGAACCCCAAGAGGGTGTTTTCCGGGGTCGGCCATTCCAGGAAAGATTTCTGGGTTTTTCTGGGTTTCTCGAGTAGAACCCAAATCTAGAGCTTCAACTTTTTCCAAGGAGGGGAGTAGCCCCAAATCATCATTTGTTTCTTAGCAGCAGCATAGCCGCAGCATCCACGCAGAGAGGCCATTCTTGTCATTTTGAGAGTATTTCTTCACTTGCCTTGTGCAAGTCGAGGTGCCATCTGTCTAATCACCTCTTGTACTCATTATATTGCTCAGTATAATAAAATGGCTTAGCATTTCTCGTGTATCTGCTTATATTTCTGGTTTACATTATTAGATGTTGTTCCACTGTTATTTTATCACTTCTGGGTTATTATATCATTTGCATATATTTGGTTGGAGTTTTTGTTGGGGTTTGAGGAATATTCTGGGTTAGGAATATTATAGTGGTACCAAGCATAGATCTAGCGCAGCTTGTGGAGCTAGCAATCTATGACACTAGGGAAAAAACCCTACATCTGTTACAGAGGTAGGAAATATAGAGACAGTGAGCATAGGTTGGAGAATACCTACAGAGAGGGACACTGTGTTCCGGTGGTGGATGCAGAACAGGAGGAGCCTGTGGTGGATGCAGAGCAGAAGGATCAGATGGCAGACGAAGACGGGAAGAGATTTGCAGATATGCTCCTCAAATCAGTGCAGGATCTGTCGAGACAGATTGAGGTTATGGGGCAAAGATTCACGGCAGTAGAGGCTAGCCAGTGTGAGAGCCCACGGGTTTTCCAGGTTGGTGAGGGATCATGTGCATCCCACCATTTGCCAGAGTAGCGTGATACTGCGTACCAGGTGGCTCACATGCCCCTACACGCTCTACCATGCCCACTTTCTTAGGAGCCGACATGGGAGCCGTAGCCCAACAGGAAGCAGAGCCCGGACATATGGGCGATTATTTTGCAGAGTACCAGGCCTATGGGCAGGAGTTCAGGGAAGCCCTCTCATTCAGAGATTTTGTTCAACTCCAACGGGATAGTAGACCTTGTGACCATCATAGAGGATATCGGCATTACCATGATGGTGACACCCACCGTGCAGCGAGTAGATTCCACTTGCCTACGTTTGATGGTTCGTCAAATAGTTTGGCAAAGTCTTGGGTGGAGAAGATGGACATTTATTTCCAACTTAACCAGATGTCGGAGGCAGAGGCCATCAAGGTGGCAACATTGCATTTGGATGGCGAGGCCCAGGATTGGTGGTTCCATGGGATGGTTACACTGGGGCACTCCACAATGACGACATATACCGAGTTTACCAGGAGACTGATGGAGCGATTTGATCGGAGAGATCCAGAGCAGCATTTTGTGGAGCTGACGAGGCTCAAACAGATAAGGAGCCCAGAGACCTACATTGCAAATTTCTTGAGGGTCTCCGTGATGGTGCCAGACCTATCCATGGCACGGAGGATCTATATGTATGTTGAGGGGTTAGCAGAGCCACTTCGGGGTTTAGTCCGATCCACTAAACTGGCCACACTCCAGGACGCTATCAGCAGGACCCAGGACTTACAAGATGTCTTACCCAGGACCCAGACACCTTACCCCCAGAGACAGACTTTTCAGTCTAAGGGGAAGGATGTGAGGATTCCTCCTCCAAAGGGGAATCCATGACGAGTACAGCTTGATGACGATGCCAGGAGGGAACTGAAGAAGAAGCGGTTGTGCTTCACATGTCAGGAGCCATGGGCGAGACATAGATGTGCTGCTAGCAAAGCACATTTTATTGAGGTCTTCTCCGAGAGCAGTGGAGAAGAGGATGATGAGGATGATGTGGAGGCAGGAGATAGCCATGCCATACAGGGACCTTTGCCACCTCCACTGCCAGCAGCAGGTGGTGCATCTTTTGCACCTACCAGAGGGGCCCTTGCAGCATTGCGAGGAGTTCCCAAGTATCTGACGCTACACATACGGGGGATAGTACGTGGCCAGCGAGTATCAGTTTTGGTGGGCAGTGGGGCAACCCACAACTTCATCAATGCCCAGATGGTTGAGCAGAGAGGTATTCAGACGAAGAGCTTCGATGGGTTTTCAGTATTGGTTCGAGGAGATCAGACCATGACGTGTGCTCGCTATGTTCCAGAGCTTTCAGTGACGATGGGCACCTACACATTGACTGACCACTTTTTTGTGGTCGATATTCCGGACACCAACATGATATTGGGTGTTCAGTGGCTTATTACTCTAGGGAAAGTCACGACGGATTGGAAGACCCTAGAGATGGAGTGGAATGATGAGAAGACAGGGAGGCATGAGAAGATATGCGGACGGCACACATATCCGCCTCAAACTGTTTCGGCTCATCGGATGGAGGCAGTCTTCCGGAAAGGAGACATAGAGTGGGTAGTGGAGCTGTGAGCATCAGAGGCAGGGACTACATGACAGACGATACATCCAGAGATACAGTCCATCCTTGATCGGTATGCCATAGTGTTTGGGGAGATTCCACCAGGACAGCCACCAAATCGGGGGTTTGAAAACACCATCGAGCTTGAGCAGGGCATACAGGCTGTGATCACCACCCCCTATAGGCACCCCAAGGCCTATTAGGATGAGATTGAGCGGGCTATCCAAGAGTTGCTGGCTCTTGGGCATTTTCGACCGAGCACGAGTCCTTTTGCTTCTTCTGTAGTGTTGGTGAAGAAGAAGGATGGTACATTGAGGATGTGCATTGACTATGGGCCCTGAACAAGAAGACCCTAAAGAACAGGTACCCCATACCCAGGATCGATGAGTTGATGGACGAGTTGAGGGAAGCACAATTCTTCTCAAAGATTGATTTAAGATCTGGGTACCATCAGATTCGCGCGAGGGAGCAGGGCATTCCCAAGACTGCCTTCAGGTGTCACTATGAGCACTTTGAGTTCTTGGTGATGCCTTTTCGGCTAACCAACGCCCCCGCTACATTTCAGTCCTGCATGAATCACATCTTCCGTAGTCACTTGAGGAAGTTTGTGTTGGTATTCTTTGATGGCATTCTCATTTACAGCAGGACTTGGGAGGAGCATCTCCAGAACATTGAGACGGTATTGCGTATCTTAGAGGAGCAGCAGTTCTATGCCAAACTCTCCAAGTGTGAGTTTGGGTTGACGGAGACATTGTATCTAGGACACATCATAGGAGTGGACGGAGTGAGGGTCCACGAGGAGAAGATCAGGGCCATCAGAGAATGGCCAGAGCCAAGAAATGTGACGGAACTTCGAGGATTCATTGGCATTTGTACTTACTACCGGAAGTTCGTCAAGGGTTTCTCACATCTTGCTGCACCCCTGACAGATTTGACGAGGAAAGGGGCATTCAGTTGGTCGGATACAGCGCAGCGAGCCTTTGACAGGCTCAAGGAGGTTATGAGCAACTGCCCAGTGCTTGCGTTGCCAGATTTTACGCAGCCATTTGTTTTGGAGTGTGATGCGTCGGGAGAGGGGATCGGCGCAGTATTGATGGAGGGAGATCACCCTATAGCCTTTGAGAGTCGGAAGCTCCTTCCGCATGAGAGGTTGTATTCCATATACGACAAGGAGATGTCGGCCATCATGCATGCATTGGCTAAGTATTTGCAGTATTTGGTGGGTAACAGGTTCAGGGCGAGGACTGATCACAACAGCCTCAAGTTCTTTTTGGAGCAGAAGAAGCTACAGGAGAGGCAGCAGAAGTGGATCAACAAAATCCAAGCATATGACTTTGACATTGAGTATGTCAAGGGTAAGAACAACGTGGTAGCAGATGCCCTTTCACGTAGACCAGCCACGTTGTCTCTTATGAGCTTGGATACAGACTGGAGGGTTCAACTTTTAGTAGAGTACTCCAAGGACAGGTTTGCATGTGAGGTTCTGGATGGGCAAGTGGCAGATGACAGGTATAAGGTGGTCGATGAGATCATCTATTACAGGGACCGGATCTTCTTGACTGAGGGGTCTCAGCTCAAGAAGAAGATACTCCAGGCATCTCATGATTCACCATTGGCAGGACATTAGGGGTTTACCAAAACCTACAGGGCCATTAGGGAGAGGTTCTCATGGAAGGGCCTCAAGGAGGACGTACTCCAGCACATTCGGGACTGCGATGTTTGCCAAAGAAACAAGGGAGAGATGAGCCATTCCGTGGGATTATTACAGCCTCTTCCCATTCCAGAGGGGAGATGGGAGAGTATTTCGATGGACTTCATCACAGGGTTGCCCATGGTACAGGGCAAGGATTATATCTTTGTCGTCGTTGATCGACTGACAAAGTACGCACATTTTTTTGCCATATCTGCACACTATACAACAGCACAGGTGGCCAAGTTGTTCTTCATAGAGATCTTCAGGCTACATGGTCTTCCTAAGACCATCGTCAGCGATAGGGACAACCGTTTCATGGGCGGGTTTTGGCAGGAGATTTTCCAGTTGGTGGGGACGGAGTTGACACCGAGTACCAGTTATCACCCACAGATGGATGGACAGACAGAGATAGTTAACAAGTGGCTAGAGGGCTACTTGCATAACTATGTCAGTGGGCAGCAGCGAGCATGGTTGAGGTGGTTGCATCTGGGGGAGTACTGCTACAATACTTCACATCACATGTCCATTGGTATGTCACCATTTTATGCCTTATATGGGTATCATCCTTTATCTTTTGTTGACATGATGTTTGGTGATAGTAGGGCTCCTAGAGCCAAGATTTGGATCCAAGAGAGTCAGGATATCCTCCGAGCTCTCAAAGATAACATGGCTACAACACAGAACCAGCAGAAGTTGTATGCTGACAGGGGTCGAGTGGAGAGGCAGTTCGAGGTAGGGGACATGGTCTACCTATGATTACAGCCATACAAACAGTCGTCACTGAAGCAGAAGGGGGATGAGAAGCTCAAGCCCCGCTTTTACCCGTTTTTATGGGCCATACAAGGTGATACGCAGGATTGGACAGGTTGCATATGAGTTGGAGCTGCCCCAAGGCACCAAGATTCATAAGATTTTTCATGTATCATGCTTAAAGAAGGCATTGGGGCAGCAGGTGACAGTGACAGATGAGCTACCTGACGAGGGGCATTTGGTATTGCAGCTGGAGGCTATCATTGATACCAGGGAGAGGTAGCTGCGGAGCAGGACGGTCCGGGAATTCTTGGTGAGGTGGAAGAATTTGCCGGATGAGGATGCCACTTGGGAGAGTGAGAAGATCTTGCAGCATCCATCACTTCAGTTACTTGAGGACAAGCAGCATTTTGCCAGGGGAGACTGTAATATTCGTAATTAGCCATGGCTAATTGGAATATTCGATTTTATTCAATTTTTGCCTTCTATAGTTATTTGTAAATAAAAAGTGAGGAAGGGGGACATAACTCACTTTAGAATAAAAAGTCACTTCCTAGGTAGCACAACATTGTGACTTAAAGGGGAGCCAAGGGGGCCAAAGGGGGACGCAGAAATGGAGCCCACACAGACACATGGAGAGACTGCGCAGGAGGGAAGAACACGTGGCAAGAGGAGAAGCACGCAGGAGGAGGTGAGCCTAAGGATTGTGAGAGGCAGAGGCTATAAAATAGAGAGGAGCCCCCTCATTTTGGATCATTCAGTTATGTGCACTTGGAGCTAGTCGTTTCGACTTCTGAGCACGTTGGTTGTTTAGCTGGTTTGCAGCACTATTTAGTGCATTGAGTGTCTCCGTTCGGAGATCTCACCCTTAGCCCCGGGGGGCTTCGAGTGCCTACTCGGGCAAGATATTTCCATCGATATCTCAGTAGTAGTTTTATCAGCATTTCAGCAGCAGTTTCATCAGCATTTTTGGAGGACTGCGAAGTACTTGGAGAGGGACACAGTTCTTTTTGGTTGTAGTGTTGGATTGGGGTTTTGCAGGTGGCTTTAAGCTGGGAGATTGAACAGGGGTCCAGCTCGTCTCATTGGAGGATTTTTGGCTGGGTTTCAGGCAGAGTTTAGAGGGTTTTCTTCAGTGGCAGCACAGGGCAATGAGGAACTGCGCAGAACCCCAAGAGGGTGTTTTCCGGGAGTTCAGCCATTCCAAGAAAGCTTTCTAGGTTTTTCTAGGTTTCTTGAGTAGAGCCCGAATCCAGAGTTTCAGCTTTTTCTGAGGAAGGGAGCAGCCCCAAATCATCATTTGTTTCTTAGCAGCAGCAACAGCAGCACAGCCGCAGCATCCACGCAGAGAGGCCATTCTTGTCATTTTGAGAGTATTTCTTCACTTGCCTTGTGCAAGTCGAGATGTCATCTATCTAATCACCTCATGTACTCATTATATTGCTCAGTATAATAAAATGGCTTAGCATTTCTCGCTGCATTTCTTGTGTATCTGCTTATATTTCTAGTTTACATTATTAGATGTTGTTCCACTATTATTTTATCACTTCTGGGTTATTATATCATTTGCATATATTTCGTTGGAGTTTTTGCTGGGGTTTGAGGAATATTCTGGGTTAGGAATATTACACACCCCTACCCAGTTAGGGAACACTTCTACAGGACTTGGTCTAGTTAAATATTGGAAGGTGATCCTAGTTTGAACTTTGAAATATTAGTATACCCTTAACATACAACTTTGGTCCACTTAGATGCTTATATTATCTTAGTCTCTAATGAATGGTTTCTTTCACTTGAGTTTAAGTTGGTCTTGCCATGAGGTGCACAACAACACAAGCCTTGTGAGCATCCACTCCATAGGTACCCAGGTCTTGCAAAGAGGTTAATGACTTAGCAGATGCAGCATTTCCCACTTACACAGTAGCGTTGGGCAGTATGATGACTTGAAAAGCTAATGCACATCCCATAGTACAACCGAGACCCAAAACATTGATCTTCTTTTTCCCAACACAAAGGATTCTTGATGATTGCACCACTAGACACAGCATGTCCCCAGGCTAGCCTTGACACTACCGAATGGGCAGGCCATGATTCAAAGCCCAAATAAGGATGGTCTTCCACGAGATGACTAAGGAGGGCTTGTTGCACCTGATGGAGCCCTACCGCTAGAGAAAAAAGGCACTAAATTGACCATTGAGACCCAAGGAGATGATGTGGGGGCACCCCAAATTGATTTAGGACCTTTGGAGCTGCTTTGATGTTGCCTTTGAGGGCTACTCCTCACATGATGAATGGTCACGATCTTTAGAGACACCTTCAACCTTCTATTCACCATCATATACCATTTGGAGTCCAGAAATGGCATCGAGTCATCCTTTTATAATTTTATGGCTCACACATGTGGGTCTATTTTGGCATAATTTCATGTTGAGCTAGTGGGTTGGCTTGTAACCCAAGGTTTCTTGTGTTTACTCATTATCAAACTTGTTTTAGGTGCTTCTTAGCTAAAATTAGGTGAGGTAGACGTCATATAAATAAAAGGTCACTTCACATTTAATTTCATCATCACTTGTGGACAATTTCATACTCTTAGAAGATTTCGGCCAAGCTCTTGTACCTCACTACTCTTCTGGTGATGCGATCTTTGTGGATTTTTGCTATTGGAGACTAGTCCTTGTTGTTGTGAAGGGTAAACAAATTTCTTACTTAATATTTAACCATCAACTCATTGTTAGTTTATGTAGCTCGAACAAGTGTTCGAGTCTCAGATGGTGTCCATGAGGCTAAGGAACACAGTGAATTAATTTTCTCCAATATCCAGAAAAAAATTTCTAAGGAAAATTATCTTGATTAGAATTAATTAGCCAGTCTATTAATTTTCCTAAGTCTAACTCAAGGAAATGGCTTAATTAATCGAGATTAATTCAGGTAAATCAATTTTCCTCTAGCGACTTCTCGAAAAGTCATGTGATGGGGTCAAGATGATCTTAGCCATCGATTAGAGTTAGATTGTGGTCGTTGATTGTTCAACGAGAGATTATAAGAGGAGATCGATGGGCATTTGGAGAACACATTCGAGACACAGATTTGTGGTGATAGCAAGGTCGCGGTGATAGCTTGGAGGACACCAAGCAGCGAGGAATCAGTGGTGATTGAGTAGAAAATTTCCTGAGAGAATTTCTTCATCCGTTTCTTCGAGTTTTTGAGATCCAAAGGGAGAAAAATTGCTATTTCGATTTGTCTGCAGGAGGTCAAGATTTTTCTAGTGCACAAGGGTTTCTGGAGGCTGAGTTTGTATTTGCACTGTGGGAGAAAGAGGCAGTTTTTTAGCACAATTTCTTCCAAGGAAGGTCAAGAGATCAAGTCGTGTTTTGTTGTAGGAGGAGGCTGAGTTTGCCAAAGGCCGTGAGGTCAAATTTCCTTCGACCAATGTAACACGTGTGAGGTTGTACGCACTTGCAAAAGGAGGTAGAATTATCTCAAGAGTGTCAAGTTATCTCGCTGAGGGAGGCCAAGTTCCTTCCAGGTATTTATATATTCTAGTAGCTAGAGAAAAAAAATTACTAAAGCTTTGCCAGTTTATGGCAAGCAGATATAAAATTTAAATCACAAGTTTTGCTAAAAGAGAATAATAAAATCCTCATTTGTTGCATTGGTTTTCCCTTTGGGATTTTTCCAGGCACATTTCTCCAAAAATATCGGTGTTCATTATTTTGTGTGTGCGTAGTATTTTCTCATTTCCTGTGATTTAATTTTCTGTGAAGTTGCAGTAGTGTTTTATTTAGTATTTGTCGCATATAAATAGCAGAAGGCAAATAATATTTTTAGATAGGCTAATAATAACCAGTAACTACAACAATATTAAAAATTTCACATGGCATCCGAGCAGATAGAGGGCAAAAGAAGGCTCCGCACAAGAACAAGAAGAGAAAAGTCATGGGTTTAAAACTCAGTTCGAGTTCTTTAATTTATTTGGGTTTTGCTATATTTTTGAGGGTTTGTAAGCAGGCCTTAACAGGGTTGAGAGAACAAGATAGATTGGATGGAGCCTCAAATTTTGGTGACTGGAAAGCCAAAATGTTGAAAATTGGCAGCTCAAGGATGAATTTCTAAAAATAGAAAGTCTAAAAATAGAATTTCTGAAAATAGAATTTCTAAAAATAGAAAATCTAAAAATAGAAAGTCTAAAATTAGAAAGCATCAAGATAGTAAATCTCCTTGTATCAATTGGTAATCAAGTATTGTTGACGAAAAATCACTTCTTATCATTAATAAATCCTAATAGTTCAATCTCAACTTAATATTTTATCATCAATATTATCATTATCCTCTTTATGATATTATTATTATTATTAAAACGAATTTCAAGACACTCAATCCTGGCTCTTAATAATATTCTCTTACACTTTCATTATTGGCATGGCATATTCCTCTTACACTCTCATTAATACTCTTACACTCTCTTACACTCATTAAAGCATGTCATAAAAAATTCTCTTACACTCTCTTAAACTCAATAAAAGCATGTCATAAAAGAATCTTCTTACGCACTCTTCAATGCATATGTTACACTCTCTTAAAAGCATAAGGTACACAGGCATGCGTACCTCCTTAATGGCATGAGTTACATTTCCTAAATGAGCATGAGTTACACTCCTCTTGGCACATGAGTTACTCCCCCTTTATTGCATGGGTTCGTTGCTCCTCCTATATATATGTGCCTCATTCTTTCTCCCCTCACTGTTGAAGAATGTAACTACTGTCGATCTTCATAATTGTATTTGAGTCATGAAGTAATCTATTTGTCAAAAGAAAGAAAAAGAAATTTTATTATTATAGAAATTGACTTATTAAATCATGGGTTTCATGCCTGGGTCAATTGTTTATAGGTCAAAGCTCCATTATAGGCTTATAGGGTTTATGTCAAGTGTCCTTGTCCATGTCATAATGTAATAGACTCTTCTTGGGCATTGTTAATCAAGAAACAAATTTAGTTTGATGTAAATTAGGTCTTTCAGGGCTCCACCACCAAGTCGGCCTCAAACTGGACAAGTTGGCCTAAGTGAGGGGCAAAATCTCCTACATAAAGGCAACAACTCGACCTCATTTGGAGCACTCACTCATCAAGTTCGATCTGCAACTTTTGGGGCCAAAAAAAGCATGAAATTCAACGAAAAAAGAGGAAAAGGCTATCAAAGGAGGTCTCTAACAAGCACAAGAAGTTGAAATTTGCTCTCTCTCTCTCACACATGCGAAGTTGTTGAGTTGTTGGAAGGGTCGAAACTGCAGTTCTATTGTTGGGCCGAAATTTTGAGTTGCTGGGGGTTGAAATTCTGGGGGTTTGTTGGGTTGAAGTTGTTGGACAAAAAGAGACTACTAACGTTTGTTGGATCATATTAGTGTTAATTTTTGGTAGCATCGGAAGTGCTCTAGCCTTGAAAATTGGTGGAGAGGCTAAAGCACATGAGTTCTAAAGAACCCAGAAACCATTTCGTGAAATTCCACCCAGATTGTATTTTATTAAATAATTAATATTTTTAATGCAGTTCCTAAGTCTAAACTTAGGGAAATTAAAATATTAATGGGTATTAATCAAAATATGGGTGAGAATGATCTAGAAGGTGGATCAAGTCATGTTTTAATCTTAGCCATTGATTAAAGATTTAATCTCATCCGTTGAAGACTCAATAGGAAAAGTGTAAGATGGAGGCTTGGGGTTCACTTAAAGATACACAGGGAGTTGATTAGTCAGTTTGATATTCCTAGGGCAGGGTTTGCTAAGGAATTTGAACCAGTGATCAAGCAGAGAAGTTTAGAGGCAGCATTAGAAGGAAGTGATTTCCAGTTCCAACAAATACGCAGAGAGGGATACTAGAGTCAGCTAGTCCAAGAAGGGACAACGCAGCAGCTGAAGGAGATTGACGCACAGGGTTAGCGCAGCAGCTGGAGGAGGTTGACGTAGAAGTGCTAGGGATGAGCAGAGTTCAGTGCCGAAAATCACAGTAGATGATTGGCAGGAGAAATCTTGATTTCTCAGCAGCAGCAGTCCAGGTTGACGCAATCAGAGGGAGCCTCCACGCAGAAATCACGCAGAGCCTCCGTAGGCTCACGCAGGGACTGTGCAGTGTGTTGTGGACAAAGCAAAATCTCCAGAATCAATGTGAGAGAATTCTCAGTTATCTTCTCTGAGTGGATTGTCGTTTTTCTCTAGGGCATCCAAATTGTATTCAGATATTTACTGCCAATAATAAGAATCCTCAGATCTGCTGCACCGGTTTTCCCACATTGGGTTTTTCCGGGGACAATTGTCCAAAAACAAGTGTGTCAATGTGATTGTTCATATGTTGATGTTTCTCTTGCCTCTTAATTTTCAGTTCCTAATTTGTGAAGTCTGCAACTGAATTTATTTTGGTATTTACTGAAGCTTTGGTGAATAACTTATTATAAATAAGTAGGAGAAATAAATCAATTATTGCAGCAAATTTTCACATGGTATCAGAGCAAGGTCCAGGCAAGATGGAAGCAAAGAAAAAGGGCATGGAGAACAGTAGGGATCAGAATATTTTTGAATTAGCTTCCAGGCTAGAAGAGGAGTTTGCTTGCTTATCAAGTTCTGCATCAGTTGAGGATTAGTATATTGATAGTGGGGCTTTAGCTCATATAACTGGAGAATGAGAATATTTCTCGAGCTATCAGGAGGAAAAGATGAACTTCCAAATCACAATGGGTAACAGGACGAAATGCAGCCCCGTAGGAAAAAGGAACTGTTATATTCCAGACAACAACAGGAGATAGTCTTTGGGCCACGAATGTACTACATGTGCCAGGTATAGGAATGAATTTGATTTTTGTCTCTCAATTACAAGATAAGGGATATGACGTATATTTCATTAGTAATAGAGTATATGTCAAGCATCCAAAGTGGAAAAAGAGGGCCCAGATTGGAACTTGAAGCAACAGATTATACAAGTTGCAACTCGAGTCCCCTATGGCACTGATAAGCAATAATGTCGATGGATAAAAAGAATTAAATGAGCTTTCGCATAGGACAATGGGTCACTTACATCATGGGGCGTTATGGATGCTCAAGGAAATTGTTACGAGGGTTCCAGTACTTACTACCAAGCATGATGATACATGTAGAGGCTATGTGCTAGGCAAGTACGCCAAAGCAGCATATTCCAAAAGCAACAAAAGAGCTAAGAGTGTATTGGGGTTAATACACTCAGACATTTGCAGTCCGATGTCTACAAGGGCCATCAGTGGCGCTGAGTATTTTGTTACCTTCATAGATGACCATTCCAGGAAAACTTGGATCTATTTTTTAAGAACCAAGGATGAGGTCTTTGATCGGTTTAAAGAGTTTAAGGCTCTAGTGGAAAACCAGACAGGAAGGAAGATCAAGATATTGCGCTTAGACAATGGCGGAGAATACACGGATAAGAACTTCACTGATTTCTGTGCAAAAGAAGGGATCCAAAGAGAATGGACAACACCCTATAATCCAAAACAGAATGGAGTCGCAGAAAGGAAGAACAGAACTATTGTTGGAGCAGCAAAGGCGATGCTATATGATCAGAATCTACCCAAGTTTTTATGGGCAGAAGCATGCAGCACGACTATACACATTCAGAACAGGACTCCTCACAAGGCTTTAGGAAAGAAGACGCCAGAGGAAGTTTTCACGAGAAAGAAGCCAGAAGTAAGTCACCTCAAGATATTCGGAAGTGTAGCTTATTGCCATATTCCGAAAGAGAAGAGGAGCAAGTTAGAGCAGACTGCCGAAGTTGAGTATCTAGTAGGTTACAGCGAAACTTCAAAGGCGTATCAGATCTACATTCCAAGTAGTAGGAAGATTGTAATAAGACGGGATGCAAAGTTCATGGAAGATAGAGCCTTCAGGAAATCTCGTGAGATGTCATTTGAAAAAGAGGATGAGGATGCTCCTCTAGTCTAGCAACAGGGATCAGATCTGGCAAGAAGACAAGGGTCTGGTTCAAGCACAGCAGCCAGTACTAGCATCTCCTCAAGAGAACAGGAGCCAGGAGTGTCATAGTAAGTACAACAACAGGAAGAGGAACAGATGGAACGTCCCACCACCAGTGGAAGAACTAGCCAAGAAGTACAACAGACTCTGAGGGACACAGAGGAATTCGTTGGAGCTACTAGAGCCGAGAAAAGGCAGCATAGACAACCTGACCTGTACCAAGAATTGGTAGCTCAGGTCAAAGAACCCCCTAGTTTTGAAGAATTCGTACAACACCAGGTATGGGTGGATGCCATGGTAGAAGAGTGAAGTTCTATCATGACAAATGACGTCTAGGAAATTGTACCAAGACTAGAGAACAGATCAGTTGTAGGTTCGAGATGGATCGACAAGATCAAGTATGATGCAGATGGCAGCGTAGACAAGTACAAGGCTAGGTTTGTCGCAAAAGGATATGCACAAAAGGAAGAAATAGGCTATGATGAAACCTTTGCCCCAATAGCTCGATAGACCTCTATCAGATCCATTACACCCCTTGCATCTCAGATTGGATGGGAGATTCACCAAATGGATGTCAAGACAATGTTCTTGAATGGGGTGATAGAAGAAGAGGTATATATCGAACAGCCAGAATGTTTCGCAACACATGAAAAGAGAATTCATGTGTACAAGTTGAAGAAAGCCTTTTATGGGCTAAAACAAGCACCCAGAGCTTGGTATGGTCGAATTGACAACTACTTACAACAGTTGGGATTCATCAAGGGTGATGTCGATCCCAATATTTATTATCTGTTGGTAGAAGGTGAGCCGTTAATTCTGGTTTGTACATGGATGATCTATTTTTTACAGGATCATCCAAACTCATAGAGGTTTGTAAGAAGAACCTGGAAACTGAGTTTGATATGAAGGATTTCAGGCTAATGCACTATTTTCTGGGATTGGAAGTTTGGCAGCAGAATGATGACATCTTCCTTGGCTAAGGAAGATATGCATCAAAAATTCTAAAAAGGTTTAGAATGCAGGACTGTCGACCTATGGCTATGCCAATGATTACCAATTGGAAGAAAATAGATGCTTCAGGAGACAAGGAAGTGGACCCCACCTTATATAGACAACTCAATGGATCACTTATGTATCTAGTCAACACTAGGCTAGACTTGTGTTACGCTGTCAACAACCTTAGTCAATTCATGGTGGAACCAAAAAGGGCGCACTGGGTAGCAGCAAAGCACATTCTCAGATATGTGTGGGGAACAGTCAATTTTGGATTAAGGTACACCAAGGGAAATGATATTGACTTGAGTGGATTCACTGATGCAGATTGGGAAGGAAGTTCAGTAGACAGGAAAAGTACCACTAGGTATTGCTTCGGTATTAGATCTAGGATGACCTCCTGGTGCAGTGGGAAGCAGAAGCATGTAGCTCTGAGCTTTGCTGAAGATGAGTAAATGGCAACTAGCAAAGCTACATGTGAAGCTATATGGCTCAGGAAATTGCTTGAAAATCTATTCAGGAGAAGGACGGAAGCGACAAGGATCTCCTGTGATAATTAGAGTTGTATCAAGCACTCTGAAAATCCAGTATTTCATGATCACTCCAAACACATCGATATTCATTGTCACTTTATCAGAGACTGTGTTCAGCGTGGAGCGGTACAGTTGGAGTACACTCCCACGGGAAATCAGGGGGCAGACATACTTACCAAGGCTCTAGGAAGAGCAAAGTTTGCTCAATTTTTTGAACAGATGGGTATGTTGGAAAATCCCTTCCAATAGAATGATGCATCATTTGGGAGGGAGTTATAGTACAGATGCAGCAGTGGCAGTGGCAGTGGCAGTGTCATGCGCAGCAGTATAGTAGCAGCAACAGCACAATGTTGGTGGTAGCAGCAATGCAGAAAGGAGGTGCTTCGGAAACAGAGTAGCATGCAGGTGGACAGTGTTGCTAGAGCACTTTCCTTGCTAAGAGGGAGTGTTAGTTTTTGGTAGCATCAAAATTGCTCTAGCCTTGAAAATTGGTGGAGAGGCTAAGGACATGAGTTCTAAAGAACCCAGAAACCGTTTGGTGAAATTCCACCCGGATTGTACTTTATTAAATAATTAATATTTTTAATGGAATTCCTAAGTCTAAACTTAAGGAAATTAAAAAATTAATGGGTATTAATCAAAATATGGGTGAGAATGATCTAGAAAGTGGATCAAGTCATGTTTTAATCTTAGTCGTTGATTAAAGACTTAATCTCGGTCGTTGAAGACTCAACGGGAAAAGTATAAGATGGAAGCTTGGGGTTCACTTGAAGACACACAGAGAGTTGATCAGTCAGTTCGATTTTCCTACAGCAGGATTTCCTAAGGAATTTGAACTAGTGATCAAGCAGAGAGGATCAGAGGCGGCAATAGAAGCAAGTGATTTCCAATTCCAGTGAATACGTAGTGAGGGATACCAGAGTCGGCGTTGGTCCAAGAAAGGACAGTGCAGCAGCTGAAGGAGATTGACACGGAGGGTCAGCGTAGCAGCTGGAGGAGGTTGACGTAGAAGTTTTGGGGATGAGCAAAGTTCAGTGTTGAGAATCACAGTCGATGATTGGTAGGGGAAATCTCGATTTCTCAATAGCAAAAGCAGTAGCAGTTTAGGTTGATGCAGTCAGAGGGAGCCTCCATGCAGAAATCACGCAAGGCCTACGTAGACTCACGCAAGGACTGCACAGTGGACTGTTGACAAAGCAAAATGTCCAGAATCAATGTGAGAGAATTCTCAGTTATCTTCTTTGAGTGGATTGTCGTTTTTCTCTAGGGCATCCAAATTGTATTCAAATATTTACTGCCAATAATAAGAATCCTCATATTTGTTGCACCAGCTTTCCCACATTGGGTTTTTCTGGAGACGACTGTCCAAAAACAAGTGTGTCAATGTGATATTCATATGCTGATGTTTCTCTTGCCTCTTAATTTTCAATTCCTAATTTGTGAAGTCTGCAAATGAATTTATGTTGGTATTTACTTAAGCTTTGGTGAATAACTTATTATAAATAAGTAGGAGAAATAAATCAATTATTGCAGCAAATTTTCACAATTAGAGGGCTAACTTGGTGGAGGAGGAAGGTCTTTGGGTCTAGGGTCATGGTCTATCTCATCTTGAATTTGCTAGTGGAAGAGTTTGACTGGGTTTTCCCCTATAGAGGGGTTTTAGCCCTGGCAAAGTGCCTACATCTAGTGTCTTTGATCTTCGTGTTTTACTTTTGATAGTTTCTTGACGAAACAAAGATAAAAGAGGAACATAAGAAAGCTACTAAAAATACAAACATGTCCCAAGTAATTATCAACATAAGAAAATATTTCTGCCTCTTTATTTTCTGACATGGTATCAGAGCTAAGGTAAAGAAGAAGGAAAAAAATAAACTGAAGATCCATTGAAAAGAGAGATATAAGAAAAGGTCACAAGGAGTAGGAGAAAGAGGATAGATCTTATCCTCACAAAGCACAAGGGGCATGGAAAAAGAGGATAGATCTTATCCTCACAAAGCACAAAGTTTTGGACCTTGTTCAAGGAAAAGTCAAGAAGCTTACAGATGAAGTAGAGAAAGAGAAGTTCAGACAAACCGAAACCTTGGCCATGATTCTAATAGTAGACGGAGTAAAGGACAACATAATTCCATATATATCCAACATAGGCTCTGCTCAAGAAATGTATGAGGCTCTCTCCAAATTGTTCACTATCAAGAACATTGGTCAAATAACAAGCCTCAAGAATGAACTAAGGACAATAAAGATGACAAGATATGATACTGTATCATCATACTTTGTAAGGATATCTAGAATAAGAGATGAACTCCAAGCAATAGATGACATTGTACTAGAAAAGGAGCTCGTAATTGTTGCTCTTCTAGGACTACCAAAATCTTGGAGTGCTTTTGCATTAGGAATTAGTAGTTGGAAGGATACTCCAACATTCGAACAAATGTGGAATGCGTGCAATCAAGAAGAAGCCTGAATATCATTAGTAAACAACAAAAAGGAAGATGAAGAAGAAAACACCTCTAATGCTTATTTTGCTCATCACAAGAAGAAGGGAACCTTCAAGAAGTTCAAACGACCAAAGAAGAAAGTTGACCTATCCAAGATTGAATGTTACAACTATCATAAGATGGGTCATAACAAAAAACAATGTCCTGATAATCCAAGGAATAAGAAGAGAGATAGGGATCAGCCAAATATTATCGATGAGGCTCCACCTAAGAAGAACAAGACTGAAGAATCGGAAGTCAACGACTTATAATACTAAGTCTTCTCTTACATATCTTTCTTAGTCTTGTATTGTTTTCCCTTATGTTTTGATTTCAAGAATTTGTAGGTCTAATATATCTTGTTAGAACATTCTTGAATTATTTTCTTAAGTTGTAGGTATCCCTCAAAAGGATGGGATTAAGAGGGAGTCTTCACCATTTTACCAAAAGATAAGTATCTTGTTCATTGTCTCCTCTTTTATATTTGGTTTCCCTCTCATATCAAGATTTGTTTGTATTATATGCTAATAACCTTTTATGTTTTCCTTGGTAGGAAAGATTGCAGAATATATAAAGGTTATGGAGGAAACTTGAAGCATGGAAGAAACTTTGTTGCAAAGGAAGTGCTTCAAGAATTGATGTCCTACAAGGTTTGTTAAAGAACAATTCAAGGTATGTCCTAAACTACAAGTTTTGTTATGAGGTATAAAGGATAGGCTATCTTTAGCCTCGTGGACATTAAAATAATTTCTTTCTTTCTTCTTTCTTTCTTTGAAATTTGCTTTACATCACTGACATCGTTATGTCTAAGGCTTTGAATCTTAAAGATTCTTGTTAGGGTGATTAATCATTAGATTGAATCTACCATCGTTATACCATCATTTTGATCACTTTTGTGAAACTTTAACCTTTAAGAGTTCACTATAAAACCCTAGCCTCTTGTTGCTAAGGGTATGCCAATGTTGATTATGAAACCCTAGTCTACTTAGGGTTGTTGATGAAGTTTAGAAATCATATTCGTTTGATGTTTAGGGTTTTGGTATTGTTATGATAGAAACCCTAGTTCTTTAGGGTTTGCAGTTAATGTCTAAGTTATATATTGAAACCCTAGATCTTTAGGGATTAATGAATTAGGGTTTATGAACAAAACCCTTGTAATAGTTATATTAAGATCCTAGGAATGAAGCCCTAGGTATATGTTCCTATGTTTGATCAAAACCCTGCCTGGTGAAAATTATTGTATATCTAACTTTGATGTATTGATGTTTGTGTCTTGGGTTTACCTAACTGATATTAATGTGAAATGCTAGTGCATCCTAGATATGTATATGCGAGTATGCTAACTTCATGTTTTAATTTGTGAAATCTGGGGTTTTTAACAATAAGATTGATATTCTAGATATGATTATGTTGTTTTCAATATGATTTAGCTTTGATAATAAAATCTAGGGTTTGCAACAAACCCTAGTAGAAGTCTGACATGTAAAAGCATATTGTTGAAACTTTAGATGTATAGTAGGATTGTTATTTGATTGAATTGTTGATATCTAAGGCTTTGTGTCTCGAAAATGGAGTCTAGGGTTTATGATAAAAGTTAAAACCCTAGCAAGAAGTTGAAGTCTAGTATATCAAAAGATGTGTCTCTTGCAGATTATGAACCTAACTAGGTTTAGGTATTTGATGTCTAAAGTTTCAATGTTTTGATGCTTCCATTGTAATGACACGATAAACAAATTATAGTTGTCTTCATGCTTCTATTTGTATTTGGTTGTACTTCTTGTTGAAGATTTGCAAGTACATAATCTTCAAGATGTTGGAAATGTTCGTAATTTAAGATCAAGATGAGCATGATGAAGAAAGCTATGAGAATGATGATAATCAAGATGACCTTGATGACATGAGAATGGATGAAATATATCCGATGTTGTTGTTCTCCCTAAGTTGAGAACGAGCCTGGATAGAAGAAAGCGTATATCTCCCCAATTAAGAGGGACGGTTTATTATTACAGCGAATACCTTGAAGTAAGAATGAAACCAAATGAATGAAAGTACTACAAATGAATGTTCATGATTCATGAAGTTGCAAACAAGAGACTTGAGAAGTACTGAGGTTGTATTTGGTGTTGCTGAAGAAATAAAAGAAGAAAGCCTCCAACAAGATGTCTTTCGATTAGTGTTGCGAAAATCGACACTAAATCGTGATTTTTGCATGGTGATTTAATCGGCGATTCTTTCCAAAATGAAAAAGTCCTGATAAAATCATAAAAACCGCCAAAAAAATCATTGAAATCACCAAAAAATGGTGAAAAAATCACCACAGTGTTTTCCAAAATGAAAAAATCGCGATAAAATTCGTAAAAATCGCCAAAAAATCATTAAAAATGTCAAAAATCATGGATGCTTTAGATAGTTAAAATTTGAAAACAACAATTTTTTTATATTCTTTTGATGGTACCGATGTTTTGCGGATTTTTACTGATTTTTACGATTTTTTCTTTTTTTTGGACCCTTGCCAATTTTATCCTGATCGCGATTTTTGCAACATTAATTTCGATAACTTTATGATAATATACGCACCATCTAAGTGATTGAAGGCCCCGAAGATTTGTTTACTTGAATATGTCTTTAAAGGTTTATTACTGATTGGGGTTGTGAATGTGCAGGATCTCTCCATAAAAGGTTGAACGTTTGAAGCAAGCTTGGATTGGTGGGGATATATCTAATTTAGTTAATTAGGAGAGATGAAGCATCTTATGGCAAGATGCTTGGGAGGACATTTGACCGGCCTATGTGTTGATGTCTAGGTCCCGACGTAGGGAGAGTGGCATTCGTCATGGAGCTCCGACTTTGGATACACACCTAGTCCATGGATTCGTGGTAGAGCTTAAAAGCCTGATGGTACCTAGAGTGGCTAAAGCTTGGTCCATCTTAGTCCCACCCGATTAGAGTACCCTGGTCAAGTATCTAATCTATAGCACTACGTGTGTTGTGACTCTTCATAAAGCATATCATTTTAAGACCTTCCATGTACCTCTATATATGTAATTATGAATACCTCCCTAGTTAAGAGGGAGTGTTGAAGAATGTAACTAGTGTCAGTCTTCATAAATGTATTTGAGTGATGATGTAATGTATTTGTCAAAAGAAAGAAATAGAAATTTTATTATTATAAAAATTGACTCATTAAAGCATGGGTTTCATGCTTGGGTCAATTGTTTATAGGTCAAAGCCTCCATTGTAGGCTTCTAGGGTTTATGTCAAGTGTCTTTATCCATGTCAGGATGTAATAGACCCTTCTTTAGCATTGTCAATCAAGAAGCAAATTTATTTTGATGTAAATTAGGTCTTCTAGGCCTCCTCCACCAAATCGGCCTCAAACTAGACAAGTTGACCTAACTAACGGGCAAAATCTCCTATATAAGGCAGAACTCGACCTCATTTGGAGCACTCACTCATCAAGTTTGATGTGCAACTTCTGGGGCCAGAAAAAGTGCGAAATTCAAGGGAAAATGAGGAAAAGGCCAACGAAGGAGAAGATCTCTAACAAGCACAATAAGTCGAAATTTTCTCTCTCTCTCTCTCTCACGTGTGAAGTTGTTGAGCTATTGGAAGGGTCGAAACTACAGTTCTATTGTTGCACCAAAATTCTGAGTTGTTGGGGGCCAAAATTCTGGGTTGTTGTTGGGCTGAAGTCGCTAGACAAGAACAGACTACTTAAGTTTGTTGAATAGTATTAGAAACATGCCTCTTCATTAACTAATCATTAATTAGCTATAATTATGTTTACTATTTATTCATTTATATTTATTTTATTTTATATCATTTATATTTGTAACAATGCCCCACTCTTCAAAAGTTTTGTCCTCAAAGCCTAATTGTTTGATAATTTCTTCACTTTCCCATGTCATTTCGGCATGTATACATGGTACTATTGAACTTTCAGCATTTGTAATACATCTGTAATATTACCTTCGAATAGGGTTTTATCCTTTTCTCTTATATATATATGTGTGTGTGTGTGTGTGTGTTTTCTTTTTTCTTTTAATAATAAATTAAATTGATTATATATTTATAAATTAAATATAATTTAATAATTACAAAACTTGTAATTATATAATATAATTATAACTATATAATTTGATAATTAAACTTTATAATTATATAATTATTAAATTATCTAACTATAATCGGAAGGGTACGGGAGAGGGTTTCGATGATCAGAGGTCAACAAGATAAGGTGGCTTCTAGCAACCGGTTGCACTTCGATATGACACAGTGTGTGTTGAAATTTGGTACCGGAGGACAAGTGGTTCCCTAAGGCTTTGATCTTTGGCCTAGGGAAAAGTGTCCAAAAGAATTTAATTTTTCTCCTAAAGTAACTTTATAATTTTTATAAAGTTAAATCTAATTTGAAAGTGACTTTAAGTGATAAAGTTACTAAGTCTAATTTTAAAGTGACTTTTATAAAGTCAATGAAAAATTAGAAAGGAAAAGTGACTTTGGAAATAAATGACTAAGTGGGTCTTTATTAAAGTGGGGTGAATTAAAAAATAGAAAGTGAGATTTAAATGAGCATTTAATCTCAGCCATTGATCTAAATCTATTTCAGCCATTGGATTTAAGGATCACCCAAAAGTCATTTAGGGTTGGGTTAAGGGAGGAAAAGGAGGAAAAGATCATCCATTCTTTCATGAGCAGATTGAGAGAGAGAGAGCAAGAGAGCAAGGGAGATTTCTAGACAAGGAGGAGAAGGAGGCAGCAGCTTGGCACACATACCAAGGCAGCATTTAAGCAAATCCTTACAGCTGAATGTGGAAGCAGTAAAAGGCAGATTTTTCTTGAGCAAACAGCAAAAGGCAGATTTGTTTTTGCACAGAAATCGAGGCAGCTGATTTTCTGCACAAAAATCGAGGTCCGTACAGCCTGTCTGTACCATCTGTACAGCCTGTCCGTACAGCCGTCCGTACCGTCCGTACAGCCGCCCGTACCGTCCGTACAGTGGCCGTACAGCATTGTGTTGCTGTTTGGAAATTTCTGGTGGGCTGTGAGGCTCAGAAATCGAGATAAGTTGTAAATTTGTTTGCTGATTTTTGCTGATTTTTGCTGAAAATTTCTCACTGTAAAAAGGCATTTCCAGAAATAAAGAAGAGCTCTCAAACTGGTTTTCCCCAAGAGTTGTAGGGGGTTTTTCCAGGGTCAAGTTGACCAAAAATCACTGAGTTTAAATGTGTTTTAATGGCTGTTTTTAATTGCTGATTTTTATTTCTGCAATTTCCAGCATTCTGAAAAATTTCCAGAATTTGTGTTTTCAGCAATATTTATTTTTTTTGTCTGTTAAATGTATGGTTATGGGAATGGGCATTTAACTACATGGGAGAAATAAGGTGAAACTGAAAACCGGGGTGGGAAACAGAAAAATTTTACAGTGTGCCGTAAAACTCAACGAAAAAGTTTGTCGACACTAGTCGAAGGAAAAAGGGTGAGTAGCGGACAGGGACGGTCGGAAATGAACGCATGATCGAACACAATGGAACAATGACACTATTTCGTTTTTTATGTGATGCTATGATATCGTATTTCGTTTTTTATGTGATGCTCTAATATCGTGATGGCGGAAACTCCTAGACAACGGCAACAACATCCGCTTGTCCTAAACTTCTCCCGCTCTCTATAAGAGCTTGCAGCTGACGAAGAAATTGCCGCTGCAATTCAGCGACTCGATATAGACTTCTCTGTAACTCCAAAAGGCTGAGTAATAATAGATCAATAGACTATACTTTCCATCCCTATCTCTCATTCGCAAGTAAGACTGACAAGTCTTTGGATCGTCTCTAGGGGGCAATAGATAAATGTCATAAGTTTCTTCAGTTCTCTCTGTATGATCTCTGCACAATACTTCTCTTTCATTGATCTGATTATTGAATCTGAAACGATGAACCTTCTCTCCACACCATTGATCATCTAATCCACATATATTAATATTCTCTGATAAACTCTCTATTTCCCGAGGTTGGTACTGATAAATGTACCCTGGAAGAACTGCACGCACTGTGTTAACACTCACAGTAGACACTAAATGGTCATATTCAATTCTGCGAGTTTCAAATGTTGTCGCTCTTGAGTTTTGAGGAATAATTCCTCCATTTGCCTCAGCTTCAACTAATCTCATAGTTCTAAGGACGAAGCCCCTATCTTCATTATGCAAATTTCAACCCCTAATCCAATTGTCTTCTTCCATTGTTGCCAGAATACCTATTTCAAAGCAGACAAGAACTTTCAACCCTACTGAATATTGTGTTACCGTCTTTCGGATGGATCTCCTCGTTAATTGGAATATTGATTTTGGGACTCTAGCGATATCGTGTTCTATTTGGAAAGAGATATTTTCGTCCTCTTCCAATTTGTTCCTATCCAAAAAGACCTACAATCCTCGATCATGAACATGTCTGTCAGGGTGGTTGACCAAGGCATTTTTTACATTTAGTTTATTATGAATTCTGGCCTCTTTTATGTCAAGTTAGATTGGACCCGGTTCCCTTTCTAAGGCACCTTGAACAAGGCTAGAGGTAGGAGGCAATGTATTTTTAAATTTTTTAATATTGTCCATTTTCATGTCAATTTCCATTGAACATATTTCCCTTTTTGCTGCATTTTTGCTGATCTTGTTGCTAATTCTAAACTCACTAATTTCCTTGGAACAATTCCCTGCAACTATATCTGGAGTCTCTCCTATATCACCTTGAGGAGTTCCTAGTTCAACATGTTCAACATCATTTTCTTGGTTAGAACATTCTTTATCGTTAGTCTCTTTCATGTCAATGTTCTCTTTTGTTAGACATGTTGCATATGCTTCAAGATGTTTTGTTGATTCTGCAAATGATCTTTTTATTTGTTTTAGTTGTTGTAATGCTTCTCCAATTTCCTTTAACAGTTTAGATTTATGATATTCACTTAATTCCATGATTTTCAGGGCCTAAACTTAATGGCAGATTTGTGCAGCAGATAACGTCCAAAGGCTCGAATGGCTCTGATACCACTGAAGCGACAAAACTTATAGTTTGTTGTGCTTTAAATGTAAAATACACAAGGATATTGTAAATAATATTTTATTAATAAGATGAAATGTACAAGAATGAATGAATGTCACAATGAGGGCCCTCTTATATACCTAGGCAAGTGCCCTTTCAATGAGTGGACATGTCCCTTAGAAACATGCCTCTTCATTAACTAATCATTAATTAACTATAATTATGTTTACTATTTAATATTTATTCATTTATATTTACTTTATTTAATATAATTTATATTCGTAACAAAATCAATGACAACTTTTTCCAACAAGTTGCTCTTGGGGGGCTAGTTTAATGGATATCTTTATTTTCCAAGTATTTCGGATATTTTATTGGTGAGACATATTTGGTTGCCATAGTGGACAGAAAGAATAATTTGTTTATAGGTCCTTAATTCTAGCTACATCCTCTCGATCTCTTAACTACTGGCCTTAGTAATTGGTCCTTCACACCACCTGCCTGATCGACTTGACACTAGTCTTGATCCTCTCATCACTTCTCTTTTACACATATACTACAACTTGTATTGCTAAATCCATTCTTCATTTCGTCTTGAGCCATCATGGCCTAACCTTTAGAAATCCTACCTTATGGAAGCCCCACTTGAGTTGGAGAAGAGCCAACCTAAAGTGTGAAAAGAGTTGGTCAGGTGACATTGGCCTCAATCTTAGTTGTCTGTTACCGCTCAAACTAGCAGGGGGGCATGAAAGGGACTCCTAAAGGGACAACTACTAAATCAAAGGGCAACGATGGAGGCCTAGCCCACTGTCACCTCAGCTAAGACTCCCTACTCTTTACGAACTTTCACCGATGGAGGCCTAGCCCACTGTCACCTCAGCTAAGACTCCCTACTCTTTACGAACTTTCACCGATGGGAGGAGACCCAGTATATAGAAAGTTACTTGTCAAGGATGAATCAACCAATGAATGTGAAGTGACCTTAATAATCCTATTCCTAGAAGGTGGTTAAGAATAAAGCTTATTTGCTTGTTAAGCAAGGTACAAAGATTTCTAGGATAAGGAGGTGAGGACTTGAGGCTTAGGTTAGAGGAATATACTTTATGAAGGAGTTTCCCAATCCTAAAATCCTTATTGGACTTGACATCCCGAATGGTTCTTGAAGATTTGACTTTTCAAAGGTGTGGGACCACACAGACCAAGTGGACCCAGCGTAGGTTAAGGGGGAAGAATTTAGCAACCAATGATGTTCTTAACCTAGACAAGGAGGGGGAAAGGACCAAAGCAAGAATTTTCACTTAAAGGTATCAAATTGATCCTATGAGGCACTAACTCTGGGAAGACTAGGGCAAAGTTTGATCTCGGAGCTAGGGCTTGGGTTATCTCACAACTCCACCGTCGGAATGGCTTCAAAATTGGAGGCATTGAGGACACACCAGCCCAGGAGGGGCTAGGGCTTGGGTTATCTCACAACTCCACTGTCGGAATGGCTTCAAAATTGGAGGCCTTGAGGACACACCAGCCCAGGAGGGGCTAGGAGATCGAATTTTTTGGATAGCTACTTCGTCAGGAAAGTGATGCCCTAGGTGACCCAACTTGGCTAGACCTTGAAGAAGGTGAAAGGAATTAGTTTTTGAGTGACCACCTCTTGGTAGATCAGTGTCTTAGTCTTGGGAGAATGGAGTCTATAGGATAAATATGAAAGAGGACCTTGTTTCTTGGTTAAGGAGGCCTTAAGAACTTTGCTTGTCTTCTAGAGCAAGGGAAAGCAACCTTACAGCTTTATACTTCGACTTGTAAAAGGTGATGGCTTATCAAGATGAATTCAGTGATAGAATTATCCCTAGGAAATTTCATTCAAAATTACATGGCCCATACATTCAGAGAAGCTATATAGAGACAAAATTCCACAATTTAAGCAATATATGCATGCAGTAATTAGCCCTAAAATACCGAAATTCTCAATCCAATGTATGTGACAAAATAAAATAAGAATAGCATTTAAAGGTTGTACTTACATGTAATAGAACATATCCAACCATCAACAATTTGACAATAGAGAAGCTCCAAGATAAGATAAACCAAATCCAAACATCAAAATTCATCCATAAAGCTCCAATTCATCCTCCAAGAAAAAGTGTGAAATTCTCTAAGGAGGAGAGATCCAATCCAGAGTGGTGATAAGAAAATGAATTCATCTCACTTGTATTTATACACTAATGAGGAGTTTGAATTAGTTTCTTAGGCCTACATAAGCCCCAAAAATAAAATAATGTGCTAATAACCTAACTTTTGGTGACAAGCCCACCAAACTAGCTCACAAATGAAATAATAAGTCTCTTAAGAGGTCAAATGATAAATAATACATGTCGTAGGGCCCTCCAAGAGGCCTGATGAGGTCCATAGGTGCCATAATGAAGAATAGGACCCTAAAACGTGATGGACAAGGGGTTGGCCCCTTGTTCTCCAAACAATAAACCTGCGGTACTTCCAATCGATGTAGGGGCACAATAATAACCTCATGGGTCTCCAAATGAGTCAAAGATGCCAACAAATCATATTCAAGGGCTCCAATGATGCTGTAGGTGATGCCACAACATCCTACAAGTCCTGGGTCAGCTTCCAAGTGCATGGTGCATCTGTGGGGCTAGCTGGGCAAAGGTGAACAAAGTGCATCTTCCTCATCTAATAGGTGAATCTCAAACAATCTTTGAACATCGTCAGGGATCCATGGAGTGTTGTCTACTATTGTGGAGGTCCATGGATCTCAACACACACCCTACATGTGCCAATGTAGCCCTCTGGAGGGTTAGGACCCCGTATAGGGAGACCAAACCCAAGATGGGGACCATCTACAATCATGCATAAGATCTGATGCATCCCCTAGCCTTCCAGTACAACAAGTCATCAATCGAGTAAAAGAGCTTTCAAATCATGGACCACAAGTGGGGACTTCATAATGGTCTGCCCTTCCATAATGGCCTTCAGGATGTGCTAATGTCTCCAAACTCCAAATGGGGTTAACCAAGTATCTTATTAGGGGGTTTCTACTTCTAAAGGGGATAATGTGTCCAAGGTACATCCTTTAAAAGGTGGTGGTATGTGCTAAAGAGGCGAATGGAGTAGAGGATGAGAAGGGGCAGCCCTGGGCCACATGTTGGGGTACAAGAGTAACTAATAAAAGGGAAGCCCACACTTGGGTATATAATGTATAGGAAGGAGCAGTCGTGGTGCATGAGGCGCCCCGACCTTGATTTTTCCACCCTTCTTTATATGCCTTTTGCCTTTTTATGATTTTTCCTTAATTAATTGCTCGAGGCACAAGGGGTAAGAGCATGATGTGTGAGATATAGCAGTGGATACCTCCTTTAAAGGTAGGGAAGCTCATTGCCCACCAAGGGTTGGGACAATCATGGGTTCCTATATGATGAAGGAGGCTCATAGAACCTGTAGGAATCGGGGTGATGGCCATGATGATGGGGTAGAGCTCATGTAATGGCTTTTTCCCACGTGCTAAATCTGTTTGTCCCAACCATCGTTTGCATTTTGTGGTACATTTTCCTATTGAATGTGGCCAATTATGCTTTCACATTTCTTTCTAGCTGCATCAACCTCCGGGGCATCATTCTAGGCCTGACCCAATGCGTGGGCAAGGGGAAGGAGAGAACTAGCCCTATATGGACCCGGTGGAGGAATGTGGACCCAAGTGGGAGAAATGATGAATGGAGTAATAATGAGTGGAAAGGGAATAATCTATGTGGATGAGGGAGCGGGACCACGCAACCAAAATCAGGGTTTCCCATGAAATACCATCCCTAAAGCCAAATGGTCAATAGAAGAGATCCCACGAGACTAGAATCCAAGGTTAATATACAAACGGGGTCTAGGGGACAAGAGCACAGGCCTAGCTCATTCTTTTGGCCAAAACCCCCCATTAATCCATGCTCAGAAGTGTCCATGATAAGAAAACTACAATACTCAATTACCAAATGACAAGGCACACTTTTAGGTTTGGGAGGCCCACCTTCAAACATACGATCATGACAAATGGGTGAGGGACCACATGACTACCTCAGGTGGTGGAGAAAATGGCACAACGAGCTAGTTGTTGGCTGCGAGGGGCTGTTCGCTGCTGGCTGAGGACCACCTTGGAGAAAAAAATTCTCCTAAGGATATCACCCACAAAATGGTGGGTAACATTGCCCATAATATCAATCTTTTGTACTTTAATATAATGGTGTTAGTTTGTTAGGTAACAATGCCAATGGTCCTAAGGTCAAGTGCCCTTCTAGTGCCAAGCAGCCTTCCCCTTTCACTCTTCTATATATGTAGAGACAGATGAACACACACACAGCCACATAGATTTCTGTAAGGCATCAGCAAATGATCATTATCAGATATATATACATATATATACCTGTTGTCGCGCAGATTGACACGACAACGCTCAGACCGGGGGCTGTCACTCTGATCCCCGATCCCTTCGTTTAAGCCTGTCTCCCGCGGCTAAGGGGGGTAGTCCCTGTGGGATGATGAGACCAATTGTCGACCAGTTGGTTGGGAGACACGAGACACGATAAGAAAAAGCACTAGATGGATTTAGAAATTAAAAGACCAGTGCCTTGTGGAGGTTGTTGTTAAAGCGATTACTTGTTAGATGATATAGAAACATAAACCGTGAACAGCAATCATTTGTCATCAAAAGATATCAGTTAAATCACAATGCTCTTAGAATGACCAAAACGATATCCAGCAACTGAAAATTTGAAAAGATGAATGCTTTAAATCACCACGAGTCATAAACCATTAACCAGATATCATATTCGTATCTCGACTTGAAAATTCAGATCTCAGCGTGAAAGATATAACATGAAAACAACTGAATCTGGCAAAAATAATTTTCCACAAAATTTTTATTTTCAAAACTTTTTTTTTTTAAATAAATTTTAAAACTAAAAAATATCTATACTAAAACAAAATTTAAATTCAAAATTTAAATCTAAAACTAAGATCCTAAAAAGCCCTTTTTTAAGAATTTTAATTTTTTAAACTTTAAACAAAACCTAAAAATTGAAAAATCTAAATTAAAATCTACGCTAACTCTTTTTATTTTTTCCTTTTATATTTAATAAAATCTAAAAAATAAAAATGAAACTATGTAAAAATAAATTTAAATCTAAAATCTAAACAATATACAAATCGTAAATCTAAAAATAACCTACAACGTAACCACCAAAAACCTATGAATTTAAAACAATCCAAAATGTGCTGATAAAATATTACACAGACAAAAAAATCGTAACCCAGGCTCAGAGACTAAAATTTTTTTTCAATCGTAACCCAGGCTCAGAGACTAAAATTTTTTTCGTTATGAGAGAAGGTGACGGCGGTGGATAGAAACCAGTTCGAAACTCACCTGGAAAACGCTGATACTCAGCCACCGGAGGAAATACGTGACCTGGAGACGATCGACGTTTGGAAATGGCAGACAAACTGAAAGTTTTCCGAAAGCTTCTACGTGAGGACGCACGGGGGCAGATAGGTTTAAACGCTTCTCCTTTTATCAGTAAAATGCACGTCCGCAATACCAAATAACCCTGGTCTGATGGATTGTTTCAATGCGTTATCAACAGCGCTTGAAAAACCTCCCACAGTCGACGGCGGCAATGAGACTTAACGCAGGCGTGGAGGAATTGGACAATGATACGCAGAGCCAGTAATGAAATTCTGCTACCGTACGTGGATAAATGCTGAAGCCACTGGGTGTGATTTTGTTTGCATAACCAACAGAAAATCGGCAGCGATTGCAGGACGTCGTGATCTCTCACGCAGATCCCCTTTAGGAGCTTATTCCTCAGTGAAAAATACAGGCGTATCCCAAAACTGTGATAACCCTCAAAAATTTGGAATAAAAATCTTCATTTTGTTACTGGGATTAAGATGTCTGATATCAGATGTCGGAAATTTTTTATGGACAGTTTTCGTGGCTTTAGTTTGCTGATTAGATGCGTTCTCCTTCATCCAGCTAATGAACTGATGCATGAAATGATGCCCATCACAGTTTTAGCATATTTTTAACAGCCTCGGATCAGAAGTGCCTGAGCCTGCAAAACCCTGAACGGCGCAACGATAACCCTGGAAGACAGAAAACAAGTGCTCGGCAGATATATGCAAAACTTCAAAGTAAAACCCTTCAAAATTTACCTAAAATCACAAAAATTTATAGCTCTAGAACAACCGAATTCAACAATAATTGCAGTAATATTTTCGAAATATCAGAAACTTGGATTTTACTGTGAACAGACTTGAAAAAATCTCTCATGCAAATTTAAAAAAAAGAAATGAACCGAATGATAGACCCAGGATCAAATCCAACTGGGCTCAACAAAAAAATGCTTGCGGGAGTTGGCTGGTTCAGCCGAGAACTTCCCCGAACGCCCACAAAATTCCTTCAGAAAATGTTTTCTGCACAGCTCAAAACAACCATCAGTAAAGAGGGCAAAAAATGCTGCTAGATCTCAGGAAGTAATGGAGATACCTGCCATTACTTCAAAAACCCTAACAGCACCCAAACCCTAGCAAGTGAACAAGATACCTGTGCTCACAATACTCTACAAAAAAGCTATTATTAACGGCTGAAAATAACATATGCAGAAAATTAAACAATCTCACAGCATTTCAAGAGAGTAACACTAGCAAGATATGGACCCCAAAGTCTTCTTTTATTAACCAGAAACAGATTTACAAGAGAGCTTCTTCAGTCTTAGACTCACAGATCTTCCGATCTGAAATGACCCCCTAAGACCCTATTTAAAGGAAATGACTCCAACGGCTAGTTCGAGTGATCCATGGCGAAATGATCTCGACCGTTGATGAGGATCAAGACATCTCTTGATCTCATCCGTCGAATTATTAAAAAATAATATTTTGCATGCATTCACTTAAAATATTATTATTTTATTATTTTAGGGTTTTTGCTCTATTTTATGATTTTTTATTATTTTTTTAATTTTTTATTATTTTATTCATTTTTTATTCATTTTATTATTTTATTATTTTATTATTTATTTTATTATGGATCATCGAACTAAGCCTTCGGAAACATCACCTAGGACCTAGGACTTAGGACTCATGAGGGGATTTAAAACATTTTTCGACCCTCAAGACACATTTCATGATGACTTTTTACAATTTACATCTCAAGGGGACAAACCCACTTAATACAGACCCTCACAAATCACCCAGTTCTGCGACACAACTATAATCTAGCAGATCAACACACTAGGATTCTCCTAAAGTTCTAATGACAAAATCCATCCCGGCTTTGGGGTCAGGTTTGAAGGAAAACTCTGCCGATCCATGGATCGGTGAGACGAAAAACCTTCCGGGATGTAGATTACCACTAGAAAGTTAGGTCCACCTAGGCAATTCACATACACGACTCATGTCTGCTAAGATTATTTACAATTCATACATGCAGACTGGGTTTACAATCAAAATGATTAAGCTGCTGATGACTGCAGGATGGCACGAACACGCTGATCAGGTGCTGCCCCATTTTGCAAAGAAAAGGGGGGTGTCATGCATGGGTAGTTGACTAGTAGAGGTCAACAATACCAACAGTCACATAGATTCGCTGTAAGGCATCAGTGAATATATATATATATATATATATATATATATATGGGACTTTTAGTCGATGAACCAGTTGGATTAATTACATATAGCCCATGTAATTAAATGTCTGACATTCTTTGAGCAAAAAATTCACGGCAGAACACAGACAGACATTGATATGGGAGCTTGGTAGAAAAATTTAGATAGTGACTCAAACAGTTGTGGGAATGCTCAAATTGTCGCCATCATGACACACACACACATATAACACCCGCCTTTTGAAAGATTTTTGAGACTTGATTCAGCAGCAAGGAACCACGATATTGCCCTGCCAACATGATGTATAAACATCAAATATGATACAGCAGCAGCTGTACCATTACCGATTTGAATAAGATCAACAAATCCAGACCTACTGCTTATTTGCCAATTTTGTAAATTGTTATTGTACAGTAGCACTTGCATCCTGAGCATAGTAGGTCAGCAAAACAAATATCATATTTCAGGAATTCCCTTCGACATGGCACAAACAGTAAACTGTTCTCAAATAAGGGAATCTATGTACAGATGGTTACTATACTACAATGAACCCATATGGTGTTATTTACAAGGACATAATAATCAAAATATTATCATCTTTGATAAAGTCCATGCATTCATTTGTCGAAAAAGATCAGCATCTTTTTTTAATAGAGTGGCAAAGAAATACTTCAATGCATTTAAAGCTCCTCATGAACTCTTCTGAACTTCAGAAAATAATCTAGAAGATCTGATTATGCATATTTCACACAATGAATGAAGAGAAAAAGGATTGTTATTGCATGTGCGACCTTGATTTCAGCACTAGCCCAAACATATCAAGCTTTAGAAATGAGCATAAAGAGACTTTACCAATGACAAAGCTCTAATACAACCAAATATACATGAAAAGGCTCCAAAACACTTACACTTGGTGATTCAACTCCACGCCCAACCATAAACAGCACAGCAGCCATGCATCGAACTTGATGCCAGAGAAATGAACTTCCCTTGATTCGCATTGTCATTATTTCTGTACTGGCCCACCTGAAAAAAGAATAGGTTTCTAATCATGAAAGGCAGTGTCTTGAAAAAAGTGACTTCACAATGTTTAACAGGCTAAATTGATTACACTTCTTTCTTGCTTGCTTTAACCTAGGATTTTGAATGCTTCGGAAGATGTTCTAGGCACTCATTCTTCTTGTCAAATGTTGTTTTCCCTAGTCCTGACTCCTATTGACCTACATTGCTCAATTGTGTACATTAATACAATTTTCTCTTTCCTTATAATGCCATCACTCGAGCTGTTGGGAAAACAGACACCCATATTAGCAAAGGGCAATATTTTCTGGCTATCAATATTTACAGGGGAGCTTCCAATGTAAATAAAGAAAATGACTCTGTAGGGAAAAGACTTAGAGGAAAAGGTAATCCAAGAGATGAAAAGAAAAATGAGAGGAGTTATATTGATTTCCACAAGTGTGCAAAAATGGTCACTAAGATGAGAAATAAACCATAAATAATTATGAACAGAATACATCAAGCAAATCTAAGCTATATACCATAACAAAAACGAAGGATATGAAACAAAATCATATATAAGATTTCCTCACTTGTGCTGGAAAATTACAGTAGCAAATATCCTTCAAAAATTCAAACTTACATTCAGGATTACTGACAGATTACAACCTCTACTGCAGTCTCGTCATAAGTGATGAACTTGCCCTTCTCCATAGATTATTTACGCAACAGAGCCATCCATGCAAAAACCCTAATCATTGATGAAAAGAAAAAAGTGATGGAAAACACCATATTCCACTTGTCCCTTAACTTCTTCCTCCCAAAAAAATTCAACAAAGCGTGGAGGTTTAACTGCTAAAATTCCAATCATACTGTTCGCAAATGAATCTCTCATCTATATATATCTTTTACATCAAACCCTACTGATCAAAACAAAAATTAATGGCAGCTAAAACCTAGAAGTAGGGGTGCTCTTCTTCAGAGTTCTTTTAGGGTTTCATTAAATCACAATTTCTCATGTGTCACCATATCTGTTTTGATAGCTCCTCAAAATATCTGACTAAATGAATCTATCTTTTACTTACACCTTTTGCATCAAGACGCAATGATTAAAATAATAATAAATGTGTGCAAAACCCCTAAAGTATGGCATTCCTCTTTAGTCTACTTGAAATATCTGATTATATAACAAGTTGACATGTGTCACGTTCTAATTTGTGATAAATCTTCCAAATATGTGACTTATGCCTTGATCAATGTGTAATGCCTCAAAAAACCCCTTCTAAATGCTTGAATTGCCCCTTTCAAGAGAACGTTCCTACTATAGGGGCTAGAACCATGATTTAAGCCATAAATGCCATCCCTTTTTACCCTTGGAGTGGAGCGTTGCTCTTCAAGTGACCTTCACTAAAATCATCAAGATTTACCAAACCCTTGTTCTCCTCAAAATCCATGACGATGGTTGATGGAATGTCCTCATGCAAGCTTATATCATCAATGTAAGATGTTTTTCTAGAACAAGATGGAACCCATATTCTTCAATGCAAAAATCTTCATGAGGTGTTGCAACAACATTTTCAAGCAATTGATCCAACTTCTCCTCGTCTTGATACAGAATCGTGATTTCAAGTAACTCGTGTGATGAAAAAGAGAGTTACTCATCCAAGCGATAATCATGAAGCTCATTTCCAAGCTTCTACTTAGTTCACCGTATTTTTCTTTCATAAAGTTAGCAAGGGCCTTCAATGCTTTCACCTTTTCTTCTTTTTCATCCAAGAGAACAAATGAGGGGTTACTTTGGCATTTGAGCACTAGATCATGTATCTTTCTTTCTTTGTCATAGTAAGCATCAAATGTAGCATGGGAAGTGTTGTTGCAAAATCTACTAAGCCTTGGAGAGAGGTACCCTACAAGGCTATCACTAGACCAACAAATGACAACCATAAGGTAGTCTCCCACTATCACCACAACTAATACCCCCTGCTATTTATGGATTTTCACCAATGGGAGATAGGTAGGTCACCCAACAAATTTTCTATGCTTAAAGGTATAAGGTGACTAAGACGCTTCTAACAGAAAAGCACAATTTAGGTACAAGGCTCCAACAATGACAAGGGACCAATTTGCTTTCCAAGTAGAGGCCAAATTGAAGCAATGCAAGACCTAGGGTTTGACTGAAATGTTGTGTATTGGAATGATCCAAGGTCAAGATGCCAAGAAAATTTTTCCAACAATAGGTATTAGCAAGATAAAGGCAGCCCTCAAGCTGGAGTTATTTCCAAGCTAGGGTTTATTCCAAGGGAAAACAATTAGGAAAAGAAAAATTACAGATAAAATGGAAGCACTGGCCACCAAAGGGGAATTATTTTGAGGCAACCACTCAACCCTAGATGTTGAGACCTTCCAAGACAAAATCTTGTTCTTCCTAGCCAATTCACACCAAGCCCTACTTGGCCACTTCGCCTTAAGAGGGTTGAATTAAAGGAGAGAGAAAAATAAATTTTATGGATAAAAGTTGAGTTGATCACCAACAATGCATGGTCAATGCCCAGTCCTGCGGTTAATGGAGTCTATGGATTCTTAGGGTTAAATAAAACTTGAAAAGGAGTAAGGATATTTGTGAGGGATTAAAATTCACTTGGGAGAGCTAAAGTAATATCACCAAGGGGACTGCCATTCAAATATCACACAAGGAGTAATGCATGCAAGAATATGATCTAGCTTCCATACAATTAATATTCAACAAAGTTAGAGCACAATATTTAACCTAGATCACCAATTTATTCAAGGCATTGGACATGAAATCAAAAAAATTCAATAAAAAGGCACTTACAAGACAATATGCATGTACAATCCAATCATTGATCCAAAGAAACTTCTCCAAAGACAAGAATATACCTCCGAGACAAAATATGCTCCATAGATCACATCTCTCCAACAGGTAGAAGAGGCTGAAATTATCACAAGAGAGGCCAAGTTTGCAAGTGATGATGATGAGAAATGAAATAGTCCTCTCCTCTATTTACATGAGGAGGATAAGTGTATAATTAGCCTAAGAGCCCCTAATAACAAGTTAAAATTACAATAGAACCTTAGGTTACAAGCCAGCCCAATTAGCTAAGAAATATATGCAAATGAAAGCCCACACGTGTAAGTCGTGAGGCCTCATAAGGTTGACGTCATCCATGAAATGAGCTCCAAATCTGTCAAGCATTGAGGATTTTGAGTGCCAAGTGTGGTGTAGAAGCCTCTACAAATCACAATTTGGGGGTTGTCCCTCAAATTTCCATCAATATCACTCTATGTTCCCCAAAAGCCATATGGGGCCCCATTGTTGATTATTCATAGGATCTTATAATTGATAATTACTTCTTATGTTAATCTTTTCTTGCATTCAGATTCATCATAAAGCAATTACACAAAAGATCTCAACATTAGAAATAAAATGCCAATAGGATCATAAAGAAACAACCAAACAAGAGACACGAAATTACTCTGGGAAAACCCACATGGGGGAAAAACCCAACAACCTTTTTCTTAGAGAAATCATTAAGTTCAATAGAGATACATCAAATCAAACATAGAGTCAAGCTCACTAGTAACATAACCCTTGGTCACTCTTGGTCAAACTTCCCTTTAGACAAGTCAAGTTGCTCCACAAAGAATTTAGTCAACGCTGAGATATAAGGACGAAATTCAACCTTTTGTTTTTCCTCAGAATTTCAGCCTTCTGCCACCTCAAAGATTTGGTCTTGCACCATCTTAGGGATTCACTCCTACTGCTTTCCTCAAAGATACAGTCTGCAACATCTCAAAGATTTGGTCCTAGTGCTTTCCTCAAAGATTCGATCCTACACCATCTCAGAGATTAAGTCCTACTACTTACCTTAGAGATTCTGTCCTGCACCATCCCACAAATTCGTCATGTATAACACCTCACATTCGTCCTTGTATAAGCCTCAAATTCGTACTTCAATATGAACAGAAGTGATCTGAATTGCCCCTCAAATGATGAGGTTGAATGGGTATATATAATGATTGGATGAACATGAATAGGTGGATCTATAGAGGCGGGCTGACCTTACATTTTTGGGGCCAAAAATTTAATTTTAGAAATCCAAAATTCCTTCTTTTTAAAGTTGACATGAAGAACATGTCTTACATATATTTTGAGGGCTAAAATATCAATTATTCAGACCGAGCATAGCTACAAAATTCAATGCTCCCTCTTAGCTAAGGAGGTATTCATAATGACTATTCAAATGTTCTCTTCTTGACAAATTTCTCTAAGAAAGGGTTCATCATTTATCATCAGCATCATCTTACTACCATAATCCTGGTCAACATCTTTGGCCTATGGTAAAATCTATAGCATCAACCAAGTACCATAATTATGGTCAGTACCTCTGACCTATGGTGCATCATCACCATAGTCTTGTTTAGTATTCCTGACACATGGTACAACATTAGCATCAACTAGTCACCATAGTTTGAGTCCCTCTGACACTTGGTATATAGACTACTCATGGTTCATCATCATCCTGGTCAATATCTTTGACACAAGGTGAATCTCCAAAGGCATCACTCTTCATGAGTAATTCCAGGCTTGATGCTAAATGTGCTCACTCAACCTATATGAAGAGTCAGAGCCTGATGTTGAAAGGCACCCACTCAACTGAGTGATTTTGGGCCTTTAGAACCATTCTTCCTAATTCCGGTCAACCAACTTGACAAACGAAGAATGATTGTCCTCTACCACACCATTCTCCCTAATTCCGGTCAACAGACTTGACACAGGGAGAATGTTTGTCCCTAAATGAGCTAGATATGTTAATGTGTGAATCCATTACTTGTGGAAAGAATCACGAATCAGCATCATTGTCAAAAGTCATCGCTTGGAGAAATTCACCAATTTTCCAAGTCATCACTTGGGACCTGGTCAACACTTGTGACCTATGGTGAAACCCTATGTTATTACCATTCGTGCATGCTAATAGAATGGTAACTTTCCTGCCCGATGCTAGTGGCACTCACTTGCCCACTTGGGGAGCACTCTGGCCCATTCTCCCTAGCCGCATTTTGTGGCGCCTGCTCAATATTTTGACCTGTCTATCTTCTAACCTAGGGAGAATGCATATCCCTTGATGCAACAACATCATAGTTCCCTCTAATGAAGGAAAATATTCTCAACCACTTCGGCTAGTCCCTGAAGTATACAAACCTCTCAAGTTTGTCCCCGAAGTATACAAACTTCTCAAGCTTGTCCCTGAAGTATACAAACTTCTCAAACTTCTCCTTGAAGTATACAAACTTCACCCTAGGACAGAGGTTTTGTGTGCCTTACTACTCCCTTCTATACCATAACCTGGTACTTGATCTCAATGTGGTTCACCATGTCATCATGGTCGTCTCTTACACCTGATCAAACAATCCAATGAGCAATTACTGAAGCCACACTACTTCACAACTTGCCAAACTAGCTACAATATATTCAGCCCTTGCAGTCCTGAGTACGACAATTGTTTACTTTGTGCCCAAGTGGAACCCAAACTCAATCATCATCCTGATGTGCTCTTCCTGTCTATAGCACTGTCTACCCAATTTGAATCTGTATACCCCTGCAGTTATTTCCTTCACTAGAACCATTACCACAATTGCTTGACACTGAAGCAGATCCTATTGTAGCAATCTCACTGCTCCCTCTGACTTCTGCCACACTTCTAGTTCTAAGAAGTAATGAATCCAACGAAGATCCTTCATCTCAAACTCATACATCAACTCCTTCTGACACTGAAGCATGGCTTGATTGTCTTGAACAAAGTGTAACTAGGTTCGGTCTTCATAATGACATGATCTTTGTAAATAATGTAATAAAAGAGAAAGACCCAAGGGTTAGCTCAGTTGGTCAAAATCAGTGCCTTGCCGTTCGGGAGGTCACAGGGTCCATTCTGCCCGAAGCCCTTGGGGTTAGGCCTTGCTAGTGGGTCGCGGGGCTAGATTCCCTTCGGGGTCGATCAGCCCAGATTTTTTCGTGGACGTAGCGACCACCCGTTGACCAAGGTGTCCGTGAACCACAGCCAAAAAAAAAATGTAATAAAAGAGAATAAATTATTTTTGTATGCCTTGCTACATGCGTTTCATGAGCAAGAAGTGTCATAGGTCAAAAGACTTCTTCTTGATGTCTTTGGGATTTATTAATAAAGTCAAAGACTCAAGTCATGTATGAAGGAGCTCTTTAAGAGCCTATGTAAAATATATTCAAGTCAAAGCAGGCCTCCAAGACCAAGATCAATCCTCCATTAGCCAGCACAAGAAGACTGTAATCAAAACGTTAAGAAGGATATCATGTCAGCTCCAAAATGAATTAAATACATAATTAAATGACATGTCAGCTTGGATAAAAGACATGTCGGTTCACAAGTTCAAGTCGGCTCATTTTTGGAGCACAAACCACTATAAATACCTGTCTAGGGTATTCGCAAATCCAAGGTACAGAACTCGATTTCTCTCTCTCTAAAATTTCGCATGTATAAAGGAGCAGATCCACATTATGAGAAGATAATTGGTTAAAGGGCTTGATTGCACCTCGGATGGGTATAAGGTGCAGGTAGGCTAGATCTTGATGGATAGAAGGAGCAGAAAGGACTTCGGATGGAAAGAACAGTAAGACAGTCTCGGCATAAAAATGGTCTCAGGACTTCGCTAATCCTAGATGTCTCTGCTCTTTCGGATAGTACCACAGAGGTATAGTCTTGGCATAATGAAGAGTCGCAGTAACAACAATGACAAAGATGATCAATCTCAGAATCATGAGAAGAAGCAGTAATGACAGTGAAAGAGGGTAACACTCTCGGCATAATGAGAAGCAGTAACCATTACAGTCTCGGCCTAACTAGAAGGTAAGGATCTCAGTATCGCAATCTCGATATGTATGTGATGGAAAGAACCTTGGAACCCTTACTGTCTTTGCATAATCTCAAGTCTCACTGTCTCAGCTTAAGAGAGATCACAATGATCCTATAATTGCAATCTCAGTCTCAGCATATTTATCATAGAACACACTCAACATGATGATGATCTTATCAAAGGGTACAATGATGATCCAAATGCAGATGGAGACATGGTGCAATAGTCATCATGATGATTGTCATAATGAAGACATAGAATCAAGGTCACAGTAAAGATCTCAATGAAGTTAAGAGATCTCAGTGACGTGATGAAGAAGCAGTAATGAAGATCTCAGTGATGTTGTAGTGATGGCTTCAATGGTGCAGCAATGAGGATGATCTCAGCAGTGACAGAGCAGAGGATTGATGTCTTGGTCTTGGAGAGGCAGAATGTGTCAAGGGTCATGGTCTTGGTATTCATCAATTGGAATCTCTATAAGAAGAATTTTTTGTGGGTTTTCCTCTCCAAGAGGGAGAGGTTTTGGCCCTGGCATAATGCCAAACATCTTGTGTTCTTGTCTCTTTTGTTTTTGGTAGCAGTTTGATGAAGTAAACACACACACTAATAATGCAAAGAAGATCAAGATAAGATAAAGTGTAAAAACACTTCACAAATTGTTATCATGTTATGAAGAATCACCTTAATTCCAAATGCCCTAGATTCTTCAACAGATTTCTCCCTCTATCACGGAAGAAAATCCTCCTGCCATTGTTGCTTCCTTTGTCATATGAGTCCTTTTTCTCCCGTCAAACACAAGTCATATAATAACAATATCAACCAAGACTAATCATATATTCATCAATACAACAATACCAAGCCCAATGTGTCTGCTTGTGATTGTACAAAGCATTCTTTGGTCTACAATCATGAGAATTCCTCTCATGTACATCAAAGCCCTGAGGTAGCTCTATGTACACTTCTTCCTCAATTACTCCATTGAGAAAAGTGATCTCCACATCCACCTGGTGCAATTTTCAAATTAATAGAATTGATAATAGTTCTAACAAAAGTGTACCTGACAACTGAAGCAAACCTCTTGTCATAGTCTTCTCCCTCTTTCTAGGAGAATTCTCAAATCCCTCTTTGTACTTCTTTATGTTGCCATCTACCACATATTTGTAGATCCACTTGGAATTCGCCACTGGCATTTCTTCAAATCTCAACACAATCTTCATTATGGAATCCTTCAAACTTGTTGCCTTGCCTAATCCCTCTAAACTAGGAGCTCTTTCGGTCATCAGGCATGGTTCTAGATGTTAGTATAGCTTATCCCGACTCTATACCTTCCTTCTGAGAGAAGCCATGAGCGACAAAACGAGCCTTATACTTTTCCGCACTTTCATCAACTGCATGCTTTATCTTGTAAAGCCATTTCGAAATGACAACTGCTTTGTCATGGGGTCTAGGGACCACATCCCAAACATCGTTTTTCATGATGGACTCATATTCCTCAATTATAACATCCTTCCATACTTGATGCTTGACAGCTTCTGCGAATGACGAAGGCTCATTTTGGATGATCGTGCTCATGATGGTCAAGTATCCCTGATACCTAGTTGGCTTCTTACCTTCCTGGAAGGTTCCCCTGGGTGCAACGTGCTCTTCAGCATCATCAAGTGTCCCCCTTAGCCATGAAGGCCTCTTCCTAGAAGAGGAAGCCTCTTGTGGAGGGAGATCAATAGGATCCATAGGTTCTTCCACATCAGGCCTCGTCTCATCTTCCTTTTCCTTTGGTTCCCTGGTGTCAGCTTCTTTAGATCCCCTTTGAGTAGGAAGAATGTCAACTTTTCTAAGAGCCATATCTTCGTCAAAGGTGACATCATGGCTAATCTCGATTTCCCTTTGACCAGCCACATAGATTCTACAGCCCTTAGTGTTTTCACTATAGCCCACAAAGATTCATTTCTTTCCAGATGCACCCAATTTATTCCTCTTCTCCTTCAGCACACGAAAATATACCAGACTTCCAAAAATTCTAAAATGAGATACGTCAGGTTTCTTACCAGTGAACATCTCTTCGGGAGTCTTGGAACCCAATGCTTGATGAGGGCATCAGTTTTGCACATATACGACAGTATTCGCAGCTTCGGCCCATAGAAACTTTGGAAGTCTTTGATCGTGAAGCATAGCACAGATAGCTTCCACAATCGTACGATTCTTCCTTTCCGCCACACCATTATGCTCAGGAGTATATGGTGTTGTAGTCTCCCTCTTAATGCCAGCGTCTTTACAAAAGTCATGGAACTCATTGGATTCATACTCAATCCCATTATCAGTCCTTAAGATCTTGATTTTCTTTTCGGTTTGATTCTCGATCAAGGCTTTGAAGTGACGAAACCAAGTGAACACTTCATCCTTCTTTTTCAAGAAGTATATCCAAGTCTTGCGAGAATAGTCATCTATAAAAGTGAGGTAATATAAATATCCTCCCAAGGAGTTCACAAGCATCATACCAGATATGTCTGAGTGAACCAACTGCAATATATCAGAGGTCTTGCTTTGGCTTGAGGGGAATGGTCCCCTTTTGAGCTTCCCTTCGACACATCTCGGACATACACCTTCTTGCTCTACTCGAAACTCGGGCATCCCTGTCACCATCTGTCTTGCATTGGGTAGAGCTTTATAATGAAGGTGAGCAAACCTCTGATGCCATAGTTCGGACTGAAGTGATGTGTCACAAGACATGACACCCAGCGGACTTCCTCCGACCTGATATAATGAATCGACTCGAAACCCAAGAGCGAAAGCTTCTTTAAAATTCTTTTTCCATATGTGTACCTTGCCATCGATGAAGGTTACCTTGTAGCCTTTGTCTTCCATTGCCGAAACGGACACCAAGTTCTTTTTGAGATCAGGTACGTATAGGACTTCTTGCAAATGAATTGTATTACCCTGATTCAATTAAAGAGTGACATTCCCTACGCCTGTCACGGGATATTTTGCATTGTCCCCAAGAACAATTTCTAGGTTGGTCTCCTTCTCTATCAGATTAGAGAGAGCATCTTTGAAACCAGTGAAGTGCCTTGAGGCACCACTATTAATAAACCAATTTCCCAGCGTGTTCGGGGGAGCAGTAGTGGAGAAGGCCGCTGGTAGACAATATTCATCTTGCTTATTGTTAACAACATTAGATTCGTACCTAGAGTTTCTTGCCTTCTTGAAGGGTTGTCCTCTTCCTTGATTTCCGACATTTCTTTTACCTCTGCCATTGGACCTGCCATTCCTTTGTTCCTTAAGAGTGATTTTGGTCATTGTCATAGTGTGAGTCCCTTTTATCAAGGCACTCCCTTGCATAGTGGCCCATTTTATTGCAATTGTAACATCGTCCTTTTCTTCCACCCTTCAGTCCAGCATTTCCTTTGGATTTAGCCCCAGAATTGTTTCTTCTTTTAGCATGAGAAGAAAAGGCAGAGGGATGGCCTTTAAGTGCGGACATTTCTTGCTCTTCCATCCTTGTCTCTTCTTGAATACATCTAGCCATCAATTCCTCAAATCCTAGGATGACATTATTGTTGAGAAGAGTAGTCCTGAATATATAGCATTCAGGTGACAGTCCTCCAAGAGTTGTGATAGTCATTTCCCTATGAAGAACTACTTCCCCAATAGATAGGAGATCATTCTTGATCTCGGTGATCCTTAAGAAATATGCCTGCATACTCTCATCTTTGCCCTTCTTAATTTCTTTCAACTTATTTCTAAGGAAGAGAACTTGATTTGCATCATTAACTTTAAATAAACTCACCAGTCTATCGTAAATTTCCTTGGAGGTTGTCAGCTCGGAAACATAAGCCACCAGGCGTTTGTCAATAGAGTCCCAGATGATCTTCCTTGCTGTGACTTCTCCCTCAGACCACTTGCTTTTGGCAGCAGCGGATGCATTTGATGGAGGCACAACAATATTGCTTCTCACATGGTCCAACACTTCCTGATCTTCTAAAGTCAGATCGAGAGACATCTTCCATCCGTGATAATCAAACTTCTCACGGAGCTTGTCTTCAACGAGGAAGAGTGTTGAGGACCCCATGAAGTTTTTAGGATAGCCTTGCCAACCTTCTCTTCGGTGATTGCTCTTGCTCTTGCTCTTGCTTGGGCTTTGTCTTCACCTCAGCTCCGATACCATGTTAAATTATGGTATATTCTATGCTTAGAGAAGTTTACTTCTTTTTTTCTTATTAGCCACAGATTAGTAATCACATATACATTAAGTAAAGTGCAAATAGAACATTAAACGATCAATAGAAAACAAGCCAAGACAAAAGACACAAGATGTGGCGGCTAGCCAGGGACAAACCCCAATGCGAGGAAACCCTTTGATCAAATTTTCTTTTAGCTTCAATAGTTCAGCAGAGAGAATTAGTACAAAATCAGAATTCTGTAATTTTATATCAGCAGCAAACCCTAGATCAGCAAAGTCAAACTTGGTCAAACGAGTTGAAATTGACCTCCAATATGCTTGGTCAATTTCTGGTCAACTAGCCCTCAAACAGCCTGAAGAAACAGCCCTTGAACAACCCCAAAAACACAGTCAAACCATTGTGGACTGAAGTCAACCTGCTGCCCAAAACTAGGGCAGTCAACGCTGGTCAAACCTATGGACGGATTGCCTCGATTTTTGTGCCAAAATCTGCAGCCTACGTAGGAGAGGCAACCACACCAAAACCGCCCTTGATGAGTCAATGCTTGGTCAACGCAGGTCAAAGAATCCTTCAGCACCTTCTGCATCCTCCTTTCAACGTCCCCCTTGCCCTAATGCGTCCTCCTCCTTCCCACGTGTGAGCTGCTCCTTGTATAATCCAAAGCTAAGGAGACAGAGAGAGAAGAATGAGTGAGATGACATAATGAGAAAATGAATCAACCTCTCTTGTATTTATATGATTCACTGGGCATGTGTGCCACACATTTAACTGCTGGCCAACCTTGACAATTTGTCAAGTAAATACAAATAAATTCATATCTCCATAAATACTTGTCGGAATCAGATGATCTTTAGATCAATCCTACACCTCTCGACGAGGAATCTAGGAAAAATATCAGCGGCCATAAATGAGGTGACCCACATGGAGTTTGGCCCTAGTTGCAAATTTTAACAGCGTAGAAAGCCATATCACTGTTTTTATTGTCATTTTTACTGCCATTTTCTGTTGAGTGCTTCTACAAACCATATGCCTGTTTCTAAGGGAATTTAATGTGATGAGGGGAATGCTAGTATATCCAAACCTCACCAAACTCAATGTAAGTGGTCTTTAGAGATGTCTGACTTCAGATCTACACAAAATATTGACAACAAGAGGTTCTGCAAAATATGCCTGAATTGCCACTAAAGGCCATATGAAATTAGCTGTGGCCGTGCATCATTTTGTACAATTCAATAGAATGCAAAAAATTATGTTTTTGTTAAAAAAATAAGTAAGCTATATTGCTAGTGCCACCAGATAGAATGATAAACAGCATGGACAAATATTTCATTTCAAATTCTAAAACACTTAAACTTCTATAACATGCCACAAAGCATAGCCATAAACACAATACAAATCATTGGATGTAATTAATAAGCCTTATACTGTGATTTTTTTCCAAGAAAAAGAAAAGTCTTTTTATTTGAGATAAACAAAAATACAATGCTTAGCTGCTCTAGGCACAGTCCAAAAAATATCATTCCAAAAAGAGCCGCAGCCTTCATGATATCAAGTATAATATCTACCAAGTAATTGAAAACATGCAGAAGACTTAACAGTCTCATGTACTGACAAATTACAAGTTCAAAAGTAGTTTGGAAATCATTAAAAGAAACTGTTGTAAAGGCACTGTATGGCCATCTTGCACTTATTCCAAACAACCATAAAGATCAGGAAGATGAACTCCTTTTGAAAGATAATCTGCAATCTCGTTGTGCTCTTTATAAATATGAATATAGCTGACCCAAAGAAACTGATTAGATATTTCCTTTAATTGCTGTGCTCGTGGAAGGAGAGAAATATTTTGTACATGAATGCTTCATTTTATCCAATTAAGAATCATAGATGAATCACCCATGAACTGAAGCTTATCAATCCCTCTGTCCAAGAAAGATTTTAGTAAGTAGTCTCCATTCTATATACTAGTCTCTTGTTTATGCATTTGCATATTTATTATTTTCTTGGCTTTTTGTCAATCACTGAATCCTAAGATGGTTTGCAAACATTTGTACCCTAAGCCATGTACATTTATTGAAACATTTTTGTAGCAAGCTAGAACAAGAGCATTTTAATTATTATTTATATGAACATAGAAGAAAGCATGAGGCCAATAATGGCTCATATGGATTTGAGGATAATCCCCAGGTTTTAGAAAAGCCAGTAGGAATTTTCAAACACTATATGAAGAAGAATGGAGAAACCAAGGGAAACTAGAATAATAATAAATGTGATAAAACCAGAACAGGCAAACAAAAACGACAGTGGTCTTCTTGCACACACATTAACAATTCCATACCTCTCACTGCAAGGTACAATTTCAAATGTTGTGATTCGGCGCCTGTAATTGTGAACATTCAGTGCGTCCATCTTACAGAAATTCCTGAAGTCATGTTCTCCCAAAAACTTACTACAGGCAATTTCCATTCCCTGATATCCATGGACAAACCCAAATAAAGAGAATCATTTCTTTCATTGCGTCAGCTAGAAAATATTTAAATGAAATGTAACATTCTTTTCCATCCTAAAACAAAATTTAAGTATCTAATTATACTCACACTTATATCGAGGTTCTCACGGAAAAAGAAGTACTTATATTCTCGACTCAAACAGCTAAACCTGCAAATCAATCAGTAACCTATTTTAAGATAGCATCAGTATGAATTTCATATTCTTTTAAAATCTTTAACAGGCATGTTGAATCTTAATGACCAAAACTATGAAGTCAACTCTGGACGAAATTTGAAGGCAATGGTCTAATGAAAATTTCATACAAGTTTGAAGATTTGATCAAGGCACAATTCCTTTTATTAAAATATGAGCAACAACTCTAGATGGAGTTCCAAAATCTGAACTGAAAGGAAATAAAGTATGATGGACAATATGGAACATTGTCATTATGTTACAGCTGACAAAATGTCAACAAGAAAATAGATAAATTGACCCTGAATTTCATCACGGTCTTCCAAATGCCATTCAAGATGAGAGGAAGTCGTTTACTTTCCATACAGTAGAAGAAGCTTGGCAGAAAATGCTAAAAGTTGCACAAAAGAAATTCAATCAGAGAAAAACAATGGAGAGCATCAGGTTCTAGCAGTATCAAAAATTGGGATGAAAGTGGATATTTCCAAAGCCCAATGACTTGTGAACATGAAAACAATAAAGATTTTCAAAGATGAAGGGCAGGACGGCCCATTATTTCACATAAGTATAGACAAGATGACAAACAGGACATCAATGTGGACTATGTACTTGAGTAAAAGACATGATGGAACAAGGAAGATGCAGATGGAATAAATCCACGAAAATCATATCCCTAAGAAATCATCCTTGAATAATATTTTCATTTTAAAGATGGAAAGAAAATGTTTTGGCCATATGTTATATAAAGGCTAGACTAGCCTAAAATGAAAGTAGAAATTGTATGTACCTGAGTTAATGTTGATGTATACATGATGAGGCAAGTTTGTGGTGCTCTACTCTCAAAGCAATGAGACGTGTTCGTTCAAGTAATTAAAGGACAGGATGCACTAACGAGTTGGAATCGCCTATGGTGTGATTTCACTTAGGAGGAGCTTATAAAGAGCTCATCAGTGGCAGTAACAGTTGTAAAACTCAGAGGCATGAAGATGACGAAAACGTGGCCCTAGGAGGAAAGGGAGAGACCAAGAAGGGCTCGAATAAAGGGTTTGAGGGAGAGAAGAAGAAAAAGAACTTGAGTAAAAGCAAGTGCTTTGGTTGCGTTCAGCAAGGACAGTATGTCAGCCAATGTCCAAATAGGAAGAAGGGAGAGAAAACGAAGGGGAAGTGTCATATAGCAACTTTAGCGGACTTTAAGGACTTATCCTTGAGGCTATAGGATGAGTTTGCTTTCATAGCTTGCCTCTCTAGCTCTACCTCTGCAAGTGTCTGGTATATTGACAGTGGAGCGTCATGTCACATGATGGGAATTAGAGAATAATTTTCCAGTTATCAGGAGGAGGAGATAGGCTTGCAAATTCAGATGGGGAACAAGTCCAAGTGTACTCCTTTTGGGAGAGGGATTGTCATCGTTCAGAGGGACTCAGGCAAGAATACTAGTGTTACAAATGTGTCGCACATGTCAAGCTTCAACTACAGGCTTGTCGACACTCTTAATAATGTATGCAAGAAAACGTGGCCCTTAAAGGCGGGAAGAATGGGCTTGGACTATACTCTTGTTCCCTTGTCCCAACCAGGGGGTTAATCTTATATCCTAATCTCATGGGATCTCCACTATTGGCTACTAGCTTTAGGAGTGACACTACATCGGAAACCTTAATTTTGGTTGTGTTGTCCCTCTTCCCAACACCATATTTCTTGCTCCTCTCTACTCATTATAACCCCTTTTCACACTTTTCTCATCCGGGTCCACATTTGTCCATTGGGTCCACAAGGTGTTAGCCCTCCCTCCCCTTGTCCACACTTAGGTCAGGCCTAGAACGATGCCCTGTAGGTTAATGCAGCTAAAAAGAAATATAAAAGCATAATTTGGCCACTTACAACAGGAAATATACAACATGCAAAAGATGGTCGAGACATAAAAATTTAGCACATAGGCAAAAGCCAAACTAGAGCTCTACCCCCTATTATCATGGTCATCACTCTGGTTCCTAGGGACCTTATGAGTGCCCCTTGCATCATTTAGGAACCCATGATTGTCCCAACCCCTAGTGGGCAATGAATTGCCCAACCTTAAAGGGGTAATCACTACTACGTCATATGCATCATGCTCTCATCCCCTCGAGCCCCGACCAGTGAAATCAAGAAAACCAATAAAAGGCAAAAGGCATATGAAGAAGGGTGGAAAAACAAAGGCCAAGGTAACTCATGTACCACGATTTCTCCCTCCTACATTCATATATGCAAGAAATCACTAATGTCCAAGGGGTTAATGGAGTCATCTTTCTCAAAGACCATACACTGTCAAAGATAATGTCCTTGAAAAGGATTGGTGCTATCTTCAATTTTACTTTCTAAGGAACCTTCTTCATCAAACTCCTTATCTTGCTTCCATTCAATATATCCCTTAATGTCTTCGCCAATGATCTCATCTTGAAGATCTAGAAAGAGATCCTCTTATTCCTCATGATCCTCCTTATGTTCAATGAAAGCTTCCTCTTGAAAATCAATATCTAATGTTGGGCAAGTCTAGTCCTTAGTTCGATTATGCTCTAGAAAGTTAGCAAAGAATGCTTCAACTGATGAAATACTCCTAGGCTTGCAATTATACAACCATGAGTCATGACCTTGAAGGGACCTTATGAACAGCAATATAAGCACATCATGATGGACCGCATCATCTTTTTTGGTATATGTAGAAAATTTCACTACATGATCGACTTCAGAAGATGGATCACCATCAAACTTGGGCACCTCGAGTATTGTGCATAAGGTGACATAGTTCAGGTACCCAGGAATGCTAGTGATGTCCAAAACGGGAATTTTATCAAAGTAAGACACTCTATTAGGTTTCACATATCAATCATGTAGAAGTTGCTAGGGCGAATTCAAAGATGCCTTGAGAGATGCCTACTTCACCCAAGAAGCATTGACTTTGAGGTTCAATGAAAAACAAGGGCTTCGTTCTTCCAATGGAGTTGCCAGAAGAGGATATATATTATCGTTAAGAGAATTACTCTTTAGATATTTGCCCAAGGAGGTAGACCTACTTCCTCCCTGGCAACGGCGCCAAAAATGATACAACGCAACCTAGCAAGGCACTAGGAAGGGAAATCCTAAGGGACAACTACTAGACTAGGTGACAACAATGGGACAATGACCCACTGTCACCTCAGTCAAGGTCCCCTGCGCTTTACGGACTTTCACCGATGGGGGGAGTCCCAATAGAAAGGGAATCACTTCGAATGAATAAATCAATGATTTAGGTGTGATATGATTCCACAATGCCCATTCAAGGAGAAATACAAAAATGGCTCAATGCTTAAGGGAAGCTAAATGCTCTCCAAGAAAGGCCTGGGAGGAGATCAATACTTAGGGTTTGAGATTTATGATTATAATATGTAATCCTAAGATCAAGACTCCAAGCGATTGGATATGACCTCACAAAGAAGCTCAATCTAATGTTTTAACACTTCAAAGCAGTTCTTCGCTTCCTTTTAGAGAACTATGAAAGACTTGCACTAGACCTAGGGTTTTATGAATAATCGTGGGAAGAAATACTTCTAAGGTACACGCCATGTCAAGGCGGAGGAAAAAGAGATTCTTAAGATCTATTCCAACGAATACTAAGCTCATGCAACCCTCAAAGAAGCCCCCAAGGTGAGAGAGAAAGACCTAGGTTTTCCCTCTTGGAGTGGCACCTAGGGCAAGAGATTTTATAGATGAAACTCAAGCGGATGCCCACCAAACATGGAGCATAGGTAGCCTAGACCCTAATCTTGATGTATGGGCCCTCGAATTCCCAAAAAATCACCTCCCTAAAATTTCGCAGCAAGCCCTAGATTTATGCCCTACCTTTAGGTGACCAAAATTTAGGAGGGAAAAATATGAAGAAGAGAAGAGTTGATCACTATGGAGTCTTAGATGATTTAAAATTGACCAAAACCGTCCTTAAGGAGGCTAAATATTGATGCCCTAGCAACCAACCTTTAACATTTACCCACTCAAGATTTATGCAGTTTTACAGAAGAAAGACAACATTTTATCCACTAAGAACTACTGTCGCACAGAATGTCCACGCACTGCGACAACGGCTCAGATTGGGGACTGTCACACTAATCCCCAATCACTCTGTTTGAGTTGTCTCCCAATAGCAGACTAAGGGGGTAGACCCTACGAAAATGGAAAGAGGAAAGATTAGTTGGGAACCAACCAATCTAGGAGACACAGCTAAGCAACCAATACTTGTTTTAGATTGTGCAAGATTTTAAGGATTCAAATCAATTTGAGGGAAATGATATCAGTGCCTTGTGGAGTCAACTATCTTGCGAAAGAAATAAAGTCCAAGTAAAGGATGGGAAATTGTTGCTGAATGATTCGATTGTCTTGTATGTAGATGCAAAACATAAAGCTATGTGAAATGCAAGGACTTAGTTAATTTTAGTTAAATGAGGAACTAAAATATGAATTATGCTTAGTTATATTTTGAGTGTTATTTCGCTTAAGGCTCAAAAAAATGATGATCGTAATGTGAAAACAAGTACTTATACCAGCAATATAAAATGTAAAATTTGCAGAAGTAATTACTGAAATGTACAATAGGACTGAAATGTAAAATGCTGGAAATAAAACACTTTAAATTCATAAATCCATTTGTATGAGGTACTCAATCAAAGATCATTAGATGCATTAGTAAAACTCGATTGGTCCTATTTGCATAAACATATAAAAACAAATGAACTTCAAAAATTAAACTAAATGTTTTAAACTCAGATCACATTAATGAAATATCAGTCTAAAATCTACTCTTAAATCAAATGTTAATGCCAACAATATTTTCTAAACCAGCAGTCCTATGACCATGCAAAATTCAGATTTCTTCTATGTAAAGCAACAAAAACTTCACTTGACAATAACTAACAATTCAGAAAATTTCTGAGTTTAACTATTCTTGATGTATTGATGCATTTGATCTAAAAACTCAAAAATAAATTACTGAACTGTAGTAAAACAATGTTCAGAAATTAGCATGCAAAAAGTTACTAAAGATAACTTCTATTTCTGCAATTGTACAGCAATAAAAAATGTAAATTAAATTTGTTGCTAAACTCCAGCTAATTGCAAATCTATTTCAGTATTACTCTTACTTTCAAAATGAATAAGGAATGGTTAGAGGGTGTGCACCTTAGGGGCTTGAAGCCACTTGGAGGTATGTTGTCCAAATCACTGGAAATCCTCCAATGTCAAACTCAAAAAAAATTTGTGTGTTAAAAATTTTGTGAAAAAAAAAAATTAAGGAAATTTTTAGCGAAAATTTGTGAGAAATTTTTAATGAAGAAAGGGAGGCCGAGAGTGAAGGGAGGTCGAGAAGTGTTAAATTTAGGTATGTTCTATGCTTAGAGCAATTTATTTCAATTTTCATAGTTAGCTCAATATCTTTTCCAGATTAGCAATCACATCAACATTAAAGTAAACTGCAGATAGAACATAAACATAAATCAAAGAAGACATGCCACGACAAAAGGACACAAAATGTGGCGCTAGCCAGGGACAAACCCCAACGTGGGGAAACCCTTGATCAATTCTTCTTATATGTTCTTCAATAGTTCTGCAGAGAGAGAAAGAGAGATAGTACATTTACAACAGAAGTCAACACTTCGACTTTCTAGATAAGAGAATCGATCATCTCTACATGAGATCAGTTGAAGACATACTGCTTCAACTGATTCTCCAAGGTGACTCCTTCACATATCATTGCGCTGCATCTCGTCTATGTGCTGCCCTCACTGTGCTGCATCATGCTACAACATCATACCATGTTCCTGAGCTGCACCATGCTGCTCCACTGTTGAGTTGTACCTCATCACGTTGTACACAACTTGTTGCTCTTAATCATCATGCTGCACACATCATGTTGTTGCACTAGCTATCACTGCTTTATGAGATAGGTCATCAACATTCAGTGCTCTTCCTTCATACAGTCAACAATGCAAGTCTTCAAGGTGAGGCTCTACCACTTGAGCGATCCTTAGATCAAACTGTGTTGTTGGCTATGGCCTACGGCCTAGCCCAGCAGCAAGTTAAGCCTATGATTATTGAGTCCAACAAGATTGACTCAATTTGAATATACACAAGGACAGTTTTCTTCATTGTAATGAAAACATTATAAACTGTCGTCATAAACAGCCTCATCGCTGCACTGTCACCACACTTGTATGACACAGTGTTTGATGCTGTCATGATGACTGGTTAGGGCACTTCTTGGTTGTAGATTAGGGATCCAAACAGCCCTAAAACAGCAACCTCTAGTTCCTCCTTATTGCGGATTCTACTGCCCCTCAAGAATAACATTAACTTGCCCAAACAGTCCTTAAATAGGCCACGTTGTCACCTACAACAATGTGCCATTATGACAGTGGCTTAGATGACTGTAACAGGTCTCTTAGAGCTGTGTATTATGTCTTCTTACTGTGGAATAAGGGTTGCACATAACAGTGGCTAGGGCATCATCCTAAATTGTGTCTTAGACCTTTCCTTGACAGTGTTTAGGAGGATCTTATTCAAGCAACATATAGGTCCTCCCTTGACTGCGTATAAGTCTCCTTTAGGATTGCAGATTAGGGCTCCTCAACAGCGGATAGATTAGGTCTCTTTTGACAACGTTTAGTCCTCCTTTGTGCAGCATATAGAAGCATCCTTCAACTGCGGATATAGGGTTGTATTTAGACCTTCTTTTGCTGCATGGTAGGACCTGCAGTAGGGCTCCTTCCAACTGTGGCTATGCCTCGTTTGTGACTACGGCTAGCGCTTATTAAGGCCTCCTTTATACAGTGTATAAGGATCCTCCTTGACTGCATCTATAGCGCCTGCGTCTAGATGTCCAACGTATAGATCTCTCCATGGCTAAAGCTTGATCTTCATTAGGGCAGCGTAGAGGTCTCCTTCATGATAGCATATAGGATAGGGCATCCTCTAGGGCAGTGTATCCTCTTTAGGTCTCTCCTCCCACCAAAACCCAAAGACAAGTGGAGACGAAGAGATCACCAAGAGGATGAGTGTCTAAATGACTTGAAGTCCTCCTTTATTTATACTAAAACGTTGGGTGCAAGTGAGGTTTATTTGGTTGTTGGCCGACCTTGACGAATTGTCCCATAACACAAATATATTCATATCTCCATGAATACTTATCGGAATCGGATGATCTTTATATCAATCCTACACCTCTCGATGAGAGGGATCCAAGAAAAATATCAACTGCCATTAATAAGATGACCCACATGGAGTTTGGCCCTAGTTGCCAATTTTAACAAGAAGAGGGAGGTGAGGATGCCGAGAAAAGGAGGGAAAGGCCGAGAGAAAGAGGGGAGGCCGAAAATGGAGGGAGGCCAAGAATGAAGAAGGAAGGTCAAGAATGGAAGGGAGGTCGAGAAAGAGGTTGGAGATGGCCAACGCGGGGCCTCAAGGCCCTAAAAAATTTGCCCACGATCTTCTTGAAATTTCTCTTTAACTTGCAAACAAAATGGGGATACCCTCAAGGGTCTAGATCTATCTCCAGAATCCACAAAAATTGTCTGCAATCTTCAAGTTTGTTCCTGCACAAACAAAAAATAGCAAACCCCAGAACATGTATATACAAAAATATGAAATACCCAAAACCCCAATGAATTAGAAATTTGATATTTACAAATCTACAATAACATTCTATAGATCTAATAGATTTGCATATCAAAGCCCTCTATTACATAGATTTAAACAAATTTTACACAAATTTTGAAATAAATTTGAAATTCTAAAGAGGCACAAGCCCAAGAAAAACCCTGCAAATAAAATGTTTTATAAGGTGACTTTAGAAATTAAAAACAATGGGCTCTTTAGATTCTGTAATCTGAGAGTTGGTTGATCCAACTAAGGATTTACCCAAACGCCCAAAATCTGAATGATAACTTCTGCACACTTAGATCTGATTGTTAGATTAATAGAAATTCAAAATAATCATAAGATTATCAAGCAATAGAGATATCTGTTATTTCTATTAAACCAAAATGATATTTTAAAAAACCCAGAAATTTCTGCAAGATACATGTACACATCAATCCTCAAAGGCTATTAACCAGCAAATGCAAATAAAAACAGTAGTATTAAGAACAATATTACCACAAAAATCTAAAATAAGAACACCATGGTCTGAAACCCCAAAGTCTTTGTGTTTTATTAACCAAAAAAAAGTTACAAAAACTTTTTTACAGCAAATACACGATTCAAAAATCAGATCTAAATAATGGAGAGAGGCCTCTCACTTATAGAAAAAGTCTCCAACGACTAGTTAGCTTGATCCCCGTCAAAGCAATCTCAACCATTGATGAAGATCAAATGATCTTTTAATCAACACCATTGAAATAAAGTTATTTTTTGAGGAAATTCGAATTTCAAATTTTAATTTCCTTTTAATTAACTCAAAAATGATTATTTTGAGTTAATTGTCGCAAAAAGTTCACTTTGACTTAATTACTATGGCCCAAGGGTTCAAAATATCTTGAAATTTTCAATATTCCCTTGGCAAGGGACCTCCAAATATTAAAAACTTTAAAACCCACGAATTTTAAATGTTGGAGAATTTAATTTTCCTAGGACCTAAATTAATTAAATTTTTGGCTTTAGCATTTTAATTTATTTTAGCCAGAATTTTTAATTTAGTGACTCATGAAGGGATTATTAATTTTTCCAACCCTCTAATATTTAGTCATGATGTCTAACTATGAAGGACCATGCACTAAATATTTTTTACATGAAATATTACATTTCTACACATGAAGGGGGAACACCCGTTCGTTATAGACCCTCAATAATTACCCATTTCTGCGACACAAAATATGATCTAGTAGGCTAAGTGACTTGTAATAAAATAATCTAACCAAATAGTTAGAATTATTCCCAAATCACTTTTACAGAGACTCGATAAATAACACTAGGACTCATTTAAAATCCTGACGACAAAATCCACCCTAGCTTTGGGGTGAGGCTGGAGGGAAAAACTCTACCGATCATTCGTGTTTAGAAACACACATGAATCGGTGAGACTAAAAACCTCCTAGGATAGAAATCATCATCAGAAAAATAAATTTACCTAGGTTGTTACATACATTTGTCTTACTAGGATCATTTACATTACAAAATGCATAATGGGTTTACAAAACTCCAGTGTACATATAGCTGATAATGATGAATCTATGGATCATCTAAGTGCTCGGACATGATGGAAATCCATGCGTGAAAAAATGTACAGCTATGGTGTAGTTGACATGGAGTGGTCAACAGGAACATTCATCATTTGCCATACAATGAGTAACATATGCAATTGCCAACCAATAAGCTTTCCAAAAATAATTTTCAACAACTAGAGCACAATAGCAGTAACCTAGTAGGCCAGTTGCAACAATTCCATACATTAAACATAATTCCAATAAAATATTCAACAAGAAGCACTTACAAGATGACAATATGATATATCCATCCACAAATAATGAGATCGTTGCAGAGAAGATCGAAAACTTCAGCTTCAAATGTCAAAATGCAGCAAAGAATCTCCAATAATCTCTAAAGAAAAAGTGCGAGTTCTTCTAGAAGAGAAGAACCCAAGTGATGATGATGAGTTCTCAGAAATGAGACTCACCTCTATTTATATGAGTCTCTCTAAATCAAATTAGCCTAATGAGCCCCCAAAATTATAAAATATATGTGCTAAAAACAAGTCTTGATCACAAGCCAACAAAGTACCTATCACAAAACTTATGAATTAGCCATCGATATGCAAGTTGAGTTGATGACGTAATGATGATGTAGCATTGTTGGAGGGCCATGTTGGGTCCTGTAAGTGCCATGATGAGAGAGAGGCTTCCAATAAAGATGAATTGGGGGATGGCCCCTAATTTTCCATGCAAGTCATCATGTGGTGCCCCAAGTGGGTTTGGGGCACAAATGTTGGTCTCATGGGTCTCTTGGTGAAAGATAAGACTATAGGTTCTTTCATATGAGGGCTCTACTGATGGTGCCTCCCCTCCCAAGTCTCAAAGGTGAGACAAACCTCCTCTGGGGCCTTAGATCAGGTTCCATGATCATGCTAAGTTGGTCGGGGCACACTGGTCCAAGTGCATTATCTTGCAAATAATCTGTGGCAATGAACAAATTGTTGAGGTTGCTGAGGGTGCCCATGGCATGAAACAATGCTCTAACACATGATGGAGTCCCATGGCTCTGAACGCATCCCATAGGGGTGTCAATATGATCCTCTGGTGGGCTTGGGCCCCAAATAAGTTGCTCAGCCCATGATGAAACCACTTACCAATTACATATAAGATCCAATGTACTTCCTCACCACCACGTACAATAATTCATTAGCGCATCTAAGTGAACCAGGCTTGTTAATCAAGGGCACAAATGAGACTTCACATTGGGCTTCCCTTCACAATTTGGGGCTTTAAGCTTGTAATAGTGTTACCTTCTTAGGTAGGAGCGACTAATAAACAACCCCATTAGATGTTCCCAACCCAAAAGGAGAAAGACAGGTCCAAGGTATGTCCTTCAATTTATAGGGGCCATGTGAATAATGATGACATGGATAGGGACACAAGGGTCTCAAACCCAAATGCCATGGGTTCAAAGATGGTAATGATGAGGGATGTCCACATATTTAGGTGTATGAATGGAGGAGGGAGAAATCGAGGATACATGAGTTACCCCAGCCTTTGTTTTTCCACCTTTTTTCATTTCCCTTTTGCCTTTTCTTGATTTTTCTTTGTATTACTTCTCGGGGCTCCAAGAGATAACAGCATGTTGTGTGTGAAACAGTTATTTCCCCCTTAAGGTGGGGTAGTTCATTACCCACCAGGGGTTGGGACGTGCATGGGATCCTTATTGATGTGGGGGCACTCATAGGACCCTAAGAACCAGGGTGATGCCCATAATGATAAGGGGTAGTCCTCATGTTTGGCTTTTGCCCGTGCGCTATTTAAATGTCCCAGCCATCTTTTGCATTTTTTAATATTCTTTTCTTTTGTTTCTTGCTTGTGACCATGATATGCTTTTAACGTTATTTTAGTTTCATCAACCTCCGAGGCAACATTTCCAAGCTCGACCCAAACATGTGGACAAGGGAAGGGGGTGTACCAATGCCTTGTGAACCCAGAGAGAGAAGATGATGAAATAGGGCTTGTAATGTGCGGAGGGGAGTGAAAAATCTGAAATGGGAAAACGGGACCACGCTACCAAAATTAGGTTTTCCCAAGTAGTGCCCTTCCCGAAGCTGTAGGCCAAAGGGGAGATCCCACAAGACTAGGATTGAGGATTAACCCCTCATATAAGGTGAGCAAACAAAACTACAGTCAAAAGCCCTCCTTCCAAGTCACCCAATAATCCATGCCCAAAGTGCCCAAGGAAAAACAAGCATCAGCACCTGATTGCATAATGAAAAGCATACATTTAGGATTGGATTGCCCACATTCAAACATATGCTCTCGACAGATGGGCAAGCGAACATATGACTGGCTCAGGGAGCGGAGATCAAATGGCACACTAAATTGGCTATACTGGTGGCTGTCAGGAGTTGTTCGTTGTCGATTGAAGACAAATCTAGAAGAAAAATTCTCAAATGGGGTCGCCCATTTTTGGTGGGAAACAATTCTAATCCCGTTCTCTTTTTTTCCATGTAACATTTGTGTTTTTTATATGTTGAATGAATCAGGATGTTCTCTTCTCCTACTCTTTCCCATTCCTCCCTAATTTTATTGTGGCCAACAATCTCAAGCTATATGTCCTAGCCTTATCTTGTTGGTTCCATTTTTTTCTACGATTATGGTGTTGGGAAATAGAAGAAGAAGAAGTGATGAAGATGATGAAGAAGTGGGTAGCAATGGATTAGGATACCCTGGAGAAGAGGAGAGGGAATACCAAGAGGAAGAGGCGAAGGAGGATAATGGGAGTGACAATGATGATGGAAAGAAAACCAGGGTAGACCAAACACCCTTGTGGTAATATGTTACAAGGCTTGGATGAGGGAAAGGGGGTGGAACAACTAAATTTATATGTCCCCATTGCAAATCTACTTACACTATTCATATACCCAAGCCAAAAAACATGTATGTGGGAAAAGGCCATGGGGTGGAAATAAGCATATAGGAATCAAAACGTGTGCAAATGTGCCAACACAACAGAGATTCAAATATATAAGGGAAGAGGAGGAAGCACAATACAAATCAAAAATATCAAAGGGTTAATATGACACAAATAGAACACATAAATCAAGAACTCCATCGGCATCCACCCATGGTAGTGGATTCGTAGCCTGTTGATGGAGGACATTTTTGGTGGTCTCCCCTGACGTTGATAGAGGACACTTTTTCCCATCAACACAGCCACAGGCACAGACATCCCTTTAACGTGTAGAACAATATCATAACTCCTTGATCAAGGTTGTAGGGATGACATGGATGCAAAAAAAATCTGATTTCTATTTGCATGTGACTCCTTGATCAAGGTTGTAGGGATGGCGTGGATGCAAAAAAAACCGATTTCTATTTGCATTTGGCATACCATTCAATGTTCTTCTTGTTGAGAATTCAATAAGGCAATGAATATGTTAATTCTCTTAACTTGATAACTGTTTGTGTTACCTTTTACTTATTAGCTTTGTTCGTTATTATTCCAATGTGCAATACATCAAACAGCGACCAAAATAGTAAGAACAGTGCCACAATATATAGGCTACAAGCCAGGGCCAAAACCCCTCCTCTTGAGGGGAAAACCCATAAATCTCTTCTTTGTCTTTCAGATCTTTCAATTACGAATACCATGACCTAGACTCGGACAAATACCCTCTAAGATCAAGTCTACCATGGCCTCCTACTGCAATATCTTCGACCTCCCAATAGATCTGAAATTCTGCTCACAGCAACTATTGTTGCTTCTCTAGGAGACTTCGATCTCCCTCTAATAGCCTTCCTCTTGACTTCGCTTGCCTTGACTTGAGTCCTAGGGCTGTTGAAGAAAGTGTAACTAGGTTCGGTATTTACAAATGTAACTTTGATCTTTGTACTTGTCAAGAAAAAGGAACATTATTGTTGTAAATTATAAGAATGAGTTTCTTGCTCATTCCATAGGTCTAGGAAAGTCAAAGAGTCAAAGACATGTAAAGAGCTCTTCTTGAGCACATATGTAAAATGTATACAAGCCTAGAACAACCCTCAAAGACAAGCACAATCCTCCAAGACAAGCACGAAGAAGTCTGCCTGCAAAACGATGAAGAAATCAGTTAAGTCGGTCTCAAAATATATATTGAAGAATAGTCATGTCAGCTTAGTTAAAGTGACATATCTATTCATGAACTCAAGTCGGCTTACCCATAGGACAGACCACTATATATACCCAATAGGGTTTGCACAAAAGAAAAAGGATATAACTCGGATTTCTCTGAGATTCTTCGTGGGTACAGCTACAAGATCTCGGACTATTAAAAGACAATTACAGTGAGAATGATTTCGCAATCTCAGAAGGCATCAAGCTCTTCGAATGGATGACACAGGGTTGCGGAGGAGTGTTGCGCCCCCCTCCCCTGATCCCGCTCCCAATCCGTGCTTCGAGTGGGAGCGACTCGGGAGCGGGTCGGGAGCGCCCTTGGTTATTTTGGGAGCGATGGAGGGAGCGTCGCTCCAGGAGCGATTTTTCCAACCGGGGAGCGGTCGCTCCTGACCACTCCCCGATTGGAACAATCGCTCCCGTCCGTCGAAGATCGACGCCCACGCAGGAGGGAGAGGCGATGGCGGCGTCGAGAGAAGGAAGGGGAGGGAAGGGAAAAAAAGGGAGGGAGGGGAGGGGAGGGGAAGGGAGGGGGGAAATAAATAAACCCTCTCCCTCTCATTATTCATTTCATTCTAAATTTCTAAGTGTGAGAGAGTGAGAGAGCAAGAGAGAATTTGGAGCAAGGAGAGGCATCCAAGGGGAGATTGAAGAGCTTGCAAGGGGAGATTGGAGGCCAAAGAGGTAGGATCTACACTCTAATCTAGCAAATTTTTTTATGTTCATTCCTAAATAAGTAAATAAAAAATTTTCTCTATTTCCCATTCCCATTCCATTTTTTTGAAGATTTGAAACTTCAAATTTCAAACATTATGGTTATATTGCTTGGCATTTTCTTTTTCTTGGTTCCTTTTTTGGTTATTATGGTGTTGGAGAGTAGAAAAAGGAGGGTTGAAAATGAAGAAGGGGGTGAAGAAGTGGGTTATAGTGGATTTGATGAAAACCCCAGAGAGGAGTAACTTGGTGAGGAGGAGCTGGAGGTGAGTGAACATGAGTCAGCTCAAAAAACTAAACTAGACCAAACCCCATTGTGGAAGTATGTTAATAGGCCTGAAGCAGGGAAAGGGGGTGGAACCACTAAATTTCACTACCCCCATTGCAACAATAATTACACAGGTTCATACACCCGTGCCAGAAAGCACCTCTGCGAGAAAAGGCCATGGGATGGAGATAAACAAATAGGAATCAAAACTTGTACAGGGGTGTCAACAGTAGATAGAGCCAAATACATAAGGGAAGAGAAGGAAGCCCAATCAAAATCTAAAAAATCAAAGGGTTTCTTTGAACCAAGCTCACAATCACATGCACAAAGAACTCCTTTAGAATCCTCCCATGGCAGTGGATATGGAGGCACAGGGTCACCAAACATCTCTTTAAGGCGTAGAACCATATCAGATTTCCTTGATGAAGGGTGTAGGAATGATGTGGATTCAAAAGTTTACAGGTTTCTCTATGCATGTGGGATACCATTCAATGTTCTTCGCTCACCTTATTGGCATGAAATGGTTTCTGCCATGAATGATGCCCCTAAAGGATACAAGAGCCCTAGGTATGACAAGGCTAGAACCATTGGACTTGATCATGAAAAAGCAAAAATATCGCATTCTTTGAGTAGAATGACAAATTCTTGGACTGAGCATGGGGTGTCCATTGTCGTTGATGGATGGACAAATGTAAAAGGCAAGCCATTGATAAGTGTTCTTGTTGTGTCTGTTAGTGGTGCCATCTTTCTTTCAACATATGATTACTCAGACAAGTTCAACACCGACATCAACATTGCAGAACCATTACTTGAAACAATTGAACGTATTGGGCCATACAACGTCATCCAAGTCATCACTGATAATGCTCCTAATTGTAAGGCAGCGAGAGCAATTATTGAGGATAAATACCCCAACATATTTTGGTCTGGGTTCACACAATGAACCTTTTGATGCATGATATTATTAAGAACAAAAACCAACAATACAAATGGATTGGTGATTTGTACAAGAGAGGCAAAGAAATGATAAAATTTATTACAAATCATAGCAATACCCATGGCCTTTTCCACAGACACTCAAGATTGGAGTTGTTGAAGATTGCGAAGACTATATTTGCTAGCTATTACCTCACCTTCAGGCGCCTTTTGAAGGTAAAAGAGTCATTGGCTAGCATGGTATCAAGTCCACACTAGCAAGTATTAATGGAAAGGGCTACAAATGCAGCTGACAGGCAAGGTTTTGAATAGGTGGAGGAGACCGCTCTTGATGGTCATTTTTGGGCATGTGTGAGGCAAGTATTGGAATTCACCAAGCCCATTTATCACATGATTTGGTTTGCAAATACAGATAAACCAGTGATTGGGGAGGTGTATGAGCAGATGGATACCATGTTCGGGCAAATAAAAGATATTGTTCAGAAAGATGATCCCAACTTGTATACACTGATTCCCAATTGTGTGTGTACATGGTGTAATAAACTTAATGTTCCACTACATGCCTTGGCGTATATCCTTACGCCAAAATGTTGATTTGGGGTAGCATCGGATGTGCTCTAGCCACGAAATTTGGTGGAGAGGTTGGGGCACATGAGATCTCCAATACCCAGAAAGGGTTTGGGCAAATTCTAAACAGATCAGGTGATATTAAAATAATTAATATTTTTAATGGAGTCCCTAAGTCTAAACTAAGGGAAAATAAAATATTAATGTGTATTAATATGAATCTGTGTTAGAATGGTCCAAAAGACATGGATCAAGCCAGATCTAATCTTATCCGTTGATTAGGGACTTAATCTCAGTCGTTGAGATGTCAACAGGAAAAGTATAAGAGGAGGCTTGAGGGTCACTTGGAGAGTACACCAGATGATCAGTCATTCTATTCTCTAGAGCAGGGTTTGCTACGAGAGTTAGAATCAGTGATCGAGAGAGCAGCGGAGGGGCATTGAGTACAGAGAAATAGATAAGGCAGAGATTGTGCCGAGAGAGCAGCGCAGCAACCAAGGAGGGTGACGCATAGCCAGCCAGCAAGGGCTCACGCAGGGCCATGCAGAGGCAGCCAAGTGTTGCGCAGGGCGCCAGAGGGGTCAGCGCAGCTGACGCAGAGGCTCCCAGAGCTGACGCGAGCCTAGAAAGGCTGACGCAAGGCTAGCATGAGACAGAGAGGGGTTGACGCAGTCCAGTTTGGGCAGACGCTAGGGTTGCAGAGCAGTTTTGTGTTGAGGAGCTGCCGGAAGGATTTTCCAGGGTTTCAGCAAGGAGACTTCTCTCACACTGTGAGGTATAGTTGCTAAGGAAATTATCTATTGGTAGGCCAGTTTCGGCACCCAGATTGTACTCTGATATTGCTTAATAAGAAAACCCTCAGATAGCTGCACCGGTTTTCCCGCATTGAGTTTTTCCAGGGACACTGGTCCAAAAATAATGGTGTCATGTGGTGTGTTTGTTCTTGTTTCTTTTGGTTGTTGATCTATAATATGTTGAGCATGCACTAGTGTTTATTTTCAGTATTTACTTTGTAAATAACTTGTTAAAGAAAAATAACAAGTAGGTAGGAATAAATTAGAAAAAGTACATGAAGGGTTTCTAAACTAAGTAAAGTTAGAAACTTCAACACAAAATACTACTCTGCATCTTGGTTGGGCCAACCTGCACGTGGGGGTGGGGTTAGGGTCAAACCCCATATAGATGAAGAGGTATCTACAGGATATTTGCAAGCATTAGACAAGTTGGAGGAATGTGCTAATCTGTGTCTTGAATTAGGCAAATACTTCAGTTGCACTCGTTTGTTTGGTTCCTTCCATGCAATGGATGATAGAGGCAGATTTGATGCTCTCACATGGTGGGAAGCATATGGCGGCTAGGGAATTTTGCCAAAATTGAAAAAAAAGTTCTCTCACAGGTTCTAAATACTTCTTCTACAGAGAGGTGTTGGAGCACCTACAACTTCATACATAATGTGAGAAGAAACAGACTCAATGAAAACCGAGCAGAAATCTTGGTTTATGTGCACTACAACTTGAGGTTGTTGAGTCATTACTGTGATCGGGCTTATGAGGATACAACATATAAAATTTGGGACAACCACCCAGAGGACGATAATTTGGAGGATGGCACTATACATATTAAAGAACTGGAAGCAAAACTTATGAGAGAGGAAGATGAAGCAACAACCATGCCACCCCCACCATCAAGTAGCAGTGCTCGAGTTTCGAGTCTTGTTCCTTTGATGTCGCCGCCTCCATGTACATCCTCACGTGGAGGGCATGTGCCTTTTGGTTCTGGTCGTGGGTCTGTGCGGGAGGAGACTCCTAGAAGACCACCACGACCTGTTTAGAAATTAGACATTATTCATGGTGGCAAGAGGAAGATGTAGATGATAGATTTACTTGTCTTTTCTAGTTTCTAGTAGTTTTTATAACTGTTGACTCTTCCATATTTATTATGATATTTTTGTAAACAATATATGACAATTTAAGTTTGAAGTTTGAAGTTGGCAATTATAGCTCATTGGTAATGAATTATGAATATGATGCTTCGTGAAAGTTGAAAGTTGTTTCATTTTATAACATTTCATTTCATGTTAGATATTATTTGTTGTAATGGTTAAACTTAGCTTACAAGTACAACTTTGGTGATCAATGATGATAAATGTTATATATTGAATTTTGAAAGCTTGAAGTTGAAACTTTAAGATTGATGAATCATGATTCATGAGACTCAATAAGTTGTATGTTACTAACTTGTGGACATGGTTGATGAAGAATATAACTTCTAGATGATTTTTGTTATATGGTTCAATCTATGTTTTTTATGTTTTTGATATCTAATTCATCATTCTACATGTTTTTGTTGGCATATATGTATCAAAATATAAAAAAATATAAAAATATATATATATTATATAAAAAACGCTCCAGGATTTGCTCCCAAACCGGGAGCTTCTGAAAATGTTGCTCCCGCTCCCCGCTTTCGCTCCCGCTCCCAAGTAACCCTAGGATGACATAAAGACAATCTCAATGACTTCATCGTAACTAAGTCTCGGTAAGCACAGCAAAGTGTAGTATCTCGGCATACAATCTCGGTGGATACTCTGTCTCAGTGAAGGAAGAGAATACATTGTCTCGGCATTCCTGTGATCACAGTTTCAACGCAATTACAATCTCAGCATTATCTCTGAGTCAACGCATAACTGATATAGTTTCTCTCTCAGCATAATTACAGTCTTGGATTAATTATGATCACAGCGTATTCGTTATGATGTAACTCAACTATGATACTCTGTCTCGACATAATAAACACAACATACCTATAACAACGAAGATCTCAATACATGAAGGAAACATAGTCAGAGACTCGACATATATATAATAAGGTTACACTCTGTATCAGCAAGCATTCTGGATGATGGTGATCATAATTTCAATCATGATCCTCAAGTCATAATCTTAACAAAGATGTAGAGAGGTGAGTGGAGGAATAATGAAATTGATGTACTACAACAGTAATAGAAATCTCAGTAATGCATTAAAGTTGACTTCAGTGTTGCAATAGTGATTATGATCTCACAGCTAGAAGAGGATTGGTGTTTTGGTCTTGGAGTCGCCTAGCAGGTCAAGGATCATGGTCTTGGTATTCGTCAACCAAAATCTCTATAAGAAGAATTTCGTGCAGGTTTTCCTCTCGAAGAGGGAGAGGTTTTGGCCCTTGCAGAAAGCCAGCATCGTGTGTCTTTGTCTCTTGTATTTTGGCAACTGTTTGATGATGTAAGAAATACATACACTAATAATATCAAGAGAAGACTATGCTAATTAAAAAAAAGTTAAAATCCCTCACAAATAGTTATCATTGTGAAGAAGAATCTCAATTAACTCTAACTGCCCTAGATTCTTCAACAAGGGCTAGTAAGATGACCTAAGAGACCTTCACTTTCCTTTCCTTCTCTTATGCTTCCAAAATCAAACCCCAGAAGATCCAACGCAGAAACCCTAACTTCGATATTCCAGAAGAATGGATAAGGCCCAGAAACACTTTGACTTCTTCAACTTCTACTTCGCACTTCCTTCTTTGACTTCTCCTTCTTCTACTTCTTGGCATGAGATATACGAGAGTGAGTGATCCAAATGGAGGATGAGTTCCTCTTATATATAAGCTTCTTCAAGGTTGGACATGGCTCTTCATGTAGGCCGACTTGACAGCTCATTAGGCCGACTTGATCTTGGAGGTATTTTGACACAGGACAAAATAAATTTTTCTTTACATTTTACCAATGTTGCACACATCGCGATCGGGATTTAATCGGCGCCGGGAAAAAATCGGAAAAATCGTTAAAATCGGGAAAAAATCGGGAAAAAATCGGGAAAAAAATCGGGAAAAAATCGGGAAAAAAATCGTTAAAAATCGTTTGGCACAAAAATATTCATTTTTTTTTCATTTTTTTTCAATTTTTTTAATATCTAAACCATCTACAACATAAAATAAATACATTGACACATAAATATGATAAAAAAACTAATATATAAGATGTTCAATATCATTTCTAGCGCTAAAATCACACATAACATTGAATCATGTCCTGAATAGTAAGTCCTGAGTCCCAAGTCCAACTCAGCCTCAAAATATCAACAAAAAATATGATAATGTATCTCATCATGTCATAATGTCATATACAATAAAATGAAAGTCTAATCCTATTGATTTCCTCTGCCCCTCTTGCGAGAATATGGCACAGCTTTCTCTTTCCCTCTAGATGTAGAAGCTGGTGCCTGTGGTGGTGGAAATGGCAGTGGAGTCTGACGTGCTCTAGAAGCTGAAGAACTAGTAGTAGCAGCTACAAGAGGCTGAGGTGGACGGAGACCACGTCCTCTACTGGTGGTAGTGGTAGCCCGGGTAGCCCGGGTAGGCGGTGTCACCTCCTCCTCCTGCTCCTCCAACTCCTCCTCCTCCTGCTCCTGCTCCTCCTCCTCCTCCTCCTCCTCCCCCTCCTCCTCCCCCTCATCCTGCACTAACCAATCCTCAGTGGGATCCATGAGAGGCCTCTCGGTCTCAACCCTCCATTCAGCAGTGGTGTCAATCCCATCCAATGAGATGGCTTCCGTATCAGGTGTCTTCTCTAGTTGTTTCACCCACAATCGAAGATTGTAGTAGACATAGACCATGTCATTAAGTCTATGGGACTCCAACCTGTACAAAGTTCATGAAATAATAAATTAATAATTAATATTATAAAAAAAATATTGTTTAAAACTTTAATGAATTCAAAAATTTATTTGGAAATTTGCAATATTTTAAATGTTTAAGTGTTAACCTATTGCGCTTCTTGTTGTGTATTTTTTCAAATACACTCCAATTGCGCTCACATCCCGAGGAGCTGCATGTTTGGCTGAGGATGCGCACGGCAAGATTTTGCAAAAGGGGTACTCTGCCACCATACATCTTCCACCATGCGTCTACAACAAAATTACAAAGAAAATTTTAAATAAACATAAGAAAAAAATGGAATTTGAAGAAACAATGAAATTTGAAACAAAGTTACAAAGTACATACTACAAACTAAAAAATACCTGGGATTTTAACCGTCCTATCATTGATAGCCATCTCAAAGCCAAATGTGCCACCTGACAACTTATATTGCTCAATTTGTCTAGAGACCTCCATACGTTCTTCTGGAGTTTTCACCATCTTCTGGACACAGGTTAATAATCCTTCCACGACCTCAACATCAAAATTAAACCCACATGCATAAGAAAATGCAGGGTTCAGGAAAAGGCCAGCAGCATGAATGGGACGATGGAGTGTGTTGTTCCATCGCTCATCAATGACCTTCCATAGAAGGAGTTGTCTCTGGAACCCATCATCTCCCTTGTCATCATAGTAGGACCGAATGGCTTCTTTGGCCCTATCCATGGCTTCATACAAATAGCCCATTGCGGGCTTCTCACCATCTACCAACCGAAGAACCTTTACCAAAGGTTCTGTGACAGCGCACACCTCCTGCACTCCCGCCCAGAAGTCTTCTTGGTATGAAACAAGTCTGCAGACGGCCTCTCCTTCTGGTTTGCGGCTCATTGGCGAAGAACGCCACTCCTCTGAAACAAACATTCTCTTCAAATCCCACATAGAATTCAAGAGGGATTGAAGAGATATGAAACTCGTCGCAAACCGTGTAATGGCGGGGCGCACCAACTCTTTGTTGTTGGTGCATTTTCTCATCAAGCTAAGCACAGATGTGTGATTGTAAATAAATTTTGTGATGGTTTTTGATGAGTCAACAGCCTCTTTGACAAAGGGAATTTTCCCTATGTCCTCTAACATCAAATCAATACAATGGGCAGCACAAGGTGTCCAAAATAAAGTAGGATGCCTGTCCATAAGCAATCTACCAGCAGCAACATAATTTGCAGCGTTGTCCGTTATGACTTGGACAACATTTTCTGCACCCACCTCCAAAATAAACACATCCAGCAAATCACATAAATTTTTTGCATCTTTGATTTGATGAGTTGCATCAACAGATTTGATAAACATAGTCCCCAAGGGACAACTAACCAAGAAGTTTATAAGGGTTCTCCCCTTTTGGTCAGTCCAACCATCTGACATAACAGTGCATCCTGTTTGTGCCCATGATGCCCTAAAATCCTCCAATCTTTGGGTGCAGTCACGCTTTTCATCTTGAAGAAGCCGGCCTCTGAAATCATGAAGAGAAGGGAGTTTGTACCCCGGGCCAACACTGGCAACAGCATCAAGAGTAGGTTGGAAAAATGGATTATTCCTTATAATGCTGAAAGGAATATCACTCCAGAGGAGAAATTTTGTCATCAACTTGTCAGCTTTTTCTTTTTCAGTTCTTTTCATCATTGAACCGATAGTTGGTTGTGAACCAGGTGTGGTTCGAGGAACAAAATATGATGATGCAGCAAACGGATTGACTGACGCTGCAGTAGAACCTGTGCCACTTGGCCCACTTCCTTCAACTGACCTTCTTAGTTGCCTTTTGAGTTCTTCTTTGGCGTCTCTAGTGTGCTCTAATTCTCCCAATGCTCTCATGGCTTTTTGGATAATTTCAGCATTTGTCTTTAGACAGGGCCCCACATCACGTCCAGGGATTTGTGCAAGGTGGAACTTCAACCTGTACACCCCCCCGAATATTTCCTTTCCACACAACTTGCAAATCAAGTTTTGTCTATCATTCGGAGTTTTAGGGTCACCATATTCCCAGAAAGGATCCAATTTCCTTGGCATGTTTGTTTTTGAATTTTGAATTTGCAAACCTATGGAAAAATAAGGATTAGGAAATAGGAATTTAGGATTACATAAATGATAATAGTAAATAGTAAATACAAATTACAATTTAGCATTTGCAAAATTACAAGCTAATTATTTCCAAAATCCCAATTTGAATTTCTAAACCCAAAAAACAATGAAAAATCAAAAAAAATAAACAATGTTTAAAGAAAATGAGAAAATAAAAATCAAAAATTGGTTCTCATAGTCATAACAAATAACCCATCCCAAATCAATGAAAAATTTCTAAAAATTCTTTAAAAACAATGAAAAACAAAGTTTTTAGAGAACCAAAACAAAAAAAAATTAATCTACATACCTGGTTTATGGACAAATTCGCGATCTTGGCTTGGATTCCTCCTAAAATCGGCTCCCACAAGCGACGGCAACCCTCTCCCTCCCTTCTTCTCCTTCTCCTCCTTCTCCTCCGCGGCGGACTGCTGAATGAATAAACAAAAAATCGATTTTACATATAAAACCCCCGCTGCCCGCGCCTCCCGCGATTTTTTCCTTAAAAATCGCGATTTTTTCGATAAAAATCGTTAAAAAAAATTTCCGCCGATTTTTTGGATAAAAATCGCGATTTGAATCGGCATTTTGAAAAAATCGCGATTTTCCGATTTTATCGCGATTAAATCGCGATGTGTGCAACACTGCATTTTACAATGTGCCCATAGGGCCTTCAATATATGACAATGACTTTTATACCTAGGACAAGCCCTAGAAGCACTCAATGGGTGCTTGACCTATAAAATAAAAGAACTTGAGCATGAAACTCATGCTCCAATAATAATAATAATTTCTTTTTCATTTTATATTTACAAGCATACATTTCATACTTATGAAGACCGAACCTAGTTACACATTTTTCGACACTCCCTCTTAACTAGGGAGGTATTCATAAGAGGTACATGGTTATTCTCAATCTGAAGAGATCTCATAAGAAACGTCGGATCGGTAACCCATCTGTCTAGCATCATATTAACCAGCGTTGTCACATAGCAAGGCCTTAACTAATAGCTCTATCTCTCCACAAGATCAGAGCACAATGTTGGCGAAACAAATGATGTATAGACACCATCATCATTGTCCCCCAAGGTACAAACCCCACCCGGGTGTTCATAGAGTATGACCTCCCATTGGACTATTCTTATCTTGGGTAGCTAATCCTCAAAGAATATCGGTCCACAACTACTCTTGTCTTGAATGCCCTACCACATTCTCAAAGAGTATCAAATGCCAGATGGTTACCCAATCCTCCATTCTTTCTTCCCAAGTGAAGACAAGAATGTAGTGTCTATCTCTCCCTCTCAATTAGGGAGGACAAATCCACCAAACCAAGCTTGTCCCTTAAGTATACAAGCTTCTTGTTCAGAAGTGATTTCATCAATATGTCAACTACTTGTTCATCAATGGAGATATACCATAGCTACAACACACCATTTTGTACTAGCTCTCGAATATTGTGATACTTGTTTTTGATGTGATTTGTCTTTCCATGGAACATTGGATCCTCAGGCAAACGAATACAATTGGTGCTATCACAAAGTATAATTGTATGGCTCATCGGTCCTTCAAACAAGTCGGATAACAGCTTCCTTAACCATACTACTTCTCTACTTACTTCACATGCTGCAAACATATTTAGCCTCAGCACTACTCAAAGCAATAGTGTCTTTCTTTATGCTCATCCATGAGACCATGGAGGATCCTAAATTGAAACATCCTCCCATTGTGCTTCTTCCATCCTGTTCACTGCCTCCCCAGTCGAAATCTGTATAACCACTCACTTGGACATCATTCCTTTTATCATATTTCAGACAATAGTTGATGGTTCCTCGCAAATATCTCAAAATATGCTTTGCTGCTATCCAATGATCATGCTTTGGCTCCACTTGGAATTGACTGAGTACATTTACTGCAAAATATATGTCTAGTCTAGTATTCACCAAGTACATCAATGAGCCAACAAGTTGTCTATACCTAGAAGGATCCATAGGGCTTGATTCGGAACTCCTCAGTCTCTTCAAGTTTGTGATCATCAGAGTGGTCATAGGTTTATAGTCCATCATGTCGAACTTCTTTAGAATCTCGATCACATACTTTCCTTGACCCAAATAGATTTCATTCGGTCCTTGCCAGAATTCTAGTCCCAAATAGTAATGCATCAGCCCAAGATCCTTCATGTCAAATTTTGCTGCCAGTTGCTTCTTACATTCTTCAATTCGACCTTCTACACCTGTCAAGAGAAGATCATCTACATACAGAAGAATAATTACAGGTTCATTGTTTACAACCTTAATATAAAGGTTCGAGTCAGCAGAACTTTTTGTGAAGCCTATTCTCTATAGGTATGCATCCATTCTAGCATACCATGCCCTTGGTGCTTGCTTGAGGCCATATAATGCTTTCTTCAATCTGCAAACATATGCATTCCTATCTTTGACTTTGAATCCCAAGGGTTGTTCTATATAGACTTCTTCATCTATAGTGCCATTCAGAAATGCAGTGTTGACATCCATTTGGTGGATGTTCCATCCCATCGACGCTGCGACAGAAACTAATGATCGAATCGTTGTACATCTTGTTGTTGGAGCAAATGTTTCTTCACAGTCGATGCCTTCAAGTTGAGAGAACCCTCTAACCACAAATCTTGTTTTATACGTATCTATACTTCCATCAGCTGCATGCTTGATCTTATAGATCCACTTCGAAGTAACCACAGATTTGTCTTTAGGCCTAAGTACGATCTCCCAAGCTCCATTCTTCATTATAGATTGATACTCTTCATTCATGGCATCCTTCCATTCTCGATGTTCTACAGCCTCTTCAAAGGTGGATGGTTCTACTTCTATTAATTTGTCATGTATGCAACATACCCAGAATATTTCTTGGGTCTCTTACTTTCTCTAAATGATCCTTGTGCTGCCCCATGACCTTCTACATCAAGTAGTTTGGATTTTAACCAATTAAGTATTTTCCTTGTATCAGGAATGACCACGAGTTGAACAGATTCACTTGCCCCTTCTTCTTCATGGTGTGATCCTTCTCCTTCCTTGTCAACTTCCTCCTCAAATATCAGAAGTTCTTTTTCATCAGAATCAACGGAAAGTTCTTTTGACTTCTTGAATGCTATACTCTCATCAAGTATGACATCATGACTAACTTCAATGTGATGTCCATCTTTCATATAGATTCTATAGGCCTTTGATGAATTACTATACCCAACAAATATTCCCTTCATACCAGAAGGATCCAGCGTCTTTCTTTTGTCCTTTGGTATATGAATATACACAGGACACCCAAAGAATTGGAGATGATCTACAAATGGCTTCTTCCCAGTGAACACTTCTTCTGGAGTCTTGTTATCTAGAGATCTATGAGGACATCAATTTTGAATCTAGACCGTTGTCATTGTTGCCTCTCCCACAGAAACTTAGGTAGATATTGATCATGTAACATTGCTTTTAGACTTTCTTCAATGGATCTATTCTTTCCTTCTGCGACCCCATTTTGTTCGAGATTGTATGGGACTATCAGCTCCCTCTTAATCCCAGACTCCTTACAGAATGCTATAATCTCTTTGGATGTATATTCTCCTCCATTATCATATCTCAGTATCTTGATTCCTGTTTCTATAAGGTTTTCTACTTCAGCCTTGAATTCTTGAAATTTTATAAATACTTCATCCTTGGTTTTCATTAAGTAAACCCAGGTTTTTCTTGAATGATCATCTATGAATGTGACAAAGTATAGATGGCCTCCAAGTGATTTTCGAGTCAAAGGGCCACACACATCAGAGAGAATGAGATCCAAGATTTCTTTTGACCGCCAAGCACTGCTTCCAAATGGTCTCTTTGTATTCTTGCCCAATGCACATCCCTTGCAAACACCTTCATGATCCTCTTTCAAATTCGGTATTCCATCTACTATGGGATTTAAAGTTGGAAGTATTTTGAAATGTAGATGACCAAACCTTCGATGCCAAAGTTCACATGGACTAATCTCACTGTGAACTAGGGCTTGGTTTAGATGAGATATTAACCTGTAAAGCCTTCCTTCTCGAATACCAATAACTTTAGCTTGATATATGCTTGAGTCTTTCCCCAAACAACTACTTTTCCATCAACGAAGGCTACTCTATCTCCTTTATCTTCTAAACTTGAAATAGAAAGTAAATTTTTGTGCAAACCTGAAACAAATAGAATGTTGTTAAGGTGGATGTTGCTTCCATCCTTGAGTTTTATGGAAATTGATCCAATGCCCTTCACCAGATAGTTTTTGTTGCCACCAAAATCCACAGAGTAAGCGGATTTTCGATAAGGCCTTCAAATGGTTGGAGTGACCAGTCATGTGCCTTGATGCACCACTATCAATTACCTAGATGTCTTTGTCTTGGAATGTACCAGAGAGAGCCGAGAAGAGACCTTCATCTCTTTCATTGATTGATGCTTTCTTTGGAGAGAATATGAACCTCAAGGCTTCCTTAGTACCTTTCTTGAGATGGCTTGCAATTTTCTTGATGAACTTCTTCATTGTAGAGGAGATCTTCATGATGCCCTTAGAAAACCAAAGCTCTAATTCCATGTTGAGAATTCAATTGGGCAATGAATATGTTAATTCTCTTAACTTGATAACTGTTTATGTTACCTTTTACTTATTAGCTTTGTTCGTTATTATTCCAATGTACAATACATCAAACAGCTACCAAAACAGTGAGAACAGTGACACAGTATATAGGCTACAAGCCAGAGCCAAAACCCCTCCTCTTGAGGGGAAAACCCGTAAATCTCTTTTTTATCTTTTAGATCTTTCAATTGACGAATACCATGACCTAGACTCAAACAAATACCCTCCAAGATCAAGTCTACCACAGCCTCCTGCTGCAATATCTTTGACCTCCCAGTAGACCCGAAATTATGCTCACTAGCAACTAATGCAACTACTGTTGCTTCTCTAGGAGACTTCGATCTCCCTCTAATAGCCTTCCTCTTGACTTTGCTTGCCTTGACTTGAGACCTAGGTCTAGTAAGATGCCCGAAGAGACCTCTACTTGCCTTTCCTTCTCTTCTGCTTCCAAAATCAAACCCCGGAAGATCCAGCACAGAAACCCTAACTTCGATCTTCCAGAAGAATAGATAAGGCCCAGAAACACTTTGACTTCTTCGACTTCTACTTCACACTTCTTTCTTCGATTTCTCCTCCTACTTCTTCGCATGAGATATAAGAGAGTGAATGATCCAAATGAAGGATGAGTTCCTCTTATATATAGGCTTCTTCAAGGTTGGACGTGGCTCTTCATGTAGGTCGACTCGACAGCTCATTAGGCCAACTTGATCTTGGAGGTATTTTGACACTTTAAAGACGAATAAATTTTTCTTTACATTTTACAATGTGCCCATAGAGTCTTCAATATATGACAATGACTCTTATACCTAGGACAAACCCTAGAAGCACTCAATGGGTGCTTGACCTATAAAATAAAAGAACTTTAGCATGAAAGCCATGCTCCAATAATAATAATAATAATTTCTTTTTCATTTTATATTTACAAGCATACATTTAATACTTATGAAGACCGAACCTAGTTATACATTTTTCAACACTGCACTCACCTTATTGGCATGAAATAGTTGTTTCCATCAATGATGCCCCTAAAGGATACAAAAGCCATGGTTATGACAAAGCTAGAATCGTGGGACTTGATTAGGAAATAGCCAAAATAAAAAATGCTTTGGGTAAATTCACAAATACTTGGAATGAATATGGGATATCCATTGTATCTGATGGTTGGACAATTATAAAAGGAAAACCATTGATAAGTGTTATTGGTGTGTCTGCTACTAGTGCAGTCTTCTATTCATCTCATAACTCCTCAAATAAGTTCAAGTCTGGCATCAACATCACAAAACCATTAATTCAAACAATTGAAAGTATTGGGCCATACAATGACATCCAAGTCATTACTAATAATGCTTCTAATTGTAAGGCAACAAGAGCAATCATTGAGGATAGATACCCCAACATAATTTGGTTTGGGTGTTTGGTTCACACGATGAACCTTTCGATGCATGACATTATTAAGATAAATGAACCTGAACACAAATGGATTGGTTCACTTTACAGGAAAGGAAAGTATATGATAGATTTATTACCAATCATAGCAATTCTCATGGCCTTTTCTACAATCACTCAAGGTTGGAGCTACTAAAGATTTCAAAGACCATATTTGCTAGCTATTGTCTCACCTTTAGCCGCCTTTTGAAGGTAAGAGAGGCATTGGCTAGCATGCTATCAAGTGAATCACAGCAGGTATTAAAGGACAGGGTTGCAACCACATCTGATAGGAAATATTTTCAAGAGGTGGAGGACATTGTTCTTGATTGTCAATTTTGGGCAAGTGTGAAGAATGTTTTGCAGTTCACCAAGCCCATTTATAACCAATGTCGCAGGGTTCGCCGAATTTGAACCCATTTATAACCAATGTCGCAGGGTTCGCCGAATTTGAACCTTCAGGTTCGAAATTCGGCGAACCAAAAAAAAAATCAAGTTCAAGTTCGGCGAACCTGATAGTCGAACCTCAACGAATTCGAACCTGAAGGCAAACCTAAAGACGAACCTGAAGCCGAATTTCATTATTTTTTTAAACTTTTTGGGGTTCGAGGTTAGATTTCGGGCAGTTTTTGTCCATTTTTTTAAGGTTTATGAGAAAAACCATGGTCAGCACATGGTTTTCTCTTGTTCTGCTTCCTGCCAATTATTTTCCCACGGTGGCCACTGGTTTGGCTTTATTTACCATGGTTATCCATAGATTTTCACAAGCCAACTTTAGTCTAAGTGTACTCGCTCTATTGTGCTCAGTGTTGTCACTGCGTGTTGTATTCTCTGCAATTTCCTGAATTCAATTTCTAAACGTTGCTTGTCCACGCCGCTTGGACCGTGAAGTTAATAATGGTCGTGATTTGTGGCTTGTGGGTGCTCATTGCTACTCATATAGTTTTATTGATTGATTTTGATTTTTTATTATTTTATGTCATATACATATATATATATATATTGAAAAATATGTATAGTCGAATTTAATGTCGAACCTCATACGAACCTCATCAGAAAATTCGAATTCGAATCGAACTTAATTGTTTGCGCACTCGAATTTGACCCTGAACCATGTGACATAGTTTATAACATGATTCGTTTTGCAGATACAGATGTGCTAGTGATTGGGAAGGTGTATGAGCAGATTGATAGCATGCTAGAGAAAATCAAAGATATTGTTCAGCTGAAAGATCCCATCTTGTATGATCATATTTACAAACATGTGTTCAAAAGGTGGATAATCTTAATGTTCCACTCCATGCCTTGGCATATGTCTGTACGCCAAAATACTACTCTCCATCTTGGTTGGCCAAACGTGCACCTGGGGGTGGGGTTAGGAGGAAACGCCATTAAGATTCAACGGTACAAAATGGGTACATGCTAGCATTAGACAAGTTGGTCCCTGACAGGGAAAAGTGTTCTAGATTACATGGAGAAATAAGAAAATTCTTCGATGACACTGGATTGTTTGGTTCTTTGCATGCAATCAATGATACAGATAGATTGGATCTTATTGAATGGTGGAACATGTATGGCTCCAGGGGATCTTTGGTGAAATTGGTAATTAAAGTGCAGAGAAGTGTTGGAGCACCTATAGCTTCATCCACAATGTCAAAAGAAACTGCCTCAATGAAAACCTGTCAAAAAGCTTGGTTTATGTACACTACAACTTGAAGTTGATGACACATTATTGTGTCTAGGCTCGATTTGATAGAGCATATATCACTTGGGACAACAACCTGGAGTAGGATAATTTGGAGGGTGGAGCCTTACATTTAGAACAATTGGAAGCAGAACTTTTAGACGATGAGGATGAAGCAGCATCAACAGTAATGCCACCCCCATCATCCACTAGTAGAGCTCAAGTTGCACCAGCTTTGCCGCCACCTCCATCTACAACATTGTGTGGAGATCATTTGCCTTCTAGTTTTGGACATGGTTCATGGCCATTGTAGAATTAAACTATGCGTAAGGAGACTCCCATTGTTCATAGATCACGAGAAAAGAAATTAGAAGTTTCACGTGGCAAGAAGAAATTTTAGTAGATAGTAGATTTACTTGTCATTTTTAGTTTCTACTTTCTAGTACTTTTAATAACTATTGACTCTTTCATATTTATTATGGTATTTTTTGTAAACAATATATGACAATTTAAGTTTGAAGTTTGAAATTGGCAATTATAACTCGTTGGTAATGAATTATGAATATGATGCTTCTTGAAATGTTTCATTTAATGTTTGATATTCTTTGTTATAGTTTGGTAATGGTTACAAGTACAACTTTAGTGATGACAAATGTTATATATTGAATTTTGAAACTTTAAGGTTGATGAGAATCGAGATGTTGTAACTTGTGGACCTATGGTTGATGAAGATTTTAACTACTATATTATTGATGTTATATGGTTTAATCCATGTTTTTATGCTTGTTATATCTAATTCATCATTCTACATGCTTTTGTTGGCATATACGCATCAAAATATCTAAGATATACATTATATAAAAAAATGCTCCCAAAATTGCTCCAGACCCAGAAACTTCTGAAAATTGTCGCTCTCGCTTCCAAGCAGCATACGGCTGCACTCTCCATAGAACATTATGAACGTTTGCATTAGCACTTCACAATGTAGATCATGACAAGGACCTTTGCACTCCCTCCTCTACTTCTAACTCTATCTCTATATCTAATATTGAGTACTGTTTCTTCTCTTTCTAGGATTCACTTTCTTGGTTCACCCTTTTGATGTAGTTTTCTTATCTTTCATATGTATATTTTCATCTTTTAGCATTTTGAAAATATCTTGGCGCTCCATAGGCTGATGCTAATTGGATCTATCAACTAAACGTGCTAATCTATTCTTTGGTCATTGGTGAACATTAACAAAATTATCTTATCTACTAAATAGACATACTGATGTTAATAAATTTCAAGTTCAACCTTTTAATAAGGATATAAATACATGGCCTGTGCCCACACACTTATACATAGACAAAGTCATTCACACAAATACCCAACACATAATTTCCTGTTCTAGCAAAATGCAATGCCAGTATCATAGAAGCATAAAGAACACAAGCAAGATGGAGAGGAAGAGTAACCTTGCATGGAAGTCAAAAGGAATAGGACACCAACCAATAACACGAATGTCCTTGGGAAGAGCTCTGTTCAATACTCTGACATAATCTATTTCCGTTTCATCTGCAACAGCAAAATAAGCACATAACATCAGAAATCCATTGTGTCAAATGACCCAATACAATCCATTAGCCACCATTCCAAATCACTGATACTGTTCAAATACTATGGACCCTACTTAAATATCCAAAAACCAAGCAGAATGTTGATGGTAAAGAATCTATTTGCTTCACTCAAGCAGTCTAGTAGGATGGATAATTACCACTATCCCTGTAGTGATTAAGCAGGTGCATCTGTTGTTGGAGGGGCAAACAGCAAGTTCCAATATTCAACATTACAAAATCAAATTCTGTATTCTGTGAACTTTAGTGTTAGTGTTAAGTGGCATGAAACAGGAGTCATCACCATAAATAACAATCAAGGTTTCTATGGTAGGAGGTTAAACCACTGTAGCAGGCTTGTCGACACTCTTAATAATGTATGCAAGAAATGACGTAAATGAGAGAGTGACATGTAAGTCTGCAGCAACATTAATCAACATAGTTTCATATTCTCTTCTCTCATATTTATTATGAATGTCTATGCTTGCTTCAAAACTAACTTGGTATCAGATCATGGAACGTTAACATAAACCATTTGTGAACTTTTCTTAAAGTTAGACTTAGGAAAAAGTAAAAATTCCCAAGTTAACTTATGATTTAATCTCAATCATTGATCACAATTTAATCTGAGCCATTGAAAAGAAGATTAGGGTTGAAGTCAAAATTATAAGAGGAGAGTGAGAGCACAAGCAGGTGTGAGAGTGCAACTAAGGAAGAGTGAGGGTTTCAGCAGATCGCAGAACTCAGCATCCAAGCAAAATAAATCGAGTGAGGGCCAAGCCTTTACAGCCCAGCGCAGAGATCTATTCGCATGTATGGATCGAATTGTTGGTCTGCACAGGAATTTCGCAAATCCAATGCACAGGAAGGGATCGATTTAGCTGGAGAGTAGACAAGTATTTTTCTTGTGATAAACTTGGAAGTTTCTCCCTTGTTGTAATTCTTAGAAGCAAACCTTTTGCTGCATAAAAATAATAAAATACACACAAGCTTGAAGGATTTCCTCAGAGTTGGGTTTTTCTGGGTATATCTTGTGTTTTATGGTTGATGTGTTTGTCTTCTGAATTTTTCCATTGTGCATGTTAGAAAACTCAGTATGTTTGATATAAGTTTCCAAAATATCAGTTGTTTACAATTCTGGGTTTTTACACTTAGAAAATTACGAATCTATTTACTAGGTTTTATGGAATTCTAACATGGTATCAGAGCTTTGTTTGTGATTGAAGAACAAGCACAAATTTTATCTTCGAGCGCAGTTTCTGTAATTCAGAGTGAGCAAGTTATCAAATTGTAGAACCCTAATGGTGCAATTTAACCAGAGAGATTATTACAAAATGTAAAGCCCTAAATCTAGTCATTACATACATCAATATATTGCAAAGCCCTAAATCTAATCATTGCATACATCAATTTACTGTAACGCCCTAAATTTAATCATTCATACAGAACTGAAGCCCTAAACTTTAAGAAGCATCCAGACATTCTTAATTTCAGCAAAACATCAGCAAGTACTTACCTGTAATTTCGATTGGGGTTGTTCCTGAACTTGATGAAATTGAAATTTTGTTTGATAGTGTTTCTGATAGTTGTTGGTCTCGCTTCTGTTACCAAAATGATCAAAACCTCCCAGCAAAACTGGGCACAATCTCGGTACCCAGCTCCAAAGTACTTCACAATTGAAGTACTTTACCCCCGTGCCCAAAAACCCAAGAACAATTAAGGCTTCAATCTCCTTCTCTGTTTGTGGCTCTCTGCAGTAATTTTACTCATTCCTACAAGGTCCTCCCCCTTCTCCCAGTCATATCCCTTTCCTTTTATATTTCTCCAAATCACCATCTTTCTCCTCTTTTCCGTCTCTGTGTCTTTGTCCTGGTTGCGTGGAGCTCTACATGCTTATAGATTTGATTGAACCTTTTATATTTGATTGAGCCTTTATATAGATTTGATTGAGTAGATTTACTCTTTTCTTTAGGGTAGGCTACGTAGGTTTTATTTGTATTTAATATTAACTTTATTTAAATATTTAATTAATTTAATTTACTTTATAATTTTAATTAAATTATATTATTATTTTATTTATCTAAACAAATATAGTTTGTAACTTAAATTATATTTTCTTTTGATTAAGGATTTATCATATATGTGCATATAGTGGTGATATACATATCAAGTACCCAACTTGATATATTTATTATATTTCGATAAGTTAGAAATTTACTTCGATGATTGATTTATTTACTTAAGCTTAGATATTTTCCAATATTAGTCGGTATGTATACTATTGCAATACATGTGGGTCATGCATTTGAGCTATCACATGGGTGGCTCGTATGCATGCTAATATTCACATTTTATCTGTAATTGTAGGTGGGTCATTACATACACCCTTCCTTCCAAAAACTTCGTCCCAAAGTTAGGGTTTATCAATAATTATTTAGTGATTAATATAATCACTTAAGAATTGTGTTTCAAAAATTGAATTTCTTTTTTTAACACGAGGGACCTTTAAAATTTGTGTTTTGAATATTTTAAAATTTTATAACTATAATAGTCATGTCTTGTCTCTGTTAGGTGCTCGAGCTATTCTAGAATCATCCTATCCTTACTAATCTCTTACACGGCCATCCTATCCGTCATCTATTGGAGTATGCCATGGCGTCAGCAATACTGACCTAACCATTCATAGACCCTAAGAATGATAACGTCGACTATATCGACCTGATTCCTCAGTAAGCATTCGACAGTCATCATCACACGTCTAAGGGAGCGTGACTCACACAGTCCTCCCATGACTCCAGGTTTTGGAGGATAACAGTAGGCAACACCTCCACCCCTCCCAATAGGACCAAGGTCAACACCTCATCATGGAACCTTATTGAACCTTAATTGTTCTTGGAGATTTTGTCATCATGTGGTCATTTTGGTAACAATGTTATTTGCGACGTAAACACTTGTCCATACATTATAACATATACATCAATATATTCAAAATAAATTGTATTTAAATAACATTTTTTGTGTATTTCACATATATTGTTATTTATGATATAGATCTTTGTGTTCACATAACATACTCCACGATATTCAGCCGATATATTTGTAAGTTAGCTTTCATATTACATGTAGTCATTCTTTTATTTTTTTCTCATCAATTATGTCAATATGCAGAAATTAAATAAAATTATATATATCTTTATCCATAACATAATTCATGATTTAGATTTCATAGCCAGATTGATCAAATACTAAATTTCATATTGGTATCCATATTTCAACAATGTTAATTAAATAACATATTTCTCATTGGTATCCACGTACCAACATAGTTAAGCAAATAACATATATTATGTACTGACATAATAAAATTTCATTTTTACATGTGATAATCCAAAATAATAGTCTTAAGTATCCAACTCAAAATAAAGTAAATATATACAAAATAAGGTTTTAAGTTCCTCAAAGTCAACACAAGTTGGGGTATTTTTGACATATGATCTCTATATCTTCCCAAGTAGCCGATCTAGGGCTATACTTGTCCCACTGGACCTTAACTTGGTCTACTAGGCGATTCCTGAGCTGTCGAACCCTACGTTCCAGTATACGTAATGGTTTGACCGAAATGGTTCCCTCATCTGATACCTGCAGTTCCTTCCATTGAAGGTTATGAGATTTATCAGCTATGTAATGTCTTAATTACAGATACAGGAAATACATTATGAACTTTATGCAAGTGATGTGACAGCGCAAAGCGATACGCAACAAGTCCAACTTTTTCCAAGACTTTGAATGGCCCAATAAATCGGGGTGACAACTTCGTCCGTTTTCTGAATTGGGTAGTGCCTTTTTTTTGGTCTGATGCGGACGAAAACTTGATCTCCTACTTCATAATTCCTATATGTCCGATGAACATCAGCATAACTCTTTTGTCTATCTTGTGCCTCTTTCAATCGTTGCCTAATTTGTTTCACCTGTTCTTCCATCTCTTGTATTAATTCCAGTCCCACTATTACCTAATCTTCTAACCTATCCCAACTTAACGGTGTTCTGCAAGGTATGTCGTACAAAGCTTCAAATGCAGGCATCCTGATTGAACTGTGCTAACTGTTATTGTATGTAAATTCAACTAAGGGTAAGTACTTTTCCCAGTGTGTCTGTTAGTCCCTTTTCCACACCTTGGGTCGACCCTGGAAGGATGCCCTAAAGGTTGATGTAGCTAAAAAGAAAGATAAAAGCATAATATTGCCGCATACAACAGGAAATGTACCACAAAATGCAAAAGATGGTTGGGAAAAAAAGAATTTAGCACGTGGCCAAAAGCCAAACATGAGCTCTACCCCCTATCATTATGGCCATCGCCCTAGTTCCTAGGGCCCCTATGATTGCCCCTTGCATCATTAAGGAACCCATGATTGTCCCAACCCCTAGTGGCCCATTAACTACCCCACCTTAAGGGAATATTCACTGCTACATTTGACACATCATGCTCTCATCCCCTTGAGCCTTGAGCAGTAAAATCAAGAAAATCAATAAAAGGCAAAAAGAATATGACGAAGGGTTGAACAACAAAAGTCAGGGTAACTCATGAACCACGATTGCTCCCTCCTGCATTCATACATCCAAGGTGTGGACCTCCTTCATTATAGCTACACTTGTACCATGCCATGTGGCTTGGAGCCTCCCTTTTTCCCCCGCTCCATGCCATCATCATTTCACATGACACTTGCCATTTGATGGTTGTACCATGGACCTGTCACTCCTTTAGAAGTTGAAAGTTGAAACCACCTAAGAGGGTCCTTCATTAACCTCTCTTGTCGAGAAAGGTGACATTAGTATATGTTCAAAGCCCATTTGAAAGGGCATGACACTATAAAGTACCCACTTCTACCTTTGATTAGCAAGCTTATTTACTCAATTGCACTAATGATTAATTGTATTGGAAGGTGAGGAGATGCATTGGATCTTAAAGAGGATTGCAGGTGGGTCTTCATCTTGGACTTGGTCTCCCTATATGGGATCCAAGACCTTCAGAGAGTTATAATGGCACTTGTAGGCTGAGCGTTTAAAGCTATGGGACTCCAACCATCCAGAGCATTGACTGCCACAGCATGGGCTTTTTCAACACCACCACATTGCTTGCTCGTGCCCCAGTTATACAGATATGATGATGCACTTGGACCACGTTGCCCAGCCGGCTACACATTGCACCCGACACTTGGCAATTGATCTAGGGCCCAGAGGAGGTTTTGTCTCTTCCGGGGAGACATGGGAGGGCATGTGTCATCTTCTAGCCCTCATTGATGGAGCATCAACTTGATCTTGAGCCATTTGGAGACCCATGAGACCCATGTGGAGCCCACGAAACCCAAATTGGGGTTTCGAGATGTTTTTGAGCTATCATGGTTGGCTTGTAACCATGGGTGGGTTACTTAGCATTTTAGGCATATGAGGGCTTCATTTTGATATTTTGACATTTTAGAACTTGCATAAATTAGAGAAGGTCTCATTCTCTCAAAACATCACACTTTGGATATTCGGCTACCTCATTAGAGGATTTTCAGCCTGCACTTTTGTGGAGCGATTTGGGCTAATGCATTTTGATGTTTGGAAAAGTTTGTTTTCTCTCTTGGAGCTTCTCTTTAGCATTCTTGTGGATGGATATACTCTTGATTGTCTTTTAAGTGTCTTTTAAAGCTATATTTTTTCATTAATGAATGTCTAATGCATGGAATTGTTGTCTTTGGTTATTATTGTGCCCTAATTCAAGATCAATTGTGTAAAGCCATGATACTATTGGAGAATTTTTGCATGTGTTACTCATAAGATGATGAATGAATGAATGTTCCTAGAGGATAATTTGCATTTGCATCCTTGAAAATTCATAACAATTGCCATCAAAGTGTAAAAGTCTAAAGTTGTCGTGTAGTTGCACCCATAGATAGTGAAGTTGCTTCTTTAGGCCTCCTTGAAGAGCAAAGTTACCACATCAAGATCATTTTTTACTCTAATCCTTCCAATTGCTTGGCATTGGTCCTAGATCCTTGGTGATCACCCTCATCTCAATGAATCATCTTTCTCTTCACCTTTTTCTTCCATCTTTTCTTCGTCCCTTTAAGGATAAGGGGGGCTCCTTAGGGCTTGGTGAAAAATTCTTTAGAGAAGAGCTTTTGCAAAATCGTTTGCACAAGCTTCTGGTTTGGTGTCTCCTCTAACTCTCCTCCGGATTTGAGGCAATTATCATGGTGGAACTTCAAAATAATTGATGCCCTAGCCATCACACCAAGTGGGAGCCCTAGGTACTATACTTCAACTTGGGGATTCTTTGAAGGCTTGAGCTTTAGTACTTGTTGAAGTATATTAATCATAGCCTTTTCTCTTGTCTACCCTGACCTTGGATGAACTTTTATCTCACAAAATACTTCAACCCTAGGCCTCAGGTAGATTTCCTTTCAAGAGGTTTTTCTTGGAAAGTCATCCTAGCATCTACCAAAGCTCATACTTTCATTGAACCTTTCCATTGAGTGAGCCTCCTTGCCTCACTTAAAACCTATCCTAGGAACATCTATCACAAGTGAGGGATACTGAGACTCCTCCCGTCTGTGAAAATCCGAGAAGAGAAGGGGACATAGTCTATGGTGACAGTCAGCCTTTGTCCCAAGGTGTTGTTGTGCCTTCTAGCTTTAGCCTATTTACTAGGCCTGCTAGTTTGTGAAGTAACAGGTCACATTAAAAAAAACAAATTTTAAAAACCTTAAATCTAACCTATTGCCTCAAAATCTAGCAGGTCTTGTAGAGGGTTACCCTATAAGGCAAGCACTAGACCTAGTGACAACAATGAGGTAATGGCTACAATTGTACACAAGAATGCGACAACGCTCAGGGTAGGGGTTGTCATTCTGATTGCTACCCTCTCCATTTAAATTGTCTCCTAAATGCAGACCAAGGGGAGTAGTCCCTATGAATGAAAGGATGAACTACTCGTCAAAAACCAACAAGCAAAGGAGACACAACTGAATGGCCTAGGAACTTGGTTAAAATTAGATGGCAAGTATGATTATCAAGCACAAATTGATTAGATTTCCCAAGATTAAAGTTAGAGACCAATGCTTTAGGATTATTTACTTGCTTAAATTTTGATTCCAAGTTACTGGATGAACAGTTGTTGCAGGATGGAAATCTATCATAAATGAAGTGCAAGCCCTAGATCTAAGTGAAATTCAAGATCTTGGTAAATTTTAGTTAAATGCCCTATCTAAATGAGTCCTTACTCAATTGCTTCAAAATTAGTCTCAAATGTAGGTTGTAGAGAGAAGTACAAAGGAAGGAGGCTAAGGCCTCATTAAACGATACCTCTCGTGGAGTTCTAACCACCCAAGTGTGTTTGTTCCTACAAGGGATTGCCCGCAGGAGAACTGCAAGGTCACCTATGTTAACCACAAATGAAGGTCTAAACTTCGCAAGTTGGGTGAGAAAGATTGTCCTATCTTCTTACAACCAAGCTTATACTTGGAGCAGGGTTGCCGCATCGCCCCCCCCCCCCCCCCCCCCCCTTACGTCCCTGCTCTAAATTCATGATCCGAGCGGGAGTGGCTCAGGAGCATTTTCAGGAGCGTGCTCCCTGAAGAAAAAAAAACGCTCCCTGGTTTTTCGAGAGCGTTTAGTCTTTTTTGCAAAAAAAATATATATGTATAGTAATATTCCAAATGCAATTTTTTTCAAAGAAACAAATAAGTTTTGAGTGGGGCAGCCTAGTAATCAAGCCTATGGCCCTAGTATTGAGATGCAATTCATGGTAATTTTAAATTCTTAAAGTAAAAGTGACATTCTCCTTAATATTCATTTTCATCCTTTTACTTAAATTTTTAGCATTACCATGAAATGACTCAGACGTTTGAGAGTGATTCCGACCTCATTGGATTTCATATGGAGAAAGTAGAATTTTAGATTTCATTCAAAATCCAACAGATTTATTAGTTTTTCAAGATTTCAGGATTGGGGGGATTGCAATGTTTCCATTGGATTTTGTCATGTATTAGGGTATGGAACTCGTAATTAATCAACAGCACCAATACCTCTATGTACCTTGATGTTAGTGACATTGGTTGTCGAACTCCTCTATCATGACCCTCCTAAAAATGTACGCATCACTCAAACAAAATCTTGACTTGACATGCTATGCCTTTTTTATCTTATGTTAATGCTTAGAGGGTGATAATAATGACAAAGATCCCTATATAGATCCAGAGGTAATGACAAAGACACCTCTGGATAATAATGCTTAGAGGGTGATATTAATGACAAAGATCCTAATTTTCCAACAAGACTAAAAAGTTAGACATTTCTTGTGGCAGCAAGAGGCCCAAGCATTAACAATAGATAATAGATTTACTTGTCTTTTCTACTTTCTAGTAATTTTTATAACTATTGACTCTTTCATATTTATTATGATATCTTTTGTAAACAATACATGACAATTTAAGTTTGAAGTTTAAAGTTGGCAATTATAACTCATTAATAATGAATTATGTATATGATGCTTTGTGAAAGTTGAAAGGTGTTTCATTTCCTTTCATTTTATAACATTTCATTTCATGTTAGATATTATTTTTGTAATGGTTACACTTAGCTTACAAGTACAACTTCGGTGATCAATGATGATAAATGTTATATACTGAATTTTGAAAGCTTGAAACTTTAAGATTGATGAATCATGAGACTCAATATGTTGTATGTTACTATGTTACTAACTTGTGGATGTGGTTGATGAAGATTATAACTTCTAGATGATTGTTGTTATATGGTTCAATCTATGTTTTTTATATCTAATTCATCATTCTACATGCTTTTGTTGACATATATGCATCAAATATATATATATATATATATAAAACGCTCCCGGAATCGCTCCCAAACCGGGAGCTTCTGAAAATGTCGCTCCCGCTCCCGCTCCCAAGTAACCTTGGCTTGGAGGTATATTTTACAAATGCACTTCAAACTGAGAATGCAAGATATGAGTGATTACTTCAATGAGTTTATTAAGAGTGTCAAGTACTTCAACAAGATTAAAATGCTCACAATGATATTCAATACAACATGACGAGTAATTAAATGAAACACTTAGAGAGCAATTAGAGATTACCTCAATGAAGCAAGACTAGCAATTCCAATTATCCAAGATGCTTATTAAATTCTTCATATAAGATAATCCTTAGAGCAAAATAATAAGAGCAATGTATTCTTATGTTGCTTAACAATTAGATACAAGATCTTCCAATTAGATACAAAAGAGATATGCAATTCTTCTTAAGCACAAAGGAAAAATGAGATTGTTAACAGTGATTTTGAACGCAACCAACGCAAGTGAGATGCCAAAATGCAAGAGTGCAAGAGAAAAGATAATGAGATGAGAAGCTATCAACAAGATGCAACACTTATACCATTGATTCACCAATGCACCAGACATTCATAGATCAGCCACTTATTACTTTTAAATCAGTCCCGAATTTTCACTTGTTAATCTGCCAAATCAGTCTTTAGATGATCCCTTAGTGTATGAGACTTAATATAGGTGAAATTAGAGGGCTAAATACCAATAATTTCACTGCTGTAACAATTATATCAGACCTTACACCTTCAGATCGGATCTCTACAATTTAAAATCAGACCTCAAAAATTATATGACAACCACCATAAAACAACAAGATTGAAAGATCAAACCCTTATAATTGATTCTTGATGCCTTATATGAGTTATTATCTTAATGTGTGGGTTCTTAGGCTTATATTATGATTATTATGCCACTGTTATGTCAATGCATCAGATCTGATATTGTTAAAATTGGCAACTAGGGCCAAACTCCATGTGGGTCATCTTATTTATGGCAGCTGATATATTTCTTGGATTCCTCTCGTCGAGAGGTGTAGGATTGATCTAAAGATCATCCGATTTTGATGAGTATTCATGGAGATATGAATTTATTTGTGTTATGGGACAATTCGTCAAGGTTGGCTAACAACCAAATTGCCCCCACTTGTGCTCAACGTTTTAATATAAAAAGAGGTGGCTTGTTAGTCATTTGGACACACACTCTTCTTGTGATGCCTTCCTCTCCACTTGTCTTTGGGTTTTGGTGGGAGGAGAGATCCTAAGAATATACGCTGCTCTAAGAGGAGCTGCTCTAGATGCTGCCATGAGAAAGAAGAATCTACGCTGCCCTAAAGAAGATGCCCTGGCTCCTAATGCTGGCATGAAAATGAAGGCTTAATGCAGTCATGAAGATAGGCTTCTAATGCTGCCCTAATGAAGCTCTAACGCTGCCCTAATGAAGCCCTAGCATTGCCCTAATGAAGAAGCCTTAATGCTGCCCTAGCAGAAAGACCTGTCCGCAGTCAAGTAGAAGGTTTCTATGCCCAGCAAGCCGCAGTCCTAATGGGAGGACTATAGTCTTACCCTAGCCGTAGAAAATGACAAGATTTGGCCAGCCTAAAAGGTTCCTAATCTCAAAGTATGCCCTAGCCGCAGTAAGGAAGTGTCTTATCTGGCCTCTATCCCAGCCCTAGAGACAGTTCCCTAATCCGCAATTATGAGGGACACCTTCATGCTGGTATAAAGGAGTTCTAACACAGCATTCTAATCTGTTGTTTTGATGTGCCCTAATTTGCAGTTATGATGAAGCCCTATTTGCAGTATAGAAAGGTGGATTCTATTCACCATAAAAGGGACCCTAAATACGCAGTTTGGAAGGGCTTATATTTGTTGTCCCTAGCCACAGCAAAGTAGCCTAAGTTAAGGGTCTGTTCCTTCTTAGGAGGCCGAGTCAAAAGGAGCATTGGATCAACCTGCTGGGGTATCATTGTGCTTCAGGAAAACTGTGTTAGGCTGCAGGCCATAACATCACAGTCATATACCTTTTATGGGCATTCGAGGGCTCAGATGATAGTGATCTAAGGAGCTGTCAATAGATGGACAGTAATGATAGATGCAGCATGCTGAATATAGCACAGGTATGTTGGGTACAACACAGTGTAAATGGCAGCAGCATGATGATGATGTATTGCGGTATGCATTGAGTGCATAAAGGATACAGCATAGTGCAACTAGTAGGATGCAGCAGTATGATGATGAATGCTCCAGCATGATGGGCATAGTGATGAAGTGTAGCATATAGGTGACAGTAAGGATGGGTGCAGCATGGTGCAGTATGGTGCAGCACAATGGTACAGCATGGTATTGCAGCAGCTTGTTGATGATGTACAACATGATGATGAGGTACTGCTCTGTGATGGGAGCAGCACAGTGATGAGAGCAGCTTAGTGATTGGGTGCAGCACAGTGATGGGTGCAACATGGTGATGGAGTCACCTTGCAGGATCAGTTGAAGCAGTATGTCTTCACCAGAGTTTAGATCGGCTACCTCATGTGTTATCTTCATAAAGAAGATCTCTACTCTTATTTGACAAGTCAAAATGTTGACTTCTAATGTATATGTACCATCTCTCTCTCTGCTGAACTATTGAAGAACATAAGAAGAATTGACCAAGGGTTTCCCCACATTGGGGTTGGTCCCTAGCTGGCACCACATCTTGTGTCCTCTTGTCTTGGCTTGTTCTTCTACGATTTATGTTTATGTTCTATCTGCATTTTACTACTATGTCAAATGTGATTGCTAAACTAGAATTGATATTGAGCTAATATGGAAAATTGAAGTAGATTGTGCTAAGCATAGAACATACCTAAACTTAACAGGGAATGCAAGTCATCAAGGAAATGGCCGACTCTTCAAGAAAGCAAAGATCTCCAGGTATGAAGAATCAAATGTTGTTTCTGATAACTACTTCTCCTCCAAACTCTTTGGGAATCTGGCTTATTGATTGTAGTGCTTCAAGGCACTTCATCGGATAGAAGGAAGCTCTCTCTAATTTGATAGAGAAGGAAACAATTTGGGAAATTATTCTTGGAGACGATGCCACCTATCCCGGAAAGGGTGTAGGGAATGCTACCCTTCAATTGAATGAGGGTAGCACGATTCATTTACAAGAATCTCTTTATGTACCTAATCTCAAAAAGAACCTGGTGTCCATTTCGGCAATGGAAGTCAAAGGTTTCAAGGTGGCATTCATCGATGGAAAGGTACGTGTTTGAAAAAGGAATTTTCAAGATGCTTTTACTCTTGGGTTCAGGGTTGGCAATTTGTATCAAGTTGCAGGAAGTCCATTGGGGACCATGTCAGTTGACACATTTCTTCTATAGCACTGGAGGTCTGCTTATGATGGGGCCCTACCCAATGTGAGTCAGATGGTGACAAGGGATGCCTGAATTCATGAAGAGCATGTAGCTACATGTACGAGATGTAACAAAGGAAATATTACAAGGGAACCATTCCCCTCATGCAATAGCAAGACCACAAATGTGGAACAACCTAAGGGGTTTGAGATTCATGATTAGGAATCTCAAGTATGCAAGTGGAAGAAAGCTCTTTATGTTTTAGAGCAAACACCTCGGGTTTGATATGAGAGGATTGATAGTTGTCTGATGAAGCTGAGATTCACTAGGAGTGAAGCCGATCCAAACCATTGCTTGAAGGTTGTGGATGATAGACCTCTCATACTGGTACCTTAAAGGTTGTGGATGATAGACCTCTCATACTGGTACCTTATGAAGACGGCCTCTTTCTAACAGGTGCAGACCCTCTCATTTGCAAAAGTAAGAGGGAGTTGGATTCCGGATTTCGAATGGTGAACTACAAGCCCGTGACTACCTTGATGAAGCCTAACTTTAAGAAGTTATGCGGTAGTGATGTCAAGTCTGATTTGGGAAATGCTTCTGAGTTTCATAAACTCATACTAGCATTGATGTTCTTGGTGAACTCCCGTTTGGATATATGTTTTGCAATTAGCATGCTGAGCTCATATATGGTTGAGCTTCATTGGATTGGTGCCAAGAATCATTTGAGATATCTTCAGGACACAATCTCTCATACACTGTCGAAAATGTGAAGCTACATGATTATTCTGATGTTGATTAGGCAAGCAGTGTTGGTTCTCTTTAGGTTCTGCTTCGATATCCTGGATGAGCAGGAAGCAGAAGTCGGTTGCTTTGAGCACCAATGAGGCCGGATACATAGCAGTGAGTATGGCCTCCTGTGAAGCTATCTGGTTGTGGAAGCTCTTAAGTGAGTTGTTTGGACACGTGTTGGATATCACCGTGATCTTCTGTGACAACTAGAGGGGGATTCGATTGTTGAGGAATCCCATGTTCTATGATCACTCCAAGCATATAGACATCAAGTACCACTTTATTTGGTATATGGTACATCGAGGAGCAAGAAGGCTCCATCGCATTGGGATTGATGTGTAGGTTGCCGACATTCTGTTGAAGCCCCTGGGAAAGGTCAAATTCCTGACTTTCCGAGAATGACTAGGAGTCGTGGAGAGACTCTCTCCTAAGGGTCCTGTATGATATGGACATTGAGCTCTGGGAGCTGCAGGGGCTTGGGGGTACATCTTGGAGCGATGAGCAACCGTAGGGTGAGTGGTTCAACCTTCCCCTAGTGGTCTTCTATGTCGGCAGGATGAGTGGTTCATCCTTCTCCTGCCGAAACACAGTCATAGGGTGAGTGGTTCAGCCTTCCCCTAATGATTTGTTGTGTACAGGGTGAGTGGTTCAGCCTTCCCCTAGGATACCCCTAGTGACATGTAGGCAGGATGAGTGGTTCATCCCTCTCCTGCTGAGGCATCCTACCCATGTTGTCTGGGACTCATGGGAAGTACCTCTCATCTGGCCAATGAGAAGGGAAATGAGGATAGGGACCATAGTAGTACCGATGGACGCATCGTATATCTACTGTACTCCCGATGCTAGGATGATATTGATCTGGGATACATTGGAACTAACTTCGGGTCAATAAGAGTGATATAACTCACTCTCTTTTGGAACTGATTTCGGATCAGTAAGAGTGGTATGATACACTCTCTTTATTTGGAACTGATTTCGGATCAGTAAGAATGGTATGAGACACTCTCGTTTATATGGGACTGACTTCAGATCAGTAGAGGATGGTATGATACCTTCTCGATCACTTGTTCTTCTTCATAGTTCAACAGAGCAGTGCAGGGCACTGTTGGCAGACATAGTACAGTCTGGCAGATGGATTAGCAGATGGAGTTCTCCCTAGTTGAGAGGGAGTGTTAAAATTGGCAACTAGGGCCAAACTCCATGTGGGTCACCTTATGTATGGCAGATGATATTTTTCTTGGATTCCTCTCGTCGAGAGTTGTAGGATTGATCTAAAGAACATTCGATTCCGATAAGTATTCATGGAGATATGAATTTATTTGTGTTATGGAACAATTCGTCAAGGTCGGGCAGCAACCAAATTGCCCCCACTTGTGCTCAACGTTTTAGTATAAAAAGAGGTGGCTTGTAAGTCATTTGGACACACACTCTTCTTGTGATCTCTTCCTCTCCACTTGTCTTTGGGTTTTGGTGGGAGGAGAGATCCTAAGAATATACGATGCCCTAAGAGGAGATGCCCTAGATGCTGCCATAAGAAAGAAGGATCTACGCTGCCCTAAAGAAGATGCCCTAGCACCTAACATTGGCATGAAAATGAAGGCTTAACACAGTCATGAAGATGGGCTTCTAATGTTGCCCTAATGAAGCTCTAATGTTGCCCTAATGAAGCCCTAACGTTGCCCTAATGAAGAAGCCTTAACACTACCCTAACAGAAGGACCTATCCGCAGTCAAGTAGAAGGTTTCTACGCCCAGCAACCCGCAGTCCTAATGGGAGGACTATAGTCTTACGCTAGCCGCAGAAAATGATAAGATTCGACCAGCCTAAAAGGTTCCTAATCTGTTGTCTCAAAGTATGACCTAGCCGCAGTAAGGAAGTGTCTTATCTAGTCGTTATCCCAGCCCTCGACACAGTTCCCTAATCCGCAATTAAGGGGGACACCTTCACACTGGTATAAAGGAGTTCTAACACATTGCAAAACCATGTTTGCGGGGGAGCGCCCCCGCCTCTCGCTCCCACTCCCAATTCGCGCTCCAAGCGGGAGCGCCTCAGGAGTGCGCTCCCGAAAACGCTCCCGAGGAGGCAGCGTTTTCGTGAGCGCGCTCCCTAAAAAAAAAAGCTCCCCGCCTTTTCTGGAGCATTTAGCCTTTTTTGCAATTTTTTTTTGCAGTAATGTTCCAAATGCAATTTTTTTTCAAAGAAACAAATAAGTTTCAAGTGGGGTAGCCTAATGATAAAGCCTATGGCCCTAGTATTGATATGTGATTCATGGTAATGTTAAATTCTTAAAGTAAAAGTGACTTTTACTTAAATTTTTAACATTACCATGAAATGACTCAGGATGTTTGAGAGTGGTTTCGACCTCATTAGATTTCATATGGAGAAAGTAGAATTTTAGATTTCATTCAAAATCCAGCAGACTTATTAGTTTTTCAGGATTGAGGGATTGCAATGTTTCCATTGAATTTTGTCATATCTTAGGGTATGGAACTCGTATTTAATCAAGAACACCAATCCCTTTATGTACCTTGATGTTAGTGACAATGGTTGTCGAACTCCTCTATCATGACCCTCCTAAAAATGTACGCATCACTCAAACAAAATCTTGACTTGACATGCTATGTTTTTTCTATCTTATGTTAATGCTTAGAGGGTGATATTAATGACAAAGATCCCTATACAGATCCAAAGGTAATGACAAAGATACCTCTAGATATTAATGCTTAGAGGGCGATATTAATGACAAAGATCCTGATTGTCCAACAAGACTAAAAAATTAGACATCTCTCGTGGTGGCAAGAGGCCCAAGCATAAGCAATAGATAATAGATTTACTTGTCTTTTTTAGTTTCTTGTAGTTTTTGATGAAGATTATAACTTCTAGATGATTGTTGTTATATGGTTCAATCTATGTTTTTAATGTTTTTTATATCTAATTCATCATTCTACATGTTTTTGTTGACATATATTCATCAAAATATTAAAAAATATATATATTGTATAAAAAACGCTCTAGGATTCACTCCCAAACCAGAAGCTTCTGAAAATGTCGCTCCCGCTCCCAAGTAACCTTCTGCAAAACCTTAAATACAAAAAGAGTGAAGAGATCTCTACCTGAATGGTTCATGAGGCACAATACTTGCTAAGGTTTTGCAAATGGGGTAGCAAGCTAAGTGGGCTTGATTGTGGGGAAAACTCCATAGTTAAGCGTGCTTGAGCCAGAGGCGATCTGGGATGGGTGACCTCCCGAGAAGTTCTAGTTACTGGGTGCAAGCCCCGGAAGTGATGATTGACGCTATGTGATTCATTTCACTAGTTTCAATCCCACTTATTCACCCCTATGAGCATCACCCGATACAATGAGTGCTAAGTGGACTATTCAAAAATCATGAGAAATTAGTTAGTTACGACTACCTCTCATGGAAATGGTCATTGATGAATGACTTACTTAACGCAGTTGAATCCCCAAAAATGATATCTAACCAGCATGCTATCAAAACCTTCGAGAGATTTACCTGTACAAACACAACCCCAATCAATAATATATTTTCAAATGTACATAATCAAATACGAACTTTAGGGGTCTTTCAGACAAATAGATGTTGCTTCTCAACATAGTAGGACTATCAACTGAATCTTTGACAGAAGATTCCTCAATCATACACTTTCCTTTCCTACTTCAGATGTAGCAACAAGACCTTCAAAATGCATTCTCCAATCTAAACTATGTTATGTCCTCCCTCTCAACCAGGGAGATATCGAAGCTCCCTCTTAATCCCAGGGAGATCTCTTCTATCCAGGCTCCCTCTTAACCCAGGGAGATCAGCTTCTTCTTTTGATATTGAAGAATCTTTTGTGGCTTTCATTCATCTCATCAGATTTATCATTACCATCACCATTCACATCATGCTTATCTCATCAACTTTACTTTTACAAACATCTTCACCATTTTGAAGGTGATGTACCTACACAACTTAGATAGCAAGTACAACCAAAAGTTATAGAAGCATGAAGTTAGCCATATAATAATGGAAGTATTACACTTTACAAGCATAATCAACAAGAGACAACACTTCAACATCTTGCCCAGGATTTGTTATAAACCCTAAATCACATCCACAGGTCATCAAGATATCAAACTCATTATATCTAGGGTTTCAATATTCTTTTAATGATATGACACAATCTTTCATATAGCAAACCCTAGAAACAAATCAAATTAATGTATCTAACAATTTTCAAAATTCATATGTTAGATTCCTCACTAGGATTTCATACATATCCTAGATTTTATACATGAGCTCCAACAATCAAATCTAATCACAGCTTAATCAACATCATGACTAGCATCTACTAGGGTTTGTTGCAAACCCTAGATTTTCTTATTTACACAATCTCAACAATCACTATATAGATAGATCTCAGATTGTCATATCATACATATTATAGAATTTAATTACTACTACGGTTTAGTTGCAAAACCCTAGATTTACCAAACAACATTATCCTAAAACATCAAACTTTGACTAGGGCTTGTTTCCAAATCCTAGGACTTCTAACCATCAATAATCAGGTTAACACTCATACCTAGGAATTCATCACCATGCATAAGCACCACATGTGTCAGGGAATACTGATACATTAGACATATACCGACCTACACCAAGCTAGGGTTTCAACCAAATGAACACATACCTAGGGTTTCATTCCTAGGACTTTAAATACATAACAAAGGTTTCAAACCCTAAAGATCTAAGGTTTCCTAACTTAGCAAAGCAAACCCTTCTATACCAAAACTTCAAAGGTTCGGGATTTCAGACAACACCATTTCAACCCTAACAAGTTAGGATTTTCATGATCAGACTAAAACCCCAAATATGACATCAGCAACAAAAGCTTCAAATAGCATTTGTCAATAACCCTAAGCAATTTTAGGGTAACATTATCATACCCTTAGGTTAGGGTTTTCTAGAGAACCTATCTAGGGTTCTATAAAGTCAATTATGAATATGAGGGTAGATTTATCAAGTGACAAATCACCCAAAACAAGAATCCTTATGATTCAATATAGCTAGGCATAACAATGTTAGTAATAAATTATCAAATGAATAAACATTTATTACAAAGAAATCAATGTTTTGTAGTTTAAGGCATACCTTTGTTCCTTGACAAACCTTTTCTTGGGAGGCCCTCTTCTATATTCCTTGAGGATATAGCAGATGTTTTCCTAATCAAGACAATAGAGGGAGAATGTTGATTAGTATTCAATATAATCAAAACTTAAATGAGTATATGAAACCAAAAACTGAAAAGGAAATGAGATACTTATCTTTGGAAGATGTTGAGGGCTCCCTCCAAAGCTTGAGGGATACCTATAAACTTATAAAAACAAAAGAAAATGTCCTTTCCAAAAACATGTTAAAACCTATAAATTCTAAATACCAAAAAAATACAAAACAGAATATCAAATACTAGAAGCAAAGGACTTAGTAGTGTAAGTCCCTTATATCAGATTCTTCGGGTTTGGCTTTCTTTAGGTCTTCTTCCTCAACAATTTTGGCTTGATCTCTTTCTCTCTTCTTATTTCTTGATTGTCGAGACAGTCACTCCTGTAGTGGCCCTTTTTATGACATTGATAGCATTCTACTTTGGATATGTCTACCTTCTTTCTTGGTCCTTTCGATTTCTTGAAGTTTCCTTTGTGTTGAGCAGTGTAGGCATTTGAAACTCCATCAAGATTGGCAACTAATGAGATCCCTAATTCTTCTTGATTGCAAGCAGTCAATAGTTCTTCAAAAGTGGGGGCTTCCTTCCAACTGTTAAGTCCTGCAACAAATGCACCCCAAGTAGGTGGCAATCCTAATAGAGTAGTGATCACAAGTTCTTTGTTTGGAACAATTTCATCAATGGCCAAAAGATCATCTCTGATTCTTGCTATCTTAACAAAGAAGGAGCTCATTGTGTCTTCTTTAGTCATCTTTGTGGTCCTTAGTTCATTCTTCAAGCTTGCTACTTGACTAATGTTCTTAATAGTGAATAACTTTGACAAGGCCTCATACATTTCTTGAGCATGATTAATGTTGGCTATAAATGGGGCAAGGTTGTCCTTTATTCCTTCAACCATTAGAGTCATGACCACTAATTCTAATTCTCTAAACTTCACTTTATCAGCATCACTGGAGTCATTTGTAGGCTTCTTTACTTTTCCTTTGACCAAGTCTAGTACTTTGTTCTTTTCAAGGATGAGGTCAATCCTCTCCTTCCAAGACTTGTAGTTTGAGGCTCCTTCAAGTTTGTTTTCTCCCATGATTGTGTTAGACATTGTCCTTGAAGATAGTAGACTTCTTCCCTTGAATAATCCTTTTGAATGGTTCCTTGATCAAGTGCTTGAGACTGCCTTTTTATTCTTTCTTCACCAAAGCTCTGATACCATGTCAAAAAATCATAAAGGCAGAAAAATTTTCTTGTACTTGATAATTACTTGTGATGTTCTTGATTTCTTATTAGGTTTCTCTATATCTTCTTTCTTTTAGTTCATCAAGCAATTACCAAAGCAATAGCACATAGATCAATGGACACTAGATATAGGCACACAGCCAAGTCAAAACCCCTCTCTAGGGGAAATCCCAGTCATTAATTCTTCCTTCAATAGTTTTCCTGAGATATTCCAAGACTCTAAACCTTGATACAAACTTTCCTCCACACCAAGTCAGCCTTCGTCTTCCTTTGCAGATGATCCTACTTGACTTGGCAGCAGCAGTAGCAGTAGCAGCACTTTCTTGGTCCCAGCAACTTCAATCTTGCTCTGGAGACTTCGATCATCACTAAAACACTTTGATCTTCACTTAGAAACTTCGATCTTGGCCCAATACACCTTCCTGAGGCAGCAACACCCAACAATGGCAACTTCGACCTATACTTGTTCTAGCAGCAACAACATGCAGCAACTGGCAACGAAATCAACAAGAGAACTTCGATCTACCAATCTAGGGCACGGAAGAGAGAGAGAGAGATGCACCAAAATTTCAATTTTTCTTCCTTCTCCTAGACCAAACTCGCACTCCTTTTGCTTTCTTCTTTCACTTCGTACTTTTTCCCAACTTCAAAGAGATATTGAACTAGCTTGAGTTGATGTTCTCCAAATGGAATTTGAACTGCTTCATTTATAGCCTTTAAGTGAGGTCGAATAGCTTTCCTTGAGGCCGACTTGGTGTGGAGGCAACATAATTCATTTTAGACTCAATACTAAATTTTTTTACATGATTCAAAAGCTCAAGAAGGGTCTCTTTAAAAGTACAATGACTCTATTAACTCAAAATAAATCCTAGAAGTCCTCAATGGGGACTTTGAACTAAATGTTGATTTTTTGTAGTGTTGACCACTACATGTCAACTACCCATAGCAGTACACCCCCTTTTTCACAAAAGGTATAGCACTTGATCGATATGTCCATGCCATTCGACTATCATCATCAGCCGATCATGTTATGTTGTAAACCCAATCTGCATGTGTAAATTGTTAATAATCTTAGCAGATCTGTTTCACGTATGTAAATTGCCTAGACCATAGTTGTGGGGGAGCGCCCCCCCCCTCGAACCCGCTCCCGAATCCCACTCCGGGCGGGAGCGCGCTCCCGAAAAAAAAATTGCGCTCCCTGCCATTTTCGGGAGCGCTATAGGGAGCGGTCGCTCCGTTGCTCCCGGAGCGAAATTTTAAGCCCGGGAGCGATCGGGGAGCGATCGCTCCCGACCGCTCCCGAGTATTAAAAAAATCGCTCCGGGAGCGATCCGGCGAAAAAAAAAAAAAAAAAAAAGTTTTAAAAGCCCCATGGGCCTAAAAACATTTCATTATCACTTCATTGAGTTGAGTTTGTTGGAGAGCAAGAGCAAAGAAGCAAGGAGAAGCGAGGAGCAAGTGTCGAGGAGCGAGGAGCAAGCCTGCAGAGGTAAGTAACTTAGTAATTTAGTTAGTTTAGTTAGTTTAATTTAATTAGGTAGTAATTTAGTTAATTTAATTTAGTTTATTGAGTTTAAAAATCATGAATTTAAATTAAATTAATTAATCCCAATAAATTGAATTAATTTGCAGATTCAAGAATCAAAACCCTACAAACATCAAACACCATAGACCTGGCTATATTTCTTGGCATTTTCCTCTTCTTGGTCCCTTTTATGGTTATTATGGTGTTGGAGAGTAGGAAACGGAGGGGCCAAACTGAAGAGGGGGGTGAAGAAGTTGGAGAAAGTCGAATTGGTGAAAACCCCAGTGAGAAGGAGCTCGAGGAGGGTGAACATGACCCTCAAAAAACTAAACAAGACCAAACCCCATTGTGGAAATATGTTAACAGGGCTGAAACAGGGAGAGGGGGTGGAACCACTAAATTTCATTGCCCCCATTGCAACACTGGTTACACAGGTTCATACACCCGTGCTAGAAGACACCTCTGCGGGAAAAGGCCATGGGATGGAGACAAACAAATAGGAATCAAAACTTGTACAGCGGTGTCAGCAGCGGATAGAGCCAAATACATAAGGGAAGAGGAGGAAGCCCAATACAAATCAAAAAAATCAAGGGGTTTCTTTGAACCAAGCTCACAATCACAAAGAACTCCTTCAGCATCATCCCAAGGCAGTGGATATGGAGGCACAAGCTCATCATCTTTAAGGCGTAGAACCATATCAGATTTCCTTGATGAGGGGTGTAGGAATGATGTGGATTCAAAGGTTTACAGGTTTCTCTATGCATGTGGGATACCATTCAATGTTCTTCGCTCACCTTATTGGCACGAAATGGTTTCTGCCATAAATGATGCCCCTAAAGGATACAAGAGCCCTGGGTATGACAAGGCAAGAACCGTTGGCCTTGATCATGAAAAAGCAAAAATATCACATTCTTTGAATAGAATGACAAGTTCTTGGACTGACCATGGGGTGTCCATTGTATCTGATGGATGGAAAAATGTAAAAGGCAAGCCATTGATAAGTGTTCTTGCTGTGTCTGTTAGTGGTCCCATCTTTCTAACTGCACATGATTACTCAGACAAGTTCAAGACCGCCATCAACATTGTAGAAGCATTACTTGAAACAATTGAGTGTATTGGGCCATACAATGTCATCCAAGTCATCACTAATAATGCTCCTAATTGTAAGGCAGTGGGAGCAATTATTGAGGATAAATACCCCAACATATTTTGGTCTGGATGTTTGGTTCACACATTGAACCTTCTGTTGCATGATATTGTCAAGAACAAAAATGAACAATACCAATGGATTGGTGATTTGTACAAGAAAGGCAAACAAATGAAAAAATTTATTACAAATCATAGCAATACCCATGGCCTTTTCCGCAGTCACTCGAGATTGGGGTTGTTGAAGGTTGCGAAGACCAGATTTGGTAGCTATTACCTCACCTTCAGGCGCCTTTTGAAGGTAAGAGAGGCATTGGCTAGCATGGTATCAAGTCCACATTGGCAGGTATTAAAGGAAAGGGCTACAAATGCAGCTGACAGGGGAGGTTTGAAATGGTGGAGGAGGCCGCTCTTGATGGTCAGTTTTGGACAAGTGTGAGGCAAGTATTGGATTTCACCAAGCCCATTTATCACATGATTCGGTTTGCAGATACAGACAAACCAGTGATTGGCGAGGTGTATGAGCAGATGGATACCATGTTGGGGAAAATAAAAGATATTGTTCATAATAGAGATCCCGACTTGTACAAACTGATTCACGATTGTGTGTGTGAACGGTGGAATAGACTTCATCTTCCACTACATTGCTTGGCGTATATCCTTATGCCAAAATACTACTCTACATCTTGGTTGGGCCAACCTGCAGCAGGGGGTGGGGTTAGGACCAAACCCCATTTAGATCCAGAGGTAACTAGAGGATATTTGGAAGCATTAGAAAAGTTGGTAGCTGACAGGGAGGAATGTGCAGTTGTGCGCTTTGAAATAGGCAGATACTTCAGTGGCATTGGTTTGTATGGTAACTTCCATGCAATGGACGACAGAGATAGATTTGATACTCTCACATGGTGGGAAACATATGGCGGCCAGGGACTTTTGCCAAAATTGGCAAAAAAAGTTCTTTCACAGGTTGTAAATACTTCTTTTGCAGAGAGATGTTGGAGCACCTACAGCTACATACATAATGTGAAAAGAAACAGACTCAATGAAAACTGAGTAGAAAGCTTGGTTTATGTGCACTACAACTTGAGGTTGTTGAGTCATTACTGTGATCGGGCTTATGAGGATCCCACATATAAAATTTGGGACAATCACCCAGAGGATGACAATTTGGAGGATGGCATTGTACATATTGAAGAACTGGAAGAGGAACTTGTAAGGGATGAAGATGAAGCAGCTGCAGCAGCCATGCCACCTCCACCATCCAGTAGCAGTGCTCGAGGTCCGAGTCTTGTTCCTTTGTTGTTGCCACCTCCATCTACACCCTCACGTGGAGGTTCTAGTTCTGGTCGTCGGTCTGTGCGGGAGACTCCTAGAAGACCACCACGACCTGCTTATACTCCTGGAGACTCTCGTGGCAAGGGCCACATGTAGATTTACAGTTTACTTGTCTGTTTTAGTTTCTATTAGACTTTAGTTTTCATAACTGTTGAGTTTTGAGTCCTTGACTCTTGACTCTTGACTCTTTCATATCATAATGATATTTTTTGTAACAATATATCACTGTGACAATGAAAATTTGAAGTTTGAAGTTGGGCCTTGGCAATTATAACTCATTGGTAATGATTGTGAATTATGAATATGATGCTCGTGAAAGACTAAAGTTGTTTCATTTCATTTCATTATTCATGTTTCATTTTATAAATTCATAACATTTCATATCATGTTAACAGTTAGAAGTTAGGACTTAGAAATATCTTAGATATTACTTCTTGTAATGGTTAAACTTAGCTTACAAGTACAACTTTGGTGATCAATGATGATAAATGTTATTGAATTTTCAATTTTGAAAGCTTGAAGTTGAAACTTTAAGATTGAATTTGATGAATCATGATTCATGAGACTCAACATGTTGCAGTTGTAATATGTATTTTACTAACTTGTGGACATGGTTGATGACGATTATAATTTTTAGATGATTGATGTGATATGGTTCAATGATCAATCTATGTTTTTTTATGTTTTTTATCTCTAATTCATCATTCTACATGTTTTTGTTGACATATATGTATCAAAAATTAAAAAATATAAAAAATATATATATTTTTAGAAAATCGCTCCCGAATTCGCTCCCAAACCGGGAGCTTCTGAAAATGGTCGCTCCCGCTCCCGTTTTCGCTCCTGCTCCCGCTCCCAAGCAACATGGTCCTAGACAAATCTAATTTTTTAGTGATAATCGATGTTCTGAAAGGTTTTTTGTCTCACCGATCCATGATCGGCAGAGTTTTCCTTTAGCCTAACCCCAAAGCTGAAATGGATTTTGTCATTATAATCTTAAGGGAATCCTAGTGTGCTAGGTCGAGTTTATGTAAAAGTAATTTGGAGATAATTCTAACTATTTGATTAGGTTATTACAAATTGCTTGATCTGATAGATTATATTTGTGTCGCAGAACTGGGTGGTCTATGAGGGTCTATGTCAAATGGGTTTTCCCCCTTCAGATGTAAAATTGTAAAAGTCACGATGTAAAGTGTCTTGAGGGTTAGAAAATGTTTTATCCCCTCATAAGTCCTAGGTCCTAGGTGTTTTTTCCAAAAGCTAAGTTTGAGGGTCCAATAAAAATAATAAAAAATATAAATAATAAAAAATAATAAAATTAAAAAATTAAAAATTAAATAAAATAAATATAATAAAATAATAATAAGTCAAAGTTTTGAGGAAATAAATGCAAGATTTTAATTTTTTAATATATTTAAAATTTCGACGGATGAGATTAAAAGAGATTTTGATCCTCATCGATGGTCGAGATCACTTTGACATGGATCACTCGAACTAGCCGTTGGGAAGTTTTTCTTTAAATAGGGTGTCAGGAGTCATTTGAGATGATTCGATCTGAGAGTCGTGTGCTAAAGAAAGCTCTCTTGTAGTAATTTTTCATGTGCAAATAAAGAAAGACTTTGGGGTTGAAATCTTGCTAGTGTTACTCTTCTGGAAGTGCCATAAGATGTTTTATTTTTCTACATAAATTTATTTTCAGCCATTGATGATAGCTTGATGAATAGTGATTTTAAACACAGGTATCTTGTTTAGTCGCTAGGGTTTGAATGGTAGTTAAATTTCTAGATATGATGGCAGGTATCTCCATTACATTTGGATTTTAGTATCGTTTTCTCCATCTTCGTTAATGGTTGATTTAAGTTGTGCAGGAAATCCTTTTTTTGAGATTACCGGGTGTTCGAGGAAGTTCTCAACTGAACCAGCCAACTCCCGGATAGCATTTTCTGAAGAGCCCAACCAGTTTTGATCCCAGGCTCATCATTCGAAATATTTCTTATGAATGCATGAAGGGTTTTCTGAAGCACCTCGCCTTAAATTTAAAATTTTAAAAAAATATTTTTCTGGCATACTGACAAATCTAGCTTTTTAGAGCCTCTAAACTGTGAATACTGTAATTATTTAGCAGGTTTTAGGGTTTTTAGTTTTGTTTCTTGCGCATGTTGTTTCTAGGTATTTTGTTTTGCCATTACATGTTACAGATCTGAAGGTAAGATTCAATCTTAAAACCAGATCTAGGCCCTGGAGGGTAAGATCTGGCCTTAGGATCAGCTCCAACAGGGATATTTGCTTCAAAACCACTTTTTTTTTTGCAAGTGCACATTTTTGTTGTTCAAGGGTTTGAAAATCCAGCAAATTTTTATAAGGGTTGAATTGACGAATCTGAAGCAGCACGATTCAAAATTTCTATTAAAATTTTCGGAAAATTTCTTCAAGGGTTTCTGGGACACCGGTTTGCTACCTACGTTTTCAGTTTCTCCACTGATGTTTAAGGTCGACTTTTTCTGACAGAAAATTTCGAAATTTTTTGTTGTCAGCTACTGCCTGGGGTTTCATTTTTGTTGCAGGAAAATTTTGATTTTGTGTTCATTGTTGTTTTTCTCAAAAGCTTTCGGAATTTTTAAGGTCTGGCTATGGATTTTAAAAAAATTTACGGGATCTGGAAAGCTTTTGGGTCATTTTCCTACCTTCCCTTTTCTCCTACGCTACCCTAAATTCTTCACGCAGCTACCTATTCTTCTCATTCCTGCTTCAGCTTCTTCATCACCTGCCATCCCGCAGCCATTTCATCACCTTTCTCTGCGTTTTCAAAACTGCAAGCACACATTGATTTTCCTATCCGTCGAGTAGCATTCAGTTTCTCGCAGCCAACTCTCTCAGCCTCTCACGTGCTCCCTTTACCTGCGCGGCTCCCTCCTCAATCATACGCTGCCTTTTCCTCACACACAACGCAGCTCCAACGCTGCCAATTCCACCTACCTGAAATCTCCAGCGTCCTCTCTGTTGTCGTCAAATGCCTCTCACGCAAACTTGCATAGCCATAAACTAAATACGATTCTTTTTTTTTCATATGCATTGGTTAGTTTTAGGTTAGATTTAGATCTGAGTTCTTTTTTAGGATTTAGATTTATTTTATAAATTTTCATTTTTGTTATATATATTAGATGTTAGTTCTTTTTGTTTTTAGCTTAGCTTTTTAGTCTTAAGTTTTAGTTTTAATTTAGATTTACTTATGTTTAAATTTTAATTGTAAAAATAATATCAAAAAGTTTGAAAATAAAAAATCAATTTTCATTTTTTTAGGTTAGCTGTTCGTTTCAAGTTTAGTTTTGTTGTATTTTTTTTATAAATCAAAAATCATAAAAAAAATAAAATATAAAAAAATCATAAATGGTTTAAAAAATAAAAAGGTTCCTTTTCATTTATTTTTAGAGTCTTAGTTTAGAATAGATTTTAGCTTTATTTAGATTTTAGTTCTTCTATTCTGATCTTTAATTTTAGAATTTAAAAAATAAAAAGGGTTAGTCTTTAGGTTATTTTTAATTTAGATTTAGATTAGATTTAATTTTGGTTTAGCTTTTAGTTTAGTTTAGTTTAGTGTAGTGTAATCTTTATTTTTATTTTTAGTTTTAGTTTTATAATAAATCATCAAATATCAAAAAATAATAATAATAAATTCAAAAATATAAAAATCATAAATATATATATATATATATATATTAGTTTTTTTTTTTGTTCTCATTTTAGAATTTTATTTTATGATTTTGATTCTAACGATTTAAAAAAAAAATAATAATAATTGAAATATTTTGTCAGATTTAGTCTTGGCTCAAGAATTTGTCATATTTACAATTTTGGTGTATCTTTTCCGCTAAGGCTAAAATTTTGATGTGGGATTTATATTTATCATTTTTATATAGTTAAATGCGCTTAAATGTTTATTTAAAAGTTAGCTATATGAAAGTGGTAACTGGTCAGCATTTAAATTTTATGGTCATTTAAAGCATTTGATTTTTTTTAAGTTTAACTGCTGGAACATTGTTAATGCATTGTGCATTTATTGAATATCTTGCATTGCTTGGGTCTTTTGGTGATAAATGATTGTTTTACAAGGTTCATATTTCTTCAACATTTAATAAATAATCATTTAATCATTAGCGCCATAAGGCACTGGTACATTAATTTCTAAAATAAATCAGGTGCTAAGTTGCCTTGTTGTGTCTCCCAACCCAACTGGTCCATAGTTGGTCTTCCTTTATCCCATAGGGTCTACCCCCCTTAGCCTCGGGAGACAGCTTAAACAGAGAGATCGGGGATCAGGGTGACAGCCCCCGGTCTAAGCATTGTCGCGCTGACTAGACAATCTGTGCGACAACAGATAGCATCGGATGTGCTCTAGCCTTGAAATTTGGAGGAGAGGCTAAGGCACATGAGATCTCCAAGACCAAGAAATCGTTATGAGAAATTCCATCCGGATGAGGAGTTATTAAAATAATTAATATTTTTTAATGGGTTCCTAAGTCTAAACTTAGGAAAATAAAAATATTAATGGGTATTAATAAAGATAAGGATGAGAAGGTTCTAAGAGACGAGGATCAAGTCTGTTTTAATCTTAGCCATTGATTAGGGACTTAATCTCGGTCGTTGATTCATCAACAGGAAAAGTATAAGAGAAGACTTGAGGGTCATTTGGAGACACACCGGCAGATACTCAGTATCTCAAGGAAATTTGATTCTCAAGGAAGAGGAGATCGATTTCAAAGGGAGTTGCAGGGTGGAGGAAGACGAGGGCTTCAGCAACAGGCAGTGATGGAGGAGGAGGTGACACAGGGGCAGTGCAAAACAGGGCAGAAAGAGAGACACAGTCCAGAGGAGAGACGTAGAGCCTATGCAGACTGACACAGAGGAACGCAGAGCCACTCAGGGTCACGTTGGGTCAATCAGAGTGACGCAGAAGTGGGAGCAGGGTCTCCAAAGTGTCGGATGGTCTCAGAGGGAAAGTCTCAGGTGTTTTCTTTCAGTTTCTTTATAAAATCATTCCTTGTAAAAGCAACTGCTACTGAAGATTAATAAAGCCCTCATCTGCTGCACCGGTTTTCCCGCATTGGGTTTTTCCAGGGACAATTGTCCAAAAATTACTGTGTCGATGTGATTGATTCTTGTGCATGTATTTTTTCTCTGGGTAATTGTGTGATAACTGCAATAGAATTTATTTTAATATTTGTTGAAGAATAACTTATTAAGAATAATAATTAGGTGAAATAAATCAGTTGCCGTAGTGATAGAATTTCAGTTTAGAAATTTTCACACTAAAACATGATGACCCATGCTTTAATAAGTCATAATAATAATAATAGTTATTATTTTCTCTATTATTTTGACAAGTACAATACAGGATGACTCGAATACATTAATGAACACTGAACCTAGTTACATTTTCCAACAGTCCACTGCCACCATAAACTAACACTGTGAAGCCTCCCATGTGATGAAATTCCACTAAAGAGCAGGAGGTGGAGTGTAAAGGTGACAATGGAAGCCACCTCATTATTGCATTAGGATCTAGTCCTTGCCTTGTGAGGCCTCCCACAAGGCCCGCTAGATTTTGAGGCAACAGGGACCTTGCACATAGACTAATTTGAATTCATATTGCTGATTTATTGATTTATTATCAAAACTTAAAAGTATACTTATTTCCAGCAGTCATTAGAGTGAATTTAATTCTGGAATTCTTTTGGGCATAGCATCCAGTGGGACTTGATCCCACGAACACAGAAACATGATTTCCAGCTATTTTTGTTGTTGTTCATAAGCTTGGAAGTGATCATTTAAGGTCTATCTAACAACTTCCAGCTTCCCCACCCCTAGATCAGTGATAAAGGAGTGCTTTAGCACTCACTAGGTGAATGTTTGAGTGAAACTACTTGTTGTCCCTGCAATTTACTGCAAATTTTGCAGTTTATTTTGACATGGCAACAGATTTGCTCTATAACCCCTTTCACCAGTACCCTTAAATGAAAAGTAACAATAGAACTCATTAGTATATTTTTTCTACATCGTTTTTTAGTACTCACATGCCATATCTAACATTAATTGGTCTAGTGTTTTGTTGCCTTTAGTTTTCTGTTGCATACATGCACAAACAACAAGACAGATTTGAATGAACTCCTCCACACCTTTTCATTTGAGGCACTAGTCATATTTGGAGTTTGTTGAATTATTGAGGGGAACCCTCCCTTGGCCTTTTAGAAGGGAGTTGGGACTAAAGAGCAGGTGTTTGGATCGAGGGGACACCGGACCCTTTTAGATGTGATTATCTGCCTCACAATGCAGCAAAAAGTGTCATTCTCCTTCCACCTTGTCCTTTTTGAAAACAAACATTTTCTCTCTTCCCAGTCCTCCTTTGGCACTTTCCATTTTCCCATTTCACTTCTCAACCTCTGTGAGTTGATTCATAGGTGGGCCACCACTTGCTTTTCTCTTCATGAAATTGTGCATCAAATCATCATGAATTCTGATTTCCTCTTCTAATTCTCAGTGTGATATTGCTGTTTTTTTCCCAAAGTGCCTTTTTCATTTACATTTTATGCATCAGTCCTATGTATGGATTCTGTGTTCTCTTTTGTCTTAGGGCACTTGTTTTCTATAATTCCTCAGCCTTTCAACCACCTTTGACAGTGGCTCAATATGTTCTTTCTCCTCTTTAATTCCTTTTCACAGACCTTATGCAGAAATCCATTGTTGTCATTCTCCTCTTGCATAAGAGTGTCTTCATCATTGCTATTAATTCCAATGAGTATATGCCTCTTTTATCCAGAAAAATATCATAGGGGGTAATTTTTTTATCCCAACTGAGCCTTTTATTAAGTGTTTTGGAACTCTCTCAATCTGATTCCACATGTGTTGGCAAGTGTCTGGTCCCCATACCTCACATCTGTACAAAAATATCAATGTTGTGTGGGTCATCATGCTCATTGTTTTAAGAATCGGCCGGCTCAAAACCGACTCAGCCGAGTTGGTCCGAGTCATGCCCTCACCGGGTCGACTCGGCCTTCGAACCGGTTCGGCCAGCCGAGTTATTACCGAGGCGACAACTCGGCCGGCTCGGTAATAACCCAGCCGGCTCGGTGACAACCGCCCGAAAATGCTAAAAACAGCGATATTTTTTTTTAATTTGCGTTTTGGGGACCCCAAACCCATTTCTAATTTGCCTATAGGTTATTTGGGGTCCATTCTCCTCTGCTAAACCCTATAAAACCCACCCAACCCCTTTCATTTCCTCAAATCCATCTCATTGCATTTGAGTGAGAGTTTGTGAGGAGTTGTGGAGTTTGTTTTTGGAGCAGCAGTGAGGAGTCTTGGACAAGCATTGTAGCAGGAGTGAGGAGCTTCTTGGGCAGCCATTTGGAGCAGCATTGAAGAGTTGGTTTGTTGGATCAACTTTGAGGAGGGAGTTTGTGCTAGAGGGAGTTTGTGCTAGAGGTATTTTTTTTCACTTGTAAAAATCTATTTTTGCTTATTAATTTTTATGTGCAAATCTAGAAATTGAAAAGAGTGTTTTTTGTGAAAGAAATGAACATTGAAGCAATGCTATTTTTTTTGTTTTCATTTTCAGATTTTTTGCTTTCATTTCCAAGTCAAAAAATGGCACCTAGAGTGAAAGATGTTGCTTGGGCATATGTTGAAATGGTTGATAGTCAAATGCATTGCAAATTTTGCCATAGAAAAATTAAGGAAGGTCTTGGGGGCATTAATAGGCTGAAACAACACTTAGCGGGGATTAGAGACCAAATTACTCCATGTGAATCAGATGAAATTGGGGAGATTAGGAAGGAATTGTTAGCCAACTTTGAGAAGTTTAAAGAAGAAAAGGCTAGGCAAAAAGAGTTAGAGGTTGAAATTGGGAAGAAGAGGAGTATACAAAAAATTTTGGCTATCAACCCCCATTTTGATTTTGAGGGTTCTTCCTCTATCCCTTGTACTGATGCATCCAACCCCTTCTGATATGTTCCTCCCTCTTTGGAGTCTATTCAAGAAAAGGGTAAGGGTAAAATGAAAAATAAGGGTGATATGAATATCAAAAGTTATTTCACTGTCACGCCCTCCTCTCTATCAAATGGACATGGTCCTCAAGCTAGTAGAACTTTGCAGCTCACTTTAGATGACCATTGGAAGAAAGAATTGAGGGAGACTGCTTGCGAGTACATATGTAGATGGTGGTATGATGCTAATATCCCCTTCAATGCTTCCCGTTCACCATATTATGAACCTATGTTTGATGCCATACATGTTGCTAGAAAAGGCTTCAAAGGCCCTACTATGCAGGAGATAAGGGGGTATCGTTTGTAGAAGGAAATTAGCTCCATTAATGAGTATTTGAAAGATTTCAAGAACTCATGGGCAAGAACAAGATGTACCATCATGTCAGATGGATGGGCTGATCAAAGGAACCGTACCTTCATAGACTTTCTTATCTTCTGCCAACAGGGAACCATGTTTCTAAAATCAGTTTATGCATCTGATAAGGTAAAAAATGGACAATTGTTGTTTCAGCTATTGGATGAGGTTGTTGCGATGGTGGGGGTGGCTAATGTTGTTCAAGTCATCACAGATAATGCCTCTAATTATGTTCTTGCTAGTAAACTGTTAGAGGAAAAACACATAACCATCTTTTGGACCCCATGTGTTATACATTGCATAGACCTCATGCTTGAGGATATTGGCAAATTAGATTGGGTCAAAAACACTGTAGATCATGCCAAAAGCATAACAAAATTTATCTACAATCATTCATGGATTTTGAGCCTGATGAGGAAACACACAGGGGGCAGGGATATTATTAGGCCTGCCATCACTAGATTTTCTACTCACTTTTTGACATTGCAATCTATGCTTTCACAACATAGAAACTTGCAAAAGATATTTTCTAATGAAGAATGGAATCAAAGCCAGTGGTCTCACAAACAAGAAGGCAAAGAATTGAAAAAGAAAGTTAATGAAGAAATATTTTGGAGAAAGGAAGCAGAGATTATGAAGTTTGTTGAGCCACTGGTTAAGGTATTGCGGTTGGTGGACGGGGAAAGATTGGCTATGGGCTTCATTTATGAGGCTATGGATCAAGCAAATGAGCAAATAAAGAGGGCATACAAGGATAAAGTGGCTAAGTATGGGCCCATTTGGGCAATCATTGATGAAAGATGGAACAATCAACTCCATCGCCCTATACATGCAGCTGGGTATTTTTGGAACCCACGGTATCATTATAAAGCTAAGGCGATAGAAGCTTTGAAGGGGGAGGTTAGAGATGGATTGATTGATTGCATTGATCGCATGATCCCATTAGAGTGTGATCAGCTGGCGATACACCGACAGGCCACAACCTTCAGCAATGCCTCAGGTACCTTTGGGAAGAACCTAGCAAAGATTGTGAGGGAAGCAGATGAGCCAGGTAAACAAAAATTTCAATTTTCAAATTCTTAATACTTATTTTGTTAAATCGTTTATAATTTGAAAGTTGGATATAATTTGTAATTTTGTTGAGCTAACTCATTACACTCCTATGTTTTTTACAGCACAATGGTGGGAGGCTTTTGGTAGCCATTTTCCTAAATTGCAAAAGTTTGCAATTTGTATTTTGAGTCAAACTTGCAGTGCTACTGGGTGTGAGCGCAATTGGTCTGTCTTTGAGAGGATTCACACGAAGAAGAGAAATCGTTTGGATCAAAAACGGTTAAATGATCTAGTCTATATCCAATACAACCTCCGGCTCAGACACAACCAATTGCTGAACAAAAGACTTGATTCAGATCCCATTGTGTTGGAAGACATTGATCCAACATCAGATTGGGTAGTGGAGAGTAATCCAGCAGAGTTTGATTCTGATGAGGATCTTGATTTGGATTTACGGGGGGAGGCATCACTCGAACATAATGTTCAATTGAATGCAAATCCTGATCCACTTGTACTAGCCTCAGGGCCAGCCCCAAGTCCTCCAATTGCAGGCGCTTCCTTTGCTCAGCCACAACAAAAGCGCATATCTCGTCTATCTCAGCTTGCAGCTGCTGCACAGCCTGCTAGTGCTACCACTTCTACAGTTGCAGTTGGAGATGATGATGAGGAGGAGCCATGGGCTGGCCTGTCTGACTATGATCCAGAGGTTGAGCCAGATGATCTTGGCTCCTCTAGCAGTAGCTAGTAGTACTGGTCACAGTTTACTTTTGTTGTAGAGGCCATTTCTAGCCTCCTTGGTTATGTGTTTTTGTTTTGATCTCTATATCATCATCATGTATGTATTGGACAATGCACTGGGTGCCATTTTGATATAATGGATATATTCATGAGACTACTTTGATCATATGTTGTCTTCTATCTATATTCTAATGTTGTGTGTTTGGAAACATGAATGGAAATCTTTAAAATTATGTTTTTTTATAAAAAATAAATATTTAATGTATTTTTTACAACGACCGAGTCATTGAAATCGAGCCAACCGAGATGATAACGAGTCGGAGTTGGAGTCGACCCTCGGCCAAGTTGGAGTTGACCCTCCGTTGAGTCAGAGTCAGAGTCGGAATCGAAGTTTTAAAGATTCATGCTACAATCCCACACTTCCGTTGTTCCACATCTTGTTTCCAAGGATGAAAATTGCCTTCCATCATTCCTCTAGTCACTTCCTCAGGTATGAGTCCCAATTTAATCTTTTGTTGAACTCTAGTCTCAAGCACTGTCATCTCTAACTGTTCACTCTAGGCAATCCATCAATGCTATTATTATTTGCTTTACTTTAGGATTCCACAACCCACTTTGTGCACTCATGGACATTAAAATAGATTCATTTCATATTATAATAGAAAAGTATAAAAGATAATAATATTTTAGTTATATTAGTTACAATAATATTGGTTGTATTGATATTACATCATGGATTAAGGACCGATAGTGTCACTCAAAGTTTCTTAATATCATCGTACATATTATTAAAAAAAATAAACGTGCAAAGTACATGTTGGCAGTGGTTGGGTTATTTATATGTATAATATTTTCTTGCAAATTATATTATGCTTGATGTCACTTCAATTCCATCATTAGATCATGATCTATTAGGAAAGGCAATTGTTGGATCCCTTATTAGAGAAAATTAAAATGGCCTGGTTGAAAGCAATTCTAAGACAAACATTCACACAAACACAAAAACCAAAAGCCACAAAACAGTTTCAGCACTATGTGCATATCCATTGTTTTGTTCATATCAAGCAAAAGAGTTAAAACCAAAAGATGAATAAGCTCTAAAAGGGAGATACAGGCAGAATGCCATTGCTATATCTTCACAAGAAGCATGATTTTCATAACCACAAACCAGAGATATTGTCAGAAGGCATATGAACAGTTATTTTGTCATCGCTTGTATCCATATACTTTGACCGTAAATAGAGTGCAATCACCTGTATCATTATCCATAACACTGCATAAGAATAACAAAACTAACATTAAAATAAACAAAAACCGAAAAAATTATCTGTAACAATACCAACTAATATTCTGAATTTATTTGTCTTAGTAATGTGTAGGAAGAGGATATAAGTTCTATTTCGAATTGCTGATGCAAATACTTTTCTTTGAATATATGGCATATTTTCCCAACAAAAAAAAAGAATACCAACTAAACTTGCTAAACATATAATATTCATCCAGTATGTGAATGCCATTACCTATACCATTACATATAACAGTCTCTTGTTATACGGTTATACCATCCAAATAATTAATTCACACTGAGGAAAGAAAGAATTTGAATCTTAAGCTTAGTGCAAAAATGTAAAACAAGCTCAAACCTGCCCAAAGGCAGAAACTCCTTTGTCTGTACGACCACAACGAGAGTAATAAGCCTCTTTCTGCTCTCCTATTAAAAGTCTTGTTTTCCTCAAAGCTGCAAAAAGTTCAGACTGTAAAATATCTCAGTTCCTAGTTCAAATGATTCCCAAGAAAATATCAAAAAACTACAAATTTAATTGGTGTTTGCATCGTAGAGATAGAAAACAATTATAGTGTAAGATGTTAGCCCCAAAATAGTCACTATGTAGTATGATGTATTCTTTATTGAAGTCTACTTAGTGTTTAGTGGCATTTACGTGTGGTCCATGGAGCTATTATTATATAAACATGACGTTATTATTTTACTATTTTGAGTGGGTCACGAGTTATCTCAAATCCTCGTCCTTATGAAGATATCATAGCAATGTCCTTGTCAAGAAGTTGTAATTAGTCAGGTGAACAGTTGTGCTCCTCATCTGCTGTCTATGTAGAACATATATTTGTATAAAGAGTCCCCCTATTTTTAATTAACATCATGAGTGGAGGTAATAACATTGTATATCATGCCTGACACTCCATCTCTATTGATCACAAGAATATATGTATATATGACTCATTGGAATAAGAACTTCAGAGCATTTCCTGTGCTCTCCAAAATGTTGCTATGAATGCCCTTTTTTTCTTTTCGATTCATATAAGTTATGTGCACAATACAAGTTAATGAGATAAAAGTTAATTCAGAAATAATATGCATGCACATAACTTTAACTGGATTCATAGTCAATATTTAGCATCATTGGCAGATATGGAATTTGACAAGCAACCACCCTAATCTAATTGGTGGCAATACCCAAGCCAACATAGCATATACAAAAACACAAAGACGTGAACTTAATCAGTTGATGCCTCTTTGATTAGAAGAGGTAAATCAAGCGGGAAAACAAAATGTTAGCATACCTCAGCCAAGGTTGCATTGTGATCTCATTAACCAATGTAAGAGATCACTTGTATGAGTAAATAGTATGATTAACCTAGCAGATTGCAGATCTACTGAATAATTTACACAGGTAGGTTCTTAACTTAGTTAGCAGAAGCAAAAATAAGATAACCAATTTCATAAAAACGACACACAGATTCTGCCCAATCAAGGTTTTTCATTAATAATCCAAACTTGGGTTCTTGTCCTAGGATAATGGCCCAACTGAGGGATAATCTGATCCAGCTGATCACCCCTCCTTAGCTGATCCAAATCTCCTTGTTTTCCTTCCTCGGAACCAACAGTCACTGAGAAGCCTCTCTCAATCTTGTGTTGTTGTAGTGTCTTTTCCATCTCCCTGGCCTTGCTTCTATAACTTTTCATTGAGATAAATCCCTAACCCTAATCTCCAAAGCAATTGACAGTCAATATTAGATCTCACCTCCCCTGAGATGAAGAACTGAGATTAAAACATATTCACTAAAGTAAAGTAAGTCGAGATTAGATCTTACCTCACCTGAGATCAAGGACTGAGATTAAAACATATGCACTAGAGAAATTTAATTTACTTTTCCTAAGTTTCTTTTAGTTCAATAAGCCAACATAATAATTTGTGTTTTTTTCTAAGTTAGACTTAGGCTAAGTTACATTAGCAACTTACTCAAACTGGAGCAAGTATTTAAGGAGACTAGGGGTGACTTTTCCATGCCTAGACACATAGGCCTATGCAGAGGTACCTGCCCGGGCTACAAACATAGACAAAATTCATGCATGGATATGTACTTTTTTCAGGCTACAGCAGTGATATTTTCAGCAAGATAGCACACTCCATATGAGGCCAAGCTAGGCACTGCACATGTGACATCTTTTGCATGCTTGGGTAAGGAGCAAACCACCTCAATTAGGCACTTTATTTTGAGTTATTTCAGGATTGTTATTGTGATACCTTACGTGAATGCTTTCCTGTTATGTAGCCTTTTGTGTGGCATAATATAATCAGAAAGGATTTGTAAAATTTTTGGCTACCCAGAAGGTGCTATTTACTCAATGAATTATTTCCTATTACTTGTTCACAGTTAATTGATTCTTCTGCTGGAAGTAATGAATAATAACATGAATAGCACCATTCACAAAATAAAAATTGCACCAAAATACACAAGAAACCTAAGTCACCTAACACGGGGATTCAGGATTCGTAGGATACAGGGGTTCGAGAGTCGGATTCGGACACGTTGACCCCTTGGAACAGGACACATAGGATTTGTTATATATTATTTTATTAAAAAATATATATATATATATTTAAAAAAAATATATATATATATTAAAAACTAGATATTTCTTACACAAATTCTCATTAATGATACAAATTCATTGATTTCAAACATAGATCATCTAGATGTTAGTTTTATTGTTTACAAAGTAAGTTAGTAATAGTAACATTATAGCAATTAGCATGCATACTACATACCAAATTCAAATACATCAACATGTCACATAAAATGATAAATCATGATTCATAAATGAAAGACAACTTACAGTTACAAGATAGTACGATAAAGACACTGACAATTGTAGTTTTCTCATTAAGTCATCAAATCAAAATGTGTTACATAGGTAGTGCAATGGCAATGCCGCAATGGCAAATAGAAATAGAAAATATAAAACAACTACAGGTATACAAGCCTCAAGGCAATAGGTAGCCGGAGCCCATGACTCATGAGTCAACAATCCTCATAGTCATCATCAGAATCAGCATCAATGTCCTCATCATCATGGTCACCACTGCTCTCCTCTGCATCGTCCTCCTCCCCTGTATCCATAGTCGCCTCTGCATCTGCTGGTGTGGAGGATGACCCCTCGAAAATATCACCATCATCAAATCTAACAAGCTCTAGCACTGGATCATTGAGATCCATGTTGGCCAATGCCAACTCAACACTACTGTCCAGACCCATATCATCAGGAAAGACATCCCACATCTTTGTCTTTCCCCTCAACCACTTTTCCCTTTGCCTGTAAATAAGACGAAGGTTGGTGTGCACATACACCATTGTCTCTGCCCTGGACTGCTCAAGCCTGCTCTTCTTCACACTATACAAATTCCCATATGTGCTCCAATTCCTCTCGCAACAAGAGGATGAAGTCACCTGAGAGAGGAGCCTCATGGTTAACCGCTGAAGAGGAGGGCTTGTTGCCCCATGATTTGCCCACCAAGAATAGGGCTTCTTAGCCCCCCTGTCTCTAATCACATCATATCTTGCAAATCGACCAGTGCCAGTGGAAAACTCTACAAAGGCATCCTCCACCTCATCAAGGGATGCTCTATCCTGGAAAACCCGCCTAAATGCATCTTTCCTCCCCTGTGATATTTCACCATCCATGTGAGGAGGGAATCTGCGGGAAGGTCCACCATTCAGCCACTCATGGTTGTAGTATTTTGGGTTCAATGAGTGAGCCAAACAATGTAAAGGTGTGCAATTCTTGTCCCATCTGCTGACAAGAATATCCTGTATAGTACCACAGAAGGCCTCTGGTGATGTCTCATACTCGGGGCACTCACTCTGTAGAATAATGCTCCTCACAGACTCAATCATGGAATCCCATCCCTCATAAACCTCTCCTAGGACGGGTTTGTCTGTATCTGCAAATCAAAGCAAAGAAATGATAGGGTCCATCATCTGAATAATTAGATCTACCCTCTCCCACCAAGCATCATCTAGCACTGTGTCCTTCACTCTTCTAGAGGCTACTTGATCTGTCTTTCTCCAAAAAGACCAAAACTCAGAAATAACCATGGCCCCAAGAGCGGTCTTGACCTCCCTCAACCTCTTCAACATCATGAATGAAGAGGCAAACCGTGTATCAGCAATATTCAACAATGAGAGATTGTTGTACTCCTTGTAGATAGTGAGAGCATTTGTATGATTTTGCACAAAGTTATGGATATGTCGTGCATCCTCAATAATGTTACCAATCCAAAACACATCAGAAGCAATGGATTTCAGTGCTAAGTTCAATGAATAGACAATGCAAGGTGTCCAAAACACTTGTGGATATTTAGCTTCCACGATCATGCCAGCAGCCTTGCAAAAAGGTGCATTATCTGTAATGATTTGCACACAAGAATCAACACCTACATCTTCAATGACTTTAATAAATAACTCACCCATAAATTGTGCATCCTTGTATTCTCTAAGTGTATCCACTGCTTTCAATAAAACTGGACCATTCAAGGAAGACACCATGAAGTTGATGATTGGGTGTCGTGTTGGATCTGTCCATCCATAAGAAACAATGCTAACCCCAGATGTTGGCCATGATGCTACAATAGGCTCAAGCATTTTTTGCACCTATTTTTTTGCCTTCGTCAACAATGTGGTTCTAAGCTTCTCTGAACCAAGAGGCACATACCATGATGGAGACCCGTGAGTTAGAGCTCGACACATCTCAATAAATAGAGGTGAGCGTGCAACATTAAATGATATGAAGTTTTGATAGAAAAAGAAGGCAATGGTGAGATCAAGCTCTTCCCGTTTCTCTTTTTGAAAAATCTTGTCCATTGGACCAAGTGTAATTGCTCTTCTTTTTGCTGCTTGTCCCCCAATAGAACTCTCAAATGGAAATTTGGTGGTGCCTTTCCTCAAAAATGGAAGGGGGTCTTCATTCTTGGTTTTTCTTGATTTTGCAGCCACATTTTCCATACCAACAGTGAACTCCTTTTCCATTTCTTTCCTCTTTTGTAAAGGAACAACTTTACAAGCTCCAATTCCACAACCTGGTAAAGCCAACAAATGGCCTTTCACACGGTAATATGTGCTTTTGAAAGAAATGTGGCAAAAGTTGCATCTCCATTGCACATTGCCTCTGGTGCTTGTCCCATCCTCTCTTGTGACATATTTCCACAAGGTATATTTCTCAATGTTGTCTTTAAGTCCTCCTCTTCCCTCAACATTACTTGCAGCAGACTCTGATGATATTGGGGGAGGAGGGGCATCTCCAATGGAAACATTCTTCCCCTTCCTTTGCCCCCTAACTGCTGCCCTTGATTGAGCCATGAATACTGTAAAAAAAATAAACAAAACATGCACAAATTTGTAAAAAAAAATCATATACAAACTGTTATAATAGAAATGCAAAAAAATAGAGATGAAATGCACTTACCTGGTGCTTGAATCTCCTTGCCGAATGCTCCACACCCTTAGCTCCTTGCCCACAGCTCAATGTATGCAAAACTGAAAGAGAGAAATGGTAAAACACTTAAAGAACAGCGCCTTTTTTATGCCCGCGGGTTTCATTTTTTGGGGATTCGAATCCCAAAATCAGGACATGTTGTGTCCTAACGGGACACATACGGGATTCGTACGTGTCCCGTTAGGACACGACGTGTCCCCTTCTAGGATTCGAATCCAGTTTCTTAGCAAGAAACCAATCACATAATTTACACGAGTATTTTTCGAAAAACGTCCTTGGAAAAAGCCCAATGTAGGGAAAACCAGTTTTTAGCTCTGGGGGTTTATATTATTATCTTCATCAAAAATTGTGATTGAGAAATTACAACTGCTTGCTTGACACTGGCAAAGCTCCAACAATATTTTATTTTCACTTTTGTTAATCAAATCAACCTAGAAAACCCTGCGGCTTCCCTTTCTGCAATTTGCACTGCCTCCAGCAACTTGCACTGGCACTTTCGCAATTCGTACTGGCTCCCAACAATTCTCACTACCCTCTGGAAACTCTCCCTCTTGGAAACTTCAATTTTCCCTCCTGGCAATTCACACTTCCTCAGCCAAACTCGCACAGGCCTCCAGAAGACTCACTCTGTTGAGAAATCTAGGGCATAGAGATTAAGTGATTTCTCTTCTATTAGTACCTGCTTGTGAGTGTTTTTTACTTCTTTAGATTAGGATCTTCTTTTACTTAGGTTATTGGTGTTCTTCATCAAACAACTACCAATGCATAAACCATAAAGAGACAAGAGACACAGAATATAGGCTATCATCCAGGGCCAAAAACTCTCCCACTTGAGAGGAAAACCCGAACAAATTCTTCTTCTTATAGAGATTCCAATTCACGAATACCAAGCCCAAGACACTTGACCTATCTGCCACTCCAAGACCAAGACACAAGATCCTTAGTCAACGATAGTCAACCTTCTGCTCCTTCCTCCTTCTCAACTTCTTCTTCAACCTTGGATTTCTTCTGCTTTAGACCTTCGGCCTTCTTCCACTTCGGCTCCCTAGGAGGACTACACTTCTCCTTGGCTTCCAATGTTGCAACAGACTTCTCCTCTCCTCGGCCTTCACTGTTGTAATAGACTTCTTCTCATCCTTTACTACTGTAACAGACTTCTAGCATGTATAGGGGTTTTCTACCCTTAAAACAGTCCCATAAAGTACCCTAAGAACCTCGCTCTTCTTCTTCTTTACTTTGCAGGTTGGGAGGCTTCTCCTTTTACCCTTTTCGCACTTCTATTTCAGATCACTGTTCCACCGAAATTTTGTCTCAGAAGTGATGTCGAGCAGCCCTATTTATAGTTGTTTCCTCCTTAAATAAGCCGACATGAAGAGGGTGAGCCAACATGTCTGTTTGGAGGAGATAATTAATTCCACTTTGAAGCCGACTTGAGGTTAATGCTTGTGCTTGGTCTTGGAGGGCTACTTGACATTTTCATTGACTCATATACAAATATAATATGCCCAAGAAGGGTCCTTCATACATGACATAGACTCAATTTGACTTTTATGACTAGATGACTTAATCCTAAAGGCTCACAATGGGAGCCACCACTAAAATAAAATTCCTTGCTCATGAAACCCATGAGACAAGCATTACAATAAAAATTTTATTTTTCTTTTTTTCATCAATTACATAAAATCACAATTAAACGTGTAATTATGAAGACCGAACCTAGCTACACTTTTCAACACACTCTACCTCCAGGAATAAATATTAGCCTCTACTCCTACAAATTTACTGAGCAACTCGTTCTCCTCCTAAAGGCTCACAGCCTCACTGGAAACATTAGGCCTCCTACAGAAAACATTGATAGCTGAAAAATCTTCTCCCAATCACTATTGCTTAAACCCTCCTCGTGTCTCCAAAGTTGCCCGTCGATTCCCTCTATAATCTCTCATTCACAAATGAATGGCCACTATTAGAAGTTCACTTGATCCAATCAATGGCGAAAATCATTTTAGAAACTTTCCACGAACTTCTAGAGGTAAATCAATCTTATTCCATGTTATGCTCTTAACCTGCAAAATGATACCCAAATACAGAATATGCGAAGAAAAGATACCCAGAACACAGAATAGCAATGATTTTATTATTCAGAGAGTAATGTTCACTTGCCTCTTCGAGGGGGCAACCTCCAATAGAGCAGAGCTCGAATACAAAATAAGACACAATGCTCCTCGCAGGGAGTCTCTATCCTTTATATATGACTCATACATGCAATACCACGGGCCAATACCGTGGGTTTTATTAATACCATCTATCTAATACTACGGCCCATTTGCAACTAATTGTGGTCCCGTCATTAATTGCGGGTTAACCACTTACAAATATTAATATGGGCTTTATTGACTCTTGACTATGACGAGATCCCATGACATAAATAAGGGGGTTAGGGTGGGACCCTAACATGCCCTCCCCCTTAAGACTAGCCTTGTCGTCAAGGCTGAAGCTGCGGAAACTGCTGAAGAATAGTGGTTGGTTCCCAAGTTGCATCTTCCGGAGAGGTGTCTTTCCATTTGATGAGGACTTCCTTAATCATGCGGCCGCGCAGGTGCTTGTCTCGTGTGTCTAGAACCTGTTCGGGTTGAAGCCAGATTGACCCTTCTTCGTCCAATTCAGGTAGACTGGTTTGAACTCGGCAATTGTTCCCAATCACTTTCTTGAGGCACGATACATGGAAAACTGGATGGATTTTTGCCGTAGGTGGCAAAGCCAACTTGTAAGCCACTTCTCCAATGCGCTGAAGTACTTGGTATGGTCCGTAGAATTTTGGAGAGAGCTTTTGACAACCCTTGTCTTTGAGTGATGTTTGCTTATATGGTTGCAGCCTCAAAAAGACCTGATCCCCTTCTTGAAATTGGCGCTCTGAGCAATGCTGGTCGACCTATTGCTTCATGCGGTTCTGAGCTTGATGAAGATTCTCTCTAAGATGGGCGAGCATGGTTGCGCGGTGTTGTAGGAGTTGATCCACTGCTTGTACTTTGGAGCACCCCTTGAGATAAGAAGTAGGGGAAGGCGGAAGTTGACCATATACTGCTTCATAGGGAGTCATTTTGGTGGTGGCATGATAGTTGGTGTTATACCACCATTCAGCCAGAGGTAACCACTGTACCCAAAGGTGTTGCTTTTCTGAAGTGAAACACCTAAGGTAGGTTTCTAGACATTTGTTGACGGCTTCGGTTTGACCATCTGTTTGCGGATGATATGAAGTACTGAGTTTGAGTTGAGTGCCTTGTATTCTGAAGAGTTCCTGCCAAAAATTATTGGTGAAGATCGGGTCGCGATCGGACACAATAGAAGTGGGCATGCCATGCAATTTGAAGATCTGATCCATGAAAGATTGAGCAACCAAAGTTGGTGTAAACGAGTGGGGTAGGGCGCAAAAATGAGCATACTTCGACAGTCGGTCCACAACCACCATGATGACTGATTTGTTCCCTGAATTTGGAAGACCTGTAATGAAATCCATAGAAACCTCCATCCAAATTGATGCCGGAATGGGCAATGGTTGTAATGTGCCTGGTGTGTTGACGGTTTCCCCTTTGTGGCGTTGACAGACCTCACATTCTGCTACGAAGGTAAGGATGTCCTTTTTCATGCCTGTCCAAAAAAATGATCTTCTGGTGCGAGCATACGTCTTCTGAAAGCCCGAATGTCCTGCAATGGGAGATGAGTGCAATTCTGCCAAAATGCGACTTTTGAGGGTGGATGTTGGTGAGATTACGACTCTGTCCTTGTAGTGAAGAATATCATTCTGCCACAAGTAGCCCTTGGTGGAATTAGGATCTACCTGCAATTGAGAAATGAGTTGGGAGAGCCCGGGGTGTGAAAACCATTCCCTGCGAGCCTCTTCAATCCAGTCTGGAATGGGGAGGGAAATTGCGAGCAGAGTACTTTCCTCCTCAAATTGGCGAGATAATGCATCTGCTACACTATTGTCTTTCCCTTTCTTGTAAATGATCTCATAATCATATCCCAGCATTTTGGCTAACCATTTATTTTGTTGTGGGGAGGATAGGCGTTGCTCCAAAAAATATTTAAGACTGTGATGATCTGTGCTGATTTGGAAACGTCGCCCCAATAAGTAAGGTCGCCAGGTCTCGACTGCATGTAAGATGGCCATCATTTCCTTCTCGTAGGTAGATTGGCCCAGATTCCTCCCACTGAGTTGTTGGCCTGTGAAGGCCAACGGTCGCCCTTCCTGCATTAAGACCGCCCCAATACCTGTACCCGAAGCATCACATTCAATGACAAAGGATTTGGTGAAGTCAGGTAGTGCTAAGACTGGAGTGGAACACATGGCGTTTTTTAGAGCGGTAAATGCCTGTTGTGCTTCCTCGTTCCAGAAGAAAGAATTTTTCTTTAGGAGTTGAGTGAGGGGTTTCGCTATGCGCCCATAGTTGCGGACAAATTTACGATAATAGCCTGTGAGACCCAAAAATCCTCTCAAGCTCTTCAAGGTCTTAGGATGAGACCATTCTTGCATTGCCTGGATCTTTTTGGGGTCCACCTTGACACCTTCACGCCCCACAATGTGGCCCAAATACTCAACTTCTTCCATGCCAAACGAACACTTGGACATCTTGACAAATAATTTATGCTTGCGGAGCAGCTGCAAGAGTAGATCTACATGCTGAAGATGTGCAGCCCAAGTGCCACTATAGATGAGGATGTCATCGAAGAAGACAAGGACAAATTTTCTGAGATATGGTTTGAGAATGTGATTCATAAGGCTCTGAAAAGTAGAGGGGGCATTACAAAGACCAAATGGCATGACCAGGAACTCATAATGGCCTTCATGAGTTCTGAAAGCCGTCTTGGGAATGTCGACTTCCTTCATGCGAATTTGGTGGTAGCCTGAGTGAAGATCCAACTTAGTGAAGAATTGAGCCCCACTGAGTTCGTCCAGCAAATCGTCAACCACCGGGATGGGAAATTTATCTTTGACTGTCAACTTATTAAGGGCCCTGAAGTCAGGACACATCCGCCACTCCCCATCTTTCTTGAGCACCATGACCACTGGGGATGAATAAGGACTAATGCTGGGACGAATGACACCTGCTTCCAACAGTTCCTTGATGATTTGTTCTATTTCATTCTTTTGGGTGAACAGATATCTGTATGGCCGCACATTTGGGGGTTGGGCCCCTAGAACCAAGGTGATGCTATGATCATGTTCCCCTCGCGAGGGTGGAAGCTCATTAGGCTTGTCAAAGACCGTCCGATGGTTATTTAAAATCTGTTGCATCTCATGATGAATTGGCAGAGACATGTTTTCGACTACCTGGATGGCATTAAATTGAGCTACTACTCCATGATGGCCCTTTTTTAACAATTTTTCCATCCAATGCGAGCTGATGATAGAGGGGGCTCCCGCCTGGAGTCCACGGAGGGTATGTGTGGAGTTGTTCTGCTTAAAACTCATATATAACTCCTGGAAATCCATTGTGATTAGCCCAAATGTGCGGAGCCATTCAGCGCCGAGGACAATGTCGCAACCCCCCATGTGTATGGCAAACATGTGGGTTTTCAACTGATAATCCCCCATTTGAAGTTTGACATTTTCACAGCGGCCTTCACATTTCATTGTGCCCCCATCCGCAATTTGGACTTGGAAGTTAGAAACTGCTCGTACAAAACAATGTGTTGCTTCTGCGATTTTTTGATGGATGAAATTATGGGTACTTCCACTATCAATCAAGACTACTACTGGGCGATGTTTAAGAAAACCCCGGATTTTGAGAGTTTGAGGGGAAGAAATCCCTGCCAACGCATGCAGCGAAATAACTAGTTCGTCAGAGACATTCTCCTTTGGGTTGTCTTCTTCTAGCGCCTCATGTTCCTCAAGTGGTGGATCTTCCTCTGTTGAGCTGTAGTCAGTGGCATCTATTTGAAAAAATTTGGGCTCCTTGCATTTATGACCTGGGGAGTATTTTTCATCACAGTAGTAACATAGTCCTTGCTTCCTTCTTTCGGCCATTTCCGCAGGTGACACCTTTTGGACCTTAAGTGTTTGAGTCATGTTGTGAGCCTGTGGGGGACGACCTTTAGCGGGGAAATTTGGGCGACTATATTGGGCTGCTAATGCACGTTCCACCTTACGAGCTACCTGGCAAGCCTCCGTCCACGTGGGAGGGTGGTGAAGTAGAACTTGAGCTTTGATGGCTTCTTTAAGACCGCTGATAAAACATTCCGTGTAAAACTCATCTGTGAAACCCCTAGTGCAGAAGGCTAAGGCTTCAAAAGCGGTAATATATTCATCCACTGTACCAGTCTGTCGGAGCTTAGTGAGACGACCCAAAAAAGAGTCTTCCTGTTCAAAGCGATCTCGAAGAGCTTTGGTAAATTGGGTCCAAGTCCTAAAAGGTCCATTGCAACGCTGATGCCATTCCCACCATTGCCACCGTTCATTGTCCAAGTACATGCTCCCAATCATAAGCTTATTCGCATCATCTGGGATATGATTCAATTTGAAATACTGCTCCATTTGTGCTAGCCATGCGGACGGGTGAGAACCGTCAAATTTATGCACATCCAACTTGGGAGGTCGCTGACTGGGTGGTGGATGGGTGTGCCAGACGTGAGGAGAGTGGCTAGACTCACCCTCATTGTATTCATGGCCATTATACGCCTCCTCGTGGGCTTGCTCCTTGCCCTTCGGGAGGAATTGTTGTATCTGGAGACTTAGTCCTTGAAACTCACGTTGGAGGGATTGCACGGAGTCTTCCAGTTTGTCCATCCTTTCATTTGCCATCGCTTGAGCTCTAGTCTCTACCATACACCAACCTGATGAAAAATTGGGACCGCCGAAAAAATTTGACTAATAAATTGAATGGTACCACCTTGCTCAGCTCGTCGTCCTGATTCTGATGGGCTAGATCACCAATAAGCGCCCCGGAAGATCTCAGACTTTTTTTTTTTTTTTTTTTTGAGAAAACTCCTAACGGAGTTTTACTCCTCCTTGATCAATACTGCAGTCGCCAAATCCTCAAAATGTCAATGCTGCCAAAAGTCCTGCGAAAAGTATACCCCGGTATAGGAACCCTTCACAACAACTCCGATCTGGTGGGTCTGAGAGATCTGAATGGCGGAACAACTGCTGCGGCGGATCTGATGGATCTGATGTCTGCTGCTGCTGCACCTCTTTGCACCCGTGGATCGGGAATAGATGATGTGTGATCCCCCGATAGAAAAGGAAACTATGGTCGTGAGGAGTGTCAGGTGCTACAGATCGCAATATACATAAGGGTCTGGCAGTAGTACTCAGCCCAATGTTTCAGGGCTCTAACTAAGGAGGATCGACCGTACCCTTAGCCATACAACCCGACTTCCCTATCGTACGGGCGAGTAATCTCTCCGAGTGCTGTTCTCGGTGTACTGTAGCCACAAGACGGCCGACGGTTTATCTATGGCGAGGTTTCAAGGGAGCCTAGGGGGCTTCCGATATACCCAGAGGGTACGTGGAAGACAGTCCGTGCGCGGTTCTGTCTAATGCGCTACTACTCGAAGGGGTACCCACAGGGGTTACAAGGGAGTCCAACAGACGTGACCACCTCTTGTATTTCCTGCGTGCATACCTCCCCAAATCCGCAGGTTTATGCGCTCAACGACAGATCCCATGGTTTAAAGACGCCGGAACACGTCTCTAGCCGAAAAAAAAATTTGCTAAGAATTGGAGATCCCACCGGCCCTGGAAAGTGCTCTGATACCACTTGTTATGCTCTTAACCTGCAAAATGATACCCAAATACAGAATATGCGAAGAAAAGATACCCAGAACACAGAATAGCAATGATTTTATTATTCAGAGAGTAATGTTCACTTGCCTCTTCGAGGGGGCAACCTCCAATAGAGCAGAGCTCGAATATAAAATAAGACACAATGCTCCTCGCAAGGAGTCTCTATCCTTTATATATGACTCATACATGCAATACCACGGGCCAATACCGTGGGTTTTATTAATACCATCTATCTAATACTACGGCCCATTTGCAACTAACTGTGGTCCCGTCATTAATTGCGGGTTAACCACTTACAAATATTAATATGGGCTTTATTGACTCTTGACTATGACGTGATCCCATGACATAAATAACGGGGTTAGGGTGGGACCCTAACATCCCAACCAATGTCAATTAATTATCCACTTTCCCTAAGTTTAGACTTAGGAAATATTTTAAAAATCACTAACTGACTTAATTGAGATATTTTCCCTAGGTGAAACTTAGGAAAAAATACATAGGCTAGGAGATTATTAATTCCTTTGTGTTCCTAGCCTCAATGACGCCTCTCAAGGCTAGAACACCTACTCGGGCTACAATATTTAATAGGGTTGTGTTTAGAAAAGTTTCAGCCTCAAGTATAAGAAGAGGAGGAGGTATAGAGGATCATTTGTTAGTGTCTTGAATTTTCCATTCTTCTACCTGTTTTCTAGAATTCTCATTCTTCTACTTCGGTGCTAGGATCTTTTAGAAATTCAAGCTCTTGCATTGATTGTGTTGTCACACAAAATGTTTAGGCACCGCGAAAACGGCTCAGATCAGGGGGTGTCCCAATGATCCCCAATCTCTTCGTTTAAGTTGTCTCCCAACAGCAGACTAAGCAGTGTAGTCCCTACGGAAATGGATGGAGGAAAGACTAGTTGGGAACCAACCAATCCGGGAGACATAGTTAAGCGACCAAATACTCGTTTTAGATTAAGCAAGGTTTTAAAGGATTAGATTAAATTATTGATGCCAATGCCTTATGGAGTCAACTATCTTGCTGAGTAAATTTAGGACAAGTACTGGATGGATAACCGTTGCTAAAGAAAATGTTATTATGATGAAAAGAGATGCAAGATGTGATTAGCAAAGGGATGAGTAAGGCGAGATGTAAAAGATTCAAAGCACTTAGCTTACGATTTATTCTGAGTTAAACGCTAAGCACTTTAAGCGAAAATTTAAAGAAAAATTTCAACTATGCAAATGCTCAAAATACTCAATTTCAAGAACTAAAAGATGTACAATTTCCCACAAGTCCACGATAGAGTATTCAATAGAAATGCTGAAAAAATTCTCGAAACTAATTATTCAAGAAATATCAAATAACTCAAGTAAATGGATCCAAACTTAGAGTTAATTTCCTTCTTCAATAAATATCAAGCATTAAAACCAATGATCACAAAATTTAGCTAAAGCATGCAAGTAATGAAAGCCTACGCACTTAAATTTCAATGATTTAATATTCAAGATTAAAATGACATTTAGATGCTAATTAATGCTAAACACCTCTTCAAATAATTCTGAAACTTAATTTTTCTAATGTTTCATATCCAGAAAATAAAAAATAAAAATAAATAAATAATCTATTCTCCTATATAGTCAAACTTAGAACAAAATTAAGAAATTATATTGTCTTGACTATATAAAAGAATTTAACTTTTTCCCCACAAAAATTTTGAAGATTAAAGGTCCAAAAACCCTTATCACATAAAGTCAAAAAAAGAACTTTAGTTTTAAAATTAGGGTCATAATTAAATTTGAATTTAATGTAATAATGTTTAAAGTTTAATTAAGAAGAAATTTTTTGAAGGGCCAATGATAAACAAATTTTTAATGCAAAAGAATAACAGTTTAATTTTGACAAGGGCCAAAGGCCACTTTTAAAAATTAAATCAAAATAGATTTTAAAATAGCGTGAGGAAATGTTTATAAAATTTAATTTTTAAAAAGCCCCAGACCAAAAAATCGAAATGAATGCTTTGAGACTGAGTCGCGTGAAGGAGAAACAGTGTACAAAGTGAGGGGCGTGAGTTAGATTGAGCAGCGAACGGAAAGGAGCTCACACGCGGGAGAAGAGGAGGATGAGAGGAGGCTTCAACAGGGCAATGGAGGCATTTAATGTAGGAAGAGAGGAAGTCGCGGAGGGATGAATTAGCAGTTAGGGCCGCAGGTAAGGGAACGCGATGCAGAGAAGAAGGGTGAAGGAACTCGCGCGGAGAAAAAGGGACTTGGACTAGGAAAGGAGAGGGGACTGCAACTTGGCAAAGGAGAAGGGACTCGCGTGGAGGAAGGTGCAACGTACAAAGAGGAGAACTGAGCGCAAACAGAGATAAGGTGGGGAAGCAGTGTACAGAGAGAGGGTTGCCAAGGAAGAGCTCACGCAGAGACCAAAGGACGAGGAGCTAACGCGATGGTGAGGGGCCACGACAGGGTTTAGGGAGTTAGGGAAAATAGACAGGGCCGAAGCTAGGGAAAAACGCAGAGAACAAAAAGAGTTGCCCAAAATTTAAAAAAAAAATTAAAAAATTTGCCCAAAATCAAAATTTCAAAACTGATATAATTTTGCTTCAGATTTGCTCTCGGAATTTACTATGAGAAACCTCATATCTAAACCTTCAAATCACTGATTTCGTCATATTTTATCCCTGTAGACAAAAGTTTGAGGCTAGATCTTGCCCTCCAGGACCTAGATCTGCCTCAAAACCCCAAATTTTCCTTAACAAACTTCAACTCTGAACATGCACAAAACAAAAATAAAACCCCAGATATACAAAAGTTAAAAATTTAAACCCAAGTCCCAAGTTACAAATAAAGAAAAAAAATAATAATTAATTAATTAATTAATTTAATATAAAAAAATAAATAAATAAATAAATAAATTCTAAAGGCTTATACAATTAAGGAGTATGAGTTCAACTCCACTCCCAGATCTGCAGATTTATGCACTTTTTAGCTAAATCTAACTATTTAGCACAAATTATTAAAGATAAATAAAAAAATTAGTTTTAGGTACTAACCCAGAAAATCCCTGCAAAAAGAAATTTGTCAGATAATCTTAGAATTTTAATAATGAAGGCTCTCCAGATCTTATGTCTCGGGAGTCGGCTGGTCCAACCGAGGACTTCCCAAACGCCCAATTTCCGAATATGAATGGTTTTTGCACACTTAGAATTTAAGTTGTTAAATCAATAACGATAAAAAATTAGCGATTAAATTTTCAAAAATTAGAAATACCTGCTAATCAAATCAAATTATAATGCTAACTCAAACCCAATAATTTAATCAAGATACTTGTGCAATAGATTACTCTACGAAAGCTATTAACTAGCAACTTATCAAATAAGATTAGCACAATATTACCATAAGGCACCGGAGAGGAACAATGTCATCAAATAAAACCCCAAAAACTTTGCATTGTATTATTCCAGGGAAAAAAAAAGATCTTCAAAAACTAATACACCACTCAATTATCAGATCCTTTCGAATGACAAATGACCTCTAATTTATAGATTAATTCTCCAACGGCTAGTTGGCTTGATCCCCATCAAAGTAATCTCGATTGTTGAAAAATATTTAATTATCTTTTAATCTCCTTTTTGCCGAAATTATTTTATTTTTTGGGGAAATTCGAATTTTTCATTTAATTGAATCTTCATCAACTCAAAATTAATTATTTTGAGTTGATTTCCTCATAAAATTGACTTTGACTTAACTATCAAGGCCCAAGGGTCCAAAATATCTTGAAATTTTCAATATTCCCTTGGCTAAGGACCTCCAAAAATTAATTCTTCTAGGACCCACAAATTTTTTAATTTGGGCAATTAATTTTTCCTAAGACTCAAAATTAATTAAATTTCTGTCTTCCAATTTTAATTTATTTTTGCTAGAAAATTTAATTAATTGACTCATAAGGGAATTAATATTTTTTTCCGATCGTCAAATATTTTAGCCATGGTGTCTAACTATGAGGGACCATGCACTAAGATATTTTTTACATCATTATATAACATAAAGCGCATGAAATAGAAGCTCTAATACGAAATATAAATCTAATCTAAAGACAGAAATGGAATGTTGAAATGACAAGGTGTAAGGCTAGAAATACAATACAAAGGATGCCCCGTGGCATCAGAAGTGTTCAACGAAATCCTCCTTAAGCATTTGCCTGCTCTCTGGCAAATCGGTGGGTTGTTTTTTGAATGTGCCATACCCAATCATGCATATCGTAGGACTTTGTCTTATTTGAAGATCGAGTTGCTTTCGGCTATCAGTTGCATCAAACCGTTTCCTTCTTCTTTTTTGCTTTTTGTTCTTCTTCTAGGTGGGCTAAGATGTGAATATTGAGACCACCGTAGATTTCTTGTCCTGATCTTGAAGATTTTCGAAACAAAAAATCTGAAGAATCTGAAGTATGCCCAATCTTATTATGAATGTACTCTATCAATGGTGACACATAAGCTTGGTCTTTCTTAACTTCCTCTGTAACCTTAGTAAATTTGTCCTTAATGGGAAAAGAGACCTCCTTATGATGATATGGGAATTGCTTTGGCGGACTGGGAGGCTTATCATCTGTTGATAGCTCTTTATTGTCTGACATAAGTTGGAACTTTTGTATATGTGATCTTTCCATTTTGTCCAACTTATTCTAAATAGGAGTCATTTGATCAAAATGCTTGACTTCTATGGCACTAATTTCCTTTGCATGACTTGATTCCATAGTTTTTATCACCTTATCATTATCTGCTCTTATGGCCATCAAACAATTTTGCATGCTAGTCATCATGGTTTCCATTTCATTAGCATGTTTTTCTTCTATACCCAACAACTTGCTCTTAAGAGATATCTGACTGGTTTCCATGTCCTTTATCATTGCATTATGATTTACTTGAATAACACTCATTTCTTTTTCATGATTTGCTTCCATGGTAATCAAATGATTCTGCATGGTGGCTATCTGATTAGAGTGATTAAATTCCATGATCGTCATTTCCTCAACATGTTTTTCTTATATAGCCAACAACCTGTTCTGCATAGAATCCATTTCCCTGGCGTGATCAAGTGCTAATCTAGCTTCTATGGAACTCATTTCTTTCTCATGATTGGCTATTAATTTTGCTTGATTAAGTTCCATATTCTTGATGAGTTGAGCATGGTTAACCTCTATACTCTGAAGTTTTTGTGCTTGATTCATATGCATATCCTTAACCATTTGAGTTCATTCCTCGATAAGGTTGTTTTCAGCTTCTTTACTTTCCTTTACTTCGGCTTTCGCTTTGATCTTTCTCTTTTATCCATATTTATTTTCAAAGGCATCAATGATTGATTGAAAAGAGTCAAAAGTGTTATCAGGAAACTTAATGAACCAATCCAAAGCATCATTAGCTAAGGTGAGAATGAAAAGTTGCATCTTCACATCTTCATAGTCAGTATATTGGCGACACTTGCTTATGCAAAGATTGACATTCTGAATGTGCATCTCAGTAGTAATAGCTTTGTTACCTCGGAAAGGGGGCACCTCATCGATGGCCTCGCTGACTGAAGGCGGGAAATTGTGCGGAGCTCCCTGAAAGTTAGTAAAATCACAAGGAGCAAACAAGTCTTCCATGATGACTTGCTTAAACAGAGGAGGGGCCAAATGGATGCTAGAGAGAGAGATCCTTGCTCAAGAGAAATCAAGATTTCCAAAAGAAGCGAGCTTCTAACAAAAATTCTTGTAAGAAATCAAAGAAGTGGAGTTGCCACTTGAACATGAATCTAGCTCAAAGATCCAAAAGGAAAAAACCGAAACGTTAGTCAGGGAGAAGCAAATGGATATCAAGGGGGGGTTTCTTGTCTGAGGAATAATGGATGAATAAGTGGAGTCGCCACCCAAACAAGAAACCAACCAAAATGTCTAGGTGCTAAAAGTGCAGATAGAGAAGCTGAAAGGATTCATGAGATGAAAGAGATAAGGCGATGAAAAGATGAAAAGGCGCCAGAAAATGTTGTGCCGCTTGATGGACTAATGAATAGCGGAAAAGATTAGATGATTAGAAAAATGTCGTGAGGACCAAGGACAAAAAAACTCAATCCCCAGCAATGACGCCAAAAAATGTTGGCGTTGTCGGCTAAAATGAAAGGTAGAAAGATGAAAGATGAAGAGGAAAGGTGAATGTCATAAAGCCAAGGTCCAATAAATTGGTCCCTGGCAACGACGCCAAAAAATGTTGTCACCCAAAATGTCAAGGCACCACGGCAATGGCTCAGATCGGGGGTTGTCACCCTGATCCCCAATCTCTCCATTTAAGTTGTCTCCCAATAGCAGACTAAGGGGGGTAGTCCCTACGGAAATGGATGGAGGAAGGACTAGTTAGAAACCAACCAATCCGAGAGACACAGTTAAGCCACCAAATACTCGTTTTAGATTAAGCAAGATTATAAAGGATTAGATTAGATTAATTATACCAATGCCTTATGGAGTCAACTATCTTGCTGAGTAAATTTAGGACAAGTACTGGATGGATAACTGTTGCTAAGGAAAATGTTATTATGATGAAAAGAGATGCAAGATGTGATTAGCAAAGGGATGAGTGAGGCGAGATGTAAAAGACTCAAAGCACTTAGGGTACGATTTATTCTAAGTTAAACGCTAAGTACTTTAAGCGAAAATTTAATAAAAATCCCAACTATGCAGATGATCAAAATACTCAATTTCAATAACCGAAATATATACAATTTTCCACAAGTCCACGATAGAGTATTCAATAGAAATGCTGAAAAAATTCTCAAAACCAATTATTCAAGGAATATCGAATAACTCAAGTAAATGGATCCAAACTTAGAGTTAATTTCCTTCTTCAATAAATATCAAGCATTACAACCAATGATCACAAAAGTTAGTTGAAGCATGCAAGTAATGAAAGCCTAAGCACTTAAATTTCAACGATTTAATATTCAAGATTAAAATGAAATTTAGATGCAAATTAATGCTAAACACCTCTTCAAATAATTCTGGAAATTCTTAATTTTTCTAATGTTTCATATCCAAAAAAAAACTCTTCTCCTATAGTCAGACTTGGAGCAAAATTAAGAAATTATATTGTCTTGACTATATAAAAAAATTCAACTTTTTTTCCACAAAAATTTTAAAGATTAAAGGCCCAAAAACCCTTATCACATAAACTCAAAAAATGAACTTTAGTTTTAAAATTAGGGTCATAATTAAATTTGAATTTAATGTGATAATGTTTAAAGTTTAATTAAAAATAAATTTTCTGAAGGGCCAATGATAAACAATTTTTTAATGTTGAAGAATAAGAGTTTAATTTTTACAAGGGCCAAAGGCCACTTTTAAAAATTAAATCAAAATAGTTTTTAAAATAGCGTAAGGAAATGTTTATAAAATTTAATTTTTAAAAGGCCCCAAACCAAAAAATGGAAACGAATATTTTGAGACTGAGCTGCGTGAAGGAGAAACAGTGTACACAGGTGAGGGATGTGGATTAGATTGACCAACGAAGGGAAAGGAGCTCAATGGCAGGAGAAGAAGAGGATGAGAGGAGGTTGTGACAAGGCAATGGAGGTGTTTAATGCAAGAAGAGAGGGAGCCGTGGAGGGATGAGTTAGCAGTAAGGGCTGCAGGTAAGGGAACGCAATGTAGAGAAGAAGGGTGGAGGAACTCACACGAAGAGAAAGGGACTCAGACCAGGAAAGGAGAAGAGACTGCAGGCTGTCAGAGGATAAGACACTCACGCGGAGGAAGATGCAGCAGACAGAGAGGAGAACTACGTGCATAGGGAGAAAAGGCGAGGAAGCAGGGTGCGAAGAGAAGGTTGCCAAGGAAGAGCTCACGCAGAAAGCAAAGTACGAGGCGCTGACGCGAAGGTGAGGGGCCACGACAACGAGAGAGAGCGGGGAGGATAGGGAGTTAGGGAAAATAGACAGGGTCGGAGCTAAGGAAAAACGTAGAGAGGAGAAAGAGTTGCCCAAAATTTAAAAAATTAAAACAAAAACAAAAAAAGTGCCCAAAATCAAAATTTGAATACTAATATAATTTCGCTTCAGATTTTCTCTCAGAATTTACTATGAGAAACCTCAAATTTGAACCTCCAAATGACTGATTTCGTAGTTTTTTATTCCTGTAGAAAAACATTTGAGGCTAGATCTTGCCCTCTAGGACCTAGATCTGCCCCAAAACCCCAAATTGTCCTTGACAAATTTCAGATCTGAACATGCGCAAAACAAAAATAAAACCCCAGATATACAAAAATTAAAAATTTAATCCCAAGTCCCAAGTTAAAAATTAATCAAATTTAAAGTTTCTAAAGATTTATACAATTAAATTTACAGATCTATCAAATTTGAGGAGTGCGTTGGACTACGCTCCCAGATCTGTAGATTTATGCTCTTTTTAGCTAGATCTAACTATTTAGCACAAATTATTAAAAATAAATAAAAAATTTAGTTTTAGGTACTAGCCCAGAAAATCCCTGCAAGAAGAAATTCCTCAAATAATCTTAGAATCTTAATCAGGAAGGCTCTCCAAATCTTATGTCTCGGGAGTCGGCTGGTCCAACCGAGGACTTCCCCAAATGCCCAATTTCTGAATACGAATGATTTCTGCACACTTAGAATTTAAGTTGTTAAATCAATAGAGATACAAAATAGCGATTAAATTTTCAAAGATTAGAGATACCTGCTAATCAAATCAAATTATAATGTTACCTCAAACCCAATAATCTAAGCAAGATACCTGTGCAATAGATTACTCTACGAAATTTATTAACCAGCAACTTATCAAATAAGATCAACAGAATATTAAGCACAATATTACCATAAAGCACCGGAGAGGAACACTGCCATCAAATAAAACAACAAAAACTCTGCATTTTCTTATTCCAGAAAAAATATTACAAGAGAGCTTCAAAAGCTAGTACACGACTCAATGATCGGATCCTTTCAAATGACAAATGACCTCTAATTTATAGATTAATTTTCCAACGGCTAGTTGGCTTGATCCCCGTCAAAGTAATCTTAACTATTGAAAAAGAGTTAATTATCTTTTAATCTTCTCCGTCAAAATTATTTTATTTTTTGAGGAAATTCGAATTTTTCATATAATTGAATTTTAATCAACTTAAGATTAATTATTTTGAGTTGATTTCCTCAAAATAATTGACTTTGACTTAACTACCAAGGCCCAAGGGTCCAAAATCTCTTGAAATTTTCAATATTCCCTTGGTCGGGGACCTCCAAAAATTATTTCTTCTAGGACCCACGAATTTTGTAATTTGAAGAGTTAATTTCTCCTAAGACTTAAAATTAATTAAATTTTTGGCTAATAATTTTAATTTATTTTTGCTAGAAAATTTAATTAATTGACTCATGAGGGGATTAATAATTTTTCCGACCCTCAAATATTTTAGCCATGGTGTCTAACTATGAGGGACCATGCACTAAGATATTTTTTACATCAAGATATTACATTTTAATACATGAAGGGGGAAAACCCATTCGTTATAGACCCTTATTATTTACCCAATTCTGCGACTCAAATATAATCTAGTAGACTCAGTGATTTGTAATAAAATAATTTAGCTAATTAGCTAAAATTATTCCCAAATCACTTTACAGAAGACTCGACTAGAATACTAAGACTTACCTAAGATCTTGACGACAAAATCCACCCTAGCTTTTGGGTGAGGTTAGAGGGAATAACTTTGTCGATCATCCATGTTTAGAAACACACATGAATCGGTGAGCCAAAAAACCTCCTAGGATAGAAATCATCACCGACAAAGTAGGATTACCTAGGTTGTTACATACATAGATGGTCTTACTAGGATCATTTACATTACAAAACTGTAGAATGGGTTTACAACTTTGAACAATGATGTCTGAAGATGATGATAAAAACTAGATGATCTCACTGCGCGAGAATGATGGAATCTTCTTGCGAAAATGTACACTGCTATAGGGTAGTTGACGCGGAGTGGTCAACAGATTGTTTATCCTATATTACTTCAATAGATTGTATCCGGGAGCATTGTGTATTGATTTTTGGTAGGTGCAATCAGTATTCAAGTTGGCCAAATTAAAAAAAAATATATATATATATATATATATATATATATTTTTGAAGCTCATGTAGGCTCCAAAAGTCAGGTCAGCCCCACGAGTCGAATGCGTGTGACCCTTGGTGAAAACCCACTTGATTTGACCATTATATATTGGCATTCCACCTCACTCATTTGGCGACCAATTCAGATCAACATATCATCTATTCTTTTGTTCACACGTGCGAGTTAAGGAAGAGGTTTTCTGAGGAAGACAAGTTTTTAGAGCGGCCTAGTTTGATCTACGTTCACTAGCATTGACTGAAGTATTTTTGGGCTAAAGTTGACCAAATTTCTAAGCAGAGTTTCACTGAGATTTTGGACAGGTTAACTGGGAATTTGAGGTAGCTGCAAGAGGCCAAAATTCGACCCTGTTGACTAAGGTTGACTGAATTTTGGGCACCAGCAGGAAGGCTGAAATTTGGACCTATTTGACCAAATTTGACTTGGGTAGATTTATGTGGCCTGTTTGATCTAATTTGACTTGGGTAGAATTATGTGGTCTATTTGATCTAATTTGACTTATGAATATCAAAATGTAACTTTGTTGAATTGAAGAATTTCTCCTAGAAAAGATTGTTGGTCTTTCTCTCGAGTTTGGGTTTCCTACATGAAAAATTTGTCTCTTTGTGTGCATGGTTGTCTCTTTATGATCCTACTGCAATTGTTGTATTACTGTTGATATTTTCTATGTATAATTACTTAATGATGTATGTGACATAAGTGAACTTGGTTAAAGAAATCATTAGAAAGTTATTATCAGTTTAGAAGATCAAGTTTACTAGAAAATCAACATGGTATTAAAGCCTAGGTGAAAGAATAATCATTAAAGAGACTAGAAGAATCTCGTGTCACTAAGGATACACAGTGATCTGTCTGCTAGTTAAGCTAAAATCGAGTTTCTATTGTTTCCTGGAGGAGGGCCAAAGCCCTAGAAGGGAGACCGAGAGGCCTCAGCTCATGAGCAAATAGGGCCGCAAATGATCAAGGCTAGGCAGCAAGCCTAGAAGAGGCCGCAAAGGCCTCGGTGTGAGTTGCAAAGGGCCATAAAGGCCTCGGGACTAGGCCGCAACCTATCTGAGGTAGCCTGCAAGCAAAGATGCGAGATCGAAAGGCCTCAAATGCTTGAACAGTGGGTCCAAGGTGCCTCAGACAGTGGAGATGCCAGTGAGCTAAGATTTGAAGGACTGATCAAAGGTTGTTTTCATGACATCTCCATTGGCAGAACTCATGAGCCAAAGGGAGCCAAGGAGAAAGCCTCTTATTTGAACATTGATCATAATGTTACTCTTGCCTTGGGATTCTAGTAATTGACCCAGATCAAGTTGTTTTAGAGAATTAAAAGGTTTTCGGTTATCATTGTACCAAATATTAAACAACAGTCATGCTATGACCTAATGAATTATAAGATTTGTTTATGACATGTCGAAAAAGCACTAAAATCCAATGTTGCGAACATCAGCATCTGGATAAAATCGGCAAGGGTCCGAAAAACCAAAAAATCGTAAAAATCGGGAAAATATCGGTAAAAGTCGGCAAATATCAGCAAAATTAAGATACCATAAAAATATTTGTAACAATCGGCAAACATCGGCTAGGCCAAAAAAATCGTGATTTCAAGATAAAATCGGGATGTTATCGAGATGTTCGCAACACTGCTAAAATCAATCATGTTGAAGATGACGATAGAAGATCCTTCTTGTGTGATATCCCCACTAAATAAATTTTTGCTAAGCATATCCCATTTTTGCCTTTTTGACATTTTGATGACTGGGGGACTTAGGAAAAGTGGGTTGACTACACCCCGCTTTATTTTTGGAGAAAAGAAGGCTATATGCATTAGAGAAAAAGGGAAAATTAATTTCCTAGTGATATGTGGGGGCCACAAGGAGGGAGTTTGAACCACATGAGGAATTCACACTAGAGGAGAGAGGAGAGAAAGAAAGGAGGTGTGAGCTAGTGGAGATTGGGGCCCACCAAGGTAGAAGAGACCAGTACTTATAAATATCACAAGGAGACTTTCATTTTGGATCTTTTGCCTATCTATCTCATGAAATCAAACTCTCTTGGAGTTGTTGAGCACAAGAAGATAAGTATTGTAGCACAGAAGTTTCAAGCAAAACTTCACCCTCATTTCGAAGAACTTTGAGTGTCTCCCTCGTGAGGAAGTTGGGGAGTCTACTTTTGGGCTTCCACAGAGATTATTGCAGGTGTTTTCACTTAGTTCTGTGCACTAGTTGGGTGTAGAAGCAGTTTGAATGATCCATTGGAAATCAGCTACAAAAGTTTATAGCCCCAGAGGATTTGCAAAAGTTTTTCTCCATCTTAGCCAGAGATTTTACAGTGATTTTGTAGGGTTGTAGTGTAGGGGATTTGTGGAGCTATTTCTCTTGATTTTTGGCATTGCGCAGGGGTTTCTGGCTAGGCCTACGTAGGGCAAAGAGAAATTAGAGTTGAGGAGAGATAATGCCTAAAGGAGGGAGCCATTTTCAGAGGAGGATTTTGGATTGATTCCAGAGAAATTTCAGTGAAGGATTTCGACATCATTTACTAGTGACATTTTGGCAATGGGCAGAGCTAGCCAACCCAGGCAATTCGCATTTCTTAGGGGCTTTCAAGTCAGTTGGAATTATCCCAAGATCTTTCTGGGTTTTTTTGGGTTTGGTGTGTGGAGGTCGAAACTATTTCGCAAAATTTTCTGAGCATTTTTTAGGGTAGAAACTCCAGCTCCATTCCAGCAGCAATTGCAAAATTTTTTGGGCAGTGCGAGTGACCTATTTGAGCCACTTCCAACACTTGAGTCTACACATTTTCACCTGGGTTTTGCATTACTTGCAGAAGCAAGCCCAGGTTCCATTGTTCTTACTCTATTGTACCCAATTCCAGTAATATTAATAAGATGGCTCAGCTTTCTTGCCTGCTTTATGTGGTTTACTAATGGTGCATGCATGTTTAAAATTGTTATTGCAATGTCTTAGTGATGTTCTTGATTTTCACTGTTATTTCCTGGCTCAAATATTACAATGGTATCAGAGCATGTTCTTGGCCAGTTGTGGGCAAAATAGAAGACGATGCCACCTAGGTATCAAGGAGCATTGTTCCACAGAGGCAGAGACTAAGGGATAGGATGTGGTCGTGATATAGGAGAAGAGCTCGATCCCATCTCAAATACAGAACTTGAACACACCAGGGAGCACATGGAGAACCAGGAAGACAACGAGCAGCCTAGACAAGACGGTCATAGTCAATTTTTAGAGGACCTGATGAGGCAAAACCGACAATTAATGAAACAGAATCAACAGGTTCTAGAGATGATGCAACAGATGATGAGAATCCGGATACAAAATCAAAAGAAATCTATGATAAACTAGTAGAGCTATTCTTGGTAAGCACATCTGAAGAAGTGATATCTCTATGAAATGAATTGTACAAGATGAAGATATCAAAGGAAGGAATAGCTCCCTACTTCATGAAGATCTCTGAGATGAGAGATCAGCTTCAAGAGATAGGGGAAGTCATGTCTGATAGAGAAATGACAACTGTAGTACTCAATGCTCTACCTAAGGATTGGGGCAACTTCACGTCCAGCATATATGCCAAGAAGGAAGCCACCCCACTAAGTGAAATGTGGTCTCTATGCAAGATAGAGGAAACAAGACTTCAAGCAAAGGAAGGTGTAGGATCAAAGGAGTAAGCATTCGCTACCATGGCCAAGAGAAAGGGAAAATTTGGCAGATTTGGTCCACGAAGAACAAACAACAAAGATATGTCCAAAGTCTAATGCTTTGGACGCCAAGAATATGGACACCAAAAAAGGAATTGTCCTAAACTAAAGAAGGACAACAACAACAACAAAAGAAAGAGGGAAGAAGCTCACATGACTCAAGAGGTGAAAGAAGAAGAAAAGAAGTAAAAGAAGGAAGATCCTTCCGATCTCTACTATGACTAAGTCTACTTCTTTACTTAAAGCCTTCTTTCAAAGTTTTGAGTAGTATAGGAGCATGTAGGAATAGAATAAAATTGCATGGCTAGAAACATCTTATAGGATCTAGAAGCATGATGTACATAGAGTTCAAAATACTCATGTAGAAGGATCATTTATAAGAGAACAAAATGCATGGTTAGAAATATCTTCTAGAATATAGGAGCATGGTAGATATAACTCAAGATATTCATGTAGAAGAAACATGTGAAAATTCCTAGACTTGAAGGAACCCCTACTGCAGCGAATCTAAATCTACTTCACCTTCTTGATTTTTAAATTACATTCATAAAGTTGTTCTTCTAAATACTGAAGCAAATTGCTTCTGCAACCTACACTAATTAAATATTTGATTTCATGAAACAGAAAACAAAGCAAAGAACAAGATACATAGGACACACTTAGTCCTCGGAAAAATCCAATGCGGGAAAATCGGTGCAGCAATTCTAAGGTTTTATTATTATGCTGGAGAAATATCTGAATACAAATCTAGGATGCTCATCTAGCAATCCTTTAAGAGAAAAATATTGGCGAAAAACCTGAGTTTGTTTTACCTCACTTCACCCAGCAGAATTCCAGCTGATCCAGCACAAGATGGGCTAACCCCGGATATTCTGCACTGGCCCTGCGTAGGCCCTGCGTCAACCTTTCAGGCTTTGCGTCAGCGTTGTGTCACCTTCTCTACCCTTTGCGTCAGCTCTCCCGGTACTTTCGGTTGTTCCGGCAGTTTTGGATTTTGCGTGACAGGCAGCTTTTCTGCGTCAGCGCTCTTGGCTACTGCGTTGCCTCTGCGTCACCTCTCCCGGTTGTTCTGGCAGTTTCGGTTGTTCCAGTAGTTCTAGATTCTAGGTGACAAACATCTTTTCTGCGTCACCTCTCCCGGCTACTATGTTGCCTCACTGCAAGCTCTCTCCACCTCTTTGTTTTGTATTTTCCATAAAGTCCTTCTCCCAGATTCTATCTGCCCCTTAGCTACAAGCTCTCCCCAATCGATTTTCCTCCTGAGAAATTCTCACTTCAGAAAATCGATTTCCTCAATCTCTCTGTGTGTTTCTAAATGAACGCCAAGCCTCCTTATTATACTTTTCTCATTGAGACTTCAATGGCCGAGATTAAGTCTCTAATCAATGGCTAAGATTAAAATATGACTTGATCCGCCTTCTAGTTCATTCTCACCCATATTTTGATTAATACCCATTAATATTTTAATTTTCCAAAGTTTAGACTTAGGAAACCCATTAAAAATAGTAATTATTTTAATAAAATACAATCCGGGTGGAATTTCACCAAACGGTATCTGGGTTCTTTACAGTGTTGCAGGGGAGCGCCCCCTCCCCTCGTTCCCACTCCCAATCCACGCTCCGGGCGAAAGCAACTCGGCAGCGGGTCGGGAGCGCGCTCCTTAAAAAAACTACCTGCCTTTTCGAGAGCGTTTAGCCTTTTTTGCAAAAAAAAAAAAATTGCAGTAATGTTCCAAATGCAATTTTTTTTCAAAGAAACAAATAAGTTTTGAGTGGGACAACTTAATGATCAAGACTATGGCCCTAGTATTGATATGCGATTCATGGTAATGTTAAATTCTTAAAGTAAAAGTGACATTCTCCTTAATATTCATTTTCATCCTTTTACTTAAATTTTTAACATTACCATGAAATGACTCAGGATGTTTGAGAGTGGTTCCGACCTCATTGGATTTCATATGGAGAAAGTAGAATTTTAGATTTCATTCAAAATCCAACAGACTTATCAGCTTTTCAGGATTGCAATTTTTCCATTGAATTTTGTCATGTATTAGGGTATGGAACTCTTATTTAATCAAGAGCACCAATCCCTCTATGTACCTTGATGTTAGTGACATTGGTTGTCGAACTCCTCTATCATGACCCTCCTAAAAATGTATGCATCACTCAAACAAAATATTGACTTGACATGCTATGCTTTTTCTATCTTATGATAATGCTTAGAGGGTGATATTAATGACAAAGATCCCTATACAAATACAGAGGTAATGACAAAGATACCTCTGGATATTAATGCCTAGAGGGTGGTATTAATGACAAATTTTAGAAAGGGATGAAGGACTCTTCTTTAATCTCTCCAGGACATTCCAAGATGAACACATCTGGGTGATTGATAGGGTGCACCAAGGCATATGACAGGTCACTCCCACCAATTGAAGACCTTATCAAAAGGAAAATTCGCTATTCTGTGGAACTTGGAGACAACAAGAGCTATCATGTGATAGGCATTGGATCATCATCCATAAGGCTAGAAGATGCAAGCAACATCCACCTAAACAACATTCTATTTGTTCCAGTTTGTAGGTTTCCCTCAAGCTTCGGAGGGAGCCCCCAACAACTCTCAAAGATAAGTATCTCATGTCTTAGTTTTCATTACGTTAAATACTAATCATCTTTCTCCCTCTATTGTCTTGATTGGGAAAAACATCTGCAAGAAGGAGGATCTCTCAAAGCAAGGAAAAACATCTGTAAGAAGGAGGATCTCTCAAAATGAGGTTAGTCAAGAAACAAAGGTATGCTTTGAATACATTGATTGAAAGGATTACTCATTTGATAATCTATTACTAACTTTGTTATGACTAGTTGTTTTGAATCCTAGTGATTCTTGTTTGGGTGATTCATCTCTTGATAAATCTACCCACCCCATTCATATTCTTGATTGACTATGTAGAACCATAGACAGGTTTCAGAAAACCCTAACCAAAGGGTATGCTAATGTGAATGTCTGAAATCGTAAGTTGATTAAGAATATTGTGGAATGCTAGTTGAAGTCTTTATTGATGATGTCATATTTGGGATTTTGGTATGATCGGGAAATTCTAACTTATTAGGATCGAATGATTAGGTCTAAAATCCCGAAACCTTTGAATTTTTGGTAATGTAGGGTTTGTTGTGTTTTACATTGGAACTCTAACTCATTAGGGTTTGGTGGAATGTGTAAGCAAGACTCTCATATTGTCTTAGAAATGTTTCCTTGGTATGAATGTGTTTGTCTGATCAAACCCTAGTGTAATCAAGATGATTTTGTATCTAACTCTTATTGATATTTGTGAAGTTGGGTTTGACTAACACATGATATGATATATATTTGCACGATGATAAAATCTAGGCATATATATGGATATGTTCTTTTGGTTGAAGTCCTAGGTTGGACTAGGTCAAATGTATTTATGTTATTAGACATATGATATGTTGATGTATGGTTATGATTTCCTAGATATGTGTTGACCTAGTCATTAATGGTCATGGGTTTTAGGATTTAATAGAAGTCCTTGTCTGAGATTCTAGGATGTTGATGTTTGGAAATCTAGGGTGTTATAGCTAAACCCTAGTGAAGTTAAAATTGTCTAGTATGTGTAATGTAACAATCCGAGATCTATGTTGAGATTATGAATTTCTAGGGTTTTGGAGTTAAACCTTAGTCAAAGTAAAATCTCTGAAATATGATGATTTGAGATATGTGAAAGATTGTTGAAATTTTAAATCCTTGGTTGAAATTTATAATTGATCCGAAATCTAGGGTTTGCAACTAACCCTAGTGATGGTTGGTCATGTTAGTGACTATTTGATGGTTGATTGAAAATCTAGGAGTTGGAACTAACCCTAGTGGAAGCTAGTCAAGTTAAGTTGTGATTGACTGTGATTAAGTCTGTTGTGTGAACGTTAGGATTTGTATGAATCCCTATTAAGAAGTCCAACATATATATTTTAAGGTGCTTTGTAGATCTATATTTGTGAGAATTGTTTCTAGGGTTTGATATATGTTGTAGTAAGGTATGTCATACCTTTAGAAGACACATTGAAACCCTAGATGGAATGAGAAAGTGTTTTGAAGTAGTCTAGGGTGTGTAAAAAAAGTCCCTAGCAAGATGTTGAAGAGTATATGTCTCTTATTTAAAAGTCTGGGTATCTTATTTGTATAAAGTTGAAATGCTTCCGTGATTCTGATATGGCTAACATCATGCTTCTATAGATTTGGTTGTACTTGCTATCTAAGATGTGCAAGTACACAATCTTCAACTTAGTGAAGATGCTCAATGTGACAAGCATGATGAGGTTGACGATAACTCCGATGAAATAATTGGAAGCCACAAAAAAAAATTCCTATGTAGAAAAAGAAGAAGTTGATCTCCCAGAGGAAGCATAAATAGAAGAGATCTCCCTAAGATTAAAAGGGAGTCCGGATAAAGAGGTGCTTCCTAGTTGAGAGGTTGTGACAGATATGGTTCTCTACTTCATGTGCCATGCACTAGACTAGACTAACAGTCGTAAGTCTGAGTGAAGGCCATGAGCGGGAAAAGGAAACTAGAGAATACATTTTGTAGTGCTGCTGAAAGAAGGAAAGCAGGATTGCAGAATATGTTGCAGCGTGTGAAGTTAGCCAGGAAGCATCTTGGTTAAGGAAGTTGTTGTCTCACTTATTTGAAGGACCAATGAACCCTATAGTGATACATTGTGATAACACAAGTTGTATTCATTTGTTTGAGGACCCAGTGTTTCATGGGAAGACAAAGCATATCAACAACAAGTATCACTATATACGAGAGCTAGTGCAAAATGGTGTGGTGCAGCTACAATATATCTCCATTGATGAGCAAGTAGCTGACATATTGACAAAATCACTTCCAAACAAGAAGCTTGTATACTTAAGGGACAAGCTGGGTTTGGTGGATTTGTCCTCTCAGATTGAGAGGGAGGGATAGACACAAGCATTCTTGTCTTCACTTGGGAAGAAAGAATGGAGGGTTGGGTAACCATCTGGCATTCGATACTCTTTGAGAATGTGGTAGGGCATTCAAGACAAGAGTAGTCGTGGACCGATATTCTTTGAGGATTAGCTACCCAAGATAAGAATAGTCCAACGAGAGGTCATACTCTGGGAACACCTAGGTGGGGTATGTACCTTGGAGAGACAATGATGATGGTGTCTACACATCATTGGTCTCGCCAGCATTGTGCTCTGATCTTGTGGAGAGATAGAGTTGTTAGTCAAGGCCTTGCTATATGACAATGCTGGTCATTATGATGCTAGACAGATGGGTTACCAATCCGACTCTTCTTATGAGATCTCTTCAGATTGAGAATGACCATGTACCTCCTATGAATACCTCCCTAGTTAAGAGGGAGTGTTGAAGAATGTGTAACTAGGTCCAATCTTCATTAGTATGAAATGTATCATTGTATATATAAAATGAAGAAGAAATTCTTATTATTATTGGAGCATGGGTTTCATGCTCAAGCTCTTTTATTTTATAGGTCATGCACCCATTGAGTGCTTCTAGGGTTTGTCCTAGGTATAAGAGTCATTGTCATATATGGAAGACCCTATGGGCACATTGTAATTGTAAAAGAAAATTTATTTTGTCTTGAAAATGTCAAAATACCTTCAAGATCAAGTCGGCCTACATGCGCTATCAAGTCGGCCTAAGTGAAGAGACATGTCCACCCTTGAAGGAAGCCTATATATAAGAGCAAATCATCCTCCATTTGGACCATTCACTCACTCATCTCTTATACCAAGAAGGAAGCAGCAGAAGGTTGAAAAATGAAGTGCGAAGAAGAGAAGGACAAGGAAAGTCGAAGTGTTTGGGTCTCTCTACATTCTTCTAGAAGTGCGAAGTTAGGGTTTATGCACTGGGAAAGTCTAAGGTTCAATTCTAGAAGCAAGAAGAACAAGAAGGCAAGCGAAGGTCTCTTAGGGTTTCGTACTAGCCCGAGGGCTCAAATCAAGGCAAGTGAGGTCAAGGGAAGAGCAGTTAAAGGGAGATCGAAGTCTCCTAGAGACGCAACAGCAGTTGCAGGAGTTGCTGGGAAGCAGAATTTCGGATCTACTGGGAGGTCGAAGATATTTCAGCAGGAGGGTGAGGAAGACTTGATCTTGGAGGGTATTTGTCTGAGTTTAGGTCATTATATTTGTCAATTGAAAGATATAAAAGATAAGAAGAGATTTTACGGGCTTTCCCCTCAAGAGGAGGGGTTTTGGCCTTAGCTTGCAGCGTACACATTGTGTCATTGTTCTTATTGTTTTGGTAGTTGTTTGATGTATTGCACATTGGAATAAGAATGATCAAAGCTAATAAGTAAAAAGAAAACACAAGCAGTTATCAAGTTAAGAGAATTAACATATACATTGCCCTATTGAATTTTCAATAGTTAGAACTCCAGGGGAGGTATCGTTAATGAGGCCTTAGCGTCCTTCCCGTGGACTTCTCTCTACAACTTGCGTTTGTGACTAGCTTCAAAATAATTGAGAGGAAGAATTCACCTAAAATATGCACATTTACTAAAAGCAACCAAGATCTTGCATCTCACATTAGATCAGATCCTACATCTCACATTAGATTAGATCTTGCATTTCAATTGTTTCATCCAATAACTTGACATATTGATCTTTGTTGTGCAAGTAGTTAATCTTGAGGCACTGGTTTATCATTTATATCTTAAGAATTTGATTGGTTGTGCTTAATAATTTTATTTGCCACATAATTCTAATTCAAGTTGCTAGGATATTCAGTTGTATCCCCTATACTTGTTTTGCAATGGGATCCTTACCATTCCATCTATAGGGACTACCCCCCTTAGCCTGCATTTATGAAATAGCTTAAACGGAGTGGGAGGGGATCATAGTGACAACCCCTGCTCTGAGCATTGTCGCATTAGATGTACAATTCGAGCGACAATAGAGCATAAACTCAGCTAGAGTGATTTGTGTTGAAGAGGGAGAAATTGTAATAGTGACCAAAAGAGCTCCTAGTTCAGAGGACCAGGCAGGCCAGCAAGTTTGAAGGATGCCATGATGAAGGAAATTGTGACCGAGACTTGAGGAGAAGTTTGTGGTGACTTCCAAGTGGATCTACAAGATCAAGCATACCGTGGATGGTAGCATCGAAAAATATAAAGCAAAATTCATGGCAAGAGGATTCTCTCGGAAAGAGGGATTGGACTATGAGGAGACATTTGCTTGTTGGAAATACTGAGAGGGGGGTGAATCAGTATTTCTTTTTCTCACTATTGTTTTACTAGTTAAAACATATATGTTCAGAACACAAAATGAACAGCAGGAATAAATGCTTTTATTAATATAACTGTGCAGTAAAATAAATACAATAAATAGATTGTCACAATTGGTTGCCAAGATCCAACTTGGACTTTGGTGAGGCTCCAACCTCCTGAGCACCAACTCTATTTTTCCAAGACATCAATCTTGGACTTAGGAGCACCAACTCCCAAGGACTTCAATCCTGTTCAATTCTGAGGCTCCAACCTCTTTGGTATACACTGGTGTGTTGCTGCGCTCTTTTCAGCTTCCACTGCTTCTGCTGCCCCCTTTTCTTTTGTTGCTTTCACTATCTCATGCTCAGGTTATACCGTTCACGAACAACCACTACAGTTCTCTGTTTTGCTGCTTTTATATGCTCCATGCCCCTGTCCATTCGTTTCCTTTTACATGCTGGCTCTTTGGCTTCCTCCTCACTTGATTGCTTGACACTTCGGCTTCCATTCCTTTGCTTCTTCTGTCTATACAAGTGTTCCAAAATCTGAGTAGAAAAACCCAAACTCCCCTTTCTTAAATAAAACTCGGCCCTTGACTTGTGGTTAATACCTTACAGGCTTTATCGGAGGCGTTTAATCACCCATCGGAAGCCACCACCCGAGCGTTTTAATCAACCATCGGAAGCCACCACCCGAGCGTTTTAATCACCCATCGGAAGCCACCTTTTATTCGACGCTTTCTATCAATAATCAACCATCGCACAGGTTTTAATATATACCTTAACCCCGCGGCCATGTATCATATAATACACGGAAAACATTATAAACCCCCGCTCTAATTCAAATGCCGGACTTCAATTATTATGCACCCGCCTTTACAATTATCGGCGGGTCCGGATTTCGGCGGTCGCAATAACTCTTAAAACCAGACCTCTGACGAGGTGCGGACCCGATATGGCTTTAGACTCCCTTTAATATTGTTTCGGGTCCGATGAACATCGGCGTTCGCTGTAAACGATAGACCCATATCTCCGATGTAACGTGGACCCGATGCCTCCTTACATTTCTTCCTAAACTGAATTCGGATCCGTCATATCGGCGGATTCCTTATCGGCGAGTCTTGATGGGTTGCGGACCCGATCTCCTTTAGGCTGCTCCAAATATAATTTCGGCTCCGGATGATTTCGGCGATCGCTACCTCCGCTGCTCCGATGCGATACAAGAGTTCTGCGGACCCGATATGATTTTACACTTCACTTGATAATAGTTTCGGCTCCGGATTTCGCTGATGCGATAAGGATTCTTTGCTCCGCGGACCCGATATGCTTTCTATTTTGCTTGATAAGAGTTTCGGCTCTGGATTTCGGAGCTTGCACCTTGAACAGTTCCGACATTCTGGATGCGATATATTATAGACTGTTTTTAATAAGTCCATCGGGTCCATGCCTCTATCGCAATCGGCAGATTATAGCGCCATCCCTTATGACTTGCGATCACTGCGGATGCGATATGATATTAAGCCACAGTCTATATTCCCGTCGGGTCCACAACCGTATATCGCAATCGGGGATTTCAGGAGTGACAGCCCTTTGAGACCAGCGACATAGCGGATGCGATATTACATTTAGCCAGTTTATAATGGAGCCGCAGGTCCGTGTTATTATATCGCCTCTCTCTCTCTCTATATATATATATATATATGTATATACTCCTCAGTACTCCTGATAGTTCTCCCTTTGGCATTGTTGTTTGTAATATGTGCCCGCCGATAGTGTTAAGGCATATATATATGGGTTTTCTCCTCCGATGGCCCTATTTGCTTGTAATATATATATGGCTCCTCTTGGCTCCTCTTGCTCCATCTGCTCCTCTCGGTCCATTTTCTCCATTTGCTCCATATATATTGCTCCTCTTGGCTCCTCTTGCTCCATCTGCTCCTCTCGGTCCACTCTGTTTGCTCCTGTAGCTCCTCTGATGGCTCCTCTTGCTCTGACACTCCTTCGATATGGCTCCTCTTGCTCTGGCACTCCTCCGATATATGTGGCTCCTCTGGCTTGGTCCGCTCCTCTTGGCTCCTTTTGCTCCTCTTGGCTCCGATATGCTCTGTCTCCTCCTCTTGAATATTGCCATATTGACATCAATGACAATCTGTGTCCAACAATCTCCCCCTTTGTTATTGATGGCAAAGGAATGCATATGAACTCCCCCTGTCGAACTGCTCCCCCTGTCCTGCTGCATCTTTATGAATGAACTTGAGTGATGATAAAGAAATAACCCCCATCTTTTGTCGCAGATGTTCGAATGCTTCCCGAGGAAGAGGTTTTGTGAAAATATCAGCTATCTGCTCCTTAGTACTGATATATTCCAGAGCGATGTTTTGTTCAGCTACTTGCTCACGGAGGAAATGATACTTGATTGGTATGTGTTTGGTTCTTGAGTGCATCACTGGATTTTTGCTGAGACTGATAGCACTAGTGTTGTCACAATAGACGATAATCGGTTGATTTGTACATATGTCGAGATCTTTTAGCGCTTCCTTCATCCAAAGTATCTGAGAGCAACAGTCTGCTGCAGCAATATACTCGGCTTCGGTTGTGGATAATGATATGGATGACTGTTTTTTGCTGAGCCAGGATACCAAACAGTCTCCTAGGAAGAATGCATTCCCACTAGTACTTTTCCGACAGTCAATGTTGAACTCTTTGGGTACCAGAGACCAAAATCAGAAGTTCCCTTCAAATATCTGAGAATTCTTTTTACAGCTAATAAATGAGATTGTTTGGGAGCCGATTGAAATCTTCCCACCATTCCTACTGCTTGCATTATGTCTGGTCGTGTGGCTGTTAAGTATAGAAGGGCTCCAATCATTGACCTGTAATGAGTTGCATCTACTAGAGGGGAGTCATCATCTTTGCTCAGTTTGCAGTTTGTGGTCATGGGAGTGCTCATGGGTGCACAGTCCTCCATTCCATATTTTTTGAGCATGTCTTTTAGATATTTGGCTTGAGATATACACAATCCTGCTCTGGTTTGAGATACTTGAAGTCCAAGGAAGTGGGACAGTTCACCTATCATTGACATCTCAAATTCTTTTGCCACGCTTTGAGAAAATTCATGGCTCATTTCATCATTATTACTAGCAAAAATCAGATCATCAACATAAACAAGAGCAACTAGTAACTTACCTTGATCTGTCTTTATGTATAGATTGCTTCCAGCCACTCCCTTTTTGAAGCCTTGTTGTTGGAGATAGTTATCCAGTCTTGCATACCAAGCTCTAGGAGCTTGTTTCAACCCATACAAAGCCTTTTTCAACTTACAGACTAGGTCCTTTCCTGCTGTCAGATCAAAACCTTCTGGCTGCTCCATGTAGACTTCCTCCTTGAGTTCGCCATTTAGAAATGCTGATTTCACGTCCATTTGATAGATTTTGAATCCTTTCAAGCAAGCAAATGCTAAGAACATCCTGATAGCTTCCATACGGGCCACTGGTGCAAATGTCTCTTCAAAGTCAACTCCTTCAATTTGTGAATAGCCTTTGCAGACAAGTCTTGCCTTGTTTCTAATAACCTGTCCTTCTTCATTCATTTTATTTTTGAACACCCATTTGGTTCCTATTATGTTTTTGTCCTTTGGACGAGGTACCAGCTCCCATGTCTTGTTCTTCTCAATTTGGGACATTTATTCTTCCATTGCTTTTACCCAATGAGGATCCTTACTTGCTTCTATGAATGTTTCTGGTTCTATCATAGATAGGAGGGCAATGGCTTTTCTCTTGGGTGAGGTTGTTATCCTTCTTCTGGTCTGCACACCTTCATCTTTATCGCCAATGATCTGTTCTTCTGGATGATATCTTTCTACATACTTCATCTTTGAAGGGGTATGAGGTGGTTCTCTTTCATCTTCTTCTTCTTCATCATCTATCTCTTCTTCTTTAGATTCTTCTTCTTCAATGAGAAAGTCATCTTCTTGTTCTTCAATTTCCTTTTCTGGAAGATCTTCATCAACCTTTGCATCGATGCTTTCCACTATTTTCTTCAGTCGAAAATTGTAGCACTTGTAAGCCTTGCTCCGTGGAGAATATCCAAGAAATATCCCCTCATCAACCCGAGAATCAAATTTTCCAGGTGAACCATCATTTATTTTTATGAAGCACTTGCTTCCAAATATTTTGAAATACTTCACTGAAGCAGGTCTCCCTTTCAATAGCTCATAAGGAGTTTTGTCACAATTTGGTCCCAATTGAGTCTGATTCAATGTATAGACAGTTGTCCCTACTGCTTCCCTCCAGAATTTAGGTTGTAGGTTTGCTGCTAACAGCATGGTTCTTGCCATTTCTTGGACAGTTCGGTTTCGTCTTTCAACTACCCCATTTTGCTGAGGTGTTCTGGCAACCGAGTATTCCCTTCTAATTCCATGAATATTGCAGAACTCTCTGAACTCGTTTGATGTGAATTCTCCTCCTCGGTATGTTCTGAGACACTTAATTTTTTAATCTTTTTCATTTTCTACAAGGGCTTTTAGATTCTTAAAACACTCAAAAGTTTCAGATTTATACTTTATGAAATATATCCACGTCATTCTAGTATAATCATCAACAAATAATACAAAGTACCTTTCTCCTTGGAGTGCTTGATTTCTAGTTGGCCCACACACATCAGCATGTATGATCTCCAAGGGCTTTGATGTATAGTGTTCCTTTGTCTTGTGGCTGGTTCTGGTCTGTTTTCCATGTTGACATGGACCACACACTGCTTGATTTGGTTTGGACAACCTTGGGATGTCTTGTACAGCTTTGATCTTGCCGATATTGACCAGATTTTCGAAGCTGGTATGTCCAAGTCTCTTGTGCCACAACCAACTCTCATCTGCCTGACTCAAGTAGCATTTGTTTTCCTGAATCTTGTTCAGAACGTAAATGTTGTCTGGTGTTCTCACTCCTTTTGCCACAAGTTTCCCTGAGGCAGAGTTCCTTATTTCACAGTCTTTGGTGTTGAAAACAACCTTATGTCCTTGATCACAAATTTGGCTGACACTCAGAAGGTTGTGTTTGAGTCCGTCAACCAGCAGAGCATCTTGAGCTTTTCCTTTTCCATTGATCAGAGTAACTGTTCCTCTTCCTGCAATTTTGCCAGTTCCGCTTCCAAAGGACACATTCCCTTCCTTTTTGCTCAGTGAGATAAATTTCCTTCTGTCTCCTGTCATGTGTCTAGAGCACCCACTATCCACAAACCACTGGTTTCCATTATTTTGCGCAAATAGAGCCAGGCCGCATTTGTCCATTGTAGAGATCTTGCTGCTCGTCTTTCTTCCTTTGAGTAAGCAGTTTTGTTCATAGTGTCCATTATTGTAGCAAAAAGAGCAAGTCAGATCAAATTCAGTCAAGGGATCGAATGAATTGAAGGTTTTCATTTGTCCCTGTCTTTTGGGAGCATACGAGTTGATTACTCGGTCCTTTTGCGTTGTCTTCTCACTTCTGCGAGCCATACAGTGTCTAGCTTGGTGACCGAAGTTTTTACAGTGAAAACAGTGTCCAAGAAATATGGTTTTGAAGTAACCACGGTTTAATTCGCTTTCCTTTCTGAGAATTACTCCTCCCTCGTCCTTTGGATTTTTGATGGGCCCTTGGTGGGGTACAGATTTGTATTTGTTGTAGTGTCCATGATTCGACTCCACATTCTTCTTTGGAGTAACTCTTTCTTTATTCTTGGAATCTGCGATGCACTTTTGATAAGATACTTTTTCATCTTTTGGGTTGCAGGAAAGTGCATCGGCATAGCTTTTCGCACTACTCTTAGTGCTTGAGGATTCTTCTTTTGGGTTGCAGGAAAGTGCATCGGCATAGCTTTTCGCACTACTCTTAGTGCTTGAGGATTCTCCCTTGAAACCTATTCCAGACTTATCATGTTGAGGTTTTTGATTTTTCAGAATAGTATCAAGTATTTGAGAGCTTTTACAACCCTTTTTAATTTGCTCCAACTCCTTTCTCAGAGATACTACTTTGGCCTCACATTCTTGACAAGTCTCTTCTTTTTCCTTAAGCTTTGTTTCCAAGAGATCTTCTCACCTTCTTACTTCCTCGTTTTCCACTTTGAGAGAGATAATTTTGTTCCGCAGTTTCTCGTTCTCTTCAATGGCACTTATTAACAGTTCATCCACATTTCCTTCTGGCCCCAAGTCATCATCATCTGTGAGTGCCATGAATAATGCTTCTTGGCTTTCATCATGATCGCTTTCCTCATCTGATTTCTTTTTGATGACCATAAACTCATCCTCATCAGACTCACCTTGCTTGGAGAGAAGGTTTTTCTTATTGAACCCTTTCTTTTTGTATGTCATTCTTTTAGAATTTCTTTCATCATCACTGTCTTGTTTATGAGGACATTTTGCTGCATAATGACCTATTTTACCACATTTAGAATAGATAAGAGGATACTTGCCTTTAAGCTTAGATCCTCTCTTCAGCTTTCGTACATATTGAGCCAATTCGGATTCCACATCTGACTCATCACTACAGTCATTCCTTTCTTTCCCTTTCTTTGACTTTGAGGCCTTGAATGCTGCATCTTTGGAGCTAGGTCCACCTTTCCTCATTTCATAGGCAGTGAGAATTCCATGGAGTTCATCCATTTTGAGGGTGTCAAGATCCTTTGATTCTTCTATAGCACTTATTTTGGAGTCAAATCTATCTGGAAGGGACCTTAATACCTTTTGTACAATAGTACTTTCTTCAACCTTTTCGTCCAATCCTTTCAGGGAATTTACCACTTCAGCTACTCGGAGGAGGTATGCTGCAATATCTTCTTCCTCTTCCATCTTCAAACTTTCAAATTGTCTTCTGTGAGTTTGAAGCTTTGCCTTTTTGACTTTTGAGTCTCCACCATACAAGCTAACTAGCTTCTCCCACATTTCTCTGGCAGAGTTACAGTGCATGATTTTTGTAAACTCGGAATCAGTGATTCCACTGGTGATAGAGTTCATGGCTTTTTCATTTGCAATGTAGGCTTTCCTCTCGTCTTGGTCTATTGGAAGAGTGGAAGTCGTTGGGTATTCAGTTTGACAAAAATGTCAGACTTCAGGTCCAAGGGACATTAAATAGTAAGTCATTCTTTTCTTCCAAAACCCAAAGTTAGTGCCATCAAACAGAGGAGGCTTTCCTGATGCTTCATGATTTCTTATCATGGTTGCTGATCCTTCTTCAAGCTGTTAGGCTAGAATGAAGAAGCCGGCTCTGATACCAATTGTTGGAAATACTGAGAGGGGGGTGAATCAGTATTTCTTTTTCTCACTATTGTTTTACTAGTTAAAACATATATGTTCAAAACACAAAATGAACAGCAGGAATAAATGCTTTTATTAATATAACTGTGCAGTAAAATAAATACAATAAATAGATTGTCACAATTGGTTGCCAAGCTCCAACTTGGACTTTGGTGAGGCTCCAACCTCCTGAGCACCAACTCTATTTTGCCAAGACACCAATCTTGGACTTAGGAGCACCAACTCCCAAGGACTTCAATCCTGTTCAATTCTGAAGCTCCAACCTCTTTGGTATACACTGGTGTGCTGCTGCGCTCTTTTCAGCTTCCACTGCTTCTGCTGCCCCCTTTTCTTCTGCTGCTTTCACTATCTCATGCTCAAGTTATACCGTTCACGAACAACCACTACAGTTCTCTGTTTTTGCTGCTTTTATATGCTCCATGCCCCTGTCCATTCGTTTCCTCTTACATGCTGGCTCTTTGGCTTCCTCCTCACTTGATCGCTTGACACTTCGGCTTCCATTCCTTTGCTTCTTCTGTCTATACAAGTGTTCCAAAATCTGAGTAGAAAAACCCAAACTCCCCTTTCTTAAATAAAACTCGGCCCTTGACCTGTGGTTAATACCTTACAGGCTTTATCGGAGGCGTTTAATCACCCATCGGAAGCCACCACCCGAGCGTTTTAATCACCCATCGGAAGCCACCTTTTATTCGGCGCTTTCTATCAATAATCAACCATCGCACAGGTTTTAATATATACCTTAACCCCGCGGCCATGTATCATATAATACACGAAAAACATTATAAACCCCCGCTCTAATTCAAATGCCGGACTTCAATTATTATGCACCCGCCTTTACAATTATCGGCGGGTCCGGATTTCGGCGGTCGCAATAACTCTTAAGCCCAGACCTCCGACGAGGTGCGGACCCGATATGGCTTTAGACTCCCTTTAATATTGTTTCGGGTCCGATGAACATCGACGTTCGCTGTAAACAATAGACCCATTCCTCCGATGTAACGCGGACCCGATGCCTCCTTACATTTCTTCCTAAACTGAATTCGGATCCGTCATATCGGCGGATTCCTTATCGGCGAGTCTTGATGGGTTGCGGACCCGATCTCCTTTAGGCTGCTCCAAATATAATTTCGGCTCCAGATGATTTCGACGATCGCTACCTCCGCTGCTCCGATGCGATACAAGAGTTCTGCGGACCCGATATGATTTTACACTTCACTTGATAATAGTTTCGGCTCCGGATTTCGCTGATGCGATAAGGATTCTCTGCTCCGCGGACCCGATATGCTTTCTATTTTGCTTGATAAGAGTTTCGGCTCCGGATTTCGGAGCTTGCACCTTGAACAGTTCCGACATTCTGGATGCGATATATTATAGACTGTTTTTAATAAGTCCATCGGGTCCATGCCTCTATCGCAATCGGCAGATTATAGCGCCATCCCTTTTGCGATCACTGCGGATGCGATATGATATTAAGCCACAGTCTATATTCCCGTCGAGTCCACAACCGTATATCGCAATCGGGGATTTCGGGAGTGACAGCCCTTTGAGACCAGCGACATAGCGGATGCGATATTACATTTAGCCAGTTTATAATGGAGTCGCGGGTCCGTGTTATTATATCGCCTCTCTCTCTCTAGATATATATATATATATATATACTCCTCAGTACTCCCGATAGTTCTTCCTTTGGCATTGTTGTTTGTAATATGTGCCCGCCGATAGTGTTAAGGCATATATATATATGGGTTTTCTCCTCCGATGGCCCTATTTGCTTGTAATGTATATATGGCTCCTCTTGGCTCCTCTTGCTCCATCTGCTCCTCTCGGTCCATTTTCTCCATTTGCTCCATATATATTGCTCCTCTTGGCTCCTCTTGCTCCATCTGCTCCTCTCGGTCCACTTTGTTTGCTCCTGTAGCTCCTCCGATGGCTCCTCTTGCTCTGACACTCCTTCGATATGGCTCCTCTTGCTCTGGCACTCCTCCGATATATGTGGCTCCTCTGGGTTGGTCCGCTCCTCTTGGCTCATTTTGCTCCTCTTGGCTTCGATATGCTCTGTCTCCTCCTCTTGAATATTGCCATATTGACATCAATGACAATCTGTGTCCAACATTGCTCCAGTTCCCAGGTACAATTCTACTAGAACTATTATTTCTATTGCTTCTATTATGAGTTGGAAATTACATCAGATGGATGTGAAGACTGTTAGTTTTGTAGCTCGGACAAGTGTTTAGTCTTAGATGGTGTCTATGAGGCTAGGAACAAAGGTGGGTTAATTATCTCCAATAGTAAGAAAAGTTTCCTAGTGAAATTGTCTTAATTAAATTAACTAGCCAATTTTAAATATTTTCCTAAGTCTAACTTAGGGAAATGGGTTAATTAATCGGGATTAATTGAGACAAACCAATTTTGCTCTAGAGACTTCTAGAGAAATGATTCTTAGAAGTCGATATGATCTTAGCTCGCGATTGGAGTTAGATCAACGAGAGATATAAGAGCAAGTCAATGCAACCTTTGTAGATCAATTCGATGAAGTAACAACAAGGGCGCAATGACAGCGTGGGAGACACCAACACTGGGGTTTCAACAAAAGAGATTGAGGAGAGAATTCCCGAATGGAAAGAGGTTGAATTATTCTGCAAAAGGACAGTTGATACAGGCAGTGTGAGTAGCTAGTTACTGGACTATGAGGAGACATTTGCTCTAGTTTTCAGGTACAATTCTATTAGAACTATTATTTCTATTGCTTCTATTATGGGTTGGAAATTGCATCAGATGGATGTGAAGGCTGTTATTTTTTGTAGCTCGGACAGGTGTTTAGTCTCAGATGGTGTCTATGAGGCTAGGAACACAGATGGATTAATTATCTCCAATAGTAAGAAAAGTTTCCTAGTGAAATTGTCTAAATTAAATTAACAAGGCAATTTTAAATATTTTCCTAAGTTTAACTTAGGGAAATGGGTTAATTAATCGGGATTAATTGAGACAAACCAATTTTGCTCTAGAGACTTCTAGAGAAGTGATTCTTAGAAGTCGATATCATCTTAGCCAACGATTGGAGTTAGATCAACGAGAGATATAAGAGCAAGTCAATGCGACCTTTGGAGATAAATTCGATGAAGTAACAGCAACGACGCAGTGACAACGTGGGATACACCAGCAGTGGGGTTTCAGCAAAAGAGATTAAGGAGAGAATTCCCGAATGGAAAGAGGTGGAATTATTCTACAGAAGGATAGTTGATACAGGCAATGTGAGTAGCCAGTTTATCTAGTGCAAGTAGCCGAAGCTCGTTTCAATTGCCAATTGCCGGTACAGTTCACCAGAGGCATTGCAAGTTGGTTTATCGCGTTGTTGGAGGCAATATTTACTCACGGGATTGAATTCTGGAGACTGTGCGAGTTTCTAGAGGCCAATTTGTATCTTCCAGATAGTCGGTGGGAGTTGCAGGAGGAAGTGTGAATTGCCTAGGAGAGGCCAAGTTTGTTTGCATAGGGAAATTCTTGATTTCCTAGTTTGATTTGGTCAGTGGAAGTGGAGCAAATAATTTGTCAAAACTTTGCTAGTGCCAGGGAAGCAATTTATGTAATCCTTGATTTGTTGAAGTAGAACTGGTTTCCCTTCACGGTTTTTCCAGGGACAATTTGTCCAAGAATACCAGTGTCAAATTTTGTATGTGTTATTTTCTCAGTGCCTGTGATTATTTATTTGTGAAATTGTAGTTGTGTTATTTTCAGTATTTACCGTGAATTAATTTTTCAGAAGACAAATAATCTGCAAAGATAGAAGATTAATAACCAGTAACTACAATAGAATTTTCACATGGTATCAAAGCAAGTTCAGTGAAGCGCAAATTTGAGGGTAGAAGAGGCTCAGTGCAAGACACACGAAGAGAAATTGAGGGTTTATAAAACCCAGTTCAAAATTCTCCATATTTATTTGGGTTTTGTCTATTTTCTGAGGGTTTTTAGAAATGGCTTCAACAGGACTAAGAGATCAAGACAGATTAGATGGAGCTTCAAACTTTGGTGTCTGGAAAGCCAAAATTTCTTTGTTACTAGAGGAGAATGGTCTCAAAGAATATGTGATCAGTGTTGTAGTTATACCAAAAATCCAACATAGCTCGTTGCATACGGGAAGATGTCAAGGTGAGAAGAATAGTAATTGACGGCGTTAAGGATCATATCGTTCCACATATCGCAAATTTGGATACAGCAAAGAAAATGTGGGATGCCATTTTAAATTTGTACCAGAATGTTACCGTTAACAGAAAGTTGATTCTCAGGGACAAGCTGAAAAATACCAGAATGAATAAAGGTGAAGACGGACGGTGTTAGCTACCTCATTAGGCTCAGACTTGTCAAAGAAGAATTAGCAGTTGTCGGAGATCGATTAACTAATGATGAACTCATGAGAATAGCCTTGAATGGGTTCTCAAAGTCGTGGGATGTGTTCATTCAGGTGATTAATGGACGAGATACACTACCGAGTGGGATTTCTTACAGAGCAATTTCACTCAAGAGGAGCTTAGACTGAGTCTTGTCAGTGGAAGTAGTAACAATAAGCCCCAGAAGCGCAAGGATGATCGGAACGTGGCCCTAGCAGGAAAGGGCAAGGGCAAGAAGGGCTCGAGCAAAGGGTCCAAGGGAGGAGAGAAGAAAAAGGACTCCGAGTAAAATCAACTACTTTGGTTGCGGTCAGAATGGTCACTATGTTAGTCAATGCCCGAACCGAAAGAAGGGAGACAAGAAGAAGAAAAGGAAGCGGCAAACATTAACGAGCTATCTTCGAGATTAGAGGATGAGTTCGCTCTCACAGCTTACCTCTCTAGCTCTAAATCTATAGGTGTCTGGTATATTGAAAGTGGAGTGTCATGTCACATGAAGGGGGTTAGAGAATATTTTCCCAGTTACCAAGAAGAGGAGATTGGCTTCCAAATTCCGATGGGCAATAAGTCCAAGTGCACTCCAGTTGGGAGAGGGATAGTCACCTTTCAGAGGGAGTCAAGCAGGAGTACCAATGTTATAAGTGTGTTTCATGTGTCAGGTTTAGGCATGAACCTGATTTCTATTTCAGCACTTCAAGAAAAGGGATATGATGTCTACTTTCAAGGGCTAAAGGTGTACATTAAGCACCAAGAATGGAAGTCAATGAAACAAATTGGCGAAAGGAGCAACAAGCTATACAGGCAGCAGTTGGACACTCCTATGGCACTATTGAGAGAAACAATAGCAAAGACATGGGAGAACTATCGCATAGGATGATGGGACACATCCATCATGAAGCACTTAGATTGCCCAAGGAGATTGTAACAAGAGTTTCAAAGTTAGCATGGAACATGATGATGTGTGCAAAGGGTGCGTGCTTGGGAAATTTGTGAAAGCAACTTTTTCAAGGAGTGGCAATAGAGCCAAGGGTGTGCTCAAGTTAATACATTCTAATATATATGGCCCATTGTCTACAAAATCTCTAAGGGTTATGAGTATTTCGTGACCTTCATTGATGACTACTCCAGGAAGACCTGGATATACTTCTTGAAGACAAGGGATGAAGTCTTCAGTCGCTTCCAAGAGTTTAAGGATCTTGTGGAGAACATGACAGGAAAGAAGATAAAGGTGTTCCGTATGGATAATGGAGGTGAGTATGTGGAGAAAACCTTCAAGGAGTTTTGTGTGAAAGAGGGTATCAAGAGAGAGTGGACAACTACATATAACCCATAGCAGAACGGGGTCACTAGGAGAAGAAACAAGTCGACAATTAGAGCAGCGAGGGTGATGCGATATGACCAGGACATGCCTACATATCTCTAGGCAGAGACATGTAATATAGCAGTATGTATTCAAAATAGGGTTCCTCACAAGGCATTGGGGAAGATGACACCCGAGGAGGCGTTTAGAGGAAAGAAGCCAGAAGTCAGACACTTCAGTATCTTTGGTAGCATAACGTAATGTCATGTGCCAAATGATAAATGCACCAACTTGGATTCGACTGCAGAGCGTTGAGAAATCCAAGGAGTGGCAGTTAAATGATTTCTCTTATTATGACATTATCTTGTGATGTTTTACATTATTATTATTATTTGATCTTTTGAATTGTCTTTTCTTATCATCAAGACTAATGCCAAGCAACAAATAAAAGAGAACACAAGATGTAGACACGCTACCAGGGCAAAACCCCACTCTAGGGGAAAACCCAGAGAAAATTCTTCCTTCAATAGATTCAAGATGAGACGACCAAAACCCTTACAACTTAGACTCAAGACTACCTCCATCAAGTCATCCTCCTTTCACTATGTTTGCATACCAAGATCTATGTCACACTGTAATAGTACTGAGACCTCATAACATCGAGACTTCATTTTTGTGGTGGGATCGAGACGATTTTATCGAAACCTTCTCACTGTGGCACCGAACCCTTATCATTGAGTCTACACCGAGACTGAGTTATGTAGTAGCACTGAGAGTATGCATGTACCCCATCTGAGCTCCTGTAGTGACACTGAAATGTTTCCTCTAAGATTCTTATCTGAACTCTTCACTGTAATGGCACCAAGACTACCTTTCTGAGATGGCACCGAAACTTCCTTTCTAAGATCCGAACTTCTGTGATTGCACCAAGAGTATACCAAACTTATTTCAGAGATAATCTGAACCTATTCTTCTATAATTCACCGAACCTTTCTTCTGAGATTTATGCGAGCTTCTTTTCTGAACTGTGGAGCGAGGTATAGCCTTGTATATATAGTTGTTCCTTCTTGAAATAAGACGACATGACTTCATGACCAGTTGTGTCTCCATTTAAGATTAGGCCGACATGATTTCACTTGAACGAGGCCGACTTGATGATGATCTATTTGAAGCCGACAGAAGGAGACTTGATGGAGGAGTCTTTGACCAATAAACAAATTGACTTTGACCCAAACAAACAATCTTAAAGCCTAGAATGGAGGCTTGACATATGCCAATTGACCCAAGCATGAAACACATGCTTTAACAAGTCAATTCAATAATAATAATAAAATCTTTTTGCTTTCTTTTGACAAATATATTACATTTTCAACTTCAAGTACAATTATGAATACCGAACCTAGTTACATTCTTCAACACAGAGAAGGGTTATTTCGTTGGCTATAGCGATACGTCCAAGGCATACAAGATCTATATTCCAAGCACCAAGAACACTATCGTGATACGAGACATAAAGCTCCAAGAGGAGAAAGCCATAAGGATATCTCGCTTATTGCTAGTTGTTGATTAGAGTGAGCTAGCAGAAGCTCCAAGGGGTGCACAGGGATCTCAGGCTCAAGGCACTAGTACAAGTACAGTGACTGGTACAGGTGCAGAGGAGAGTTCACAATAAGTGGAGCAATAGCAACCGGATGATGGGCATCAAGCTCCACCCACCACTAGTGGAAGAAGAAACAGAGAGGTGCTTCAGATGTTGAGACATGCGGAAGGGTTTGGAGGAGCCCCTAGATTGAGCACCACGAGCAGGAGACCACCACAAAGGTATTCAAGTTACAAGGAGTTGATGAGGGAGCTCATTGACAATGAACCTTCCACTTATCAGGAGGCTGCACAGCATCAGGTGTGGCGGGATGTGATGGTGGAGTAGTACAACTCCATCAAACTAAACATTGTGTGGTGTAACGACCCATCTAAACTAATTAACTACTATAAAGTTCTAAACTTTATATTAAAACTGATATGATAAACTTCATATTAAAAATAAATGAGTTAAACTTTAAAATAAATATGAATTAAACTTTATAATAAATATAAATTTAAATTCAATAAAATATGTAAAATTAAACTTCATAAAAATAAAACTTTATAATAAAAAAATAAAATTTAAAACCTTATATAAAAGGTGACGCATAAACCAAACCTGGTGATATAAACAAAGTGCATAGATCAGATGGATAAATATCTGAGAGTCTGAAATGCATGCGAAGGCGTGTCGGGAGGAGGAAGAGCGGTGGCCGTAGGCGGGAGGGCGGCCACCGCCAAGCCTGCAATTATAAAACCGCTTATTTGAGCCGGTCAAGGGGGGAAAAGAACGCAGAAAAAGGGGGAGTAGAAAATCAGGAGAGAAGGGAGGGCAAACCAGAGGAAGACAATTGACCAAGGGAAGAGCTTTAGGCATTCTGAGGTTCTGGGCAAAGGGGACAGTGAGCTTCTGCGAGAAGCTTACTGGATTGAGCAGCCAGGCTCTGCTCAGTCTAGCTGGGTGGAATTGGTTTCCCGGTAATTGGATCAGAGTAACCGCAACGCCATCAACTACACCAGAGCAGGCAGCAGTTCAGGTAGGTGTTCAAAATCCCTTACGGTTACTACATTTCAGTTTTTTGGTTCTTACTGTATTTCAGTTCTGGTTCTTACCGTATTTCAGTTAATGGTCATCACACAGTCCTCCCCACGACATTCCTATGTCTAAATGGGAGACCATTTCGATGGATTTTATCACTGGACTACCTCTTACTTCTCAAAGACACAATGCCATTTTGGTAGTGGTGGATAAATTAACAAAAAGCGCCCATTTCATTCCCGTAAGAGATACTTACGATGTTGCTGACGTAGATCGAGTATTCATAAATGAAGTTATTAGATTTCATGGAGTACCTAAAAAGATTATATCCAATAGAGATTCGAGATTCACTTCTAGATTCTGGACTTGCATGCAAACAGCCTTAGGTACTCAGCGAAATTTAAGCACTGCTTACCATCCTGAGACTAATGGGCAAACTGAAAGAGTAAATCAAGTACTTGAAGACATGTTGCGAATGTATGTGATGGATCAGCAATCACATTGGGAAAAGTACTTACCCTTAGTCGAATTTGCATACAACAACAGTTACCACAGTTTGATTGGGATGCCTCCATTTGAAGCTTTATATGGCAGACCTTGCAGAACACCGTAAGTTGGGACAGGTTAGAAGATCGAGTGATAATAGGACCAGAATTAATCCATGAAATGGAAGTGCAGGTAAGACAAATTAGACAACGATTAAAGGAAGCACAGGATAGACAAAAGAGTTATGTTGATGCTCACCGAATTGATAGGAGGTATGAAGTAGGGGATCAGGTCTTCATCCGCATCAAACCAAATAAAAGTACTATTCGATTCGGAAAAGGGACAAAGTTGTCACCCTGATTTATTGGACCGTTTAAAGTCGTGGAAAGAGTTGGACCTGTTGCCTATCGTCTTGCCCTGCCACCTCACCTGCATAGAATTCATAATGTATTTCATGTTTTTGTATTAAGGCATTATATAGCTGATCTATCTCATAACCTTCAATGGAAGGAATTGCAGGTATCGGACGAGGGAGTCGTAACGGTCGAACCGTTACGTATACTGGAACGTAGGGTTCGACAGCTGAGGAACCGCCTGGTGGACCAAGTTAAGGTCCAATGGGACAAGTATAGTCATGGATCAGCAACTTGGGAAAATACAGAAGACATATGTCAAAGATACCCCAATCTATGTCAATTTTGAAGAACTTTAAACTATGTTTAGTATATATTTACTTCACTGCAATCAGAGACTCATAAACATTTTGAATGATTATAAATATACGTGAAATTTTGTGACATAATATATGTTTAATTTTTGCTGGTACATGGATACCAAAACGATATATGTGGTTCATTTTACTAAATTATAGTTGTCAAGGTAAAGTTAAAGACCGTTAAATGATTTTACTTCTTATAGAAATTAAGATATTATAAATCTGTTTTATTTATGCATGTCAACATGAACAATGGAATAGAAGTCAGGAAGTGAATACATTCTAGATGAAAGTCAAAAGACATGCATGGAATATGGCAAAATATGTTATACTGTAATGTCATATGTGAATAATACATGAGTTATTTTGAATATGCTAATGCACATTTTACAAATGTATGGGTAAGTGTATGATCGCAGATAATAAACAGTTACCGGGATAACCATGTGATGACAAAACCTCAGAACCATTAAAGCTCAAAGTGATTCTATGATAAAGTATTAGCCCTAATTCTACTGGGACGGGTGGAGGTGTTACCCACCGTTTATCCTCTGAACCCTGGAGTCATGGGAGGACTGTGTGAATCACGCTCCCCTAGACGTGTGATGATGACTGTCGGATGCCTACTGGGAATCAGGTCGGTATAACCGACGCTGTCACCTTAGAGTCTATGAACGGTTAGGTCAGTAAAACTGACGCCATGGCATACTCCAGTAGAGGACGGATAGGATGGGAGCGGAAGAGATTAGGAAGGATAGGATGATTTTAGAATAGCTTGGGAACCTGGGTAGGGTAAGAATTATCCATTTAAAATCATAAACCTAAAACTCTAATTTTATAGTCTCTTGATATTAAAACAAAAATTTTGAAATCTAAGAAGGGGGTACTAATTACTATCGTAAGTAATCAGATAAGATAAAAAAACTCTAACTTCGGGACGAAGTTTTCTGAAGGGGGAGTGTATGTAACGACCCATCTAAACTAATTAACTAATATAAAGTTCTAAACTTTATATTAAAACTGATATGATAAACTTCATATTAAAAATAAATATGAGTTAAACTTTAAAATAAATATGAATTAAACTTTATAATAAATATAAATTTAAACTTTATAAAATATATAAAATTAAACTTCATAAAAATAAAACTTTATAATTAAAAAATAAAATGATAAACTTCATAAAAATAAAACTTTATAATACCAAAATAAAATTTAGAACCTTATATAAAAGGTGACGCATAAACCAAACCTGGTGATATAAACAAAGTACATAGATCAGATGGATAAATATATCTAAGAGTCTGAAATGCATGCGAAGGCGTGTCGGGAGGAGGAAGAGCGGTGGCCGTAGGCGGGAGGGCGGCCACCGCCAAGCCTGCAATTATAAAACCGCTGATCTGAGCCGGTCAAGGGGGGAAAGGAACGCAGAAAAAGGGGGAGGAGAAAATCAGGAGAGAAGGAAGGGCAAACCAGAGGAAGACAATTGACCAAGGGAAGAGCTTTAGGCATTCTGAGGTTCTGGGCACGGGGGACAGTGAGCTTCTGCGAGAAGCTTACTGGATTGAGCAGCCAGGCTCTGTTCAGTCTGGCTGGGTGGAATCGGTTTCCCGGTAATTGGATCAGAGTAACCGCAACGCCATCAAGTACACCAGAGCAGGCAGCAGTTCAGGTAGGTGTTCAAAATCCCTTACGATCACTGCATTTCAATTTTTTGGTTCTTACTGTATTTCAGTTCTAGTTCTTACCGTATTTCAGTTAATGGTCATTACATGTGGGATGTTGTACCTAGACTAATGGACAAGAGGAAGATAGATGTGTCAGAGCCAAATGTAGTGAACCCAACCTTGTATAGACACCTTTTTGGTTCTTTGATGTATCTGGTCAACACAAGGCCAGACATTTGCTTTGCAATCAATACTCTCGGTATGTTCATGGTTGAACCTAAGAGAGTACAATGGACAACAGCAAAACATGTGTTGCAATATCTACGAGGTATAGTCGAGTATGGTTTTCGATTTAATCGAGGTGATGGTGTCAAGTTGATGGGCTATACAGGTGCAGAATGGGCAGGTAGTGCAATGGATTGGAAAAGCACTTCACGATGTTGCTTTAGTGTTGAATCAGAGGTTGTCTCTTTGTACAACAGGAAGGAAAAGTCCGTGGCACTAAGTTTTGCAGAAGCAGAACACATGGCAGCAAGCATGACCACATGTAAGGCTATTTGGCCTCGGAAGCTACTAATGGTACTAGGGAGAATTTTTAGAGAAATTCTTCACAATGATTCCAGTTTTCCGAGAGAAGGAAAGAGGCTGAATTATTCTGTAGGAGGACGACTAATACAAGCAGTGCAAGTACCCAGTTTATCCAGTGCAAGTAGCCAAAAGCTTGTTTCAATTGCCAGTGGTCGGTATAGTTCCCCGGAGGTAGTGCGAGTTGGTTTATCGAGTTGTTGGAGGCAGTATTTACTAACGAGATTAATTTCTGGAGACAGTGCGAGTTTCTAGAGATCAATTCATAGTTTCCAGATAGCCAGTGGGAGTTGCCGAAGGAAGTGTGAATTTCCTAGGAGAGGCCAAGTTTGTTTGTAGAGGGAAACTCCTGATTTTCCAATTCGATTTGGTCACTAGAAGTGGAGAAAATAATTTGTTGAAGCTTTGTCAGTGTCGAGCAAATAGTTAATGTAATCCTTGATTTGCTAAAGAATAATAAAATCCCTCATCTACAGAACTGGTTTTCCCTTTAAAGTTTTTCTAGGGACAATTTGTCCAAAAATGTGAAATTTTTAATATTGTTGCAGTTAGTTATTATTCACTTATTTGAAAATATTATTTGTCTCTTGCAATTTATATGCGGAAAATATTAAATAAAGCACTACTGCAACTTCACAAAAATTAAATCATTAAATTATAGGCACTGAGAAAATATTACACACACACAAAATAATGAACATCAATATTTTTTGACAAATGTCCCTCGAAAAAGCCCGAACGGAAAACTAGTGCAACAGATGATGATTTTTATTATTCTTCTTCAGCAAAAGCGGTGATTGAAGTTTTACAATTGCTTGCCTTAAACTGGCAAAGCTCTGGTAATCAACTTTCTCCAGCTACCAATAGATAAAAATACCTAGAAGGAACTCGGCCTCTCTCTGCAAGATAACTTGAAGAAGGAAATTTGGCCTCACAACCTCTAGCAAACTCGGCCTTCCCTGGAATAAATCGTGCTAAGACACTGCCTCTTTCTCCCACGTGCGAATACAAACTCGGCCTCCAGAAACCCTTGCACACCAGAAAAATCTCGACCTCCTCAGACAAATTGAACTAGCAATTTTTTTCCCTCTAGATCTCAAAATCTGGAAGAAACTGATGAAGAAATTCTCTTCGGAAATCTTCTACTCAATCACTATTGATTCCTCGCTACTTGTCCTCCACGCTATCACTGAACCCTTGCTCTCACTGCAAATATGTGTCTCCAATGTGTTCTCCAAATGCCCATCGACCTCCTCTTATAATCTCCCATTGAACAACCAACGACCACGATCTAACTTCTAAAAATGACTTTTTCTAGAAGCCACTAGAGGAAAATAGATTTGCCTCAATTAATTTTTATCAATTAACCCATTTCCCTAAGTTAGACTTCGGAAAATTAATAAACTAGCTAATTAAGGCAATTTTCCTTAAAAAAAATTAGGTATTGGAGAAAATTAATCCACTGTGTTCCTTAGCCTCATGGACACCCTCTGAGACTAGAACATTTGTTTGAGCTACATAAACTAACAAAAAATACTGGTGTCAAATTATGTATGTGTGTTATTTTCTCAGTTCTTGTCATTATTTATTTGTGAAATTGTAGATGTGTTATTTTCAGTATTTGTCGTGAATTAATTTTTCAGAAGACAAGTAATCTATAAAGATAGAAAATTAATAACCAATAACTGCAATGGAATTTTCACAAAGACTGCTTTCCTCAATGGAGTGATTGAGGAAAAGAAGTGTACATAGAACAAACTTAGGGCTTTGAGATACATGAGAAGGAGTCTCATGTCTGCAGACTGAAAAGAGATTTGTACAAACCTCAGCATGGCATTCTCGGATTGATGGATATCTGATGATTCTTGATTGATCTTGTTATTATATTACTTGTTTCTGATAGGAACAAGACTCACGTAATAGAGGGAGCAGCAGTGGTAGGAGGATTTGCTTCCATATAGAGGGAGCAATCAAGACCTGCTTTAGTGTCAAAGGGAGTTGACCTCAGAGTTCGAAATGAAGGAACTAGATTTGATGCATTACTTCCTTGGTCAAGGGAAGTTTACTATTGATATCCTTCAGATGATGGACTGCAAGATTGTCAAACTAAATGCTAAGAGACAGGAGTTCTGTAAGCGCAATATGCATTCTATAAGAGGACCATGCCAAACAACATATATGCTTTAATGACTAGGAAGAAGCAGTGGCAGAGAGAGCAGCCAAGATAGTTACAATAAGATCTTTTCAGAGGGAGCACCTAATCAAGGTGACCTGAAAACAGTTGTGGCGATGGATTCAGCAAAAGAAGTTGGTCAGTCTATGGTTGAGCCGAGGCATGTGGCACAACATGTGTTGAGGTACCGATATCGTACAATTGGATATGGATTGAGATATATTTGAAATGATGAAGTACAGTTGCAGGGATATATAGATTTAGATTGGGAAGAGAATGCAGAAGACAGGAAGATCATAGTCGCACTTAGCACTGCCGAAGTTGAGTATATTGCAGCTAGTTTGGTAAGTTGAGAAGCAATGTGACTTCGGAAGCTACTCACAAGGTTGTTTGATCAAGTGCTAGAGACGACTGTGATGAAAAGTCAAAGCATATTGAGATCAAGTACTAAGGCATGGTACAGAAGGGAGCAGTGTGGCTCCAGCACGTTTCTACAGACGAGCAGGATGTTGAAATTCTCACAAAGCCTCTATCCCAAGATGAAGTTTGTATACTTCAAGGGCAAGATTGGAGTGGTTGATAATGCTTCCCTCAGTTACAAGGAGTGTTGATGTTGTAGCATCAAGGGCAGACATTCTCCCTAGGTCAGGGTATTGACAGGTCAAGACTCAAGGGTATTGACCAAGGGCCATGTAATGTGGTTAGGGAGAATGGCCTAGAGAGCATCTAGAGAGCATCAAGGCCCAAAGTACTCCCCCAATCAAAAGTTTTTGAACATATTTCCAAGAGGTACTTGGCTAGTGGATAGAGTGAGTGCCTTTAGCATCAGGCAAGTGTATTATCATTCAATTGGCATGTAGGAATGGTAATTGGCCTAGGGTTTCACCATTCTTTTGGTCAAATGTACTGACCTTGCTCCAAGTGATGACTTGTTGAGTTACTGACCCAATGCTAGTCTTGTTGACCTCGGTTAGAAGGTTTTGACCATATCGCCAAAGGGTTTTGGCTTGTGGGTGACTAGATCCACTTGCAAAGCGGATTTAACTAGTAGGTGATGAGATCCTTTCCATGATGTTGATGCACGACGCTTTCCGCATGGTTCTAGATTACAACATGAAGTGGATGGATGCATTAACATAGCTAGCTCATTCAATATTTTCTTTGGATGGAGAAATTGTTTAGCAAAAAGGACATCTGAGGAAGTCGTGGTGAATACCTCCCTAGCTAAGAGGGAGTGTTGATTTTGGGTAGTTATGGTTGGTGTTCAAGTCGGCCAAATTAAGAGAAATAAAATTATTATTTTTGAAGCTCATGTAGGCTCCAAAAGCTAGGTCAACCCCACTAGTTGAAAAGGAGCGGCCATTGGTCAAAGCCCATTTGATTTGACCACTATATATTGAGATTCGACCTCACTCATTTGATGACCAATTCGGATCAACATATCATCTATTCTTTTGTTCAACTGATCCTTACGCTATTCATTGATTTCCCTTGAGGATTTTGACTTTCCACATAGGAAACCGAACCCTCAAATATGGTCATAAATTTGAATTTCCCATGTGCCATATCACCATTTGATTGACCTTTAACTGCCTCTTTTGACTCGAGTGATTTCCCATGTCATTTCCACCTCATTTGGCATGTGGAAATAATTATTATTTTCTCCACTTATTTATTTTTTGACAATTTATTTCTAATTTACCCACTAGACTTAGGAAAAGTGGGTTTTGAGGGTCAATAAGTGATTTTTCACCCCTCAAAGTATGTCCCAAAAGAATGTTGAGGTGGAGAGGTCTAATTTTGATTACTCATACACCCTCAACATCTTTTGGCATCACATTATTACATTTTACCTAAATAAATTAAAAAATTTATCTGGGGGGAAATGTTTAATTATTAAAAATTCCTATCTAGACTTAGTCAAATTCCGCGAAATTTCATTGATGACCTAGCATGGTAATATACATCGACCATAGATACTAAGATGGACTTAAGGCACAATCTTCAAGTTGTCACCTCGGCTTTGGGGTATGGCTGAGTGAAAAAACCTACTAAATTACTCACCGCTGAAAAGTGGGAATAATTAACCAAGTAAAAAAACACTCCAAGGTGTACTCGCTTGTTGATCGACTCTAAAACATCCTAGGTTTGTTACATAGCTTTAGTCATCATGCTAGTGACATTTAAACAATATCCCCGCAGGGTTACGAAATCTAAGGACTAAGAGAATGATGAAAGAGGAGAGAGAAAGGGGCTAGAATGCCCTACTGACTTGTGAACTATGACAAATTTTGATGTACTTTGTATCATGGGCTATGGAGTCTTCACAATATCTGTTAAGTACAACTCAGCAGTCAACATTTGGCTCCACATGGGGACGCGTTCTAGATATCTCATGAGAGCATGCGAGAACCTAAAATCCGCATCCAACTCAAACAACAAAACACAATCAATAGCTCTTGCACCTGCATCCACCACGTATGTTAGAATAATCCAGAAATCAACATGACATAGAAAATAAGCAACCACAAAAAATGTCGAAGGAAATGTAATGACCCACCTATAACTATAAATAAAATACGAATATTAGCATACATATGAGACCTCCGTACGATAGCTACGTATGCATGGACCCGCGTGTATCGCACTATATGTAAGCTGGTTACTATAGGAAAAGATATAATTTAAGGTAATGAATTAATAACTCACCAGAATATCATATATATGATAAATACTTAAACTAAAAGAAAATGTTAATTTTAATTTACAAATTAAATTTAAAAATTAAAATTAATAAAATAATAATTAAAATTATAAATTAAATAAATCAAATTAATTTATTAAAATAATAAATAAAATTTACCAAATCAAATCTCCATATCCAAATAAAATCAACAAAATCAAATGAGATTTGATTTTATAAAATTACATGTAACAAAACAATGACACAGAGATGGGAGGAAGGCGATGGACAAGGAATTAAAAGGAGGAAGGAAATCTTGAGAAGAAAAAGGAGGAAAAACAAAGAACAATTTTAACATAGAGATACAGACACTCTGAGTCTTAATTGTATTGGAGTTTTTGGGCACAGGCGATCAGATTGCTTCGATTGGAAAGCATTATGAGACTGAGTACCCAGGTTGTACCCAGTTCGGTAAGGTGGTTTTGGCCGTTTTGGTGACGCAGCTGGAACAAGAATTGCAACCAGAACAAGAATTGCAGTAGAACAATTTGCAGTAGAGCTTCGCAGCAAGCAGACAGGTTGGTATTTATTAGATAAATTATTTAAATTTTGTGTTTAAATTACATATACTAGTATTTGAATTTAGGGCCTTACATTTGGAGCAGACAGGTTGGTATTTATTAGGTAAATTATTTAAATTCTGTGTTTAAATTACATATTCTAGTATTTGAATTTAGGGCCTTACAGAAAATGCATAAATAAACAACTAAATCTAAGAACCTTAAATGGAAAGAGAGTAAGGTTTAGAAATATGATACAAAAATGCCGCCATCGACATCAAATGTTTTCAATGAAGTCCATCTTGAGAACTTTCCTACTCACAGACAGATCCATGGAATCTTTTGTTGATGTGCCTTGTCCTATTTTGACTATCTTAGGCCTTTGACTCGCCCCAATGCTAACTTGTTTGTGGCCATCAGAGTTATTATGCCTCTTCCTTTTTCTTTTTGATTACCAACTTGTTGAGGCTTGGCACAATTCAACACTGGCGATCTACTTTTATATCTTTTTCTATTTGGTTAGCTGCAATGGTGATGATGATTCGACTACTATCAACCCTTCTACCTTATCTTCAATATCTGCTAGTGGAAGATTTGAAGTACCCCATTTTGTTGTGATATGCCCAACCTCTTCATTCTTAATTTGTTCTGTCAAGGGTATAGGAATGTTTGTCAACACTACATAACTTCCTAGCCTGAATGACCCACAAATCATTTCGTTGTTGGGTTCCCTTGGATTTTCAACATGATATCTTCGTTCTAACTCACGATCATGCCAGACCTAGCATGGATATAGTAGCACAGAATAGGTCCATCTGGAGGCTACCACCTAAATTTGTTGCCCATTTTCTCGATAAAAGCATGTTCCATGCGTCAGGCACATCTATCACAACAATATCCATAATCGTCATTATGTTTGGGTATGCTGCTAGGAAAACTTGTAAATCTTTGATTAACCCACACTTCAATTCTTTTTGAATCCATGGAACATATGTTGTGATAGGCCTTAGATACAACCTTAAGTTTAGTTTCTCCATGACTTTCTTGGTCATGACATTGGATGAAGCCCCCTGAATCTAGCATGCAATTGTGTAAAAGACGATCATTCACCATCAAAGTAACAAAGAACAATTAATGATCTTCATACCCCACTTGATTTCTTTCAATAGTTCTAACTTGATTTTCCATAGAGAACATATCGATTTGACCACTTGTTCCCACATATTCACCTCCCATCATGCCACTTTCCATGATTCTCCATACAATGGAGCATGTGGCCTCCTCATGAAACTCGTCACATTATTAGTTTTTGGTAGCATTGTAAGTGCACTAGCCTTGAAAATTGGTGGAAAGGCTAAGGCACATGAGTTCTAAAGAACCCAGAAACCGTTTCGTGAAATTCCACCAGGATTGCATTTTATTAAAATAATTAATATTTTTAAGGGGTTCCTAAGTCTAAACATAGGAAAATTAAAATATTAATGGGTATTAATCAAAATATGGCTGAGAATGATCAAGAAGGCGGATCAAATCATGTTTTAATCTTAGCCGTTGATTAGAGACAAAAGCTCGGTCGTTGAAGACTCAACAGGAAAAGTATAAAATGGAGGCTTGGGGTTCATTTGGAAACACACACAGAGAGATTAAGGAAATCGATTTTCTAAGGTGAGAAGTTCTCAGGAGGAAAATCGAATGGGGAGATCTTGCAGCTGAGGGGCAAAGAGAATCCGGGAGAAGGACTTTCTAGAAAATACAGAACAGAGAGGCGGAGAGAGCTCGCAAAGGCAGCGCAGTAGCTGGGAGAGATGACGCAGAAAAGCTGCTTGTCACGTAGAATCCAGAACTGCAAGAACAGGCGAAACTGTCGGGAACTGCCAGAACAACCGGGAGAGCTGACATAGAGGCAGCGCAGTAGCCGGGAGAGCTGACGCAGAAAAGTTGCCTATCATGTAGAATCCAGAACTGTCGGAACTGCCGGAACTGCTGGGACCTATCGAAACTGCCGAAACAATCGGGAGAGCTGACGTAGAGGGCAGAGAAGGTGATGCAGGGCTGATGCAGAGCCAGCGCAGAAATAGCCAAGGTTAGCCAGTCTTGTGTCGGATCAGCCGAAATTCTGCCAGGTGAAGTGAGGTAAAACTCACTCAGATTTTCCGCCATTATTTTCTCTATAAAGGATTGCTAGATGAGCATCCTAGATTTGTATTCAGGTATTTCTCCTGCATGATAATAAAACCCTCAGAGTTGTTGCACCGGTTTTCCCGCATTGGGTTTTTCCAGGGACTATTGTGTCCAAAAATAAGCATGTCCTATGTATCTTGTTCTTTGATTTGTTTTCTGTTTCATCAGATAAAATATTTAATTAGTGTAGGTTGCAAAAGTAATTTGCTTCAGTATTCAAAAGAATAACTTGGTTAATGTATTAAAAATCAAGTAGGTGAAGTAGATTCAGATTTGCTGCAGTGGGGGTTCCTTCAAGTCTAGGAATTTTCACACACATGGCCTACAATATATGGGGGAACTTGATCCACCATGTTGGTGGACTCCAATGGATTGGGAGGCCTATAGTCTTGTGAAGGGCCCATATTCTTTTGCCATCTCTCATTGGGCATAGGTTGGAACTGTTGTGCTTGTGACCTTTCCATGGCTACCAACCTATTTTGCAAGGCATTCATTTGATTACTGTGATTCATCTCCATGCTCTTGATGAGTTGAGTTAATTCTTTAATAGGATCCTTATCAACCTCCTTTTTGCTTAAATTTTTCCTTTAGATTCATGTGACTTTGAAAGACCCCTATTGAAACCAAGGATCTCAGATTTTCAAGGATCATTTCTAGCCTTTTCCATTTTTAAGGCTTCAATTTGGGCATCACTTAAATTTTGGGGCTCCTTTCTTCTCATCTCATAGGATGTGTCAAAAACTAAATGCATCAACATAATAAATCAAAAGAGATTTCATCACTTGACGTTTGACATCATCAGGAATATTCTTCATTGTGTCATTAAATCTCTTATTACATTCCTCCACAGTTTCATTTTCTTGTTTCTTGATGTGCTTGATTGCAATGAGAAGATGCCTCGCTTCTTTTTTGTCACCAAACGTTTCATTGAATGCATCAACTATTTTCTTCAAGGTGTCATATGAGTTGGTTGCTCAGTGAACCAATCATGTGCATCCTCCTCCAAGGAAAGCACAAAGAGTCTCATCTTTACATCTTCAAAATTTGCGCCATTACACCACTTTGTGACACACAAGTTGAAGTTTATGATGTGCATCTTAGCACTTAGCACTTATGACATTATTTCCTTGGAAGGAAGGCAATTTTTAAATGGCTTTATGTTAGTGAAATCACAAGGGCCAAACAAGTCATCCATGATGTCTTGCTCAACTTGACCCTCGAAAAGCAAGTGAATGTCAAAGATAGCTTCCTACGCAAGATTAGCGAGAACTTAATTCTAAAACTTCCAAAAGCTAAAAACTAAATTAATCATATTTCGGGTTTAAGAGGACTTATCCCCGACAACAGCACCAAAAATGTTGTTGCCTGATTCCACACCTAAAGTTAGAATGGAGAAAATCCCTAAATCCACTTGGTGTAGCCTCGGGGGCAAGCTAAGAGTTGGGGTTGTCACCCAATTCCCAACTCCTCTGTCTAGGCTCTCTCCTAGATGAAGCCAAGGGGAGTAGACCCTAAAGGAAATCTAAGGCTTGGTTAGTGATTCTAAACATGTTCTGGGAGATGAAAGATTAGTTAATCAAGAGGAACATCAACCATCAAATTAAACATGCAAGTACTTTAACAAGTAAATGACCATGAGCATGTAAAGCAAAATAGATAAACAATGATATCAACAATATAAATCCTTTGCAAGAATTGAAATAAATAGACCAGTGCCAATTAAATAATCTTGCAAGAAGATAAATGCTCAAGGAAAGAAAATGATTACTTGTAAGGTAAAATATATAATTGCACTTGAAATGTAATGATGGCAAGTAAGAGATAATTGCAATTGGAAAGTAAAGATTGTTCACATGAAATAACTTAAAGGAAAGTTGCACCAATGAGAGTTATTCTAAGTATTTCAAGATAAGCAAAGTGAACTTCAAATGTGAATATATCCAAGTACAAGAAATGTAAATACTTGCAAAATTAAATCTACAATAGTTGCGAGAAAATGAAATGTCACTTGAAATGTAAATGATATTTGCAAATAAAACTTAATCAACTCAAGATAGCATAAGCATAAGAATTGTATGCAAGTAAAGTGTGATTTGTAGAGTGTTCTTGGATTATTTTATTAGACCAACTCTAGCCTAATCTACGGTGAAAACTTCCTCTCTAAAATTTCCCTTTATAAGGATTGGGATAGTAGCAAGGGGCCTCAAGTGGAGAAGCTTAGCTTCATTACCAAAGATCCACCAAGTCCATCAAGTCTACCCATGTGCCATCATTCCAACGCAAGACTCAGCCATACCCTAACTGCATGGTCACGCATTTAACTTTTCCAAATTTGGGAAAAGAATATCAAGGAAGGGGTCCTAGTCTCTATACAACCAACTTAAGTTGGAGGTTAATTTTAGAGAGAAAATTGCTACTGCAAAACATTTTCAAAGTGAAATCGAAAATTGCAATAAGCAAATGATACAAATTATTGAGACAAATTGTAAATGAGCAAATCTAATGTAAAATGGAAATTAGATTTGATGTTACAAGTAAACTAAGCTAAACAATTAGATATCACTTGCATGCAAATAAAATCCAAATGTGAGAGTATACACAAGTGAAAGCTCAATGCTAAATGGAATGAAGCATAAAATGGACAATTAACTAGTAATTAAAATGAGCATGAAACTAGATTAGCATGAAATTAAACATTGCAAGAAACTAAAACTAGATTGTAGAAGATCATTAGCATGAAATGGAAAGTGAACTAGCTTGAAAACTAGCATGTAAGAGAAGAAACTTGCAATGGAAATGGAGTTCAATCCTTGAGAGCATGAGCATGTGAAATAAGCAAATTAGCATGAAAATAAAAATGAGAGAAGTTAACAAATTAGATTTAACTTCAAAGAAAAGAAAATAGAGCTCAAATCAAACACCATGCAAAGAAGGAACTTCTCTCAAAAGAGAGGAGTGGGATGCCAAGGGGGTGATCTTCAAGCTCCCAAAGAAAATAAGATTTTATTATTTAACTTAGTGTGAAATCCCTATTATAGAGATGAGGGATTTGGGAAGAGCTTACAATATGCACTTGGAAATCACAACTACTCTATCCCAAAGTTACAATGAGAGATCTAAAATCTATTTGAGAGATGTTACAAAAGAAGAGGCCTAAAAGCCTTGAGTAAATAATGATGAGATACAAGAACGTTAAAAGTCCTCAAGCATGTGAGGTCTTAGAAGATGAAATGATGAACATAGAAGAGAGGGTATTCATCTTGAAATTCCAAATGGAAAGGGCTCCTTGGCATATGCTTTAGCTCTCTTTCTTCAAACTTGAATTGCCTCCGAGAACACCTATAGGACAGCAAGCAAAAGAGTTAGCATGCAACAAAAACAGTGCTGAAATATGTGAGAGCAAATCACATGCATGAGAAGCAAAAAGTTAGAAGTCCAATGCAAATATAAAATACGCTTTCTATTACAAATTCCCTCACTAAGATCAACTCGCAAGAGTTGTCTTAAAGAGAAGAGAATGAGCCTAAACCCAATGAACTAGCCTTGTACGCTTGATAAATCAATAATAACACAAATAGAAAAGGAAAGTATTTGATTTTTAGAGATGGAAAAGAATCACAAGGCTCATGAAACCCCTTTATCAAATGTCAAATGATGTCCTTTGGAGAATCCTTGTTTGAATAGCTTGTGGGCTCCTTAAGATCTTTGGAGTTGGATGGTCCAACTGAAGACTTCCCCTAAAGCCAAAGGGACTTGGTAACCTGCCTTTGAACACACAAAATACTTGCAAACCAATTGTTAATGCAAAGAAGTCTTGTCATATAAGGCAAGGTTGAATTTGTTGTTCAACCGAGAACTACAAATTGCAACAATGCCCAAGATATGACAAGGTCAAAGGAGATTGTAAATAATTGACAAATCTCCCCTCCCTAGATGATAATGCCCTTAGGCAATACAAAAAATCAACTAGGTTGCAATATAAAACTGAAGCAACAAAACATATAGCTTGTTGACTTTAAATGTAAAATACACAAATGTATTTGTAAGTAATATTTTATTAATATATGTGAAATGTACAAGTGATATTGAATGGTACAATGAGGCTCTGCTTATATACCTAGGAAGGTGCCCTTTCATGACTGGGCATGTCTTTTAGACATGCCTTTTCACTTAACTAATGACTATTTAAGATAAGCATTATTTTGATTATTTACTATTTACATTTATTTATATTTATTTTATTTTGTATAATTTATATTCGTAACATTGCCCCTTCCTTCAAAAGTTTTGTCCTCAAAGCTTATTGTTGACAGTTTCCTTCACCTTAATCCCGAACAATTTTCTTCACTTTGCTCACATCATTTTTTTGATAGATGTGACTGGTTCCTGGTACCAATTTTCTTCATTTGCTTACGTTATTTTTTTAAAATTAAATAATAATAATAATATTATTATTATTATTATTATTTTAATAATTAAATTATATAAATTAATTAATTAAATTGTAATTATATAATTATATAATTTATGATATAAAGTTTATATTTTTATATATGAATTGGTTTGACGGTTCAAGCGGTGACCCTCTGGTCACGTCCTTTGACTGTGGCCTGAAAAAAAAACGGTGGCACGTTATGACAAAGCTTCATTTGACAGAGCCCTGCATTGAGCGACAGTGGAATAGTAGCAATCAGCGTTGGGGGAGGTCAGCGTCGGGGGAGGTCAGCGATAGTGGATCGGTAGTGGTAACAAGCGGCGATGGACAGGTATTGGGAGCAACCCACAGAGTAGGATTAGGGCTCTACATGGTAATCGCGCAGGGCAACTAAAATCTCTATTCCACATTTTCTTCAATACTGTGCACAAATCGTTGACAATAACAAACGAAATCTCGCCAGCGACAATCTCGTAGAGAACTATATTGCAAGACGATAAATTTGCGTTGGCCCAATCGTAGCCCGCCCCCCATGCCGAATTTCTAGAGCGAGGTAGGGAGAAGCCCCGCAACGCGAGTAAAACAAGTTGTCCTTTCCCGCAAGCTCCTAAAAGGTGCTCATCCTGAAATCGGTGAGCTTGAGGTTTCCCTTATTGTCTAACAGAATATTGTTAGACTTGATGTCTCTGTGATAAATTCCAATTCTGTGACAGTAGTCCACTGCAATGATCAGCCGCTGGAAATATCTTGTCCATGTATCCTCCTCTTCCTTGGACAGTTTTTTCTGGCCAGATGAATTTATTCCTTGCAAGACCATTCCTCCATTGACATATTACATCACAAGATAAATTTTGTTCTTGCTGGCTATGACTTGGTAGAGTTGTGCAATGTTGGGATGCCTCAGTGTTTTCATCACAAATATTTTTGTCTTGATGCGATGTACCCTACTCGTTATAGCCAAAATTTCTTCCTTCTTCATAACCATGGCTACGCTCCCCCGTTTTTAGGTTTCTCCCACTGTATACCTTTGAAGATCCACCATGCCCCAATAATTTGTTAAAAAATATTTGTCCATCAGGGTGATCTCCTTTACAGAACTGTTGGAGTCCATTGTAATAAACTTATTATGCTCGGAGACCGTTGAAGAAGTTTCATTAATTTGAAAGATTTGGGGATTAATATGAATCTCCTCGACTCGGCTAGTCAAGTAAATGTCTTGATCATTATGTTGGACTTGCAGTGTGCATGCAGAGGTATTGGCATCAATTTCAAGGATAAACATAGAAGTAGGAGCTTCGCCCAATGTCATGTTGAATGAAACATCCTCAGGGTTGTCAACTTGGATTCGCATTAATTGCACTTCTGGATTACAATTAGGAGAGCAACCATTATTTCTTTCCTTCAACGTATTTAATAATCTGACATTCTCGGAAACACCTTCAATAGGTTCTAAACTATCTGAAGTATGATCCAAAGGCAAGTATCCCTGTTTCTGTTGGCCTGGTGGTGATCCGTCATGAATAATTTATGTAGTTTCATAGTCTGCAACATGATCAAGTCTGACAGGCACCCTAATAAATCCTGCCCATTTTTATCCATTGCTTTCCTAGCTGCTTCTTCAGTTGCAAATTCACATGTGCAAACCCTCTGAGGGAGCCATTATCCCACTTAGCTATCCAAACATCAACCACTTTTCCAACATCTTGAAAAAATTGGAACAGATTGTCCTTTTTAATAGAGTACGACAAATTTCCCACAAAATGAGTCCTTGTTCTAGGAGTTAGAGAAGCCCTTGACATGTTCGGCGGAAAAGCTTTATCCTTCTGATATTTTGGAGTCGCCAAAGTTTTATTTGCAACTAGAGTTTGGCCATCCATATCCTCCATTGCCTCATCATTGTCTTCCTCTCATTAGGAACCCTTAGTGACTCTATGTTTATCTTTAGGTTCATCATTACTCTCATCTGAACTATCTTCATTGCTTTCATCCTTAGCTATCATATACCCACTTTGATTATCATTTTCATATTCATCATTATCTATTACATCTTCATTTTCATTATCATCATTCTGATCAAAATCTCCTTCTCCTGCTTCACCTTGTTTCGTTTCTTCGCCATTGCTATCATCTTCCTTATTATGGATTTCTACATAACTTTCCTTTAAACATGTCGTAACTTCTGCACGTGATTTTTCTAATCGTTGAAATGCTTCTTGAATTTTACTAAATTGCTCAATGAATTCAGGGCGAAAACTTAACGGCATATTGTGCAGCGGATAACGTTCAAAGACTCGCATGGCTTTGATACCACTGAAGCAACAAAACTTATAGCTTGTTGACTTTAAATGTAAAATACACAAATGTATTTGTAAGTAATATTTTATTAATATATATGAAATGTACAAGTGATATTGAATGTTACAATGAGGCCCTGCTTATATACCTAGGCAGGTGTCCTTTCATGATTGGGCATGTCTTTTAGACATGCCTTTTCACTTAACTAATGACTATTTAAGATAATCATTATTTTGATTATTTATTATTTACATTTATTTATATTTATTTTATTTTATATAATTTATATTCGTAACAAAAACTCAATGGAAAGATATCAAAGCATGAAAAACAACATTCAATGCAACATATTACCTCATCCACAAGCAATAGCACCACAAGACCAAGAAGTATCACCCAGAGACTTTTATTAATTAAATAGCAATTCTAGCATAGTAACAATAAGCACAAGCTTCCAACCATGGGCAAATGAAAGCTCTCATGGTGGATTTATACAAAACCGGGAGAAGATCCCAATGAGAATGCCATATGACAAGTGGAGAAGGTGTTGGTCTCAAGAGAGCAAATTGAATTCCGAGTATGGAGCTCCAATGCCAAGTGTGCCATAAGCAATTCGAATTCATGCGGTATGTGGCAGTGTATTCCTCCTTTCCCATGTGCCAAAAACTTGAGCTCTATGTGTAGATGACAAGTGTAGAGAAGATAGGTGGTAAGGAAGACACACTCCCATTGAATCTTCATCAAGGAACCAACATGTGACACCTCTCCAATTGAGTCAACAAACTACCCTGCGTGTAGCTTCCAAGACTGTGTGTAGGTTATTGTAGGGCTTGCGTTGATCCTGGTAACTAGTAGCCATGGAACAAGTGGATGGTGGATTGAAGTATGGTGGAGACATATCTCCACAAAAATCTCCAATTAAATCCTCAACTGATCCTTATGCTATTCATTGATTTCCCTCAAGGATTTCGACTTGCCACAGAAAAATCGAACCCTCAAATATGGTCATAAATTCGAATTTCTCATGTGCCATAATTCATGTGATGAATTATGTGCCATATCACCATTTGATTGACCTTAGACTACCTCTTTTGACTTGAGTGATTTTCCATGTCATTTCCACCTCATTTCGCATGTGGAAATAATTATTATTTTCACCACTTATTTATTTTCTGGCAATTTATTTCTACTTTACCCACTAGACTTAGGAAAAGTGGGTTTCGTGGGTCAATAAGTGATTTTTCACCCCTCAAAGTATGTCCCAGAAGAATGTTGAGCTAGAGAGGTCTAATTTTGATTACTCATACACCCTCAACATCTTCTGGCATCACATTATTACATTTTACATAAAAAATAATTAAAAAATCTCGTCCTGCATGAAATTTTTAATTATTAAAAATTCTTATCTAGACTTAGTCAAATTCCGCGAAATTTCAAATATGACCTAGCATGGTAATATACATAGACCATAAACACTAAGATGGACCTAAGGCACGATCTTCAAGCCGTCACCCCGACTTTGGGGTATGTATGAGTGAAAAAACCTAGTAAATTATTAGTCGCTAAAAAGTGAGAATAATTAACAAAGTTAAAAACACACTCCAAGGTGTACTCGCTTGTTGATCAAGTCTCAAACATCCTAGGTCTGTTACGTAGCTTTACTCATCATGTTAGTGACATTTATACAATATCCCGGCAGGGTTATGGAATCTGAGGACTGAGAGAATGATGAAAGGGGTTGGAATGTCCTGCTGACTTCTGAACTTTAACAGATTTTGATGTACTCTTTATCATGGGCTACGTCTTCACAACATCTGCTAAGTAATACTCAGTAGTCAACAAGACCAATTAGAGCCTCTCCATTGATGTTATTTTGATTCAAAGATGGATTGCACTTGGTTCTATTTGGTTATGTGAACCATTACTTGTTATTTACATGAGAAATTTCGCCTATTTGTGTGAAATAATTTGGATTCATATGGATGCACTTGAATTATATGTTCCTTTCAAAATTTGAATATTCTATGTATTTTTTTGTCTGGTTCTAATAACATTTTTTAGGATGTTCTGACCAATTTCAATCAACCAAACAAGGGGAAATTTGTTGTTTTCATTGCAATGATTCACCTCAGCAGATACATTTATTTTTGTTTTGATATAATTTTGTATCATTCTGTCAGATCTTATAACTTAGGACAAATCTCATATTTCAGTATCAATATTTGATGTACCACTTGACATTTTATACATCTTATTTATCGATTTTATTTTCATATTATATAGCAATGTGTTTCTTTGACGTTGATGTTGCTTTAGAAGTTAAAATTTTGAAAAAAAAATTGAATATTTTTGTATTTTTTTAAGTTTCTCAATAATTTCCAATATCTCCCCAGATATTGCCGATAATTTAAATGTGGGACCCCCACAGATAAATTGTCGATAACGATATGTGTAACATTGGTCTTGTTACCCACCACCAATGGGTGACTCCAAAGGAGAATTTTTCTCCTAGATTTATCTTCAGTTGGTAGTCAGTAGCCCCTTGACAAGCCACCAGTGTAGTCGATGTTGTGGCAGATGTCTCTGCTCTCCAAGCTAGTCATATGTCCCCTCGCCCATCTATCGAGATCATATGTTTGAAGTTGGGCCATCCATTCCTAAAGGTATGGCTTTTCATTATGTGTTAAAATTAGCAACTAGGGCCAAACTCCATGTGGGTCATCTTATTAATGGAAGCTGATATTTTTCTTGGATCTCTCTCATCGAAAGGTGTAGGATTGATCTAAATATTATCCAATTCCGATAAGTATTCATGGAGATATGAATTCATTTGTGTTATGGGACAATTCGTCAAGGTCGGCCAAAAACCAAATAAACCCCACTTGTGCTCAATGTTTTAGTATAAATAGAGGTGGCCTTCAAGTCATTTCAACACACTTGGGATCTCTTCCTCTTTATTTGTCTTTGGGTTTTAGTAGGAGGAGAGATCCTAAGGGATAACGCTACCCTAATCCAGAGGGCAGAAGCCGGAACTGCCAGAACTGTCGAGAAAAGCCGAAACTGTTGGAACTGTCGGGAATAGCCGGAACTACCAGGAAAAGCCGGAACTGTCAGAACTGTCGGGAATAGTCGGAATTGCCAGAACTGCCGGAATTACCAGGAACTACCAGAACTGTCAGGAAAAGCCGGAATTGTCAGAACTGTCGGAATTGTCGGGAACAGCCAGAACTACAGGAACAGCCGGGAAAGCTGACGTAGAGGGCAGAAGTCGAAACTGTCGGGAACTGCCGGGAAAAGCCAGAACTGCCGGGAACAGTCGAAATTGTCGGAACAGCCAGAGCATCTGTCTCTGAAGGAGAGCAGCATGCAAGGGACGACTAACTAACATTGGGACAGTTGTATGGTACTTAGCAGCAAATACACCAAGCATGCAATGTTACAGCTAGCATGCAAGGGACAGCTAGCATGCAACAACAAGCATGCAAAGGACAACAAGCATGCTAGGGACAGAAAGCAAGCTAGGGACAACAAGCAAGCAAGATTCAACCAGCACATAGGTCAGTATGGAAACATGGTGCAGCAATGGTGACGAAATGCAGCACAACGATAGGTGAAGGAGTGACCTTGGAGAATCAGTTGAAGCAGCATGTCTTCAACTGATCTCGTGTATCATCTTCTTAGAGATGATCTATGCTCTTATCTAGATAAGTCAAAGTGTTAACTTCTGCTGTAAACGTACTATCTCTCTCTCTCTCTGCTGAACTATTGAAGAAAATATAAGAAGAATTGATCAAGGGTTTCCCCACATTGGGTTTGTCCCTGGCTAGCACCACATCTTGTGTCCTCTTGTCTTGGCTTGTCTTCTGCGATTTATGTTTATGTTCTATCTGCAGTTTACTTTAATGCTGATGTGATTGCTAATCTGGAAAAGATATTGAGCTAACTATGAAAATTGAAATAAATTGCTCTAAGCATAGAACATACCTACCATTAACATGGTATCAGAGCTGAGGTGAAGACAATGCCCAAACAAGAGTGAAAGAGCAATCACCGAAGACAGTTGGGAAAGGAAAAAAGGATCAATGGATTCCTCATCCCTCTTCAAATTCACCAAGGGTGAAGTCGAAGCAGAGAATATTATCAGAATGGCGCAGCAGAAGTTTCTGATGGCCTACCTAAAGATCACTTCAATGGGACGTCTGGATCTAAGGGTGGAAGGAAAGGCAGATGCCTTGGTTGCAATAAGTTCAACCATTATGCGAAGGAGTGTCTGAGGTAGGGACACATCACTTGACAATGATAACAATCATTCCAAGGACATCTTCAATGATCAGAGGAATGACAGGTAATGCAAGTCATCAAGGAAAAGACTGACTCTTCAGAGAAAGCAAGGAACCCCAGGTATGAAGAATCAAATGTTGTTTCTGATAAGATAAAGAAGCATTATCTTGTATTGGCCCTCTCCTTCAGATTCTTTGGGAATCTGGCTTATTGATCGTAGTGCTTCAAGGCACCTCATCGGATAGAAGGGTGCTCTCTCGAATTTGGTAGAGACGGAAACAACCATGGGATTATACTTGGAGTCGATGCCACCTATCCCGAAAAGGGTGTAGGGAATGTTACCCCTCAATTGAATGAGGGTAACTCTATTCATTTACAAGAATCTGTTTTATGTACCTAATCACAAGAAGAACCTGGTGTCCATCTCGGAAATGGAAGTCAAAGGTTTCAGGGTGGCATTCATCGATGGAAAGGTACGTGTTAAAAAATAGAATTTTCAAAGATGCTTTTTCTCATGGGTTCAGGGTTGGCAATTTGTATCAAGTTGCAGGATGGTCCATTGGGGATCATGTCAATTGACATATCGCATCTATAACACCGGAGGTCTACCTATGGGGCCCTACCCGATGTGAGTCAGATGGTGATAGGGATGCTTGAATTCAAAAAGAGCATGAAAGTACATGTCTAAGATGTACCGAAGGAAAATCTTACAAGGGGACCATTCCCCTCATGTAGCAGGTCCACAGGTTTGGAACAACCCGAGGGGTTTGAGATTGATGATCAGGAATCTCACGTATGCAGGTGGAAGAAAGCCCTCTATGGCTTGAAGCAAAACTCCCCGGGCGTAGTATGAGAGGATTGATAGTTGTCAGATGAAGCTGAGATTCACTAAGAGTGAAGCCGATCCAAACCATTGTTTGAAGATTGTGGATGATAGACCTCTCATACCAACACCTTATGAGGACGACATATTTCTGACAGGTGCAGACCCTCTCATTTGCAGAAGTAAGAGGGAGTTGGATTCCGATTGTGGAATGATAAACTGCAAGCCTATGACTACCTCGAGGATCTTAACTTTAAGAAGTTATATGGTAGTGATGTCGGACCAGATTTGGGAAATGCCTCTGAGTTTCATAAACTCATTCGCGTTGATGTTCTTGGTGAACTTCCGTCCGGATATATGTTTTGCAGTTAGCATGGTAAGCTCATATTTGGTTGAGCCTCACTGGATTGGTGCCAAGAATCTTCTGAGATATCTCCGGGGCACAATCTCTCATGGATTGAGATACACTACCAGAAATATGAAACTGCATGATTATTCGAATGCTGACTGGGCAAGCAGTGTGGAGGATCACTAGAGCACTTCAGTGCTGGTTCTCTTTGGATTCTGCTTCGATATCATGGATGAGCAGGAAGCAGAAGTCGGTTGCTATAAGAATTGTCGAGATTGAATACATAGCTACGAGTATGATCTCGTGTGAAGCTGCATGGTTGCAGAAGCTCTTAGGTGAGTTGTTTGTACACATGATGAATACCACTGTGATTCTATGTGACAACCAGAGGGCGGATTCGATTATTGAGGAATCCCGTATTCGATGATTGCTCCAGCAGATAGACATCAGATACTGCTAGGATATGGTAAGTCGATGAGCGAGGAGGCTCCATCGCATTGAGACTGATGTACAGGTCGCAGACATTTTGTCAAAGCCTCGGAGAAAGGTCAAATCTGTGACTTTCCCAAACGACTTGGAATCGTTGAGAGACCTTCTTATAAGGGTCCTGCATGTTGCATGCATTGAGCTCTGGGAGCTCTGGGGGGCTTGGGGTACTTACTAGAGCAACATACAACCACAGGGCAACTCACCCTCCCCTGGTGGTGTGCTATGTACAGGATGGCAAGTTCAACCTTCTGTTGTGATACCCCGTGGCGACTGTGGAACAGGATGATTAGTTCTCCTGTGGGCCGGGATGATTAGTTCTCCTGTGGCAACTGTGGAACAGGATGATTAGTTCTCATGTGGGTCGGGATGATTAGTTCTCCCATGGCAACTGTGGAACAGGATGATTAGTTCTCCTGTGGGTCGGGATGATTAGTTCTCCTGTGGCAACTATGAAGCAGGATGATTCGTTCTCCTGTGGACAGGATGATTAGTTCTCCTGTCGAGGGATCCTACCCATGCAGTCTAGGACTCATGGGAAGTACCTCTCATCTAATCAATGAGCAGGGAAATGGGGTTAGGGACCATAGTAGTACTATAGATGGACGCATCAATGTATCTACCGTACTCCCTATGCTAGGATGACCCCCATTGATCTGCGATCAATGAAACTGGTCTGAGATCAGTATGAGTGGTTTGAGACACTCTCTTGTGATATTGATCTGGGATCAATAAAACAAACTTCAAGCCAGTAAGAGTGATGTGACACACTCTCTTCAGATGAAACTGACTTCGGGTCAGTAGAGAAAGGTATGAGACATTCGCGATCAATTCTTCTTCTTCATGGTTCAGCAGAGCAGTGCAGGGCACTGATGGCAGAGATAGTATAGTCGGACATATGAATCAACGGATAGAGTTCTCCCTAGTTGAGAGGGGGTGTTAAAATTGGCAACTAGGGCCAAACTCCATGTGGGTCATCTTATTAATGGAAGTTGATATTTTTCGTGGGTCATCTTATTAATGGAAGCTGATATTTTTCTTGGATCCCTCTCATCGAGAGGTGTAAGAATGATCTAAAGATCATCCGATTCCGATAAGTATTCATGGAGATATGAATTTATTTGTGTTATGGGACAATTCGTCAAGGTCGGCCAGAAACCAAATAAACCCCACTTGCGCTCAACGTTTTAGTATAAATAGAGGTGGCCTTCAAGTCTTGTCTTCCTGTCTTCCTCTCTACTTGTCTTTGGGTTTTAGTAGGAGGAGAGATCCTAAGGGATAACGCTGCCATAATCCAGAGGGCAGAAACCGGAATTGCCGGGAAAATCCGAAACTGCCGGAACTACCGGGAATAACTGGAACTGCTGGGAAAAGTCGGAACTGCCAGAACTGCCGCGAATAGCCGGAATTGCCGGAACTGCCAGGAACTGATGGAACTGCCGAGAAAAGCCAGAATTGTCGGAACTGCTGGGAACAGCCAGAACTGTCGGGAACAACCGAAATTGCCAGAACAGCCAAAGCATCTATCTCCGAAGGAGAGCAGCATGCAAGGGACGACTAACTAAAAATTGGGACAGTTGTATGGTACTTAGCAGCAAATACACCAAGCATGCAATGTTACAGCTAGCATGCAAGGGACAGCTAGCATGCAACAACAAGCATACAAAGGACGACAAGCATGCTAGGGACAGCAAGCAAGCTAGGGACAACAAGCATGCTAGGGACAGCAAGCAAGCTAGGGACAACAAGCAAGCAAGATGCAGCCAGCACATAGGTCAGTATGGAAACATGGTGCAGCAATGGCAAATAACGCAATACAGTGATGGGTACAGTCATGATTAATGAAGCATGATGAGATGCAGCATGGTGATGATGGGTGTAGCATGGTGCAGCACGGTGAGGTGCAGCATGATGACGAAATGCAGCACAACGATAGGTGAAGGAGTGACCTTGGAGAATCAGTTGAAGCAGCATGTCTTCAACTGATCTCGTGTATCATCTTCTTAGAGATGATCTATGCTCTTATCTAGATAAGTCAAAGTGTTAACTTCTGCTGTAAACGTACTATCTCTCTCTCTCTCTGCTGAACTATTGAAGAAAATATAAGAAGAATTGATCAAGGGTTTCCCCACATTGGGTTTGTCCCTGGCTAGCGCCACATCTTGTGTCCTCTTGTCTTGGCTTGTCTTCTGCGATTTATGTTTATGTTCTATCTGCAGTTTACTTTAATGTTGATGTGATTGCTAATCTGGAAAAGATATTGAGCTAACTATGAAAATTGAAATAAATTGCTCTAAGCATAGAACGTACCTAAAATTAACATTATGTAATTGCCTATTTGTGCTTGCTTTTCTTTGGCACACTTGGGTATGGATTACTGGGTGACTTGGAAGGAGGAAGGGCTTTGATTGTAGTCTTGTTCCCTTACCTTAACTGGAGGGTTAACCATCAACCATAGCCCCAAATCTGGAAGGGAATTCCACTATGAAGTCCTCACTTCTACCCTTGATTAACGAGCTTATTCACTCAATTGCACTAATGATTATTGTATATGAAAGTGAGGAGATGCATTTTCTCTTATATAGGATTGGCAAGTGGTTCCACTTTGGGCTTGGCTCCCTATATAGGATCCAAGCCCACCAGAGGGTCATATCGACACTTGTAGGGGATGCGTTGAGAGCCATGGGTTTCCATCATGTGACAAAGGATTATCTCTTGCCATGGCAGCCTTGGCACCTTCAGCGGCTTCTTCATTTGCCACATTATATGAGAGATGATGCACTTGGACCAACAGTGCCCCTAGACGGATTAGCATTGTATACAGAGTTTGGCAGCGTATTTGAAGCCCAGAGGAGGTTTGTTTCATCCTTGAGACATGGGAGGGCAAGCACCATCTTCCATGCCCCCATTTGGAGCAGTTTACAGGCTTATTTTACACCTAGAGACCCATGAGACCACTACTTGTGCCCCAGAGCCACTTTGGAGCACCACATGATGTTTTACTTGGAGATCAAGGGGCCATCCGGTTGACCATCATTTATGGAGTCCTCTTCTTCATCATGGCACCTTGGGGACTCGATTAGGCCTTCCAAAATCCCTCCTACACCATTGCTACATCATTTCGGCTTCATTTGGATGGCTTATCTTATAATTTAAGAGCTATTTGGTGGGCTTGTCACCAAAGTTATGTTATTTTGCACATTAAAATATTATTAGGGGCATCTTAAGCTAATTTGAACCCTTTAAGGCTCATATAAATAGAGTAGAGCATTTGTATCAAACATCATCATCACACTTGGATATCTCTCTCTTGAGAATTTCTCACTTCTTCTTGGATGTCTAATGGAGCTTCTTTATTGGAGCTTCTTTGATGCATTTTGATATTTTTGGGAGCTAAATCTTGTTCTTTCGTGGAGCCGCTATCATGATCTTGGATTGGATATATCTCTTGTTATCTTGTAAGTGTTTTTGTTGAAGATTTTTCATATAATGATGTCTAATGTGTGGAAATTTTGTAACTAGCTAGTTCTTTTTTGTGCCCTAATTACTGAATATCATTGTAAAAGTTGTTAGATTGCAAATTTGTGCATGTTAACCATTGATGACAAGTAAATGAATATTCCTAGTGGATTAGAATTTGTTTTTATTCCATGAAAGTTCATTGATCTTGGGTGCGTAAATGCTAGAGAGTGATAGCTAGGGCATCACAATTTAGCCTCCTTGAAAACAAATTTAGCCAGATTTCGAATCACATAGACTCCATAGCCCAAGGGCAAGGCACTAGTCCAAGCAAATTTGGTGATCACCCTCATTTCTCTACTCTTTTTCACCTCTCAAAAATTCTCGGCCCCTTCCCTAGAAGGCCAACTAGGGCCTCTTGTAGATTGCATTAGAGAGGAGCTCTTGCAAAACTGCTTGGGCAGGCTACTGCATTGGTGTCTCTTCTAGTGCTCCTCAAAATTTGAGGCAAATCCCACAGTTGGTTTGTGAGAAAACCCAAGCCCTAGTTGCATTCTTGGAAATCATCCTGAACGTCTTGGTGAGAGCTCTTCTTGAGGGTTTTTGCACATAGTATTGGTGGAAAAAATCATTTAAAACCCTTTCCCTACACTACCTAGACCTAGTGAGCGCCTTGGAAGGTCTCCTCCCACAGTTATCCATAAACCCTACGTCTCGTGTGGTCCCATTCTAGGTCTCTCAAGAATAAGCGAAAGCCTATTCAAAGCCATACAAGCATCATATAAAGCTTCTTTAGAGGTCCTAATTATCTTTGGAGCCTTGACCTTGTACATCTTTGTCATTATTGAATATCATTAACCCTAGGTCTAGGTCTCTTCATAGGTCTTTCTTGGAGGGCCATTAGCTTCTTTTGAAACATTGAGCCTTCATTTTGAATCTCTCCTTTGAATGGGCCTTGGAAATCACGTTACACCTTACCATTGATCTTCTCATTTTAGGTGATCTCCCTCATATCAGGACTCCTACCATCAGTGAAAGTCCATAAAGAGCAGAGGACACTGACTAAGCTGACAGTGGGTCTTTGTCCCATTGTTGTCGCTTGGTCTAGTAGTTGTCCTTTGGGTACCTCTCCTAGGACCCCTGCAAGATTATGTGGAAACATGTCTAAAGTATATTCTCACAAATTTGTGATTTACACTAACTAGTTTGAGGTTTAAATACACAGAAATCCAAGTTTATTGCAGATTGTTGAGAAAAAAAATCAGGTTTGAAGCTTCATACTGCTGGTTTTGAGGTATTTCTTCTTCAACTAATTAGGGATTCCTCACTCAAATCAGCATGTATTTGTTCCAAAATGAGATGAGTGGTGTTGGTGATAGCAACAGCATTCTTTGCTGTCCTGAAGCTGAGTCAGAATCGTCAAATTCAAAGTGACTTGGCCATTTCTACCTCCACCAGTATAATGTTACAGAAAGCCAAAAAAAGCATATTTACCACAAAAGTGAATACAGAAGAATACTCCCAGTAGCATGATGAACACACAAATGAATAAAGAAAAAACATATACAAACATTAAAGCAATGAACAACGAAAACACCTCGACAGTCGGCTGCATCTGGGCCTCTGATGCAAAGCCATAAAACCTGCAAAGATAAAAATGGTTTGCAGAGTGTAAGCATTTTCAAATAGGCAGGCTGCAATATCATTATATGTGGTAATCTCAATTATGCAATTCTCATCATATAACAGTGTATCCAACGTTGATCAAATCGAGTGTACAACATTAACACAATTTTACTTCACAAAACCAATATAGTTGTAGTAGTACACTAGTCAATGCATCTTTGATAGCTTTACAACATCATAAAGGTTAATTAATGAATTTATTAGGAAGTGATCCAAACATTGTATATTATTTATCTATTACATAACATCCCTATTTTGTCAAATGTTCATGAAGCATCAACACTTTTAATTGTATGTCATAAAAAGTTTCCTGAGCTAGAACAGGCATCAACCACTCAAGGCAATTAACAGTTAACTAGAACAACCATTCTCTGATATTCAAGGGAAAAGGATCAACAATGCCATAGGAATTGAACAGAAGTGTTGACTTCGAAAAGCAGAGAGAAATATTAAAATTGCATAAATGCATCCCATCAGACAATTAGCAAAGGGGGAATATAATTAATTTCCAGATAAATCAACCATACTTCACATTACGTGTTTTTTCTACTTAACAAGGAAAACTGAACACTGAGCCATGTATCGCTACAGTACAGGAAAATGACTTTTTGAGTCTCTTCTTTCTAAGAGACCGTTGTATTATAACATTTGATCAATGTTCCAAATATCATGTCAGCAAATACATCACCAAGGGACCAATAAGGAACTTATCGGAAATATCAAGGAAAATACAAAAAAATATTGGCAAACTTAATAAAAGATAAAATATATATTAAAAAAAGATAGTAATAACAACATCAAATAATCACGTTGCGATATAAAAATGAAAAGAAAACTGATATATAAGATGTGTATAAGATGTCAAAAGATACAATACAGATCGATATTGAAACTTGATTGTTGTCTAAACTCTTTTCAAGTCTCAAAATTGAATTATCACTACCCCTTTTACGAGGAAAGGTAATGACTCTACTCTTTAAGAAGGCCTTGGTCTTGGAGCACAAGTGGAAGTGGAATGTCTTCTGCTAGTTTCTTCTCTCTGTAAAGGTGGTGGCTCACTCTCAATCTCCTCCCCTTCAAAGGTCACTCCACTAGAACATCCTCGTCTCCCACCACCTCCACTACCACCTGATTTAACAACTTACATGCCTCCATGACATGCCTCTCAGTGTCCAATTTCCACTCAATCATGGTGTCAATCCCATCCAATGAAATGGCCTCCACCTAAGGGGTTCTCTCAAGCTGTGCCATAGCCAAAGATTGTAAAAGATGTGAAAATTTGAAGACTCAAATTTCTACTGCAGCACCTGATTAAGTATCTTGTATTTGTTAAGTCACTAAACAAATTATTTACTGCATCCTACAGCAAATACCAAGACGAATACATTGTAGCCTTCACCAATTAAATTAAAAGCGGAAACAAGAAACTGAGCAAGAAAAAAATACACAACACATGACACCATTACTTTTGGACAAATGTCCCCGGAAAAACCCAGTGCGGGAAAACCGGTGCAGCGGCTGAGGGTTTGTATTATTAAGCAATAGTTTTCTGAATACAATCTTTGGATGCCTTACAGGCTATCCAATACAGAGAATCTGACTAACAGAGAGATGAGTGAGATATATTTCACACTATCACTGGCGATCCAATACTGATCCAGACACTGAATGACTAGCCCCTAGCTGCCTCTGCATAATCACTGCGCTGCTCTGCGTCACAGCTTCTGGGAACTACGTCTCTCCTTCAGTTGATCGATTTGCCTCTGGAACTTCGACTTTCTGCCCTCTCGGTCTCACACCCCGGCTTTTGGCTCTGAAACTCAACTTCTCCAACATATTCGGATCTCCTCTCAGGCTCTGTGCTGCCTCAGCGTGACCCTACGCTACCTATTATGGATCTCTCTCTGCCTCCTCTGCGATGGATTCCTGGATCAGAAAATCTTCCTCTTGAAACTATCCCTGCCCCTCACTACAAGAAATCACTTCAATCTCTTCTCTAGCAACTGCTAGGCTGCCCTCTCTGAAAAATTCGATCTCTTGATCTCTCTCCAATGTATTTTCCAAATGCCCATCGAAGTCCTTCTTATAATCCTCCAATTGAGTAATCAACAGCCCAGATTAGATTCGAATCAATTGCTCAGATCATTTGGACTCGATCTTCATCTTCTTCTAGAAGTTTCACCCTCAGTTGGATTAATACCCTTTAATTATTTTAATTTCCTAAGTTTATACTTAGGCATCCATTAAAAATAATTAATTATTTTAATAAAACTGTCTTTGGGTATAATTTCCAATCTTCTCCATCTTCTCACCTTATATCTGACAGGGGGAAAGTGATGGTCATATACAAGCTTCAAAGCCACATCAAGCAAGCCTAAGCCACAACCTGCCATACCAGATTCAGGGTTGGAGCCAGAGACAGAGATGCCCCTGAGCATGTCGTTGGTTGGTGGTCATCCTTCAAATAATTGGGGACACTTCCTCTAGCAGAAGACTTCAGCGTCTTGCTAGTTCTAGAAGAGTTCCAGGAATTGCATTAAGCATTCCAGAGTTGGTGGTCATCCTTAAACCACCGCAAGTTGTAGACCTCCCATTTTCAGGTTGAAGGTCTCCCTCTCCAAAGCATTAGGGACACTTCCTCTACTAGAAGATTTCAGCTTCTTGCCAAACTTGGAAGAGTTTTGAGAACTGCACTAAGTGTTCCAGTGTTGGTGGTCATCCTTAAACCACCCCCTTATACCAACATTTCAGAGAGCACATTCAGCCTATTCATGTCATGCATTTTTGCACATTTTGTATTACAGCTCTCTTCTTGGACTCATATATACCCCTTCGAATTAAGGGGGGGATGTTGGACACCTAATCCTCTAAGGGTTGGTGTGGAAGCTGAACAGTCAAAGGGAGTTCAAGAGACCACTTGGAATATGAAACCAAGGGTCACTCCAATGTATTATAAATATGTATCATTGTGAATAATAATGCATTCATGGCTTATCCTTCACACTCTTGTCTTTTCCATGGTTATGTTTAACACATCCCCATCTTAAAGGCAGCAGAAGCCCTAGCTCAATCAAGGAAGCATTCTTGGGATCCAATCTCAATCACTTTGACGTTGAAGTATCGTGAAGGGTGTTCATCCATAAAAGACAAGATCGAAAGGCATTATCATAAAAGGAGCAATCTTCTCTTTATTGAAGCAAGGATTTCATTTGGAAGAAGATCATCCAAAAGGAGGCAATCTCCCTCTCGTCGAAGCAAGGACCTCCTTATCCTTAAAAAGAATCATCCGAGAAGCATCAAGTCATCTTCATCATCATCAACAATCAAATCAAGTTGAAGATTTCATCTTCACTTAACAAATAAGTATCTTTACTCTATAATCAAAATCTGGTAAAATGACTCTGTTTTGCAAGGAGATCTATAAGATGGTTGGGTCATCAAACTTCCTTGCATGGAAAAGGAGGATACACATAGTCCTCGAAGAAAGTGAAGTCATTGAACATATCGATGGAAAAGTCTCCTCTGAATACATGGAAAGGGATCAAAGGGCTCAAGGGATTCTTATGAAATCAATCAAAGGTCCCCTCATATAGCAGTATTGGAGACATCAAAGAGATATATATGATACGCTGGTAGAACTATTCTCTGAAGATGCGATAAAGAAGGTCATATCACTTAGATCTCATCTTCACAAATTGAAGGTATCAAAGGATAAAAGGATGAAATAATGTCCATACACTAACTGATGAACAAGGTAAAAAATGTTTGTGAGGATAAGGAAGCTATTCCATTCAACAACTTGTGATTTCTATGCAAGTTAGAAGAAGACAGGTTGAGGGCAAAAAGTATTCATACATTTGTCAAAAAGGAAAGCAGAACATAGTTAAGATTCAATGCTATGAAAGAAAGATTGTCCTTAGCTCACGTTAGGCAATAACAAGGAAGATAGAGAAGAAGTCCATTTCACCAAAGAAGTGGAGGAAGTTGAAAGAGGAAAAGCATGAGAAGCAAGAACTCATGACAAGACAGTTGGAACAAAATCTATGGTAGTCAACTATGAAAGTTATAGCTGTTGGGAACCTCATTAGAACCTTAAGAAAGGGAAGGTCATCCAAGACAAGTCTCATCCTACATCAAGTCAAAAGGAAACATATGTTGGATAGGGATAGGCAAGATCCTCAAGATTCTTTAATGGAATCCTCATTGGAGGATTCACCGATCTAGAGAGGAAGTAATTGTTTCATCAGAAACTCCAACCTGTGGAATTCATGGGATGATGGTATGATGACATAAGAGATGAAGCGGATCAAGGGATTGAAGCTCTTTTCAATCAAAGAAGTTGTTGAAAGAAGCCTAGATGACCTAAAGGTAAATGAGGTATGTATGCTTGTATTCAATATTATAAAGTCATGTTGTATGGTTGCAGGTAACATGGGTCACTACTCGATCTTGAGAACCATGATCAAAGGAAAGGAATCTCCTCCTATGAATGGTTGTCGGAAGGCATGGATCACACTAGATGAAATCAACATAATATGCCCTCATATGAAGTATGAAGTGGTTGACTACAATTAAGGAACTCTGATTGAAAGCTACCGGAAATGAAATGTGTGAAGAAAGAAAGGAAGAGATCATAGACTATGCAACCATGGAAGAAGGCATTCAACATCTGAGACCAAGAAGATTTGACTAGGAGATCTCCAGAAAGATATGAAGGCTCTGATGGAAGTCTGAAAAAAATGGAGACCCTTGATAATGAATATCTTTGAGAGATATGTCAACATGTATGTCGGATGTTGATGAAAACTTGAAGATGACATGATGAAAGACCATCATGAAAGTAATTTTGATTTAAATATTCATTTCTTATTTTTGAACAAATATTAGATGGGTTTATGCAGGTCTGCCAAGGGAAGAGTTGTTGATTTTAGGTAGCATCAAATGTGCTCTAGCCATGAAAATTGGTAGAGAGGCTAAAGCACATGAGATCTCCAAGACCCACAAATCATTTGGGGAAATTCCACCCGGATGAAGAAATATTAAAATAATTAATATTTTTAAAGGGGTTCCTAAGTCTAAACTTAGGAAAATTAAAATATTAATGTGTATTAATATAATATGGGTGGGAAAGTTCTAAATAACGAGGATCAAGCCAAATCTAATCTAAGTCGTTGATTAGGGACTTAATCTCGGTTGTTGAATCGTCAACAGGAAAAGTATAAGAGGAGGCTTGAGGGTCAGTTGGAGATACACCAAGTTGATCAAGAATTCGATTTTTTGGGGCAGGGTTTGCTGAGAAATCGAGTTAGTGATCTGTTGCAACGAGGGGCAGTTCGACAGAAGGCCGAGAATACATAGCAGAGAGGCAGAGAGAGTGCCGGAGAGACAACGCAGAGCCTTGGAAGGCTGACGCAGAGGCCGAGGAGGCCAGTGCAGAGGATGCAGAGGGCCAAGAGGCTGACGCAGGTAGTGCAGAGGCTGCAAAGCCGACGCTGGGTTAAAGAGGCAACGCTGGGGAATTTTTGTGGGGCAGACTGAGTGTTGGTTAGCTGATGCTCAGCCGTAGAGGGTGACGCAGTCTCTGGAGGGTGACGCAATTCCTAAGGGTACCTTGGAGCAGCTTTCGCTGTCCAGCTAAGGGAGCATTCGAAGCCACTGTGAGGCTATTCATCCGGTTGTTGGTTAGCCGAAATGTCTGTCCCCCAAGAAAGGTACTTCTGCCATGGAAAATCTCTGAAGGGTAAGCCATTTCTGGCACCCTAGTTGTATTCAGAAAACTGCATAATAATAAAACCCTTATATCTGTTGCACCATTTTCCCTCATTGGGTTTTTCTGGGGATGATTGTCCAAAAATAACGGTGTCCCTTGTGTTGTCTCAGTTTATTTTAGTTGTTGGTCTATATATTTTTGAAGGTTGCTATTGTGTTTATTTCGATGTTTATATGATTAAATAACTTGTTAATGTAAAGAACAAGTAGGAGATAATAAACCAGAAATAGCAATAGGGATTTCTAATGTGTTAAATTCATAAATTTCCACAAGAACTGTGGATGTCTTCCAAGAGGACCATATAGAAGGATGTAAGATCCTTTCAGAAAATATGGCATGAAGAAGGCAACAAGACATGAAGTAAGGCCAAATGTAGACTGATGAATCACTTTCTGACGAAAGGAACTATGACATGACTGACTCATGAATGAAAGTGATGGATGGTCTATGCCCTATGAAGAAACCCCAAAAGATGAAGACTTCGTAATGAAGAAATTCATGAAATCGAAAGGAGTTCTTCAAGCAGCAAAGGAGTTGTTGTAGGTCCCTAATTAAGAGGAACCCTGAAAATAAGTTTCTTACTTGGAAGAAACTTGGAAATTCCTAAGCCAAGAGGGAGCTTAGGTACATTCCTTTTGTAGGAATGAGCAAATTCCTTTATTGGAATTGATATTTCCTCCCTAATTGAGAGGGAGAGATAGACATATCATTCTGGTCTTCACCTGGGAAGACAGAATGGAGTATTGGGTAAACATCTGGCATATGATGCTCTATGAGGATGAGATAGGGCATCCAAGATAAGAGTAGTCGTAGAGGACCGATATTCTTTAAGCACTGGCTATCCAAGATAAGGATAGTCCAAAGTAGGTCATACTCTGTGAACACCTAGGTGGAGTATATACCTTGAGAGACAATGATTATGGTGTTTATAGATCATTGGTCTCGCCAACATTGTGCTCTGATCTTAGAGATAGAGTTGTTAGTCAAGGCCTTGCTATGTAACAATGTTGGTTGATATGATGCTATACAGATGGGCTACCAATCTGATTCTTCTTATGAGAAATTCTTCAGATTGAGAATAACCAACTACCATTATGAATACCTCCCTAGTTAAGAGGGAGTGTTGAAAAAGTGTAACTAAGTTCGGTCTTCATAATGACATGTAACTGTGAATTTTGCAAATAATGTAAAGAAGGAAAAATAAAATTATTATTGTAAGACTTGCTTAATGGATTTCATGAGCAAGGAATTTTATTTTTAGATGGCTCCCATTGAAAGCCTTAGGATTTGTCATTAAAGTCAAAAGAGTCAATGTCATGTATGGAGACCCCTTCTTGGGCATGTTACAAATGTATACTAGTCTATAAGATTGTCAAATAGCCCTCCAAGACAAGCACTTGTTTCTCCTCTTCAAGTCGGCCTCAAGATGTAGAAGAAACTCATGTCGGCTCACCTTATTTGAAGACACACCTATTCGAACTGTTATGTCGGCTTATATTGATAGGCAAACTACTATATATATGGGTGAAGGCACATCGCATTTCAACAGTCAGAAATTTGCATATCTCTCTGATTTCGGATGGACAGTGGCAGAGTGAAGTTTGGATGCAATCATAGGAAGGAGCTCGGATAAGGAAGGGACAGCAAGGTTCTGTTTAAGGTTAAACACAGTCAACAGAAGTTTGGATCTATCTTTGAATTCGGATAGATAGATTGCAGTAGTAAGTTTGGTAAAGGAGCTCAATAAGGGTACAGGGTGTTGTCTCACAATCAAAGAGTTCGGATAGCTTACAGTGACAAGCATTTTGGTATAGGAACAAGGATTGCAGTGACAAGTATTCAGGTGACATTACAGTGATGTGACTCGGTACTATCACAGTATGAAGGAATCGATAGAGACTCTATAAGATCTCTGTGATATGTCAATGACAAGATCTTGATGGTAACTATGTCTTGGTGCTAAGAAGGTCGAAGCAGAAGAGGAGTCAAGAAGAAGAAAAGAGCAGAACTAGTGTCTTGGTCTTGGAGTGGCTAATAGGTCAAGGGTCTTGGTCTTGACATTCGTCAATTGGAATCTCTATAAGAAGAATTTGTGTCGGTTTTCCTCTCAAAGAGTGAGAGGTTTTGGCCCTGGCTGATAGCCTACATTCTGTGTCTCTTGTCTATTTATGTCCATGCATTTGTAACTGTTTGATGAAGAAGAAAACTAATAATCTAAGAAGAAGAAGATTATAATCTAAAGAAGTAAAAACATTCACAAGCAGTTACTAATCAAAGAGAAATCACCTAATGCTAATGCCCTAGATTTCTCAACAAATTTCAGGTAATATCATTCCCTTTAGAAGTGCTCAATTGTGGGTTATTCCCCTCTTAGATATCTTTGTTGCTTATTGCTGAAAATGTTAATGTTACATCTTTCTTCTTAATTTGAGTTGTTACAAGTTTATAAATCCATTGATAGGAACACCCACGTGTATGTTTTAAAGGTTCTTCTTCATTGGGGTTACTCCATTCTGCATTTGTGGAAAGCATAGAAAGGATCAATGTAGCTTGTTCATCCCAACTCTGTTCTATCCTTATTTCATGAGAAAACAGCGAATGAAGATTTCTCTTTTGGCTCCATATTTCCAAAACTTGTTTAGGCACTAGTCTCCCTTCAACCACCTCATAAAAAACTATAAAATCAACCTTTTATTTTGTTGTTTTACAAATCTAAGATAATCTTCAACAGAAAATCATAAATCAGATCTTCTTGTTACCCACCAAATTGGATAACCCAATAGGAGGAAATTTTTCTCCTACATTTGACAACCAGCTTGACATCCAACGAGCCAACAGCCCCTGCTAGCCACTATTTGACAATGATGTGTCATGCACCTCTACAATTTTGCATCAACCATGTACCTCTCATCATCTAGCATTTACAGTTGGATGAATGTGGGCTGTTATTCAAAAGGTACCTTGATCATTTGCAATTGGGTGCTTCTTTGTTTTGGGCATTTAGTATGGATAATAGGGTGATTTGGAAGATTGACAAATCTTGACCGCATTTTGTTCTCTCAACTTACCCGAGGGGTTAATCTTTAGCCCTAGTCCAATAGGACCTCCCTTGACGCCTTTGGGTTATAAGAGGGGCACCGCTTGCAAAGTTGTGATTGAGATAGCTGATCTGAATCAGATCCATAAACGACTGTCATAGAACCATGACTATATAGGGACGAAACAAATCCTTGAAGAATCCAAAACAACAATCAAAAACCCCTAAACCAGTGGCCATGGCAGCCAGCGCGGAACGACGAGGACCTCAGTCAAAGCGCACTGACTGAGGCCCATAGAGACTGCGCAGGAGGTCGATGTAGCCCCTGGGAGCCCCGGAATGGGAAAAGGAGCTAATAATCGCGCATCGCTGGGCGAATAGGGCTGAAATGGTAGAGCCTTAAGCACTCAGTCACGTTGGGAGCCAGAGGACCATGGGCGAAGAAACGAAAAGCGCCATCGTATGAAGGTGGGACCCACGACCTAGAAACCAGCGGTTTGATCGGGGCGCCCTTGAACGGTAAGAAGTTTTGGAGAAAGCAGAGCGATCACACTCAGCGATCGACGCGTGGCAGCAGAGGTGAGAGAAAAACCGCCATGATCGCGCGTTATCGGTCGAGCAAGTCAACCGCGCTCAACGTGCGTATGACGTTGGATCTGGAGGAGCCCAGATCGGACGGCTAAGATTGCGCTTGATAGATAGAAGCGGAATCGACAGGGAATTAAGCCGCGATTTAAGGGGATTTGGAATCCGTTGACCGCCACGGTGGAGAAAGAACGTATCCACGACATAACCGAAGAAATGAATCGACAAACAGGATGGCGTTGTTCTAATGAGGACACGTGGCTACTTCCTGAGCGTTCATGCTGACGCTGAACGGGGAACTCCAAGCACGCAGGCGGTAGGCGAATCGACGCAGGCGAGAGAGGAACCGAACAGGCATGGAGGTCAAATGGCTAAAGCCATGAACAGAGACAGCCGAATAGGGATTCAGAGAGAGAGAGAGCGAAGAGTCCAAGCGACCAAGAGAGACTGTAAACAGTGAACCCTAAGAGGAGGACTGAGCACAGAGAGCAGTAAAGCCAAGCAGAGGAGACAGAGGGCCGAGTTGACCACAGGCAGCATCGAGCACCAGAGAGCTGAAGAATCAAGCCTTCCCATAGAGGAATCTGTCCGGATTGAGCACCATAGTTGGCTCTTTCCACTGTAGACCAAAGGTCACAGAGCTGGTAGGAAGAACAAGAGTCTGTGTATTCTGAGTGGCTTGGGGAATCCAAGAACCACTCTGCCAAGCAAAACCTGCTTCAAGAGAACTCATATTGAGTCCCTGTATCGTAATTCCTCTGCTGAAAGACACAATAAAACAAGGCCACCACTGAAGTTGGACCGGAGACATAGCCCTAGAGAATAGGGTGAACTCCTTATTAAAAACTGTTTGTGTCTTTATGTTGCTTACTGTATTTCTCTGTTGTCTTTCCATTTATTTTCTGTGTATTAGCAATCTGATCCATCCGTTGTTTCAATAACACAAAACACACACCAGCACATGGGTCTGTAATACCTTTTGTTTAATAAATCTTCAACTGAGGTCACTCATAGGGTGATTATCATATCAATAGCATGTTTCATTATCCCCTATACCATAATTAACACTTTCCATGCCACATTACAAGCCCTATATCTCACCTCCATTCTTCAAATACAACTTGTCATTGGTCCTTTGGGATTTGGCACTCATATGTTCACATACCTTTGAGTGGGGTCGAAAATTGTTGACCTAGAGTTTGATACAGCTAAAAGAACTTAAAAATGCAAAAGATGGTTAGGTCAAAAAGGTTAGCACGTGGGCAAAAGCCTAGCATGAGCACTACCTTCCTCATATGGCCATCACCTAATTCCTAAGCACATTATGCTCCATTACATTAAAAAGGAACCTTTGCCTGTCCCAACCTTGTTGAGCGATGAACCGACTCATATTAAGGGATAATAAAACTGCTACATCATAAAAAGCAAGCTCTAACACTTGAGCTATATGTGGTAATAAAAGGAATAATCAAGAAGTAAAAGGCACATAAGAGGGATGGAAAATTTAGGGTGAACAAGAAACGCATGCATCCACAAATGCTCCCCCCTTTACATCCATGCACTCAAGAAGTGGACACACCCATTAGTTGGTTCATTTGACCATGGAACTTGGCCAATGGCCATGAAGTCTTTTCCCCTCCATTATCATCATGTTATACACTAACACCTATTGATTGAAGGGTGGCCCTTGGAAATGTCACTTCCCCTTAAGAGTTGCAAGAACCTAACAGGGTTGACCATTAGCCACCCCTACTAAGGGAGAAAACACCTTTACGAGGACTTGGTCCAGATATTAGAAGTGATCTTTGTCTAAAGTATTAACATGCCGTTAACATTCAAGTTTGGTCCACTTAGATGCATTATTGATCTTAGTCTCTAATGGATGGTTGCTTTAACAGAATCCAAGTTGTTTTTGTCAGGTGGTTCACAACAGCCCAGGCCTTAAGGGCACCCACTCCACAGCTACCTAGGCCTTTCAAAGAAGTATATGGCCTAAGCAGATGCAACATTGAGAGATCAAAGCCTCCTGACAACATGAGTAGATGTCAAATGTCCTAGAGTACCTCCATGACCCAGGATGTTGGTTAACTTTGACCTAGCTTTGAGGATTCTTCAAGATGACACCATTGGACCTAGTGTGCCCTATGGTGGGTGACCCCATAAGAAAAAATTTCTCCTAGATTTGTCTTCAGCCAGTAGCCACCAGCCCCTATCAGCCACCAATGTAGCCAATATATGAAGAAATTTCAACCCCCACTCCAGTTATCAGTTTTCCTTATCACTCCATGCATTTAGTTTTAAATCTAAGCATGATAAAAATTCTAAAATCTAGAAATGACAATATTTTCTGAAAACACAAATTTAGAGATTTCACAACTGTCGAAATTGCAGAAATAAAACATAGCAAGATTATGACAGCCACACACAGAAAATAACACGGTGATTTTTGGTCAATGTGACCCTGGAAAAAACCCCTACAACTCTTAGGGAAAACCAGTTTGAAAGCTCTTCTTTATTTCTGAAAACGCTTTTACAGATAAACTAAAATACAAAGTAAAAATTCAAGCAACCACAAATTATAACTTATCTCAATTTTCGTGCTTGAACACCACCTCGAAAATCATGCCAATCAGCAAACAGCCAAAACAGAAATTTTCCAGCAATAAAACAACATTAAATGTTGTACGGCTTGCCTCCCAAAATGTGCCCATAACTTGTTGTACAGACTGTACGCACAGTACAGATTTTAGCAGTATGGCTGCCTCAAAAATCGTGCCCTTGTTGCTATCCCTCTTCCTCGATTTTTGTGCCTTTCTCCTGCTATACGGTTTTGCCTTGGGATGCGTGCCAATAAATGTCGCTGCCCAGATTCACTGAAATGTCTTTTTGCTGCTCTCCTTCACTTCCTCACTGCTCAAAATTTTTCTCCTTGCTCTCTCTTCTCTTTCTCTCAAATGCTCATGAAAGAATGAATTGATCTTTCTCTCTTCTCTTCTCCTTTTACGCTCTAAATGACCTTTTGGGTTACCCTAAGATCTAATGGCTGAGATTCATTTAGATTTAGGGATGAGAATAAATGTGCATTTAATTCTCACTTTCTATTTTTTAACTCACCCACTTAGCCTTTTATTTCCATAGTCACTTTTTCACTTTCTAATTCGTCATTGACTTTAATAAAGTCACCTTTAAATTAGAAATGTAACTTTACCACTTATAAAGTCACTTTTAAATTAGAGTGCAACTTTACCACTTATAAAGTCACTTTTAAATTAAATTGACTTTACCACTTATAAAGTCACTTTAGGAGAAAGTACAAATAAATTTGGACACTTCTCCCTAGGCCAAAGATCAAAGCCTTAAGGAACCAGTTGTCCTCTAGTACCCAAATTTTAACAATATATTGTGCCATTTCATCTCCACTCCCTGAGCCAATCGTATGTCCACACGCCCATCTATTGAGAGTATATGTTTGAAGGTTGGCAATCTAATCCTAAAGGGATGTTTTTCATTCTGCAATCAGGTGCTAGTGCTTGTTTTTCCTTGGGCACTTTCGGCATGGATTATTGGGTGACTTGGAAGAAGGAAGGGTTTTCACTGTAGTTTTGTTCCCTCACCTTAAATCAGGGGCTAATCCTCAATCCTAGTCCCACGGGATCTCTCTATTGGCTTATAGCTTTAAGAAGGGCAGTACTCGGGAAACCCTGATTTTGGTAACATGGTCATGTTTTCCCATTTCTCATTTTTCACTCCCCTCCGCACATTACAAGCCATATTTCATCATCTTCCCTCTCTGAGTCCACATGACCACTGGGTCCACAAGGCACCGATAGACCCCCTCCCCTTGTCCACATGTTTGGGTCAAGCCTGGAAATGTTGACCCGAAGGTTGATGCAGCTAAAAGAACATTAAAAGCATATCATGGCCACAAGCAAGAAAAGAAAAGAATATTATAAAATGCAAAAGATGGACAGGACATTAAAAATAGCATGTGGGCAAAAGTCAAACATGAGCTCTACCCCTTATCATTATGGCCATCACCCTAGTTCTTAGGGTCCCAGGAGTGCCCCCACGTCAGTAAGGAATCCATGCACGTCCCCACCTCTGGAGGGCGATGAACTGCTTGTTGGAAAATGTGTAACTAGGTTTGGTTTTCATCAATATGAAATGTACTTTTGATTCTTCTATATAGTAAAATGAAAGAAAATTATTATTATTACTTTTGAAGCATGGGTTTCATACTCAAGGTCTTTTATTTTATAGGTCATGTTACCTACCATTTTGTGGGTGATATCCCTTGAAAAAAAATTCTAGAAAATGGTCCTCAACTGGAAGCCCCTTGCAGCCACCAACTAAGCTCGTTGTACCATTTCTCTACCACCTCATCCAGCCATGTGGTTCCTCACCCATCTTTCATGGTCGTATGTTTGAAGGTGGGCCTCCCAAACCTGAAGGTATGCCTTGTCATTTGGTAATTGAGTATTGTAGTTTACTTATCATGGAAACTTTTGGGCATGGATTAATGGGGGGATTCGGCGTAAAGAGTGGGCTAGGTTTGTGCTCTTGTCCCCTAGACCTCTTTTGGATGTTAACCTTGGACCCTAGTCCCATGGGATCTCTTTTACTGACCTTTGGGCTTTAGGGATGGTACTTCATGGGAAACCCTGATTTTGGTTCCCGCTCTCTCATCCACATATATCACTCCCCTTCCGCTCATTATAACCCCATTCATCATTCCTCCCACCTGCATCCACATTCCTCCACTAGTTCCACAGAGGGTTATCCTTCCCCTTCCCCTTGCCCACACCTAGAGTCAGGCCTGGAACGATGCCCAAGAGGTTGATGCAACTAAAAAGAAAAGTAAAAGCATAATTGGCCACATTCAACAGGAAAATGTAACACAAAATGCAAAAGATGATCCGGACAAACACATTTAGCACGTGGGAAAAATCCAATACATGAGCTCTACCCCATTATCATAGCCATCACCCTGGTTCCTACAGGCCCTAGATGAGCCTCCTTTACCATTCAAAAACCCATGATTGTCCCAACCCCTGGTGGGCAATGACCTGCCCTACCTTAAAGGGGGTATCCTCGGTTATACCTTACACATCTGTTCTTATCCCTTGAGCCCTGAATAGTTAATCAAAGAAAAATCATAAAAGGCAAAAGGCATATAAAGAAGGGTGGAAAAATCAAGGTCGGGGCACCTCATGTACAACGATTGCTCCTTCCTTTACATTATATACCCAAGTGTGGGCTTCCCTTTTGCTAGCTACCCTAGTGCCCCAGCATGTGGCCCAGGGCCGCCCCGTTTCATTCCCTACTCCATTCATCTCTTTATCACATGCCACCACCCTTTGAAGGATGTACCTTAGACATACTATCCCCTTTAAAGGTAGAAACCACCTAATAGGATACTTGGTTAACCCCATTTGGAGCTTGGAGACATTAGCACATGTCAAAGGCCACTATGGAAGGGCATGCCATTATGAAGTCCCCACTTGTTATCCATGGTTTGTAAGATCTTTAACTCGATTTCCATTGATGACTTGTTGTACTAGAAGGCTAGGGGACGCATTAGATCTTATGCAGGATTGTAGATGGTCTCCATTTTGGGTTTGGTCTCCCTATACGGGGTCCTAACCCTCCCGAGGGCTACATTGGCACATGTAGGGTGTGTGTTGAGAGTTATGGATCTCCACAGCAGGAGACAGCACTCCATGGATCCTCAGAGATGTTCAAAGATTGCTCGAGATTCACCTATTGGAAGAGGAGGATGCACCTGGTTCACCATGCCTAGTCGGTCCCACAGTTGTACCATACACTTGGCAGATGACCCAAGACTTGTAAGCTGATGTGGCATCACTTACATCATCATCTAAGCCCTTACAGATAGTCTACAAGCATCTTCAACCCACTGGGAAGCCCATGAGGTTACTTGTGTGCCCTCACACCCATTAGAAGCACCACGGGTTTATTATTTGGAGAACAAGGGGCCAACTCCTTGTCCACTACTTTTGGGAGACTTATTCATCATTGTGGCACTTATGGACTTCATCAGGCTTCTTAGAAGGCCCAACGACATGTATTATTGATCATTCAACCTCTTGAGAGGCTTATTCTTTTGTATATGAGCTAGTTTGGTGGACTTATCACCAAAAGTTAGTTGTTTTGCACATTATTTTATTTTAGGGGCTAATGTAGGCCCAAGTAGCTAAATCGAACTCATTAGAAGTGTATAAATAGAAGTGATGAGGGTTCCTTTTAGCATCATCACCTGGATTTGAAACTAGTATCACTTTAGAGATTTTCGCTATCCTTCTTGGAGGACGAACTTTTGGAGCATGGAATGAATTTTGATTTTGGACAATTTTCATATGTCTTGGAGCTTCTTGATGGCAAATTTTTGGATGGTTGGATATGTTCTTATACATGTAAGTACATTTTAATGTTATTCTTTCTTTCTAATTTTGTCACATACATTGTTTCTAGGATTTCGCTATACTAGGGCTTATTTATTGCATCTCTTATGCGAAGTTGTGGAAAAAAGAATTTTGGATAATGAATGGTTCATGTATGGGCCATGTATAATGAATGAATGTTCCAAGGGATGTTTCATTACTGAAATTCATCTTGACAAGCCATTTACCTTGCAAAGCAAAGTATAAAGTCTTTGAAGTTGCTTTTGTTGCTACCCTAGTGCCAAGCGAAGTTTTCTTTGAGGCCTCCTTGACCTAGAAAATTCACAGGTCCAGCCAAAGGTGATCACCTTAAACCTATTTTCCTTCTCCCCTTTCCTCTTCTCTAAGTCTAGTCCTCCAGGTCCTAGGGAATCAATTATCTCATGATCTAGCCATCCAAATATTTCGATTTTTGGTCCTCAATTGAGCTAGTGTGTCCTCAAGAAGCCCTCCAAATTTCATGAGATTCCGACAATGGGATCTTGAGATATCGCAAGCCCTAGCTCGAAGACCAATTTTTGCCCTTGGTTTCTCTTAGGCTAGAAACCTCACTAGGATCCTTGCATTGCCTTTCATTGAAAATTCATTTCTTAATCCCTTTCCCCTCGCTAATTAGGCCAAGCATATCATTCGTTGCTAAATCCTATCCCCTTGACCGAACCTCACTCCACTTGCTCCTGTGTGGTCCCATGCACTATCAAGCTTAATTCTTTAAAGATCACCTAGAACCCAAGTTTCTACAAGAATTCTAGGCTTAGGGATCTCCTTTATAAGACACATACTCAAAACCTACCCCTAGGAATTTTCCCCAAGCCCTTCCTAGAGAATCTTCCATCTTGTCTTCCAAGACAAGCATGCCACATATTTGATCCTCTCTTGTGAATAAGCTTCCAAGATCACCCCTCGCCCTATCATTAGTCCATCATTTTTGTGATCCTAATAATAACGGGTCTCCTCCCATCAGTGAAAATCCATAAAGAGTAGGGAGCCTTAGTCGAGGTGACAATGGGTTATCACTCCATTGTTGTCATTAGCCTAGTAGTAACCCTTCAAGTATACCCTTTTAGGACCCCTGCTAGTTTGAGCGGTAACAGGTCAAGCACCCATTGAGTGCTTCTAGGGTTTGTCCTAGGTCAAGAAGTCAAAAGAGTCATTGTCATAAGTTGAAGACCCTATCAGGCACATTGTAACTTGTAAAGAAAATTATTTTTGTCATTAAAAATGTCAAAATACCCTTCAAGGCCAAGTCAGCCTGGCAGCTGGGAAGTCGGCCTATTTTGAGGTGCCACGTCCACCTTGTGTTGAAGAAAGTGTAACTAGGTTCGGTCTTCATAAATATGAAATGTACTTTTGATTCTTGTATTTTGTAAAAGAAAGAAAAATGATTATTATTATTATTGAGCTTGGGTTTCTTGCCCAAGAAATTTGTTTTATAGGTCAAGCACTAATTAAAAGTGCTTCTAGGGTTGTCCTAGGTCAAAAAGTCAAATAGGGACATTGTCATAATATGAAGACCCCATCAGGCATCTTGTAAATTGTAAAAAGAATTATTTTTGTATTTTACTGAGCCTTCCAAGACCAAGTCGGCCTAGAAGCTGGAATTCGTACCCCTGGAAGACCTATATATAGGAGACAGTTTGACCTCACTTGGACACATTCATTCCTCTCTCTCTTATGCGAAGGAAGAAGCAAAAAAGGGCAACGAAGAAGGCAGAAGAAGGAGAAGAAGTGTTTTGGGTTTCTCTCTCTCTCTTTCTCTCCACACGTGCGAAGAAGAGGGCTGAAATTCTGCAGCTTTTCGCTAGGGTTTTTGTTGTCAGGCTAGGGTTTTGTTGTGGAGGTTTGATCTGGTGAAAAAGAGTTGAAGGAAGGGCCAACAAAGTCCCCTTCTAGATCCAGAAGACAAATTAGGTCAAGTGAGGCAGTTGGAGGCAAAGAAGAAGCAGTTCTAGTCCACACGTGTGAAGTAGCAGCTGTTGTCGAGTGGCCGAAGTTGCAGATCTGTAGTTAGGGCCGAAAAGTTGTGGCTGGAGATCAAAGTAGTGTTGTCGAAAGAGAGTCTGCTGGGTTTGGAAAGCAGTGAGGCAAGCACATTCTTCAAAAGTTGATCTTGGTAATAGAAGGGCTTTAGTATTGGTCAAGGGTCTAGGTATTCGTCAATAGAGAATCTATAAGAAGACATTGAAGAGTTTTCCTCTCAAGAGGAAAGGTTTTGCTCTGGATTGGAGCCTACATCTTGTGTACTTGTATTTTGTTGATCTTCTTGTTTTGGTAGTTGTTTAATGACTGAAGAACACACTATAATAATAAGAAGAAGAAGATAATCCTAATAAGTAAAAGGACATCACAAGCATTATCATAGTTAAAAGAATCATTAATGTCATCTTGCCTTAGATTCTTCAACATGGTATCAGAACTATGTTTCACACAAGGCATGAAGAAGGTCAACTCTATTTTGAAGAAGCTTGAAGAGAAGTGTTCATCGTTAGCAAGTATCATTAAGCAAAGTTTCAAGGCAGTGTGGAGTAGCCTCTTCTCTTCCAAAATCTCAAATATTCAAGGAATGAAGGATTGTTCTCAGCCCTCACTGGAACATTTCAAGATGAAAATATATGGGTGATAGATACTGGAGCTTCAAGACACATGACTGGATATGACAAGCAACTCAAAACCCTATCCAAAGGGAAGTCCTCATACTCTGTGGAGCTTGGTGACAACAAGAGTTATCCGGTAAAAGGTATTGGATCTACATCAATTGAGCTAGAAGGAGGAGGTAACGATCATCTCAACAACAATCTATATGTTCTAGGTTTGTGCAAAAATCTTATTCTTGTTTCATCATTAGAAGAAAAAGGAGATAGAGTTGCTTTTATAGGTGGTAAAGTAGTGGTTTGAGCTAAAGATTTTAGCATTGAAAAAGCTAGAACCATTGGAGTTCGAGAAGCAAGACTCTACAGACTCTCGTCTCCTCTAAATCAAGCACTTGTCCACATTGAGATAAGTCCGTGTGAACTTTGGCATAGAAGATTGGGCCATCTTCACTACAAGATCTTGCCAACTCTAAACTCCATTGTAAATGGGATACTAAATCTTAAAGAAGACCATGAAGGAGTCTGCAAAGGCTGTGCTCTGGGAAAGAATGCAAAGAAACCATCTGCAAATAGTACATCTAGAGCTCAATTGATTCTAGATCTCATCCACTCTGACGTATGTGGTCCCATGTCTAAATCACTTGGAGCTCATCTATATTATGTTACTTTCATTGATAATCATTCAAGGAAAACTTGGGTTTATTTTACTTAAATCCAAGGACGAAGTATTCATAAAATTTCAAGAATTCAAGGCAGAGGTAGAAAATCTTACAGAAAGAAAGATAAAGATTCTAAGGTTGGACAATGGAGGCGAGTATACTTCCAAAGAACTCATTTCTTTCTGTAAGGAGGTTGGGATTAAGAGGGAGCTTATAGTTCCATACAATCTCGAATAGAATGGAGTAGTTGAACGAAAGAATAGAGCTATAGAAGAAAGGGTCAAGGCTATGCTCCATGATCAAGATCTACCGAAATTTCTATGGGGAGAAGCAACAAAGACTGCAGTATACATTCAAAATTTAAGTCCTCATAGGTCACTTTGCAATATAACTCCAGAAGCAGTCTTCACTGGGAAAAAACCAAATATTGATCTTCTCCTGATATTTGGGTGTCCTGTATATATTCACATTCCCAAGGACAAAAGAAAGAAGCTAGATCCCGCGAGCAAGAAAGGAATATTTGTTGGATATAGCAACTCTTCCGAGGCTTACAGGATCTACATAAAGGAAGGACATCAAATACAAGTAAGCAGGGATGTAATTTTTTATGAAGAGCATTGCCTTCAAGAAATCCAAAGATCTCCCATCTGATTCTGATGAGGGGGATCTTCCTATGTTTGAGGAAAAAGTTAATAAGGAAGAAGAAGTCTCTCGTCATGAAGAAGAAGGTCCCAATGAACCAATCTATCTCCCTAAAAAAAGAAAGAGACCTAACTGGTTAACTTCTACACTTCAAGAAGCAGAAGGTCACACCGCAAGAGGAAGGTTCAGGGAGAGCAAGAAACTGAAAAGGTACTCAAGATATGCAGCACACATGTCGAAGCTCATTGAAGATGAACCTTCCACTTTCTAAGAAGCAGCCAAACACCAAGAAAGAAGGAATGCAATGAATGAGGAATACCAATCTATTATGAAGAATGGAGTGTTGGAAATTGTCCAAGACCGGAAAACAAATCAGTGGTAACCTCTAAGTGGTTGTATAAGATCAAGCATGCTGCAGATGGAAGCATAGATAAACTCAAGACTAGATTCATGGCTCGAGGCTTCTATCAGGAAGAAGGCATTGACTATGAAGAGACCTTTGCCCCCACAGCAAGGTATACCACGATCTAATCTTTGATATCTCTGGCAGCATCAATGGAATGGAAGGTACATCAAATGGATGTCAAAACAACATTCTTGAATGGTACCATAGATGAAGAAGTCTACACAGAACAACCATTGGGATTCGAAGTAAAGGATAGAGAAACTCATGTGTGCAGATTGAAGAAGGCACTTTATGGCCTCAAGCAAGCTCCTAGGGCATGGTATGCTAGAATGGATGGATACTTTCAATGGTTGGGTTTCAGGAAAAGCACCGCAGATCCCAATCTCTACATCAAAGTAGAGAATGATGAACCTACCATCATTCTTCTATATGTAGATGATCTTATATTAACTGGTAATGAAGAAAGAATTCAAGAGTGTAAGAAAATGATGACAGCTGAATTCGATATGAAGGATCTAGGACTTAAGAATTATTATCTGGGACTAGAAGTCTAGCAAGAACCGAATGAAATCTTACTGGGACAAGGAAAGTATGTGATCGAGCTATTAAAAAGGTTTGATATGATGGAATGCAAACCCATGACAACTCCGCTGATCACAAACTTGAAAATGTTAAAGAATTCTGAATCTAGTCAGGTGGATCCTACTAAGTACAGACAACTGATTGGCTCCCTGATGCATCTAGTGAATACTCGGCTAGACATATGTTTTGCAGTAAATGTTCTCAGTCAATTTCAGATGGACCCTAGATATGATCATTGGATAGTTGCCAAGCATATACTGAGATATCTGCAGGGAACCGTCCATTACTACCTGACGTATGAAAAAGGAAAAGATTTTCATCTAGAAGGATTTATTGATTCTGATTGGGGAGGCAACGAGAAGGATGGAAGAAGCACTACAGGAGGATGTTTTAGCTTGGGATCCTCCATGGTCTCTTGGATGAGCAAAAAGCAAGAGATAGTGGCTTTGAGTAGTGTTGAGGTCGAGTACATTGCAGCATGTGAAGTAATTCGGGAAGCGGTCTGGTTAAGAAAGATGTTATCTGATCTGATAGCAAGACCATTGGACCCTACCATAATACATTGTGATAATACCAGTTGTATAAGATTGTCTGAGGACCCAGTATTTCATGTAAAGACGAAGCACATAAACAACAAGTACCACTACATTCAAAAGTTGGTACAAGATGGTGTACTGAAGTTGGAGTATATCCCCACCAATGATCAAACTGTTGATATTTTGACAAAATCTCTTCCCAATAAGAAGCTTGTGTATTTTAGAAACAAGCTTGGATTGGTTGACATATCTTCCCTAGTTGAGAGAGAGAGATAGGTCTTCATTTTGGAAGAAAGAATGGAGGATTGAGTAAGCATCTGGCATCTGATACTCTTTAAGGATGTGGTAGGGCATCCAAGATAAGAGTAGGCAAGAGGAACGATATTCTTTGAGGGCTGGGGACCCAAGATAAGAATAGTCCTAGAAGGTCATACTCGGTGAACACCCGATTAGGTATGTACCTTGAGAGACAATGATGAAGATGTCTATAATCATTGGTATTGCCAACATTGTGCTCTGATCTATTGAGAGATAGAGTTGTTAGTCAAGGCCTTGCTATGTGGCAATGTTGGTTATAATCATGCTATACAGATGGATTACTAGTCTGACTCTTCTTATGAGATCTCTTCAGTATTGAGAATAGTCATGTACCATTTATCAATACCTCCCTAGTTAAGAGGGAGTGTTGAAGAAAGTGTAACTAGGTTCGGTCTTCATAAATATGAAATGTACTTTTGATTCTTGTATTTTGTAAAATAAAGAAAAATGATTATTATTATTATTGAGCCTAGGTTTCTTGCCCAAGAAATTTGTTTTATAGGTCAAGCACTCATTGAAAGTGCCTCTAGGGTTGTCCTAGGTCAAGAAGTCAAATAGGGACATTGTCATAATATGAAGACCCCATCGGGCATCTTGTAAATTGTAAATAGAATTATTTTTGTATTTTACTGAGCCTTCCAAGACCAAGTTGGCTTGCTAGCCTGTCAAGTTGGCCTAGAAGTTGGAATTCGTACCCCTGGAAGACTTATATATAGGAGGAAATTTGACCTCACTTGGACACATACATTCCTCTCTCTCTTATGCAAAGGAAGACGCAGAAAAGGGCAGTGAAGAAGGCAGAAGAAGGAGAAGTATTTTGGGTTCCTCTCTCTCTCTTTCTCTCCACACATGCGAAGAAGAGGGTTGAAATTCTGCAGCTTTTTGCTAGGGTTTCTGCTGTCGAGATAGGGTTTTGTTGTGAAGGTTCGACCTGGTGAAAAAGAGTTGAAGGAAGGGTCAACAAAGTCCCCTTCTATATTCAGAAGACAAATTAGGTCAAGCGAGGCAGTTGGAAGCAAAGAAGATGTAGTTCTAGTCCACACGTGTGAAGTAGCAGTTGTTGCCAGGGAGGCGAAGTTGCAGATCTGCAGTTAGGGCCGAAAATTTGTGGCTGGAGGTCGAAGTAGTGTTGCCAGAAGAGATTCTGTTGGGTTTGGAAAGCAGTGAAGCAAGCACATTCTTGAGAAGTTGATCTTGGTCTTGGAAGGGCTTCAGTGTTGGTCAAGGGTCTTGGTATTCGTCAATAAAGAATCTATAAGAAGAGATTGAAGGGTTTTCCTCTCAAGAGGAGAGGTTTTTCCCTGGCTTGGAGCCTACATCTTGTGTACTTGTATCTTGTTGATCTTCTTGTTTTGGTAGTTGTTTGATGATTGAAGAACACACTATAATAATAAGAAGAAGAAGATAATCCTAATAAGTAAAAAGACATCACAAGCAGTTATCATAGTTAGAAGAATCATTAATGTCATCTTGCCTTAGATTCTTCAACACCTTGAAGAGCCTATATAAAGGAGGGAACTCGACCTCGTTGAGACATAATCATCACTCACTCATTCAAGCGTAGGAGAAGAGCAAGAAGGCAAGCGAAAAAGGAAGAGGGAAAAGAAAGTTTGTTTTGGGGTTGATTCTCTCTCACACGTGTGAAGAAGAGAAGCTAGGGTTTGCAACTTCAAGGTCGAAATTCTCTATCTGTTGGAAGAGGATACAATTTGCTAGAAGAAGGGTCTATTAGGTCACCTACTAGTCCTAGACAAGGAAGCAAGGCAAGCGAAGTTGCTGAGAGGCTTTGGAAGGCTGATTTCGCTCACAGGTGTGGATGCAGTAGTAATTGCAGGGGGCGAAAATTTCAGACCTGCGGTAGAGGCTAAAATTCTAAAGCTAGGGATCAAAGTAGTGTTGCTGGAAGAGATTTGACTAGGTTTGACTTGGACAAGGGAAGCACATCATTCAGAAAGGTTGGACTTGGTATTGCAAGGTATTGGTCTTGGTCTAGAGTTCTAGAATTCGTCAATTGAAGAATCTATAAGAAGAGAAGAGATTTTACAAGTTTTCCTCTCAAGTGGAGAGGTTTTGGCCCTAGCTTGCAGCCTACATTTTGTGTTCTTGTGTACTATTGTTCTCCTTGTTTTAGTAGTTGTTTGATGATACTCATGATATAACATACAATGAATGTTCCTAGTGATGAAATGTTATTTTTCTTCATGAAACTCAATATTCTAATAGTAGGTAATTATTGAAGTTTGGTAGCTAGGGCACCAACTTTTTGACCTCCTTGAGGACAAATTTGGCCAATCTAATGCATCTAGGACTCCATAGTCCAAAGGACTAGGCACTAGTCCAAGGATTTTGGTGATCAAACTTCTCTTCCTCCATATTTTATCCTCCTAAATTTTGGTCCCCTAAAGGTAAGTTGGAAATCTAGGGCTTGCAAAGAAATTTAAGGTAGGTGGTTTTTCGAGAATCTGAGGGTCTAAACATCAAGTTCGGGGTCTAGGCTTCCTATGCTCCAAGTTTGGTGGGCATCCGCCCGAGTTTCATCCATAAAATCTCTTGCCCTAGGTGCTACTCTAAGAGGGAAAACCTAGGTCTTTCTCCCTCACCTTGGGGACTTATTTGAGGGTTGTATGAGCTTAAATCATAAGAAACCCTTTCTCCTCCCTTGCCTTGACCTAGTGAGTACCTTGGAAGCATTTGTTCCCACGATTATTCAAAAAAACCTAGGTCTAGCGCAAGTCTTTCCTAGGTTTCTCAAAGGAAGCGAAGAACCCGTTTGAAGTGTTAAAACATCACATTGAGCTTTTCTGAGAGGTCCTATCCAATCACTTGGAGTCTTGATCTTAGGAATACATATTATAATCATAAATCTCAAAGCCTAAGTCTTGATCTCCTCCTAGTCCTTTCTTGGAGAGCGTTTAGCTTCCCTAGAGTAATGAGCCATTGCGATGTCTCTCTTTGAATGGCCCTTGTGGAATCATATCACACCTAAATCATTGATTTATTCATTCTAACTGATTCCCTTCTTACCAGGACTCCTCCCATTGGTGAAAGTCCATAAAGAGCAAGGGACCTTGACTAAGGTGATAGTGGGTCACTGTCTCATTGTTGTTACTTAGTCTAGTAGTTGTCCCTTAGGTTTTCCCCTCGTAGATCACTGCTATATTGTGTGGTAACATGCCCCTAAGCTGGCCTTGATACAACCTAATGTGAAAAATTCTAAATAGAAATCCAACTACAGTGATTAATATTATTTCTTCTACTTATTAACTTAGAAATAAGTTATTCACAGTGTTCTTACAGCAAATATGGAAATAAATTCTACTGCAACCCTCACAATTAAAAATACTACGGAAAGTAAATGCAAAGAAAAGTATTGGCACAAATACAATCACAATGACAAATATTTTGGACAATCGTCCCCGAAAAACCCAATGTGGGAAAACCGATGCAGCAGATGAGGGTTTCTTTATTATTCTTCAACAAAATCTCATGTACAAGTTACAACCAGCAGAACAGAAGTGATAAAATTTACAGACGCTTCCTGACAAGTCTCTGATCCTGGAGAAGTACTCCTTTTCCCTCTGAGTCCTTCTGCGTCCCTCTGCATCAATTTTCCGACGCTGGCCCAGTGTCAAACTGCCCATGCAGTCCCAGCGTCAACCTGCTTCTACATTGCCTCTTTCTACGTCACAACTTTTGTGTTGTTTCTCCCTGCTCTGTGTCTTCTTGCCTTGCACTCTTGACTGATGTTGATGCCCTCTCTTTCTTTCTCACCTACAACTCTCCCTCTGATTCGATTTTCTCTTGCCAAACTTCGACTAGTGAGAAAATCGATCTTACTCGGGTAACTGAGTATCTGCCTCTGGTGTGTTCTCCAAGTGCCCATCAAGCCTCCTCTTATAATCCTCTCGTTGATCAATCAACAGCCTAGATTAGATCATAATCAATGGCTAGGATCATATTGACTTGATCTTCGCCTTCTTCTAGAAGTTTCACCCACAGTTTAGATTAATACCCATTAATTATTTTAATTTCCTAAGTTTAGACTTAGGGTCCCATTAAAAATAATTAATTATTTTAATAAAATTGTCTCTTGGTGGAATTTCCCATAACGATTTATGGGTATTGGAGAATGCATGTGTTTAAGCTTCCCTGCAAAATTTGAGACTTAGAGCACATCCGATGCTACTAGAAATTAACACCTAATTGGTAAGAGTTGATTCAAAGCCCAAATGAGGATGGTCTTGTTGCACTCATTTTGTCAAAGTTCCAAGGAAGCAGATGTACCATATTTTTCTTCAAAGGATCGAGATCATCAGTCATTAGTGCTATGTTATTATAAACCCATTCTGCAATTTTTTAATGTAAATGATGCTAGTAAGACCATGAATGTATGTAACAACCTAGGTAAGCCTATTATTTTGGCGATAATTTCATCCTAGGAGGTTTTTCGTCTCACTGACTCATCTGTGTTTCTAAACACGGATGGTCGGCAAAGTTTTTCCCTCCAACTTGTTAGCACTCTGTAATTTCCTTAGGTTGTAGGAAGGAACCCAAAGGTAACCACAAACCACTTTGAAACTGGAATCTAGCCCTTCCAGCTTCAGAGACGGCTCTCTCTATCCAAACGTTTCAGTCACTTAGATCTTAGACTAGATATGATGCTCAAAGTGAAATAGATTTCAAAAGCTTGCTGGCGGGGGAGAAGACAGATCCATTGGGTATGGAGTCATGTCAAGTTGATGTTTTTCCAGTGAGGAGATAAAGAGGTGAGGAATCTTCTACAGGGGCAAGGTAGGCAATTCTTCTGGAGTTTTTAGTTTAATTCGTTGTAGAAGGGTGAGTAGAAGAACGATGGAAATAACATATAGGGCATCAAACTATGGGATGAATTCTGAATACCATTTTAGAAGAAAACATAAATAGTTTAGCAAACTATATGAGAGCACTTTTAAACAAATTCTGAGATAAATCTTTGTTTAGCTAAACAAGAAGACACAAATTCAAAGCATGATTTGTAACAAAACATAAATTACAACACAAAGAAGCACATCTCCATAGAAACTGACACAGGAATCCCCGTGGAATCATACCTCTATCTTTTCATTTACTAAAAAATTATATCAGAAATATGCAATACACAGTCTCTTCTTCTAAACCCTAACCAACCCTTTGCTTCATCACAATTACAACATAAATAGATCAAAACAAATCAGTTCCTACCTCTAGGAACCAAATTCCCTAAAGGGACTTATGTTTCTACATAATGCAACAAATATAGAATTGTTTTTCTGAAAATTAGGCACTTTTGACCAAGGTTTTTTGAAGCAAATTTACATTAAATATAAAGTCTAAATCGAGCTTCAAAGTCTTTAGATGCCCTATAACGTTAACCATGAGCATAAAAATAAATTACATGAAGTTTTGACATGGATTCCACAATCCAAAGGTTGACTGTGTGGAATCGCATAAACGCAACATAGAAGCGTAGCAAATCAATGGTTGATATAGCTTCGGTCACTCCCTAGATTGCTCAATGACTGATGCACGTGTGAAATGGCCTAGACATTGTCAACTTCCTCTTTAGAAACCTCCTTTCATTATACAAAGCTTCCATCTCTCAAAATTCCAACTACAACCAAAAGCGCAGAGCCTATAAGGAAGCGCAGCACAACCTGTCCTTTATGGTTTTGATCAGTGCTGAGGTCTCTGAACAAAATACAAATCACGCTGATGATGTTGACATGATGCTGACAATGTTGCAAACCCCTTCAAGTCCCTATTCACCAAAAAATGACAAAACTCCACCCTTACATCAAAACCCTAATGTTTTGTCAAAAGTGCAAAATTGTTGTGTGAGCTATTTCTTTTGAAAAAGTTACTTGAGAACTCTAACTAACTGTGCTTCTAGAAGGACTTCATGCAAAATATGACCTCTCAATCTCTTTATCCAACCCCATTCAACTAGCATACTTAGGAAAAAAACCAAAAAACCAAAATTGCTTTGCTTTACCTATTGCAATATTCATACTTTGGCTACTTCAGCCAACAAATCTAGCTTACCTTTGTCCTTCTCCTGATTTTCATGTAACTATTGTTTGGCAGCCCTTAGCTCTTTCCTCAATGTGAGGTTTTGTCTGCATATATTTTTTCGTTGCCTATGCAAAGGAAGAGTCCTTTTCAACATTACTTGCCATTTTCCATCGCTGGCTCACACGTGTTCAAAAGATCATAAATCTTTTTCCTGGCCCTTTCATCTCGCTCCTTAAGTTCAACAATTTCACTGTAGGCTTTCTTCAACTGCCTCCTCAACCCGTTAAAAGTATGTTGCCCCTCATCTATCTTTGTTTTCTTCTCTTCCTGTACTCACTTTTCTTCCAGTATCTACAATTTTCTAGTTGAAGATCTAGTGATTCTAGCTAACCGAGCTTCTGTGAAAATTCCTAGATCTAACAATCTCTGGAATCCTACTGCAACCAGTTGAATCTACTTCACCTAGATCGTAAATTACATTACAAACTTATTTCAGATTTCTTCTTGAAACATTGAAGTAAATTATTGAAGCAGCCTACACCAAATTAAATATGATTCTGAAACACAGAAACTGAGCAAGGAAAATTGAAACACATAGGACACAGTTATTTTTGGACAATAGTCCCCGGAAAAAACCAATGCAGGAAAACCGGTGCAACAACTCTGAGGGTTTTATTATTATGCAGGAGAAAATCTAAGTATAATTCTAGGATGCTCAACTACCAATCCGATACAGAGAGAATACTGAACAAAAGACTGGTGAAATGATCTCACCCTGTCACTGGGAGAATCAGTGACTGATCCTGCTAAACTAGAGGCTCTGTGTCACCCTCTGTGTGGCCTCTGTGCAAAATTGCGTCACTCCCAGCAATTTCTGCGTCCCCCCTGCTAGGTATTACGCTGCCCCTCTTCTGGATCCTCTGTTCGCTGAGAAAATCGATCTTCTGTCTCCTGGACTCACACCCCAGCTTCCGGCAACTAAAACTCGACTTCCCCTCCAGGATTGCATTGCCTCTACGTTAGCACTGTGTGGGCCAGTGTTAGTCTTCCTCTGGACGTCCTTTTGTCCTCTCTCTGCCTCGTACTCTCTAGAAATTCCTTCTTCCGGATTCTTGCTGCCCCTCTGCTTCAAGAAATCTCCTCAATCAATTTTTTCTCCTGAGAACTTCTCATTTCAGAAAATCGATTTTCTTGATCTCTTTGTGTGTCTTCCAAATTGTTGAAGGAAATGTAACTAGGTTCAGTGCTCATAAATGTACTTATGATATTTGTATTTATTCAAGAAAAGAAATATTATTTTTAGAATATATGTCAATGAGTTTCTTGCTCATTGAAATAGGTCTAGCACTAGTTAAAGTGCTATAGGTGAGTCAAATAGTCAAAAGAAAGGGTTGAAGACCTTAAGGACATGTTACACCTTGTATGTGTATGTATTATGGTCAAGAGAATACCTCCAAGCAAAGTCACAAGCATCCTCCAAGCAACGACATCCTAAAAACAAGAAATTCGAAGCATAAAAGCTAAGTTGCAGGAAACGCAGGGGGAGGGTCCGTTTCCGTACGGAAACGAAACGGAAACGCGTTTCCGCGTACCGTACGGCCTGGAAACGCGTTTCCGGCCGTACGGTCACGTTTCCCGAAATGGAAACGCGTTTCCAGGCCGTACGGGCCCCGTTTCCTCCAAAAAATCACTTGTTTTTAATTTTTTTTTTTTTTTCTAATTAGTTTGTAAATTTTTTTAGGGTTTCTAAGCTGTTCTAGAAACCATTTCTAAAGTTTCTAAGCTGTTTAAGTAAATGTATCATTAATGCTTTATGATTGCACATATGTATATTAATAATTTTTAAATGTTTTTAATATATATATATATATATATATATTATTATATATATTCGCGTTTCCCCGTTTCCAAAATTTGGGGAGGTCGCGTTTCGTTTCGCTTCCGCGTTTCGTTTCGCTTCCCCCGTTTCGTGCAACTTAGCATAAAAGTCAAGTCAACCTCAAGTTATCTAGTCAGCCTCAAGTTGGCCTAAAAGAAGGAGCAAACACCTATATATAAGGGTCATACTCCACTCCAATACAATGCATTCATAGCTCTGAAATTAGCGCAGAAAACGAGGAAGAGAAAGGGTGATCAAGTGACAAGAAGGGAGCCTCTAGTGCAGCGTACAAAGAAGAATCTAGGCCGAAGTTGAAGGGACTGTTTTCTACAAGTTGAAGGGACTGTTTTCTAGGGTAGAAAACAGTCACACGTGCGAGAAACAGAGCCTCTTCCTACAGTCATACAGCACTATCATTACAGTCACATAATATCATTGTTTGGGTGCAGATCATAGGCCTAAAGAGCCTCCCACTCAAGCGAGAAAGAAAGGAAGGAGAGTGAAGTAAATAGAGCTGATCTGAAGCTTATAACAGCCACACATGCGAGAAAAGAAGGACAACCTGCGGTCATCACAACAGCACTATCACAGCCACATATATCTCATTGTTTAGAGTTCAAACTAGGCCTACAAAGGCTTATCTCTCAAGCGTGGAAGAAGGGTATGCAAGTGAAGAAGGGAAGACAAGTCTAACATAGTTTTGTGAGGAGGATCGCTCACACGTGCGGAGAATTAGGGCTGCATTGCCGCTGCCCTAAGTCTGCAACAGTTGCCGGAAGAAGTGCCAAAGGGAGTAAGACAAAGTGCTGCAAGAGGAAGTGATCTTGAAAGGACTTGACTTGTGCTTGGAGGATCTTCTTGTCAAGGGTCAAGGGTTTGGCATTGATCAATAGAAGCTTCAATAAGATAAATTCACTAAAGGGTTTTCCTCTCAAGAGAAGAGAGGTTTTGGCCCTGGCAGAGAGCCAACATCTTGTGTTCTTGTTTTTATGTTTTGGTAGCAACTTGATGAAGTACACACATATGCACTAAGAAGAAGAAGAAGCTAATAGGGAAAAGTAAAAATACTCCACAAATTGTTATCAAGTAACGAAGAATCACACTACACTACCTTGCCCTTAGATTCTTCAACATGGTATCAGAGGTAAGGTGACACATCAAGGAAAGGGCAACTCAAGAACACTCATCAGGGAGAAGCATCTACAAAGTCGAAGCATCAAGCCTAGAAGTCAAAATCACTTCAAGGACAAGAAAGGTCTACAATCCATCATTCATCAAGGAGGTCTGCAAAGCTAGAAGAAGAGCCTTACATAAAGCCACCTACAAATAAGAGCAGATTGAAGCAAGACCTACATCAAGCAAGTCCACTTGAAGAAGGCAACTTGAAGAACATCAAGATCCTAGGAAGGCAAGCCATCAAGCCTTCAAGGAGGAAGCAAGTCCATTACATCTCAAAATCTATCAAGTAAGTACATGTCCCCTTCTGAATATACATCAACGTCTTTTTGCAAGGAAAGCAATAAATTGGTAGGTACCAATAACTTTCTAGCATGGAAGAAGAGGACTGATCTACTTCTCAAGGAGTATGAACTCCTAGAACATGTCAAAGGGAATATCACTATCCCTGCTAAGGAACAAACTCAAGCCTTAACCAAGTACAATAAGGATGAGACAAGAGCTCAGAGGATTTTGATAGAATCAAGCAAAGACTCTCTCATTCCCTACGTCTCAAGATTTGAGACATCGAAAGAAATTTATGATAAACTAGTAGAGCTATTCTCGGTATCCACAACCAGAGAAGTAATATCTCTAAGGAATTTATTGTACAAGATGAAGATAACAAAGGAAGGAATAGCTCCCTACTTCATGAAAATCTCTGGAATGAGATCAACTTCAAGAGCTTGGGGATGTCATGTTTGATAGAGAGATGACAATTGTCATACTCAATGCTCTACCTGAGGAGTGGGGAAACTTCACATCAAGCATATATGCCAAGAAGGAAGCAACCACTCTCAGTGAAATGTGGTCTCTATGCAGGACAAAGGAAACCAGACTCAAGGCAAAGGAAGATGTGGGATCAAAGGAGCAAGCATTTGCTACCATGGCCAAGAGAAAGGGTAAATTTGGCAAGTTTGGTCCACGAAGAACTAACAACAAAGACATGTCCAAAATCCAATGTTTTGGATGTCAAGAATATGGACGCTACAAAAGGAATTGCCCTAAGCTTAAGAAGGACAACAACAACAAAAGAAAGAGGGAAGAAGCTCACATAACTCGAGGTGAAAGAAGAAGGAAGATCCTCCGAATCTCTATTATGACTAGGTCAAACTCTTTACTTCTAGACTTCTTTCAAAGTTTTGAGTAGGATAAGAGCATGTAGGAATAGATTAAAATTGCATGGCTAGAAACATCCTCTAGAATATAGAAGCATGACGTACATAAAGTTCTAAATACTCATGAAGATGTAGCATTTATGATAAGAAAAAAATGCATGAGTAGAAATATCTTCTATAATATAGGAGCATGGCAGATATAGCTCAAGATATTCATGTAGAAGAAGCATACCTAGTATAGGACCTCATCCACGATGAAAGGAAAATTGATCATGATTAAGAATCTTAGAAGACCTCCATCATCAAAAAGAAAAGAAACATTTGCAAGGCAAGGATATTCAAGATCCTCTGATGGAATCTTCAAAAGAAGATTCATAAACAACACCAAATGTCTCATTGGGAGTCCCATTCATGGGATTCAGGAAAAAGAATGATATGCAGGCAAGCTAAGATGAAGCAAGAAGGGCAACACCATGGAAAATCAATTGAAAATAAGATTATCAAAGAAGAATCAAGATAAGGTATGTATACATCAAAGGTTTAGTCATGTTATCATTTGTATATTATTGAGTCATGGGAATAGTTCTATAACATGATCAAGTATGAAAGAATCTCTTTCACCATAGACATGCTCAAAGGCATGCACTACATTGCAATGAAGGTAAACAAAAGAACATGCTCACATAAGAAGCATAAGATTGTTGACTAAGAAGTAAGTAGAAATGCTAACAAGTCCAGAAAGCAAGCAATGAAGGAATGCTCTCACAAGAAGCATTAGATGGTTGACCTATCTATCTGAGAAGAAGCAAATGAAGAAAGAGATCAAGCATGTGAAGAACACCATGATCACCGAGAATCACTATCTGACAAAATGCTTTGAAGATATCTCCCAAAAGAAGACAGGACAACTTTGACAAAAAAAGGACCCTTGACACCTATGAAGGCCTTGGAGATACGAAAGATGAAGATAACTGATTCTACTCTACAAAGATGTCGTGATGAATAAGCCATCCAGCAAAAGAAAAAGCAATATCAGGATGAAGTCATAATGGGCTACTAGGTCAAAGCATGTAAACAAGCAAGTACAACGAAGCATCCATGAGAAGAATATTCTGAAGCATGGACAAGATGACAAAGGAGTAGCCAAGATGACAAGAAAACCTTATGTATGACATGAAAGCCACTTTCCACGAAGGAAGCAATGACATGACAAACCAGGGAGGAAAGTGATCGATGGATAGTGCCCTACCTAGAAGAAGTTCAAACAAAGACTTCATGACATCAAGAAAGGAAGGAGATCAAGCAGTTGAAGGACCCACGAAGAAGAAATTGTTGATGAAGGAAAGAGTCTCAAGTTAAGAGGGAGCTCTGACAGGTCCCTGATCAAGAGGGATTTTTGAATCACCCCTAATCACAAAGGAGTGACAATTGTGTTTTTCCATTTCATGGGTCATGCACTAGACCAAGACTAACAGCCGTAAGTCTAGATGAAGGCCATGAATGGAAATGTAGACACAAGATAGACACTACATTCTTCTCTTCAATTGGGAAGAAAGAATGGGAGGATTGGGTAATCATCTGGCATCTTCTTTGAGGATGTGTAGGGCATCCAAGACAAGAGTAGGCAAGAGGACCGATGTTCTTTGAGGGTTGGGAACCCAAGATAAGAATAGTCCTAGAAAGTCATACTCAATGAACACCCGAGTGGGTACGTACCTTGAGAGACAATGATGAAGGTGTCTATAAATCATTGGTCTCACCAGCATTGTAGCTCATGATCTCATGATGAGATGGAGTTGTTAGTCAAGGCCTTGCACTATGACAATGTTGATGGATATGATGCTATAACAAATGGATTGCAAATCCAGTTTCTCTTATGTGAATTCTTCAAGATTGATAATAGCCAAACACCTTGTAATGTTGTATGAATACCTCCCTAGTTAAGAGGGAGTGTTGAAGGAAATGTAACTAGGTTCGATCTTCATAAATGTACTTTTGATATTTGTATTTATTCAATAAAATAAATATTATTTTTATAATATATGTCAATGAGTTTCTTGCTCATTGAAATAGGTCTAGCACTAGTTAAAGTGCTATAGGTGAGTCAAATAGTCAAAAGAAAGGGTTGAAAACTTGAAGACCTTAAGGACATGTTACACCTTGTATGTGTATGTATTATGGTCAAGAGAATACCTCCAAGCAAAGTCACAAACATCCTCCAAGCAACGACATCCTAAAAAGAAGAAATTTGAAGCATAAAAGTCAAGTCAACCTCAAGTTATCTAGTCGGCCTCAAGTGGGCCTAAAAGAAGGAGCAAACACCTATATATAAGGGTCATACTCCACTCAAATACAACGCATTCATAGCTCTGAAATTAGTGCAGAAAACGAGGAAGAGAAAGGGTGATCAAGTGACAAGAAAGGGAGCCTCTAGTGCAGCGTACAAAGAAGAATCTAGGCCGAAGTTGAAGGGACTGTTTTCTAGGGTAGAAAACAGTCACACGTGCGAGAAACAGAGCCTCTTCCTACAGTCATAACAGCACTATCATTACAGTCACATAATATCATTGTTTGGGTGCAGATCATAGGCCTAAGGAGCCTCCCACTCAAGCGAGAAAGAAAGGAAGGAGAGTGAAGTAAATAGGGCTGATCTGAAGCTTATAACAGCCACACATGCGAGAAAAGAAGGACAACCTGCGGTCATCACAGCAGCACTATCACAGCCACATATATCTCATTGTTTAGAGTTCAAACTAGGCCTACAAAGGCTTATCTCTCAAGCGTGGAAGAAGGGTATGCAAGCGAAGAAGGGAAGACAAGTCTAACATAGTTTTGTGAGGAGAATCGCTCACACGTGCGGAGAATTAGGGCTGCACTGCCGCTGCCCTAAGTCTGTGACAGTTGCCGGAAGAAGTGCCAAAGGGAGTAAGACAAAGTGCTGCAAGAGGAAGTGATCTTGAAAGGACTTCACTTGTGCTTGGAGGATCTTATTTTCAAGGGTCAAGGGTTTGGCATTGATCAATAGAAGCTTCAATAAGAGAAATTCACTAAAGGGTTTTCCTCTCAAGAGAAGAGAGGTTTTGACCCTGGCAGAGAGCCAACATCTTGTGTTCTTGTTTTTATGTTTTGGTAACAGCTTGATGAAGTACACACATATGCACTAATAAGAAGAAGAAGAAGAAGCTAATAAGGAAAAGTAAAAATACTCCACAAATTGTTATCAAGTAACGAAGAATCACACTACACTACCTTGCCCTTAGATTCTTCAACACAAATGACCCTCAAGCCCCTTCTTATATCTTTATGTTGGACAACCAATGACCTAGATTAAATCTTAATCAAAGGCTCAGATTGTTTTGGCTTGATCTGTGTCTTTTCTAGAAGTTTCAGCCATGATTAAATTAATACCCATTAATATTTTAATTTTCCTAAGTTTAGACTTAGGAAACCCATTAAAAATATTAATTATTTTAATAAAATCACTTCTGGGTGGAATTTCTGAAAACATTTTCTAGGTTCTTTGGAATGCATGTGCCCAAGCCTCCTTGCAAAATTTGAGGCTTAGAGCACATCCGATGCTGCCCGAAATCAACAGCTTCTACCTCTTGAATGTCCTCTCTCACTATCTTCTCCTTGCCTTTAGACTTGGTAGCAAATGGTGTTGCCTTTGTTACTAGCTCAGTTTCACTAGTCTTAGGTACCCTTTCCAAAACAGTCTTCTTCAATTCTCTGTTGTCATGCTGTAATTGGGAAAAAATGATGTGTGTCTTCTTCAGCTTCTCTTGTAGTTATGCAATCTCTATGTCTTTATCATCAGGAACATCATCCTCTGGTATGGTTTCTAAAGCTTCAAATGGTTTCTCAAGTGTTTGTTCCAAGGGCAGCTTCTTTGCAGTGGCTCTAGTGACTGGCTTCTTGGAAACCTCCACTACTTCAGGAGAAAATTGCAATTTTTACCTTTCTTCTTTTCTGATGGATCTACAGCAACTGATGGTCTTTTCACAGAACTTCCAGTTGGTGATTGTATGTCTCTTGCCACAGATGATGGTGTGTCCTTCTTACTACAAGAGCTAGTTGGTAAGTCAAATGTCAACTTTGATGAGTCTAGAAATGCTTGCCATGTTTGATTCCTCTTATTCAGTTCCTCAACCACCAACAACTTGGTCAAAGAGAAGTGGAAAAGACTAGGTTCCACTTGGCTTTGCTTACCTTGCACCTTGTCTGCCATCTTGCTAAGACTTCTAAACAAATAGAAGGGCAAATTCAAAGGGCTCTTCCTTGTGAAATGCATCAAAATCCTGAAATGGTACTGATAGATCCTCCCAAACCTGCCCTCACAAGTAAAGTACCTTTGGATTACCTTCAACATTTTGTTGTAGGGTTCAAGTAGGTATTCTCTTGGTACAATGGCTCCATACCCCTTGTTTTTGTACTTTGGTTTCAAGAAATCTTTGTAGTTAGCTATGTCAAGAGGCATGCCCTTGAACCACTGCTCTCCTTGAAGAGGAATCTCTGTTGCAGTTGAGATGGTGACATCTGACACTGGAAAAGTGAGCTCTCCAATCTTAACCTCTAACCCAGTGAAATTCAAAGAAAACTCCTTAGTGAGTTGTACACTGTATCCCTGGATCTTCTCACAAAATCTAATGCAGCCAACTTGTTCAAATACAACTTTGATTGTTGGGTCTGAATTGATCAAGGTGAGGTCTTGGGGTTCAATTCTAAAGATGTCTCCTCCCTTGTGCTTCTTTCTATCTGAGGTTGTCATGATTTTCACAACAGAGATGAACTATAGGGTTTCTTGAATGCAATCTTTGTGTTTATGTTAAATTATGCTATGTTCTATGCTTAGAGCAGTTTACTTATTTTTCTTCTTATTATCCACAGATTAGCAATCACATATACATTAAGTAAAGTGCAGATAGAACATTAAATGATCAACAGAAAACAAGCCAAGACAAGAGACACAAGATGTGGCGACTAGCCAGGGACAAACCCCAATGCGGGGAAACCCTTTGATCAAATCTTCTTTTATCTTCAACAATTCAGCAGAGAGAAATAGTACAAAATCTGAATTCTGTAATTTTATATCAGCAGCAGCAGACCCTAGATCAGCGAAATCAAACTTGGTCAAACTAGTTGAAATTGACCTCTAAAATACTTGGTCAATTTCCGGTCAACTTGTCCTCGAACAACCTGAAGAAACAACCCTTGAACAGCCCCAAAAGTTCAGTCAATTTGCAGATTTATGAAGTCAACTTGCAGCCCTAAACTAGGGCAGTCAACACCGATCAAACCAGAGGTCAGATCACCTTGATTTTCATGCCAAAAATTGCGGCCTGCCTGGGAGAGGCAACTACACCCAATCCGCACTTCTGGATGGTCAACGCTTGGTCAACGCTAGTCAAAGAGATGACCTGCTGTCCTAGCGTCCTTTCTCGTCTTCCTTGCCCTAGGACGTCTTCCTTTCAACCACACATGCGAGAGAGAGAGAGGCTCCTTTTATGTGTAAGAGAGAGAGAGAGAAGATGAGTGAATGAATTGTCCAAATGAGGAGAATGCTCCTTGTATTTATATGCAAACGTTGAGGATGAATAGACGTGACTGTTGGGCTTCTGAGCCTACATAAGTTTGCTGGCCGACCTTGACAATTTGTCCATAATCAAAATAAATTCATATCTCCATAAATACTTATCGGAATCGGATGATCTTTAGATCAATCCTACACCTCTCGATGAGAGGAATCTAGGAAAAATATCAGAAGCCATAAATAAGGTGATCCACATGGATTTTGGCCCTAGTTGCCAATTTTAACACTCCCTCTCAACTAGGGAGAACTTCATCTGAAATCCGTCAGACCGTCGCTGCTATCCATCCATCAAATGCACTGTCCTGTACAGCTTGACCCTACTCTGCTCTGCTTTGCTCGAACTATGAAGAAGAAGAAATGATCGAGAATGTATCGTACCATCCTCCACTGACCCGAAGTCGGTCTCAGAGTGTGAACCACTCTCACTGATCCCAGATCAGTACCATTGATCCCAGATCAATGGAGGTCATCCTAACATAGGGAGTATGGTAGATACAGCGATGCGTCCATCGATAGTACTACTATGGTCCCTATCCGCATTTCCCTACTCATTGATCAGATGAGAGGTACTTCCCATGAGTCCCAGACTGCAAGTGCATGGGTAGGATGCCTCAACAGGAGAACTAATCATCCTGTCCACAGGGGATCGAATCATCCTGTCCAGTGGATGCCACGGAGAACTAATCATCCTGGCCTACAGGAGAACTAATCATCTTGTTCCACAGTCGCCACGGAGAACGAATCATCCTGGCCCACAGGAGAACTAATCATCATGTTCCACAGTCGCCACGGGGTGTCACAGGGAAGGTTGAACCTTTACCCTGTACATAGTGCACCACCAGGGGATGGTGAGTCGCCCTGTGGTCACATGTCGCTCCAAGAAGTACCCCGCGCCCCCTTGGAGCTCCCAGAGCTCAATACATCATACTCGACCCTCATAAGAGGGTCTCTGAACGACACCAAGTCGTTCTCGGAAAGTCAGGAATTTGACCTTTCCTAGGGGCTTTGTCAAAATGTCGGCGACCTGTTCATCTGTACCGATATGTTGGAGCCTTATTGCTCCTCGTTGCACCATATCTCGAATATAGTGGTACCTGATATCGATATGCTTGGAGCGATCATGAAATACGGGATTCTCTGATAAACGGATCCCGCTTTAGTTGTCACACAGGATCACGGTGGTATCCAATGTAAATCCAAACAGCTCACTGAAGAGCTTTCGCAACCAGACTACCTCACAGGAGGCCATGCTAGCAGCAATGTACTCTGCCTCGGCGGTGCTCAAAGCCACCGACTTCTGCTTCTTGCTCATCCAGGATATCGAGGCAGATCCCAAAGAGAAACAGCACCCGGAAGTGCTCTTTCGGTCCACCACACTGCCTGCCCAATCAGCATCAATATACCCAAGTAGTCTCACATCTCCGGCAATGTATCTCAACCCATGAGTGATTGTGCCACGAAGATATCTCAACAGATTCTTGGCACCAATCCAATGTGAGTGGTGAGGCTCAACCATATGTTGACTCAATGTGTTGACTGCAAAGCATATATCCGGACGGGAGTTCACCAAGAACATTAATGCTCCGACAAGTTGACGATACTTGGTAGCATTTCGTAAAACAGGTCCAACAGCACTACCGCTTAACTTCTTGAAGTCAAGCTCCATCGAGGTAGTTACGGGCTTGCAGTGCACCATGCCGAATCTCTCCAATATCTTCACCACATATTTTCCTTGAGATAGGAAAATCTCCCCTGGTTTCTACCAGACTTCCAATCCTAGGAAATAGTGCATAAGTCCTAGGTCTTTCATCTTGAACTCGAAAGCCAGCTTCCTCTTACATTCGTGAATGAGAGGGTCTGCACCTGTTAGAAAGAGGTCGTCAACATATAGCACCAGTATGAGAGGCTTGTCATCTATAACCTTAAAGTAAAGGTTAGGGTCGGCTTCACTCCTAGTGAATCCCAGCTTCATCAAGTAGCTATCGATCCTCTCATACCATGCTCGAGGTGCTTGCTTTAGCCCATAGAGGGCCTTCTTCAACCTGCACACATGAGATTCTCGATCATAAATCTCAAATCCTTCGGGTTGCTCCACATAGACCTCCTCTTTGATCGAACCATGTAAGAATGCAGTCTTGACATCCATCTGATGTAGGTTCCATCCTTGCGAAGCAGCAAGGGCTATGATCGAGCAGATGGTGGTATATCGGGCAACAGGTGCAAATATCTCGTCATAGTCTATACCTTCCTTCTGGGAGAAGCCACGAGCGACAAAACGAGCCTTATACTTTTCCGCACTTCCATCAACTGCATGCTTTATCTTGTAAAGCCATTTTGAAGTGACAACTGCTTTGTCCTAGGGTCTGGGGACCACATCCCAAACATCGTTTTTCATAATGGACTCATATTCCTCGGTCATAGCATCCTTCCATACTTGATGCTTGACAACATCTGTGAATGACGAAGGCTCATTTTGGATGATTGTGCTCATGATGGTCAAGTATCCCTGATACCTGTTCGGCTTCTTACTTTCACGGAAGGTTCCTCGGGGTGCAATGTGTCCTTCAGCATCATCAAGTGTCCCCCTAAGCCATGAAGGCCTCTTCCTAGAAGAGGAAGGCCCTTGCGGAGGAGGATCAATAAGATCCATAGGTTCTTCCACATCGGGCATTGTCTCATCTTCCTTTTCCTTCGACTCCCCGATGTCAGCTTCTTTAGATCCCCTTAAAGTAGGAAGATTGTCTACCTTGCTAAGAGCCATATCTTCGTCAAAGGTGACATCATGACTAATCTCGACTGCCCTTTGACCAGCTACATAGATTCTATAGCCCTTTGTATTTTTGCTATAGACCACAAAGATTCCTTTCTTTCCATATGCACCCAATTTATTCCTTTTCTCTTTAGGCACATGAAAATATACAGGGCTTCCAAAAATTCTAAAATGAGATATGTCAGGTTTCTTACCGGTGAACATTTCTTCGGGAGTCTTGGAACCCAATGCTTGATGAGGGCATCGGTTTTGTACATATACAGCGGTATTTGCAACTTCAGCCCATAGAAACTTCGGAAGTCTTTGATCATGAAGCATAGCACGAACAGCTTCCACAATTGTACGATTCTTTCTTTCCGCCACACCATTCTGCTCAGGAGTATATGGTGTAGTAGTCTCCCTGTTAAAATGCCAACCTCTATGCAAAAGTCATGAAACTCATTGGATTCATATTCAGTCCCATTATCAGTCCTTAAGGTCTTGATCTTCTTTTCGGTTTGATTCTCAATCAAGGCTTTGAAGTGTCGAAACCAAGAGAACACTTCATCCTTCTTTTTCAAGAAGTATATCCAAGTCTTGCGAGAATAATCATCTGTAAAAGTGAGGTAATATAAATATCCTCCCAAGGAGTTCACAGGCATCATACCGGATATGTCTGAGAGAACAAACTGCAATATATCAGAGGTCTTGCTTTGGCTTGAGGGGAATGGGCCCCTTTTGAGCTTTCCTTCGGCACATCCTGGACATACACCTTCTTGCTCTAATTTGAACTCGGGCATCCCGGTCACCATTTTCCTTACATCGAGTAGAGCTTTATAATGAAGGTGAGCAAATCTCCGATGCCATAGTTCGGACTAAAGAGATGTGTCACAAGACATGACACCCAGCGGACTTCCTCCAACCTGATATAATGAATCAATTCGAAACCCAAGGGTAAAAGCATCTTTAAAGTTCTTTTTCCATACACGTACCTTGCCATCGCCGAAGGCCACCTTGTAGCCTTTGTCTTCCATTGCCGAAATGGACACCAGGTTCTTTTTTAGATCAGGTATATATAATACATCTTGTAAGTGGATGGTATTACCCTGATTCAATTGAAGAGTGACATTTCCTACGCCTTTCACAGGATATTTTGAATTATCTCCAAGAACAATTTCCAGGTTGGTTTCCTTCTCTATCAGATTATAGAGAGCTCCTTTGTAACCAGTGAAGTGCCTTGAGGCACCACTATCAATAAGCCAATTTCCCAGCGAGTCCGGGGGAGCAGTAGTAGATAGAGCTGCTGGTAGATAGTATTCATCTTGCTTATTGTTAGCAGTGTTAGATTCATACCTGGAATTTCTTGCCTTCTTGAATGGTTGTCCTCTTCCTTGATTTTCGGCACTTCTTTTACCTCTGCCATTTGACCTGCCATTCCTTTGATTGCCTTGAGAGGGATTTTGATCATCATCCTGGTGTGAGTCCCTTTTATCAGGGCACTCCCTTGCATAGTGACCCATTTTATTGCAAATGTAACATCGTCCTTTTCTTCCACCCTTAGGTCCAGCCTCTCCTTTGAATTTAGCCCCAAAATTGTTCCTTCTTTTAGTATGAGAAGAAAAGGCAGAGGGATGACCTTTAAGTATGGGCATTTCTTACTCTTCCATCCTTGTTTCTTCTTGAATGCATCTAGCCATTAATTCCTCAAATCCAGGAATTACGTTATTGTTGAGAAGAGTAGTCCTGAATATATACCATTTAGATGGTTGTCCTCCAAGAGTTGTGAGTGTCATTTCCCTATCAGGAATTACTTCCCCAATAGATAGGAGATCGTTCTTGATCTCAATGATCCTTAAGAAATATGCTTGCATACTCTCATCTTTGCCCTTCTTAATTTCCTTTAGGTTATTTCTAAGAAACAAGACTTGATTTGCATCATTAACTTTAAATAAACTCACCAGTCTATCGTAGATTTCCTTGGAGGTGTTCAGCTCGGAAACATAGGCCACCAAGCGCTTGTCGATAGAGTCCCGGATGATCTTCCTTGCTTTGACTTCTCCCTTGGTCCATTTGTTCCTAGCAGCAGCGGATGCATTTGATGGAGGCTCAACAATTCCGCCTCTCACATGGTCCAACACTTCCTGTTCTTCTAATGTTAGATCGAGAGACATCTTCCATCCGTGATAGTCAAACTTCTCACGGAGTTTGTCTTCAGCAGGGAAGTGTGTTGAGGACCCCATGATTTATTTCAGATAGTCTTTCCAACCTTCTCTTCGGTGATTACTCTTGCTCTTGCTCTTGCTTGGGCTTTGTCTTCAACTCAGCTTTGATACCATGTTAAATTATGGTATGTTCTATGCTTAGAGCAATTTACTTATTTTTCTTCTTATTATCCACATATTAGCAATTACATATACATTAAGTAAAGTGCAGATAGAACATTAAATAATCAACAGAAAACAAGCCAAGACAAGAGACATAAGATGTGGCGGCTAGCCAGGGACAAACCCCAATGCGGGGAAACCCTTTGATCAAATCTTCTTTTATCTTCAATAGTTCAGCAGAGAGAAATAGTACAAAATCTGAATTCTGTAATTTTATATCAGCAGCAGCAAACCCTAGATTAGCAAAGTCAAACTTGGTCAAACTAGTTGAAATTGACCTCTAAAATACTTGGTCAATTTCCGATCAACTTGTCCTCGAACAGCCTGAAGAAACAGCCCCAAAAGTTCAGTCAATTTGCAGATTTCTGAAGTCAACTTGCAGCCCTAAACTAGGGCAGTCAGCACCGGTCAAACGAGAGGTCAGATCACCTCGATTTTCATGCCAAAAATTGCGGCCTGCCTGGGAGAGGCAACCACACCCAATCCGCAGTTTTGGATGGTCAACGTTGGTCAAAGAGATAACCTATTGTCCTAGCATCCTCCTTTCTGCGTCTTCCTCGCCCTAGGACGTCTTCCTTTCAACCACACGTGTGAGAGAGAGAGAGAAGCTCCTTTTATGCGTAGGAGAGAGAGAGAGAAGATGAGTGAATGAATTGTCCAAATGAGGAGAATGCTCCTTGTATTTATATGCAAACGTTGAGGATGAATAGACGTGATTGTTGGGCTTCTGAGCCTACATAAGTTTGCTGGTTGACCTTGACAATTTGTCCATAATCAAAATAAATTCATATCTCCATAAATACTTATTGGAATCGGATGATCTTTAGATCAATCCTACACCTCTCGATGAGAGGAATCTAGGAAAAATATCAAAAGCCATAAATAAGGTGATCCACATGGAGTTTGGCCCTAGTTGCCAATTTTAACAGTTTATCAATTGAGTGCAGCAATTAGGGTAGCAATGATGAAATGGATATTTAGATTAGGGTTTTATGGCAATTCAAAATAAAAATTGTGCATGGCAGACTCAGACAACCAAAATTGATCTCTCAATCCCAAAACAGCAGCTGAAATGTTGCTTGGTCACAGCGACAAATTTAAAAACATAGGCGCAACGCATGGGGAAAAGACAATTCCTAATATCTGAGAGCAATAGCAACTAAATATAAGGCTTCAAACCATTAAACAAATGTCAAGCTCTAATATCAAGGTGGAAAACAAAGTTGTGGGTGTTTGATGGGGGTGACAACATGAAAATGCAGCACTAAGGCAAAGCGCAGCGTATTCTCCAAGAAACATAGTGAGCTTAAATTTTGAGGTTTGCAAAGTCTCTAATGCGTTTTTCTCAACAAATAGGAGCAATTTCAACAACATGCAAGACAAAGGCTTCAAGAAAACGAAGAATTGGCACCTGGAATAAGCGATTGACCACTGGCTTAGAAAACGCAACAACTTTCTATGAGTGCAGCACTTGTCTGTGAGCGTAGCGCCTCCCCTGCAACCTTTGCGCAGCGAATCTTAAGTGATGTCGAGCAGGTAGAAGACATCCTCTACAACATTAGGAACCTGTTTAAAGACTTGTGCTCACGCTACCAACCTCTGTCCTTGAAAGTTACCCCTCACAGCAGAAGCGCAGCGAACCTTCATCTGAATGATTTGATCAGACACTGAACCTCTGACTGATAGGAAATAGGGACCAAATTTCTGGAAAATAGGGGTCAAATATTAACTCGTATCTCTTAAACCATGATAGTTGCTACAAAACCGAAGGAGGTTTTTGTAGATGAGCTTGTTCTTGGGAAAAACCTCTCTCAGTTTTCTAAAATTCCTCTCCAGCTGCAACGAAACTTTGACAAAGAACACCATAAGTGTTGGCTATCTTGCCCTTGATCAAGAACTGCTCGCTATCCCATCTTGATCATTGAGATTAATTAAAACAAATGACTCCATTCCCAATGGATGTCTTTGTCACTCTGCCATCAAACATTTAAAAAGCCTATTCCTCCCTGATCTTCATACCTGGCCTAAAACCTAAGACCATGAGTCATCTAAGTGGCTGAAAATCCTATAGAGAGAGCCCTCTCTGACGCTGGAAGGGCTAGATTCCAGCTTTCAAGTGGTTTGTGGTTACCTTTGGGTTTCCTTCCTATAGCCTAAAGAAATTACAGAGTGCTAACACAACCTCACCCCAAAGCTAGGGTGGAATTTGTCGTCAAAGTATTAGGTGAGTCCTAGCGTTCTAGTCGAGTCTTATGTAAAAGTGATTTGGGAATAATTTAAGCTAATTGGCTAAATTATTTTATTACAAATCACTTGGTCTACTAAATCATATTGTGTCGCAAAATTGGGTATGTAATTTGAGAGTCTAAGCCGAATGGGTATTCCCCATTTGAAGGTCGCATTGTAAAAAATCTTATATAAAAAATATTTTAGTGCATGGTCCCTCATACTTAGACACCATGGCTAAAATATTAGAGGGTAGAAAAAATATTTAATCCCCTCAAGTGTCAATTAATTAAATTTTTTGGCAAAATTAAATAAAATCTTAAGCCAAAAATTTAATTAATTAAAGAGAAAATTAAATGATTAGAGAAACTAAATTCTCCAAGTGGAAAAATTCGTGCGTCTCAAAGGAATTAAATTTTGGAGGTCCTCGAATATTGGATATTTCAAGAAACGTTGGACCCTTGGACCTTGGTGGTTAAGTCAAAGTCGAATTTTTTAGGAAATTAGCTCAAAATAATTAATTTTGATCTAATAAAAAGGGATTTAATGAGAAATTTGAAAATCACTCAAAATAAATATTTTCAACAGCTATGATTTAAAGATTGTCAAGAATTTAGCAACGGCCAAGATTATTTTGACGAGGATCAAGCCAACTAGATATTATTTTTCCACTTGGAGGATTTATCTATATATAGAGAGTCATTTGTATGTCAAAGCCATCTGATATCTGGCTAAGAAATTGTTGGTGAAGCATTGGTGTAACATTATTGTTCCACTGAGAACATTTATCTGAATCATAATAGAAACTTTGGGGAGCAGTTCAAGGTGTTCATTGTTCATTGATTTGTGGTATGTGTTGGCTATGGGCTTTCCTATATTGTGTTGATTAATGCTAAAATTTGTTTTTCATTAGATGGGGATAAAGTCATTCTATTGATAGATTTTGGGTTTATCTTAGATGATTTCATTCGCCATATTGTCTAACAAATTTTCTTGAGAAATATATATAGTGTTTGTAGGTTCCCCAATCCTTGGTCTCCAAGTTCACAAACTGTGGGCATGAACTGACTTTGTTTGGATTCTAAATATTTATGTGGTTGATTTAAATTTCGCTAAGGCTATAATGTGCATTAATTTTCTAAAGTGTTTTTAGCCATTTATCAAAGAAAAAACTCCATAAAAACAATTTCTCAAAATTTATTTTTAAAACCCTTGTATATTTGTAAATTTTGTAAATAATTTATAAATTTATTTTTTATTGGGGTTTTGAGATTTGGGTATTTGTAAATCTATTTGTGTAGGTGAGATCTATTGAAGAAAGATGGAATAGAGCTAGATCTATGCCCTTGAGGGTAAGATCTAGTCTCTAGTTTTTTTGCAAGGTCAGTTATTGAAGGAATTGAGCAGAAATTCAAATGTGAAGCAAAATAATTTTTTCTGAAGTTGGGTTTTCAGGTTTTATCCCTCTCAAGCCCGGATCCAACCCAACTAAGGCCAGTGTCCTCCTCTTCTTGCCCTATGTCACCCTTTTCTCCATCTGCATCAACTTTTCAGCCCTCTTTAGGGCGGGTCGTAAGCCCTAGAGGCCTCGGCTTCCCCTCCTAGCCTCTGCGCTGAGGGTTTGAGGCCAAATTTGGCCTAGTTGTGGCCTTGGAAGGCATCAGCCTCTCTCAGAGACCCTAGACAGCTATCCCTTGGGCTAGCCGGGGGATTTTCAGCCCTAAAACCTAGAGCCTCCTCCCTCTAGAATCAAGCCCTTTAGGGTTTCTCCTTCCTCCTTTGCCCTTCTCCCCCCTAGTCGTTGACCTTTTCAGCCTTTCTTCAGAATCTAGACCTCAATGCTAGCCCTACTGAGCCTAGCATTAGCCTTAGTTTGCCTCTCTTTGACCTTTGTCCATTTTCTAAATTTTGGGACTGAATACTTGGTGGGTTTTGCAGATTTTTGGGCTCAAAAGGTAAGATTTGCAGGTGGAAACTTCATTGCAAAATTTTGGCAAGTTTGGGCAAAGTGATCTTCAAGGCCTTGGGCCTATGGGTTACTCTCTAAACCCTAATTTCTCACTGTTTTACTACAACTGTAAATTTTGATTCATAACAGTGATACATAAGCCCTAAAAACACATTAAATTGGTCAAAATACTCTAAAGTTGCAAAATTTAAATTTTCTAGAAATTCGACCACTTAGGTATTGCATATCTAGCCTAGATCTGATTTTTTGTTTGTTGGAATTTCTCTGCATAAATCACTGAACCAGATCTGATATTTTCTTAATCACACATCTAAAAGTACTCAAAAATTGATTTTTTTCAGTTTGGCAATTTTCTTCCAAGTTTTGGGTCCGATTTGGCACTTATTGTAACATAAATAACTCGTTGATTTTCTAATTTACTCACTGTTGTAACAAGTTTTTCAGATATGATGTTTTCTTAATATCATACTTTAAAGGCCCTAAAAATCAAAGTTTTCAATTTGGCAAGCAAATTTTAACTTTTGGGCATGTTTTGGTACTTGTTATAACATTGATATATCATTATCCACACATTTTTCTTACTGTTGTAATAAGTGAATCAGATCTGAAATTTTCTGAATACTGCATCTTAAAATGGGCTAAAACTCATAATTTACATTGGCAAAGTGTTGGGCATCTCAGTGATCATATCTAGTCACTATAGGCTTTGTTATCTCTTCGATCTTAAGTGATTTTCTTACTGCTGTCATAAGACTAATAAGTGTTGAAAATTCTGAAGTGTTACAGCTGATTTTGGATGTTTGGAATCTAACATTCGCTTCTCTTGTTTTACGAATTTCCAAATTTTACACTTAAAGCACTCATACACTTAAGCTCTAAATTGTTGATCTTGTTGATAGTATAAGCTACTTTGGCATTTGAAATCTAATTGGCAGTGTGATAAGAACATCTTGAATAATTGTGATTGGCATCTTGTGGCCATTTGCTAATTAACAATTGGATAATTTGTCTTGAATATCTTATGGATTGATTCATTGGCATTTGTATCCTTAAGCACTTGTCTTGTTTTAAGATTGTCTTCTAATTGTACTGCATCTTAAAGTGGGCTAAAACTCATAATTTACATTGGCAAAGTGTTGGGCATCTCAGTGATCATATCTAGTCACTATAGGCTTGTTATCTCTTCGATCTAAAGTGATTTTCTTACTGTTGTCATAAGACTAATGAGTGTTGAAAATTCTGAAGTGTTACTGCTGATTTTGGATGTTTGGAATCTAACATTCGCTTGTCTTGTTTTAAGAATTTCCAAATTTTACACTTAAAGCACTCATACACTTAAGCTCTAAATTGTTGATCTTGTTGATGGTATAAGCTACTTTGGCATTTGAAATCTAATTGGCAGTGTGACAAGAACATCTTGAATAATTGTGTTTGGCATCTTGTGGCCATTTGCTAATTAACAATTGGATAATTTGTCTTAAGTATCTTATGGATTGATTCATTAGCACTTGTATCCTTAAGCACTTGTCTTGTTTTAAGATTGTCTTCTAATTGTTGTTAACTACTCTTGTCATTAAAGGCTAATCACAATTTAAGTACTTAAAGACTAAATCAATCTTAACTCAAGTAGCTTCACTCATCCATCTTACATTTCATTCTAAGAATAGTTGCATTAATAAATTAACTCCAAGCATAAGTTTGGTTGATAGACTCCTAGGACAACCCTCTCTCGTTTAGCTTGAGGGATTCAACCCTTCTTAGTGGTTAACACAGTGACCTTGCAGTCGTCAGAGCCACGGTCTCTGCAGCGCCAGAGGCACTGTGTGGTTGGAACACAGGGAGAGGTATCATTAATCAGGCCACTGCCTGCTTCCCGTTGGCTTCCATCTCACAACCTACTCTAAAGATTGTTTCTCAAAATAGTTAAGGGAAAGGTTCCATCTAGATTAGGCATATAATCTAAAACTAACCAAGATTCTTGCATTTCACCTAGATCTTAGGACTTGCACTTCATATAGGTTAGTTCATCATATAAGCAGCAGTTGTCCATCCGATTACTTGGTCATAATTTATAATAAGCAAGAACTTTTGACTCCATAAGGCACTGGTCTCAATTCTAAATCTAATCGAATCCTTAATCTTGCTAAATTTTCACCAAGTAGCTAGGCCACTCAACTGTGTCTCCCGGGCAAGTTGGTTCCCAACTTGCTTTCCATCATCTCATTTCCATAGGGACTACCCCCCATAGCCTATTGTTGGGAGACAACTAGAATGGAGTGGGCGGGGATCAGAGTGACAACTCCTGCCCTGTGTTGTTGTCGTGGTGCCTGTACAATCCGAGCAACAACAGGTCTCATGTTGAGATACTAGGGAGGGCTTGTTGTCAAAATTTGGGGCAGCTTTAGGGTGACTTTCCCCAAAGGGAAACCCTAAGACTGCAAGGAGAAACTCTCCTGCACCAAAGGAAGGCCCATCTTGCCCCAGGAAGAATGTAAATTAAATAAAAGAAATATTAGTATTAATGGGCATGGCACTTATATTTGATGTGACATCGTTATGTGGGCAAGGAATCATTAAGTAATTGTTTAATATAATTGAAGTCAAAGTTAAAAGGTTATGTAGATGCAAAAGTTACAAGTCAACCTCTCCAATATGAAATGTCACATTGGCACCAAGCCCATTTGGATCATCTCATATTGATATAAATAAGAGACTTATATATCATTCTACACATAAGATCAACAATATGATTTCGATGGTATCTGTGGCTCGCTCTTAACTATAGCTCGCATTTGATAAATCTATGACTCGTATTCTTTCTCTAACAGATCGTATTCATCCATGTGGCACATATATGTGTTCTTATGATTCGTATTCATATGGTCTCAATGATCCGCATACATTCTATTCGCTCATGACTACAGCTCACATACACTGTTATATGACTTGCATAATTTTTATGTGGCTAGCATAGTGTTTTCTAAGGCTTGTTGAGTGGCACGTGGACTGTTTTGAAGCTCATATACTTTGTTCTATGGCTCACGCATATATCTAAGGATTCACATAAGTATGGTGGCTCATACGCTGCATATGTTGGCTCGCATTACAATGGTGATTCATACACTTCATACACTAACTTGAATTACAATGGTGCTTCATACGCTTCATACACTAACCTGAATTACAATCGTGGTTCATACGCTTCATACGCTGGCTCGCATTACAATGGTGGCTCATACGCTTCATACGCTAGATCGCATTCTTCAGTGGCACACTTATTTTTATGGATCGCATTGTACAGAGGCACATTTATCTTTATGGATCACATTCAGCAGTGACTCACATACTTATTTCAGTGGTCTGTATTCTACAGTGGCTCATGTACTTATCTCTGTGGATCATTAATTTCTTATGGCTCACTATGTGTTATGGCTTGAAGTTAATATATGTGGCTCACATTTTTGTACCTCTGAACTTGCTAATGTACTGCACAATATCAAATGAGATGTTTGGTAGTAACCATATATCAGTGACTTAGATTTATATGACTGTGATCTTGGTAGAAACCTTAATAAATGACATGACAATAACCCTAATGCATGTCTTGATAAATGACATGGTCGTGACCTTGATGATAACATACCTTTGATGACAGTGATGAATAATAGTCACAATGATATGGCAGAACCTTGTGACCTGATGATGGCAGCAACCCCAAATCAGTATGACAGTGGCAACGTATGGATAGGGATGTATGGCAGCTCATGTAACAGTGATGATGTTCCTTATGACATGGATGTCACTTCTTATGACAACAGCACTCTAGAGATCAGATCATTCAGTTCACAAACGTAATTGTAAACTAACTTGAGTTGGCCCTAGATGCCCTAATGTAATTGGTAATGATGTCTCATGATTTTGTACTTTGTATCTCAGTTGAACAATTGATGAATATCTAATAGAAGAATCTGGTTTGGTTTTCCACCTTGTGGGGTTTCGCCCTAGTCTCAGACCTAAATCTTGGTGTATCTTTTCTGCGCTTTTTCTTTTGTTGTTCTTTTTTGTTCTGCTGGATTATTGATGTTTATTGTTCTCTCCACATAATTGCTAATAATGTTAAGATGTTATGGGGCGAATGTAAAATGTAAATGATGAAAATGTTTGAAAATGCAATTATCTACAGCAAAGAACAATCTAGCCCTAAAAATTAACATGGTATCAGAGTTGGGCTGAAGAAAAGTCATTGAGATCACCCCATGAAGACATTGTTGTTGAAGAACATGACCAAAACAAAGTGAAAGGGATGAAGATGGCAAAGACTTAAGAGAATCCTAGGGTTTGAAGGAAACCCTAAGGAAGCTTTGTTCTATGGCATGGGTTCTATTGCATTGAAATTTGAAACCCCAGTGTGAAGCAGAATCTTCTTGATCAGTGAGAATCCATTGAGTTCTTCAAGTACCTATGACAGATTTAGAGAAACCCTAGTTTGACTTGTCTCCTACCCAATGAGAGATGATGTGTTGCAATGAATATATTATAACTGGGCTTGAAAGGATCAGAAAGAGAATAAAGGTGATGCTCAAAAGGATGCATTTCTTCTGAAGAAAACATTGACATATGATCAATGGACAGTGGTGCCTCTTAGCTAAGAGGAAGACAGGATCATGGAGCTAAGAGCCTCCTACAATCTACATTAAAGATAAGTACTTTCAAGACTTATGTCATTTCTTTGTGTCACTATTCTTGTGAATTTATTCTTTTCGATTATTGGTGATTCTTCCTGCATGAGTATTTTATTTGTTTCACTAACTTCTTGGATGAGGATGTGATCCATCTTGAGGATCATCAAGATGCAGAGTAGTGCAAGAAGGGTTAGCTCCAAGAGGGAGTTGGTGCAAGAAAATGAAGGAGCCACTCTTACATCTAGAAAAGAAAGACAGTCCTGCCTCATCACCAGGTACACTTTCATTATGATTATTTACTTTGCCATTATTGCTCTTGCTCTTGTTCTAGGGTCACAGGTATATCAGATGAATGTGAGGACTAACCCCTCTATATCGAGATTGAGGAAGGTACGGAACCATCCCATGATTAGAGTTGCACTTGAAAATGGACAAGAGCTCAAGACCTCGAAGGAAGGGTTGATATCTCCTTGGTTGATAACTATGAATGAAGAAGATTCCTATTCAGAGGGAGTAGATTGAGTGCAATAGTCCGATATGATGCTAAAAGCCATATGTCCTTCATTCAAGGACCATTCTTGATGACTAAAATGTAGCAATATTTGATGCTTCCGTGATATGGTTCAAACTATCATAAGAAGTATGCTCTCAAAGAAAGAAGGTTATGATGAGATCCTAGCTCATGTTGCCAAATGCACGTGAAGTAAGCTTACTCTATGGAGGAAGGACCATATTTGCAATTATCTCAGGGCTTGAAGAGGCATGAATAGTAGACTCATAATTGCAAATTGAAGAAAGCTCCATATGGACTCTAGCAAGTCCCCTAGGCTTAGCATGCTTGCAATGATAGACATCTGATGAAGACCCCAACCTCTCTTCATAATTGAAGGTATGTCTTTGATATTTGGTTTTATATGCTGACAATTTATTTCTGACAGGATCAAGATCATCTCAGCATTCAGTGCCAGAGGGAGTTGACTCTTGAAACCAAGATGATCCACTTCTTGAGATTAGAAGTGTAACAGAGAGATGATGAGGACTTCCTTGTCAAGGGAAGTATGATGTCAAAGACTTGGCATGATGATTTACACTAAGCAGTTGAGAGAGCCTCCTCTTCAAATATAGTTTTGATGGATTCTTGATTTGCAGTATGTTCTTTGAGCCATATAGAGCCTAAATATATATATTGGAATGTTGCAAAGTTGGTATTGGGATACCTAGACAATGTAGTCATTCATGAACTAAGACATTGTTGGATACGTGAGACTTTATGGATACGCTGATGCTGAGAATGTTTTTGACTATAAGAGCACGTTTGAGTGTTGCCTTAGGTCTGTCCTGGTTTCCTGTATGATTAACTGGCATAGAAAGTTGTTGCTTTGAGAGGCAGTGTGCATTGTTGCTAGCATGGTTGGCTACGAGATAGTATGGTTGAGAAAGCTCTTTGGAGAGTTGTTTGAGCATATGTTGGGCACGACTATGATATACTGTGACATATTATGGGATCTGACATGCAGAGAATCTTGTGTTCCATGACAATTTCAAGCACATTGAAGATCAGAGATCCCTACATCCAGTATATGGTGTAGAAAGGATCAATGAGACTCCATCACATTTTGATTGATGGGTAGGCAGACAATTGGATCCTTGTGTTGCAGCATGTAAGCTCGTGGTTATCTCAAGATTCTCTAAGTGTCATGCACTATGGCCAGGACTAATACTTGTAAGCCTAGTGAAGGCACTGATGAGAGGAAGGGGTCACGGCTAATCAAGGACATAGAGCTATGCTCTTCCCCCTTGTTTGAGCTCACAGGGAGAAGAATTGAGCCAGAGAGATCCTGGGGTTGAGGGAACTATGTACAATAGTATAGACTGTGATCCTTACCGTTCATGGGAAGTAGTATCCTGCCTATTGTCACTGTAGGGTGTGTGTGATCCTTATCACTTGTCACGAGTGGGTATCTCCTCCTACCAACAAATCTAGGACTTGATAGAGTATACCCCAGTATGCATCCTACCCACAAGTTGGGCTTGTTGGGACTACCACCCATCTGGCCAATGGGTGAGGATACTTGAGATAGTCTTTGAATCTATGATCCTTACCATTTATGGCAAGTGGTATCCTGCTCAAGTGATGGGATGCAGGTGTTCTACCACTGACTCTTGAGGGTCAAGATGGGAAGATCAGTAGACAATAAGATAGAGTGTGAACCTTATTTCTCATGGTAAGTGGTATCCTGCCTATTTTCAATCGGATATATAGGGTGGTAGATTAGTCTCCCCTATTGTCTGTGGATATAGGGTGGTAGCCAAAGCTCCCCTTCTTCTTCTTTAGATAGAGGCATCATTGTTCAGCTGATGATCAAAGGAGAGACAAGTTGAAATGAGATATGATGAAATGGATGACTTGTTGATGCCGCTAAGATGAACATCACATAAACTTGACTTGAAGACTTGTCGGATTTGCAGGATCTAATCGATCTCCCCTACCGTCGATTGTGGATTATTCTTCTTCTATGAGTCAAGATGAGATGCAATGAGATGAGATGAGACAGGATGCAACAATGATGAGATATTTGAGATGAGACTTATGATGCCAATGGAAATTCCTCCCTAGCTGAGAGGGAGTATTGAAAATTGGGGCAGCTTCGAGATGAATTTCCCCAAAGGGAAACCCTAAAACCCCAATGATAAACCCTCCTGCCCCAAAGGAAGGCCCATCTTGCCCCAAGAAGAATGTAAATTAAATAAAATAAATATTAGTATTAATGGGCTTGGCATTTATAGTTGACGTGACATAGTTATGTGGGCAAGGAATCATTAAGTAATTGTTAAATATGATTGAAGTCAAAATTAAAAGGTTCCATAGATGCAAAAGTTACAAGTCAGCCTCTCCAATATGAAATGTTACATTGGCACCAAGCCCATTTGGCTCATCTCATATCTAATATAAATAAGAGACTTCATTTATCATTCTACACATAAGATCAACAATATGATTTCGATGGTATCTGTGGCTCGCTCTTAACTGTAGCTTGCAATTGATAAATCTATGACTTGTATTCTTTCTATGACAAATCGTATTCATCCTTGTGGCAAGCATATGTGTTCTTATGGTTTGTATTCATATGGTCTCAGTGATCCGCATACATTCTATTGGCTCATGACTACAGCTCGCATACATTGTTATATAACTCGCATAATTTTTATGTGGCTCGCATCGTGTTTTCTGAGGCTTGTTGAGTAGCACGTAGACTCTGTTCTGAAGCTCATATACTTTGTTCTATGGCTCACACATTTACCTGAGGATTCGCATATGTATGGTGGCTCATACGCTAGCTCACATTACAATGGTGGCCCATACGCTTCATACGTTGGCTTGCATTACAATGGTGGCTCATACGTTTCATAAGGTGGCCCACATTACCGTGGTGGCTCATATGCTTCATACGTTGGATCACATTCTATAGTGGCGCACTTATTTTTATGGATCGAATTGTACAGGGGTGTGCTTATCTTTATGGATCGCATTCAGCAGTGACTCGCATACCTATTTCAGTGGTCTGTATTCTACAGTGGCTCATGTACTTATCTCTGTGGATTGTTAATTTCTTATGGCTCGCTATGTCTTATGGCTTGAAGTTATTGTCTGTGGCTCGCATTTTTGTATCTCTACAACTTGCTAATGTACTACAATGTTTAGGCAATGATTCTTATGTTGTTTGGACAGTAATTCTGGTATCTACTACACTGATGAAGCATAAGATCTAGGGCAGTAACGTTTATAGTTCAATAATATATGCGGGCAATGATACTTGTAATGACAGAATAACCTTGATATGGCAATGACTTTGTCTATCATGACAGTGACCCTTGATGTTTGACTGTAAACTAAGATGGCAAATAACCTAAGTCTATGGTGTATGTTTGTATATGACAGTCAAGCATTACAGTATTCTTATAACAACAATGTGTAACAATAGCAGTGATAACATACTCTTGCTATGAATGAGATGTTTGGTAGTAACTCTATATCAGTGACCTAGATTTATATGACAGTGATCTTGGTAGTAACCATAATGGATGACGTGATAGTAACCCTGATGTATGTCTTGATAAATGAGATGGCCATGACCTTGATGATAACATACCTTTGATGACAGTGATATGGCAAAAGCCTTGTGACCTGATGATGGCAGTAACCTCAAATCAGTATGACAGTGACAGCATATGGACAGGGATGTATGGCAGCTCATGTAACAGTGATGATGTTCCTTATGACATGATTGTTACTTCTTATCGCAGCAACACTCTAGAGATCAAATCGTTCAGTTCACAAACGTAATTGTGAACTGACTTGAGTTGACCCTAGATGACCTAATGTAATTGGTAATCATGTCTCATGATTTTGTACTTTGCATCTCAACTAAACAATTGATGAATATCTAATAGAAGAATAATTTGGTTGGGTTTTCCCCCTTGTGGGGTTTTGCAATGGTATCTGACCTAAATTCCGATGTCACTTTTGTGCATACTTTTCTTCTGTTGTTCTTTTTTTGTTCCATTGCAATATTGATGTTTATTGTTCTCTCTACATAATTGCTAATAATGTTAAGATGTTATGGGGTTCATGTAAAACGCAAATGATAAAAAAGTTTGAAAATGCAATTATCTATAGCAGAGAACAATCTAGCCCTAAAAATTAACACTTGTTGTACCAGGGGAAGCCCTAACGCTGGAGAAAATAAGGCCTTATTTGACAATTTGAGACCCATGGAGACCACTTGATGGCACCCCAGCTACACTTGGGACCTACAGGAGGATTTGAGGACAATCCCTCAAATTATGGATGATACGGGCACTTTCACACATTTGGGCACCTCAGCACACCTTGACATGGAATTTGGAGCCCTAATTGGGCATCACACCAACGTTTAAAGAGGCTATGACTCACACATGTAGGAAAATTTGTCTTTTGTCATTAGCTAATGGGTTGGATTGTAACCCTTTCTTGTCAAACTTGTTTTTAGGGGCTTCATTAGGCTAAGTTGGTTGAGATAAACCTCATATAAATAGAGGTTAGTCACATTTCATTTGAACCATCACTTGTGGATTAATTCAGCCCTCTTACAGATTTCGTCCTAGTTGAAATTTGTCTTTAATCTTGTGGAGATGTGATCTATTAAGATTTTTTGCTTATGGAGCTATTCTTTGGTATTAGAGAGTTCATTTTGGAGATATAAGGATTGGTTCATGAATTCTATCTTGTAAGTGTTCCTTGTATTTGATATATCTATATGTTTTGTGGCTATTGCATGGAATGCTTAACTGTCTAGGGTTTCTATGTGCTGATTGAAAACTTTTCCTAGGAATCTTAGCAATAGTATTGTATGCATTATCCATTGTAGAATTTGTGTGACAATCCCACAAGTGAATCTTTAGACTAGCTCTCCTCATTAACTTTGCTCCCTCACAAAAATGATAGCTAGGGTTTGAATCTAGGGTTTCATATTTCCTTACTCCTTGCTAAGGTTTAGAATTTTCTCCTGAGTAGGTATCCCATAGACTCCATCACCCAAGGTCATGGTACTGGCCTTGGTCACAGTGTTGATCACACCAAAAACTTTCTTGAATTCATACTTTTCTTCCCCAAACCTAAATTTCGACCTCTTAAGGAAAGCCACTAGCTAGGGTTAGGGCTTTATTTCAACTAGGGTTGACTACGTTGCCTTGTGGAGGGATTCAACATTTTGTTGCAAGGTAGTTTCCTCAAAATCAACCTTTTCCCGTGGCTAATCTCTCCATTTTAGGACTGACATCCTTTCGCCATAAGTAAATTTTTCCCTCGTGAGGCCCTATTTTGCCCTAGGCTTCAACTCGGGGCTTGTTCAAGGCTTGTTGTGCCACAAATTAATCATACCTATCTATTTTAAGCCTTTTCTTGGCCTTGTGATCCTAGATAAGCATGTTGACCTTGCTTATTCTTGAACCCTAGGTCACTCTATGCTTTAAATAGGCCTCTAGGAGAATGTGCATTGCCTTGTTAAGCTAGTTGAGCCTTGTCCTTAAGTTGAGCATCTCTTCGAAGCCTATTCCTTGTCACCTCCAACCCTTCGACTTGTTATATCCTTTTAGGTGACCTAACATAGGGAAGCCTCCCTTGTGCTGAAAATCCACTAAAGAGTAGGAGGTAATGGTTGTGGTGATGGTGGGCCACACCTCATAGGGTTGTCACTTAGTCTAGTTCTAGTCTTGTGATCTCCCCTCACAAGACCTGCTAGATTTTGAGGCAACACTTCCCAAGTCTAATCCATATTCTTTATGATCATCGTATATTAGACTATGTTCCCTAGGGATTATGCCCTTGTGTCGAGGAAAGTTGACCCAAGGAATGTGAATGACCTACCACAGTGACAATGGATATCCCTTCTTCCTTACCCCTAGGGTCTTACTCGTGCTTTAGGACTTTGTCACATAAAAGTTTGGGCGATAACAACTCCAAAAGGGGATGAACTTTTGAGGACATGGGGTACACCCAACTATATGCAAAATGGGTAGTTATACAAGAGTTGCATGGGGGCTACATACCCACCCCGTACTTTCACCTCCTAGAAACCCATGTGTAACTAGTGGTATTAAATTGTTAAAGTTAAATTTCTCCTTTATCTTATCATTTCTATCTTATTACTTAAATTTTTAACATTACCATTATTTGTTCCAGGATGTTTGTGAGTGGTTTCAACGTTAATGGACTTTATATGAAGAAAGTAGAATTTCATATCCCATTCAAAATTTATCATACTTAATAGTTTTCAAGATTTTAGTGGTTCAAGATTGGTGGGATTGCAGATATTTAGGACTAGATTATATCATGTATGAGGGAATGCGATTAGCATTTAAGCACAAGCACCAATCCCTCTATGTACCCTAAATCCCTAATGTTGGCGGTGTTTACTATTGAACTCATCTTTCCTAATGGATCCCACTTATTACCGTCTTTCAGCAGGGGTACTCCAGAACTTTTTGGCCACGCCATATAAGCCCAAAGGATGTGCCTTATAGCCTTGTATAACAATGCGGGTATGTATTATTGTTGTGAACAGGACTCTCAGATCCCCGGTGATGTGGACAACCATGGCTACTCCTAGTTTTGTTTTGTTCATGGAATGCCTGGCATTGTGGCACTACTGACTTCAACCTAATGAACAGGAACTCGCTGCCTTAATGGGTATCCTTAAACCCTCCGATGGTGTTGTGGGTATCATGGATTAGACACTACTAGGACTCATGGTTTAAAGGAGCACTTGCGTCAAAAAGCCTTGTAAGGGTGATCACCATATGTACTTTTCCCTAATGATATCCCTTCTAATCTCAGTGCAACCGCACCCCCCACCCGTCTTTCATGATTTTTCAATCCTCTTTGGCCTTGGCTCTACATCCTAATAGTCTCACAGTTTCCAATGCATTTGTGTCTCCCAAAGCATCATGCTACGTCTTTTGAGGAAAAGAGGGTGTCCATTTGATTCTCCATGCCAAGATGAACCACTTGTCTTTCCAAGCAATGAAAGTGTCTTCACACATCCCTAGTTACAGCAATGAACCCGCTTTTGGGGCAAGAGGGTTTTCCATGTGGCATTGCAAGCAACCATATTTGAAGACCAATGATGAGGTAGACAAAGAAGCAAAGTCAAGCAAGTATCATCTCCATTCCAAATCAGCTCAATGCTCAAGCTAGATGGAACCATCAAAGCACTTTCAAGCTTTTACTACCACACATGGGGCTTGACATCATCTTCTCCTCGGTCGTTCGATGAAGTAAAAAGCAAAGGTCAAGACAAATATTCGAAAATTGAAGTCTTATGAAGCAAGTTGTAGCCCCCAGGGACTAGGTGGTCAATATTTCAACTCAATTCACTTAAAAAAAATGTCAAAGCACCCCAAATCAGCCTAGTTGTTAGCATTGCATGGAAAGAAAGAGAGGTTGAGCCCTCCTAGGAGGTGAATTAAGCAAGTAAAGTGAGACGTTTTAAGGATTATGGAAGACATTAAGCTCCCAAGGGCTAATTCAAGCATTATCAAGCCAAAATCAATTCAAATTTCAAGTGTTTCTTCAACAAGTAAGGTAGTTGTTGGTGATTTTTTACCATTGGAGAGAGGTCAATCCATCATTTAAGGAAAATACGCAAGTTTAAGGAGGTCATTTAACATTCCAAGCATTCCTAAAATTATTCCAAGCCAAATCAAGAGAGAATCCAAGGGAATGTCGCATCCTCAAGGAAGATTCATTTCATCTATTTTTGACGTCACTTTATTTATTGAGGGTTTTATGACCAATTTTTTAGCTTACAAAGTTATTCCTACACCTCATGGAAGTGCCTTGACTTATAATATAGGCTTGGGCCTTCATTTAAGACATATCTTGAAGGATAATTGGCATGAACCTTTATTGGAGCTATTTTTAGAGGAGTTGTACACCTTCCTCCTAGACATTTGAGCCTTATACAAGGTCAAATCAAGTCGATGGAGCACTGAATGATGAAGAAAAATTCAAGTAACATTGCCATGCAATCACAAGTGGAACGTCTTGTCATATAGGGTCAAAATGACCCCTCTTGGCCACATTGATGTAGCATTTTTGCCTCCATTGGGGTTTTACTCAATGTAATTTTGAAAAATTAAACTTTGTCTTAGCCTCCAAGCATTTTGCAAATGGCAAATCGTTTATTTTGTAGGAGACCAAGAGGAATTTTTGAAGAGCCTCATCTATAAATTAAGGCCTTTTCCTTCTTGGAAAATCATGTGAACTTGCTGAGATCTATCAAAATGTGAAATTTTTCATGAGACAAAAGGGTTTACATGTGAATTTTCTTCTCTTGCTTGGTTGATTTGAAATTTTCAAAGGAAATTTGTGGAATATTTCAAAGTTACTACAAGGCTAAGGAAATCGATTCATAAAGGCTTAAAAGAGGAAGACTAGGGGTTATCTCACACCATTCTCTTAATTCATACAAGGTACTATTGTTCTCTTTTGGGATATGTTTAGCGCTCCCCTTGAGGGTAAGTAATCTTATCTTGTATAATTGTTGATTTTCTTGGTTGGAGGATTCATTCCATAGGAAGTCCTCCTAGTAGGATTTTGGTTTCATTTCTTCTCTTGTTTTTCGATTTTAGGGTTGTATCCTTGGTGTTCCACCTAGTATCAAAAACCTCATGCATTGTGATACCAATTCTAAGAGGAGATATAATTTCTTGTCCTTAATTCTTGTGGAAAAGGGATCATACCCTTATTCCAAGAATTTACAATTAAAACAAATTCCAAAATTTTATTTCATATTTTGTAAATTTGTATTAAAACATAAAAACCCTCAAAAAATCCAAAAATATATATAATACAATCCAAAAGTATATTGCAAAAGTGAATTTATTGACTAGTTGTTGAATTTTCATTTATTGTATATTTTCATTGGATAAACCATGTGAATTTTATATTTGAGAGGCCCTAGAAGCCCTAAGGCAGGATGGACCCCCTTATTTGGTCTTGTATTGTTGTTCTAACACCAATTTCAAGTGTTTCAAGGCTTATTACAGGTGCTGGAAATTACTTACAGCAATTGAAGACAATTGGAGGCAAACCCTTACCTTGGGATACGTGGAACTCAAGCATAATCCTCTTGTATCTTTTATGATTTGATCTAAAGGGGTTTTCATTTGATTATTTATTGCTTTTAGATCATATATTGGCTATCAAAAACAATTTTCAGGTCTGATCACTCATTTGAACTTAACCAATTTTCAACCGTCACAGTTGAGAGCCATTTTCTAAGTAGTCTTTTTGCAAATTGAATCTCTTACACTACTTATCCGATTTCAGTGTTCTTCTGCTCACTGGAAAGGATTTTCATAGTATTAGCCTCTCAAAACAAGTTCTGTAAGTTTCAGGTACACTAAAGGATCGTTCAGGCCCCTAAAGTGGCCAATGTCTGCTGTCCCGGTACAATCTTCAGATATTGCAAAAATGCAGGTTTGAACAGCAAGCTCATCTCCTTCTAACAGCCACATAAATCAGGTACAACATTTACAAATAGTTGGCCTAAAGCGAGAGAAATACACTATGGTGGCATTGGGTGTGTTCCTAAGGTGCTTATTGTGTAGCCAGTTTGGAGACCTTACCAAACCCTGCTACTTTGAGCAGTATCACCACCAACCCTCCTACCATCTATTTAACCCTTGCAAACCTTAAATCGATTCATATGCAGCATTTACCTGGTGTTAAGTGCTCATTTAATGTAGGGATTTGCTTTGGACATTTGAAGCTAAATTGTGAATCATGATTTTATCATGTTACTACTTCCATGTTTTTCATGAATCAGACTTCAATGTTCAATGATCAATCACAATGTTTATTTTAAAACATGAAAATTTTAATCATGAAGATATTTTATATATTCGAGGCAAGGTCCCCTATGTTCGAAACCCCCATTGTACCTTGACATCTAGGGGGCAAGAAGGACTCCACACATACTGGGTAAACATCCCCACATAGTAGAAACATGGTGTAACATGGTTTTGAAGGGGAAATTTTGAGTGAAAAGTTGATAACGCATTTTTAATAGACTCTTAAATGACCTTTGGAGATGTTAGGCCTAAATACCTCTATTGACATCCCTCTGAATGAGATTCTTACCATCAACAAAGAAGTCGAGAAAGGGGGGATTGGAGGTGTGAGGAGTTTCTTGATGTCTAAATCTAGTTATTAAAGGCAAGATGTGGCATTGGTGTACCAACTAGATTGAATGTCTTGACTAGCAAGAAGAATTCAAAATTGGAGAGATAGCAAGCTCATAGTGGTAATGATAAGGATCACAAATACTAGCAAAAATGGAACTTCATGCACAAAAAAACTATCATCTCAATAACGCAAACATTTTCAAAAAGCTAATTTACTGTTCCATGTGCAACTTTTACACTTGGACTTATCCTATCTTAAAAACGCAAACAACATTTTATATTAATACAGGAATCCCTTATTAATCCAAAGTGATAATACCTTTCTAAGATCCTCCTAATAGAATAAAGGGATAAGACTTCTTACCTTTGTCCAAAATACGTGATTTTGAGAGCAACATATCTTCTACTACAATGAGATACATCTTGTAGGAGGCCATCTGTAAAATATAGAGACCAACATAGCAAGGTGCAAAGGATAGAGTTAACATCACATGACAATTTTAGTAAAAAAATATTATTTTTATTTAAAATTTCTGCTTTCTTAAAAAAAAATACAGAATATCAATATAAACTTGAAGAGAGTGGGTCAAATCATATATGAGGACTTTGAAAGCAAAAAAATTCAAAAAAGTATGTCCACATCATTTAGGTAGAAAAGGATATATAAAGCTTGTAGGTACAACATTCTCTTAATGTTCTTTTGGGGTTATATCTAAAGCTTGTAGGTTATGGTAATAGCATTATGCTTTATGAGATAATAATTTATGGGTAAATAAATGCCCTCTCAAGCCTCGAATATGTGATGTTTGTATTGCTTTTAACAAGGGATTTAAACCCATGGTATGATGTAAACTATCAAGGTCTAGTTAACAAGAAGTTGACAACATTCCTAAGAGACTCGGGGCATAGATATAACTATGCATACACCATGAATTGAAATGAATAAAAGCAAGTGTGTATAGGGAGAGTAAACCTTCATTACAAGAGATTACTTCCTTCTCTAGCCCTATACAATTGATTATGTTACCACCCAAACCTGCACTTTTGTGGTAAAGCCCCGAAAACACAAGTGCAACCTTAGAGGAACTCTACAAGGAAAAAGGCCAACCTCGAGTTGGTTAGCAACAACAAATTACATGTCGAAGTCAACCAATATAGAGACGAGGGCAACAGCATAAGATATTGTCTCAACAACGTTGAAAAACCACAGACAAAGTTGGGGGAAGGACAAAAAGGGAGAACTAATAAATTAAAAGAAGAGGAGACAAAATTGACAAGTTGATAGAGGATGCAAAGAATCGATGGGAAACCGCATTAAGAAAGATAATTGACAACAAGGATATTTATCTTCCAGGGCGAAAGAATTGACTACCTAATTGGGAGGATAGATGCACAAATTGCATATCCCTTAACCTATTGAAACCAACATTAAGTCAAGAATCACAAAATACAAGTGACAAGGACATCAAGAGGCACTTGAAGTAAATTTTTCAGGCATTAAGTATCACACAATAGTTCTAGATAGAGATTATCAATGAATTAAAAAGGAATTACCAAAATATGATGGTAAAGACCATAGAGGAGCATTGTTTGGGTCAACAAAATGGAAGGAATTTTTTAATCTAACCCCCCATTGGATGAAAGAGAAAAAATAATCACAGCTTCCAACAACTTAGAAGGGGAAACCTACGATCGATTTCTATGGTCGACCATAAATTATGACGCTAGTCATTTCATTGACAAAGTTTCACGAATTCCCTATTATGAAGATTCCATGATGAGGAAAACGATGATCTATACAACAAATTTGTACATCTTAAACAAAAAGGAAGTGTTTTACCCTAACTGTTCAATTTTAACCAGACAATGTAAAGCTCTAATGTGCAATTTTAACCAGACAGTAAAGTCGTAATGTGCAATTTTAACCAGACAGTAACTGGAATTTAAAATTATAAATTGCAGAAGAATACTTGTAATCAGTTGAAGGTGTTTTGGAATGTGGTTGTTCCCGTTGCTGCAGTTACCAAACCACCCTTTACCTCCCAGCCTATTTGGGGTCTACCTGTACGGTCCCCAGATCCAAAAGACAAATCTTCTAGCCCCCATGCCCAAAATTCCAAGAACAATCAGGCTCAATCTCTCTATGGCTCTGTTGGGAATTTCTCTCCTGCCTCCATAATACTGTCCCCAAAAAAATTCCTCCCTGTTATGGCCTCTTCGACTACCTTATATGCTCAAACCCATCGTCTCCCAACCTCCTTGTTGTCAGTCTCCTTCCTTCCATCGTCTCCCAACCTCCTTGTTGTCAGTCTCCTGCCTTCCACCGTCTCCCAATTCTTTTCGTTGTCACTCTCCTACCTTCTCAGCCCTTCTTTTCCTTCTGGTTAGAGGTGGTCATATTATATAACTAAGTTAGATTTGATTGAGTTTGGTTATTTCACCTTTAAATAATATGCTTTGCCGACTAATTTTATTCCATAGATTTTATTTAGGGGATTATATTTTATTCAAATATCTATGTCCTTTATCCTTTTGATATACTTATATTTATTATATTTATTTTTTTGTAAAGTAAAATATATAATTATTTTGGTTAATATATGAAAGAAAATAATATATATTTTAATTCATTTTTATTTTATACAATCCTTTGTATTTATTGATATGTATATTATTTGAATAGTGTTTTGATTAGTGTCATTTATAGTGTTGGTATACTTAATAAGTACCCCACTCTACATATTCATTACATTGTGGTGAATTAAGTATTTACTTAGTACTTCAACAATTAATTCATTACCTTGTACTTAGTCATTTTCCAATATCAGCGAATATATATACTAGTGCGATACATGTGATGCATGCATATGTAGCTATCATATGCATGCCTCGTATGCTTGCTAATATTCCTATGTTCCCTGAAATTTGATGGGTCATTACAAGAAGCATTAATGATTATACGCATGAATGGGAAGTTCTGGCAACTAGACAAAACAGATTCACATATGAACAATTGCTAAAAATGTACATCTGTGGACTGAAGGATTACATTGGTAGTGAAATAAAGCTATGAATCCTAAAATGGTTGAAGATGCTAGACATGCAGTGAAATTACTTGAACAAAATAACAAGTTCAACGAGTCATCATTCCCCAAGGAAGATGAAAACCAACAACAACACTCCCAAAAGAATGGAATAAACAAATGTAGATATTGTGAAGACAAATGGTTGTCAAGGCACAGATGGCACAATAAAAAATTATATACTTGTGAATTCGAGAAGGACCCACATACATCTAGTTGTGAATCGAAGAGAAGGAAAAAGAAGGAAAATATTGGACACAGGGAAATACACGTGAAGACATGTCATTACGCCACTGTAAATAGTAGATGGAAGGCAAGTAGAAGTATAGAAGCCAGATGAGGAAATCGCTATTGCATACAACTCAGACCATTATTAAACACCACAAAAAGCATCACTAGCTTCAACCAATGTGGCCAGCAAAATAGGAATGAAATAAATGAACTTCAAAGAAAGATAATTAATCCAAAAGACCAAATACAGTGATCTATTGCAAAATACGTTCCACCACACCTTAGTGAGTAGAGAATACCATCTCCAAGAAAAAGAAAAAAGAAACCTACAGTTCTGCTCGCAACCATGACAAGAAAACTACAACCCGAAACTTTAAAAGCTTCAAGGAGTAATCAAAGATAGGAATATCACAATACTTGTAGATTCCAGAAGTACTCATAATTGTATAGACATTTTTCTTGCTAAACAACTTAATCTCTTTGTGTGAAATTTCGTTAAATTACAGCAATTGGAATTTATTCTTATAACTGATTAGTAGTTTATTTGTTTTACGGCAAATAACGAATAAATCACACTACAATTCTTCACAATAAAAATACACTGCGGAGGTAAATCAACAACTGAGAAATAGATGCACACATAAAATTGACACAATTATTTTGGACTCAAAAGTCCCTGGAAAAACCTTGAAGGGAAAGTCGATGCAACATATGAGGGCTTATCTTATTATTATGCAACAAATTTTGAGAGTACAATAATCTGGATGCCCAACTAGCAATCCTTTGGTAAATATGTGGCCAAAATAATTTGGAGATCTCATATCTCCTCTGCTAAACAAATCGGCCTTCCTTTTCCTACTCGAACCCCACAATGGCTACTCGCACTACAGCTTGGAATTCGCACTGTTGGCCCTGGGAAATTCACATTCACTGCAAATTCGCTCCAAGTGTGTCGTCCTACCTCCCTCTGTCACTGGAAATCACTCGCACCTCCCCCCAGAAATAGATTTGACCTCTAGCTACTGATCTGTGGCCCTTTTGGCAACTTGCACTGTGGTTTCTAGCTATTCGCATCGGCTTCTGCGACCCTCTTTGCAGATAATTCGACCTCCTATCTCCTGTCAATCGGACACTGGAGGAACACTAAAAAACTGTCTGGAATCCTACTCTCTGATTTTATGTTGTTCCCTCTCTCTGATGCTCTCCCTCTGGCTTGAACTGCATCCTTACTGAAGTTGTGAACTGGGTAGCTCAATCTGGCAAGATAACTGATGCTCTCACAACTATATCTCTCTCCATCCCTTTGAGCTGCTCTTATAATCTCTCGTTGAGACTTCAACGGCCAAGATTAAATCCCATTCATCGGCTAAGATCAGTTAGGCTTCATCAATAGAAGTCTCTAAAGAAATCTCAAGCATCCTTAATTAATTAACTTTAATTAACGAACTTTCCTAAGTTGAACTTAGAAAATAATTTAATTATTGTCTAATTAATTTAGAAACCATTTATGGGTATTGGAGATCCTTTGTTCCTTAGCCTCTTAGCACCATCTGAGACTAGAACACCTGTCTGATGCTACCACCATAACCAAAAACTAGCACTCCCTCTTAGCGAGGAAGGTGTTCTCTCCCCAACATCTCTCTTCTACAACCTGTACCTGAATTCACCCATAGTTTTAAAAATTGGTCGGCATGAACCGAAAATAGGTCAAACCGGCCGATTCATTAGGAAATTGGGTCGAACCGGGCAAAAAACACAGTTTAAGGGTTGACTTCTCCAAAAAATCACAAAAACCGATCAAATCAGCGAGTTTATGACGGAATTGGCCATTTATGGTCAAACCGGTCGGTTCCATCATAAATGGGCCAGTTCATTGCCAACGCTACGACGAACTTTGACAGACCCACACAGACACTTTTTGGAAGCTTCATGGGTGTTTTGGAGTGAAAATTAGGGTTGTTTCCCTCCAAAAACACCCTCTCCAAGGCTTTAAAAGGAGCTCACCCCCCTCATTTGCCTCACACATCCCATTTGGAGTTTTAGTGAGTTTCACTAGGAGCTTGGAGAGTGTTGAATTTTTGCTAGAGTAGTGGAACAACAAAGAGTTTGAGCTAAGTGGTAGCCACCACGCCTCCAAAAGCCAAGGATACTGCATGGACTCATTGTGATATGATTGATGGTAAAATGATCTACAAATATTGCCCAAAATCTATTGAAAGAGGGGGTATTAACAGGTTCAAGCAACACTTGGCTAGGATAGGAGGCCATGTAAAGCTATGTGGAGCACCAAATGAAGTAATAGGGCATATTAGGGCAAAAAACTTTCAAAAGTTTGAGACTCAAGTCACTCAACCAGCAGAAAAGTTTGTGACTCAAGTAGTTGCAAAGTTTGGGAGTTGAGACTCAACCAACTAAGTTTTGCTCATAAACCCTAATTCATCAAACACTAAAGATCTAGGGATTCAATACATAACTTTGGATAGCAAACCCTAAAGAACTAGGGAATTTATCATAACAATAACAAAACATCAAAAGAATAGGAATTCTAGATTTGATCAACAACCCTAAGTAGACTAGGGTTTCCATATTAGCATCAACATACCCTTAGGTTAGGGTTTTACGGTGAACCTTTTTAGGGTTCCACAAGAATGATAATATAATGAGGGTAGATTCAATCTAATGATTAATCACCCTAACAAGAATCTTTGTAATTCAAAACCCTAGACATAACGATGTTAGTAATGTAAAGCAAATTTTAAAAGAAAGAATGACAGTACCTTTTGCATGAAGAGAACTTTATAACAAAGCTTAAAATTTAAGACATACCTCGAGTTCCTTAACAAACATTGTATGATATAAATTCTTGAAGGGCAGAACTTCTTCCATGCTTCAAGTCTATCCTTTGAAGTCTCCTCCATAACGCTTGAGTATTCAGCGAGATTTCCTAATGTTGCACTCAAATTGTCAAAGTTCTAAGGAGGCGAAAGTACGAATATTTTCAACAAGGATCGGATCATATATCAATAGTCTGTGTGTCATGGTCATCCCATTCTACAAGTTATATATTGTAGATGATCTTAGTAAAACTATGAGTCTATGTAACAACCTAGGTAAGCCTATAATTTGATGACGAATTCCATCCTAGGAGGTTTTTAACCTCATTGATTACCTGTGTTTTTCGACACAGCTAATCAAAATAGTTTTTTCCCTCCAGCTTAAACCCCCAAAGCTGGGGTGAAATTTATTGTCGAATTATTAGGTGAGTCGTAGTGTTTTAGTCGAGTCTGATGTAAAAGTGGTTTGGGAATAATTTAAGCTAATTGGCTAAATTATTTTATTACAAATCACTTGGTTTGCTAGATTATATTGAGTCGCAAATGGGTTATGTATCTTGAGGGTCTAAGACGAATGTGTATTCCCTCTTCGAGTCTTGTAAAAGAAAAATCACATGTATTAGAGGGTTAAAAAATAATTAATCCCCATATAAAAAAAAAAATTAATACCACATTCACCATGCAGTAAAACAATTCTGTAATGATGAGAATTGACAGTTACAGGGTTGAAGGTTACCTGCACGATAGCTCTAAAACCCTAAAACGATCCAACTGGTAAAAAATCGAGTTCTGCCTACATGGACGCCGGAGGACGCTGGAGGGGACCCTCGTCCTCCCCTCCCTCCTGAGATCGATGCCTTCAAACGTCTGGTAGCCTCCTGTGGCAAGAGGAAAGCAAACCCGAATCAGCAGAAGTTTGTAAAGAAAGCCGAATCCATCCCCTCTGTTGAACTGCCTGCAGAACGCCCGTGCCGGACTGCGCTAAACCTAGCAGAACGCGGGCTCATTGGACAATTTACGGGCCTCTGGCCCTCTCCCAAAGCTATTGATGGATGGGTCCAGCGAAACTGGAGGCCCCTTGTCTCTGAAGGAATCCGAAATCATCTAGTAGGCAGAGGCTATTATGTTTTTGTCTTCGATTCAGTAGAAGATCGAGACCTTATTTTCTGAAACGGTCCATATTTCATGGGCCCCCAAGGGCTCTATCTGAATAAATGGACGCTGGACTTTGATCCTTCCCAAGATATTCCTTCAGCCGTTCCTGTCTGGGTAAGGTTACCCCACCTCCCTCTTCATTGCTGGAACCCGGAATCTATGGAAACCATTGGGAACAAACTAGGCAAATACATTGATAGGGCTGAAAGGAGAGAACAATATTCGTGTGCCAGAATATGTGTTGAAGTCGACTTGGAGATAGGGTTGCCCGAGGCGATCAAGCTAACCGTAGCTGGTTGGTCTCACATACAGGAACTTGATTATGAACAGCTCCCCTTCAAGTGCCAACACTGTCACAGCTATGGCCATTTCGCTCGAAACTGCAAGAAGAAAACTGAGGAAGAATCTGAAAAAGAGAAGGGTGAACAGTGGACACAAGCCCGAAAAGCAGGCATATCCAATCAAACCAATAGAGCGAAAGGGAATGGAGGGAATGCAAAGACCGGAGGACCCTCTTCTGAAAAGAGACTACCTGAAGTTCAAGCCACAGCAAATGCCACCACTTCAACAAATCCTTTTTCTGTTCTAAACCCTCCAGAAGATCAAAACCAACTAGAACTTGAAGAGGGAGAGGTGCAGCAGTATATTGAATAGATAGCAGACGCAGAAATAAACTCAGGATCTTAGGAACAAACTGGAGTAGCCACCTCAGAAATCCCTTGTGTAGACGCAACCCCGCAGGAAACCCATGGCTCTCCAACAGGCGCCATATCCCCACTCTCTTATGCAGAAATGATCAAAAAGAAAAAGTTGATAGACAACCCTGGTTCTTCTGAAGAAGACTCTTTTGAGCGATCCACCAAAAAGGTAGGAAGGAAGTCTCGTAAGGAGATCAGAGAAGAAGAGGCGAAGAGATTAAAGATGCAGGGCAGTTAGTCCACAATCGAAATGTCATTAGGCAGAAACACAAGGGCTCAACCCACAAAGGGAGGGCCTACTCCTTCCTTCCCTAGTAAATAATGCAGATTGTCTCTTGGAATTGCAGGGGTTTGGGGAACCCATTGAAAGCTGAAGCAGTAAAAGATCTATCAAGAATGGAACCCTCAAATATCCTCCTGCTCCAAGAGACAAAGATAGAAGAGGATGCTCTTCTATCCTTAAGTCGAATCAAGTGGAATAAGAACTCAGGAAAAGTGGTCAGCGCCCGAGGTACTTTAGGGGGTCTTGCAACCTTATGGTCAGAGGATATGTTTCAGCTGAAAAGCTCCTTCGCAACCCAACACTAGATATACACAAAACTTCAACATCTTCCAAGTAAGATTTCTTTGTCTCTCTTCAATCTTTATGTCCCTGTTAATTTCCTGGAAAAGAAGGATTGCTGGAATTCTCTCTCAGACTTCCTAGAAATCTACACTCCCCCTGACAACATACTGGCGGGGGATCTTAACATCACTTTAGATCCGAAAGAGAAAAAAGGTGGAGTTTGGGGTAAAGATCCCTTCCATGTCTCGGTGGAGTCTTTGATTCTTGCTTAGGAGCTCCTTGATCTCAAACCTAAGAAAGGACGGTATACCTGGACCAACAATAGAGTTGGTACTACCAACATTGCTACTCGTCTAGACCGGTTGCTAGTTCAAAGTTCTTTGATGGAGGGGAAGCACTTGACTCATCAAGAATCTATCTCCATAATCCATGCTCAGGTCCATGGAAACTCCATCCCTCTGCAACATGTCATGATGCTTGATGCCAAGCCATCCCTGCACCATCAGTCATATCTGCTCCACATGTTTAAGGGACTCACTGCCATGAGCAGCTAACAATGAGCCCCATCTTCTCATCCATCTAAGAAGATGTAGAGGGAGTAGAGCCTAAAGGCTCTCCCTCACTAATCAATTCGATCCACCTATCAGGATCCTCAATCTCCATCCTTTGTAGATAAGCAACCCAGTCTTCCTTCTGGACATCCGGCCTCACATATACCTCCTCATCATCATCATCATCCTCAACCAACTCTAGCCTTCTTGACAAGTCCAAGATGCTATCTGAAAGTGATCTGATGACTAATGACTGCTCGGTAAGCTTTGCCTCAACAGTAGACAACCGCTTACTCATGTCTCCCATTCTCTTCTCATCCTCCATTTGCATCACTCCCAATTTACAATCAAGCCTTGTCACACCAATGGTTGGCACACCAATGGGTACATCTTCCCTTCCATCAGAAATGTAGAGTTTCTTCAAATGTGGAACAATCATAGCATCAAATTGTTTCATGAATTCCATCCCCAATACAGCTTCATAGTCATCAATCCGCACTATAGTGAAGTCGACCTTCCCTGTCCATTCACCAAGTGTAGTGTCCACCTTCTCAGCTATACCAAGAATCTCAATAGGAGGAGAATTCACTGTCTTCATTTGTGCCTTCGCCGGTACAAATTTCAGCCCAATTCTTCTCGCAGTATCTTCACCCATGAAGTTGTGAGAAGCCCCACTATCCACCATAGTGAGTACATCAGCACCTCCAACCTTCATTCGAACATACTCCAATATGTTCCTCTGAGGATCCCTCCTAGAGGCCACCTCTGTAGTAGCAGAAGCACCAAGTATCTGCATCATCCCTACAGAAGCATCTTCGTTCTTTTTATCTTTTGCAGCTTTCTCCTTATGAGTCAAAGCTATGGAATGCTTCACCTCAAGAGTTAGACATTCCCACTTCTTTCGAATCAATTTCCGCCTTATCTCCAATTCCTTGAGTTCTGCTTCAAACAAGTCTACTTCCTTCGCAATTCGATAAGCTTCGTCCCTATTCTCGTCAAAAATCCCTTCCTTGACCAAGGCACGAAGAGCATCCTTTGCTTTGAACAAGCCTTTGCCCCATTCTGCAAACTTTTGTTCAATCTCCCTTGATTCTTCAAGTAGGCTCCCTTCAAATTCCTCGAAGATTGCAAAACCCATTTCCTGCAAGATAGACATCCTTCACGATTCTTTACCAGCTTCACCGAGTCACCTGACTGACTGAGTCTCTTCAAAAATTCTGCCCAAGATAACATCTGACCATAACCCCATCTCGCTGCTGCTAGAAAAAGAGGAAGACTTAGGCCCTATTCCCTTTAGATTCAGTCCTCTTTGGGTAGCGAGAGAGGGCTTTATGGACATAGTGGCTCAAGCTTGGTCGCAACCAGTTGAAGGATCCCCCAGCTTTGTGTGGGAGCAAAAACTTAAGTACACTAAGTATGCCTTAAAAACTTGGGCAAAAAAAAAACCCCCCTCTCCACTCCAACGAGCAATAGACAAAAGACTGTGCAGGCTTTAGTCGAGATTCAGCTAGGCATGGAAGAAACTGAAACCACCAAAGCTCAGTTGCTCATCGAACAGAACGCCCAGTTCAACTCTTTTCTCTCCTTTCGCCAGGAAGAGGAGTACTGGCGCCTCAAGTCTTGCAGCCTCTGGTTGCAAGCTGGAGATAGAAACACATCATTCTTTCACAGACAATGCAGAGCTCGTCTCTCTCGAAATCACATCTCGGAAATATCCACCAGGGAGGGGGAAGTCATCAAAGGACAACCTCTTTTAAAATAGGCCGCCACATCTCATTTTCAGCAACTGTTTCAAGAGGATGGTTCTTCTAATGATGATCTGGCTACTGACTTTTTGTCAAACATCCCTTCACTTGTCACTGCAGATTTAAACGTTGGGTTATTGAAGCCTTTTACTGAAAAAAGAGATTGTGGAAGTCATATGGTCAATGGAGCCTGATAAAACCCCTGGGCCGAATGGCTTCACAATCCATTTTTACAGAGCTTGTTGGAATGTAATAAAACTCGATCTCCTCCGAATGATAAAAGCCTTCCAAAAGAAAGCCAAAGTGGGAGGGTGCACCAACTCCACCTTCCTAGCTTTAATCCCGAAAGAAGTTAACCCAGAGACTTTCGACAAGTTCTGGCCTATCTCACTCTGTAATGCCTCATACAAGATTCTTGCCAAACTCTTAGCTAATAGACTCAAGTCTTTGTTAGAGAATCTGATCTCCCCTCTTTAGGGCGGTTTTGTCAAAGGAAGGCACCTCATAGACAATGTGATCCAAGTGCAAGAAGCCCTCCACTCTAGCCACATTCGGAAGGAAAAAGGCATGCTCATCAAGTTGGATATGTCAAATGCTTTTGACCGGGTTAAACTCTCATTCCTCTATAAAATCCTTCTCTCTTTTGGTTTTAGTGCTGAGTTTGTCAACTTGATAAAAGCCTGCACATATAGACCTTGGATAGCACCCCTAGTCAATGGCAGACCTGCTGATTTCTTCCAAGCTACAAGAGGGCTCCGCCAAGGGTGCCCATTGTCACCCTTTCTTTATATCCTGTTGGCAGAATCCCTAAGCAGAAAGCTAACAGTTGAAAGGGAAGTAGGCTCTATCCCAGGCATTAAGGCAGCAAGAGGTGTGGATCCTATAAATCATGCCCTCTTTGTGGATGACTCTCTCCTCTTGGGAGGGGCCTCGATTAAGATAGCAAGGGCTTTCAATGAAATTCTTCAACACTTCTGCTTAATTACAAGAGCCTTGATCAACAAAAGAAAAAGTGTTGTCTATGGTTGGAATGTAGATCATCCAACTATCCTTCGAATCGCTTGCTCCTTGGGATTCCCTGGGTATGACAAATGGGAAAAGATCAAATACCTAGGCCTTCCCTTAACCTTGGGACCAAGCTATCCCTCCCTCTGGATCGAAGTAATTAGCAAGATAAAAGCAAAAATAGCATATTGGGGAGGCCAATGGCTAACAAAGGCTTGGAAGTTGGTTTTGATAAAGGCAGTCCTCTCCGCCCTCCCCATCTTCCAGTCTTCCCTCCTGCTAGCGCCCAAGTCTATCACAGAACAGATCTCCAAGCTCCTTCGAGATTTTCTATGGAACAGGGGTAAGGGCAACCAAAGCAAGTTACATCTGGTAAGATGGGATATCCTTAAAAGACCACTCCAAGAAGGTGGGTTACAGATTCGAGATGCAGGCCTGCCAAATTTGGCTCTTGGTGGAAAAATCATATGGCAGCTGTATGCAGACAAAAAACATGTCGTCAGCAAGATCCTCTGGATGAAATACCTAAAGGGAGGCTCCTTGAGAAACCTTACAACAGCATCTACTCCAACAGGAACAGCGATATGGAATTTAAGCAGAAGATGCATCGATCACTTACAGTAACATTTATACAGAATCTCGAGCAACGGTCTGAGAACCTTACTGTGGGAGGATACTATTCAAGGGAATGCCCCTTTGGCCTCCCTAAATTCCTGCAACGAGTTAAAGATCTGGCTAGTGAACAAAGGTCTCCTCCGGCTTGCAAACATTTGCTCTTGGGACAACAAAGGGAATTGGGCAGGATGGACTTTTCCAGGGGTCCCAGAACCTCTTCACACCCAAAAAAAATTGTTGTATGCAGCGCTCTCTGGCCTCGCCCCTATCCACCGCTCATCCAAGGATAAATGGGGGTGGGGAAGAACATGAATTTACACAGCAACTCAAGGTTTCTCCTCTTTACAATCTACTCATGCCCATTCACTGACACCAAAACTCTGGAAATCAGTTTGGTCCCCCTTTAGCCTACCAAAGGTGAATTTTTTCACATGGTTACTCATGCATAGAAAGGCACTAACGTGTGAAAATCTGAACAAAAGAGGGTTTCACGGCCCCTTTAGATGTTGCTTATGCAACTCTGTTGTTGAATCCTCTGATCATTTACTACTTGACTGCGATTTCACACAAGCAGTCTGGAAATTGGTCCTTCACGATCTTAGCACTGCCTCCCCCTCCCAGACATCTGTCATTTCTCTTTACATCTCCTAGACAGACCAAAATCCAGAGAAAAAAGCTAAAAACGCAGTCTGGAACAACATCTAGCAAGCTATTCCAAAATGCCTTTGGTGGAAAGTATGGTTGGCTAGAAACCACTGTGTTTTCAACAACAGGCTTCCAAATTCAGTGGTAATGGCGGCCAAAGTGAAAGCCCTCTTGCTGTAAATTGCAAGTAAATCAGCTCCCGCCTACTCTTTACCTCCAGAAGCTTCTGCGTGGTTGGGATCCTGCTCGACAGGAGAGAGGAATGATTCAGTCAACAAACCGTTGAATGCTCCTTGGCACTTGCGACTCACTGAAGGTGACTTTCACACGTGGTGGCAGGGGACCTCAAAAGCCACGATCTTCTTTGATGGAGCGTCCAAGGGGAACCCAGGAACTGCAGGTGCAGGGGGTTTGATTCTTTCCCCAGATAGATCGAGTGAAACCGGCTTCAGTTGGGGCCTAGGCACTAGCTCGAACAATCAAGCAGAGAGTTACAGTCTCTTAAAAGCTTGTCAAATTGCGAAGGAGCTAGGTTATAAAATAATTCAAATTTTCGGAGACTCGGAGCTTCTGATTAAACTTTTAAACTCCGAAGATCATTTTTGTAATCCTGCATTAAACAAAACTCTGCAGTGAATCCGAAACACTTTGAAAGATTTTGACAGAGTTGACTCTTACCACATTCTGCGGGATTTAAACAAGCAAGCAGACTCTCTGGCAAATAAAGGTTGTTTGCTGCCTCAAGGAAACCTTAGTCTCAATGGAGGACCCTGCTCGCTTCATCCTCTACCTTAACCAAGCTACAGCAGGCAGATCTGCATTCATTGGCCTCAACACTCAGATTGAGCGTTGTACTCGGAATTTTGAAATAAAACCCAGACACGGAGGAGATCTTCATTTTAGGGCTCTCTGGAGAGATGCCTCTAGCGACCAATCCCGCCTCTCTACCTCCCCCCCACCAGCGCCTCTCCTCCCTGCCAGTCACACTCAAGAACGCCAAGCAGCAAGCAAAAGGAACAACAAATAGCCACAGCCAATAGAACGAACAGCACAACAATAGAAGGAACAGCACAACAACAGAAGGAACAGCACAACAACAAAAGGAGCAGCCGCAGTGAACAGAAGAAACAGCACAACAACAGAAGGAACAGCAAGCAGAAAGAACAACACAACAACAAAAGGAACAACAAGCAGAAGGAACATCTGCAACCAATAGAAGGAACAACACGCAGAAGGAACAGCACAACAACAGAAGGAACAACCAACAGAAGGAACAGCACAACAATAGAAGGAACAGCAAGCAGCCCAAGGGGAAAAAGAAGGAAGTAAACCAAATGGAATTCAAGACAAGAAGAATCAGCCCTCTCAGGAGTAGTCAGTCTACAAACCATGAAAAAATACCAGAGAATCAATGTTATGTAAATTTGCTTTAGTAGTAGGACAATATGTTAGACAGTATTCAAGAATAGCTACAGAAATCTATGAATTTTTTAATATAAGCACAGGAGAAGGGACTGCGTTCCCAACACATTCTCACGGCTTAGTTTCCACTTATGCTATAGTTGATTGTAATAGGAGCTTGCTCCATCAAAACTTTTGGTAATATATCCACTATCTGATCATGTTTAAAAAAAAAATCCCTTCATGTGTAAATTAGTTATTTTTTCTCGCAAAATAAAATTAAATCCGAAACCAAAAAATTAATTAATTAGAGTCAAAATTAAATTGTCTAGTAAAATAAATTCTCTAAATGGAAAAAACCGTGAGTTTTGAAAGAATCAATTTTTAAAAGCCCTCCACCAAGGGAATATTGTCTTTTTCAAGAAAATTTGGACCCTTGGACCTTGGTGGTTAAGTCAAAGTCAACTTTTTTGAGAAAATTAGCTCTGAATAATTAATTTTGAGGTTATTAAAATGGAATTAAATGATAAATTCGAAAATTCTTTAAAAATAAGAAATCAAGGGCTAAAATTAAAATACCTTGAAGTGCTTATCAACGGCCAAGATGATTTTGACAAGGATCAAAGAAACTAGCCATTATTTTTCCATTTGAAGGATTTATCTATAAATTAGAGAGCCATTTGAGTCTCTAGTCATCTTGATCTCTAGCTAGAATTGTTGTTGAAGCATCGTGTAAACTATTGTCCCGTTGGGAACTATTTTTTCTACAATAATAAAAGACTTTGGGGTGCCATTCAATGTGTTCTTGCGTATTGATTCGTGGTATGTGCTGAATACGAGCATCTCTATGTTGTATTGAATATTGGTAACATGTGTTTTTACCATTAGATAGAGATAGAACCATATTATTGATAGTTTTGGGCTAATCTTAAGTGGTTTGATTCTCCATGTGATCTGACAAATTATTTTGAGATAAATTCATAGTGTTTGTAGGTACTTCAATCCTTGGCCTCCAAGTTCACAAACTTGGGCAAGAATCATTGTTGTTTGGATCTCTAGTTTTTATATGGTGGATTTAATCTTTGCTTGGGCTATAGTGAATCATTAATTTTTCTGAAGCATTTTAGCCATTCTTTCAATTAAAAAATATTAAAAAAATTATTTTCTCAAAATCCATTTTAAAAACCCATGTATATTTTGTAAATAAGATTGTAAATTTAAATTGTAATTTATTTTTTCTAACTTGGGTTGGGGTTGTAGATTTATTTTGTATATATTTAGGGTTTGGATGCTTCTATTTTCATTTTTTGCAAGTTAAATCAAAGAGTTAAGTCAAAGAAGAGCTAGATCTAGGCCATTGAGGGTAAGATCTAGTCTCCTGAAATTTTGCAGGTTTCCCACGACAGAATTTTTAGAAATCAAAGAGTTGAAGAATAAAAAAAATTCAAAGCAAGATTTTTCAGTTTTTTGGCTTTCCCGAGGCCAAATATACCTCCTCCAGGCCTAGTGTCTCTCTCTCTTGGCCTGTGTCAGCTCTCCTTGCCCTCTGGGTCATCTTTTCGGCCCTCCTACGTTGGCCGTTAGCCCTTCCTAGGCCTGCAAAATGTAAGGGTTACATATATCAAAGGAAGGGCAAAGGTCAAAGTCAGAAAAAGCAAGTTCCCTCCGAAAGATACAAATCTAGTTTGAACATGGATTGGGCCGCATGGATAAATGATATTAAGATGTCTGTCCCTGTACTTGAACTTTTAAAAATTCCATCTCAAAGGGCATCTTTCTTCAAGGCTTTGGGTATGCTTCAACAAGAAGATAACGGAATTAATCATCAGGACGAAGAAATCAAATTAAAGGATATCAACTGTTATATGACTAATGAAAATCATGAACCGTTCTTTCTTACTTTAGACATCAATGACAGATTACTTCACAACTACATGCTGGATTCTGGTGCATCTAAGAATGTTATGACCAAGAAGGTCATGGAACAATTAAACTTAAGAATTTCTAGACCTTATCATAATATTTATTCAATGGACTCTATAAAAGTTGGAAGTCTTGGGTGCGGTTAAAGATTTACAGGTTGCCTTAGCAAATTACCCATACAAGATCATCACCATGGATATTGCGGCCATTGATGCACCAGATGTATGGGGGATGCTTCTCTCCCAAGAGTTTGCAGCTGATTTGATGGATTTATCTTATGCCACTATTCCAGCAACAACAAGTGGCATGGTTAGGTTATACAGAGAAGTAGAAAGAAGGTACCATGTGGAAATTTCAAAGCAGTTGGAAAATGGTGAATAGGTTGTACCACAAGAATATTCGCCTCATTTTGAATCAGAGATATGTCACTTTTTCCACCACCCATCCCCTCCGCCAAGCAAAAAAAAAGAAGGTTTCAGATTGACAGAGATATGTAGCATAGTGATGAGTAGTCACATCGACCTAAGAGGGTCAAACTTCAGCAAGGGACATCTAAAAAGCAGCCAAGTGATCTACCAGTCAATGGATAGATATCTGAGATTGTTCCTCACCGATGACATCTGATGCCATGGGCATCGTTTTATATAGTATCTCTAACCCTATTCCCTTTCATTTATGTCATTAGCTAGTTTATTTCATGCATTTATATTATGTTTTTTATATTTCAGTTTGTTAGGATAGATTTTCTATTCCAACGATATTTTCTATATATGCATGATGATTTCAATGTTGACTGGATATCTATTTGATGGACTTTTGTTTCCTTGGACGCAGAGTTCTAGGATTCTCACGTTACTTCTTAGAAGCAACGTATCCCCATATGGAGTCAGATGTTGCACTCAAATTGTCAACGTTCCAAGGAAGCTGAAGTACCAATTTTTTCAACAAGGATCGGATCACATATCAACGATCTGTGTGTCATGGTCATCCCATTCTATAAGTTATATATTGTAAATGATCTTAGTAAAACCATGAGTCTATGTAACAACCTAGGTAAGCCTATAATTTGATGACAAATTCCATCCTATGAGGTTTTTTAACCTCACTAATTACTTGTGTTTTTCGACACGGCTAATCAGAAATGTTTTTTCCCTCCAGCTTAAACCCCCAAAGCTGGGGTGAAATTTATTGTCGAATTATTAGGTGAGTCCTAATGTTTTAGTCGAGTCTGATGTAAAAGAAGTTTGGGAATAATTTAAGCTAATTGGCTAAATTATTTTATTACAAATCACTTGGTTTGCTAGATCATATTGAGTGCAAATGGGTTATATATTTTGAGGGTCTAAGACAAATGTGTATTCCATCTTTGAGTCTTGTAAAAGAAAAATCATATGTATTAGAGGGTTAAAAAATAATTAATCCCCTCATGTGTAAATTAGTTAAATTTTCTGGCAAAATAAAATTAAATCCTAAGCCAGAAAATTAATTAATTAGAGTCAAAATTAAATTGTCTAGGAAAATAAATTCTCCAAATGGAAAAATTTGTGGATCTTGAAGGAATCAATTTTTAAAAGCCCTCCACCAAGGGATTATTGTTTTTTTTAAGAAAATTTGGACCCTTGGACCTTGGTGGTTAAGTCAAAGTCAATTTTTTGAGAAAATTAGCTCTAAATAATTATTTTTGCACTTATTAAAATGGAATTAAATGATAAATTCGAAAATTCCTCAAAAATAAGAAATCAAGGGCTAAAATTAAAATACCTTGAAGTGTTTATCAACGGCCAAGATAATTTTGACAAGGATCAAAGAAACTAGCCATTATTTTTCCATTTGGAAGATTTATCTATAAATTAGAGTCATTTGAGTCTCTAGTCATCTTGATCTCTAGCTAGAATTGTTGCTCAAGCATCGTGTAAACTATTGTCCCGTTGGGAACTATTTTTTCTACAATAATAAAAGACTTTGGGGTGCAATTCAATGTGTTCTTGCTTATTGATTCGTGGTGTGTGCTGACTACGAGCATCTCTATGTTGTGTTGAATATTGGTAAGATTTGTTTTTATTATTAGATGGAGATAGAACCATATTATTGATAGTTTTGGGCTAATCTTAGGTGGTTTGATTCCCCATGTGATCTAACAAATTATTTTGAGATAAATTCATAGCGTTTGCAGGTACTTCAGCCCTTGGCCTCCAAGTTCACAAACTTGGACAAGAATCATTGTTACTTGGATCTCTAGTTTTTATATGGTGGATTTAATCTTCGTTTGAGCCATACTAAATCATTAATTTTTCGGAAGCATTTTAGCCATTCTTTCAAGTAAAAAAATATTAAAAAAAATATTTTCTCAAAATCCATTTTAAAAACCCATGTAAATTTTGTAAATAAGATTGTAAATTTAAATTGTAATTTATTTTTTCCAACTTGGGTTGGGGTTTTAGATTTATTTTGTATATATTTAGGGTTTGGGTGTTTCTATTTTCATTTTTGCGGGTTAGATCAAAGAGTTAAGTGGAAGAAGAGCTAGATCTAGGCCATTGAGAGTAAGATCTAGTCTCTTGAAATTTTTGCAGGTTTCCCAAGGTGGAATTTTTAGAAAATCAAAGCTCTGAAGAATAAAAAAAAATCAGAGCAAGAGTTTTTAGTTTTTTGGCTTTCCCAGGGCCAGATATACCTCCTCCAGGCCTAGTGTCTCTCTCTCTTGGCCTGTGTCATCCCTCCTTGCCCTCTATGTCATCTTTTCAGCCCTCCTACACTGGTCGTTAGCCCTTCCTAGGACAGCGCAGGCCTCTCCTCCTTTTCGGACCTCCTACTTTGGCCCTCTCTCCTCTTCTTCCTTAGCCGCAACCCTCTAAGGGTTTGCGGCTCCCTTGTGAAGCCTTTAGGCCCTAGGCCTTAGGGTTAGCCCCTAGACCCTCATTTCCCAAACACTAGCCTCTTTGGGCAAAGCATTGGCCCTTCTTGGCCATTTTCAGCTTCCTTGTGACCCGATCTATCATCCTAGCCCATTTATCCCCACAAATTTGCTTCCCTTGTCCTTGTTCTCCAAATTTTGGCCTCTTTTGCCCCAAAATTGACATGAAACCCTAATTTGAAGATTTAAGGCTAAATACTTGGTGGTTTTGCAGGATTAAGGTCTCAAAATTCATATCTAGCAAGCGGTAAAGTAATCCCAAAGCTTCAACGATTTCAACAATGGGATCTTCAAGGCCTTAGGCCTAGGGTTTGACCTTCAAACCCTTATTTTTCTTCAGTTTCATTACAACAGTAAAACCATTAATTTCTAGGTTCTAAAATCATTTTCTAATTGGTCAAAATCGATCTAAACTGCAAAATCTAAGTTTTCACAAGTTTTGGCCACTTGGGCATCTCTATTTTGACCTAAATCTAACATTTTAGTTTGCTGTAATTTATTGCATAACTGTGAAATTCAAGTCTGAAATATTTCTGAAGCATATACTTAATTAGGACTAAAATTTGAATTTTCCGTTTCCCGGCCAAAACTTACTATTTTTAGACATTTGAGGCAGCATATTCAGTATTTTTAGCTTGTTGATGTGTAGTTAATTCACCGTTGTAATAATCATATCAGATCTGAAAATTGCTAAGGAAAAATCACCTAGAGCCCTAAATTTGAAATTCTCAAGTTATGATGCATTTTGTTATTTTTTGGCATATTGGATATCTAGTTTGGGAAGTTTTTCATCTTGTTAATCTGTCTTTACTCACTGTTGTAATCTTAAAATCAGATCTGAAATATTTCTGAATACTCCATTGTAAAGTGTGCCTAAGAAGCTAATTTACACTGTTGGTTAATTTGAAAATTTTATACTTCAATGTGATGAGTAATTTTCATTATTTGGAGTGGTTTATGCACTACTGTTATACATTGAAAAATCTGAACTTTCTGAAGTAATAGTGTTGATATAAACTGTCACAAGTCTGTGATCAACATCTTGATTAACTATTGTTAGCATTTGGCATCTTGGGCTACTTGTTATTTTGGTATATTGTTGAAATTTTCACATCATATAGAGAAGCGGGTATCCATCTAGTCATTTGGTTTCAATTCATAAGAAGCAAGAATTTGTGACTCCATTAAGGCGCTGGTCTCATAATAGAAAACCTAATTAAATCATAATCTTGCTTAATTTCAACCAAGTGGCTAGGCCGCTCATCCGTGTCTCCCAAGTAAGTTGATTCTCAACTTGTTTTCCTTAACTTCATTCCATAGGGACTACCCCCCATAGCCTGTTGTTAGGAAACAACTAGAACGGAGTGGGCGGGAATCAAAGTGACATCCCCCGTCTTGAGCATTATCGCAGTGCTTGTACAATCCGAGCGACAACACCTTACACGGAAAATACATTGTTGGTTAATTTGAAAATTTTATACTTCAATGTGTTGAATAATTTTCATTATTTGGAGTGGTTTATGCACTATTGTTATACATTGGAAAATCTGAATTTTCTAAAGTAATAGTGTTGATATAAACTGTCACAAGTCTGTGATCAACATCTTGATTAACTATTGTTAGCATTTGGCAACTTGGGCTGCTTGGTATTTTGGTATATTGTTGAAATTTGCACATCATATAGAGAAGCGGGTGTCCATCCGGTCATTTCGTTTCAATTCATAAGAAGCAAGAATTTGTGACTCCATTAAGGCACTAGTCTCATAACAAAAGATCCAAGTAAATCATAATCTTGCTTAATTTCAACCAAGTGGCTAGGCCACTCATTTGTGTCTCCCAAGTAAGTTGATTCTCAACTTGCTTTCCTTAACTTCATTCCATAGGGACTACCTCCCATAGCCCGTTGTTGGGAGACAGTTAGAACAGAGTGGACGGGGATCAGAGTGATATCCCTTGTCTTAAGAGTTATTGCAGTGCCTGTACAATCCGAGCGACAACATCTTACATGGAAATTATAAAAGGTTATTAGCATATAATTCAAACAAGTCTTGATGTGAGAAACCAAACATGAAAAGATGAAACAAAGAACAGAATACGTATCTTGTGATAAATTGGTGGAGGCTCCTTGTTAACCCAATCTTGAGGGAAACCTACAACTAAAAATAATAGGTGTTCTAACAAGACATGTTAGACCTACAAGTTCTAGAAATCAAAACATAAAGGAAAACAATTCAAAACTTAGAATAGAAGGATATATAAGGGATAGAGTCCGTAAGAGTCCTTAGCAAATAATTCTTTGACTTTGGATTCTTCCATCTTGTTCTTCTTTGGTGGAGCTTCATCGACAATATTTGCTTGATCCCTATCTCTCTTCTTATTCCTTGGACTCTCTGGACAATGACTTTTGTAGTGACCCATCTTGTGACAATTGTAACATTCGATCTTTGATAGGTCTACTTTCTTCTTTGGTCCTTTGTACTTCTTGAAGGTTCCCTTTTTCTTGTGATGAGCGAAATAGGCATTTGATATGTTTCATCCTCCTTGTTGCTTACTAACGATATTCTGACTTCTTCATGACTACATGCATTCCACATTTGTTCGAATGTTAGAGTATCCTTCCAACTGTTGATTTCTGATGCAAAGGCACTCCATGATGTTGGTAGTCCTAGAAAGGCAGTAATCACGAGCTCTTTTTCTGGTACAATTTTATCTATTGCTTGAAGTTCATATCTTATTCTAGATTTCTTTATAAAGAAGGATGTCATAGTATCGTCCTTCGTCATCTTAATAGTTCTTAATTCATTCTTGAGGCTTGCAATTGGACCAATGTGCTTGATTGTGAATAATTTGGATAGAGCCTCATACATTTCTTGAGCGGAATCTATGTTGGATATATATGGAATGAGGTTGTCCTTTACTCTATCCACTATTAGGTTCATGGCCAATATTTCAGTTTCTCTGAACTTTACTTTCTTTGTTTCACTTGATTCATTTGTAGGCTTTTTCATTTTTCCTCGAACTAAATCCAAAACTTTATTCTTCTCAAGGATGAGATCTATCCTCTTTTTCCATGCCCTGTAGTTGGAGGCTCCTTCTAGTTTGTTTGCTCCCTTCATTGAGTTAGACATAGTTCTTGTAGATAGTAGGTTTATGTAACGGCCCATCTAAACTAATCCACTATATAAAGTTTTAAACTTTATAATAAAACAAATATGATGAATTTTAAATAATAAATATGTTTAAGTTTTATAAATATAAATTTAAACTTTATAACATATATAAATTAAACTTTATAAAATATATAAATTAAACCTTATAAAATATAAATTAAACTTTATAAAACTAAACTATATAATAAAAATACCAAAAATCAAAAGAAGGACCCTTATACAAAGGGGGCGCTTAAAACCAACTGGATATTTATAACAGAGCGCATATGACAGCAGGGAAAATATCTGAGAGCCGTAAATGCGTGGAAGGCGTGTCGGGACGAGGGAAGGCGGTGGCTGCAGGTAGGAGGGCGGCCACCGCCAGGCCCGCAGATAAAAACCGGAGGTCTGAACCGAGAGAGGGGGCGGGAACAACGGAGTTAGAAACCAGAAGGAGGAAATTCAGCAGTGAGAGAGGTCTACCATTGGAAGAGCTTTAATCCGTCTGAGGTTCTGGGCACGGGGGACAGTGGGCTTCTGTGAGAAGCTTGCTGGATTGAGCAGCCAGTCTCTGCTCAATCAGGCTGGGTGGAATTGGTCTCCCTGGGTAATTGGAGCAAAACAGCAGCAGCATCATCAACTTCACGGGATCAGATAGCAGTTCAGGTAAGTGCAAATCAAATTTTTTTATGGTTCCTGCTTTCAAGTTTATGATTACTACACATGGTATCAGAGCTATTGGTTCAAACCCTTTCGACCTCATAGGGCCTGCGTTGTGGTCTGTGTAAGCTTCACTTTATCGTAACAGGGCTGTGTTGTTGCCTTACCCATTTCGCCTTTGCCTGATTTACCGATTTACCGATTCGGTTCCAATTTCTACCAATATTGATAGTATAAACCCTAGCAGTTGCAGAATACGCAGCATAATTGAGGGGTTGTCTCAGTAAGTTATTCAGAACAGTAAGGCTGTCGGCTTCACATTTAGTGAACAAATTGTTACCGCAGATGCGGTGCCAAACTGGGGGTAGAAGGAGGAGTAGGGCACTCTGTGCGCTTCAGCGAAGAATTATGTAAGCCCTTCTTGGCTTCTGCCTTGGTGCTTCGCATGAGCGTTATCCAGATGGCGTCGGATATCAATCTAAGTCCTGCATTGAGCGACATCGATGGCCAGCTTAGGGATCATTTCCGTGCTCGCTCGTACGTAATTATACGTATCTACTATTTATTTTGCTTGCGTTTGGGTTAAATTGCATAAACCCTTTCCTGTTTTGGCTGCAAACAATCTAACCATTCAATTCCCACGAAATTCGAATGAGGAATCGCGCGTAGCTTTCTATGGATTCAATTAATCAATAGATGGAATCTTGCTTTGCGAGATTCGAACCTGGAAGCATTGATTAGCGTTTCAGACGTTACGTCCAGAGACGCGTTGTTCACGGAGCCTAGTTTTGCTCCTATTTTCTTTGTATTTTTTTTCTTCTCTCTGTTTGTTTCTCGATAAATTTTGATATTTTATTTTAATTTTCCCCGATATTCCTGATAAATTCAATTTCAGACCTCTGACGTTAAATTGCCATTAGCAATAAAAGTAACGTTGTTATTAGCATTGTGGATTGGAAATCTGCGTGGTTGAACATGCAACCCATTAGTTTCCAAGCGATCTCGCAACAACCGCTAACCAACTTTCCGAAGTTACATGCGGTATGTGAATTACTCTTTTGCATCCGAACTGCTCGGACAGCCTGGCTAGCACGTGTTATCCAGCTCAGACGCCTATGGTTGAGTGGTGAATTACTTATTTGCAGCCAGTTTGGTGATTAATTTCCAGGAAAAGATAAGTGTTAAGTATTTACTCATGTTACTAGTTATTATTTGTGTTATGTATTTTTTGTTACTCATTCTATTATCGCTGTTGATCGAACACCTGAACTGCGGTGTGACATTTATAATTTTCAACACTGCGCTACATGGCACGGATCGTTCTATTTTGACATGGCACAGATGGACTTGACCATGCATCTCCGCTAGAAACAAATCCTAACCCCATCGATAGTCACCAATGGAACATTTAAATTTCCCATGGAGGTTTCTCTTTTACTTTCACAGTGAAGGGACTAATTGATATTAAATTACACTTTCATTCTCTTCAAAAAAATTCTGCCTCTTCCTTCCTTTCTTACTGTCATTTGGAGATCTTTCTGTTATCAGTCCCACATCTTTCCCTTGCTTTTCATCTTCATGCATTCTCTCTTTCGCTTTGGAATGATATTTTATCTGCATTTCTTTCTTGTCATTTTTCAATGATCTTTCTTGGTTCTTCCTATTTTTTACACCTACAGTTCTATGTTGTACTGAATTTTCATTTAATGTGCGACTCTCTGATGATGAGTCACTATACCGGAAGGCTTTCGTCCGTTGTCTTCCTGGGGGATTTCTTGTTTCCCTATGGGCCATTGCTGCTCTTTGTTTTGCACTCTGGCTTCAGTTATTTTATGCCTCTATAATCTTATTCAGGATAATGTATGTCCTCGAATAGTTATGTATATTATATATCTCAGTAAGCTTAAAAGAAGCCACAACTAGTGCATGGGTTCCATATTTGATCCTATTTGTCATCACCCTAAAGGACACTTGTAACATGCTCTCCTGTTCATTTGCATTTCATTCTAAAAAAAAAAAAATAACAAACATGCTATTGTTTAAATAAGTAATCCAAAGGAAATTTTACAAGATGAAATTGCCAGGCAATTTCTCCTATATATCAGATGTGGAATAGATGAATATATGTGCAAAACTGCAAAAAAGATGAAACCTTGAACTGACCTGTCGAAGCTCCCCATAATTATGTAATATCCAACACCCTAGCTGAATTAATTCTGGAGCCAAGATAGGATTGTTCCCACAAGAATCCAAGGCTAAGAACGAAAGCAAAAGCAGCCACGAATCCAGCAATTCTTCCTCTGCTACCCTGTATTCTATTTCCAGTAAGTAACCCAAGGCAAGGACAATTTCCTTCATTATCCTTATAGCCAATGTTTCAAGGCCTGGACCAAAAACCTGTTCTTTGTTTCCAAATCTTTCAACGAGTTCATTCCTAACCCTGTTGTCAACTCCAGCAGCCACTCTTGTGCACAAAGTGGGTACTAAAGCACCCAATTGAAATATTGTATTGTATATCCTCTTCAAATAATTAAAGTGTGCTTGTCCTGGTGTATCCTCTGTAGGTATATAAATTCTATCATCCTTCACAACGCCAAGCAAACCATTTATAGCTACTACTGTTGACTGAGCATGTGACATGTGATGAAACTTCTTACTCTCTTGAAGATCAATGAATCCTTCACATTTTTCAAGATCTGTCTGCAACGGTTTCACGAACTCTACAAACAGATTGAATAAGGGCTTACCCGTGACCTTCTCTTGCTTATTGAGGTACACTCCTGCCTCAACAGACGTTTGTGTGCTTTCACATGTATTACTAGTTTTTGCAATACCTTCGCTTTTAGTGGAACTTCCTGTAGAATGAGTTGTATCCTGCAAACGCCTTGTCAGGGTTTATAGCTTCTTGTGATTCTCCAAATATTCTTGATGATTTTATTTTCACACTGCCAATGATTAATTCATCTCCTGGAGTACAAGAACACCTCCCCATCCTTCCTTTGGAGGACTTAGTAAAATACTAAATACTAAACCATGTCATAGAAGGAATTAATAAAGTAGAATATATATGATATTAAGAAAATTACAAAAGTACCCATACATTATTTAGTCACGTAGATAGTAGACCTCTTAATTAGTGAAGATAAAAGAATCTACTCAATCATTCGCATCAGGTAAATTTACCACGGCTAGAAATAATAAATTAAAACGTGATTCTTTGTTGGACTCTCATGTTTTTTCCATCATTGTCAACATACTCAGGGTTATCTAATAAAATAATCATATATGACCTTCTTTAAATGTGATAGTCAGATTGAGATATGACAGGTATGTTACCGATGTACATTGTAAACGAAACATCTAACATTTTCATTTTGTGGATGTTGTTAGGTAAATAAACTTTAGGTGCCTTACCTTAGGGGCTAATACCCATACACTTTTGCATTATTCATATTAGGATAGAATACCCTGCATTAGGACAAGGAGGTCGCGAGACCACCCTCCTTGACCTCGGTACCAGTAAGATCCGCCTAGCGGGTAAAAATAGCAAAACTATACCCGTTTATGAATGTGAAGTTGCAAAAGGAAATTGTGTGTTAAAATTCGGCTATCCACAAAATTTTTACGGAATTTTATTTTGTGTTCAGGAACCATTACAATGGTAAGGACGTATGAGCGACGACGACGTGATCAGGCAGCATCACCACCATTAATGCCGCCACCGTCGCCATCATCATCCCCATCACCATCGTCACCACCAAGGCCATCATCAACATCAATCGCCCCAGCGCCAGAGTTGACTGTGATAATGAATTCTTTGGAGGCCTTATTGGAAACATTAAAAGAATCAACTAAGGCCAAAACCAAAGGGGAATTTCAACATGTAGCCACCAGTTCAGCGGAACCAAATAATTTTGAGCCCAGAAGATCGAGAGAAGACATTTCTAGGGAGCTTCAGAAAATTAGACTCCCAGAATTCTCAGGAGGTCGAGCAGGTGAACGCGCTGAAGCATGGTTGGAAGGAATGAACCGATGCTTTAGGTTAAGAGAATATTTGTCTTCAGCAAAAACAAAAATTGCCGTGTTTCAACTAAAGGAAAGTGCCTTGATTTGGTGGGGAAATCTAGAAAAGCAACTGCACCTTACATCGGATAATGTCCCTTGGGAACTATTTGAGGAAAGGTTCCGCGCAAAGTATTTGCCTCCATACTTTCAACAACAGCAAGCCAGAGCCTTTCATACATTAATTCAGGGAAATAAAACGGTGGAAGAATACGAGATAAGGTTTATGGAACTTGTAAAATACATTCACTACTTAGATTTTGATGAACGCCAAGCTGAACGCTTCATATTTGGGTTAAATCCTCGCATCAGAGCCTTGGTAAGCATGTGGAAACCATCATCAGTAGCCGAGGCAGTCGAATGTGGTCGTTATGCAGAAGAGCACCTTGGAATCAAAAAAGATATGGGGCCAGCAGGGCCTTTACAATCAGGATTTCCAGGGAAGGCTCCCCGGAACTTCTTCAGAGGAGGTAGCTCGAGGCCACCTTACGGTAACAGGTTTACCCCGAATGTGGGGACAAGAGCTCCCATGGCAGTAAACACCATAGCCGCGGAATCATCCAACACCAGACCATGGGCATCGCGAGGGACTGCCGATAGAGGAAGAAGTGCGAGAGGAATCAACATGAGAGGACGAAGCTCGTTCTCTAGAAATTCACACCTTGATTCAAGAGGATCAACGCAGCTCAATTGTTGGGGATGTGGGGGACCGCATTTTCAGCGTGACTGCCCAGAAGCTTCATCGAATATATTGCATAGGACTGGAAAGGAGCCGATATCAACCAATCGGGGTAATCATAGAATTCATGCAGTAGTCAACCATGACCAAGCAGCCCATCAATCCACTGTAGTGGAATCCTCAGGTATTATCAACGGCATAAAACTCAAAATCTTATTTGATACTGGTGCCACAGATAGTTTCATTTCGTCATATGCATTAAACAAATGTGGGTTGGCAGCTCGTAGACAAAATGATTTCCACCAAGTGGAAATGGCCTCAGGAGAACTCCAAACCGTGGGCTTGAGTGTGGATCAATGCAAAATTGACCTAGGGGTCTGTTCGACTAAACTGAAATTTTATGTCATAGCCTTAGGAACGTATGATCTTATCATAGGTATGGATTGGCTAGAAACTCACCAAGCTTGGGTGGACTGTTATGGGAAAAGGATTCTGGGCATAAATGATGAGGGGGAAGCAATCCAAATTCAAGAAATCAGGAGGGAAGTTTCTTTACGCTACATTTCAGCAATGCAGGTGAAGCGTTGTTTAAGAAAAGGTTGTCAGGCTTATGCAATTCATGAAGTAAGCCAAGAAAAAGGGCCATCCTTCGAACAATATCCGGTGTTAGCCGAGTTCCCGGATGTATTTCCAAAGGAACTACCTGGATTACCCCCGGAAAGAGAATTGGCTCTCACTATTGAATTAAAACCAAGTACCCAACCGATCTCTAAAACGCCTTATAGAATGACAGCTCCAGAACTTAAGGAATTGCAAATCCAATTGAAGGAACTACTCGATATAGGGCATATTCGGCCCAGTACATCACCTTGGGGCGCTCCTGTAATTTTTGTGAAGAAGAAAGATGGATCCTTAAGATTATGCATAGATTATCGAGACTTGAATCGAGCTACAGTAAAGAATCAATACCCTATGCCGCGAATCGATGATCTTTTCGATCAAATGAAAGGAGCTGCTGTCTTTTCAAAAATTGATCTTCGATCAGGATATCATCAGCTAAGGATTTCTGAAAATGATATTTCTAAGACTGCATTCCGGACACGTTTTGGACATTATGAATTTACTGTGGTACCATTTGGGTTAACAAATGCACCAGCCGTGTTCATGAATCTTATGAACAGTGTTTTCCGAGAATATCTTGATCAATTTGTGCAAGTCTTTTTAGATGATATTCTCATCTATTCCAAGAATGAGGAAGAGCATGAAAATCATTTGCGGATAGTATTGTCCTGCCTTAGAGAACGTCAGTTATATGGAAAACTATCCAAGTGTTCTTTTTTTCAGGAAAAGATTCATTATTTGGGTCACATCATATCAGGTGAAGGGATTTCAGTAGATCCTGAGAAGGTAAAAGCGATCATGGAATGGCCAATACCGAAAAATGCACATGAGATACGAAGCTTTATGGGTTTAGCCGGTTATTACCGGAGATTTGTGGAGAGATTCTCCAAAATCGCAAAGCCAATCGCAACCCTTCAGCGTAAAGGTGTTAAGTATGAATGGACCGAGGAATGTAATAAAGCATTTTCTGAACTCAAAAGACTACTCACCAGTGCACCAATCCTAAGAGTCCCTGATATGGGCAAAGACTTTACAGTATGTACTGATGCATCCAAGCAAGGGTTGGGTGCAGTGTTGATGCAGGATAGGGGAGTGATAGCTTATGCTTCCAGAAAGTTAAAACCTCATGAAGAACTCTATGCTACTCACGATTTAGAATTAGCCGTTGTAGTGCTAGCTTTAAAGATTTGGAGACACTATCTAGTGGGACGAAATTTTACACTTAAAAGCAACCATCAAAGTCTACAATATTTGTTCACCCAGAGAGACTTAAATGCCAGGCAAAGGCGATGGAGTGAATTCCTAAGTGAATATGACTTCGGAATATCATACATTAAGGGAAAAGAAAATGTAGTAGCCGATGCCTTAAGCAGGAGACCTCGGATATTTTCTCTCATACCCATTAAAGTGGACTTAAGACAACGAGTACTGGATCATCTTATAAAAGACAGCTGGTATTTAAAGGTGAGAGCAAGTCTTGAGGGTATTAAGGCAAAAGAATCTAAATTTGAGGGTTATGAATTAGAAAACGATGGGATCTTACGATTCCATGGAAGGATGTACATTCCTGATGATAAAGATCTTCGAGATACCATCCTTGGGGAAGCCCACAAAGCAGTATATTGTGCTCATCCTGGAGTAGGGAAAATGTATGCGGATACCAAGAAACTCTTCTTTTGGGCAGGCATGAAACGTGATATCACTCAATTTGTTGCAAAATGTTTGGAATGTCAGCAAGTAAAGGCAGATCATTGTCACCCAGCGGGCCTCTTACAACCCCACGACATTCCTATGTCTAAATGGGAGACCATTTCTATGGATTTTATCACTGGACTACCTCTTACTTCTCAAAGACACAATGCCATTCTGGTAGTGGTGGATAAATTAACAAAAAGCGCCCATTTCATTCCGGTAAGAGATACTTACGATGTTGCTGACGTAGCTCGAGTATTCATAAATGAAATTATCAGATTTCATGGAGTACCTAAGAAGATTATATCCGATAGAGATTCGCGATTCACTTCCAGATTCTGGACTTGCATGCAAACAGCCTTAGGTACTCAGCGAAATTTAAGCACTGCTTACCATCCTGAGACTGATGGGAAAACTAAAAGAGTAAATCAAGTACTTGAAGACATGTTGCGAATGTATGTGATGGATCAGCAATCACACTGGGAAAATTATTTACCCTTAGTCGAATTCGCATACAACAACAGTTACCACAGTTCGATTGGGATGCCTCCATTTGAAGCTTTATATGGCAGACCTTGCCGAACACCGTTAAGTTGGGACAGGTTAGAAGATCGAGTGATAATAGGACCAGAATTAATCCATGAAATGGAAGCGCAGGTCAGACAAATTAGACAACGATTAAAGGAAGCACAGGATAGACAAAAGAGTTATGCTGATGTTCACCGAATTGATAGGAGGTATGAAGTAGGGGATCAGGTCTTCATCCGCATCAAACCAAATAAAAGTACTATTCGATTCGGAAAAGGGACAAAGTTGTCACCCCGATTTATTGGACCGTTTAAAGTCGTGGAAAGAGTTGAACCTGTTGCCTATCGTCTTGCCCTGCCACCTCACCTGCATAGAATTCATAATGTATTTCATGTTTCTGTATTAAGACATTATATAGCTGATCTATCTCATAACCTCCAGTGGAAAGAATTGCAGGTATCGGACGAGGGAGTCATAACGGTCGAACCATTGCATATACTGGAACGTAGAGTTCGACAGCTAAGGAACCGCCTGGTGGACCAAGTTAAGGTCCAATGGTACAAGTATAGTCCTGGATCAGCAACTTGGGAAAATACAGAGGACATATGTCAGAGATACCCTAATTTATGTCCATTTTGAAGAACTTTACACTATGTTTAATATATATTTACTTCACTACAATCAGAGACTCAGAAACATTTTGAATGATTATGGATAAACATGAAATTTTGTGGCATAATATATGTTTAATTCTTGCTGGTACATGGATACCAAAACAATATATGTGGTTCATTTTACTAAATTATAGTTGTTGAAGTAAAGTTAAGATAGTTGAATAAATTTTCTTCTGATAGAAATTAAGATATTATAGATCTGATTTATTTATTTATGTCAATATGATCAATGGGATAGAAATCAGGAAATGAATACATTCTAGATGAACGTCAAAAGACATGCGTAGAATATGGCAAAATATGTTGTACTATAGTATCATAGATGAATTCATAAGGGAATAATATGTGAGTTATTTTGAATATACTGACGCACATTTTACGAATGCATGGATAAGCGTCTGATTGCAGGTAATAGACAGTTACCGGGATGACCACGTGATGACAGAACCTCAAAACAATTAAAGCTCCAAGTGATTCTATGATAGGGTATTAACCCTAGATCCTACTAGGAGGGGTGGAGGTGTTGCCCATCGTTTATCCTTCGAACCCTGGAGTCATGGGAGAACTGTGCGGATCACGCTCCCCTAGACGTGTGATGATGACTGCCGGATGCCTACTGGGAATCAGGTCGGTATAGCCAACGCTGTCACCTTAGAGTTTATGAATGGTCAGGTCAATAAAATTGACGCCATGGCATACTCCAGTAGAGGACGGATAGGATGGGAGCAAAAGAGATTAGGAAGGATGGGATGATTTTAGAATAGCTTGGGGACCTGGATAAAAAAAGTCATGTCCACTAAAACCTTAAACCTAAAACTCTAACTTCGGGACGAAGTTTTCAGAAGGGGGAGTGTATGTAACGGCCCATCTAAACTAATCCACTATATAAAGTTTTAAACTTTATAATAAAACAAATATGATGAATTTTAAATAATAAATATGTTTAAGTTTTATAAATATAAATTTAAACTTTATAACATATATAAATTAAACTTTATAAAATATATAAATTAAACCTTATAAAATATAAATTAAACTTTATAAAACTAAACTATATAATAAAAATACCAAAAATCAAAAGAAGGACCCTTATACAAAGGGGGCGCTTAAAACCACCTAGATATTTATAACAGAGCGCATATGACAGCAGGGAAAATATCTGAGAGCCGTAAATGCGTGGAAGGCGTGTCGGGACGAGGGAAGGCGGTGGTTGCAGGTAGGAGGGCGGCCACCGCCAGGCCTGCAGATAAAAACCGGAGGTCTGAACCGAGAGAGGGGGCGGGAACAATGGAGTTAGAAACCAGAAGGAGGAAATTCAGCAGGGAGAGAGGTCTACCATTGGAAGAGCTTTAATCCGTCTGAGGTTCTGGGCACGGGGGACAGTGGGCTTCTGTGAGAAGCTTGTTGGATTGAGCAGCGAGTCTCTGCTCAATCAAGCTGGGTGGAATTGGTCTCCCTGGGTAATTGGAGCAAAACAGCAGCAGCGTCATCAACTTCACGGGATCAAATAGCAGTTCAGGTAAGTGCAAATCAAATTTTTTATGGTTCCTGCTTTCAAGTTTATGATTACTACAGTTTATCCCCTTATATGATCCTTTTAATGATCTTCCTTCAATCTCATTTTTCCTTCAATAGATCTTCAAGCTGCCTTTTTCTTCTTCTTCACCTTAGCTCTGATACAATGTTGGAAAATCGAGAAGGCAGAAAGATTATCTTGTTGATAATTACTTGTGATTTCTTTGAGTTATTATTGTTTTTCTTATGTTCTTCTTTTATCTTAGTTCATCAAGCAATTACCAAAACCAAAACACGAAGATCAAGGACACTAGATGTAGGCGCACAGCCAGGGCAAAACCCCTATATAAGGGAAAACCCAGTCAAGAACTCTTCCTTCAGTAATTCAAATGAGATAGACCAAGACCCTAGACCAACAAACCTTCCTCCTCCACCAAGTCAGCCTTCCAAGATGATTTAGTAGTCTCTTCTTATCCAGTAGCTTCAACCCAACAACAATCTAGAAATTTCGGCTTCTCAACAACAGAACTTCGACCCAGCTTCAGGACTACAGTTTCAATCTAGCAATTTCAATAGCTTTAGCCTAGCAGCTTCACAACTTCGACCTTGATGCAACAGCTTCACAGCTTCGACCTTGATGTAGCTTCGGAATTTCATTGCACATGAGAGTGAGAGAGAGAGACCGAAAAACTTCGATTCCAACTTCCTTCTTGAACTTCGCACCTTTTATGCTTCCCAGCTACTTCAATTCGAACTTGTGTGTTATGTCCTCCAAAGTTGTTGCTTATATATAGTCATCTTAGGTGATCGAATTCTTCTAATGAGGCCAAGTTGTCCTTCCTTGAGGCTAACTTGGTGGAGGAGACCTAATTGACCTAATTTACATTAAAATATTTTTTTTGTTGACAAATAATTCCCAAAAAGGGTTCTTTACATTGTGACATGGACAAGGACACTTAACATAAACCTTAGAAGTCTTCAATAGAGACTTTGACCTAGAAAAAAACAATTGACCCAAGCATGAAACCCATGCTTTAATGAGTCAATTTATCTAATAATAAAATTTAGTTTTCTATCTTTTGACAAATACATTTCAAATATAATTATGAAGACTGGCACTAGTTACATTCTTCAACACAGCTATATCAAAACACTTCCGAGCAGCGGAAGATGTTCCTACAGGAGAAGCTGAGGAGCATTAGGATGATGAAGGGTGAAGGCATAGACTCCTTTCTAACCAGGATTCAGGAGGTCCGAAATCAGCTTGCAGCCATTGGAGAGGCACCTCAACCAACAGAACTTGTACGTTTGGCACTGAACAGTGTCTTAGAGGAGTGGCAAGTGTTTGTCCAAAGTATCTTGGGCAAAGACACATTGCCTAGATGGGACAGGATGTGGTTCAACTTACAACAGGAGGAGTTGAGGTGTGCTCTATTGAAGAGTACCATCAGCGGAAGCAGCAACAAGGGCATGAAGAGTGAAAAGGAGAATTTGGCCCGAGCATCGAAGGGTCCCAGCCAGGGACAGGAGTAGAAAAAGAAGAAGGACCTATATAAGGTCAAGTGCTTCAGGTGTGGCGATTTTTGCCACTACAGTACCCAATGTCCTCTCAGGAAGAAGGACAAGCAGGAGAAGCAGGACCCGGGCAGCAGGGTTCGCAGAGATAGACAAGTTGTCCTCTAGGCTGGAGGAAGATTTCGCTATGTTTGCAGTTATACCTCCAAGAGAGAGGTGGGGCGATATGGAGTTATAGTCCCAGAGTTGCAGAGTTTGGGCAGGGTCCATTGAGGTGTCCTCCTCATGGATCATTACCTTGTTACAGGGGCCCAAAGTATTCAATAGCAGGATGGATCAGTGCCAGTCATACAGTCAATTACCCAAGTGACAGTTGCCGAATAGTAGCACTCAGGTGCTGAGGAGCATAGTGCAGTGTTGGCAACAGTGCAGAGTGGCACAATGCAGAGCCAGCAACAACGCAGTTTCTTCAATAGACAGTGCAAGTGCTAGTAGCAGTCAGATGCTCAGGAAACAAATGCAGCAGACACACTAGATTCAGTATTTAGGATGTTTCTCAGTTGTGTTTGTTGCAGTTGCATGAACAACAGATGAGAGGGAGTTGCAATGCAAATGCAAATTTGGCAGCAGTATAGCAGGGTTAGCAACAGCACAGTTGCAGCATCAAAGTTGCGCAGTGGTTGGTGGGTAGTAGCAGGCTGTCACAGTGGCCAGACATCAGCAGCGTAACAGAGGGTGGTACAGAGATAGGGTGTTGTAGCCAAATGTGCAGCACTAGAGAGAACACCTTCCTCACTAAGAGGGAGTGTTATTTTTTGTAGCATCGGAGGTGTTCTAGTCTCAAAACTTTGTGGAGAGGCTAAAACACAAGAGTTCTCCATAACCCAAAAATTGTTTATGGAAATTCCACCTAGAAGTGTCTCAATTAGATTATTAGCTTATTTTTTAATATTTCCTAAGTCTAAACTTAGGAAATCGGGTTAATTAATCAAAATTAATTGAGATAAGGTGTGAATCATCTAGAAACTCACACGGATCGACTCTGATATGATCTTAGCCCTTGATTAAGTTTTAATCTTGGTCATTGGAGTCCCAACAGAAGATTATAAGAAGAAGTTGATGGGTAGATGGAGAACACACACACTTGAGATCGATTTCCTTGGAGAGTTCGATTTTCCAGAGAGAAATAGTAGTTGTCGAAAGAGTTCGAGCTTCAGAAGGGAAGCAGAGACAGAGAGGAGCAGGGATAGTGAAGTTGGAGGAAGATTTTCTAGATTCGGTGAGTACTTTACAGAGAGGCCGAGATTTTCTCCAAAAGGATGCGTAGAGACAGCATAGAAGCCTCAAAAAGGGCAATTTGATTTTGCTGGAGGTGAAGAAGTTTTCAATTCCAGAGGTCCGAAAAGGTTCCAAACAGTCGGAGAAGCGTTTTCCCAGTCAGCAGTAGGCGGGACGGTTAGATTTGCAATTGATTCAAGCAGCGCCAGAGTGACGCAGACCCTGCGCAGGCCAAGTTAGATGGCTAGCCTTTCAGAGCTCAAACAGTGTCGGGATTGCTCGAAGTGAGGGTAATTTCCCTCGGATAATTTTTGCCAGTATTTTCTCTGCAGGATTGCCAGTTTTCGGCATCCAAATTGTACTCAGATTATTTCACTATTGCATAATAATAAAAACCCTCAACTGTTGCACCGTTTTCCCAAGTTGGGTTTTTCAAGGGACTTTAGTCCAAAAATAATTGTCAATTTTTATGTGTGCGCTAGAATATTTCTCAATTTCCAACACTATTATTTTCCGCAGTATTTTTGTGAAGATTGCAGTGTGTTTATTTCGTTGATGTCGTAGCAATAAACTACTAATTTAATTAACAGTTAGAAGAAATAATTTCAATCGCTGCAATAAAATTTCATAGCGAAATTTTCTCAGGTGCAGTATAATTTTGTAGCATGAAATTTTCACATTACCAAGTTATGTGGGACTGTGTTATAGATGCAAGAAAGGGCTTCAAAGACCCTAGTGTGCATGACTTGAGGGGAGCTCTTTTGCAAAAAACAAGATTTGTTCCATTGATGAGTATTTGGCTGAGTATAGAGAGTCATGGCTCAAAACAGGTTGTTCCATCATGTCAGATGAATGGACCGATGGAAAGAACCACACAATCACTAATTTCCTTGTTTCTTGCCCTCAAGGAACCATGTTTTTGAGATCAGTTGATGCATCTGATAAGGTGAAGGATGCAAACCTTCTATTTGATCTTTTGGATGAGATTATTCAAGAACTGGGGAGCAAAATGTTGTGTAAGTCATCACATATAATGCCTCAAACTATGTTCTTGCTAGAAAGATGCTATAGTCCAAATATAAGACCATATTTTGAATTCCATGTGTTGCACATTGCATAGACCTCATGCTTGAGGACATAGGCGAACTGAAGTGGGTAAAAAACACTATAGAGCATGCCATGTGCATCACAAAATACATCTACAACCACTCATGGGTATTGAGCCTGTTGACCACTACGTGTCAACGACCCATAGCGATACACCCCCTTTTTTCACAAAAGGGATAGCGATTGGTCAACGTGTCGGTGTCATTCGACTATCATCATCAGCCTGATCATGTTATATTGTAAACCCTTTCTGCATGTGTAAATTGTAAATAATCTTAGCAGATCCGTGTCGTGTATGTGATTGCCTAGGTAAACCTAATTTTTTTATGACGATCTACATTCCGGAAGGTTTTTTGTCTCACCGATCCATGATCGGCAGAGTTTTCCTTCAGCCTTACCCCAAAGCCGGAATGGATTTTGTCACCAAAATGTTAGGGGAGTCCTAGTGTGCTAGATTGAGTCTATGTAAAAGTGATTTGGGAATAATCCTAACTATTTGGTTAGGTTATTTTATTACAAATTGTTTGATCTACTGGATTATATTTGTGTCGCAGAAATGGGTAGTCTGTGAGGGTCTTGGTCAAATGGGTTTCCCCCTTGAGATGTAAAAAATGTAAAAAATCATGATGTAAAATGTCTTGGGGTTAAAAAAATAATTTATCCCCTCATAGGTTCTGTAGCGACGTATTTATAAATATAGAGAACACAAGAATAATAGCAGGCATACGATGCATGCATATGATAGCTACATATGCATGTGTCGCATACACCGCACTAGTATTTATATACTAAATTAGCTATAAGTATTAAATATCATGACACTTCTTCAAATAGAAGTTCTATTCATCCATCAACACCCATATTGCTTAATGTATCATGATTAATGGGTAGATACTAAATTTAAAATGTATAATGTAAACATAACAATAAAAGGATAGATGTTAAAAATTAAGCTAAATCCTAAAAGATGGTTATATAATTATATATTTTAGATTATTAATAAATTATAATAATAATATAATAAAGTAATTAAAAGTAAGGTACTTAGTATAACCTTATGATCTTTATATTAAAAGAAATATATTTATTAAACCATAAAAGAAATATATTTATTAAATCATAAAAGAAATATATTTTATTAAATCATAAAGAAATATAATTTATTAAATCATAAAAGAAATATATATACATGACCATAAAAGATATATATATGATACGTGACATGGAAGGGTGTCACCAAGAGGCTAAGCAGTGGGCAGTGGGCTGCTGGTGGAAGAGCGGCCACCGCCAAGAAACGAGATATAAACCACCGAGAAGAATTTTGGAAGGGGGCCGGGAAGAAGGAAAAGAACAGAGGAAGGGGAAACTGAAGAAGGGAGGACATCCATAAACTGGAGTTACCAACAAGAAGAGCGCGGATTGTTCTGAGGTTTCTGGGCACGGGGGAACAGTCTGCTTCAACTAAGAAGCTTACTGGACTGAGTAGCGAGGTTCTCCTCAATTTGGCTGGGTGGATTCGGTCTTTTGGTAACCGAAGCAGGGTAGCTGGAGGCATCATCAACCGCAAGTGCACAGGTAGGTACTCTCAGCAGTTCTGTTAGTTAATTTTGTAAAATTTCAGGAAAATAATTACAGGCTCATGATAAAAACCCCTTTACTGTATTTACATTGGCTTTACGATCCTTATAGGTCCTAGGTCCTAGGTAAATTTAAATTTTCCAGAGGTAAAATTCGTGGGTCCTTTAAAAAATTAAATCTTAACTGGTCCAAGGACTAAGGTTAGTTGATTATTTTGCTGAATTTTATGTCTTAAGTCCTTGGGGTTAAGTCAAAGTCAAAGTGTTGAGGAAATAAATGCAAAATTTTAATTTTGAATATATTAAAATGCATTTAATTGGAAAATTCGAAATTTCCTCAATATTTAAAATTTCGACGGATGAGATTAAAAGAAATTTTAATCCTCATCAATGGTCGAGATCGCTTTGACAAGGATCACTCGAACTAACCGTTGGGAAATTTATCTTTAAATAGAGGGTCATTTTGTCAGTCAAATTCATCCGATCTTTTGATCGTGTACTAAGCAAAAAGCTCTCTTATAATATTTTTATGAGCAATAAAGAAAGACTTTGGGGTTAATTTCTGCTGGTGTTACTCTTCATGGAAATGTTGTAAGATATATTATTTTCATGCGTAATTTCTTTTTTGCCATTAATAATAGCTTCTGAAGAGCGATTTGAGTACAGGTATCTTGCTCAGTCGCTGGGGTTCGAATGATAATTTAAGTTTTGAATATAATAGTAGGTATCTCTATTAGATCTGAATTTTATTATTGTTTTCCCGCTCTATGTTGACGGCTGAACTGAGTTTTGCAGGAAATCCTTGATTATTAGATCATCGGGCATTTGGGGAAGTTCTCGGCTGAACCAGCCCACTTCGGATCCGTGTTTTCGGAAGAGCCAGTTTGAATTTGATCTTGGGCTTATCATAAGATATTTTTATGGGTGATGCATGAAGGGTTTTGAGCTTAGTACCTCCTCTAAAATTTAAAAAAAATTAATTTTTCTGTGCTAAATCGTTAGATCTAGTTGTTGAAAGCCTCAGATCATCAGATCTGGGAGCGGAGTCGGACTCACACTCCCTAGATCTGATAGATCTGTCATTTATGTACATAGATCTGTAATTAATTTTAGTTTTTTGACTTTGGTTTTCAACGTTTTAGTGTTTTTTGGGTCATTGTGTATATCGTTTGGGTGTTTTTTGTTGTATTGCAGCTGCAGATTTGAAGCTGAAAGTTGTGCATAGTCCAGATCTAGGCCCTGGAGGGTAAAATCTAGATCTCTGGAGGTCCATCAGCATCATTTTTTGCAGGGAATTTATTTATTTTCAGATCTGGAAATTTCATAAGGGTTTCAAAGAAATCTGAAGCAGGGCGATTTAAAAATTTAAATTAAGATTTCTGGAAAAAAAATTTAGAGGTCCTGTTGGAAGTTCTGGGACACCATTTTACAGGTTGATTCACTGCTTGGTTTCGGGGTTTATTGTGTATTTCGAATTTTTTTTCTAGAAACCCTTCTTCTGTTGTGCATAAACTTCAGCCTACAGTTCCATTGCTCATTATAGCTTTAACCTGTTGTCCAACCTCACACAGTTCTCTTTCTGCGTCCATCCCACCTGCAAAAGCAAAATCGAAAAACGCCTTCATCTCCGCAGCTCCCAAGCACTGCGTGCTCTCCCATAGATGCCATCGAGTCTGCAATTATTGGCCCTCACTCACATATTCTCAGATCTTTATCACCTGCACCTAACCCTCAGTCTCCACGCTGCCTACTCCAAACCTTATGCGTTGTCCAGCTGCCATCCCTCCATTGATTTACCATAAAACCACACAGCCCATTGCCATCCCCTCAAGCTCTCTGCTCCTGCGGCTCCCTCTAGCACTCAGTCTTCTCCCTCATTGCACGCAATCTGCATCGTTTCTCCTCCTCATTCTCCCACGCAGTCTTCAACCTACATTCAAATCCGAATTCCTCTTCCCCCATCCTTTATCCTCTTTGCCTGCGTCTTTCCCTCACGCAGCTTCACCTTCCCTCCTTTGCTGCATCCATTCCAGCTCCACGCAATCACTTTCTCCTTGCCCTCGTCAGCCTACAGCATTTTTTCATTGTGATTCCCAACTCTCCTCGACCCTCAGCTCTTCCGCAGCATTTACCTGCAAGGAAATCGCAGTCTTCCCTGTCTTTCGAAATCCTCCAGAGTCCATATGCCTCCCCTCTCTGCGTATCCATTACTCGCGCTATTGCTGGCCTGCGTTTACATTCCTCTCGTCCAGATCTGCACCCCTCCGCTCATAACCCTCGCTGCCATTGAGCTTCCTTCCGTCGATTTTTTCTTCAGCCCGCAAACCTACACACAACAGCAAATTCGTCTTTTTTTTAATGGTGTTTGGTTTACGTTTAGTTCTCTCTTTTATTTATTTCCAATTTCATTTAGTTTAGGGTTTAGGTAGATTGCGATTTTTAGTTAGGTTTTACACATAGGTTCTTTAATTTATGAATTCAGTTTTGTTTACAATTACAAAAATAAAAAACCTTAAGAAATCTAAAACATCAAAAAATTTAAAAAAAAAAATCGATTTTGGGTTTCTTTTCATTTTATTTGATTTGTATATAGTTAGGTTAGCTTATGTCATTTAATGAAAAAGTCTAAAAAATAAAAAAATCTAAATTTCTAAAATTAAAAATCTTAAACATTTAAAAAAAAAAATTCAAAATATAAAAATTCTAAACATTTAAAAAATTTCTAAAAAAAAAAATTCTGTGATTAAGGATTTAAATTAAGGGGTTTTTTCACTTAAATGTTAAAAATTTTAATGTGGCCTTGGCCCATTAAAATTTCGATTTTTGACCCGTTGATTAATTTTAAATTCCTTGGTGTCTCTGATGTTAAACACTAAATCTTAAATTCTCATGATTTCTCTATTGTCAAGTGCGACAAATGTTTTAAATTATATTGGCTACAAGAGAAAATTTATTAAATCTAGATCTTGGGCAGTTAATGAAAATCATTTAAAATCTAGAATATTTTGCGTGATACAGTGTTGGGCATTTATGTGGATTATTGTCACTTGTCATCACATATTGAAAATCATCCTGGATAATTTGCTTTATTGATGGTTAATTCAAATATCGAAGGCACTGGTCTTTAATTTTTTCTATCTTCTGGTCGTGTCTTGTTTACGTCGGCGTTTAATCTATTTATCTGAATTAATCAGGATTCAATTCATCAAGTTATCCATCATTAAAATCTCCTAGAGTCTGTTTCTCACAGGCTATCCTCATCTATTCACCTAGGGACTACCCCCCTTGACTTGTCTAGGAAAGAGTCTAAATGGAGTGAGTAAGGATTTAAGAATGACAGCCCTTACTCTGAGCGTTGTCACGCTGCCTAAACATTCTGTGCGACAACAGAGCCTAATGAGGAAAAACATTGGGGGCAACGAGCTTGTTAGGCCTGCAATTACGAGATTTGTGACTCACTTCCTTATGTTGCAATGTCTCAATTCTCAACAAAAAAAACTTACAGAAAATATTTTCTTTTGATGAATGGATTTCATCTCAGTGGACTTGTAGACAAGATGGCAAAGACACCAAAAAGAAAGTTTTTGACAATTATTTTTGGAAAAAGTTTGCAGAGCTTATGAAAATTACTGAGCCCCTTCTTAAGGTTCTAGAAATGGTGGATAGGGAAAAATTGGCCATGGGCTACATCTATGAGGCTATGGATCAGGCAAAGGAGCAAATACGGGCAGCTTACAAGGATAAATTAGCTAAATATGGACGTATTTATGAGATCATTGATAACAGATGGAACAATCAAGTCTATCATCCAATACATGCAGCTAGGTATTTTTTGAACCCAAAGTATCATTATAAAGCTTGGCTAGGAGATCTGTAGGTTGGGGAGGTCAGCGATGGATTGTATAATTGCTTGGAACGCGTGGTCCCTAACCATTCTGACCAGTTGGAAATACAGAGAAAACTTACTTGTTTTAGTATGGCAGCAGGTACCCTGGGCAAAAATTTGGCATAGATGGCAAGACATGTGGATTAACCAAGTAAGCAATTTCAATTTGTTTTTCTTTGAAAGTTCAACTGTTTACAAATTTACAATTCAAACTGTCTATAAATACTTGTAAATAAGTAATGAAATGAACTAAGTTACTAATTAATGTATTTTTCTTTGCAACACATTGGTGGGAGTCATTTGGCGGCCAATGTCCTCAATTGCAAAAGTTTGCAGTTAGATTCCTTAGCCAAATTTGTAGTGCTTCAAGTTGTGGGCGCAATTGGTCTGTTTTTTAGCGCATACACACAAAGGAGAGAAATTGTTTGGAACAAAAACGGTTAAATGATCTTGTCTTTGCGCAATACAACCTTCGACTAAGGCGCAACCAATTGGTGAACATAAGACCTGATCTAGATCCCATTGTGTTGGATGATATTGATCCAACATCAAAATGGGTGGAGGAGACTGAAGATCCTGAGTTTGATGTTGATTTTGATATTGACATGGCGTTAGAGGGGGTTGATCCCAATGCAAATCAGGTATGCCATCGGAACCAGAATTAGTAGCTGAATCAAGCAAAGGCAAACAACCAATAGAAGGCACTAGCCATGCAGCTCGACCAACTCGTGCTTCCATCAAGTCTAGTTTTATTGTTATTGATGCTACTACTGAGGTTGCAGATGAGGTTGAGGCAACCTCAAACTCTAATCTAGATGATGTTTATATAGCTCTTGTTGATGATCCTGTGTCTAGTAGTGGTGATGAGTTTACTCATTATGAAGAATGATCATGTTGATCACTGGTATGTACCTGTAGACTTGTAGTCTTGTAGTAGGCCAATGGCCCCATAGCTTGTAGCATTGTTTTTGGACTTTATAGGCCATTTAGTTGCTTCTGTATTTTGTCGATGATATGTATTGCACTCGGAGCCATTTTGATATATTCACCTTTACATGATATATAGATGAGCAAAATTTACATATTTTGTCTCTATTAGTTTGGAATCATGCTTTTAAATCTTAAAATTATAGTTTTTTTCATTAAAAATTAATTATTTCGTGTATTTTTTTTAAATTGGTTCATTGAGATTTGACCAATCCCAGTTTAACCGGTTCCGGTTTGAAACCCGGTTTATTAGGTGGACCAGTTCCTGTTTGAAACCCGGTTTATTAAGTGGACCGGTTCCGGTTTTGAATAGTATGCAATGAACAAAGTCAAAGGCATAAAAACAAATAAACATGATTCCATAAGAACATCATTTTGTTTGTTATGCTTTGAGGACAAAGCATTCCTTAAAAGAAGGTGGAAATGTTATAAACATAATAATATAATAAATGATAGATTAATTAATTAATGAAAAGATGTGTCTTATCAAAAAGACATGTCCATTAGTATGAAAAGGCACCCCGCCTAGGTATTTATAACAGGGGGAGGGGAGGGGGGTCATTGTAATATCGTCATTCTATCAATCATTTATCAATAAATACATTTATATATTTATAAATAATTCTGTCTTCAAATACAAACAGGAATTGTTTGTTACAAACCACTATTGAAGAAAACTACACTGTTGTATTAGAGGCAAGTGTTCAGTATTTGTATTTGAATTGAATGACCAATATTCACAAGCCCATGTTTCAAAGACAAAAATCAAAAGTGGAATTGAATACAAGCCAACCTCTTTTCAGTTTTTCCTTTTGCTTCTTACTCTTGTGACCAATGCGTCCATCAGATGCTTCACCATTATTGCAATTTAGCTGAAAGTTATCTAGCTTTGTTTGTTGAAATACAGTGCCTGGATCTCTCAAATGTTCATTTATAACATTGACTTCGTCCAAAGTATTTTCCTTCTCCATTTCATGATCTCTGTCTACATCAGTTGTTACCTTTACAACCGCATTACCAACCACAACACTCTGCATATTTAGTGAAACTGAGTTTGAAATGCCTTCCATAGAAGTGCCTTGGATGGCTACATATTCATTATCATCTATACTTAATGTTGAGAATTGTATTTGGTAGGCTCAAACATATGAACTCCTGTACTATTTTCTACCTGTGTTATTTTATGAGGCTGTCCCATTCTAGGAGATACAATGTTTCCATCCTGATGACCTTGGTTAGTTTCACTCTCATCATGTATCTGCATCACAACAAAAAAAGTGAATAACAGTAAGCCAATCTGCCTAGGTAATTGAGGTCTCAATTCCTCATTCAGCTAGCAGCTCCTTATTTGAACTGCAGCTTGCATAGTGTGCATGCAAAATTAGCTTTCATTAACCACCAATTAGAAAATAGAACTACTAATTCTAAAGGGTAAAAATGTAATTATCATTAAATGTGAAATTGTCAAAAGATGGGGATTGATATATTTATATGCCTAGCATAAAACTACAAAGCAATGTCTTACTGTATTTGTGCGATGTGTAATTACGAATTGATGAGTGGGGACTGGTGTCAACATTTTTGCCACCCAAATTCCCACTCATCAGTCAGTCAGAACATACTGTATAGAGACATGCAGAAGTTGCAGAGTTGGCCATTCTTTGTGAGTCTTACAGTCCCCAATAAAGTTCATATGATGATCCTTTGTGACTATCTTCTTTAGTAAAAATGAGCATACTTCATTTTTGTCGCCACTATATGTGATTATAATTCATGTGTTTGCAAAAAATTATTGTGTATTTGTACTATCTTCTTTGCTCTTTCCATGACTTTCAAATATTGTAACTTGAGGAATTACTGAAGATTTGTTGTGCTTGTGCATGAACAATTTCCATAGATCACATGCAATAGTAACAAAGAAACCATAGGGCATAAAATAACTTTATCAATATTAGCACAAGAATGACCAGGATTCCATTACAAAATCAAAACAATAACAGTCCAAAGATGGAAAGTTCCTCTCTGTTCAACGGGACAACATCCATGTAACAATAATCATACCAAAACAACAACATCAACTCCTGTTTGTATGTCAAACCCGATTCTGTATTTTCTGAACTAAATTATCAGGATCTGGAGACAGATCCACCAGATTTCTGAAGAGACAGGATCCAGATATGATGAGAAACAGCAAGTACAAAAATAATACTAATATTTTTTTAATCTTAAAAAACATTTTCAAAGTTACGAATCAAAACCAATTGTCAACCACAACATCACTACATTAGAACTATAAGCTGTAACTTATTAAGAGATAATTTATAAATCTAAAGACTGAAATCCTGATGCATCATGCTTCATAAAAAAATCACAAATAGCAAAAACAAAAATGAAGGCCTCATCCATGATCACTCTACTAATATGATAATGTAAAGTTAGGCGGTGACACTCTATACAATCATGAAGTTCTACACCACCTTTGTTGTATTTCACATTATGAGATCTAGTTTTTATAATAAGCGTGTATTAGATCCTATTTTGCCTTCTCCTAGCCTATCTCTTGATGAGATGTCGGTGTGAGAGCAAATGATGTGCTATCATTCAAGTATTATATATTTGTGTCAATGGAATTAGCAACCATCTGTGTAGAATATGACTTGAAGCCTTTTCCACGGAGTTTTTGTGTCTCTTGTCTCATCTTGTCTTGTGTTGTATTTCTTAACATGATATCAGAGCTCATTTAGTCTTAAGTGCCTGATAGCTCCTCATTGTAGTGCTCCATGAGTATCTCAAAACTTTGAACATGTCTTAGTGTTGTATTCGCTCACCAATCCCATAGGAACTCGGATGATAAGAAAACTCTCTAATTCTCTAAAGAGAACTGTTATGTAAATCTGGTAGTTCAATAGCTCTCTTGTTTTGAGATCGATATGTTGTAGATCTGAGTAAATCTGAGAAGCCATTGAAGAACCAGCACAGGAAATGCATGCAATCCGAGGGGTAGACATCATTGAAGTGGAAACTCGCTGATTTTGGAGTACCTACTAGTAACATTTAGATTTCTCTTTCAATATTTATCAGTTTTTTGATGATTTCAATTGCGTTGGAAACTAGATTCAAAATTGCACCAAAGGGTATTTTTGTATTTTTAATGTTCATATTTGTTTTTAAGATATCCATCCCATAAGAAATGGATTTTCTGCAATCACAGGGTATGCAGCCACTAATACGCAGATTGCAGCCATTGTACAGAACCAAATTAATCATATAGTATGGTATTGGAAAAGTTTTTCGCAGATCTATCAAAAGTTTATATGCATATAGTATGGTATTGGAAAAGTTTTTCACTGATCTATCAAAAGTTTATACTATGATTGAGATAGTCTTCTTCACCTAGTTCTTTTCAAGTTTTTGTTTCAAGTTTTCTATTGTAAAGTATATCATGGTTGGAATCATTAGAAGCATGATAGGATGCATTATGTTAGGAGATGGCATCATAGAAGCATACAATTGAAAGCAAGAGCTCATGACATCATCATAAAGAAGCATGAAAGACAGTTGAAATAGAAGGATGTAGCTCTTGGGAACCTCATTAGAAGCATAAAGTCGTCTAGTATAGAGCTCATTATACATCATTCAAAAGGAGCATTTGCAGGATGAGGACGATCAAGATCCTCCGTTGGAATCTTCATTGGAAGGTTCACCTTCTGGAAGAAACAAGTGTCTCGCTGGGAATTCCAACTTGTATAATTTTCATGGGATGATGGCATGATGTTAAAAGAAGTGAAGCAGGTCAAGGGATTGAAATTCTTTCAATCAAAAAAGTTGTTGAAAGAAGTCTAGATGACCAAAAGAAAGAGATGAGGTGTGTATGCTTGTACTTGATAAAATAGAGGTCATGTCATATGGTTGCAGATATCATGAATTAGTGCTCTACCTCAAGAATATGATCAAAAGAAAGGATCTCCTCTTGTGAAAGGATGTGTAAAGGCATGGTTCACACATTGACTAGATGAAATCAACATAATATGTCATCATATGAAATACAAGGTGGTTGACAAAGTCGAAGGAACTATGATTGGAAGTTCCTGGGAGGAAATGTGTGAATAAAGAAAGGAAAAGATCATGAAAAATGCAACTATGGAGATGGAAATCAACATCCAAGAACTAGAAGATTTGACTATGATATCTCCATGGGAAAGATATGAGACCCTGATAAATTCTGAAAAAAGAAAGAGACCCTTGACATTGTATATCTTTTTGGAGATGTGTCAATATATATGCAAGATGCTAATGCAAGCAAGGAGATTTCATGATGAAAAACCATCACAAAGGTAGTTTTGATTTAATGTTCATTTTCTATTTTTTAACAATATCTGGATGGGCTAATGCAAGGCTACCAAAGGAAGAGTTGTAGATGTCATCTACAACTAACACTCATGTGGTAGGATGAAAGATCCTAAAGGAAACATGAGTGAAGAAGGTAGCAAGGTATGAAGGAAAGGCCAGATATGGACTAATGGATCACTTTCCAATGAAAGAAAGGATGACATGACTAACATGATTCATGAATGAAAGTGATGGATGGTCGATGCCCTACGAAGAAGTCCCAAAAAGATGAAGACTCCTGAATAAATAAAAAGAAGTTCATGACATTGAAAGTAGGAACTCTTCAAGCAGTTGGTTGTCGCATCATCTCCACCTAAAGAGGGAGCTTGGTCAAGTCCCTAATTAAGAGGACATTGGGTTCATTCCTTCACTGGAATGGGCATATCCTCCCTAATTGAGAGGGAGAGATAGACACATCATTCTTGTCTTCACCTGGGAAGATAGAATGGAGGATTGGGTAAGCATCTGGCATCCGATACTCTTTGAGGATGTGGTAAGGCATCCAAGATAAGAGTAGTCGTAGAGGACCGATATTCTTTGAGGATTGGGAATCCAAGATAAGAATAGTCCTAGTGGAACATACTCTGAGAGAACTCGGGTGGGGTATGTTCTGAGAGAGACAATGATGAGGGTGTCTATAAATCATTGGTCTCGCCAACATTGTGCTTTGATCTTGTGGAGAGATAGAGTTGTTAGTCAAGGCCTTGCTATGTGACAATGCTGGATGATATGATGCTATACAGATGGGTTACCAATCCGACTCTTCTTATGAGAATTCTTCAGATTGAGAATGTCCAAGTACCTTGTATGGATTATGAATACCTCCCTAGTTAAGAGGGAGTGTTGAAATATGTAACTAGGTTCGGTTTTCATAATTGCATATGTAATCGTGATTTTATGTATTTAATGAAAAGAGAAAAATAAATTTATTATTTGTATTCTTGAGGCATGGGTTTCATGCTCAAGGGATATTTATTTTTAGGTCAAGCAACCATTGAGTGCTTCTAGGTTTGTCATAAAGTCAATTGAGTCATTGTCATGTATTGAAGACCCATTTGGGCATGTTACACTTTGTAAAGAAAAAATTATTGAGTCAAAAGACCCTCCAAGACCTCATCATGGCACAAAGATCAAGTCGGCCTACCTAAAGGGACAAGCCGGCCTACCAAAAGGGACAAGTCGACCTCAAGATAGCAATTCGTACCCCTCACAAACCTATAAATAAGAAGGAATTCGACCTCATTTGAACACTCACTCAAGCAAGTTCGATCTCCTCAAGATAGAAACTGGAAAAGGACGAAGAAGAAGAAGAAGATCAAGATCAAAGTTTTTGGGCCTCTCTCTCTCTTTTGTTAGGGTTTCTACAGTTTTTGGGCTAGACGAAATTTTGAAGTTGCATCGAAGTTGTGAAGCTGCAAGGTTGAAGTTGTGAAGCTGCAAGGTCGAAGTTGTGAAGCTGCCTCTAGATCGAAGTTGTGAAACTGCAAGGTCGAAGTTGTGAAGCTGCCTCTAGATCAAAGTTGTGAAGTTGTTAAGGTCGAAGCTGCTAAAGCTGCATCAAGGTCGAAGCTGTGAAGCTGCCTCTAGATCGAAGTTGTGAAGTTGTTAGGTCGAAGCTGCTGAAGCCGCATCAAGGTCGAAGCTGTGAAGCTGCCTCTAGATCGAAGTTGTGAAGTTGTTAGGTCGAAGCTGTGAAGCTGCCTCTAGATCGAAGTTGTGACGTTGTTAGGTCAAAGTTGTTGAAGCTGCTAAGTCGAAGTTGCAAAAATTGTTGTTGGGGTCGAAGTTGTTGGAGAAGTTGTTGGAAGGTCGAAGTTTGTTGCTGGAAGCTGTGTAAGGAAAGCTCATCAAGAAGGAAGGATGACTTGGTCTTGGAGGGTCTTGGTCAAGGGTCATAGGTCTTGGAATTCATCAATTGAAGTTCTATAAGAAGAGAAGGGTTCTGGTGGGTTTTCCTCTCAGTTGGAGAGGTTTTTGTTGAGAAATCTAGGGCATCAATTGTTAGATGATTTATCTACTTATGATAATTGCTTGTGATAGTCTTTTTACTTCTCTTCCTAGGTTATTATTATGTTCTTTTCATCAAGACAATTACCAAATCATGAACAATAAAAAGACACAATATATAGGCTTGTCAGCCAAGGCCAAAACCTCTCACTCCTTGAGAGGAAAACCCAAACGAAATTCTTCTTATAGAGCCTTCAATTGATGAATACCAAGACCATGACAAAGACCCTTGACACTAGAGTCCTCCCAAGACCAAGTCACTAGCCTCCTCTTCAATGTTGCCCTTCCTCTTCCTCTTCTCGGCTTCCTTCAGATTCTCGGCCTCTTCTTGTAGGTCTGCAACCCTACAACGTAAACTCTAGATGACTTTCGCTCCTTGAAGAGTCTCCTTAGGAGAGAGAATCGTTACACTTCTATTCGGCTTCTTCTAGCAAAATCTTCCACCCAAACAAAATCACCTCAATGTGGCTGCAATCCTTCGACCTCCTCTTGACACCTTCGGATTTGCTACCTTCGCACGTGAGAGGGTAAACTAGCCCAAAACAGTCCACAACAATCTTCACTATCCTTCCTTCTTCCTTAGCTGATGTAGAGGCTTCCTCTAGTATGTTTCTCACACTTCATTTTAGACTTGCTTCCCGAATTGCTTATCTCCAAATGAGGCTGAGTATGGGTATATATGCTTGTTTGTCCATGTCCATTAGGCTGACATGATCTTTCTCAAATCATCCTTAAATTGTAAGCCGACTTGAAGGTGAGGGCTAGTGACAAGGTCTTGAAAGGTTACTTACAAAGACAAGTATGACTCCTTACAATGTGTAACATGCCTTCATTACATGACAATGACTCTTTTTACTTCTATGACTAGATGACAATATCCCTGAGGGCTCTCAATGGGAGCCTCAACTAAAAATAAAATCTCATGCTCATGAAACCCATGATGCAAGCATTACAATAATTGTATTTTTCTTCTTTACATATCTTACATATAATCACAATTACATGTCATTATGAAGACCGAACCTAGTTACACTTTTCAACAGTTTTGGCCCTGGTTGATCGCCTAAATCTTGTGTCCTATTGTCTCATTGTTCTTTATGATTTAGTAGTTGTTTGATGATAGAGAACACTAATAATAATAAGAAAAGAAGAAATTAATCAAGTAAAGTAAAAATACATCACAAGCAGTTATCAAAGTATGAGAAATCACCTACACTTGTTGCCCCAAAGATTTCTCAACAATTCACCCCTTCCAGGGGCTGAAATTTGATACCCTGTCCAACCTGTCTTCATGTCTCAAACTGAACAATGATGCCATCTACACAAATTAACCATGGCCACAAAACCCAACTGCAAAATTTAAAAATTTAATGAAGTAATTATGTTGTTGCAAACCCTCGTGATCTCAAATCTCTCTTTCAAAGGCTTCTAGAGTGTTCTCATACCATGTTAAATTTCTAATACCAACCAAATTTCTTTTCTCGCGGCAAATTAATTTATCCCCAACAATTTATTTATTTACCCAAATAAACATTGATTTACCAAAAAATAAAATCACTGGTATTTTAACTTCTAGAATTAAAAATATGCAACGAAAATAAACCAAAGAGATCAATCACACATTGTAAAATTAATTAACCCACAATCGGTCCTCCATCATTCCATTATCTAGAACATCGGGGTTTTTCGACCCACAAAGATACAAGGAAAAATACAAATCCGGAACTTGCAACTTGGCTCCCTCAAAATGAATTCAGCCCAGGTAAATCAACCTCAAGGAAATTTTCCTCTGGATGAAATCGGCCTAAAGAACTCGTCCTCTAACAATTCAATTTGCGCCCTACCACTAATGCGCATTGAGAAAAATCTAGCACTCCAGCAACTCCGCCTCCTCCAAATAAATACAATCTCTCTCCGGCAACCCATCCATGCATTCTACTTCTCCTTCTCTACACACTGGTCCACTGAGCCACTCGCACTATAGAGAAAATCGCTCTCTTCATGATGACTCGCTCACATAACTTGTGCTTTTCGTCTTTTGTCTTCATCTCCTCGCTGAGCTCCAAATCCCTAAACCCCAATCTCCCTTTTAGAACCATCTTGGAGATCAATGGTTGAGATTATTTCTAAGTCACTTAAATAATTAAATTATTTATTCTTAGAAAATAACTGAATAGTCCACAATAATTAATTTACTTTAATTATTGTACTTTTCCTATGTTAGACTTAGGAAATAAGACATAAATCACTAGAAGAGACAAATAATGTCTTCCACATGTTAAGACACGAAGCCGATGTAGAAGACCTTTCGAAGCTACTCACATAAACAAGAACGAGGCCTTGTTAACAAATGGAGACCACTTTATGGCACCCTAGTTGGATCTTAGGACCCCACAAGAGATTTTGAGATGAATTTGAGGGTCAACCCTCAAATTTTGGATATTAAAGGCATCTACACCTTCTTGGACACCTCATCACCCTTGCATGACATTTGGAGCACTTATGATGGATGACATCAGCTTTTTAGAGGCTATGGCTCACACGTGTGGGCATATTGGGCATGTATTGATGATAGCTAAGGGGTTGGTTTGTAACCTAAGGTTAATTTGCAATCAAACTTGTTTTAGGGGCTTTGTAAACTAAAATTAGGAATCCTAATCCTCATATAAATAGAAAATAGGCTCCTCTCATTTGTTCATCATCACTTGTGACACTTTCGACCCTCTTAGAGAAACTCGGCCTAGTTGATTTGTGACTTGAATTTTGTGGAGATGTGATCTATGGTGGATTTTTGTTGATGGAGCTATTTCTTAGCTTTGCAAATGTCATTTTAGAGCAATAAAGGACGGGTTCATGCATTCTATTTTGTAAGTATAACTTGTATTTGATAAATATTTGTTATTTTTGTGGCTATTGTATGGAATGGTTGATTATTTAGGGTTTCTATGTGCAAATTTATGGTTGGAAATTATTGTATGGACTCTTGATGATAGTATTGCATGCATTACCCACTTAAAGATTGTGAATGACAATCCATGGGTGAACCTTTAAACTAGCTTTAGCCATTGATTTTGCTCCCTCATAAAAGTGATAGTTAGGGTTTGAAACCTAGGGCTTATGCTCCTTTGCCAAGGTTTAGCAATCTTTAACATCCCATAGACTCCATCACCCAAGTTCAAGGTACTGGCCTTTTTTTGCATGGTTGATCATCTTGAATTTCGTCTTTTCCCCCTTCTTAACCTCATTTTTCGTCTCTTAAGGAAAGTCACTAGCTAGGGCTAAGGCTCCTTCCTCAACTATGGCTTAAGGTGTTCCTTGGTAGAGAGATTGAACACGTGGAGGTGAGGTATCTGCTTCAAAATCAAGTCAACCCCATGGCTAATTTCTCTATTTTAGGTCAAACATCCCTTGCCCTAGGTAGACTTTGCCCTAGAAAAGCCCTAGTTTGCCCTAGGATTTAACTTGGGGCTTATTGAAGGCTTCTTGCTCCATACACTAAAGGAATACATTGATTGGAAGCCTTTTGTTGGCCTTTTGATCTTATGTTGGTCTATTCACCTTGTCATTTCTCAAGCCCAAGGCCTATTGGAGGATGTGAATTGCCCTATTGTACTAGTTGAGCCTTGTTCTTAAGTGGATGTGTTTGGTTAGTGAAGCATCATGCTTCATTATATATTAGTCATTCAATTGGCTTCTTTTTTACTCGGTAGAGCTTATGGGTTGAGCTCCGCAAAAACTAGCTTAGCTTTTACCTCACTTGCTTCTCCGCAACTAGCTTTTGCGCTCTACATTCCCAAAATGTATTCTTACTGTGAGTAATAAGTTAAGAGTATGGCATCTATGGATCCCTAATAAATATGCTTGGTAAGTTGTTGTCCTCCTTAAGCCTATTTTTCCACCTTGTTCCTTGTACTTGATAGAACCTTTAGGTGACCTAACGTAGGGAAGCCTCCCTAGTGGTGAAAGTCCACAAAAAGCAGGAGGTAGTCGTTGTGGTGACAGTGGGCCACACCTCATATTGTTGTCCCTTGGTCTAGCACTTGTCTTGTGAACCACCCTCACAAGTCCTGCTAGATTTTGAGGCAACAATGCTTATAATAAATTAGCACATATTGTCATAGAATCGCCAATAATCATCTAAAAGGGAGAACCATCCAACAAGATACCCTCCCCAAGCAGTTCACTACATTAGTGCTCCATAGCACATAATATAGATTAGGCTAGCTAGTGCGCATTCATCTCCAAGTGTGACAATGATCCTAAGAGAATTCGACCTCCCTCTATTTATACGAGGGTAACCAAGTCCATCAAGTGGGTGCAATCCCAATCTAGGGGTGTCCTATTAGTTGAGGCACATATGCTCTCAAGGCAACATCTAGCTCAAGAGGGTAGCATCCAAGGTCCTAGATGAAGGTGAGAGAATCATCAATTGTGCTCAAGCATCTTAAGTTCAACGCTCCACTAAAAGTGTCCAAGGTCCTCTATCAAAGTGTCCAGTGTAATCGTCAAGTAGAGTTGGACGTCCTCTCTCAAGTGCAAGAGAAGCATCATATAATCCCTAAAGGGATGGTAGTTGTACATGGGAACAAAGATCTAACATACTCACATAATCAAGTGAGATCAACATCATAAGTGCAGGAACTATAACAGTATCAAAGTGGCCATATTTAATGTTAAAGGCATCAAAGTACTCCATAGAAGCGTCATCTTCAAATGTCTTCCTAGTTTATGATTTGAAACAAGTTAGTTTTCTTAGGTATGGGAGGGTTATCACAAGGCCCTATGAGATGCTTCCAACCCTAAGGGGAGTAATAGTTTCTAGGCCAACCCATCAATCAGTAGATGTAAGCGATGAATGACATGATATGGGGTTTACTTCATGGAGGATGCCATTGTCTTGTAGTTGTAAGATATGAAATTCGCAACATTCTTGAGCATTGTAATGTTGAGAGGGAACATCCACCTTATTAAGCCATCTATGGTTGGAGATTGTATATGTGGCATTAGTCTGATGATTTGAGGAGGGTATCCACCTTATTGAGCCATCGACGGTTGGAGTTTGTACATGTGGCGTTAGTCCCACGATTTGAGGTGGGTGTCCACCTTATTGAGCCATCTATGGCTAGAGGTTGTACATGTCACATTAGTCTGCTGCATAATGTATTATATCATTTTGCTTACTTGTCCTCTCAAGTTAGTTGGGGGATATGAATAGTTTATCATTTCCAAGATTAGATCTAGAGTTAGTTATTGATTATTATTTTATTCGTGAAGTACTTGAGCTAAAACTCTATAAATAAGAAGCTCCTCCACTTGTAATGGTTTTTGGAAATGCACATAAAATTCACAATAAAATTTATCTTGTTACTTGTTCAACCTATAGTGGAATGACTATGCTTCTTTGTTGAACATGTAGCAGATGTTCTTGGTACATTGGTGACTAACATTGCAAATTTGTGGATGCCAAAATCAACTCAAGGAGCGATAGAGAAGCAATCATGCTACACTGGAAGAGGTTATGTGTGATGGTCCCTACTCCTTAACTTCTTTGTTCCTTTGTTATTAAGATTAAAAAAAAAAAATATGTTTTTGATGTCTTGAAAATTATTGAATTAGTTGGAATCTTTAGGCAAAGCCACCCTTGTACTGTCTTTAAAGTGGATCCCCCTTGTAGACCCTTTACTCCTTCAAATTTGGGCACTTTGCTTGCTGAATTTAAGGCTGTTGTAGCATGTGTTTTGCAGCTCAACCAACTCCTAGATCGTCATAAGAGCAGCCCTCTAAATAAGCTTGCTTGACCCCATAACCCAAAATAAAGACGAAGCACTGATCTTCCCTTTCAACCACCTCAAAATACATTTAAAAACATAAATTGTTTATGCTTTTTACAATCTGAAAATTACAGCTCTGAAACATGAAATCCAGATTGCTTTTGAAGTCATTTGAGCCCCAATTTGATATCTTAAAACTCTACTTGAAGTTTGTAAAAGCAAATCCCAGATTTTTGGCATAAAAACCTATTTGATTTGTTTAAATTTCCCTGTTTATATTTCTGTTTTGTACCTCACCGAAAGGCTAATTGAATATGATTACAAATCTGGAATACCTGAAAGTGTTATTTAAAACCTTATATCAGAATTATTCTTAGCTCCTTTCCTCCCCTTCTACCAACAACATTTTGAGCTTAGATTCCCTTAGGGATTCCCCTCTTGAGCTAGGCCAAAACTAGCCTAGAGAGAAAGATAAAGGCTACTGAGGTGACAGTGGGTAGTTCATCTAAGTCACCCTTGAGGTTTCACAATTGTGCTTCGGGACTTTTGCACCAAGTGAGAATCCAAGAGGTAACAGGCTCTACCTTCATGTTAAATGTATAGTTTATATTCACTCAAATTAACCTATGGCTTGTGCTTAACCTCGTCTGTTGAATTCCGTCTCTGTTTGTTTTTGGTTGATAAATGATGTGAGCTCTACTCTTCCGCTTAGAGAAGTGGGCTCTACTTTCGAGTTAGATAGAATACACGTTCTATGAAATTCACCTGTAACTTGTGTCTAGCCTCGTCTGTTCAGCCGCATTCATGAGCCATCAAGGCTGCGCAGACTTTCACCCTTCTAGTTGTTTTTGGTTGGCATTGAAGTGAGCTCTGCCCTTCAGCTTAGAGAAATGGATTCTACCTTCGGGTTAGATAGAGTGTTAGCCAGTCAAACTGACCATGACTTGTGCCTCGCCTCGTCTGTTCAGCCGCACCCTTGAGCCATCAAGGTTGCGGAGACTTTCACCAAATCACAGATGCGGTAGTTAAGTCCGTTAACATGACAACATGTCTTCCTGAAGTTTGAATCTTTCCGACCACTGAATGTGCTTTGATTTAACCATTTGAATGCAACCCCGTTGACTACTTTCGAGCCTGAACGAACCTATGTTAATTTAACCTATAGAGCCATATCATTTATCTACACAGAAATGCTGGACCGAATCCCGAGCGGAGCAAACTCAAATAGCATTTGTAACAAGCACCCAATTTATCCCAAAAAAACCCAAAATTCTTGAAATCTGACCTGTTGGGCGTTACTTAAACTTAAGAGTCTTGCATTCTCAAGCTCCAGGACCTGCATTTTCAAAATTGGAAATTAAACTAGCGTAAAAGACAGAAGTAATCTGATTTGTGATCGATTAGGAAATAAAATACCTGAATCCGCTTCTTGAGGGAATCCACTTGACATTGTAAGTCTCTGATAAGCTTGTACGCTGCATGTAGTTCTTCGCCTCCATCCATCCTGAAGATTAAATTTCGATGAAGCTAAAAACCTTTTCAAACAAATAACTTCATCGAGAGTACCCAAATTCTCGTTGATACTACAGAGCTGAGAATATTTTTCGTTCAATGAAATGCCGCCTTTCTCAATCAAATGGTTCATTTAATTATTAATCTCAATAAAACACTTCCATTAAATACTTATTTAGGGGCCTTTTTATAGCACAAGGTTATAGTCTGCATTTTATTTTATTTGAAAAAAATATGCATTTTAAATATGTGTGAATAAATTAAATAAAATACATAAATCGTTGGATACGTTTATTTCAAAAAAAATAAGCATTTTGAAAAGTGAGTTTTGATGATTTAAATATGTACGAATAAATTAAAATAAAATAAATAGGTCCTTATATAGAGATATTTTTATTATTTTTATTAAATTAATGAGAAAAAGTAATTTTTTATTGTATTTTGATGGTTTTCCCTTGGTTAACGTAGATTTAGAAGTTTGGAAAAAAAAAAACAATGTTTACCATCAAAATGTTATGAACTTAACATTTAGTAAGCTAAATCACGTAACCATAATAATGTTTTAAAAAAATAATAATACTTTGTGCTTTATCATGTTATTAGGTTAGCATTAAGGCGGTAGCAAAGTATCATTCTTATGTAGGATGCTAATCATTCTTGTCTTTAAGGAGATAACAATGTAGCTTTCCCATGTTAGGAAATTAATCATCCTTGTCATTGAGGTTTAGTTCCCAAACTATAATTATTAGCACTATTTTAGGAGAATTTGTTATCACACAAACTTGCACTTGTTGAGATAAAGTTCAAGTGTGATTCAAGTGAAACTCAAGAGGGGGGCATTGTCACTTCACCAAATCTCTTCTTACTTCGAGCTAGTTATCCTCCGACTTAAGGGGGATTTCCGTAGGTTAAGATTGTTAGGAGATAATGCAATAAAGCTCAAGGTGGTATCAAGAGTAAATCCATCAAAATGGTTTCGGTAAATTTTAGTGTGTGAAAGTTAATGGGAGGACCAGATACTAGTGTCTTTTCATTAGAGATGTGGGGTCAATTAGGCCTCCCTTGAGAAGGTATGAATGGACTAAGGGTGATCACTAGGGTTGTCCACTCCTAACCCCTGTAGATCCTCCTATTAATTTTTAAAAGCTCAAAAATAACTTCAAGAGAAGGTTCTCCACTGTAACTCTTCATAGGATTTAAATATTAGGATCTATGCAAGAATAATACTAATAAAATGTGCCCTCACCACTAGATAAGTGCATTTACACTTGATACATTCAACAAATAAATTCACGAGACTTAGAGAGACCATTTACTCAAGCAATCATTGTCCATTCATAAACCGTCACCATCAATCATTAGGAAATTGCAAAATCCATTCACAAGTTGTTTCTTCGATGAGACACGTTAGCCTTTCATCCATAGAACCAACTCCAAGGCAAAAGAACTCCAACAATGTTTTAGAATCGCAAAATTTGCTAAGGGATTTCTCCCTCCATCCATCCATGAGAAAATGATGAGGAAGTGCATCTCTATTTGGAGGAGATGTTCAACTTCCTTTTACATTCAAATATCAATTTATTAAGAAAAAAGCGCTTAATCTAGCCCATGGAGAGGCAAAAGCCCTCTTCTCCAATTATTCAATTTCAAAATACTAAAAGGTAGGCTTCTACAAGCCACACGTACAATAATTCACATCCCAAATAATGATATCTCCACAACTGTTGGAAAGAAGGAGCTTCAAGATGTCACGTCTAGCCTCTAAAGGTCTTCTAAGAGATATTTTTCCTCCACAAAATTAACAAGTAACATTACATCTTCATCACATGTTCATATATGGACCTCCAAATTGTTGGAATTTCTAAGTCTAATTGTTAGAAATCCTTCCTGTACTTTCTGATTTATTTCTTCCTACTTGTTCTGTTAATTAACAAGTTATTTACCATGTAAATAATGAAAATAAATACAAGTACAGTCTCAACACATACATATCATCAACTGAAGGAAAAAACAAGCACACAAGTGACACCGTTATTTTTGGACTAATGTCCCCGGAAAAACCCAATGCGGGAAAATCAGTGCAGCTATCTGAGGGTTTTATTATTAAGTAGTTTTAGAATACAATCTGGGTGCCAGAAATGGCTCACCCAACAGAGAATGCCCTCAGCAGTAGTACCTCTTAGTCGGAGACAGATATCAACCCCAATCTGCCACACAAAATCTCCCAACGTCAACCTCTAGGGTTTGTGTCAGCCTCTCTGGCTGTCAACCTCTTTGGCCTAGCGTCAACCTCTCTAGGCTTTGCATCATCCTCTGGAGACTCTTTGTCTCCCACGCTGGCCCTCCTCAAGCTCTGCGCAGCTCCTGGCTGCCTCTGCATGGCCTCTAGCTCCTTCTACATGGCCTCTAGTTGGCTCTACATCAACCCTCTCCCATATTCTGCGCTGATGCTCCCGGTACTATCTCTACCTCTCTGCTACTGAATTCACTACCCCTCAGTTGCAACTCTGATCACTCCTTTGATTTCATCAGCAAGCCCTACCCCAAAAAAATCGAATTCTTGATCAACTCAGTGTGTTCTCCAAGTGACCCTCAAGCCTCCTCTTATACTTTTCTCGTTGACAAATCAACGCCCGAGATTAAGTCCCTAATCAACATTTAAGATTAGATTTGGCTTGATCCATGTCTTTTAGACCATTCTAACACAGTTTTATATTAATTCATAATAATATTTTATTTTCCCTAAGTTTAGACTTAGGGACTCCATTAAAAATATTAATTATTTTAATATCTCCCAAACAGTTTAGAATCTGCCCAAAACCTGTCTGGGTATTGGAGATCTCATGTGCCTTAGCCTCTCCACCAATTTTTGTGGCTAGATCACATATGATGCTACCCCAAATCAACACTACCTCTTAGTGAGGACTGTGCTCTAGTAATACTCCTCACTGAGCATCACTCTGATCATCTGGCATCAATCCCTGTCCTGATGTTAAGCTTGCTGCCTAACATCCTCTGCACTGCTAAATCATGTACTGCTACCCATGGCCTTGCCACGGCCACTACTACATATGTACTACAACTCCCTCTGCATTTGTGCTACTGCCCATGGCCCTGCCACTGCCACTGTTGCATCTGCACTGCAACCCCTCTCATCCTACTGCATCGTGTTGCCCATGGCATTACCACTCCTAATTGTTGCACTGCAACTCAGTTATTGAGAAGTAAGAACTGATCTCCCAACTCTGACATCTCTATCAAGCTAGAAACACTCCTGATGTTGAAGCTCCCTTTGTCACTAACAAGTGCTCCCTCTCTGACCTCTACACTGCTGCAACAACTCCATGCATCTCGCACCATTGCACACCTCTCTGTGCCATCCTGCACTAGTGCAACACTCTTGTGCCTCTCACACTATTGCATCCTACTAGCCTTGCGTTGTCGTGGGAATCCTGCACTGTAGCTCCCTCTATCGCTCCATCGACATCCATCTCTACTGACATCGCCAGTACTGCTACTCTTCTTCGAGGCTCCTGTAGCAAGGTCTAATCCAAGAGGCTGGGTACCTCGAGGATCCTACCCCTCATCACCTATAGTCCACTTGACTACAACTCGATGTCTCCCCACTTCTTCTCAAGTGGCACATGATCACTCATGGCACAATCATCATCTGTCTCCACTTCCTTCTCTGCCCTTGCTGGTGCTATCTTGGTCTCAGAGGCCTCTCCCTTACCCTTCTTCCTTGGACATTGGGTCGCATAATGACCCAGCTCCCCACAATGGAAGCATTTGACCTTGGAGACGTCCCTCTTCTTCCATTTCTCCTACTTTCCCATAGATGCTAGGGCAACATCTTCCTCCTCCTCCTTCTTGATTTTGATCCCCTTGTCGTTGCTTCCCTCCTTGCTCAACCTTCTGATCTCTTCTTGGCGAAGAGTAGCCCACAGTTCCTCCTCATCTGGAAGGGTCGACCTGCCTAGTATGCTCTAGACAAATACCTCCCAATCCTCTGAGACTGCGTTCAATGCGGTCCTCATCAACATCTCCCCATCCGGCATGGCCCTTATTGAAGTCAGCTGATCCTGAATCTCCTTCAATCGACCGAGGAAGGTGTCTATCTGTTCTCCCTTCTTCATCTGGTATGATCGCAGCTGATTTTCTAGTAGCATCTTTCTCTGCATGGAAGTATGTTGATACAATTTCGTCAGGGCCTCCCACATCGCATTTGTCGTGTCCCTTTCGGCAACGACATGGTCCTTGACCCCGTCAAGGGTGATGCTCGCCATTGCCTCCTCGTACTTTTCGTTCTCAGTCGGGTCAACTGGGATTGCTATTGTGTTCAAGGCAAAGTGCTTGATGACGATTCCTGTTTAGAACAGACAATATCCTTGCCTTTTAGACTACGTAGTTTAAGGCTCTGTCCAGTCTGCCCCGATCTCTTACCCCATTCACTGCCATTTCGTTGCTTCTCTTTCGACTCTTCTAAGTCTCTCTACTTCCCTCCTGGAAGTTCTCGGTGTGACTCCCTCTGAGCCTCAATTTCCCTCTTGGAAACCCCTTTGCCAATGTTGAGATACCCCCACTCCGCTCGTTAGTGCAGTTGCACCACTGATCCAGATTTCTTGGATAGAAATCCTCTGCAGCAACTCCCTCCTCCTTAGTCTTGGCCTGTTAGGTATTGTTCTGACTATAGTACCCCACCAACTTCACTCTGCAACTTACCCACAGCCTCCTATGCCCCAGCAAACTGAAGGTTAGAGCCTCTGGGATTTGCACAATCTCGACACTACTATTAGAAATCCTTCCTATACTTTCTGATTTATTTCTTCCTACTTGTTCTGTTAATTAAAAATTTATTTACCATGTAAATACTGAAAATAAATACAAGTACGATCTCAACACATACAGATCATCAACTGAAGGAAAAAACAAGCACACAAGTGACACCGTTACTTTTGGACTAATGTCCCCGGAAAAACCCAATGCAGGAAAACCGTGCAGCTATCTGAGGGTTTTATTATTAAGCAGTTTCAGAATACAATATGGGTGCCAGAAATGGCTCACCCAACAGAGAATGCCCTCGGCAATAGTACCTCTCAGTTGGAGACAGATATCAGCCCCAATCTACCACACGAAATCTCCTAGCGTCAACCTCTAAGGTCTGTGTCAGCCTCTCTGGCCCAGTGTCAACCTCTTTGGGCTTTGCGTCATCCTCTAGAGCCTCTGCGTCTCCCACGTTGGCCCTTCTCAGGCTCTGCGCAGCTCCTGGCTGCCTCTGCGTGGCCTCTAGCTGCTTCTACATGGCCTCTAGCTAGCTCTGTGTCAACCCTCTCCTGACTTCTGCGCTGATGCTCCCAGTACTATCTCTGCCTCTCTGCTACTGCACTCACTGCCCCTCAGCTGCAACTCTGATCACTCCTTCAATTTCCTCAGCAAGCCCTGCCCTAGAAAATCGAATTCTTGATCAATTCGGTGTGTTCTCCAAGTGACCCTCAAGCCCCCTCTTATACTTTTCTCATTGACAAATCAACGGCTGAGATTAAGTCCCTAATCAACAGCTAAGATTAGATCTGACTTGATCCATGTCTTTTGGACCATTCTAACATAGTTTTATATTAATTCACATTAATATTTTATTTTCCCTAAGTTTAGACTTAGGGACTCCATTAAAAATATTAATTATTTTAATATCTCCCAAACTGTTTAGAATCTTCCCAAACCCTTTCTGGGTATTGGAGATCTCATGTGCCTTAGCCTCTCCACCAATTTTTGTGGCTAGAGCACATCCAGTGCTACCCCAAATCAACACAAATGAGTGTTCAGCACCAACACCTCCAAATGATGGGTATCCTCCCCCATCATGATAACAGGTATATAAGTAAGTCTCAAGTTTTGTTCAAATATGACAAGCGAGCCTTCAATGGTGAAACATCCCCTTCAAAAGGATACTAACATGCAAGGCCCCAATTGTTAATTTTCACAATTTTCTATGTTGTAACAATCACTTAAACAATTTATTCTTTCAATATCAAACACTTTTCTAATTTATTTTCAATCACTTAATAACAGTGAGCAATTGTAGATAGAACAATAAACAATATGCACAATAGAAGATAGCCAAGATCAATGAGACACGGAGATTTAGGCAAAGATGAGGGAAAAAACCCCACAAGGGGGAAAACCCAACCAAATTATTCTTCTATTAGATAATCAATTGTTCAACAAAGATACATAGTCCAAGTACATCAATCAACAAGTCAAAGGTCAAAGCCTTGACTATCCAAGTCAATAATTCGATAACCAATCAATGATGAGACATAAAGTCAAATCTGGTCAAAGTACCAGTCCTGCAATTTTCGGCCCTGTCAAGTACAATCAACAACAACCCTAACTAGTCAAATTCAATGTTCAAAACAACTCCAAAAAATTCAGTCAACCCAGCAATTGATGCGGCCTTCTTTCCTCAGTCAAACCCAGTCAAAACAAATCCAAAATCCTTTATGCAATTCGGTCAAATTCCATAGTCAACCTGCGGTCAAACCCTAGCTCAGATCTACAATAAAAGATTATCAAAGTGCCCCAAAATAAATCGGTCAGCACCTTAGTCAATTCAGCCTTCCAAAATAGATCAAATTTGGTCAAAACAAGTCCAAGTAGTCCAAGTTAATGTTGGTCAAAGAATTCCCAAAACATAAAGTCAACATTGGTCAACAAAATTCTCTCTCCTTCGCACATGTGAACTTAGCCCTGCAATTTCAGAAGATGTAAGAACCAATAGAAGAAGATGTGATGTGACGATGATGCCTCAAAGTGAAGTCAATGATAGCTTATTTATTTGGTGTCTTGGAGGGTCAATTTCTCTCTATAGATCGACTTGTACTTTTCATGTTGACTTGGACCAACATAAATAATAATATTTCTTCGTGTGTAAATTTGATTTTTCCCAAGTGGAATGTTGATTTGGGGTAGCGTCAGATGTGCTCTAAGCCTAAAATTTTGCAGGGAGGCTTGGGCGCATGTATTTTGAATAACCCATAAAGTGTTTTGGGAAATTCCACCCATAAGTGATTTTATTAAAATAATTAATATTTTTAATAGGTTCCTGAGTCTAAACTTAGGAAAATTAAAATATTAATGGGTATTAATCTAATAAGGGATGAAACTTCTAGAAAAAGACATGGATCAAGCCAAAACAATCTAAGCCTTTGATTATGATTTAATCTATGTTGTTGGTTGTCCAACAAGAAGATATAAGAAGAGGCTTGAGGGTCATTTGGAAAACACACTAAGAGATCAAGGAAATTGATTTTTATGAAGTGAGAAGTTCTCAGGAAGAAAATCGATTCAGGATATTTCTTGTAGCAGAGGGGCACTGAGAATCTGGAAGAAGAAATTTCCAGAGAGTACGAGGCAGAGGGAGAACAGAAAGACGTACAGAGAAAGGATGACGCTAGCCCACGTAATGCTGACGCAGAGGCAACGTAGTCCTTGAGGGGAAGTCTAGTTTCCTGCTAAGGAAAGTCGAAATTCAATTGTTGGGAGCCGAGGTGTGAGTCTAGAAGGAAAAAGTTCGATCTTCTCAACCAACAGAGGATCCGAAAGAGGGACAGCATAATACCCAGGAGGGGTGATGCAGAAACTGTTGGGAGTGACACAATTCTACACAAAAGTCATGCAGAGGGTGATGCAGAGCCTCCAAAGAAGCAGGATCAGCCATTGATTCTCGAGTGACAGGGTGAGATCATTTCACCAGTCTTTTGTTTAGTATTCTCTCTATATCGGATTGCTAGCTAAGCATCCTAGAATTGTACTCATATTTTCTCCTGCATAATAATAAAAACCTCAGATCTGCTACACCGGTTTTCCTGCATTGGGTTTTTCCGGGGACTATTGTCCAAAAATAACGGTGTCCTATGTGTTTCTATTTTCCTTGCTCAGTTTCTAATTTTTCATAATCATATTTAAATTGGTGTAGGTTGCTTCAGTAATTTAATTCAATGTTTCAAGAAGAAATATGAAATAAGCTTGTAATGTAATTTACAATCTAGGTGAAGTTGATTCAGTTGGTTGCAGTAGGATTCCAAAGACTGTTAGATCTAGGAATTTTCACATGGGATCAGAGTTGTCGATGTGAAACAGGGAAGAGCAGATCTAGCTCTGAAGCAAGGTCCAACTTGTTGTAGTAAGCAGCAGTTCAAATCCCCTGAAGGAGTGTGCAGTTCTAGCTAGGAGGGCTATATTTTTGTGGGTGTCTCTCTTTGAGTGAACTGATAGAGAGGTAAGACTATCGGATCGAGCATTTTCCAAGGCAGAGAGAGCCATGCAGAGCCTTAACGCAGAGCTAGATGGACGCAGTTTTTTTCAAGGTGAGTGTTGGGCAGAAAAGTCATTAGAAGGAGGAAGCAAATCGCATAGTGAGGGAATACTTCCTCAGTGATTTCTTGTTGAGGAAATCAATATTTCTCATTTAATTAGCAGTAGACTTACTAGCTCTATCAGGGAGTGTGTAAGTCAACCTAGGAGCTACGTAGTAGGGAGAAAGAAGGAGTTGTTCGACATTTTTAAGAAGATATGGAAACCAGTGGTTTGAGGAATCTGGACAGGTTGGATGGGGCTTCCAACTATGTCATCTAGAAGGCTATAATGTCTTTCCTTCTATATGAGCATGCCCTCAAGACGTAGGTTGATGGTGTGGTAGTTGTCCCTGTAGATGCAGATTCGCTGAAAAAGTACAGAGCTGAGATGGCTAAGGTGAAAAGGATGATCCTGGATGGAGTCAAGGATCACGTGGTGTGCCACATTTCTAGCAAAGGGACCTCCAAGGAGATGTGGGGTGCCTTGGCCACATTGTATCAGGGATCTTCTGAGCAATGGAAGATGTACTTAGAACAAAAGTTGAGGTCTGCACAGATGCAGAAGGCAGAATGTATGGATCCATTCCTCACAAAACTGAAGGAGACCCGTGATGAGTTGTCAGTTGTGGGGCACACACCTCAAGATTCAGAGTTAGTGAGACTGTCTATAAATTTCATCTCATATGAATGACAAGTCTTTGTCCGAAGTATCCTGGGCAGAGCAACATTGCCAAATTGGGACGAGATGTGGGCAGCTCTAAAACAAGAAGAGTTGAGGAGAGACTTGCTCAAGGTTAAACATGATGGAAGCAGCAACTGTAGTGGGTCGAAGCCCAAAGTAGAGTAGGAAGATAATGCGGCCCTTGCATCGAAGGGACAACAAGGATAATAGAGACAAAAGAAGGATGTCTCCAAGGTTAAATGTTTTAGATGTGGTGAGATGGGCCACTATGCATTCCAGTGTCCTTTCAAGAAAAAGGACAAGGATGAGAATCATGATCCTAAGGTTGCAACCGTAAAAATCGAACAGGAGGAGGAGTTGGCCATGACAGTCGAGATACCTCCAGGAGGGAGGTGGGCTGATATAGGATTGTAGTTCAAGAGAGCTACAAATGGGCAGGATCCTTGAGGAGCCCACCTCTTGGATCATCACCTTAGTGTGGGAGCCCATGATCAGTAGTAGTGGGATGGTGGAGTGTTCAGTTGGTGCCATGGAGTGTTTATTCGACAGATGCAGTAGTTAGTAACTCCAGAATGTGAGTAGCGCATAGTAGAGAGGCAAGAGTGCATGGAGGCACAGTGAAGAGCTTTAGCAGCGCAGTGGCTTCAGAAGACAGCGTGGGACTAGCAGCAGTCAGGATTTCAGCACCGAGGTGTATCCACTAGATACTTGTCCATTTTTGGGTGTTTTTAGTTGCTTCTCTCAACAACTGAGTTGCAGTACAGATGCAGTGTTAGCAGTGGCAGTGCTAGCAGGATAGCAAATGCAACACTTGAGAGGGAGTTGTAGTACATATGTAGCATTGGCAGTGGCAGTGTCAAAGGAAGCAGTACAATGGCAACAACAGTGCAGTAGTTGGTGGACAACATGTCATACAAGGAGGATGCTTTAGAGTCAAAACATTATGCAGTAGCAGTGTATTGCTAGAGCACATTCCTCGCTAAGAGGGAGTGTTGATTTGTGGTAGCATCGAATGTGATCTAAGCCTCAAATTTTGTAGGGAGGCTTGGGCACATGTATTCAAAGAACCCAGAAAGTGTTTTGGGAAATTCCACCCATAATTGATTTTATTAAAATAATTAATATTTTTAATGGGGTTCCTAAGTCTAAACTTAGGCAAAATTAAAATATTAACGGGTATTAATCTAATCAGGGGTGAAACTTCTAGAAAAAGACACAGATCAAGCCAAAATGATCTAAGCCTTTGATTATGATTTGATCTAGGTTGTTGGTTGTCCAACAGGAAGATATAATAAGAGGCTTGAGGGTCATTTGGAAAACACACTAAGAGATCAAGGAAATTGATCTTTCTGAAGTGATAAGTTCTTAGGAAGAAAATTGATTGAGGATATTTCTTGCAACAGAGGGTAGTGAGAATCTGGAAGAAAGAATTTCTGGAGAGTACGAGGCAGAGGGAGAGTAGAAAGAAGTCCAGAGAAAGGCTAACACTGGCCCATGCGGTGCTGACGCAGAGGCAGTGCAATCCTTGAGGGGAAGTCGAGTTTCTTGCTAAGGAAAGTTAAAACTTAGTTGTCGAGAGCCGGGGTGTGAGTCTGAAAGGTAGAAGTTCGATTTTCTCAGCCAACAAAGGTCCGGAAGAGGGGCAGCGTAATACCTAGGAGGGGTGACGCAGTTCCGCGTAGAGCCTCCAGAGAAGCAGGATCAGTCACTGATTCTCGAGTGACAAGGTGAGATCATTTCACGAGTCTTTTGTTCAGTATTCTCTCTATATCGGATTGCTAGTTGAGCATCTTACAATTGTACTCATATTTTCTCCTGCATAATAATAAAACCCTCAACGTTGTTGCATCGATTTTCCTGCATTGGGTTTTTCCAGGGACTATTGTCCAAAAATAACAATGTCCTATGTGTTTCTATTTTCCTTGCTCAGTTTCTATGTTTCATAATCATATTTAAATTGGTGTAGGTTATTTCATTAATTTACTTCAATGTTTGAAGAAGAAATTTGAAATAAGCTTGTAACGTAATTTATAATCTAGGTGAAGTAGATTCAATTGGTTGCGGTAGGATTCTAGAGATTTTAGATCTAGGAATTTTCACATGGAAGAGGGGTCTCTTTAGGGTTTTTGGGCTTCTTCAATGGGGCGATTGCTCCCTCAGCTGCCATTTTCAACACCAACCTCCAAAAAAATCCCTAATGGGCCTGTTTCCTTCACAAGTGTGCAATCAAACCCTAAGACTTTATTTGAGGTGGTTATAAGGGCTTTAAATTAGTGTTGAAGTCTTCAATGGTGATCATTCCCTCCAAACATGTTATGTGAGGGTTGGAAAACCCCTACAAGGTGGACACACCATCCCCTTAACATGGCAAGACACTTCAGCAATAAAGCAACTTCTTCTCTTTCAAGTCAAATGAATGACACCTAGCTCAAACAAGGGTGGGCTTAGTCAAAATTTTAGGTTAACTTAAGCATCCAAAAGGATTCAATATCCATACACATATATGTGAACAAGTTTACTCCCAAGAAGCAAATGCTTCTTCCATAAATCTAAAAGAGGTACAATGTGTTGGCCATCAAAAAATTGTTGAATACCAATGCTAACACTATCAATACCATTGAAATTATGAATATAAACTTTTCCAAATGGTGCAACTTCGAAGTGTGGTATTTAGTAAACCAAGCTAGACTAAAAAAAATTGACCTTTGATTTTTATGCAAATTATGATCTAATTGTTTTCTTAACTCATGTGGTGATCTAATGACCTTCTTTGTTACAAGAGTGATTGATCTTCCTCTCTTCATAAGTAGATCGACCTCAACTTCCCACAATGTATATGACCTTGTTATGTAGTAGATATACTGGGCATACCTATGTTATTTTGATGCTAAATTGTCTACTTGATCAAGTCTTCAAGCTCAGCCATTTCTGGTTGACTTTGTTTAGAATCAATATGGATTTGTTTTTATACTCTACTCATAGACTTCATTTGCTTTCTACAACAATAATTGTAAATAATCTTTACAAATAGCAGATTAATCTTGTATATTGGCCTTTTTATGGATGAATCATACATCTGATTTACTGGTCGAGGACATTCTTTCTATGTGTTTTGAACATCAAATCATATTTGCCCCAACAATCCCTTGTACATTCCATGTAAGAGACGTGAGTGGTCTTCTTCATGCATCTAGGGCTATCATAAAATGTAGTGGGTAACAGGCTTAGGGTCCAATTGATCATTATCAATAAGAAGTTCAAGTGTCTTGCACACTTATAAAATCATGAGTGGCACATAAGAAAAAAATGTGTCTCCAAGTCAAAGAGGATGAGTCAAATTTAGATTTTTCCCCTTGTCCTTCTCTACTTGATTGGATAAGCATGGAAAACAATGAAACATAAAGAACTGAGTGTAGGTGTAAGGTTTCTAGAATGGACACGGATATCATGGTTCAACACAAAGCTCTCCCTATGCAAGAATCGTATTTTTTGTCATAACATAATTGACCAAAAGATGTAACCAAAACAGAGAAGAAGGATTGAATGTTACCCAAATGTTGTAGTGTCACAAGACTCTTTCAAATTCAGCCACATGCAATGAAGCTAAAGAGCATGTTTACACACGAGACTTATTTACATGAACAAAAAGAAACAACAACACAAGACCAAAAAAACAACAAAAGAACAAACTATGTACATAGGGTAGGGTGAAACCCTAAACCATCATTGAAAATATTATTTTAAATCTTGGCCATTAACAGGAAGAAAGTCAATCTTCTCGTCTAAATATTAGAGACGAAATGTGTGTTGGCTAAGCTTCTCGTGCACGGTATGTTAAGAAATCTTAGGGTAAGAATAGTTAAAATATTTTTTTGCTTGATAATTGCTTGTGATATACTTTTTCTTCTTAGCTTATAGTGTTTTCTTCGCTATGTTATTATTATGTTCTTTTCGTCAAGACAATTACCAATATGCACAATAAAAGACAAGTGACATGGTATATAGGCTTTTCAACCAGGGCCAAAACCTCTCACCTCTTAAGAGGAAAACCCGATCAAAATTCTTCTTCTTTATCTTCAATTGATGAGTACCAATACCATGACAAATACCCTTAACTCTAGTATCCTCTCAAGAACCTTGTCACTAACCTTGATGCTCTCCCTCCTCCCTTTCTTGACTTTCTTCTTGATCTCGAATTGCTCTCCTCGACTCCTTCTAAAGAAACTTAGTCTCTATCCTTCACACTTCTTCTTCTCGACTTCTCCTAGAGAATCTCGGTCTCTATGATCTTACTGACTTCCTCTAGAGAATCTCGGTCTCTAGTCTTGATCTCTATCTCGGTCACCCAAAACAAGTATTCCAGAAGAACCCTTTCTTCGCTGACCCCAGAAGAATCCTTCCTTCACAATCCCTAGAAGTAACTCTCCTTTGCTGACCCCAGAAGAAAGTCTCCTTCGTTATACCCAGAAGAAACCTCCTTCGCTATCCTTCTTTGCACTTATGTTGTTGGGCTCTCCTTCGCACTTCTTCTTGATCGAATAGCTTGTCGAGTTGCTTTCCTCTAAGTGAGGTCGAGTGTGGATATATATACACTTCATTACATGCCATTTAGGCCAACATGATCACAAGTAGTTAGGCCAACTTCTTCTAACAAGTTCTTCCATCGTTGTAGGCCGACTTGAAGAGGATAAGTGACAAGGTCTTGGAGGATACTTTACATAGACAATTTTGACATTTTACAAAGTGTAACATGACTTCATTACATGAAAATGACTCTATCATTTTATGACTAGATGACAAATAATTCCTAAAGACTCTCAATGGGAGTCTTGACTCAAAAACAAAATCTCTTGCTCATGAAACCCATGAAGCAAGCAATACAATAATTTTATTTTTCTTCTTTACATCTCATTACATAAAATCATAATTACATGTCATTATGAAGACCAAACCTAGTTACACTTTTCAACATGGTATACGATCTGATCTATAGGTATTGGAACTTAGTATTTTACCTTTATCTTTGTTGGCTTTGTCCCACTTCAAGACCAGGTCACCCACGTTGAATTAATTTTTCCCTGCAAACTTATTGTCAAACCATATCTTGATACAACTTTGGTGGAGAGAAAATAACTCAGTAGCTTTCTTTCTTTCTTCCTGTAGCTTGAGAAGGGTGTTTATCCTACTTTGAACCAATAGGCATGACTTAACCTGAGATTCTTGCAAGAGTTGAAGGGCAGGCAAATAGATGTTCAAGGGTAGGACGACTTCTTTTTCGTACACCAAGAAGTAAGGGGAGGTATTCATAGAAGGTTTAGGCTTGACTCGGTTAGCCCATAGGGCATTCATAAGAGTAGAATTCCAGTTCCTTTGTTAAGAGAAGACAATATTTTTGATGATGCGAATGAGGTTCTTATTGGTTGACTCGGCAAGATCGTTTCCCTGCGGTTAATAATTAGATGAATGGTTCAATATAATACCATTTTCTAATGCAAAATCAATAATCTCAACAATGAAAAATATGTTGCATTGTCGAAAACAAGTGAAGTTAGAACGCCAAACATATAAATGATATTATGTTTAAGAAAGTTGATGACTTTCTGATCATTCACTTGCTTAAGCGGAATCTCTTCTGTCCACTGCGCCAAATAATATGTGGCAGTAAGGATATAGCGATGTTGCTTTGATGAGTGAGGAAAAATATCATTGATAACATCTAAACCCCATTGTTTAAATGATTATTCCACAACAATAGGTTGCATCAGGGTGGCTGACTTCTTTCCTCAACCGACACATTTCTGATAGACCGAACACTTGCGGGCATAAGCATGAGCATCTTTGAATAATGTGGGCCAATAAAAACCAATCTGCATGACTTTGTGTGTTGTAGTGGCACCTACGAAGTGTCCTTCGACTGGTCCATCATGAAGGTCATGCAACACCTTTTCCGAATCTGGTGCTTCTAAGCATCTAAGCAGGACTCCAGTATGGTGCTTTTTATAAAGGACCCCATGTACCAACTGGTAAGATAAAGCTTTTAATATAACTGCCTTCTTCTATCGTGCAAATAAATCAGAGGGGAGAGTACCATGCTCAAGATATCATCACACGTCTGCGTACCAAGAGGTTGGAATGTTAGTGGGGGAAGCTCTCTCCACATTGTATATCTCAATCTCCTACTCCCATCCAGATGAATCATCTTCTGGTGTATCCACTGCTTCTGCTACTAGCTGACATAGACAATGACCCTTGATAGTGTGAGATGGTTTGAATTCGAGATCATACTCCTATAAACTAATCATCTAGTTCGCTCTTCTCTCACCCAACTCTTGTTGAATAAAAAACAATCTGACTACTGGGTGCAGAACAAAGATAATACAATGATTCTTCAAACGATATGGCCATAAGTTCTTCACCGCCTTGTAGACCACATAAGAATGTTTATCAATGGTGGGGTAGTTAAGTTCAGGTCCTTGTAAGCTAACACTAATAAAAGATATAGGTCGCTTGTTATTTTGATCATCTTTTTACGTAAGCACGACAACAAGAGAAGTATCAGAAGCAAAGGTGTAAAGCATGAAATCCTTGTTGAAGTTTGGGTTGTACAAGGTTGGTGCTTATGAAATCTCTTACTTAGTACAGGAAAACACATCATTTTCCCTTTTATCCCACTTGTATACTATATGCTTCTTCACCATCTCCTGTATGGGTTTTACTATTTGTGCGTAATCGTAGATGAACTTGCGGAGAAAAATTAACTTCCCCAAGGACTTCTCGAATTTCTTCTTCACTGGGAAGGTAATGTGTGTGATAGCCTTGAACCTTTCAACGTCCACTTTAATCCCACTTTTTCTATGATGTGGCCCAAGATATTTTCCTCGGACACTACAAAATTATCTTCTTCGAATTAAGAGATATCTCGTATTTTCGACATTGCTCAAAAATTTGCTTCAGATGACACAAGTGGTTGGATCTCTTTTTCAAAAAAATTGTAACATCATCAAGATACGCCACCATGCTTTGACCAATCAAACCATAGAATACAATGTCCATCACATGTTGGAAGATTGCACTGACATTAACCAGCCCAAATGGCATCAAACCGTAGAATACAATGTCCATCACATGTTGGAAGATTGCACTGACATTAACCAACCCAAATGGCATTTTTTTTATTTTTTTTTTATTTTTTATTTTTTGAAAGCGAATGTGCCCCACTTCTTTTGGAATGTTTTCTTTAGTTTGTCAGGTTTTGAGAATAGAACCTCGTTGTAACTAGAAAACCCATCAAGTAGAGAAAACATTTTTGACCTGATAATGTCTGTAATATCTGCTCCATTGACAGCACCGGATAATTATCTTTGTCCGAGGCGTGGTTGAGATTTCAAAAATCCACGCACAGGCGAATCTCCCCGAACTTCTTCCTTACTGGGACCAGATTAGAGACCCATGTCTCACACTTTATAAATGATCTGAGCATCCAGCAGCTTCCTTAACTCCTTCTGAATCAGGGGCCCCCGCATGCCCAAATATGGACATTTAGAACAGATGGATGATCTCATTCCGTCCTGTCGATTTCAAAACCCTATGTCAAATGACTACAAAAAGCCATCTAAGTGAGAGATGTATAAATTATTCTCTATTATGGAGGGTTGTCCAAAGCACAAAATGGACACAAACTGGATGAAAAGAATGTTAAATTGGGATTTATTCACTCATCCAAGTACAAAAGAATTCAATATGACTACATCTCCAGAAGAGAAGACAAATCTCTCATTAAGCTAGAAAGAATATATGGATCAAACAAATTCATGGATTTCTTTCTATGAATGGAAAAAGGAAAAAAGAAAATATGGATGTGCAAATGATGTCTATAGAATCCTCCTCCTCTACTAAATATCAGTGGACAACTAGTGATGGCACAAAGATTGAATCTTCCTCTATTTTTCCTCCATATAGAGGAATCATCCTCGAAGAAACAAACAAAGTTGCTAGAGTAGTACCTTTAGTCCTAAAAGATGACTCTGCCTTAGGGATTGATGGAAGAATACAAAAAGTCAGTGAACAAATAAATTGGACTAATACTGCTATGAACGGATTAGCAGTGCATTCATCAGCAACTAGTGCACAAAAGGAACAAGTAGACTCTTTACAAGTCTCTGTAAATAGTGTGAATAAAAGTATGAATGAGTTTCAATTTTCTGTTTCTACTATAGAAGGATTTGTTCGAGAAGGTCATAATGAAGCAAAGACATTGTCAGCAAAAATAGATAGTCAATTTGAGGAAATAGAAAATGAAGTTCATAAAGGATTTATTTTAACCCATGCAAATATTGAAGACCTTTCCTCACAATTTGAAAAAATGTCTTTGACAAATAAAGATAAAGAGATCCCTTCTTCACTATTATTTAGCCATCCTATACCAGTACATTCTATCCAAAAGTTTGTAGATAAATTTCCCAGTTTGTTTCCTAAAGAAAAAATAGAAAAACGAGAATCCTCATCTGATTCTCATTTGTTGCCAATCTATGAACCACTACCTAACCAATACTCTCGATATCCTGCCCCTCATTTAAGCAGTAAAGGCAAAACGCTTGAGTCCCAAATATTTTTCAATGATGCCCATAAAGAATGGAACATTGATAACTTAAGCTCAGGCCAAATAAGGCAAATGATTGATCAAATGTTCACAAAATATAAGTTGATGTGCATGAGGGGAAAAAGTGAAGTAGAAGCTTGTAAAACATTGATTCAGTGTTTACTGGTACCCTTCAAAGATGGTGGGAAGTAGAATCCTCCCCAGCACTTGTAGACAAAATGGTAGAAGAAACAGTTAAATATGAAGCAGGAGACATTATACATAATGAAGATGGGAGTCCACAAAATAACATGATAGGAGCTCTGACATCATTCATTCTTGAACACTGGTGTGGTGCAGAGACAAATATTTCAGATAAACACTCCTTGGTATTAATGAACCTCAAATGCAAAAGGATGTCACAATATGAAGACTTTCATAGGGATTGGGTCCAGAGAATTTATGAAGTAAAAGATAGCAAAAATCTTTTATGGAAACAAGTATATCTTGCAACTCTTCCTTCCAAATTTGTATATTACTTGAAGATTCAAGAAGTATTTCAAAATCCCTATGAATATTATACTTGGGGAGAAATATAAAATATCATAACTAAAGCCTTGGTAGGTGTAACAACCCCTGCTCCCAGGTCTACCCAAGCAACCAGCCAGCCGAGGTAAATATTCGACGAGAGAGGCCACTATAAGGGATTCAATCTCCTTGGTGGCCTTAAGGAAATGTAATCGATGGAATACATCAATCAAACCCATCCACATCAACAAATACACCCTCAGGAGACATGTCATCCATTCAAACATCCTCTCCTTGAGTTGCACTGATGTTTTAAGCCTTTTAATCCCTGGTCGCTCTCATGTTATAGGCATGACATCATCCAAAACCCAAAGTCGCTCTCACAGGGTTATGTGCCAGTGTCCCTGGACTCTTTTCAGCAGACCTATGCCAATGTCCCCAAGATTTGAGCCAATTTTCTAGCCCAGAACCCCAACCTCTGCCCAAAGCCTGTTACAACCTCCAGAAACCATCAAAGACATGATGAATTCAACCTTAGGACTAGGCCCAAGCATCCGCAATTGGGACCGACATTCTATCAAACACTCGGCATCAATGCAACCTATAGGTCTAGGATACAAGACAAAGCATGCATGACTAAAAGAACTTATGAAACATAACAAGAAGGATCACCACCTTCTCCATTGAACCGTTATAGCATCAATTAGGTCTTGCATCCATCCGTTTAGCAATTACAAGTAAATACATGAAATAACCATGACATGAACCTATCATATAACCATGATTATAACCAACATAAAACCATATAAATATCATATTTATGACAACCATTAAATCCATATATAAACCAATGCAAAAGTAAGAGAACTTAGCTTTTATTAAACATAGGCAAATCCGACTAGCTTCGGGACTTCTATGTACCACCCAACCATAGACATGGCTAAACCAAATCTCTCTTTTAGCCAGTCACCCCCTTCCATTTTCCAAGCATGTATGTGGGATCTCATAGAACAACCAATCCAAGAACAACCAAGGGAATCCAAAGGTTAAACCACCTCCACCCTCACCAAACCATGATCACACCAAAATCGGTGCTCCAATCACAACCAAACCGAACTTGGAATGCCATCCAAAATCCATCACTATCCTTGAGGAATTTTCTATCTACTTGTCTCTTAGGCTTTACTGCAATCTAATCCCGAATCACTTGGCCTTAAACCGAGACCAGTCTCTCAGAATTTACGACAATCCAAATCCGGATCACTAGGCCCTAAACCGAGACTTCTCCCTTAGGCTTTACCATGTATCCCACCAAAACCGGTCAAGGGATTCCTAGGCCTTTGGGAATGAAACTTGAGACCACCTCCGCCCCAGATTTTGAAATCCATCCGATAAACTAAAGCTCAAAACCAAGATAAACATCCCAACATACCATGGCATCCAAAAAAAGGTAAGGTTATGCTGAAAACCACTATCATAACCTAGCAAAACCATGCCACCGACAACAAGAGAACCATACACGAACATGCAAAGCCATGCATGTCCAAACCAGCTAGGAAATCATACATGCAAAAGGTTACTTGCAAGTATTCATGCTGAAGTTGTTTGATCCTTCTCTTCTTCCTTGATCCTTGCTTTCCTTCCTTTCCCTATGCTTGTTTTTCATTCCTTTCCCTTTGCTTGATTTTCTGTCCTTGATCTAAAGCTAGAGTGCTCCAAGAAAACTCCAAATGACCAAGAGTGAGAGAGAGAAAATAATGAGAGAGCTCCAAACTTGAATTGACCAAGAGCTTAACACTTACTAAGCTTCACTAACCAAGCTTGCCCACTAATCCTCAAAATATTTTTTATTATTATCAATGAGGCCTCTATTTTCTTCATTTTCCATTATTTTCCTTCATTTTCCTCCTCACATGCAACCTGTGACCTTTCACCTTCCTTTTCTCCTAATTTCCTTTATTTTCATAAATAAATGTGCCAAAAATGTCTTTCTTTCTTTCTTTCTTTTTAATGCCTTTGTCTTAGCCTTTGCCAAGTTTCTTAGCCAAAAACACACATCTAGTGATGCCCACTAGGATATATTTGCCCAACATTAAGCTTGGAATATGTGTCCCTTACCCATGGTTTTATTTTTCCTTTATTAACTTTTATTACAAGGAATTTCATTAAGGTTGTTACAGAACCCTCCCCCTTGGGGAACACCATCCTCGGTGTTAAACCACACCAAGACCTCAGCAAGACTGTTGAAAAACAAACATATTGCCCATGGAGCTTCATAACTTAGCTCATTGCAGTATATATAAAGAATGAACTGCTCAAAAGTAAAACATCATGACAACATGACAACATAATAACCATGTCCCATATTGGAGCTTTATAACAATCTCATTATAATTATTTACAAAAACCACATATACACATATGCACATTTGCTATACCAACAAATAAAAGGATATGATGTCTGTATCAATCAACAAGGGAATCCAAAGAATCACACCTCCACCCTCAATGTTATGCAACCAACTCAAAAAATTGAAGAAAAGATAGATCAATGCCTTCAAATTAGCCTCTTCGAGGGGGCAACCTCCTTTACATTACACAAATGAACAATTATTGGACGATACAAATGAAAAACCCTCCTTTCTATATATAGGAGTCTCAGGGATCACAATATAATCAAAGTCGACATAACAATAATAATATAAGGGCACAACAATAATAATAGTGGGCTTCTATGGGGCACAATAATAACAATAATGGTTACAATGACAATAGTAATGGGGGAATCACTAGTATTATAGGGACCTAACATGCCCATCTCCTTCAAAAAAGTGTTGTCCTCAACTCTTGAGTAGTTCTGGATGCTTCTGTATAAAATTCTCACCCTCCCATGTGGAATCTTCAGCGGGTAAGTTCATCCACTTGATGAGATACTCCGAAAATGATCGATTTCATAGCTGTCAAGTTCTTGTTTCTATGATTGCTTCAGGTTCCAATATGATTTTTCCTTCCTTGTCAAGTTCTAGCAATATTGTTTGAACTGGGAGTTTATCACTTATAACCGTCTTTAAGCATGAAACATGGAAAATAGGGTGCACTCGGGAAGCTGCAGGAAGCTCCAATTTGTATGCCATAGTACCAATCTTTTGCAACACCTTGTACGGACCATAATACTTTGGTGATAATTTATTATCCTTCTTAGATTGCTTGAGGGACATTTGTTTATATGGTTGTAGCTGTAGGAATACCTAGTCACCTACATCAAAACTTCTTTCGCTACGATGTTAATCTTCCTGTTGTTTCATTCTATTCTGTGCCAAAGTGAGGTTATCCTTTAAGAGTTGGAGAACTTGTTGTTGATGCTCGATGTGATCTTCGACTGCTTGAACCTTAGAATTTTCTCTTAAATATGATGTGATGGACGGTGTATGATATCCATAAAGTGCCATAAATGGGGTCATTTTTGCTGCAGTATAGAAGGAAGTGTTATACCATCATTCAGCCAGAGGAGTCCATTTGACCCATTGTGTCTGTTTATTATATACAAAGCAATGAAGATATCCTTCCAAACATTTGTTTACTATCTCAGCTTGCCCATCAGATTGAGGATGATAAGATTAGCTATGAGCTAACTGAGTACCAAGACAGGAAAATAATTCTGTCCAAAAATTTCCAGTGAAAATGGGATCTTTATCACTTACAATAAACTTTGGGTTTCCGTGTAGCTTTTGAATTGTTTCCATAAATGCTGTAGCAACTTTATTGGCTTTAAATGGATGCGATAATGCATAAAAATGTGCATACTTGGTAAGTTTGTCAACTACCACCACGATGACACCCTTTCCTTCGGACTTGGGGAAGCTTGTGATAAAATCCATTGAAAACTTCTCCCAACGTTGGCTTGGAATGGATAAAGGTTGTAATAGACCTGGGGTCTTAATTGTTTCAACTTTATTTTGTTGGCAAACCAAACATTCTGCCACAAACTTTTGAATATCCGATTTAAGGCCATCCCAAAAAAGTTCCTTCTTAACCCGGTGGTAAGTTTTGAAAAATCTCGAGTGCCCTCCTAAGGGAGAGGTGTGAAATTCCATAGAATATTTTGTTTGAGTTGGGAATTCATACATACGTATAAGCGGTCTTTGTACCATAACGAATCATTTTTCCAGCTAAATGTATCAGATGTACTAGGATATTTTTTGTAACTTTTGAATGAGTTCCTATACTTCTTCGTCATTCTTCCATTCATCCCTTGCTCTGTTTATCCAATCTGGTTGGATAATAGAAATGGCGCAAAGCAATGCTTCCACATCTTCATCCTTTCTTGAGAGTGCATCTGCCACAACATTTTGCTTCCCTTTTTTGTAGATGATTTCAAAGTCATAACCCAACATCTTTGTGACCCATTTTTGTTGCTCTGCTAAAGATAATCTTTGTTCTAAAAAGTATTTAATACTATCATGATCCGTTTTTACCTTGAAGTGCCTTCCCATTAGGTAGGGTCGCCATTTCTTAAGTGCATGTAGTATTGCCAACATTTCCTTCTCATAAATAACTTTGTGTAAATACTTTCCTTTGATTTGACGACTTTCGAAAGCAATGGGTTTTTCTTCTTGCATTAAAACAGCACCAATTCCATTTCCCGAGGCATCACATTCCACAATAAAGGTTTTTGTGAAGTCTGGCATAGTTAAGACCAGTGCTTGGCACATTGCCTCTTTAAGATGTTCAAAGGCCTCCATTGCTTCTGGAATCCATGAAAATGCATCTTTCTTCAATAATGTTGTTAGAGGTGCTGCTATTCGCCCATAATTCTTAACAAACTTGCAATAATACCCTGTCAACCCAAGAAATCCTCGCATATGCTTTATGGATGTGGGGATTTTCCATTCCTTAATGGCTTTAATTTTGCTAGGGTCTACCTTCACACCTTCATGAGATACATTATGACCCAAATATTCCACCTCTTGTACTCCAAAGAAACATTTTGAGCTTTTTGCATATAATTGTTTCTCGTCCAATAGTTTAAGCACCCTGTCAACATGTTGAACATGCTCCTTCCAAGACTTGTTGTAGATTAGTATATCGTCAAAAGATACTAACACAAATTTTCTAAGGAAGGGTTTGAAAATGGAATTCATCAAACCTTGAAATGTAGAAGGTGTATTGGTAAGGCCAAAGGCATGACCAAAAATTCATAATGACCCTCATGAGTTCTAAATGTTGTTTTTGGAATGTCTTTAGTCTTCATTTGGATTTGATGATATCCTGAATGAAGATCCAACTTGGTGAAGTAAATTGATCCATGAAATTCATCAAATAATTCATCAATGACAGGAATGGGAAATTTATCTTTAATAGTGAACTTGTTGAGCTCCCTATAATCTGAACACATGCGCCATGACCCATCATTCTTGTGCACCAATACTACTGGAAGAGAGAAAGAACTTTGACTAGGTTGAATTATACCATCCTCTAGCATTATGCAACCATACGTTCAATTTCACTCTTTTGGGCATAAGGATATCTGTAAGGCCTAATGTTTGGAGGAACACTTCGTAGAATCAAATGAATAGCATGATCATGATCACGAATAGGTGGGAGGCCTTTAGGAGTCTCAAATTCCTTGGAATGATTGTCTAAGAATTTTTGGAGATCTTAAGAAATAAATGATTTCGATGTGGGAACCTCTAGCGAACATAATTGTGCAATTACGCCTCATTGTTCTTTCTTTAGAAGCTTTGTCATTCCGTTAGAGCTGATTATCTTTCCTAGTTTCCTTGTGATACCCCTTAATTCAACTTCCTTTCCTTCTGAAGAAAATTTCTTGAAAATTAAAAGCTATTGTACCTAAGGATTGTAGCCATTGGACTCCTAATACAACATCAGCACCACCCATTGTGTTATGAAACCAGCTCACAAAAAGATAGAAAAGATATATCAACGCCTTAGAATTCAGCCTCTTCAAGGGGGCAACCTCCTTTATATTACACTAATGAACAATTCTTGGATGATACAAATGACTAAACCTCCTTTCTATACATAGGAGTCAAAGGGGTCACAATATAATCAAGCCGACATAACAGTAATAACATAAGGGCACAACAATAACAATAGTGGGTTTCTATGGGGCACACTAATAACAATATGGGGACAATAGGGGCACAATAATAACAATAAGGGCTACAATGGCAATAGTAATGGGGGAATCACTAGTATTATAGGGACCTAACATGCCCCTCTCCTTCCGAAAATTGTTGTCCTCAACGCTTGAGTAGTTCTGGATGCTTCTGTATAAAATTCTCATCCTCCCATGTGGAATCTTCAACGGATAAGTTCTTCCACTTGATGAGGTACTCCGAAATTAATCGATTTCGTAGCTGTCGAGTTCTTGTTTCTGTGACTTCTTCTGGTTCCAATATGATTTTTCCTTCCTCGTCAAGTTCTGGCAATATTGTTTGAACTGGGAGCTCGTCACCTATAACCTTCTTTAAACATGAAACAAGGAAAACTAGGTGCACTCGAGAAGCTGCAGGAAGCTCCAATTTGTATGCCATAGTACCAATCTTTTGCAACACCTTGTACGGACCATAATACTTTGGTGATACAAAGCAACGAAGATATCCTTCCAAACATTTGTTTACTATCTCAGTTTTCGCATCAGATTGAGGATGATAAGATGAGCTATGAGCTAACTGATTACCGAGACAAGAAAATAATTATGTCCAAAAATTTCCAATGAAAATGGGATCTCTGTCACTTACAATAATCTTTGGGTTTCCATGTAGCTTTTGAATTGTTTCCATAAATGCAATAGAAACTATACTTGCTTTAAATGGATGCGATAATGCACAAAAGTGTGCATACTTGGTAAGTCTGTCAACTACCACCACGATGACACTCTTCCTTTCAGACTTGGGTAAACTTGTGATAAAATCCATTTAAACCTCCTCCCAACGTTGGCTTGGAATGGATAAAGGTTTTAATAGACCCGGGGTCTTAATTGTTTCAACTCTATTTTGTTGGCAAACCAAACATTCCGCCACAAACTTTTGAATATCCGATTTAAGGCCATCCCAAAAAAACTCCTTCTTAATCCTGTGGTAAGTTTTTAAAAATCCTGAGTGCCCTCCTAAGGGAGAAGTGTGCAATTCCATAAGAATCTTTTGTTTGAGTTGGGAATTCTTACATAGGTATAAGCGATCTTTGTACCATAACAAATCATTTTTCCAGCTAAATGTATCAGATGTACTGGGATCTTGTTGTAACTTTTGAATGAGTGCCCACACTTCTTCGTCATTCTTCCATTCATCCCTTGCTTCGTTTATCCAATCTAGTTGGATAATAGAAATGGCGCACAAAAATGCTTCCACATCCTCATCCTTTCTTGAGAGTGCATCTGCCACAACATTTTGCTTCCCTTTTTTGTAGATGATTTCAAAGTCATAACCCAACATCTTTGTGACCCATTTTTGTTGCTCTTCAGAGGATAATCTTTGTTCTAAAAAGTATTTAAGACTATCATGATCTATTTTTACCTTGAAGTGTCTTCCCATTAGGTAGGGTCGCCATTTCTTAAGTGTATGTAGTATTGCCAACATTTCCTTCTCATAAATAGCTTTGTGTAAATACTTTCCTTTGATTGGACGACTTTCGAAAGCAATGGGTCTTTCATCTTGCATTAAAACAACACCAATTCCATTTCTGGAAGCATCACATTCCACAATGAAGGTTTTTGTGAATTCTGGCGTAGCTAAGACCGGTGCTTGGCACATTGCTTCTTTAAAATGTTCGAAGGCCTTTGTTGCTTATGGAGTCCATGAAAATGCATCTTTCTTCAATAATTTTGTTAGAGGTGCTGCTATTCTCCCATAATTCTTAACAAACTTGCGATAATACCTTGTCAACCCGAGAAATCCTCGCAGATGCTTTATGGATGTGGGGATTTTCCATTCCTTAATGGCTTTAATTTTGCTAGGGTCTACCTTAACACCTTCATGAGATACAATATGACCTAGATATTCCACCTCTTGTACTCCAAAGAAACATTTGGATCTTTTTGCATATAATTGTTTCTCCTCCAATAGTTTGAGCACCCTGTCAACATGTTGAACATGATCCTTCCAAGACTTGTTGTAGATTAGTATATCATCAAAAAATACTAACACAAATTTTATAAGGAAGGGTTTGAAAATGGAATTCATCAAACCTTGAAATGTAGAAGGTGCATTGGTAAGGCCAAAAGACATGACCAAAAATTCATAATGACCCTCATGAGTTCTAAATGTTGTTTGCGGAATGTCTTCAGTCTTTATTCTGATTTGATGATATCATGAACGAAGATCCAACTTGGTGAAGTAAATTGATCCATGCAATTCATCCAATAATTCATCAATGATAGGAATGGGAAATTTATCTTTAATAGTGAGCTTGTTGAACTCCCTATAATCCGGACACATGCACCATGACCCATCCTTCTTGTGCACCAATACTACTGGAGCAGAGAAAGAACTTTGACTAGGTTGAACTATACCAACCTCTAGCATTTCTGCAACCATACTTTCAATTTCACTCTTTTGGGCATAGGGATATCTGTACGGCTTGATGTTTGGAGGAACACTTCCTGGAATCAAATGAATAGCATGATCATGGTCACGAATTGGTGGGAGGCCTTTGGGAGTCTCAAATACCTTGGAATGATTGTCCAAGGTTTTTTGGAGATCTAGAGAAATAAATGATTTCGATGTGGGAACCTCTAGCGAACATAATTGTGCAATTACGCCTCATTGTTCCTTCTTTAGAAGCTTTGTCATACCGTTAGAGCTGATTATCTTTCCCGGTTTCCCCGCAATACCCCTTAATTCAACTTCTTTTCCTTCCGCACAAAATTTCATGAAAAGTTCTTGAAAATTAAAAGCTATTGTACCCAAAGATTGTATCCATTGGACTCCTAATACAACATCAACACCACCCATTGGAATGGAAAGCATTGGGCTATTCAATACATATTATCCCATGGATAGCTTGATATTATGGCACTTTCCAGAGCAATTTATGGTTCCTCCACTTGCAACCATCACTTGACACTCTGGTGCTGGATATATGAAGCAATTCAATTCCTTGGCTATATTACAATGAATAAATTTATGGGTACTTCCCGAATCAATCAACACTATTACCTTTTTCTTCTTGATATGTCCTTCTATCTTGATAGTTTGAGGAGTGGTAATTCCAACCAATGCATTACAAGATATGGTTGGATTCATTTCTTCTTTATCTAGGGTTTGGTCCTCGAGTATATCCTCTTCTTTTGACATTTCTTGTTCCTTTTCTTCCTCCTCTTCACAATCTGTGTAAAATAATTTCTTCTCAGCACACTTATGACTTTTAGTGTATTTGCTATCACAACTGTAACAAAGCCCTTTTTCTCTTTTTCTTCCAATTGTTGTGTTGTCAACCTTGTAGGTTGTGGAAGGCTAGGGGCAACAACACTTCCATCTCTATAGTTGTGAGTGGTAGGCTTTTTGGTTGCCATAATTTTGCTTTCCATTTTTCTTGCTAACCTGAATGCCTTCTCTAATGAATCAGGTTCCCAAAGGCGAACCTCATGTTGGATATTATCCTTTAAAGTCCCTATGAACACATCAATCCTATGCTCCTCTGGAATATCTTTTATCCTTATGTTCAATTTTTGGAAGTCCTTAATGTGCTCTATCATTGAACCCTTTTGTTTGAGATTTATCATTTGGCTAAAATAGGTGTTGCTTTTTGTATCATCATAATGTGCTGCCATTTCTTCCATAAAAATTTCCCAAGTGACAATTTGTTTACGAGAGCAAAGCCATCGATACCATACAAACTGATTTGGTTCCAAATATAAAGTTGCAATACGTACCTTTTGTGAGTTTTGCACATTATGGAGATCGAAAAATTGCTCCATCTGTAGTATCCATGTTCCAGGATCCTTGCCATCAAACTTCCTCATATCGATTTTTAGAACATGGTGGGTCTTCAATCCAACATTAGAGTCTATGAAATCATGATTAACATTTCTTTCGTTCTCATCATGAGTTTCCGTTACTACCCTTTCACCATTAATAACCATTTCTTCTAGCAACTTATTCAAATTTATCTTCAATTCTTCCATCTTAGCATCCATGCCATTCATCTTAGCTTCCATGCCATCCATATTAGCTTCAGTTACCTTTTGTGAGAGTGAAATTTGTTGTACTTGGTCTTGTAATTTTGATATATCATGTTGCATTTCTTCCTCTTCTTCATGAGTCATGCTAGAGCTTTCAGGTCGCTTACTAGGTGTTTCCATTTTCTTTCTTCGGGGCATCAATTAATGCTAATAATTCTTCACTATTCCCTTTGAATTCCTTCAAACTAATTTTTCAAACCAATCTTATGCAAACTTAAAAATAAACTACACACATTTTTTTTTCACTTTGTAAGAGCTCGATATTGAATCTGTTGTATCTCTGTAACTACAGATCTCAAATGTCTGAAATCACGTCTTGCGGTAGCCCTTTAAGTCCTCTTTCTAGCCCCACAAGTTTGATCAAAATTGGATTTTGCAAGGAAGAGTTATGCCAAATCTCCCACGATGACCTGATTATAGACTAGTTCAGTAGAGCGAACTTGTACGAAGTTCCACGTGTCACTATTTCGACCTTAGTACATGAAACTGATATACAGAAAACTAAAGGTCGTCCTCTTTCTGAAACTTCTAACGAAATTTCAATCTGAGTCTTAGAACAAAAGTTATGATGATTCTCCCTAGGTCACCTGTTTGGAATGTAATTCGGGAGTTTGCAAAAACCCTAACTTCCTCAGATAATATATCTGAAAATATAGCGAGACAAGCTTTGAAATTCAAACCCGAAGTTCACAACAATTTCGGCTCAAATGGGTTTTTTTTTAGCTTCTGAAATGTCGCAGAAAAAGTGTTATAGTGAAAATTCCACGATGACCTGTTTGGAGCAGCGAAACCCTAGAATCCAAAGCTCTGATACCAATTGTTATAAAACCAGCTCACAAAAAGATAGAAAATATAGATCAACACCTTAGAATTCAACCTCTTCGAGGGGGAAACCTCCTTTACATTACACAAATGAACAATTTTTGGACGATACAAATGACTAAACCTCCCTTCTATATATAGGAGTCTAAGTGGTCACAATATAATCAAGCTGACATAACAGTAATAACATAAGGGCACAACAATAACAATAGTGGGTTTCTATGGGGAACACTAATAACAATATGGGGATAATAGGGGCACAATAATAACAATAAGGGCTACAATTACAATAGTAATGGGGGAATCACTAGTATTATAGGGACCTAACACATTGAAATGGAAAGCATTGGGCTATTCAATACATATTCTCCCATGGATAGTTTGATATTATGCACTTTCTAGAGCAATTTATAGTTCCTCCACTTGCAATCATCACTTGATACTCTCATGCTGGATATAGGAAACAATTCAATTCCTTGGCTATCTTACAATGAATAAAATTATGAGTATTGCCCGAATCAATCAACATTATTACTTTTTTCTTCTTGATATGTCCTTCTATCTTGATAGTTTGAGGAGTGGTCATTCCGGCTAATGCATTACAAGATATGGTCTGATTCATTTCTTCTTTCTCTAGGGTTTGTTCATGTTGTATATCCTTTTCTTTTGACGTTTCTGATTCCTTTTCTTCCTCCTCTTCACAATCTATGTAAAATAATTTATTCTCGGCACACTTATGACCTTTAGTGTATTTGATATCACAATTGTAACAAATCCCTTTTTCTATTTTTTCTTCCAGTTGTTGTGGTTTAAATCTTATAGGTCGTGGGAGGCTAGGGGAAATAACACTTCCATCTTTATAGTTGTGAGTGATAGGCTTCCTTGTTTCCATAATTTTGCTTTCCATTTTTCTTTCCAACTTGAATGCCTTCTTCAATGAATCAGGTTCCCAAAGGCGAACCTCATGTTGGATGTTATCCTTTAAAGTCCTTATGAACACATCGATCCTATGCTCCTCTAGAATATCTTTTACCCTTATATTCAATTTTTGGAATTCCTCAATGTGCTCCATCGTTGAACCCTTTTGTTTGAGATTTATCAATTGGCTAAAATAAATGTTGCTTTTTGTATCCTCATAATGTATTATCATTTCTTCAGTAAAAATTGCCCACATAACAATTTGTTTATGAGAGAAAAGCCATCGATACCATACAAACTGATTTAGTTCCAAATATAAATGTACAATGCGTACCTTTTGTGTGTTTTGCACATTATGGAGATCGAAATATTGCTCCATCTGTAGTATCCATGCTATGGGATTCTTGTCATCAAACTCCCTCATATCGATCTTTGGAACATGGTGGGTCTTCAATCCACCATTGGAGTCTATGAAATCATGATTAACATTTATTTTGTTCTGCTCATGATTTTCCTTTACTACCATTTCGCTATTAGTGAGCATTTCTTGTAGCAAATTTGTCAAATCTATCTTTATCTATTCCATGTTGCCTTTAAGTTTTTCTCCTATACCATCCATGTCTTTCTTTAAGCCATCTATCTTAGCTTCCATTCCATCCATCTTAGATTCCATTATTTTCTTTAAACTATCCATCTTAGCTTCTCTTACTTTTTGTGACAGTGAATTTTATTGCACTTGGTCTCGTAATTTTGATATACCATGTTGCTTACTAGGTGTTTCCATTTTCTTTCTTCATTGCATCAATTAATGATAATAATGCTTCACTATGCCCTTTGAATTCCTTCAAACTAATTTTTCAAACCAATCTTATGCAAAATTTTAAAAAAACTACACATTTTTTTCACTTTGTAGGAGCTCGATATTGAATCTGTCGTATCTCTGTAATTTCAGATCTCCAAGGTTTAAAATTATGTCTTGCGGTATCCCTTTGAGTCCTCTTTCCAACCCCGCAAATATGATCAAGATTGGATTCTCCAAGGAAGAGTTATACCAAATCTCCCAAGATGACCTGATTATAGACTGGTTCAGTAGAGCAAACTTGTACGATTTTCCACGTGTCATTGTTTCTACCTTAGGTCCTAAAAACATTATAAATAAAACTACAATCCGTCCTATTTCTATAACTTCTTACGAAATGTCAATCTGATATTCTGAGAGAAAGTTATGACGATTTTCCCAAGGTCACATGTTTGGGATGTAATTCGGGATCCTGCAAAAACCCTAACTTCCTTGGTTCATATCTCCGAAAATGTAGTGATACAAGATCTGAAATTTGGACTCGAGGTGTAGTGAGATTTCCGCTTAAATGGGTTTTTTTTAGCATCTGAAACATCACAGAAAAAGAAAAAAGTTATAGTGAAAATTCTATGATGACCTGTTTGGAGCACTGAAACCCTAGAATCCAAAGCTCTGATACCAAATGTTATGCAGCCAGCTCACAAAATAGAAGAAAAGATTGATCAACGCCTTAAATTCAGCCTCTTTGAGGGGGAAAACTCCTTTACATTACACATATGATCAATTCTTGGATGATACAAATGAAAAAAGCTCCTTTCTATATATAGGAGTCTAAGGGGTCACAATATAATAAGAGCTGACGTAACAATAATAATATAAGGGCACAACAATAACAATAATGGGCTTCTATGGGGCACAATAATAACATTAAGGGCTACAATGACAATAGTAATGGGGGAATCACTAGTATTATAGGGACCTAACACTCAAAGTAGTATCAGGATTCACTTCCTTCCCAGGAAGTCCTAAATCCACTGCCACAGTCAAAGCTGCATTCAATGTCTAGCGCTATAACCCTGCGCCACTTATCCTCTCAATGAACAATTACCAACTCATTGTTCTAAGGCGCACTCCCAATGTGCATCTGATTCCATTTAGCAATGCTCATGACCAAGACAAATATATCTGCGACCTTCCCTTCTCTGCTACACGGTCCCTCGGGAAAGCCAGTCACCCCCTTTCGTGCTATCACTCACCTTCTAAGTTCCCTGGTATCCCCTATCTTAGACATTCCATTAGAAGATCAAACAACCAAGGCATATACCTGCCTCAACCATCATACCAGTCATAGGATGCTCATGACAATCAATGGACACTATTGGGTACTAGTGTCCCAAAATGCCCTGCTCCTGAAGTGCTCTACCAACATACTCCTGCATGTTCCAATTTCTTTTGATGTTGCTTCCAATTCTTACAGTCAATTTCAACCACCCAACCGGGGATGTTCATGCATTCTTGTTCCAAGAACATAATTTCTATTAGATTCAAATAAATTGAAATAACCTCAAATCATACCTCATTGGTAGTTTGTCAATAACATTCATTTGTAATCCTATTTACTTCTTGTCACAACAAGTCAAACTAGCATCTTTGATCAAATCATCATGTATAAACATATCACATCAGGTTAGCTCAAAATACAACCATCATAGATCAACATCATAAATCACATGTGACCATCATAAACGAGAATCATAGATCACAGGTAATCATCAGATACCATAGTCATAAACCACATGCACAATAAAACTGAAATAAAATGCTGACACTTATCCTTTCATCAACCCTTAGCTTCTACCTTTATCTTTATTCAGTACACACTCTGGATCGGTTGCCACACCCGACAAACACTCAGTGTCTTCTCCTAAACCATGTGCACATACACATAGTGTGTATCACACACATACAACTACACACATCATACAACACCATGCATCTACACCAGTACCATATGTACCACATGTACAATGCAACCACCTGCACAACATCACATGTACACAACACCACATGCACAACGTGTACACAATGCCACATGTACACTGCACCATTGTACAAAGTGTACACAATACCACACACACGATATGTACGCGACACCACATGTACACAATGCTACATGCACGACATGTACACAACACCACTTGCACACAGTGCCACTTGTACAACATGTACACAACACCACATGCACACAACACTATATGTACATAACGTCACATGTACAACATGCACGTAACACCACCTGTACATAACACTGCATATCCAACATGTACATAGCATCATGTGTACACATCACTGCATATCCAACATGCAGAGAGATCCATATGCACACAACGACGCATATACATCATGCGCACAATACAATATGTACATAGCACTGCATATCCAACATCTACATGCACATAACATCACATGCACAACAATAGTACCACTCATCCAGAACCACACTGCCTCTGCCAAGCAACCTTGCTTCCAGTGTCTTATCCTTGCTTGTCCCAGCATGTTGCAGACCACACTGCTTTTATTTTGCTGATGTATCCCTCGGTATAACTTGTCCATAACATAGACATAATATAATCGCATAATATAAACTCACAACCATATGATACTGACCTTGTATATTTGACATGACTACTCTTCTCAATTGATTTTTCTTAAGACCATGAAACTCTTCATGCCATTCGCCTGTTTAAGCAATCATTCCTCCACAAGGACAATACCTGATAACCTTGTTAGACAGTGACATAGATACATACATATATACATGTATACATATATAAACATCAACATAATCATGATCACAAAATAATTACCAGATAACATAAGGTCTCTAGGTTAACATAACTTCCTTTTTTCATGCACAACATGCACAATATTGAGAACAATTGTTCCCAACATAGCCAAGGCATCTGACACCTCATATCCATTTACTTTACCTTTTCTAGTTACATTTCTCATGTCTATACTGCCACCGTCTGTTTACCACTATGGACCAACTAGTCCAACCGACTATAATAGTCTTACCTTCCGTTGCGCTTACTCATGCACAAATCTTCATCTGAGTCTTACATTACATGTTGGGTACCACACAACTCTCCCTGAGCTCCATTAACTTTCCTCGTTCCCAAACAATTCCCAATACTCAAAGCATAAAAGGAAATACCAAAAACAAATAAGAGGTAAACCATGAAAACCAATAACGATACAACACTGCAACAAAGTGGCATAGCTATGCACCAGACACACACGAAATCACACATCAAGTGCAACAATCACAAAATACCAAAAGCACAAGACTAACAATAGACACCATGACTCAATCCCCATGGTTCCCAAGGAAAGCTCAACCTGAGCCTTCTTTAAGATTTCATGGAAACCTCTCTTGCCCTGCAACTCCCTGCATCATACTATCATAAACACATAACCGTTAGTGCATAAATAAACATAGCAATACACCAATTAGCTTACCTTGTTGTGTTAAGTATGCTTCCTTGCAACTGAACACATCCACGCCATCTCTCGTGGAACTTTGATTCCTTGACATATCCACCTTTAACTAGAGACTAGCTAACATATATGTCAAGTACATGTTCATGAATCTAGCACATATCCACATAATGTCAGGTAATATTAAGGTTAAGAAGACTTCCTGTATGCGAAGCACTCATTCATTTGGAATTAGGGTTTCCAAACCTAGCCAAAGGAATTCTTGTCTATTTCCTTCCTTTTACCTTTTTACCTTCTTGCAATTGAGGCTTACTATGCGTTGTCACATCACCCAAATGTTAGTCATATAAACACATCAACTATTACCTTGTCACGCTAATACCTAGCATGTTACCCTGCAACTGCTCACACATGTAAACCACATGTTCCAAATATCAAGACAATCATATCTATAAATTTGAGATCAACCTTTACCAATACTAACAATCATGTCATAATCCATAGTCAACTCATAGTCATTAGACATAATGCTACAACTGTCACCTACTATACTCAAGTACATATCAACTGTCTCAACACATATGTATTAGTAAAATCATCTCAAAACAAGATCACTTGAACACATACTTATATTATGCAATTCATCAAACATTCCACCAACTTGCAACCATAACATGTTAAATAAATCAACTAGATGATGTAATAGACACCAAACACTCAAATACCCAATAGATGACATAATTAAACAGTCAAGCACCCAATATATGATGTAAGCAAACTCATACCTTAATGTATTTAAGGGGAGGCAATCTTGTCTACATAATCAATCCATATTAGCACAATATATCTTCACAACATATCAACTCAAACACAAGTAAGATCATGCTATCCATAACAATCACTAAATAACATGTTCACATCCTAACTCATAAACAATTATCATTTATGCATAGCAATCACATATGTACGATCAGTCTAGATTAGTACAACACAATGCAACACAATAAGTTGACTCATACCTGAATGTTGTAACCCTAACCATCTGCATAGGGCAATACAACTTAGTGTGATACATATAACATCAAGGTATAAATGTTATAACCCTAATAATCAAGTTAACTATCATTTAACAATAACACGCTGACCTATAAGATACTTCATCAATAACATATATCATAATCATTAGGTTATCTAATATAAAACAACAATAGCAATGCATACAACTACAAGTTACTATCATTCTTGACTATCCGACACATGTGCATATAACTACACTAATCAACTAACATCCATCATGAATGTAACCATAACATCAAAAGACATGTACATAAACCTAATGCATATAACAACCTTTGACTTACTTACCTGCATGCCCAACATGAAAACCTGTATGACGATCTTCTCTTATCCCAAAGTCTAACGCTGCAACCTCATTATGATGATCTGCATCTCCTGCTCTATCTTAGCCAACACATTAGCATCATAACATACCAATATCACCCTTATGACTTAAATTGCATACCATGACTTCACAAGGCATGTTTGACCTGTTATTCATGCATAACTATAACCAAGACCATTCATGCATGACAACAACATATAAACATATAGCACATGAGCACCAAACCATATACACATCATTCTAGCTAGAGTCCAGTCATCAATGCATGACCCTATCAACTACACAAACCATGACCTCATGCATGACAACAACCATTACTCCATTGTAGACATTGCCACATGCAACCGTCAACATGCATAAGAAATGCCTAATCAACTACACATACGCATGTAGTCGACCAGAAGTGATCAATCCTTGTAACCAACCTACAAGACAGATACAAGTAGCCAAACATACAAGAATGTAACCAATCATACAAGGATGTAATCAAGTGACATATAATCATGTAACCAACCATATATTCATGGTGATGCATTCCACAAAATCACATCAAGTTCCTCATGATAACCTCACTACAACCATGATCAACATGATACACTGCAACAATCACATGGAATGCAAGTGTAAGAGACACACATGCAATTGACATGCATGCATAACCAACACATTCACCCAAGGAGAGCACAACCATGCTTTGATACCAATCTGTGGTATTAGATATGACCCAAAGAGAGCACAACCCGCTATGGTACCAATATGTAACACCCCCTCATCCCAAGTCCACCCAAGCAACCAATTAGCCAGGGTAAACATGCGACGAGAGAGGCCACTATAAGGGATTCAACCTCCTTAGTGACCTAAGGAAATGGAATCAACAGAACACATTAATCAAACCCATCCACATCATCAACAACACCCTCAAGAGAAATGTCAGCCACTCAAACATATTGTACATGAGTCCCACTAATGTTTTAAGCCTTTTAACCCCCAGTCGCTCTCATGATATAGGCATGACAGTGTCCAAACCCCAAAGTCTCTCTCACAGGCCTATGTGCCAGCGTCCCAGGACTCTTTTCAGCAGACCTGTGCCAACATCCCCGGTATTTGAGCCACTTTTCTAGCCCAAAACCCTAGCCTCTACTCATAACTTGTTACAACCTCCAAAATCCATCAAAGACATGATGACAATATAATCAAATCAAAATTCAACCTCAGGACTAGGCCTGAGCATCCCCAACTGGGACAAACATTATGCCAAACACTTGGCATAAATGCAAGTTACAGGTCTAGGATACAACACAGAGTATGAATGACTGAAAGAACTTATGAAACATAACCAAAAGGATCACCACCTTCTCCATTGAACCGTTATAACGTCAATTAGGTCTTGCATCCATCCATTTAACAATTACAATTAAATACATGAAATAACCATGACATGAACCAATCATATAACCAACATAAAACCATATAAATATCAGATATATGACAACCATTAAATCCACATATAAACCAGTGCAAAAGTAAGAGAACTTAGCTTTTATTAATCATAGGCAGATCCGAACAGGTTCAAGACTTCCACGTACCACTTGACCATAGACATGGCTGAACCAAATCTCTCTTTTAGCTAATCACCCCTGTGCCATATTCCAAGCATGAATGGGGGATCTCACAGAACAACCAATCCAAGAACAACCAAGGGAATCCAAAGGTTAAACCACCTCCACCCTCACCAAACCGTCATCACACCAAAACCGGCGTTCTGATCACAATTGAAACGAACTTGGAATGCCATCTGGAATCCATCACTATCCTTGAGGAATTTTTCGTCTCCTTGTCTTTCAGGCTTTACCGCAATCCAATCCCGGATCACTAGGCCCTAAATTGTGCCCAGTCTCTCAGGATTTATCGCAATCCAAACCTAGATCACTAGGCTGTAAACCGAGACTTCTTCGTTAGGATTTGCAGTGTATCCCACCAAAACCAGTCAAGGAATTCCTAGGCCTTTGGGAATGAAACTTGAGACCACCTTCGCCCTGGATTCCTAAATCCATCCGGCAAACCAAATCTCAAAACCAAGATAAACATCCCAACATACCATAGCATTCGGGAAAAAGCAAAACTAGGCTGAAAACCACTGTCATAACCCAACAAAACCATGCCACCAAAAACAAGAGAACCATACACCAACATGCAAAGCTATCCATATACAAACTAGCTAGAAAATGACACATGCAAAAGGTTACTTGCAAGTGTTCCTGTTGAAGTTGTCTAATCTTGCTCTTCTTCCTTAACCCTTACTTTCCTTCCTTTCCCTTTTCTTGCTTTTCCTTCCTTTCCCTTTGCTTGCTTTTCCTTCCTTGATGTAAAGCTAGAGTGCTCCAAGAAAACTCTAAGTGACCAAGAGTGTGAGAGAGAGAATAATGAGAGATCTCCAAACTTGAACTAACCAAGAGCTTGACATTGACTAAGCTTCACTAACCAAGCCTGCCCACTAATCCTCTGAAGCCTTTTTATCAATGGTGCCTCTATTTTCTTCATTTTCCATTATTTTCCTTCATTTTCCTCCTCACATGCAACCTATGACCTTTCACCTTTCTTTTCTCCCAATTCCTTTATTTTCACAAATATATGTGCCAAAAAGGCCTTTTTTTCCTTTTAATGCCTTAGCCTTTGTCAATTTCCTTAACCAAAAACACTCATCCACTGATGCCCACTAGGATATGTTTTCCCAACATTAAGCTTGGAATACATGTCCCTTACTCGTGGTCTTATTTTACCTTTATTAACTTTTATAACATGGAATTTTCACCAGGGATGTTACTGTAGGACTCTGTACATGCATGAAAGTGAACAAATCTATACAAAAATTGTCCAAGTTGCCCAACATTAGATCTATCTGTAATAAATATGGTCTATCTTTAAATGATCCGGTTGTGAATAAGAAAAGAATGAAAAAGGCCATAAATAAAATTTCAAAAAGAAGAATGAACTATTCTGCCAAACCTGAAAGAACCAAAGGATATTACAAAAGGGTTCAAAGATCCCACTATTATGGTCCTTGATGAGCCTCATTATTGAGTAATTATATGGGCCTTAATTCACCTCATAGCTTAGTCAAACCAACTATTCTCACAACTTCTTGCATACTTTTGATTATAATTTGTTTATGAAAAGAGTTAGAGTTGGATATTTGGCTTTGTGGTCTAATGTGCATGTAATATAGGAATAAAGGATAAAAGCAAGGAAAAATGCAGGTATAAAGGATAAAAGCAAAGAACTATGGCAAAGACCTTGGTAAAGACTCGAATGGGACAAGGGAAAGTAACTATAGGAGGTAAATCCTCCTCATTTACTACCCCTCCATTTGAATATTCCACCATTAGCTCAGAATGCACACAGCCGTCACTTTGAAAACTAAAAGACAACCAAACAAGGGAAAGGGACAAAAAACAGTTTATCTTAAGTTGGGAGCCAAGCCTCCCTAATGGGAAGGAAGTTGTTAGAAACTTCAAATGTATAAATAGAGAGTCTTAGGACCTCAATAGGATACAAACTTCTATTGTAAAACTCTATTTTATTTCTGAGTTGCAAAGACTTGTGACAGTTTGCTCTGTAATCCATGGTTTTTATAATAAGAATGAGTTATGTTTAAGCCAGCTTTGAGTTAACTCCGAGGGCTGAAGCTCTTGGGTTAGGGCCTGACCCAAGCAGCCAAAGCTCCTCTTTACTGTACATGTATGCTAGCATAGTTTCCTGGTTTTCATTGTTCATTTGCTTAAATAGCTTCCTGGTTCTATTTATTTGTTTAAATAGCTTTCTGGTTCTGTTCAGTTGCTTAAGTAGGATTCATGGTTTTTCTAGTTATTTGCTTAGGTAGCTGCATTTTCATTACAGTAGTGTACAATAGAGCGGTTGTGCTGTAGTTACTTCCATTTGTGCCTTCTTTCAATTTACAGGTTAACTAGGTGAAAAATATCACTAGCAGGTTGTGTGCAGGTGTCTCGGCCTCATCTCCTCCCTCTGGGACCATGACTTGAGGAAGAGACCCTTCAGCAGCCCCAAAAACACAAGTTTCTGGTTCTTGCATGAGCTATGGAGTTTGTCGTTTGATTCAGTTACTCGTTCACCTCACTGGTTTTCTCTGTCGTTTTCCTTTGAAACCACCTTTAACACGATTCTTCATGCATTGCTTCCTCGCTGTCCGATCACCAACAAACCTTCACAATCACCGTCTGATTCACTATTTTCTCCCACTGTTGCCTCGCATGGAGTCCACCACTTACTTTATGAACTTCAAGACCCCACCGTCGATCTTCCTCGCCTGATCCGATGGCTATTGCTTCACCCGATCACCTTTAGGCGCTTTAAACCCCTGCCGATCTCCACCGTTGATCAGCCCTGCCTAATCCAATGACTATCATGCAATCTCACTTGGATTAGTACACGAACGTTATCCGCCCGAGAGCACGCGAGAAAAGTGGTTTTCTCGTGCTACGTGTCACGTTGTAAGGCTAATTGCATGAAATTTCCAAAAACTGCTTACAGCCTGAAGGGTGCGCGAGAAACTACTTACCACCTTAGAAACCCGCTCCCTCATTTCCGCACATTTCTTTTCCCCGCGATATGATCTCCGTCATCCATCTCTTGACTTCACCCGCGCGATAAGATCTCAACCGTCCATCGCTCCTGTTAGCCTCGTCTGTCTATCTCTTGACTTCACCCCCGCGATTAGATCTCGGCCATTCATCTCTTTTGTTAGCTTTGTTTTTCCATCCCTTGACTTAACCCGCGTGATATGATCTCCACCGTTCATCGTGTGTGTTCATCCTGTTCATCCATCTAGTTGCTTAAGCCTTCGCGATAAGACCTCAGTCGTTCATCCTATTCATTAACCCTGTTCACCCATCTATCTACGTAACCTCCTGCGATCCAATCTCCGTTGTTCATTTGCCTTTCACCCGACTGATCCAACGGTTCTTATGCACTGTTGCTCCCTCACGTCCTCCTTTCACTAATTTTGACCTCCGATTGCTTTTTCTGCTTGAAACCCGATTTAGCCTAAGTTTCTTTGTTACACCTTAGTCTATTTTTGATGCTCTTTACTTCTGCAACTTAGATAATTAGCATTAGGTTAGTGTTAATTTAGCAATTCTGCTTAGCATAACTGTTTAATTGGTTAGTTAGGTTATGGTGTAAGTTTAGCATTTCATGTTGTTTTCTTCATTACTGCAGTAGAGTAGCTCTCTCTTAGAATAGGTTTGCTCTCCTTCCATCAAAGAATTAAGCTTCTTCTGACCCTATAGAAGTTTGGCTTGGAACCCCTGGGGTCTCTTTCCAGACAAACAGTGACAACAGGTAGGACCTTCACTTCTACTTGTGCATATAGCATTGTCACCTCTAAGTTTGTACGAGCCCCCAGTTGATAAGTAAAGTTGGTAGCCCTAGGAGTTTCAGCATTCTGGTAACTGGTCATCCACCATTCCTTCTTCACCTGCAGGCAGATTCATTCTAGATAGAAAGTCAGCAACAACATTTTCCTTGCCAGGCTTATCAACAATAGTTCAATCAAACTGTTGTAATAGAAGCAACCATCTTATGATTCTAGCATTCACATCTGGTTTGTTCATTAAATATTTGATTGCAACATGATCGGTATGCACAAGTGTTTGATAACCTGTAATGTAATGCCTAAAGTTGTTCAATGAATGCACAATAGCTAGGAGTTCCTTTTCGGTCACAGTATAGTTTAGCTCAGCCTTTGATAGGTTCTTACTGATAAAATAGATGGCATAGGGCAATTTCTCCTCTTCTTGACCTAAGGCTGCTCCTATGGCTTTGTGTGAGGCATCAACATGAATATGAAAAGGGAGGGCCCAGTTTGGGCCTCTAAGGATTGGTGCAGTGGTTAACTTACCCTTTAGAATGTCTAAGGCCTCTTGACAGCTCTTTGACCATATAAACTCAGAATCTTTGGCCAACAATCCAAACAAAGGAGAGGCCAACTTGCTGAAGTCCTTTATGAATCTTCGGTAGTATCCAGCCAATCCTAAGAAACTTTTGACATCTCTTTGCTTTTGTGGAGGTGGGACCCTTTGGATGATTGTTATTTTGTTTGGGTCCACCTGCAATCCTTGCTGAGATATTGAATGACCTAGCACAGTCCCGTCAGTCATTAAGAATTCACACTTTTCTAGACTGAGAGAGATTCATTTCAATGTGTTTGTGTAATACTTTGCCTAGGTTAGTCAGGGCTTCTTGGAAATCACAACCATAAGGTGTAAAATCATCCATATAGATTTCCACAACATCATGTACTAATTCAGCAAAAATACTTAAGACTGCTCTTTGGAAAGTGGCAGGAGCATTGCATAGGCCAAAAGGGAGGACCCTATAGGCAAAAGTACCCCAAGGACAAGTGAAGGTGGTCTTATCCTGGTCTTCTGGGCAGATTTGGATTTGGATGCACCCACTACATCCATCTAGGAAAGAAAATAACTTCTTCCCCGCCAGGCCATCTAGAACTTGGTCAATGAAGGGTAGGGGAAAATGATCATTCTTTATGGCTTTTTTCAACTCCCTATAATCAACACAAATCCTCCACTTCCCATATTTCTTGGGAACTAACACTAAAGGAGAGACCCACTCACTGTCTGAGATAGGGTAAATGAATCCTGCATCTAGCAGTTTTTGCAGTTCTTCTTTGACTATGTCTTTGAGAGCTGGATTCATCCTCCTTTGTGGTTGCCTGACTGGACTATAACCTTCTTTGAGGTATATGTGGTCAGTACACACTAAGGGGTGTACTCCCTTCATTTCTTTATAACTCAAAGCGAAGGCTTCTAGGTTCTCTCTCAACATGTGGCATAACTTTTCCTCTTCTAAAGTAGAAAGAGATTGGTTAATGTTCAAAGTCTTCTCTAGGCCAAATTCTATGGTTTTGACACGGAGTGGGTTGGAATTGGCCAAGCATAAGTCAATTGGATGATTGTTCTAGGTTTCCCTTACTTCTTCTTCTAATGGCAGTGAACTAGGAGTTGGACTTTGGAGCAGGTGTTCAATTAAATTATCCTCATTTTGTTGTCCTCCTCCTATGATTGCTTCCAAAGTATAAAGTTGGGCAGAATAAACCTCATCATCTTCCTCCTCCTCCAACCATAAAGGTAAATCATGCTCTAGGGTAGGTTGAACAGGAGGGTATAGGACTAATTGTTTGGACATATGCCCATTCTTGATGGTCATATTCCCAACTCTGTAGCTAATGTAAGCATCATCTGTGGCCAACCATGGCCTCCCAAGGATGAGAGGGTAACCAATAAGCTTAGCCTTAGGCTGTAGAACTAGGAAATCTGCAAGGTAGTCCCAGGAGTCAATGGAGACCATCACATCCTCCACAATTCCCTTAGGGGTGACTGTGGAACGGTTTGCAAGTTGTAGAACTGTTGTGGTCTTCCTTAACGACCCTTGGAGGTTAAGGTTGAGCATGGTGTCCTTGGTCATCACATTAATGGCAGCCCCAAGATCAATTAGAGTGTGTGGGACAATGACGTCATTGATGTGCACATCTACCACAGGGCTTCTAGGCTCTAAATATTTTAGACATATTACCTACCCCAACATTAAGTCAGACAACTGGCCAATGACATTGATGGTAGGGGCATCCCTTTTTCTTCTTCCTAGATGCTTGAAGCACTTCTCCTTTATCAACTTATTATAAATGGGAACATCTTTGATTGCTTGGAGAAGGGGGATCTTTACACATATATTCTTCAATTCTCCCAGAAGTTCAGTTTCTTCTAGGGTAGGCTCGAGTGGTTGGGCTAATCTCTCAGGAAAGGGTGGATTTACTTTAAGGTTTCTTTCCTCTTTTTCTTCCTCAACCTCCCTATGTGGAGAAGAAGGTTGGTTATCAGGGAGAATTCTCGTTGATCTCCTGGATTTCTATAGCATAAGCTGGGTATGATGTCTCTCCACTGTATTTTTGTTGAGCCTCCCTATTGTTTGGGTTCGGATTTGGCTGGGCAGGCATCTGGGGTTGCTTAGGTGGAGTAGTGTGCAAGAGTTGTGGTTGGGTAGGTGGTGGAGGCAACAGGGCTAGAACATTGTTGAATTGGGGCCTCCACCCCTGAGGTGGGGTATTCCACTGATATTGTGGCTGAACAAAAGGTTGAAATGACTGGCTGAACAAAAGGTTGAAATAAAGGCACAATTTTTCATAGTTATTGAACCATTAAAGCTCACCATGTGCAATGATTATTTCGATAGCTCCACTACCATTCCACGACCTTACTCCATAAACCATACGTTTACTCCCTAAACGGTCTCATGATTATTTCTTTGGGTTCAACTTATAGATGACTGCACTCCCACTTTTCTTTATGAAATGGCTTCACGATTCTTCAAATAGTGCATTCTTCATTAGTGTGCCTTTCCTGTGGTTGGATTGGAAATTTTTGTAGCTGCCCTCCCTCTTCAATGAATGCCTCCAAATCAGCAACTACGTTCATCTCAGAAGGATTTCATTATTCATATACCAATTGTGAGGGCAAGTGATCAGGTGACCTATGAGACTGTTGCGGAGATAAAGCCTGCTCCTGCTCCTCCTGACCTTCTCCTTCTGACTCATCAGACGGCCTCCCACATAGATTTCCAATAAGGATCAATAGTGTGCAAACTACCACTGTCAAACAAAGGCGTATTGTCTTACCACTAATTCAAAAATTCTACAGGCCGAATGCAGAACAGTTAACTCAGAAAAACGTAAACAGCAGAAAAACGTCTAATTTCAAACGCTCGATTTGCCCAAACGGAGGCGAATTTGAAGAAAATAAAACATGGGTTTTTTGCCAGCTGGGTTAATTAGATAACCCAGAAACCGTTTGAAGAGATTCGTGGCGGTTTGGGAGAAATTTGCGGTTCTTTGGAGTGCATTTTTGACTGCCGCGTGAAAAAAAAAAACAGAATTTTAATTAAATAAACAGGCTGTGATGTAATTTCGCGTGCTTGAGGAAGGGAAATCTAAACAAGAATCAACTATGTGATGTTATTCAAGCTTAATTACATGTCTTTAATAACTAACAGTCCCATGCAACGTGTGACTGTGTTTCAGTTTCATGACCAGCAACAAAGACGTGTTTAAAACTCATACGGCTCCTCTTCACCGTACTTTGCGCAACCATTTCATCAACGTGTAACGTCTCTCACGCAGTCGTTCAGTTCAAAAATTCCAACTCCACTTCACTACCCTACCATTGTGTTAAAGCTGCACCTTGTTCGCATACGTCTCCATTTCATTTTGTGAACTCATCTCGGCTGCTCATCCTCTGTTTCTGCTTACAGCTCCTGAACACTCCCGTTACCCGTATCCATCTTCCATTTTCAGCCATTATTCTTCCATAAACCTTGCAACATAGTCATCTTACCTCTGTTAAACCATCACACGCAGTTGAATTCCAGATTGAATTTTAAACAGAGGAAAGGATGGGTCGGTTATTAAGGGCAGAACCAGAAGGGCCTAAGTCTATGAAAGGGCCAAATAGTTATGATCATGGTTATAGGCTGTTTATCAAATTATACGTCCATCAATAAAACTGTTTTGCTCCATTCACAGAGTTCTTAAATGCAGACAAAAAAAAAAAAAAAATTCAAAATTGATGGTTCACTGTTCCAGCCACTTTCCGCAGCTGGCTCAACTTTCCGCAACTGGCTTAACTTTCCGCAGCTGTTTTGTTAAACTCTAGGTTGCAGGTGTCATCAAGCAAAACAAGCCACATGGGTAGCTGGGGAAATGTTAGTACATGGATGGTGTCCTATTCATTCGATCAAATTTGATGAAAAAGACCCCGGTCAAAGGGAAGTCAAATTGTGTGTTATCACTAAGTTGCCACACTGAGTCGCTGCATGTCAAGAAAAAAATAATAATTTTGAATCAATGAAATGAATAAGTTATTTGCTCACTTTTCTGAAGGTATTGATTAATTTTGGATTGATGATGAAAAATGAATGGCTAAATTTTTATTCAAGATTTTTAGCTACAGAAACTGTGCACATTCCGCAGCTGTTCTCCAATTCCGCAGCCAGAAAAACCTCATTGTTCAAATCAGCCTAACTTTTTCATACAAAATCAGATTTTGATGATTTAAGTACCATTGGAAAGATCTCAACAAGATCTACACAATGAGAAATCCATCATTTGAGTTTGAAATGGCAAATAATGAAATAAATTGCTAAAAATAAGCAACATCAACTTGAGGCACTAATTCCAGAGCAGGTATAAATTCTTTTGATTTTTCCTTTGAGAACTTGTTTCATTAATACAAATTCTTAGTTTTGTGTGTAAATATCATAACTAGAGAGATTGATCACCTCTCTCCTTTGATAATCTTACATTCTATTGCAGAAGAAGTATTAGTTTTTTTGCAGGTTCGAGGAGGAAGGACAAATGACTACAAGAGAATGGTGTCTCTCTAAGAGACCAATTTGTTTCATAAGAGGATGATCAACAACAAAGAGGAAATATGCTGATGCAAAATCAGATCCAAACACTTGAAAAAAAAAACTTTCAGATACTATTGTCTCCATCACATCCATACTTCATAATAAACCATTCACCTCCTTCCACTCCATACTTTCCACTTACTTTCACATACACTTTCCATCTCTTTTTGTCCATTCATAACCCACAAATAAAAGCAAGAGGCTCATTCATATGCTTATTTCCCATTGCCATTTCTACTCTCCATTGCCATCTTCCATTTTCATCTTCGATTTCCTGTCATTTTCATTCCGCAAATAAGCCCTGCTTCAATGCAAATAATTGAGTCCATAGTCCTTTGAGTCTAAGTTCTTTGTAAAAACACCTTGAGGCTTGCATGCCTTAATGGCAAGTTCTCATGCTGACAAACAATGGGAATACATTAATGTCCCTTGTTCGTCAGATCTTCTAGGTGACTCGACTTCATCAAATTCATTCATACCTAGCAAGATGTGTTTGGGCATCTTGACTCTCATTGTCATCAATGGTGAGAGTTCTCGTGTTGACTAGTGGCATCCATTAATGGCCACTAAGCCAACAATTTCCTACTATGTTCGACATTAGAACATCTTTTCACATAGTAGGAATTGTTCCAATGAGTTTTGAAGACATGAAGACTATTATTTTCAGCATTTTGGAGCACATTCAGCAAGTTTTAGTAGAAGCAATAAAAAGTCATCTTATCTCTCTATCCATGACTCCTCTTGTTCAGCCACTTGAAGAAGAATATGATCAGAAATTTTCAGCCACTACACATACAACTCATCCATTCCAAAGGGTAAGTGAAGGTACGTCATTTTCTAACTTTTGACCATAGAATTCCATAAAAAGCTAGAATGATAATTGTTGGAAAAAACATTTCTCTTCCTCATTTCATAAAATTGCCAATATCATCAGTTGGGGGGAGGATACATTCATATTCATATCTTGCCATGTCCATATCATATTCAGGAGCTCACATACTTCCAACATATATTAATTATTACATTGCTATTATGAGCATACAATGGCTTTTGAAAAAAGTGTTTAAAGGATAAATTGGATACAAACAAAATCATGATTGTCACACAAGAACCAACCATCATGCAATCCAATAAAGATATACTTTGCAACAATAATCAAAATATCATTATGCAAAGTTCAAAGATCAAAATAGAAGGCAACAAAAAAAAAAAAAAATGGTTGTAACACAAGAACCAACCATGTTGCAATTCAAGTGAAACACTTTGCAGAAATATGAAGTTATCAAATGATATCATGCAAAGTTAAGCCAAAGCTCAAGGATAAAAAGAGTTAATGTAATATATATTGCATGAGGACATGCAATAGCTTCAGTTGGGGGGTATGTTGAGTCTTGAAAATGTCATTCATTTCCATTACACTTTCACTATTATGTCCATTATATCACCTCCATTTCACCTCCATTTCACTACTATGTCACCACATTCATCCCACTTTCATTATCATTGGGCCACATTTATGTTTTTCCAATCTTTATTAATTCTAAGCCTTTTAAGTGAATTTGTGGTTAAAAATTAGAAAATAATGTGCATATGCTTATACCTAACAAATGGGTTGAGATTGTTGACATGTGTAGGTTGAAAGGAGGCTTCTAGAAGACCCTTATGTGGCACCCCAAGGCAAAATTCGAATTTGAGTGGAAAGAATCATGGGATCATGAGGATATGTGTCACATCTCCTAATTGTATTATAACTCTAAGAAGACATGTGTTTTATCAGTTCCTATTTTGATTAGGACTCTAGAGGTAGAGGGAGAGATTCATGGACTCTCATTAATGAGATGGCTTCTCATCTTTTTGTATAAATAGGAGATCTCTCTCCTTCATTTGTTAGCTTGTTAGTCTTTAGCTTGTGAGTTCTTTAGCTTGGAGTTTGTAGTTCTTCCTTGATGGCTTTTGAAAGCTTTTGAGAGCTTTGTTGTACTTTGTAATGTTGAAGAATTTGAATAAAGCTTTGATGTTCTCAACATGGAAGGAGATGTGAAGTAGATTTCATGGAGCATATTAGAATGTAAGGTAGAGTAGATTTCATTTTGTAATTTTGCTTTGATTTCATTATGTCATTTAATTGCTTTGAAGTGTGATAGATTAGATTTTTCATTCATGCAATTTTAATTTATGCAAGTGTGTTCAACTGGTTGATTGTAGGTTAGTAATGCACATAGCTTTTTAATGACTAATGACATGACGGAATCATCTTGTCCTTCTGCTGATTTTTTTTTTTTGAGTTCTAATTCCAGCATTGTTATTTCAATCAGTTTTGTTTTGCTCATTTACTTTCCTGCAATTTAGATATCATATTGCTTAACTTGTTCATGATTGCTTCCCATAAGGTAGATTGAGCTGAAGGGTAAAGGATCAGAAGAGTTGAAGTAGTGTGATTAGTTTCCTTTATGCAATTTAATTTCTTGTAATTTAGATATCATATTGCTTAACTTGTTTATGATTGCTTCCCAGAAGGTAGATTGAGCTGAAGGGTAAAGGATCAGAAGAGTTGAAGTAGTGTGATTAGTTTCCTTTATGCAATTTAATTTCTTGTAATTTAGATATCATATTGCTTAACTTGTTCATGATTGCTTCCCATAAGGTAGATTGAGCTGAAGGGTAAAGGATCAGAAGAGTTGAAGTGGTGTGATTAGTTTCCTTTATGCAATTTAATTTCTTGTAATTTAGATATCATATTGCTTAACTTGTTCATGATTGCTTCCCATAAGGTAGATTGAGCTGAAGGGTAAAGGATCAGAAGAGTTGAAGTAGTGTGATTAGTTTCCTTTATGCAATTTAATTTCTTGTAATTTAGATATCATATTGCTTAAATTGTTCATGATTTCTTCCCATAAGGTAGATTGAGCTGAAGGGTAAAGGATCAGAAGAGTTGAAGTAGTGTGATGAATTAGTTGCTTTGCTTTCAGTCTTTGAGTTGCTTTAAGTTCAGTTTTTACTTTCTTTTTCATACAGCAGCAAGGATACTGGGTTTCATAGTCACTAGCTCATTGATTGGTTGTTGCATTCCATTTTGATTGAAGTAGATGCATATTTACACTTTTGTTCAAGTACTAATTCCATCAATAACATGTTTTGAGATCTTTTGAAGTGCTAAAGTTTTGGAAGTTACCATTAGGGACTTAGGCCTTAGGCCTTGTCTTGAAATCTCTATCCATACTTGTCTTTTAAAAGTATTCCTAAGACCTTAGAATAGGATTTCCATTTGCATTAGACACTTTAGGAAACCAACAAAAACAAAACCCCAAAACAAAATAAAATCTATAAAACAACGAAGTAAGAAAAATGTTAACTAAGCACATATGGTGCACCACACTTCATCAGTTTACGATACCCGGATTGATAATTTATGTAGAGCAATTTAAGACGTTAAATTGACTAGACAGCTCCCAACCCATTGGCCAAATGGGGAGCAACAATCCCAACAAGCACAACTTGTGGGTAGGATGCCAATTGGGGTATACTTTGTTGCGTCTAGAAGATGACAATAGGCAGGATGTGACTTACCATATGGTAAGGATTTTAACTATCCTATTTCTAGACAATAGGCATGATGCTACTTACGATGAGGTAAGGATCACAATTATCTTATTGTCTAGAGTTCCCACAACCCCAACAGCTCTCTGGCTTAATTCCTCACCCTCGGAGCTTTGACAGGGGGGAATAACATAGCTCAATGTCCTCAATCAATAGAGGCCCTTACATGGGAGAGTCGCATCCATCAGTCCAAGTTGCTCTCTGAAGACCAAGAAATTCCCTTTCGATAAAGCCTTGGTGAGAATGTCTATAATCTTCTCATCAGTGGATATATGACAGAGTCTCATGGCTCCTCTTTGTACCATGTCACATATGTAATGATATCTAATATCAATATGCTTGGACTTGTCATGGAACACACTTTTTTTTCTCCAATTGAATCTTACTCTTATTGTTGCAATATGTCACTGTCCTATGTGGTACCTGCTCAAAAAACTCTCCAAAGAGCTTCCTCAAGTAGACCGCCTCATAGCTAGCCATGCTAGTATAAATATACTCTATCGTTGTCGTACTTAAAGCCACTGACTTTTGTTTCCTACTCATCCAAGATATCTTAGTAGATCCAAAGCTAAAACAACACCCAAATGTGCTCTTCCTATCAATAATGTTTCTAACCCAGTTAGCATTAGTGTATCCATGTAGTTGTACATCTGTTGTAGTATATGTCAGGCCAATATTGATTATCCTATAAAAATATCTCAAAATGTGTTTGGCGGCAACCCAATGTGGATGAAGTGGCTCAATCATGAATTGGTTTAAGGTGTTAACTGCAAAACATATGTTTGGGTGACTGTTCAAAAGAAATATCAATGCTCCAATCAATTAACGATACTCTGAAGGGTTGGCCAAGTCAGTTCCAACAACATCTCCACATAACTTCTTAAAATTCAATTCCATCGGGGTGGCCAAGGATTTGCATTTCATCATTCCAAATATTTCCAATAAATTCACGACATATTTTCATTGAGAAAGGAAAATTTTCCTGGGTCTCTGCCAAACTTATAATCCCAAAAATTAATGCATCATGCCTAGATATTTTTGTTGAAAATAGCAACAAGAAATGATAAAAATAGAATCCAGAATATTCCAATTTTAATTTGTCCTTAATTTAAAATTGTGAATTAAATTCAAATTTAGTCTCACGATTGTGGAGTACTGAAGAAGGTATGTTTTATTGATTATTTTCTCATCTTTTCTTTAAAAACTCATAATCCCTTTGCATCATGAACCAGGTAAATAATAAGAAAATATGGCAAAAACTATGAGATTTGTATGTAATGCAAGATAACTAATAATCGCCATTTTCTTATGTAGAAAAAGGGAAAAACGAAATATTGCTTTCCCAAGGAAAAAGATAGAGTAGAGTTAACTGATGTCCCTGTGGCAGGAAACCATATGCAGACAAGGCGATCCAAATTGAAGCATATCAGCCAAGGAAAGGAAAAGGAGATATCGAATCGGCGCAAGAGAACAAGGGGATAACTGGAATTAACAGTTTGGCGAATCCCTCAGGATCCTCTGATCCTGAGGGATCGCAATCTTAACTATTTTTGCATCATTGATATATCCGCTCGACTATTATAAAAAGGGGCAGCACTACTAGCCCAGGGGACCGATTGTTGTTACTCTTATGTAATTTCTCGTTGTATTTGAAACTTTGATCATCGACTCTCGTTGAGAAGTGATTCGCTGTAACTCTGTTTTAATGCTTTAATATAAATCTGGTTGCTCTTCCGGCTTTGATCCTGGAGTAATTTCAAGCGGTGTATCCCTGGAGGCTAAGGGCCCGGCCCTGGTGGAACACTTGCTCTTGTACCATTATCTTTAATTCGTGCGTGGTTTTCATTATCAGCGTTGATCGGTAATTTGGTGTGTTTTGTTATTTCACAACTCTGTTATATTTACAATATCGTTCTCTGTAACAGGAATGTCGTATTGTTCATTCTGACTTCATAACGTATTGCTGTTCCTTTAAATCATTGATGTAACAGTACTGTTCTTTACAGAATGCTATTGCTGTTCAATTACAGAGTAACCAGGCTGTAATATTCTTAAGTTGGTATTACTGTATTCATCTATGGTTTATACTTAATTACGATTGTTGTTCAATTGACATTGCTGTTCCATTATGAATTGCGATCGTTATCCTTTATAACTGAGATTAATATTTGTGGTATCGGAGTCAGATTACTGTTTCTCTCAATATCAATGTGTGCTGTGTGTGATATTTATTTCGGTTTGCTGTACATTCACAATTGGCTCTAAGTGTTGTTCTATATTTCATTGTTAATTGGTTGCCGTTCTATTTCCATTTGCTGTCTGATTTATTCTTAGAGTAAGGATTGCTCTCTGATTTCTGTAAAATACGATTGCTGCACTTATTCCTGTAGATTAAAGTGTTGCTATCAATTGCTGTTACATTTTATAGTTGCTGTTCCATTTCTTAGTTGCTGTTCCATTTCCTAGTTGTTGTTCCATTTCTTGTTATTTGCGTTTTCATTGCTTTGGTGTGCAGAACGATCTGAAACTGTAGTGGGCGTTGACATTTGTTGTCTAGTTCTCAGATTGATCTTTTCCTTGATTATCTTTAAGTACATCAGTTTACAGAGGGATGAGTTACTGTTACTGGACCCTTGATTGATAAACCGCTTAGTTTTCCGAATAGATGATTTAGGCTTTAAAGTGCTTTGCTGTAAGTAGATCTTGTTTTAAGCATCCGTTTACTCTTGTATTCTGAGCACTATACTACTAGCATTACTCTGGCAAATGACAGCCTTAAACTGAGTACACTCTTTGAAATAACAAATCGTTCCTGGATTGACAAGTTAATGTGAGGTAAATATAGGTGAAAAAGACCCTTTTTACGGTTCGACATTTTGGCGCTGTTGCCGGGGAAGAGTGTAGCCATTTGTTTCTTTTCCAGAGTAGTGTGAGAACCTGTTAGGAAAGAACTGGGTTTTAAAAACGAAAGGTAAGAACCTGCGTGTGGAGTATGTAATAGCCCTGCTCCCCTGCCCGCTTTCCTACAGATTTGTTGCTATTTTGTTTGGGTAGAACTTAGCAGTTGATTTGAGTGCATGACTAAGCAGAAAAAGCCTGAAAAGAATCCCAAACCTCTACCCAAGCCTAATAAAGCTAAGGGGCCAGTGACCCTTGGCCGATCAACCTTTATAGACGAAATCCTTAAGAAAGCAGAATCTCAGCCTTCAATAGGACGTAGAAAAGTTGCTTCTAGACAGCCTACTAGTTCCCTTCAGGCCACAGGATCACCATCTGTAGCCTTTGATAAGGTGCAAAGTCAAACCGAAGAGCAATATTTTCAAGAAATTGAAAATTCTAGCCCAAAATCATTGCAAGAAGGGAACCTTAGTAATCTTTGTGAAGGAAGAGGAGAAACAGGAGAAGCTGAAGAACCAAAATCTCCTCTTGGGGTAATACAACCATTAAGCAGCCCAGATAAGGGAAGTGCTGCAAAAATCATTTATAACGAAGTTGAAGAAATTCAAGAACTTGAACCCTCCCAGACATTAGACACTCTCATCATCCCAGATAAAGGAAGTGTTGTTAAGGCCATTCCCGTTAGAGCCATTTGTCCTCGACAACCTAGGAATACCCTCCTAGACATCCGAGAAGGTTATTGGCATATATTTGACCAAATGGCCCAGAACCAGCCAAACACCCAAACCTCTACACTGTAATACCCCATTGTGGATACTGCAGCTAATGCACCTATGAAAGCAATTCCTCTCTAGCATATCCCTACATTCCATGGCCTTACATCAGAAGATCCAGATGCATTTTTATTCGAATTTGACGTGTTGTGTAGAGGATATGACTATACCACCGACCCCCAGAAACTGAAATTATTTCCCTCCACATTAAAAGGGGTTGTTCTAAGATGGTTTATGGGATTAGGTGGTGGTGTTATAAATAACTGGGACCAAATGAAAGAGTCTTTTCTAAAAAAATATCAGGACTATTGCAGGTCTAGAGAGTTAAAAGATGAAATATTTCAGATGGTAGCTAGACCAAATGAAACATTAGAAGAATATGTAGAGCATTTCCAGTACAATCTTCAAAGATCTCCTTATGCATCATTACCCTTACCTGATAATATATTAAAAACATCATTAATTAGGGGAATGAAGGAACAATGGATTGAAACACTAAACATTATGGGGAAAGGAGATATTTATCAGGAAAATTTTGCTGACATTATTGATTTATGTATTAGGAGCTCGAGAGGCAGCACAAGACTAAAACCAGCAAAACATGATCTGTTTGCAAGAGATAACAGAACTTTGGCAGAAGGAGTAACTCGTGCAGAAATTGGAAGTTTATTAGAATATTTTAAAACTGACATATTGGGGACACTGACAACACAACTTGATATTATGCAGGCCAAACAAAAGCAAGCAGAAGCAGAACAGAATTTGCACATCCTCTGTCCCAGATGTAGAAAGAAACACAGCCATAAGGAGTTTCCATTAGATGTAGTCCAAGTTTGCGCCATTTGTACAAAAGACCACTCCACAGAGAGCTGCCCTTCACTTCCTGGATTGAAAGCAGTATACAATGAAGCAAAAGAAGAGCCAGAATCGGTGTATCTACTTAATCAGCACCGTCAATGGCAGCCGCGACAAACATGTATGTTTTTAGACCCAGCTTCTTCTTTTCAGCCTCCACAATATCATGCTAAAAAATATAATACAATGTGGCAAAATCAACCTCCCTTCCTGAATTGGTCATAACAATCATTTCCTTCATCATCTCCATGGCCGAATCAAGCAAGCCAACCCAATTGGCCAAATTTTCCCTATACCCCACCATATTGGCAAAACAATGCATATCTAGCACAATGGGCTCCTCCTACTTCACAGAGTCAAGCCTGGCAGACAAACTGGCAAAGACTGATGAATCAGCCAGTAGGAACCATCCCACTCCCTCAACCTACACTGCCAGCATTACAACAAAACCCCCAGCCTAACTTAAGATCGCAACTCCCAGCCCAACCCAAACCCAATCCAAATAATAGACCGGTCCAATCCATTCAAATAATTGAGACACCAGACATAAAAACCGATCTAAGGGAGTGTAATGATCTTCAATTAAGATCTGGGCGTATCATTGAAACAAAGGGAGATAAAATAGCTCAAGTTGAAAATCAATTACCTATGGAACAACCGCCACAAGAAGAGGAAGTGACCAGACAACAAATTCATAATCTAGCAACCACATCCTCTCCTCCATTCCCAGAACGCCTAATTATACCTCGACCTATACAATACTCTGATTTTGACATTCTGGGAGAACTAAAAAATCTGTACATAAAAATCCCATTCCTCCAAGCCATTCAAGACATCCCCATAAATGCAAAGACTATCAAAGACTTATGTATAAAGAAACCAAGGAGGAAAATAACAGGCAACCCAAAAGTCCAAGTAGTTGGCACTTTATCCGATTTATTATCAGGGAAAGAAACAACCGTTAAATATGAAGACCCAGGAAATCCAATAGTAACCGTACAAATCAATGGACAAACCTTCTCAAATGCCTTAGTTGATCTAGGAGCTGCAATTAATATCTTAACAACCACCACTTGCCAAAAACTGGGCATTACATCAGTAGAACCGACCTCCACTTTATTAGAACTAGCTGACCGATCTGTGGTTCGGCCAGAAGGCACACTACATGATGTCATGGTATCCGTTGACTCTTGGGAGTATCCGGCTGATTTTCTGATAATAAACCCAAAAAACTGACTTGATGGACATCCGTTGATTTTAGGCAGACCTTGGCTTGCAACTGCCGATGCTTATATTGGCTACCGACAAGGCAGTATGACCATAGCTAGGGGGGCAAATATCAAGAATCTAGCTTTATATCCCCCAGCGCAGCCAAGTGTCACAATAATAAAAACTAACAAGCATCCTGTATCATACCTTACCGAAAATATTAGATCTCCATTAACCGTAGAAGAGGCCCTCGATTTCAAAGATCAAACATAAGATGATGCCATTAACAATTTTATTAGCCAAACTGAAACCAGATCCCACATACAATGTCACATGATAGAGGCAACATTTGATAATGAATTAGAAGAAGATCCTCTTAAAGATACGTACGATCAAACAATACCTACTACCTCTGTCTCAAATAGTAAAATTGTAGAAATTGACCCAGGAAAGACTTTAAACATTAATGCCAACCTAACTCCCGAACAAGAAGAGAAGCTCATCCAACTACTAAGGAAATACAAAGAAGCATTTGCATGGGACTATCTAGATATGAAAGGAATTGATCCCCAGTTATGTACACACCACATTTACATAGAAAAAGATGTGAGACCTATTCGCCAACCACAACGGAGACTTAGTCCTCACCTAAAAGACATTGTAAAAGCTTAACTTCAAAAACTTTTAGATGTGAACTTCATCTATCCTATCTCCGATAGTAAATGGGTCTCTCCACTTGTCGTGGTACTAAAGAAGAATGGGAAGTGGAGGATTTGTGTAGATTATAGAGAACTAAGTAAAGCAACACAAAAAAACCACTTTCCCCTTCCATTCATTGACCAAGTATTAGACACTTTGGCGGGAAAGAAATTATTTTCTTTCTTAGATGGCTTCAGTGGATACAATCAAATTCAGATTGCCCCTGAAGACCAAGACAAAACCACTTTTACTTGTCCTTGGGGAACATTTGCCTACAGAGTTCTACCTTTTGGCTTATGCAATGCTCCTGCCACATTTCAAAGGGCTATCCTTAGCATCTTTTCAGACTTAATAAATGAAGGACTTGAAGTATACATGGATGATTTTACACCATACGGAGACGATTTTGATCCAGCATTGGACACACTGGAAAAATTTCTCCAGCGCTGCATTGCCACTAGGCTCTGTTTGAGCCATGAAAAATGTTATATGATGATGACTGAAGGACTTATTCTAGGCCATTATATCTCAGCAGCTGGCATACAGGTAGACCCAACCAAAATTCAAATAATTTTACTAATTCCCACTCCCACCACTCAAACATAGGTACGTAGTTTTCTTGGATTTTCTGGTTACTATAGAAGATTTATAGAACATTTTTCACATATTGCTGCACCTCTATATGCATTGGCAGGTAATGTTGACTTTCCTTGGACAGAAAAATGTGACCGTGCTTTCCAGGATTTGAAGAAGCTTGTGTCCACAGCCCCAGTCCTTCGAGCACCAAATTGGGACCTGCCATTCCAAATTTCATCAGATGCCTCAGATACAGCTCCAGGAAGAAGATAAAAAACCATATGCAATTTATTATATTAACAAGAATTTATCCCCTGCTGAATTGAATTATATGTTACTGAAAAGGAATTTCTAGCTGTAATACATGCTGTCAATAAGTTTAGGCATTACATTACTGGATATCCTGTTATCTTGTATACAGATCACTCTGCCATAAAGTATTTAGCAAATAAACCAATCACAAATGGTAGAATAACCAGATGGCTGATTTTATTGCAGGAATTTGATATCACAATCAAGGACCGCCCTGGAAAAGAAAATCCTGTAGCTGACTTTCTCTCACAGATGCCCAAACCTGTGGATGCAGCAGTAGTTGAAGATCAATTTCCAGATGAGCATCTGTTCGCTGTCACTGTTAAAACACCTTGGTATGCTGATGTTGCGAATTACTTAGCAGTAGGCAAATTACCGAAACATCTGACCCCCAATGAACGAAAACAGATTGTCCAGCGAAGTGCTCGATTTTCCTGGATTGGGGGCTACCTGTTCCATACAGGAGCAGATATGCACATCAGGAGATGCGTTCGCGAGGATGAAATTTTTGACATTTTGAAAGCTTGTCACAATGGACCATGTGGCAGACACTTTGTCGATCGGAGAACTGGACATAAGGTGCTCCAAACAGGGTATTATTGGCCTACGATCTTCAAAGATGCAAAGAAGTTCGTCCAAGCTTGTGATAGTTGCCAAAGAACAGGATGCCCTGGTCAGTCTGACGAAATTCCCCTGAACCCACAACTGGTTATTGAACCATTCGAGCGATGGGCACTCAATTTTGTTGGTCCAATTAACCCATCCTTGAACCAGAAAACATATATTCTAGTGGCAACAGAATATGTCACCAAATGGGTTGAAGCAGAGGCATTGCCGAGAGCTACAGAGGATTCCGTCATACAGTTCCTGTTCCATATATTTGTGCGATATGGGCTTCCAAGAGACATAATTACTGATGGTGGACCACAGTTTGCTGGTAACAAGATTGCCGCAACACTAAAAAACTATCATATCCAGCATAAAATTACTACTCCATACCACCCACAGGCAAACGGTCAAGTAGAAAGCAGCAATAAAATAATAGAAGCAATCTTGACAAAAACCATTGCATCACATAGACGCGATTGGGCTGCAAGATTACCAGAAGCCTTGTGGGCTTACAGAACAACATGGAGAAGCACTACTGGCTATTCACCATACCAATTGGTATTCAGAAAGGAACCCATTTTTCCCGTAGAATTTGAAATCCAAACATTGCGAACAACACAAGAAGTTGGTCTACATCTAAACGAGGCACAGATTAATAGTTTACAGCAGATCAATGAGCTAGATGAGATCAGGCTCTCTGCCCTTCAACACATTGCATTAATCTAACAACAACGAGCTAAATGGCATGACGCTCTCATTAAAAAGAAAGTCTTCCGTGAAGGAGATTGGGTGCTCTTATATGATTCCAGGTTTCAAGATTTTCCTGGGAAGCTTCAGACTCGTTGGTTGGGGCCATACGAAATCCAAAAGGTACATGATAATGGCACCCTTACCCTAATCACCATTGACGGATCTGGACATACCTTCAAAGCAAACGGCCACCGAGAACCACTTACTCGGGAATCCTTCTACCGGCAACTCCGCGAAGATTCCGACATGCAAATTTTGGCGGAGGAAGAGAAATCTTCATCACCTCTGGTTCATTAAAGTGATTTAACTGTTTTTACATTTTGTACATAATTCTTTTGCTTTGTTAGCATAAATTATTCTCTGTACATATTTTTTTGCACTTTGCTGTTCCTTTTCCAAGAATCAACAATTCTATTGTTTTTGCTGTTCCTTTTAGAAGGAACAACACCTTCACTATCTTGTTGATTCCTTTCCTTCAGCTTGTATTTTTCTGCTGTTCCTTTTTCAAAAGGGACAACAATGTTGTTTTTGCTATTCCTTTTCTAAAGGAACAACATTTGTGTGCACTTTTGTTTTTTTGCTGTTCCTTTTCCAAAGGAACAACACTTTCGTTTTGTTGTTCCTCTTCCGAAAGAACAACACTTTTTGTATTAGCTGTTCCTTTTTCACTTTGCTGTTCCTTTTCCAAAGGAATGACACTTGCGTTTTTGTTGTTTCTTTTCCAAAGGAACGACACTTGCGTTTTTGTTGTTTCTTTTCCAAAGGAACAACACTTTTGCTTTTTTGCTGTTCATTTTCCAAAGGAACAACACTTTCGGTTTTTGCTGTTCCTTTTATAAAGGAACGACACTTGCATTTTTTGCTGTTCCTTTTCCAAAGGAACAACACTTCCGTTTTTTGCTGTTCCTTTTCCAAAGGGACAACACTTTTGGTTTTTGCTATTCCTTTTCTAAAGGAACGACACTTTCGTTTTTTTGTTGTTCCTTTTCCAAAGGAACAACACGTTTGGTTTTTGCTGTTCCTTTTCCAAAGGAACATCACGTTTGGTTTTTGTTGTTCCTTTTCCAAAGGAACAACACTTGTGTTTTTGCTGTTCCTTTTCCAAAGGAACAACACTTGCGCTTTTTTGTTGTTCCTTGTCTGAAGGAACGACAATGGCATTTTCTGCTGTTCCTTTTCCAAAGGAACATCAATTGTACTTTTTTTTTTTTCTCTTCCTTCTTGAAATAACAACATTCTCGTATTCCTTTTATTGATGCTTGTTCTCCTTGCTATTCCAATTAAATGACAGCTGCCATATGATAATTTCGAGTCTTTTCGGAGCACAACTATACACTTATGCAATGAATACAAAACTAGAGCATACTGAAATTAGTAAATCATATGAAATCGCTATTTTTACAGGAAATTGCTTTGAATTGATAAGAGGAAAGAGGAAAGGACACAATTATCAACCACTTTTGCTGTCATTATCCTACTAATACTGATATGATTGCTTATCTTTATCATGGTGGTTCTTTTTTTTTTAAATTCCCATAATCTTCTTTGATCATTATTAAGGAATAAGAACAAAGGGTCTATATTTTCTATTGAGATGTTAAGACTTCTTCCACCATTCCTACTCTTAAGGAGTGTTGAACCACCCTTTGTGTATAAATAGGAAAGTACTTTATAAAAGAGAAAAAAAGAAGAAAACTATTTATATGACTTGTTATATGAATTATCAAATGCAAGATAGGGGGTCTCATCAAGAGCCGGCCTGCCATGATCATAAGGAAGAAAGTGAAGTGGCATTCCCACTATGGCCACCACACCAGGGATATGATCCAAGAGGCACATCAAAAAAAAAATAGAGTCCTTGGAACACGAGGTCTCATCACGAGCCGGCCTGCCCACCTTTCACTCCTTCATGGTGAATGGCATTGTGGTTTAACTGGTTACCAAGCCAGCATAATGGCCTCCATTTTGACATTGTACAACACTTCCTAAGCATACATAAAGGATCATGGTTCCATGGGTGAAACAAACAACTCTGTCAAGGTTATGGACACTTGTCGGCAGTAGAGCTCTATTAATGGTATTGAAGTCACATTCTTTATACACCAATAGTAATCATTAACACCCTTCTTTGTCTTATACCTTTGTAATATGTCACATGAGATTATGTATACCATTTCCCCGAACCATTAAATACATGAAAATCTATTACAGCCAATCATGACGGAAAAAGTTGATAATGACCGCATCGGACTTTTTGTGCACGTCAGCTATCCTATCCTCCCAACCTCGCATCATATCATAGCATTCTCTTATTTGTTAAGCGATCCTACTATATACCTTGATTTCGGCAATCTGCTCCTTTTGTAAAACATGGCATTTCGCTATACGCTGTTCCTTTATGACTCTATACTATGGTAAGTTGGCATGCCGCTCCCTCATTTGACGGCCGAGGACGACCTATCGCATTGCAGGAGGGAGGTAGGTGACCTCATAATTTATTAGTATACGTGTCAAACTATTATTCAGAAAACTGTTTACTTGGAAATAGCAAGGCTCAACGGTATATTGTTTTTCAATCCGCATGGCTTGCTATTCCTAAGCCTTTTCCGTATTATGCTTTGTGGCAATTAGTAAGTAACCTAGGATTTGAATGAGCCCTACTGTTTCGTTATTTCCTCTGTATTTCTAACAGTTTGAACAACCTGATGTTCCATTGCCGTCTGCACGTTTTTACAGTGAGCCAAAGCATGGGAGGAAGATCAATTCAGAGAGAGCCACAGTTATTGACAATGTCCAATGCTGCATAGGAAATCCTGGCAAGGGCAGGATGACTAGTTTATCTTAATCGTTTACAGGAATCCAACAAGACCGTAGCAATAGAATTCTTGCAGAACTTGCAAGAATATCACTCCACAGTAAGGGGGAGACACATAGCAGTCACCGATGACATAATTGCAGAGGTCTCGGGACTGCCAGCCACTGGACCTGTGTGGACTCTAAAGAAGGAGAGACTACGAAAGATCATGAATATCTTCCAAGATGAAGGCCAGAACCTGACAGTCAGAGGAAAGGGAGTCCTACCAGCAGCATTGGGCGAGCCGTGGGCAGAATTGGCGAAGATCATCCAGAGCTACATCACCTGTGAAGGCAGGAAAGACGTGGTAAGACCACGACACCTTAAACTCTTAGCTGTATTAAAACATAAATGCTCTGTGAACTTACTTGCATTTTTAAATTCATTACTTCATGATGTCACCCGAAGTATGAGGAAATCACAACATGTAGAATCGATAGTAAGTCACCATGGGCTGATATGGCTAATAGTTAGCCACAGTCTTGCTCAACAATAGAGCATCTGGGAAGAGCTAATTGCCATGATAGAAGGGGACTGACTATGCCGGCCCCAAAACGTAAGCATGCTGCCAGTACACCAGATAGACCATTGAAACGGAGGAAATCAGTCAGATTGGCACGGATTAGAGGGAGGCTGGAAAATTCCCAAGGGGATACTAGCCAACCAGTGGAGATAGACGATTCAGGGGATGAGCAACCCCCGCAATTGGAAGGAGAAGAGAATGAGAAAGGATTGGAAGGAAATGAGGAAGGAGAAACGGAGGAAGAGGCCGAGCAGCCTGGGTAGGAGGAGGTAGAAACAAAGCAATGCGAAGATAGCCCATTGCAAAACCCATTGCAAGAGGATGAATTGGCCAAAATTTTGGCCAATATGGGCGAATATGCCCAACCTCTCAGCCCGCTAGGCCTCCATATTGAAGAAGAACCAAAAGAGCATTCTGCTCAGGACAAGGATGCACCCGAAGAATTACACGACAAGGAAGTAGAAGAAGAGAATCATCCTGTTCATGATGAAGGTATGACAGGAGAGAAAAGTGATACAGAGGAGGAACAATCTGTTCCCAGCCAGACTACACCGGAAGAATTCCAGGAAGAAGAAGGGGTGGAAAAAGAAGTCACCCAGGAAATAACAGAGCCAGCTAGGGTTTTTACTCCTGAGCAACCTAAACAAAACAATGAAGGAGCACCCCAAGAAGAAAACCAGGGAATTGGCCAAGGTGACAGCCCAGGCCCGACTAAACAGACAACTGTTCTTTCTAAGGAAACAGAAGAAATTAAATGATTACGAAAAGAACAACAAAGATTGCTGAATGTGATAGCACGACTTCGACAACAAATCAGGGTTTTGAAAATGAGAAAGAGAGCAAAAAGGACTTCAGGGGGAAGACATGCAACCACTCCGGTGAGACCCCCCAAGAAAAAGGTTCGGAGGACCCATGTCCAGCCTGCTGTTCAAAACCCTGTTGAAGAACAGTCTGCTGTTCAAAACACTGTTGAAGAACAATGTGCCATTCAAAACCCTGTTGAAGTGCAGACTGCCGTTCAAAAGCAAAAGGAACAACATTTAACTGTTTCCCATGTTGAAGTGCAAACAGACGATATATCAGCCTGTGACAAAGAAGTTCAGATAGAGTCATAGTCCTCTGAAGGAATGCAGACTATAAACATGAGGCGACGCAATAAAAAGATTCAAGTAAATCTTCCACTCGCCACTACTATGTGGGAAAGTGATCCGAGGATAGTAACCCTACGAGAGGGTTTGATGCAAGCTTAGCAAGCAGTACAAAAACTTACAGAACAAATGGTTTCTCGAGAAAAGTATGAAGAATTACAACAACAGCTAAGGAATATCAATCTATCCGAAAGCCAGGCCTTTGAAGGATGGTGAAAGGAAGAAGAAAAAGTCACAAAGGTAACTCATAGGTTAGATGTAGTTATCAAGCAGATGGATACCTTATGCTCTTTGTACACTGACGTCCTAGCATGTAGAGCCCCTGCTAAGAATTATGCCTTGTTTTTAATGGAACGATATTTGCAATTGAAAATTAAGGCTGTTAAAGCAGGAGCCCCTATACAAATTAATACTATTGATGATTTTATAAATTTTTGTAAGCAATATGGAGTAAAGGTTCAAAGACTACTGTGTGAATTCTATTTGCATAACCTCGTGTTAGATCAAGAGACAGAGCAGAACCCCAGCCCCGTTGGGGATATCCAACTGCAGGCATTTGTTTCATTTGGAGTTAATCAAATTAAATGGCTTAAAGCCTATAATGCCTTCCAAAGACAAGAAAATGTATTAGACTTATGGGTAAGAGCTGAGCCTAGAGATCCATTACAGTTATGGAATAAACACAGGAGTCTCATGAGGACTCTGGGCGTGATTGAAGCATTAGGACCCATTCATACAACAATCAATTGACAAGGGATAGAATACTTCTTTACCATTAAGCACCTTGCCATTTCTGCTGCTAAATTTCGATATCAGACCTCTAATCTGAATATCCAACTTAGGGAACCATTTAATTATGAAAACTTTAAGCTAGCCGCTGATCATTTGAACCTCTATGGTGAACTTATCTTGAGGGCAGGGCCATCTTGGTTAGGATATAGGTTTCGGAGTCCGATTATTTGGCACCTTGCACCTGGGTACCAAGCCCTGTATGAGATGCCTGAGGGCCAGACAGGCCATCTTTTTGAACACCTAGTTAGGCATCATGGCTGTAGACCACCACATGAGATTCCGTCTCCAGCTTACTCTCTCACTGCCTTACATGTCAACTACAATGTTTTCATGAGGGCATGAAAAAGAGTAAGCAGGGGGGTGTGTGGAGTACTGAAGAAGGTATGTTTTATTGATTATTTTGTCATCTTTTCTTTAAAAACTCATAATCCCTTTGCATCATGAACTAGGTAAATAATAAGAAAATATGGCAAAAACTATGAGATTTATATGTAACGCAAGATAACTAATAATCGCCATTTTCTTATGCAAAAAAAGGGAAAAACGAAAGATTGCCATCCCAAGGAAAAAGACAGAGCAGAGTTAACTGCTGTCCCTATGGCAAGAAACCATATGCAGACAAGGCGATCCAAACTGAAGCATATCAGCCAAGGAAAGGAAAAGGAGATATCGAATCGGCGCAAGAGAACAAGGGGATAACTGGAATTAACAGTTTGGTGAATCCCTCAGGATCCTCTGATTCTAAGGGATTGCAATCTAAACTATTTTTGCATCATTGATATCTCCGCTCGACTGTTATAAAAAGGGGCAGGACTGCTAGCCCAGGGGACCGATTGTTGTTACTCTTATGTAATTTCTTGTTGTATTTGAAACTTTGATCATCGACTCTCGTTGAGAAGTGATTCACTGTAACTCTGTTTTAATGCTTTAATATAAATCTGGTTGCTATTCCGTCTTTGATCCTGGAGTAATTTCAAGCGGTGTATCCCTGGAGGTTAAGGGCCCGGCCCTGGTGGAACACTTGCTCTTGTACCATTATCTTTAATTCATGCGTGGTTTTCATTATCATCTTTGATCGGTAATCTGGTGTGTTTTGTTATTTCACAGCTCTATTATATTTACAATATCGTTCTCTATAACAGGAATGTCGTATTGTTCATTCTGACTTCATAACGTATTGCTGTTCCTTTAGATCATTGATGTAATAGTACTGTTCTTTACGGAATGCTATTGCTATTCAATTACAGAGTAACGAGGCTGTAATATTCTTAAGTTGGTGTTACTGTATTCATCTATGGTTTATACTTAATTACGATTGTTGTTCAATTGACATTGTTGTTCCATTATGAATTGCGATCGTTATCCTTTATAACTGAGATTAATATTTGTGGTATTAGAGTCAGATTACTGTTTCTCTCAATATCAATGTGTGCTATGTGTGATATTTATTTCGGTTTGCTGTACATTCACACTTGGCTCTAAATGCTGTTCTATATTTCATTGTTAATTGGTTGTCGTTCTATTTCCATTTGCTGTCCGATTTATTCTTAGAGTAAGGATTTCTCTCTGATTTCTATAGGATACGATTGCTGCACTTATTCCTGTAGATTAAAGTGTTGCTATCAGTTGCTGCTACATTTTCTAGTTGCTGTTCCATTTCTTAGTTGCTGTTCCATTTCCTAGTTGCTGTTCCATTTCCTGTTATTTGCGTTTTCATTGCTTTTGTGTGCAGAATGATCTGAAACTGTAGTGGGCATTGACATTTGTTGTCTAGTTCCCATATTGATGATCTGTTCCTTGATTATCTTTAATTACATTAGTTTACAGAGGGATGAGTTACTGTTACTGGACCCTTGACTGATAAACCGCTTAGTTTTCCGAATGCATGATTTAGGCTTTAAATTGCTTTGCTATAAGTAGATCTTGTTTTAAGCATCCGTTTACTCTTGTATTCTGAGCACTATACTACTAGCATTACTCTGGAAAATGACAACCTCCAACTGAGTACACTCTTTGAAATAACAAATCGTTCCCTAGAGTGACAAGTTAATGTGAGGTAAATAGAGGTGAAAAAGACCCTTTTTACGGTTCCACAACGAGCTGCTTGGAAATAATTAATTAATTCATTATGGATTAATTAGTGGGAGAAATTCAAGTTAAAAGTCTTCCTGCAGTCATGCAAGAGTTATCCCATAAATTAAGGAGATTATCCCTTAATTAAGGAGATAAGATTGAGTTATATTTGAGTTTTAATTAGTTAGCTCAGTTTACTGAGTTAAGTCCAGTTAAATTAGTTCCAAACTGTTTGAGGAACTAATTGTGAGTTATCAGTCAGTTGATGCATGCATGCACTCAACCTGTGTACTCCAGATAACTGAATATTCCCTCATCAGAAACTCATGCATGTCTATTCTGAGAAAGACCCAGTTGAACTAAATGTCAAGGACAATGTACTATCAGTTGCATGTGTTTTCCTATAAAGGAAACTCATGCATGCAGTAAATTTAAGGTTCCTTGAGGATTGCATAGTTCTGACAGTATGTTAGAGTAGTGTGTGAGAGCAGTGTTCCACTGGCTGAAGGAGATCATCCCAGATGAACTACGCAAGGAAATAGGAGCTTGGATGGCAGAGAAGAAGGCTTGTGAGAAGCCAGGTTTGCCTGTGAGCATCCAGGAGGATTGTACTGAGAGTTGGCTAGCTGTGAGAGCTAAGGCTTTGTATAATTCTGATGTATTTCCACCTTGTATGATAATACAGATAGTGGGGTTTTTAGCTGAGGCTTTCCCCTGAGTATTTTCTGTGTTTCATATGCATTGATTCTTCTTCTCCTGGTTATATGTGTTCAACTCGATCTTTCTCAATTCTTAAGCTTCCGCAAATTGATAGTAGAAGTAGATTATAGTATTTTGCTTTGGTATATTGCTTAGCGGGTTAATCTACAGTCAGATTTTCTATAGAGGCCTCAGAGCGAGATTTGTAGAGAATTTACAAAATTTCTACATGGTATCAGAGCTAGTTGATCTATGGAGAAATTTCTACACTTTCATCTCGAACCTAGAGGCCAACTCCCTCTTATACTTGATCATCAGTGGCTCACTGCCTGCCAAGAATAGATCGTCAATATACAAAACCAAATTCAAAGTCATACCTTGGACCACCTTGAAATAGAGGTTGGAGTCATTGCTGCTTCTTGTGAATCCAAGCTTCATAAGGTAATTATCAATTCAGGCATACCATGCTTGGGGAGCTTGCTTCAAGCCATACATTGCTTTCTTCAATCTATAAACATGAATTTTCCTGTCCTTTACTTCAAATCCCTGAGGTTGCTCCACATATACTTCTTCCTGTAGCATGTCGTGAAGAGGTCCAGTCTTTACATCCATCTCATGAAGGGTCCACCCTTGACTAACAACAAGGGCAATAATTGATCTAATAATGGTGTAGTGGGAAACATGTGCAAAGATATCATCATAATCTTCTCCCTCTTTATGGGAGAGTCCTATAACCATGAACCTTCCCTTGTACTTTTCAATGCTTCCATCAACTCCATGTTTGATCTTGTGCATCCTTTTCGAGGTGACAACGAATTTTCCTTTTGGTCTTTGAACAATATCCCTACATTATTCTTCATAATGGATTCATATTTTTCGGCCATAACATCCTTACAAACTTGTTCTTTTTCTGTTTCTTCAAAGGTATATGGTTAAGCCTGGACCATGGTGCTCATAGCTACGACATTCCCTTGGTACCTGTATGGATTATTTCTTTCTCTAAAGGTCCTCTTGGGAGGAGCATGTCTCTCAACATCCTGTAAAGTGTCATGAAGCCATAATGGTCTCTTGTTGGCAAAGGGATTTCTTGGAGGAGAGTCCAAGGGATCCACAGGTTCCATAGGATCATCAACAACGTCCTTCTCAGATACTGGCACAAAAGGACCTTCTAATATGTCCATATCTTCATCTTTCTTTAGAGGAGGAAGAGGAAGGTATCTATCTTTCCCAAGGCAAACATCTTCATCGAAGGTCACAACCCTGCTAAACATGATCTCCTTTGGACATAAATATATATTCTAAATGTTTTAGAATTTTCACAATATCCAATAAAAGTACCTTTCTTTTTGGTGGCTTTCAACTTGTTCCTCTTATCCTTTGACACATGACAATATACAGGGAAACTAAATATCCTGAGAGGACCAATATCAGCCTTCGTACCTGTGAACATTTATCGAGAGTTTTGTTATCCAAGGCTTGATGAGGAACCCTATTTTGTACATAGACCGTTATATTTGTTTCTTCTCCCAAAAGGAGCTTCGAGATCTTTTGAGCAAGCAACATATCCCTAGTAGCCTCCATAATAGCCTTGTTCTTTCTTTCAACCACTCGATTTTTTTGTGATTATAGGGAATAATAGTCTCCTTCTTAATACCTTCCTTCTTGCAGAAGTCAACGAACTCATTTGAAATGTACTCACCACCATTGTCAGACCTGAAGACCTTGATATTCTTCCCCCTTTGATTCTCTATTAGCACCTTGAAGTCCTTGAACATATCAAAGGCCATGTCCTTGTGTTTCAAATAATATATCCATGTCTTCCAGGAGAAGTCATCAATGGATATGATATAATAGATATGGCCAGCAAGAGAATGCACTGACATAGGTCCATAAAGGTCAAAATGAATGATTTGAAGAATATCATTTGTCTTATTACTACTAGAGTGGATTGGTCCACTTGTCTTCTTTCCACTTGTGCATCATGGACTTACTCCATCACGACTCACTTGAATTTCAGGTATCCCAGAGACTAGCTTCTTTAACTTCGGTAAGGCTTCATAATGTAGATGTGCCAACCTATGGTGCCATTTCTCACTTTAGTGATTAGTGTCGTGGACCATTGCCAGTAGAGGTCTCCCATTAACTATATAGAGTCCTTCAACTCTAGATTACAGTGCGAATACATCCTTGATGCAAGATTCCCCATGCCATGTGAGGACTTTACGTTTTATGAAAGCTACTCTCATCCCTTTGTCTTCCAATGCAAATATAGATACCAGGTTCTTCTTTAGTTCCATAACATACATCACATCATGAAGAAAAATGCATTCCCCATAATATAAGTCAAATTTAATAGAACCAAAACCTTTCACTTGATATGTAGCATTATCCCCAAGAATGATCTTCAAATTTATCTCCCTCTCTTCCATATTGAAGAGTCGTTCCTTATATCTAGAGAAGTCTCTAGAATCCCCACTATCTACCAACCAGTTATCATGTGAATCTAGAGGAGAAGAACTAGAAAGAGCGAAAATAAGATATATTTAGATTGACTAACAATTGCATTATTTTCATACCTGGTGTTTCTTGTTCTCTTTTGAGGATGATAGATTTCTTCTGGATCATCAGGTGTATCTCTTTTTCTATCATCACCTCTTCTTCTATCATCATTTCTTCTTCTATCATTATACCTGTTATTGTTGTAGCCTCGGCTGGATCTAGGAGCATCTCTCTTTCTCAGTCAGTGTCGGACATAATGACCATATTTGTGGAAATTGTAGCATTCAACCTTATGGCTATCTTTTCTCAACCTTCTCTTGGAGTCCTTAGATTCAGGAGAAGACTTTCTTCAATTGGATGGTTTCCCTTTACCTTTCTTCTTCTTGACTTGAGAAATAAATGTAGAGGACTCTCCTTCACGCTTTTGAATTTTCCCTCTATCAACCATCCTAATCTCTTCTTGAGTGAACTTACCAATGAGCTCATCAAATTATGAGAATACATTATTGATCCCTTAAATGGGATACCCTCATGATATAGGATTGTACAAGTTCTCCTTTGTTCATCTTAATTTGTTTGAGTTGATCCTTTAAAGAGAAGACGTGATTCAAATTGTTGAATTTCGTACATCCCTACCAACTTGTCATACATATCCTTAGATGCCTTCAAATTACTAACATAAACAAGATAATGATACTGTAAACCATCAATAATAATCTTCTTATCTTTGATATCGCCTCTCTTATACTTGGACTTGATAGTAGTATAAGCATTCGTTGGAGGCTCACGTACCTTTCCTTGTACATATTCCAACACATCATTGTCATCCAATATGACTTCCAATCTAAATTTACAAGCAACAAAGTTAGATGAATCACCTAACTTCTCATTATCTGTGAAGTAGGAGGTAGACATGTTGACCAAACTCAAATCGACTTCTTCAACTCCTTCCAAGAATTATTGCTCCTGATCCTTGTTTCTTTGGGCTTGTCTACACCTTACCTCTGAAACCATGTTAATTTTACCATTGTTATATGTTGTTACAATCACTTTAGCCCAATTCTTATATTTAATTCACAATCTTTCGAAACAATTTAATCTTACAATGATCAGTAACAATTGTAGATAGAACAGTAAATGCAAGGAACAACAAGAGACAAATAAGAGACACCAAGTTTGGTCAAAGACTAGGGAAAAATCCCATAAGGGGGGAAACCATTTCAAATTATTCTTCTTATTATATTTCCATAAAATGTTCAACAAAGTGAGAGTACAATGATCCAATTTTCCATTCACAAAACTATCCAACAATATCCAAGATATGAGCCCAACAATAATACTAATCAGAATTAACTTTTCCAACTCATGGTCAACTGTCCAAATTTGTGGTCAACTCTCTTTAGAAACCCTAGGTCCCAGCCACATGGAGCAAGAGATAATGCTTGCGGCTAGAACATTCCATCCGCATGGAGAGGCTTGTATGCTTGCAGATACAACTGAACTTTTCTTGTGTCAACCCTGTAGCCACATACCAAAAATCCTAATCCGCACATGTGAGCTTCAGACCCTGCAATTTCAAACTTGTACGAACCAATATCCACGAACTGACTTCATACATGTGTGATCCAAAAAAAAAGAAAAGAAAAGAGAAGAAGAAGATGCTTGATGATGATCTCCAAATGAGGGTCACTTGAATTGTATTTATAGCCATCCAAGGGTGTCCAATTTCTCTTTAGGGTTGATTCAGGTGGATGTTGGTGGCCACCCGCCTATCCCACTTGGACCCCCAGAACTGTCTCTGTCATTTTTTCAGTTTCCTTATTTGTAGCACAATTTACTATTTTTAGCAGTTTTTTGGGTCCTGAACTTCCGGAGCCGTTTTGAGGCCCTAATCGATGTTTTTTGGGAAAACTGGGAGCAACATGGGTCTGTGGATCAATATTTCTCTTCCCAAAGTTGTAGTCCTCAGATAGATCTTTCTAATGAGGTATTGTGCACGTCAAACGGAGATCGTATGCCAAAGTTACGACCCCGGAAAGTTGATGTACCAATTTACCCAAACGGGGCCCACAGTTTGGCGTTTCATCTCCTAGGGTTAGGTTTTTGGATGTTTAGGGTTCTCCATTGTTTCTCAACAATAAATAGGCCTTCGAGCCTCATTGTAACATATTTCAGAGGCATGTAGCCGCCACATCTCTTCTCATAGATAAGCTACCATCGCCCTAGCTAGTTTATTTCCATTTATGTTTGTAAGCATATTTCAGTATTTTACTTTAATGAAATGAAGTATTATTTCTGCTGCATCTCTATATTTATGGTTATTTCTATAATTTGTTGCGTTCCTGTTTAAATTCGGATCAGTGGTATCATAGTGGTCTGCTCGTTCTCTGTTTTTCTTTGCATGTCCCCAATGAGGTCGGGATATAAGGAGTTAGGGCTTGAACTGGTCGAACCTTTGCAAGACCAGCCTCACAAATCCCGTTGGCCTCCCATGGCAGATGAAAAGGAAAGACGAGGGGGCAGGAGATCCTATCAAAATCTTGCTCGAAGAAGCCCTCGAGCGCCAAAGGAACGCAATGATGGAAAACTTTGCCCAGATCCTTCAACAGCTACCCAGAGGCAACCCATCGGCTTCCAACAACTACTCTAGAAACGCCACACCATTTAAGGTACAAGTTAATTTTGAAATCCCCATATTCGAGTTTCAGATAGACGTAGATGTCGTAGATAAATGGTTAAATCTTCTAGAAGGGTATTTTCTAATCATGATTTTTCCAGCCAACAAAAGATAACTTTTGCACTTCTCAAAGCAACCCCCCACATCAAGGACTAGTGGGAAACCTACTGTGAGAAGAAGGATAAAAGTACGAACTCACTGTTTTCAGCTGCTCCCACTTGGAATTCATTCCGGGACGCCATCAAGGAGCAGTACTACCCTGTCAAAAGCTATGAGGACAAATACATAAAGTGGACCACGCTGTGGCAGGGAAGGGACCAAGACGTGTTAGAGTTCACAAATATTTTTCATACCCTTCGCACAAAGTTGGGTATCAAGGATTCTGAGCTGCATTTGGTACTCAAATACCACGGATGCTTACACAGGTACATCCAGGATGAGATGGAGTTCTTGAACATTTCCTCGCTCGGCACAACGTACCGATACGTTGTCAAAATCGAGTAGAAGTTTAAAAAGAAGAAGCAAGACTTTGGATCCGTGAACCCGAAGGAAGGGAAAGCCTTCCCCAAACCACAAAACCAAGAACAAAGCCAAGACGGGGCAACCCAAGACAACCCGTCACAGCTGCAAGAAAATAACAACACCACAAAGTCAAATAAGGACACAGGAAAGTGGTGCGAGTTCCATAAGAGCCCCACTCATAACACAAGTGAGTGTCGGACCAAGCAGTCGTTGGTGGCCGGGTTGAAGGCTTCAGAATTAGATGCATGTTCCGACCCTGAGTTAGAACCCGACAAGGGGAATGGCAAAGGGAAGCAGATCATTAACGCAGAGCCCAACGCCACTGTTGCCATCACCAAGATCCAGAAGAATGAGCCCGAAGATCCATAGGAGGGGGAGCATATTTTCCACTCACAGATGTGGGTGAAGGGTTTGCCGCTGCAAGTCATTGTTGACAGTGGGAGCCAAAAGAACCTCATTTTAGCATAGGTCGTGAAGCGATTGGGCCTACTGACTACACCACACCCGCAGCCGTATAGTATCAGGTGGCTTCAACAAGGACGAGATATCTGAGTTCGCCAACAGTGCCACCTTCCCTACAACATCAAACCCTTCACAGATGAGGTATTGTGTGATGTTGCACCTCTTGATGTTTGTGATGTACTATTAGGCCAACCATACTTATAAAGGTGACATGTTGTGTATGAGTCAAGGCCTCGTGTTATTATTATTTATTTGGGTAATTCACTATACTGGATACCGGAGGTAGCCCCACCTACCGCCACCTCTGTGATCACTGCTAATAAATGCAACAAGCTCATCTCCTATACCACGAAATTCATTTTCTGTCCGGTTCGCTCCCAAAGTAAGGGGAAGATTGTCGCCACATCCATGACCCTCGTGAAGGGTTCCTCCACGCAGCAACAGTCATTGGGTACCATTGCACTATCAGGTCAGGCATTCGTGCAATCTGACTTCCGGAGAAACTCTACCCAACGGGTTGATCTATTGCCACTCAATTTTGGAAAATGCCAAGCACAAGCAGCGACATGATCAACATCAGGCACCACACAATTTTCAGGTGGGCGACAAAGTCTGGTTGCATTTGCAGAAAGAGCACCTTACAAGAGCCCATCAGAAGCTTAGACCACTCTGAGATGGTCCTTACACCATTACCAAGGCTGTGGGAAGCAATGCCTTGGCACAACATTCCCCCATTCCTTCGCTTACACCGAGTGTTCAATGTGGACTGCCCTCGACCATGCTTCCCACCATTACTAGACACATCAGAGATTGCAAAAAAGCTCACCAGGGACCACGTTCAGCAAATGGAGGAACTCAACGCAATGGGGACCATTGCTTCCTAAGGGGGGAAGGAATGATCCAGGTGGATGTTGGTGGCCACCCACCTATCCCACTTGGACCCCCACAACTGTCTCTATCAGTTTTTCAGTTTCCTTATTTGTAGCACAATTCACTATTTTTAGCAGTTTTTCAGGTCCTGAACTTCCAGAGCCATTTTGAGGCCCTAAATGACATTTTTTGGGAAAACTTGGAGCAACATGGGTCCACAGACCGATGTTTCTCTTCCCAAAGTTGTAGTCCTCTGATAGATCTTTTTAACGAGGTATTGTGCACGTCAAATGGAGATCGTATGCCAAAGTTACGACCTCAGGAAGTTGATGTACAAATTTACCCAAACGGGGCCCACAATTTGGTGTTTCATCTCCTAGGGTTAGGTTTTTGGATGTTTAGGGTTCTTCATTGTTTCTCAACAATAAATAGGCCTTCTAGCCTCATTGTAACACAGTTCAGAGGCATGTAGCCGCCACATCTCTTCTCAGAGATAAGCTACCATCGCCCTAGGTGGTTTATTTCCATTTCTGTTTGTAAGCATATTTCAGTATTTTACATTAATGAAATGAAGTATTATTTCTGATGCATCTCTATATTTATGGTTATTTCTATAATTTGTTGCGTTCCTGTTTAAATCCGGATCAAGGGTTGACCTTTCCTTTTGTGCACATGTGGGTTTCCATATTAAAAATCTATATTTCATTAACAAATTTAAATTCTTCCAAGGTCTAGGAAGGGTCTTCCTTGATGAGGAAGGCTATCCACGGGAGGGAATTTGTCCTTGAGTTGTCTTTCATTTTCACATTTATGTTTTTGCTTGATCACAAATAATTCTATTTGAAGTTGATTTTTCATTGTTTGGTTTATTTCTTTAGTTTTGGAAATAATTTTCTCCATGTTGGATCCTTAGTTTGTTTTATTTTGAAATAGGTTCTCATTGCTACAACACGTTCTCGTTTAAGAACAAATCCCACAACTGATTGGATTCATGAAAATCTATTTGGGCCAAATGGATAAGACACTAATATTACTATATTGTTTGTGCCTTAATCTAGTGTTTAAAGCCATGTGGTGGAACATTGTTTGAACAATAGCTATGCATGAGCAGACTAGGATATAATTTTATTTAGATCACTGCTTACCTTCTAGGCTCTACCCTATTCCACATAAACAATGACAAATGTTTGATATGGAAGTTGATGAGTATCAAAGGTAGAACTATGAAAGGAAGAAGCTTATCATAAACATGTGTATCAAATAAATTCTCTCTAATAAGTATTATCCCACATCCCTTTTAAAAAAGTAATTGAGATCCGTCATCCACCTTTATTTATTATATAACACAAAAATTATAAATGAATCATGAAGATATAGAGAATAAGTGTATAGGTAAAGAATTAGGAAAGACATTCAAGGTCATGTTTGATATGAAGGTATCTCCACTAAGGCTATGAATCCTGCTAGTAGTGGAGCAATCCCTATGGTACAAGGTTACTTTTTTGGGGCTATGGACACTCACTAGTAGCAGAGAAATACCAAGAGAAATGAAATGATTGACTTGAACTATTTAGCATTGCTTGTGCAAGCCACCTTATGACACTACATTGGCCTACAAAGAAGAGTTAAGTTATAGGAATTGAATCCATACTTCTTTCTAGAACATGTAGCAACTAATATAGTCAAATTGAATATGGTATCTCATATGGCGTTTCTAAAAATTTGACATGGTGCAACCCACTTACCTAGATTGGAGCACTTATGAGGTAAAACCTGATGTTCTTGAGTAATAATAATTATCTTTAATCTCATTTTGAAATATTTGTGGTTTGGACTAGTGTGTCATGAATTGTTGAGCTAGCAACAACCCCCTTTTTTCTATTATTTTTCATGTACAAAGTTCATCTAGTCTCTAAATAACAAAATAGTAAAGGGCTCCTTCTTGAATTTTGATGCTACTTTTTGTAGATAGTATTTAGTCATTGCATATGCTTTTGGTAATTTTTGAGAGTATTCTCAAGTATTGATTCTATATAATTCAAAGTTTCATGAAAAAAAGTATTGGCAAAATTTACTTGGGTAATTTCTTGATTTATTTTCTTCAAAGATTATTAAATTTTAAGTGAAACTTTTCCTGTCATTGGATGATTTTAATTCTTAGAAAATACACAACATGCCACTGAGAGATGTTAATTTTCCAATAATATGAGATCTCTTGACTCTTTTCTAAACAATTCCCTTTTCTTAGTGAAATGCATTCCAAAGGATTCTTCTCTTCCTCTAATACTTTAATGAGTATATCACTTCCCTTTGTCGATGTTGTTAGCATCAGGTTTTCACCTTTCCTTAAAGGTCCAAAGGCTATATTTATAAAGTTCATTATGCAAAGCCATGGTTTTGTAAAGGGCCTATAATTTTTTTTCTTTTGTAAATTGCTATATAAGACTAGGGACATGTCAAATCAAGTCATTTCACCTAACCTTAATCTTTCCCTAAGTTTTTTGCAGCGAAATTAGCCTATCACAATCCTACAACTTGCGCTATGAAATATTTTTGTAGCACTGTGCTGCAAAATATTTTCGTACGCTCATCGAAAAAATTTAAAAATTAGGTTTTCGAGCTGCCAAACCTATAATTTCAACTTCCTGAGTGGTTTTTAACAAATCCCTATCCCTTTTCATCCTTGATGTGACAACTAGCTACATTTTAAAGCCCAAGAAGGAAGTTTAAACTCAAACCCTAACATACCTAGTTTGCCCTAAAACAGTAATTTCCAGCAAACCCATAATTTTTTTTTACAATGCGCAGGAAGTTTTAGAATGGTTTGCAACATCCGTCCAGGGTGATTCAAGGTTGTGAAAGTATTTGCAACGTCAGAAACATTTGCAAGATGGGAATATCATACCATGTGAAGCATTTTGAGCTCGATGGAATGTACTTTGAAGTTTATTTATAAATGTTGGCTCTGTTTCGAAATGTAGGTTGTGAACCAATATTCCAACGCTTCAATGGACACAACCTGAGTTGGTTTCATGACTTCATACACTCTTTTGATGGAAGTAAAACACGAATTAGAACCTACAGTTTCTAGTGACCGAGGAATCCATTGTAGAAGCCACGAGTTTGCCAACAAAGGGTGCAAGATGGTTTAAAAAGCATAGATTATAGAATGTGGATTTGAACTTTTTCTTGAAGGAAGACTGTCATAACTAAGACTGGAATGCAGGATTCCTCCAAAACATGCTGAAGCATGAATGGTCTAACGATCTTAGGATTGTGCAACTCTTCTTCACCTGTGAAGGTAGGTATTCTAAAGCTTATTTGTATCACATGAGGTTTTTATGTCATTTAGCAGGTTTTAGTAAGATGAATTTGCCCTATTTTCTTCATCAAAGTTTGTTGAAGATGTCTACCAAAGCTAGAACCAGACCTGAGCTGCAACCTCATGACATTTGTCATCACAACCTGATAAAAATACTATATACTCATGAGTTAAACAAGTAGGTGGAACAATTGAGACAAAGAAACATGAGACAACCTGCACCCAGAAGACCAAGGAGAGGTCAAACTAAAGTTTCTGTCAAAACCCTAGCTTAGGAAACAAAGGGAGAGCCTAGCCATATCCCTGTTGAAGAACATGTTGAAAACCCTATAAAAGAACTAGAGGTTAGGGTATATGAGAGGAGAACAAGAAGACAACAAAAGCTAATTCTAGAAGAAGAGGAGGCAAAGCACAAAAAATAAATGAGAAAGGGAAACAAAAAATGGAAACAAGGGACGAAGAAATGGAAACAAAGCCTAGGGTTTACTGTAGAAAACCTCACACTCACCCTATAAACAAACTAATACTGAGTTTAAAGGAAAAAATTAACCCTAAGATGAAGGATATAGTGATTCTTGATGAATATGAAGAGACTGTGCAAGTTTCAAAGAGCAGAAAGAAGGCCACCAAACAAAGGAAAACAAAGTATGTAGACAGAAAAAAGGAAAGAAACCCTAAAGGCTGGAAAAAACATACAGAAAGCTACCAGAAGGATGACAAGAAGCCAAGACAAGTTAGACCTCCTTTCTTAGGCTATAGAAGCTATGGAGGAATGATCAATTTACCTCATTGGCAAAGAAATATACAAAACCCTAATTTTGTTGAACAAACCCTAATTATACCTCAACATTTTGACCTACTCCATTTTAATCTTTTTGATAGTCAATTTATTTTCGATATGTTATGGTAATATGTCAAAGGGTTTTGTGGTTGAGGGAGTGCAAATAATACGAGTCAACACAAGGAAAAAGAGCCTTAAAAGGAGCAAGCAATTACAAAGGGCAGTTGCACAGTTTCAACAAAGTTTACATGTTCATGTATTAGTTTTTATACCAAGAGGGAATATGAGTTGCAATTCCAGATATCAAGCCTAAAAGGGAGTGAACAGTTCCAGATCCTATAATACAACTATGACTCGTCCTGGTTCCAGAAGAATAGCAGGAGATATGTGCAACAATTTCACAAGATACTTTGACCAATGTTATGTGCCAAATAGAGATCTGAATAGCTGAAAGGATAGGATTTTGATTATGTTTTGTTAATTAAACTCTCAGGTATTGTAAATATTTTATCATTATTGCTACCAGACTTTGTGGATCTTATATTTTATGTATTTTCCCTATATTATACATCAGAAAGGAGGAAAAAAGGTTGGATTTTGATGAAAATATAGTTATTGTCTATGTGTTTTGAAAGCTTTATTAATTTACAATTTTCCAAGATCAGAAGATTTTGATCATTGACACAAAGATTCATGTGATGGTATCTCTTAGTCTCTATTCTCTACATGTTTCAATGTTTTTCCCTTTTGTAATATCATTTGAATGTATTGTCTTTCGATATTTGAATGAGAATAAATGTTACATAATTCATCCTTGTTTTTTATGCTCTGTCTCATAGATTCAAATATTTGCACTATTATCTTCTAAGGCTACTTTACGATTCATCTATTATGCCCTAATGTAGTGGATTGTTTTTATATTTTCCTCTTTCAGCTACAATGATGACTTGAGATGTCTAAGATTTTCCCTTGATCATACAACCACTATCTTGGTAAGTTGCCTTAAACCCTAGCTTGTTGACTCCACTGCCTAATGGACTATCTCCCTCATGCCCAACCAAACGCTATTTCAACACAACTTAACTGAAGATATAGACATTGTGTGAATGTACAGTCAATTTCTAAATTTAGTGATCAGGCAGTCAGAGAGAGCCCTCTCTGGATTGAAGGGGCTAGCCTTTAATCTGTAAGACTGGTTTGTAAAGGATACGTTAGAGAGTTTTTTGTTACAACCAAGAGAAAATTTCTGAGTGCTAACATGTGTGTTACTCCAAGATTTACTTTCTCCATCGACATGTGAGACAAAAGATCTTATATTTTTGACAATGTCATTGGAATATTTGCTTTCTCTAGCAATACATCACAAGACAAAAACATTTTGCCATCTTCAATACACCTCTAAAAGATCTCTTTTTCTTACTGATACATCCTGTACCCTAACATTCTCTCGCTAATTTTCTTATAAAGTGACATGATTTTTCAAAAATCTTGCCATCGGTCACGATAGGGTTATAAAGCCGCATTTTCCATGGCTTTTGAATACCATTTTCTCCCAAACCTGAGCATTCACTAGGTCTTTCTTAAGAAAACTCACAATGATCAATATCTCCATGTTAGTTCCTATCATTATCCTGCTCAAAAATTGGCAGTCGTCAACAGTTTGGCAACCCATGCTTCAATTATCTCTGATGAAAGTCACCTGGATAATGATAAAACCCATCTCCTTAAAACTTTTTAAAAATATTGGCTATAATAAGCACCAAGATCTTAAGACTTTCTTAAGGGAAAGAAAAGGTCCAAGGATTAAAAAAGAGCCCAAATATATAGTTCCCTGTGTTAAACTTCCCTTCATTTAGGGGACCATCAATAAGATTGCTCAGATCCTTAAGAAGCATAAGGTCCCTTCCACCTTTAGACCCTTGAACACCATTAGGAGCTCCCTAAGATCCGTCAAAGACCCAGTGGACCCTAAAAATAAGAAAGGTGTTTATGTAATCCCATGTTCTTGTGGGACTCCCTACATTGGAGAAACTGGATACTCCATAAAACAGAGGATTCAAGAGCATGCAATTGACATCAAATATTGTAGGACTTGCTTCTCAGCTTTGGCAGAGCATGTTGAGAAGACAAAACACCACATGTGTACAAAAGAGTCTCGGGTCATTTGCATGATTGATCCTTTCCATCATCATAAGTTTACGGAGGCCATTGAAATTGAAAGAAGGCCGAGTACACTAAATAGGACGATGACTGAAAAATTGCCCTATCTTCCTAATGACCTTCTTTTGGTTTTTTACCTCTTCTTGCTTTCCTTGCGTTGATCTATTCTTGCTTTTGTTTCCTCCCTTTTATTTAGGTTCATTTATTTTCTTTATTGCTTTCCTTTTCTTAGTATGCATTCTTAAGTGTCATAGAATTATTTTTCACTATAAAAAAAATATAATTATTCTGTTTGGTTCATGTCCTTTTGCTTTTATTTTATTTATTTATATTTATATTTTTTCATAATATATATATTAATATTTTCCTATTAATATAAATTTAACCTTATATTGCTTAGAGCACAATCTTCTTTATTTCTTTTGTTTGGAAATATTCGTTTATTTATTAATACATAAATATACGAATTAATAAATTTGATTTATTAATTCATTTTTTTAATTTTTTTTTTTTAAATTCAATTATTTTGTATATAAATATTCATATAAAGAAATATATTTATTTAGTAGATTTGGTTTATTTTCTCATTATTTATCATTTTCTAATTTCTAATATACAATATGATACATATTTGTATTTATAAATAAATAAAAAGATTTCTTTATTTTGGTCTTTTTATTTTATGATTCATTATTTTTTTACTGTAACTTAATGCATTATTTTATTATTTTTTGAACTTTTTAATACCATTCTTTCTCTAAATCTTTAATAGTTTAGTCATTTGATGGCAAAAATTTTATAAATTAATTTTTTACTGTTAGAATTTAGCCATTACTATTCTTTGCATCTTTACTCTATTTCATTGTGTGCTTAGATCAGACTCCACATCTTAGTACTGATGATGAACCACATTGGGTGGTTCGAAATACGTCGACCAAAGATTTATGAATGTGATGTTTCTGATTTTTTTTCTTGATTCAATATGAATCACAAAAGCCTAAATTTAGAAATAATTTCTTGTGTAGGTTGTAATTTTATAATTAGTTTTTTTGGATAGATAGGCATTTTGAAGAGTAGAAGCACAAATTTATTGATTTTCCATCTATCATCATGATTGACATTCTCTAGATGTTTTTCAATATTTGTGGCTTCTCTAATTTTCCTCTTGGAGTAGTGGTTTATGTTGGTCAATACTTTAGTATCCTCAATGCAAGTATATCATCACTTGCTAAATTATTTTTGGGGCACTCTTAGTTGGGACACAAAAACTTTGTTTTAAAATGCAAACGTCTACATAGTCACATTGGAAAATTTATTATTTGGTAAGATCTTAAGGGTTTCTTCTTATCATAGTTTGGGTTGTATACTTACAAGAAAATGGGCTAATAGAGAAAGGTGTATGGTAGAGAAATAAATTATACATTTGATTTTGCAATTTATCATGTACAATGTAGAATAAGACAAATCAAGAAGATGAACAATTGTAACTGTCCTTGGGAAACCAAGAATTCCAAAAAATAGTTACAAACTAATACAATATATATACTCAAAACACCAAAGAGAAAGGGCTCTTACTTTTTCATAATTTCGAGAACTACTTCTAACATTTTTAATGAGAAGAAACCCTTAGGGCTAATTTTGAAGGGGGGATAATTTTATTGTTGGGTTGATGCTTGTTGTAAATTTATTCCAATGCATGATTCAATGCGTCCATTTGTTGTAAAGTTTACTTTTCATTCAACAAACTATTCTTATGATGAAATGTATGGCTTAACTGTTTTTTTTGACTTTATTGTATTGAATTAAAGAATGAATAGTCTAGATGAGTTATTGTTTCAGACTGCTTAGTACATCTATCTTATTTAGAAATGTGTTATTTCCCACTTTTTTTTTAATAAATATATATTTAGTAAGTGCAAGTAAGTGTAAGTAAGTGTTATTCATCAATGAGTAGTTTGTGGTCTTTGACCTGTAGGGCAATGACAACGATGGTGGAGATGAATGTATAACAAGGAGCAACAGAGTGAGGAGTGGTGAAAGTGGTGCTCTGTGATGGTTTTACATATTACAATGGGGCACTTATGGGCGATGAGTTTCAGCTAGAGATGTTACTGGTGTTGGTGTCAATGTAACTAGTGCTGGTGTAACTGGTGCTAGAGATGAGTAGTTTGTGGTCTTTGACCTGTAGGGCAATGAAAATGGTGGTGGAGATCAAGGTATAACAAGGAGCAACAGAGCGAGGAGTGGTGAAAGTGGTGTGCCATGATGGTCTTATAGATTACAGTGGTGTTCTTATTTTCTAACAGGGCCTCTCTAGAATACATGATTGGTGGTATTTGATATCTAGTGTGGAATACTATATTGTGGAAGTTTGCACATGTTTTCATAGCAATCTTTCCTTCTCCTCTGATCGCTCGACTAGCAACATTTGATTTCCATTTCTCCATAATGGAGGATGTCTATATGTTGGGATGTCGACGACCTTGGGGTTGATTAATCGTTGGTATTAGATATGCATTACTAAACACTCTGATGATGTAGTCTCATGTTTTATTAGATGAGCCTATGTGATGATCATATAGCTTCAATAAGTATTTTCATATCTCCATTAAGGAGGTTGTTTATAGGATGGGTTGTTGTCGGCTTTGGGGTTTATACAATGTTGATATTTATTTCATGGAAAATATTGTTTTGATCATTAGTGCATCATCTTTTGGATGGGTTGATATTGGGAGGTTGTATCTCTCTGGTTACATTGGTGATTCGTTTATGGATTTTGGTCATTTTTTCTCTCCAGCAATAATTGAGATGAACTTTTTGAATTTCCTTCCCTCCTCCGACACTTTGGATGAATGTTAAAACTTCATTGGGGTGTCAGGGGTTGGTGTACTCTCTTTGAGGCATTAATTCACCTTTTATGATTTGGTTGTGGTCTTGTCATCCTTGGTGGGTGGATTGGACGATTTATTTGGGATATACTACACGTCTCTAATTAATTGAAAGGCCGCTATATCCATAGGTTTCTTTGCCTTTATACTTTGGAGACTCTTTTGATTGTTTCTCTGATAGTTTTTCTTTTCCACTTGGCTGTTGGGGTGGATTTTATCGGTACCATTCATTTTGGGTTTTTGGTCTATCTTGGCGTGTTATATCCCTTCGTCCTTTATTTCACATTTATTTTTCTATTTGACATTCTTGGTTCTTGGATATCAGAGGTAGCTGGGTAGGTGATATGCCTTTACCTACCACGCATGAGACAGAGGCACTTGTACATGTGACTATTGATGTTGAGAGATATGGGTGTACATCGTCAGTGGACCATTCATCGAGGACTCATACAGACAATGAATCGACACTTGGGGTATAATTTGGTGTGGTGTTTCCACAAAAGCATGCATCATATTTTTGTGCACATTCAAAGAAGTCCTTTCTTCATAGACACAAGAAGAAACCTATTAATGTCACCTTTGATGTCTAGAAGGTTATTTTCAGATTCAACAATTTCTGGGATCAGGTGGTTGGTTTGCAGCAGTGCACTTTGGTTGGGAAGTGGATGCATTTGAGAATGGATGGAGCATAGATGAAGGAATGGGTGGAGAATCATTGGTTTCTAATTATAAAATATAGGCCCCGCATTAGTATTCTTTATAATCAGTGGTTCAGTTTCCACTTCTTGCAAGTAGATGAGGCGGCGAAGATTTTAGGATCATATTAGGTTAACGATCAAGGATTTCTATCATTAAAAAATTGACACATTAATTTCGATCCATTTATGGAGATTCCATGCAAGAGGCTAGTCTGGGTAAAACTACCTAGATTACCTTTATTTTTTTGGGCTCTCCAGTCTCTGACGGACATCAACAATTCCACTAGAAAATTTACATATCTTGAGGACGGGAGTTTGATTAATATGGATAGGCATATAGCCTAGATATTGGTGGAGATTGATTTCACTGTTGGCCTTCCTATGAAGGTTGAGCTCATATGGGGAGGTTTTTCTACAAGGAAACACATTGATTACTGGACTATACCTTATCATTGCCTTGGTTGTCATGCGGTTGGGAACCTCCTTGCGGAATGTCCACACTTATTTTGAAATCATCATCATCAGATGCAAAAGAATAATGTTTATGGAAACGAGAGTTTATCTTTGGAGTCTACTCATCCTTCTATGACAACTCAAGGAGAGGGTCAACTTTCTCTTCTAGGTAACATTATGGTATTACCTTCTATAGAATCTCATTTTGATCATTTTATTGATTCAAATTTGGATTTTGGTGATGTGTCTATTTCCCCTTTACAATTTTGTCCTTTAAGTCAATTGGCTCCTCTGCCTCTTTCTATATTTATGACTCCATCCTTAATTCCTTAGGAGACATTTGTGGGTATTGACCAAATTCAAAAAATGCATCCTCAGTTTGCTTTCCCGATCATCGGTTTTGATTCACTAGGAGTCTCCTCCATCTTTAAATCTCTTCCCCTCCCGGGCTCGGGTCCATTGGCCTCTGTAAATTCTGAACCTATTGGATTCCTAGCCTCTGATGTTGGGAATGGGGTTAATGCTGATATTCATTGCTCTATCGTCGAGGTTGAGGATGTCTTGACTAGGGTATGAAACTTTCTATTATCCAATTTGGGTCCTATTCCATGGATTTGTCTCCTACCAGCTTACTTGATAGCGACATTGGCTCTTGTGACTTCACCTAGACATTGATATTGAACCATTGTCGATTCATTCATTCTTCTTCTTTGACGATCACAATTATCCCTAATCATTAACGAAATGTGACCATGCGAAGGAAAAGGAGGCCTAAGACTCAGGATCCTCTTTCAGGGGATGATTCTTTTAATGATTTTGTTCTTTAGCTAGGGGAATATGCTCTATCCACTTCTGATTCTTGGTCTATTTCTCCTATCTGGGCTCTTAGAGACTTTTTGCCTGATGATTATACTTATACATAAATATTATATCTCTTAACATCTGAGGTTTATGGAGCGCCCATAAGATACTCTCTCTTAGGCATCTGATTGAGGTACATCATCCTTCTACCATTCTATTACAAGAAATGATGTTGGCTGGCCATAAGGTGTGTCATATTTTTCTTAAGAATTACCCCAATTGACAAGCATGTGTTACTGATTCTTTGGAGTTATCGAGTGGCCTAGATGCATTTTGGGACCTAAGGGTTGTTTATTTTTTAGCCTACAAAACATTTTTAGGTATTATTCTTTTAGGATTTACTAGGGGCTCAAAGTACAAATTTCATAGACTCAACACATATGTGCCCTACTCTTCTAGAAAATGCTACTTGGAACGTTTGGATTCATGTGAGATTATGAAGATGTGATCTTTAATTATAGATGGTGATATTAATCTCACCATTGAAGAAAATGAGATTTGGGGTGTTAGATGTAGAGTGGATCAATTGTCAGTTCCGTTGATGCCGACTTGGAGGAACGACCAGACTAGTTATGAAGGTATTGTGAAGCATTTGGATCGTTTCATGATACATGAAAATATGGTTGAATTCTTTGGCATTGTTCACTCATGGGTTATTCCTTTGGGGATATCATATCATAACCCTATCATCTTACATTGGCGGGATGACGATGAATGGCAAGGTATTCCCTTTTAGTTTAATCACCATTGGTTAAAAATCCCTGCATTTGATACAATGGTTCACACAATTTGGGCATGAGGCTTTGATCCTTGGATCACCTCTCCCCTAGAACTTATTAGGTAGAAGTTTCAGGCACTCAAGTAGATTGCTTGCAACTGGGTTCAAATTCAAAAAAGGAATCATATAAAAGAAATTGAAGAGATCAATTTGAAACTCAACATTTTGGTAGATCCATCCCATAAATATTATTTATCGGTAGCTCAACACTTACAGGATGCTACTCTAGAAGGGCATAAAAGGGAAATACTTAATTTCCAGGAGGACTAATGGCGGCTGAAGAGCCAAGCCATTTGGATTGCTAGGGAGACAATAATATGAAATTCTTTCATAATTATGCCTTTAAGAGAAGTCAAGAAAACAACATATGGGAAATTAGAGTTATCAATGAAAAATGTTTATCATCCTTGAAGGAAATATAGGTAGAGGCTATGAGGTATTTTCGGGCACAACATTAGGCTAAAATAGATGTGGAAATTGGGTGGCAGCTAGAAGTCATTGAATCATATCTGACTATGTTCAATGCCAAATCCAATGTGTCTTTATTTCGTGAGATTTCTATTGAGGAGATGTTGGCTACTATGAAATCCTTTTCCTGGGAAAGAGTCCAGGCCCCCATGGTTGGCCTACTGAATTTTGTATACACTTTCGAGATATAATGGGATTGAACATTTTATTGGCCGCTGAGGAATCAACTTCTGGATATATTCCTGGGTCCATAAACTCCACTTTCATTTCTTTGATCTCTAAGCTTTCTAATGTTTCCACCTTTTTAGACTATTAACCCATATCTCTATGCAACACTATTTATAAACTGATTTCTAAAAGCATAACGAACAGATTAAAATCCTGTTTGTCTGTTGGCATTGTGTTGGAGCAATTTGGCTCCCTTCGACAGAGGCAAATACGAGATGCAGTTGCTATTGCTCAGGAGACCTTACACATGATCAAGTATAAGAATATTGAGGTGATTATTATGAAGCTCGATCTCAGCAAGGCTTTCAACTGCGTAGACTGGACATTCTCACGGTTGGTTTACATGAGATCGGTATTTTAGTACATGTTATTTCATGGATTGTGTCCTATGTTACATCTACAAATTTTAGAGTCTCGGTAAATGGATTACCTACAAATTTCTTCACGACATCCCAGGGTCTTTGACAAGGGTGCACATTGTCCCCTGTTATTTTCATTCTTGTCATAAAGGGTTTAATTAGGTTAATTTTTTCGGCTCACATCAGTGGGGCATTATTAGTTGTGCACATTTCTAGACATATACAGACTGCACATCTTATATTAGTTGACGATGTACTTATTTTTGGAAAAATATCTGTTTTGGAATGGAGACATTTATATAGTATCATTTGTCTCTTTGGCGATGTCTCTAGGCTCCTCATGAACAACTCTAAATCCCCCTTGACTTCTTCTTTCCCCGTTGATGATTTGGTTATGGAGATCACTGATATTTTTGAGGTAACTTGATATTCCATCAATTATGGATTTAAATACCTTAGATTTATGATCAAACCAAATAGTTATGGCATAAAAGACTAGTAATGGCTTATCGAGAAATTTTAGCACAAATTAAAATCATGGGCGCATAGATGGCTCACTTTGGCAGGTCGAATGCTTTTGGTGTATTGGCTCCATCTATACTTTATGCTAAAAAATATCATCAACATGATCAACTCTATTATATGTAGCTTTATTTGGGATGGAAATAGTGAGAAACACAAGTATCATTTGGCCCATCTTGAGGTCTTAACACAGAAGAAAGAAGATGGTGGTTGGGGCATCAAGGATCTTGAGAGACTAATTTGGGCTTTATTGATGAAGAGATTTTGGGTGGCACTAAATAGGGATAGTTTATGACAACACATCATAAAATATAAATATTTCCAAAACCGATCTGTTAGGTCCCTATAATACTAGTGTATTCCCCCATTATTATTGTCATTGTAGCCCTTATTTTTATTGTTGTGCTCATGTTGTCCCCATATTGTTATTATTGTGCCCCATATAATTCCACTATTGGTATTGTTGTGACCTTACAATATTATTGTTATGTCGATTCTGATTATATTGTGACCCCTTAGACTCCTACATATAGAAAGGATGTTTTGTAATTTGAATCATCAAAGAATTGTTCATTTGTGTAATGTAAAGGAGGATGTTCCTCGAAGAGGCTGATTTTGAAGTCGTTGATCTATCTTTTCTATCTTTTTGTGAGCTAGTTGCATAACATTTGGTATCAGAGCTTTGGATTCTAGTTTTTCATTGCTTCAAACAGGTCTTCGTGGACTTTTCGCTATAATTTTTTTTTTACGAAGCTTCAAAAGCTGAAAAAAACCCATATGAGATGAAATCTTGATGAACGTCTTGTACGAATTTCAGATCTTGTCGCACTATATTTTTGAAGATATGATCCAAGGAAGTTAGGTTACCTTGGGAAAATCGTCATAACTTTCTCTCTGAACATCAGATTCAAATTTCGTAAAAAGTGACAAAAAAAGGATGAAATGTAGTTTGTTGGGTATCATTTTTAGGTTCGAAGGTTGAAACAATACCATGTGGCACTTTGTGCAAGTTCACTCTACTGAACTAGTCTATAATCAGGTCATTGTGGGAGATTGGGCATAATGCTTTATGGGAGAATCCAATCTCAATCATACTTGTGGGTTTAGAAAGAGGACTCATAGGGCTACTAGAAGACAAAATTTGAGACCTTGGAGATCCGCCATTACAGAAATATAACAGCTTCAATATCGAGCTCCTACAAAGAAAAAAAAAGGTGTGTATTTGTTTTAAATTTGCATAAGTTTTGTTTGAAAAAATAATTTGAAGTGATTCAAAGGGCATAGTGAAGCATATTACTCATTAATTGATGCCCTGAAGAAAGAAAATGGAAACAACTAGTAAGCAACCCAAAAATTCTACTATGATGCATAAAGAAGAAGAAGAAATGAAACATGATATATTAAAATTGCGAGACAAAGTGCAACAATTTTCACTCTCACAAAGAGTAACCAAAAATGAAATGGAAGCAAAGATGGATGGTTTGAAGAATAACTTAAAATCAGACATGGAAGGATTGAAGAATGGCATGAAAGCTAATATGGATGACATGAAATCTAATACGGTTGACATGAAAGATAATATGGAAGATTTTAAGAATGGTTTAAAAGCATACATGGAAGGTTTCAAGGAAGGTTTGACAAGGTTGCTACAAGAAATGCCTCCTAATGGTGAAAAGGTATTAGATGAAACTCATGATGAGAACAAAAGAAATTTTAATAATGATTTCATAGACTCCAACATTGGATCGAAGACCCACCATGTTCCAAATATCGATATGTGGAAGTTTGATGGCAAGGATCCCATAACATGGATACTACAGATGGAACAATATTTCGATCTCCATAATGTGAAAAACACACAAAAGGTATGCATTGCAACTTTATATTTGGAACCCAATTAGTTTGTATGGTATCGATGGCTTTTCTCTCGTAAAAAATTGTCACGTGGTCAATTTTTAAGGAGGAAATGATGACACATTATGAGGATACAAAGAGCAACACCTTCTTTAGTCAATTGATAAAACTAAAACAAAAGGGTTCAATGATGGAGCACATTAAGGACTTCCAAAAATCGAATATAAGGGCAAATGACATTCCAGAGGAGCATAGGATTGATGTGTTCATAGGGACCTTAAAGGATAACATCCAACATTAGGTTCACGTTTGGGAACCTGATTCATTGGAAAAGGTATTCAAGTTGGAAAGAAAAATTGAAAGCAAAATTATGGTAACAAGGTAGCCTACCGCTCACAACTATAAAGATGGATGTGTTTCTACCCCTAGCCTTTGACAACCTACAAGGTTGACACCACAACAATTGGAAGAAAAAAGAGCAAAAGGGCTTTGTTATAGTTGTGATAGCAAATACACTAAAGGTCATAAGTTTGCTGAGAAGAAATTATTTTACATAAATTGTGAAGAGGAGGAAGAAAGTGAACAAGAAACGTCAAAAGAAGACAATATACACCAGGAACCAACCCTATAGAAAGAATAAATGAATCTGACCATATCTTGTAATGCATTGGCAAGAATTACCACTCCTCAAACTCAAGATAGAAGGACATTTAAGGAAGAAAAATGTAATAGTGTTTACTGATTTGGGTTGTACTCATAATTTTATTTATTGTAAGATAGCCAAGGAATTGAATTGCTTCCTATATTCAACACCAAAGTGTCAAGTGATGGTTGCAAATGGAGGAACCATAAATTGCTATGGAAAGTGCCATAATATTAAGTTATCCATGAAAGAATATGTATTGAATAGTCCAATTCTTTCCATTCCTATGGGTGGTGCTGATGTTGTACTAGGAGTCCAATGGCTACAATCTTTGGGTACAATAGCTTTTAATTTTCAATAACTTTTCTTGAATTTTTTTTGGGAAAGAAAGGAAGTTGAATTAAGAGGTATCACAGGGAAAGCGGGAAAGATAATCAACTATAACGGCATGACAAAGATTCTAAAGAAAGAACAACGAGGCAAAATTTCATAATTATGTTCACTAGAGGTTCCCACATCAAAATCATCTATTTATCTAGATCTCTAAAAAGTATTGGACACTCATTCCAAGGTATTTGAGACTCCCGAAGACCTCACACCTATTTGTGATCATGACCATGCTATTCATTTGATTCTAGGAAGTGTTCCTCCAAACATCAGGCCTTACAGATATCCCTATGGCCAAAAGAGTGAAATTGAATGTATGGGTGCAGAAATGCTAGAGGCTGGTATAATTCAACCTAGTCAAAGTTCTTTCTCTGTTCCAGTAGTATTGGTGCATAAGAAGGATTGATCATGGTGCATGTGTTCGGATTATAGGGAGCTCAACAAGCTTATTATTAAAGATAAATTTCCCATCCCTGTCATTGATGAATTATTGGATGCAATTTACTTAACCTAGTTGGATCTTCGTTCAGGATATCATCAAATCAGAATGAAGACTGAAGACATTCCAAAAATAGCATTTAGAACTCATGAGGATCATTATGAATTCTTGGTCATACCTTTTGGCCTTACTAATGCATCTTCTGTATTTCAAGGTTTGATGAATTCCATTTTCAAACCCTTTCTTAGAAATTTTGTGTTAGTATTTTTTGATGATATGCTAATCTACAACAAGTCTTGGAAGGATCATGTTCAACATGTTGATAGGGTTCTCAAACTATTGGAGGAGAAACAATTATATGCAAAAACCTCCAAATGTTTCTTTGGAGTACAGGGGGTGGAATATTTGGGTCATATTGTATCTCATGAAGGAGTTAAGGTAAACCCTGACAAAATTAAAGCCATTAAGGAATAAAAATTTCTCACATCCATAAAGAATTTGCGAGGATATCTCAGGTTGATAGGGTATTATCGCAAGTTTGTTAAGATATGGGAGAATATCATCACCTCTAACAACATTACTGAAGAAAGATGCATTTTGTTGGACTCCAAAAACAACAATGGCCTTTGAACATCTTAGAGAGACAATGTGCCAAGCACCGGTATTAGCTACACCATACTTCACAAAAACCTTTATTGTGGAATGTGATGCCTCAGGAAATGGAATTGGTGCTGTTTTAATGCTATAAGGAAGACCCATTTCTTTTGAAAGTCGTTAAATCAAAAGAAATTATTCGCACAAAGCTATTTATGAGAAGGAAATGTTGGCAATACTACATGCACTTAAGAAATAACGATCTTACCTAATGGGAAGACACTTCAAGGAAAAAATGGATCATGATAGTCTTAAATACTTTTTAGAAAAAATATTATCTTTAGAAGAGCAACAAAAATGGGTCACAAAGATGTTGGGTTATGACTTTGAAATAATCTACAAAAAAGGGAAGCAAAATGTTGTAACAGATGCACTCTCAAGAAAGGATGAGGATGTGGAAGCATTGTTTTGTGCCATTTCTATTATCCAACCAGATTGGATAAACGAAGGAAGGGATGAATGGAAGAATGACGAAGAAGTGTGGGCACTCATTCAAAAGTTGCAGCAAGATCCCAGTACATCTGACACATTTAGCTGGAAAAATAATGTTATGGTACAAAGATCACTTATACCTCTGTAAGAATTCCCAACTCAAACAAAATATTCTTCTCGAATTCCACACCTCTCCATTAGGAGCGCACTCAGGATTTTGAAAAACTTACCACAGGGTTAAGAAGTGTTAGGATATTCCAACACATAGGAATTAATTAAGGACAACTTGGTCTAGTCGATAGTTAAGCAAAGTTTGTTTCTTTAGTATGCATTTTTTGTAACTTACAATCCGATAGTCACGATATGTTCTAGACATAAAGTGATCTGACGGTTCATTCTCTCTTCGGTATTACTGATACTTGATCCATGGCTAAACACCCGATTGGTCCATGATCTCTATTTAAAGAGCATGGAGGGTCATTTGTTAGGTGACCGTTCATGAGAGAAGCTTATGTATTTTTATTTTATTTTTTTTACATTAATAAATTGCATGAAGTGGCTGCGTTGACTCAGGTCGTGGACTGTTTTCCTCTTTGAGGGTTTTAACCACGTTAAGAATATTGGTGTACTAATATGTGATCTATTTGTGGGTGGTATTCTTTGGTGTTCTATCTAAGGAACTTACCCTGTAAATTCCTACATGGTATCAGAGCTATTCGAGGGCCGCATCCGTTATTTATCCAAATTCAAAGTTGGCACAACTGCATCCGACTGTCGTTTCCTAGATCTGTTATTTCTGATTGCTTTCGGGCCTAGAGGGCTGCTCTATTGTGTTAGGAGCATCTTTTCCAGTGAGGAACCCCTTTCATTTCACGCGAAAAGGTTTTCGGTAGCCCTAGCTATGTCATTTTTAAGATTTGGAGATATACAGTATTTATTTGCAATTTTAGTTATTTATCTCTCTGTTGATTTCGGTTGATTTATCTTTCTGTTTTTTATTACCGGATCTATACCTTTCATTTTTGTGTATGCTCTTTGCCCCGCGACTCTGTGCGATCTGGGCAAACCAGAGACATAAAGAAATGATTTTTCTCGTGCGTATGCTCTTTTCTGTCACGCTTCGTGTGATCTCAGAAAATCAGAAACATTGAGAATAATATTTAGTTTTCAGTCAAATCGAATGTTAAGCCGTAAGACTTGGATTACTTTTGCTTGTTCGTTTTGGGTTGTGTGGGTTTTTTTGTTTTGTAGGCAAAAAATGGGTTTTCAAGTAAGCACGCACTCAAAAGCTTTAGTGAGCAAAAAAAAAAAAAAAAAAACCCTTCTTCATTTCCAAAAATTACTAACATTTTAAACTAACTCACTTGTTCCAAAGTTACTTTATGAGAATAAAAGTCTTGGGTTCAATTCTTTTTTTTTGTTGAGTTACTTTTTCAAAAAGCACATGTAACTTATGTTTTAAAGTTACTTTACGTAAAAGTGTCCTCACCCCTTATAAAAACTGAGTCACTTATAATTCTAAAGTCTCTTTATCTTTTCTTTAAGTTACAATTTAGTGGATAATTTATAAAGTACCATTGTAAAAGTGACTTTCACTTATTTATAAAAGTGGATCAAACATATATATATATATATATATATATATATATATATATATATATTAAGTGAGCTAATTAGATTAAGTTTGGAAAGGGAGGTGGGGGGATTTTTTTAAAATATAACATTATAATTCACTTCCCAACATTCACTTAGTTCGTTGGCATTTTCATCAACTTTTCTTCAAAAAACTAGAACTTTTTCATCCGGCATTCGTTTTTAGAGCCGTTTTTTTAATCGGCCTTAATTTTTCAAGATCTTTCCATTGGAACACTTAGTTTCAACATCTACAACTTCAGTTTATTTTAAAGTGGAAAGTCCATGCCTAGTTATTCTTGACAACACCAACTACTTTCAATGGCTATCCTACATTATGGATTTATTTAGAAGTAAAATTTTTTATAGAATAGCCTCAGGCCAAGAGTCTAAACCTAAAGATGAAGATAAGCAAGCCAAATGGGAAAATAAGCAAGATCAAGCACGTGGATTGATAGGGATGTTTATTTTTCTAGACCTGAGATTCCATATTGCAGAAATTGATACCTCTGATGAAGCAATGAAACAACTTAATAAAGTTTTAGGAATTAAAAATGAAATTAGAACCCATCAGCTTGAAAATGAGCTGCTTACGTTGGAACCCAATAATTTTTCTTCATTTGAAGATTTTTTGTCCAAGTTTAAGACCCTTAGACTTCTCTTGGAAGGTGTTAAGGTTAAGAAAGAAGATGGTAGACTTATTTATTCCATTCTTACTAAGTTAGGACCAGCCTACTCTGTGTTTGTTTCTGCCTTCCATTCTACTAGAGAAGCCTTTATTTTTCAAGGACAAGACTACAAGTCACCCTCTTTTGATGCCTTTTGTGATTCTTTAATAAGAGAACAAGAAAAAATCTTACATCTTGGTCTTCTTAATACTAGGAACTCTTCTAAGAAAGCCTTAGCAGCCCAACAACAACAACCAAATTCAAAGAATCCTAAGAAGCAACATCCTAAAAAGAATGTTCCTAAACCAAACAAGGGTAAAAAGCAATTTCAGTGTCAAAATGAAAAATCAATTCAATAAAATGATAAGGTAAATAAAAACAAAGGGAAGAAGACTGATAGACATTACAACTTTTGTAATCATGATGGCCACTTAGAATCCAAATACTTTAAGAAGATGGAAGCCTTGGAAGGAGCCATGAAGAAGCATAATATCCATTTGGATCATTCTTCAACTTCAACTTCATCTTTAGGAATAGCCCTTTCTTCATGTGGTTGTCAAACATCTCGGTCTAGTTATGCACTAAATGTATATTCTTCTTCTCATTCTCATGAGTGGCTCATTGATTCTTGAGCTTCTTGTCACATGGCCAAAAACAAAGCCATGTTTTCTTCTTTAGATGATTGTAACACCAAAAATATTTATGTTGGTGATGATAGATCTCTTAGTGTTGTAGGGACTGGAACTATTCATCTAGATAATGGTCAATTTAATGATGTATTATGTGTTCCTACCTTATCATACAACCTTTTATCTGTATATCAGATAACTCATTCAGGTGAAGGTAAAACTGTTGAATTTTCACCTCATGAAGTTGTAATTAAGGACCTAAGAGATCCTGAATAGATTTTAGCTACTGGCATTGCTGATGATTCTACAAGGTTGTATAAGTTTAACAACTTTGGGTCATCAACTCTTCCCTCGGTACTTGTTGCTCATAATGATGAAGTGAGCAAACTTTGGCATGAGTAATTTGGTCACTTAAACTATCAGTCCCTTCAAAATCTGTGTAAAGAAAATATGGTGACAGGTCTTCCTATGACATCTTGTAGAGATGGTGTTTATTCTGGATGTGTACTCAGAAAACATCATCGGGATAGTTTTGAAAAATGTGCCTCTTGGCATGCCTAAGCCCCTTTACGGCTTGTGCATAGTGATTTATGTGGTCCACTTCCAGTTGTTTATTCTCTCGCTACAAATATTTCTTATCTTTCATTGATGATTTCTTCAGACGCACTTGGGTATACTTCTTAAAAATCAAGAGTGAAGTCTTTAACATGTTCTTGGACTTTAAGGCCTTTGCTGAGAAATAATTTAGACATAAAATTCTTAAGATAAGATCTGATAATGGCGGAGAATATGTTAACAACAAATTCATCAACTTTTGCACTGAGCATGGAATTCAATTGCAACATACTGTTCCATATACTCCACAACAAAATGGTGTAGCTGAAAGGAAGAATCACACCTTAAAGGAAATGGCTAATTGTATGCTTCAATCTAAAGGACTTAGTCTTAATTTTTGGGCATAAGCAATTAACTGTGCAAATTACGTAGTAAATCACACTCCTACTAAGGTTTTAAAGAATATCACTCCAGAAGAAGCATGGAGCTCAATTAAACCAGATGTAAGTCACTTTCATGTTTTTGGAAGTGAAGAATGGGCCCATAAATATGATATTCAAAAGTTTGTGGTAGAATGTTTGGTTTGCCAACAAAATAAAGTTGAAACAATTAAGACTCCGGGTCTATTACAATGTTATCCATTCTAAGTCAACGTTGGGAGGAGGTTTCAATGGATTTTATCACAGGTCTACCCAAGTCTGAAGGAAAGAGTGTCATCATGGTGGTAGTTGATAGGCTTACCAAGTATGCACACTTTTGTGCATTATCTCATCCATTTAAAGCCAGTACAATTGCTATTGCATTTATGGAAACAATACAAAAGCTACATGGAAACCCAAAGATTATTGTAAGCGACAGAGATCCCATTTTCACTGGAAATTTTTGGATGAAATTATTTTCTTGTTTGGGTACTCAGTTAGCTCATAGCTCATCTTATCATCCTAAATCCAATGAACAAACTGAGATAGTGAACAAATGTTTGGAAGGATATCTTCGTGGCCTTGTAACTAATAAATAGACACAATGGGTCAAGTGGGTGCCTCTAGCTGAATGGTGGTATAACACTTCCTTCCATACTGCAACAAAATGACCCCATTTATGGCACTTTATGGATATCATCCACCGTCCATCACATAATATTTAAGAGAAAATTCTAAGGTTCAAGCAGTGGAAGATCACATCGAGCATCAACAACAAGTTCTTCAACTCTTAAAGGATAACCTCACTTTGGCACAGAATAGAATGAAACAACAGGCATATTAACATCACAGTGAAAGAAGTTTTGATGTAGGTGACGGGGTATTTCTACGACTACAACCATACAAACAAATGTTCCTCAATCAAGCTAAGAAGGATAATAAATTATCACCAAAGTATTATGGTTCGTACAAGGTGTTGCAAAAGATTGGTACTATGGCATATGAATTGGAGCTTCCTGCATCTTCCCGAGTGCACCCAATTTTCCATGTTTCATGCTTAAAGAAGGTTATAGGTGACAAGCTCCCAGTTCAAACATTATTGCCAGAGCTTGACGAGGAAAGAAAACTCATATTGGAACCTTAAGAAGTCATAGAAAAAAGAATTCAACAGCTACAAAATTGATCAATTTCAGAGTATCTCATCAAGTGGAAGAACTTAACCGTTGAAGATTCCACATGGGAGGATTAGAATTTTATACAGAAGCATCCAAAACTACTCAAGCGTTGAGGACAACCCTTTTTGAAGGAGGGGCATGTTAGGTACCTATAATGCTAGTGTATTTCCCCATTATTATTGTCATTGTAGCCCTTATTGTTATTCTTGTGCCCATGTTGTCCCCATATTGTTATTATTGTGCCCCATAGAAGCCCACAATTGTCATTGTTGTGCCCTCACATTACTATTGTTATGTCGAATCTGATTATATTGTGACCCCTTAGACTCCTATATATAGAAATTAGGTTTTTTCATTTGAATCATCCAAGAATTGTTCATTTGTGTAATGTACAGGAGGCTGTCCCCTCGAAGAGGCTGATTTGAAGTCATTGATCTATTTTTTTATTTATTTTATTATTTTTTTTAATCTTTTTGTGAGTTGGTTGCATAATACGATCTATGCCTCAATGGATTAAGCTCGGGGCACACATACCATGCACCATCTCATATATATGGAGGAGCTTTATGAAAGTTTATCCTTGGCTTCTAAGTAATATAAAATATAAAATGGAAAATTGGAAATGGTGCTAATATTGAAATTGGTTTAGACCCAATTTGTGACTTCATGGGGAAGCACACACTTCCAATGGATCTCCTTCAGAGGATACATAAGATCAACATTTACTATATCAATCATATTGTTGTAAATGATGACTACACCAACCCTAAATGGTTGCTAGAAGGCGATATTGGTTTATATGGAGCACATGGTATTAGATGGAATAAATATGTACAGGGCCTTGCACATGTAGGCATCACTCTTAATGACGACGAGGACAAATTTGCGTGGGTTGGTAACGTGGAATAGGGATAAATATTCGTAAAGGAGGCATATTGGTTCATATCTCCTTCTTCTCACCATTCAGTTTCTTGAAAATGGTTCTTGCATATCTAGAAGAGGAATATTCCAACTAGGCTTGAGGTATTTGGTTGGATCGTTTGGAAAAAAAAAGATTATGACCTGGGACAACCTATGCTAGAGGGGTTTTGCTAGTCTTAGATGCTACACATTATGTATGGATGCATATGAGGATTCAATCCATCTATTTCTGAGGTGTACATTTGCCAAATTGATTTGGACTGGAGTTTTAAATTTGTTGAATATGTAGATGAATTGGAATTTTTCATCTATGGAAGACTGCCTTCGAGATTGGATTATATATAACAAGGAGTTTGGTCCTCTTCCATTATATATAATGTGGGGTATTTTGTGGAGTCATAATTCTTTAATATTTGAGAACATTAATACTAATATCAGGAGTCGGTGCATTAGGATTGTGGCATTTTACAGAGAAGCGGGGTTTGGAGGCAAAGTATCATCAGTGAGACATATCACTCCTTTATATTTCTCATATAATTTGTGTGGGTTTTTTGATGGAGTTGCAAAAGAGGTGATGTGCATATGTGGTGCATACATATCCTTTTTTCTGGGTACAATGTACTGTTTCAGTTGGAATGGCAGTAAGGGGTCTAATACTCATGCATAAATTCTTGCTCTTTAGGGATTATTATATTGTACTCAAAGGTTTGATATAAAGATGCTAGAGGTATTTAGTGACTCCCATACAATGGTGGATTGGGCAAAAAAAACACATCTTTCAATCCACCTATTTCATACAATTAGATGAGGAGGATCCGAGTGATTATTTAGCAATACAAGGAGGTGACCTTTTCTCATACACACTGCACATTCAACACTATTGCTGACAAGCTGTAAAAATATGGTCTCAAGCTGCCATTTGGTGAGATATAATATACATACTTTGCAAACAACAATATACATCAAAGAGGTAAATTCTCATATATGATTCATTTGGTGCTTGGTATTCAATGATTTCATTCTATAGGTGGTTTTTGTTATCATGATTTATGACCTTAGTTTCTGCACTTCTTTACGTCTAGTAGGATAATCTTTCAGGGAAATTAACACAACAATGTTGTTGGTCTCTGTTGGATTGCTTTTATGCTTGGGACCTCTAGTTTTGATATATATATATATATATATATATATATCGTTTACATGTTTTATTTTAGGTTTGCAGCTCATAGTATTTTAGCATATCTAATTTACAGACCTCAGATTCTATCTTGATAATCTCTTCGACCTTAGATAAGATGTTTTGATGGTAGATTTTTGAAATGTAACTATTCTATAAGACATATTTCGATACTTATATGGTGGCATATTGAATTATGAACTATGTAAACAGTCAGTTATATTTTAATATAATGTTGTTGGTTTTTTTTGGTTAAAAAAAGAGAGAGTAAGTGTTAGTCATTGTGCTGCCCATTTATTTTAGTTAGCTACTCCTAGCTATATTAGCTTAGTTTCACTCTCTACATCTAGAATATAATCATCTACATCTTGCATTTTTCATTTTAATAGTTTAAAATCACATTTCCCATAGTAATGGTAGTTGGGATAGAATCTAGATGGGTCTCTTACACCAAATCATGTTAGCTCTGATTGGTACCTTATATTAAAGAATACACTTCATCTGTTGAAGGGTATTTTACCCGCATCAACACTAAGATATTTGTTGTATGATCCCTTCTTAATTTAAGAAGTTATGGTTTAATGTAATTATACTCCATTTATACTAGTACAAAGATTACATGTTCCCCTATTTTCATCATCATCATCATCCTCATCGTTGTTAGCATCATCCTTAGCATTATCACCATTGTCATCTTCATAATTGCCATAAATGTTCCCATGATGATATTCATTATTGTGATCATCATCCTTACCATCATCCTCATCAATAATGATGAAAATCGATGATAATGACAAAGATGATGATAATGATGACAGTGATGAAAATGATAAAATAAATAATCACCATCATCATCATATTATATATATATATATATATATATATATTTATATAATATTGAGAGAGAGAGAGAGGTTAATTAGGTCTAGATTCTGTGTGTTACATGTCAATTTGTCGCCATGACACTTGATCAGTTTATGGGTCTTTTTACCATCCGTGAACATGTTTGAATGAACTCCCTTAGAAGTCAAACAACCAAAAATATCTTGAAGTAGATGAGAAATTTGGGGAAAATAGTTGTCACACCTTGTTAAGTTTCACCTGCGCTGATTTTTCTAGCTTTTCCCGTGCATTCGCTGAATTAACTCTGAGAACAACGCAGAGATGCACTCTGTCTGCCACTATAAACCCGCACAAGTGAATTCAAGAAAGTAAAAATAAAAAGTACATTCTAGAAACATAGTTGGTCGAATATTTCCCAACTGAAAGCTTCTAGGTGATGACTATTCGAACTATAACCCTCAAATGATGCATCTTAATCCCTTTTCTCATGGAAACCTAATCCCTCAATTAAGGAGTCTCATCCTCCTCTTTTGGATCTGAAACTTCTTCCTCTTGGCCTATAAAATGACTAGAGGGTAGAGGGATTGAAGAGGTCAGAACTCAGAGAAGATAAACTTATGCTATTGGTTTGAGATTGGAAAGCTTGTCATCTAAGGAGGATATTGAAGGCATTTGGGAGGGACCTCACAGCATCAAGGTGAAGGTTGTAAGGCTCCTCTTTATCTTTGATCAATACAAATGAACAATTTCTCCCATTGATTTGTCTTATTGGAATGATGAATGGTTTATAATTGTTTATAATGTTTATTAAGGCAAATTCAATTCCTAATTTCCTTGATCATTAGGTTAAGTTTTGTTTGGATTATTATATCGCATGTGATTTTGATCCTTTTATGGTCTATGATTGCAGGTCTTATCAAGCATTAAGGAGCTGCATCAAATCACAACAAGGGATCTTCATCGAGCATTTCGTGAAATAGGTAAGAGGCTCATCCATTAGCCTTAATTCTTATAATTCAAACAAGTCCAACTTAGGGAAAGAGTCAGTTCAATTGTCTTGCTTGTTTCTAGTTTCCGTCAAGGATCTAGGGAGATCGCTCTTGTCTGCAAGAGGGATTTGTTCGGTGTAATAAATTGGTGACTCCGTGGGGAATGTCTCTATTCTTGTCTTTTTCCTTAGTTTTTCTTTCTGATTATTCTGATTTATCTTGACCCGAGTCTTTATGAATTAATGACCTTTTAGATTTGTGTGGTTGATTCCTTGAATTTTTATTTTTTCTTGGGTTTATGATACCTGCGTTGTTTTCGTTCACTAATAGAGCGTAGTTCTGCGCCAGCTTCGCCTTAGCAACAGGGCGCATGCGCTATGTTTTGTATTTCTTACTTGCGTAGGCCTTGAGAGAATTTTTGAAAATTTGGTTTTTGCTTCAACCCAGACCTGAGTTTGTTTTTCTGGAAGTGTCATTATCTTTGCTTGGACTATTTTATGTCTCTTCTGAACTCTTTTTCCACTGGAAAAATCGTAATCTTTCATTAAACTTGAAAAATTACATATTGTAGATGCAAGATGCATATGTGAGTATCTGTCAGCCTCTGTGGGCTCAGGTAGATAATAAAAAAAATATCAGCATATTTACCAGACACATCATGTAGGATGTTCATAATCAGTCCTTCTATTTTATGTACATCTTTGCCACGCAGGGTCATATATATATGTTCTATCCAATATAAACAAAAAACTGTGCAAAATTTCAAAAAATAGCAGATATTCTGTTCAAGGGCTATCAGTCCTGTGGTAATGTGGGTCTATGTATGGTCATGTCTCTTCTGAACTCATTCGAGTGCTTTGTTAATATTTTTTGAGAATTAGGTCTCTTTGAAGAAATTGGTTAGGGTTTTACCATTGATTTGCCGATTGATCAAAACAAGATAGGTTTTCCTTATGCTTGTGATATTCTTATTTTTTTTTTCTGTCAAATACAACAATTAACCTTTATTTTTTGCTTATTTGTGATCAAATTCATTTTGAAATGCAAATTAGGGTTTCTTGAGATTTAGTGCTTTTGTGAAGAAATTGTGGTCATTTTTGTTTGATAAAGGAAAATTGTTTCTTTCAATTTTTAGAATTTCTCACAATTACATTGTTGTTATCATTAAATAAAAGCATTCATAGGGAAAATGTGTTTTTCTCCAACTCTCTTGATTGATTTCTGTGTACTTGACAGTTTTGAGTGACAAAAGATAAAGAGTTTTTGGTTTATTTGATATTTAGGGAAATATGGAACTTGGTTTGTTTTCTGCGTTTTCTTTGCCTTAAGATGAAATTGGTTGTTTTAGGAAAGTTGGAAAAGTTGTGAGTTTTGCATTTCATTTCGGAAAAGTCAAATAAACTCTTTCTTACCTCTAAATATGATTTCATCGAATTTGAAAGTTGCCATTGAATTTTTGAGTGCATTAAGATTTTGAGTCATGTCATAACATCATGAGTTTCACCTTCATTACCTATTGAGTAAAGAACAACTTAATAATACAATGTTAATTAAAATTCATCTAGAATTTTATATTTTTTAGGGCTCTTACCACCTACAGTAGCTTAAGTGTAGGGCTTTGGAATAGGGAAGGAAGTAAACTTTCCAAAGCTACAAACAAACAATAGAATCTTGAGTTAGGGAGAGAAAATCCAATTATTTTTGTTTTTCTCTGGGAAGCTCTTCTTGTACATGAGTTAAGCACAAGATCATGTCGAATCTGGTGAAGTGATCGTACCCACTTCATCAGCCTAGATATAGTGATTTTCATGTATTACAATGGTACCGAAAGGTACTTGGGGTCACTTGAAAGTAAACCTTCGATTGATCATGTGGAGGAGCCTTCAAGGGGATTGAGCTTGTTACTTTGCCCTTGTGTGTACCTCCTATCTGCGACTGTCCCCTAGGTAAAATTGTTGTATTTGGTAAACTTAGTGACTATAATCCTAGGGATCTACCTAAGGTGATGATAGAGGGACAATCCTTCTGTACCTGGAACACGTGTTGACTAGACTCACTTAGACTGAGGGTAATCTTTGTTCGAGATGGTTTATAGAAAAGTTAGTTGCACCAGACTGTTTCATTAAGAAGGTTGTCAAGGTAACTGGTTCCAAACGATCATTTCTATAAATCTTTTCACCTTGGTCACTACGACGTTGGATTTCATCACCAACTAGTAATTATTGATCTATGTGAAGATTCAGTTTGGATGGTTTGAACTCCTAGATTTTTAGCTTGTGTTACTTTCTGTGTTGTTTTTACTTTTTATAAACATTAGGTGTAATTTAGATATTGTGTGATTTATTAATTGAAATTTTTCATTTTGGCAGAATTACCAAGACCATCACGTAGGATACTTGGGGACCCCTCTGAGTATACATCGAGTCAGTTAGAAAAGATAAAGCTGGAAAATCTAAATCATTGGGATCCATAACTGTAGCAGAAATTGAAACATCTACTATCTTAGGCCTTGAAGTGACATAAATTGAACTTGATCAAACTTAGAAATTAGCATCACACTCAGGAAGAATCGATTTACAAATTACTGAACTCATTCAAACTGAATCAGATACTGGAAAATTTTTCAGATACAAATTCGATTTCTGAACGAGATATTGACAAACTTGAGTTTGATACTTCTGAACCTGAGTTTTATACGCATGCTACAACGCATATTCCAAATCCTCCACAATCACCGCATGTGAAACTTATTATTACTGATAGTCTCCCTCTTGGTCTCATTAGAATCGAATAAATTGTTTCAGATGAAGAGGAAGAACCAATAGTTTTCTACTAGTGAACCGTCAGATCTTTTAGATCTTTTATTTAGATCTCTTCACCCCGACCCTTGGTATTTTACACCCTTGAAATTTTTAGGACAAGGGATTCCGCGATACACGACTCCTTACTCTACTGTACCAGGTTTTGACTGGTCTATGATGGCTTCTAGAAGTACCTCATCAGACACATCTATGTTTTCTACTTCTCTGGAGTCAACATTATATGGTGGTTTTCTACCACTTAGATATCACTCTCTTGCTGGAGCTTATTCAAGAGCTTCTTCCTCAAATTCATCTTCAAACATGTCAACTGGTGTAATTAATCCTACTAATGAAGGTTTGACATCTGAACAATTTATTAATATGATTTCTGGTAATGTTGGTAATCCTCAAATCAACCCAATAGGTGGTTATTTTTTTTTCTCAGTTAAGACTAACCTAAGAACCCACGGGGGATTTGAACCGGTGACCTATCACAAGGAGTGCCTTAACAGCGCACCCAATCACCGTCAATCCAAAGCCCCGTGGGCTACCCAATAGGTGGTTATTACCCGCATGGGGGGAAAGCATCATATCCTCCCCCCAGAGCACAACCTTTAGGTGGATCTTACCCTATAGCTGGGGGGCGACTCCCTATAATTATGCTCAAATCCTCAAACTGGTTTTGGTCAACCTTTTATTCCTCAACCCGCCATTGGAATTCCTTACCCTAGAATGAATATAATCTGGAACCCTTCATTAAATCAACAATAAACTCCAGTTGCTTCTCAAGTGCCTGTGTATCAACCTGTTCAACCTATTGGACAACCTACACAATAATTACCTTTTCAAGGTATGTGTTTTCAAGTCCAACCAATTGCCTAGGTTAATCCATCGACACCTACCCAAAAACAACTCCAGCATCCTGTCCCAAGTACTGAAACCTTGGTTCAATCTGCTGTATCAATAACTGTTAAGAATCCAGGTTTAGGTTCACCTCAAACTCCCATTCTAGGAGTATCGCAGGTAACTGTCCCACTTACATCACAAGTAATGGTGCAACCCCTTGTTCAGTCTATCCCTAAGGTATCTGGTGTTCAATCTATTCCTACAATTCCATCTATGCCCCAAATACATGTCGTACAACCTAACGTCCCATATATGTAAGTGTCATTTCAAGGGCAACCTTTTCAAGGTCAACCCCAGAGTCAGTTTGTTCAAGGTCCACCTTTTCAAACTCAATTTCTCCAAGGTCAACCTTTGCAAAATCAACCCTTTCAAGGACAATTCATTCAAGTTCAAATGGGTTAGAGTCTTCCGTTTCAGAATCAACCATACCTAGGTCATACGTTTCAAGTACCTATGCAACTGCAATACGATATGGCTCATCCTGGATATCCAGGAGGTATGCAGATTCCAACTACTTAGGCTATTCTAGGATATCCTGGGTATCCTCCTCCCGGTACAGGACTCGTCCCTCAGGGTTATGAGTATGCATCTCAGGATCCTAACCACCAGTTTTATTGCAACTTTGGATTTTATCTCAAGATCCTCTTCTTTATTTACCATTTTGGCCAGGCATTCCTACAAAGTTGCCCAATGACATTCCTAAGTTTGAAGGTAAGTCGGGCGAAGACCCATCAAATCATGTTATGACCTATAATCTTTGGTGCACATCCAACTCATTAATCAACGATTCTATTAGATTACGACTTTTTCAATGAACCTTAACTGGTTCGGCAGCCAAATGGTATGTAGAATTGTCGTGAGCTTCCTTCAGTACATTTAATGCCCTTGCTACAACTTTTTTGACCCATTTCTAGTTGCCCATTCGATATGATAATGAAACTAAACTTTTAACCTATTTAAAATAGTCAACGTCAACCCATATCTCAGATCACATTCATGAATGGAGACGAAGACGTCGTTTGGTTAAATTTTACATTCCAGACTAGATTTTGGTCGAATGGTTCATAAAATCTCTTTTACCAGTAATAGCTGAAGATATTTCCAAAGGAGGTGTTGTAACCGAGGAACAAGTAATTGACCGTGTTCAATACCTTGATCTTGTTTATACTTAGTCCGGTACTTTGTATGAAAAGATACCAGATTTACCCTGCCCTGGTCAAACTAATCCAACCCTTACAGGATCACATGCCACTGATGGTATAATTTGTTCTTTGAGCCAAAAATATAAGAATAAAAGAAAAATTCTAAGAACTCAAATTTCGGCTCTATCCGATTCACTTGAAGAAGGTCCCTTTCCCAAAATTTCTTTCAGAAATTAACACCGTAGAATCATCTACCACCAAAGGTAAGCAATCCAGAAATAATAAAAAAAGGAAAAGGGAAAGCTAAACAAGACACTTGTTCTAAGGAGAAATCAAACAAGAAAGAATGGTTTGATGAAAAGAAGAAGCATTGTTATCCTTTCCTAATTTGTGATGAAGATCATTACACCAACGAATGCCCACATCGGGCCGAAGTTTCTAAATTTGTCAAAGGTTCAGCCACTCCTGCTATTTTGAAGGCTCCCTTTCCTCCCCAAGACAACAAAATGGTTTATCATGACCAATACTCCTCATCCACATCGATATATATCATGATGATGTCTTCCAAAGTTATGGTAGCAACGCGATCCAAAGATTACACATCAACGAGTCCTATTGAAGATGGAGATGACTCCATTCTAGCTGGTCAAACTTCCACATCTACTCCTCCTTATTTTAAACCATTACATATTTAAAAATCAAACCCTGATATGATAATTCGTCTGCCTCCTAAAGGTATGCTTCGAAATTTATCCTTTAACCCTCATGCTAGGGCTGCTTAGAACTATAAAATCATCAAAGATTTGACTATGTTACTTTCGGCAATGTCGGCCCTTGAAGTGCTGCAGACTTGTCCAGCACAAAGGAAGTTATTATTATCAGCCATTGGAGTAGTAGATCCTCATGACTCCAATTTGATTGTTTTCAATCTCGAAAATCATGTCCCGCATCTCCCACACCAACTGGCTTTTGAGATACCAATTCATGTCAAAACTCCATGAGTTGGAAAGCTTTAGGTTCTCCAACAATCAATCAATCTCCCAAAACTTTGAAAGACTTTGATGGAAGAGGTTTTCATCCTTATGGTCTTTTAAATGATTTAGCAATCGAATTAGAGGGTAAAATAGTTTCAATAGACGTTGAGGTTGTTGATGCTCAACTTGACTATAACCTTTTTATTGGTCAGAGTTGGACTTATGCCATGTCGACAATAGTCTTGTCATATTTTAGGATCATCATGTTTCTTCACAAAGGAAGAATTGTGAAGGTAGACCAATTATCTGACTATATCTCAGACCCTAATTCCATTGGTAGTGTGCCTTTTGTTGGAAAATCAACGACTCCATATGAAGAAGTTGGTGTTGGTATTCTCAAAGACTCATCTTTGATGGGAACTTTCGCATTCCCTCCACCCAATTTCCCTCATAACGATGTCGAGATTAACGTGATTACATCAAGTAATTTTGAATCGAGAGATCCTCGGAAAGTACCTTCAGAGTAAAAAATAGTATTATATGGTAGTGAGATGCCTCGTAGCCCTTTTGAGTTGGCTTATGAGGCAATTTAGTCCTTTTCCAACTTATCAACATCTAAAAACAATCGAATGAATACGATTATTGATGAATATTCTCATTTGTCATGCTTGGAACAAATCTCTATGCCTGATCCTTTTAACACATATTTTTTAACTGATGAAGGGATTATGGAAGTTATGACCTTGGACGAAATGCCATGGAATGATACTCATCATCGTTCAACCTTCTTGCCATCCTTTGACAAAATTGAGAATAATTTCTCATATATGTTTTCATCTAAGACTCTTAGTGATCCTCAATGTCCAATATCTACCCTTTCTTCCAATTCTGAACAGAATTTAGGGAACATATCGACAATGATACCCATAGATATCTTAGTGAAACCTGGGATAACTGAAAATATTCATATAGGAGCTTCTTGTTCTTTAGAAGAGATTCAAACTTATAAAGCCCTATTTCAGGAATTCTGTGACATCTTTGCCTAGTCATACAAAGTAATGCCAGTGATCGACCCTCGTATAGTTGTACATGAGATAAAAATGTATCTAGATGCTAAGCATGTTATACAACGATTATGCCCTATATATCCAAAAAAAGTTTCTGCTATCAAATCTGAGGTTGAAAAATTGTTGAAAGCAGGATTCATTTACCCTGTTCCTTTGATTGATTGGGTATCACACATTATACCTGTTAATAAAAAACAAGGAAGTATTAGAGTATGTGTTGATTACAGAGATATTAATAAATCTTGTCCTAAGGACAATTATCCAACTTCATATATCGACCAAATTGTTGATGACTGTGCTGGGAATGAAAATTTTTCATTCATGGATGGATTTTCTGGCTACAATAAGATAAACATGCTCCCTACTAATCAGTACAAAACCACGTTTATATGCCCATGGGGGAGTTTTGCTTATCGAAAACTCCCATTTGGCCTAAAAAATACTGGCGCAACTTTTCAGTGAGCAATGTCTTATGCATTCCATGATATCAAGCATATTGTTCAACCCTATTTAGATGATCTACCGACTCATTCAATGAAAAGGCGGGATCACCCATTACACTTAAAAGCAATTTTTATTAGGTGCAGGCATTACAATATTCACTTGAATCTGCACAAATGTGTCTTTTGTGTACAATCATTTCAGCTTCTAGGTTTCATCATTACGAAAGAGGGCATTCGTGTTGACCCCCTTAAGGTGGAGGCAATTTTGAGTTTACCTGCTTCTTCTAGCCTTACACAACTCCAAAGTTTGCAGGGGAAAGCAAACTTTTTGCATAGGTTCATCCACAATTATGCAAAACTAACCCATGGTTTTACTACCCCACCTATACATAGAGGATTTTCCCTGAGAGGAGAGGATCATCATTAATAAGGGAACTGCAACCCCACCTACTTTGAGGGTGACTCCAAACTAGAGAAAATATAAGAAGGAAACTTGTAAAGGATCTCTATGTAGTAGGGAATCAAACCTAAAGGAGCTTAACACAACAAGGGACAAAAATATCACTGAAATTGCTTAGTAAGAGTTTTTTTTGGATTTACACAAATCTAGAAAACTTATCCCTTGGTTGCAACAAGATAGTGACACTCTTCAAAGTGATTTCAAGGCTTAGGGGCCATATTGTAGTTTTCTTTAACACACATTTTGTGGTAAATATTTCATTTCCTTCTAAATTGGAATGTACATAGAGGTGCTGAATATCTTAGGCCTATATTTCACTAGGAAGACCAGATCATAACCAAAAGTGCACTCTTCGTAGAGAGGCATAGGATATCAAAATGCTAAAAAAGACTAAAAGGACGAGACGAGAACTGAAAAATAGGCCAAACAAACCATCGAGACAAAGTGTAAGATCAAAATTCAAAATAACCTAGAACATACATCCTAAGCTAAGCACATGGATTAGAGTCCATAGTAGAAACTTGAATTGGATCTTCATTGTTGCCTGGGTTGTTGCTAGTCGAAGGAGGGACACCTAAGTGTTTCTCAATGAGGTCTAAGTCCTCAAATGATAGTGTAAATGCTCCAAAGAGTGTAGGATATCTGCTTTATGATTTAATTGTTCCATTAGAATACGATCGAGGAGAAACTTTAGGTGCTAGTATAAGTTGATAGTGTACATGTACTCGTTGAAGCAATTTCACGTGTGTCCAACATCCAACACCCAGTCAGCCAGCTTAGTGAGAACCTTAATGTCTGAAATGTTGTTGTTGCGCAGAGGCTCCCTTGTGTTGCATGTGACCTATCTCTTCTTGGATGGGGCTTGGGTTTGTTAAGAAATCACTAGGGAAACAATTAGGGTTGATTTCTATTTTACTTGATAATTGCTTGTGATTATGTGTTGGCTTATTATTACTTTTATTATGTTCTAATCATCAAACAATTACCAAAATCATAAACTATGAAGATCACAAAAAGACAATGATTACGAGAGATAGGCTCCAAGCAAGGGGAAAACCCCTCCAAGGGGAAAACCCAGTAAATTATTCTCTTCTTATAGAATCAGATCAAAGTGAGAATTCCAAGACCCAAACACTAAGATGACAACTTCCCACAAGACCCAAGTTAGCCCTCCTTTCAATCTTCTCCAACAAGTCAAAGTCAACTCTAGTAAATGGTAATCAACTCCTTCAAAACTCGGTCAAACTGCAGATTTTCGCACGTGTGAGAGAATTAGGACATATTTCTTCCTTCTTTGATCTCTGCTCTCTCTCCTTTTACTTCTGCTCTTATCCTTGACTTTTTCACTCGGTTTTTTTCTCTCTTTTTGACGGAGAAATCGAACTTGTCTTTGATCCTTCAAATGAGGTTGAATTGTCTTCTATTTATACACATCCAGGAGGTCGAATGGGTCACTTTTAGGGCCGACTTGGTCTCGTGGGGACAAAATTAATCTTTTTTAACTCAATTATTATTATTATTATTTTTTTTCACTTCCTTTTCGAAGTCCAAATGGGACTTGAATCTAGTACAATATTTTGACTCAAGACAAATATTCTTTTGACTCAATAAACCCTAGAAGCATGAAGAACATGCTTGACCTAATTAATAAATTGACTTGAGCATGAAACCCATGCTTGAAAAATAAATTTCTTTTTCTTTCTTTTTTCTTTTACATAAAATATATAATTACATAAGTACAATGACAATTATGAAGACCAAACCTAGTTACAATTTTCAACACTTCCTCTTAACTAGGGAGGTATTCATAATTACACAACAAGGTACAAGGAAACTCTCAAATTGAAATATTCTCATAAGAAGAGTTAAATTGATAAGACATATTAAGCATCATCATGCCCAACGTTGTCAATATAGCAATATAGCAAGGCCTTGACTAACAAGCACTATCTTTTCACTAGATTAGAGCACAATGTTGGGGAGACATGACTATAAACACGCTTATCATGCCTGAAAAGGAACATACCCCATCTGGATGTTCACCAGGTATGTCCTTAGGAATATTATTATCTTGAATTTTCAATCCTCAAGGAATATTGGTCCTCCTCTACCACTCTTATCTTGGAGACCCTGTCTAATCCTCAAAGAGTGTCGCTCCACGAGATTTCCTATTTTGGTTTCCTAATCCTCAAGGAATATTGGTCCCTATATGCTTATCCAATCCTCCATTCTCCCTACCAGTGCCTTCACCAAGACTTACGACTACTACTCGTGGTCTAGTGCATGACACGTGGAGAATATGGTGTCCCTAATCACTCCCTCCCAATCAAGGAGTTAATCCTTACTCCCTCTTAATCAGGAAGACTTCAATTATAAGGTTTGTTTGTTTCGTTCATCAATTGCATGTTCTGTCGTGGATATATTTAAGTAGGAGTTATAGGGATCCTTCTTCTTGCATGATAATATCGTTCCTGAGCTTTGACCTTCCTGGATGTTGTAAAACTAAACTTCTTCATAATCTATCTTTGTGACTGGGTTATCATTGTCTTACTTACCACTTTCCATCAACGATAATTTATAGTATAATCACAATCATAAGTATCTTGCCAAAATAATCAATGTAGAATTTCATTATAGCCCTTTCTATTCAAATACGAAAGTGAACTTCTTCTAGATCAACATGACCAACCAACTATATTGTGTCTGCTACCTTCTCTTCCTCAGTACATATTTTTGCCATATATTCTTCGCCATTACTAATTCTATCTAATCTACATGTTATTTTAATTGGGTAAGATCAAACAACTGTATTGCTTTCTCTCTGGCCCATACTTATGCAATTTGTTCTTTCAAGTAGCCCAATCACGATGTCCTTTAATAAATACAAATATTAATATTAGAGTTACCAAATCATGATGGTCTTTCTTGTCAAGATGTCAAATTCTACTGCTTGCTACTTTTGATGTCACCACCTTTCTATATGATCTATATTCATATAGTACAAGGGTTATTCTCTATGCTACTTATCAGATAATGTGTTCTCTGAACGCTTTAATATCATATCCAACAAGATATTCATAGCTCCCTCTAAAAATGTCATTCCTATCTTAAGTTCTTCAAGAAACTATATCAGATGTTGATCAATACCACACTTTATTTGTCATGCTTCTATTTGTCAAATAACCATATGAAAGAGTTCTTGTCCCATCCAATTCTTAACCAAGGCATACCATGCTCATGCTTCTAAGTAAATTTATATATCCAACTCTTCCTACTTTTTTTTGAAGACATGAATCTACCATCTAATGAAGAGCTTTTATTTTAAATATATGCATACCTCTTCCTTTCATATATCCATGTACATGACTTCCTTCTAAATGAACTACTTCTTTCCTTGAAGATAATGTCTATGTTGAGACTCCTTTCTTAAGATGAGAGGTCCTGCAATCATGCCTTCGTGCCACAACTCGATTATTTACAAACTTCTACGATGATTGCTTTCTTTTAGGTGGAATACACTTTTGCCATGTCACAATAGTTCTTTCATATGATGAAAAATCTTCTTTTAACAATGGATCCTGGCGATTCCTTCCTACTAAATGACTACTTTTATAACATGATGCGAAGTAATAGTTATATATTGTAAAGTAGATAAATGGTCCAAATCCTTCTATCCTTGTTTTGATAGATGACTTCTTCCAACAACTAACTATGTAGATTCTAATCCTTCCAATACTACATGCCTTTTTCATGATGCCATAATTCTTCTACAAAAGTAACTGTATAAGTTATTCCAACTACCATCTTCTAATAAAAGGAAAAACATATTGTTAATAAACCCGATAGAGTTGAGATATTTTAGTAGCAGATATCCTTAAGATATTCACTTTTCAGCTTCTTTTTTGGTTCTTCATTTTCTTCAGTGGTGTGGGATTCACTCCTTTCTTTCCTCTTATTATTCTTTTTATTTCAAGGATCCTTAGGGAAATATATTTTAAAGTGCTCATATTCATTTCATCCAAGGCATTGTATTTTGGAAATATCTTTTCTTCCACGTGGTTAACTGTTGTTACTTCTATTATGCCTTTAATGAGGTTCAAATCTTCCAAATATTCCACTCTTATTCTTTGATATAGCAATAAAAGGTTGAGACCTTTCATTGGTTTAGTGTAGTCTTTGGCCTTCAATCTTGTTTCTTCTATAAGGCATAAAGACCATAGCTTATTGAAGCTTGGAGTGTTCTTTCTAGAGTATATGCATGACACAAAACTGCTCCATTCTGGGGGTAAAGATTTGAGTATACAAGTTAATACGTTTCACACTTTTTTGGTCTCTCCATTTTCCCAAAAAAACATCTTTTAGGTCCTCAAAATGGCTCCAGAAGTTTAGGACCTGAAAAACTACTAAAGTAGTAAGTTGTGCTACAATTTAGGAAACTAAAAGAGACCACAGTGGGAGTCCAAGTGGAATAGGTGGGTGGCCACCAATATCCACCTAGATCAGTCCTCCCCAAATAGGAAGAAATGGTCCCCATCGCATTGAGTGCCTCCATGAGACGGGGAAACTTTTGCTAAACTTGGTCCCTGGTGAGAAACTTGCCTTGGTGTAGGAGTTGGTCAACTTTGACAACCCAATATAGTTGGATCTTCTGTTGGCAAGTGGTATTGATATGTGTGTCCATAATCCGATTAGTTTTGGTCTATCATCATTCAGTCTGGGTTGAGATATGTTGGTGTTAGTTGTTATGCAATGTATAATGTGTCCAACAATGGTGGAAATTATGGCCGAAGGCAGTCCACATTGAACACTGGGTGCAGGCCAAGGAATGCGAGAATGCTAAGCTTGAAATCATTATCACCCACAACATTGGTGATGGTGTAAGGCTAGTATTAGAGTGGTGGGATCTTCCGATGGGCTCCGACAAGGCATTCTTTCTGCAAATGCAACCAAACTTTGTTGCCCACCTGAAACTTATTTGGCACCCGATGCTGATCATGTCATTTATTGTACTTGGCATTGGAATTCTACAAGATGTCATGAACCTACTTGCGAATGTGCTGGATGCGTTAAGAAAAAACCTGGTTGCTTTATCATCCTTGGACTATACATGTGTGGAATATGTTTGTATAGTTGCGTGAGACATGACAACATCAATCAGACACAATGGTTGAAATAATAGACCCACTTGAAAGGGACTGGGACTAGTAGAGCTATGGCGAGATCTGTTATAGCTGTGCTCCACATAGGGAAGGCTATCATCTCAGTTTCATGAATGCTTGGAGTTGTACATGCAGAGTATGTGCACTATCATCTTGTTGACGACCTATGTTTGGTCATCAGTTTGTGGATGGAATGTAGTCAACTTGGTGAGCTTGGTGTCCAATAATGTCCATACGCTTGACCAAATTGTGCTCATGAACCTGCTATCTCGATATGATATAATGGTCTACGGGATCCCAAAATTTATCCACACTCGTTCAAATAAGAGTTTGGAAGTGTCCTCTTCTATGATACTCTTCTTGCAGGCCACCAATATAGCCATCTTAGAAAATCTGTCCACAATCACAAGACATAATTCTTACCATGCTTGGTAGAAGAGAGGCTAGACAAATAGTCCATGGAGATGGATTCCCAGGGTTGGATGGGAGTAGGAAGAGGAGTGTATAGGCCTCGCTTCTTGATGGTTGGCTTGGAGATGTCATAGGAAGTGTAGAATCTAATATATTTTCCAATATCTTTTCAAAGTTTGGCCCAATAAAAATACTTCTGCAGTATGACCATAATTTTCTCCACACCAAAATTTCCTACAAAGCGAATGTAGTGAGCCTCCCAGATCAACTTGGTATACTCACTTGAAGGAACACAAAGGAGGCTTAAGTAGCATAATAATGCATCCTGGAGGTGGAAATATGGAACTTTCTTTCCATCCACTAGCATTTGGTATGTAGTGGCAAACTCTAGATCATTTTTGTATAGCTGTGGCCATCCAGAGGTCTCGTGGCCACAAGAGTTTAGAATAGTAGTCAGTGCTACAACTGGGGGCCAACTATGGAAATCTGCAACATGATCGGTGCTTCCCTTTTTGTAGTTAATGTTCAAGTGAAACCATTGCATACATGTAGACCACTTCTGATGGCGATCGTTCTGCAACTTCCCTTTTGTTTGTATAAACTGAAGAGGTCAGTGATCTGTGCGGATGACCGTCTCCTTCCAAGAATGTAATGTTTCCATTGCCGAAAATCCTGCATGATAGAATACATCTATCTTTATCATAGGTGGGTTACTTCCTAATTGTATTAGAAAATGTCTCACTATGATAGGCCACCGAATTCCCTTGCTTGGTGAGGACTTCCCTTGCTCGATGAGGACTTCACCAATAGCATAGTTAGAGGCTTCTGTCTCAATTTCAAATGGATGTTGTAGGTCTGTAAATGTGAGTACAAGTGATAAGCAGAGGCGATGCTTCAACTCAACAAACACTCTATGTTGGGACTCAAACCAAGAAAACTTTGCTTTCACCCCGCCCTTGGTAATCTGACTCAAACGCCAAGTGATATGGGAGAATCTCAACACAAACCTATGTTAAAAATTGGCAAGGCCGACAAATATGCGAGGCTCTATTAGAGTGGTTGGTGCTGGATGATCCCGAATGACTTGGATCTTATCCAGATCCACATGCATGCCTTGCTCATCTATGATGTAACCCAAATATTGGACCTGGTTCATGCCAAAGGTGCATTTCTCCAAGTTGGTACAGAGTTTGTGTTGTTGCAGGTCTAAATGACCTGCTGAATGTGTTGCAAGTGCTCTTCCCAACTCTGGCCGAAGATGAGGATGTTGTCCAGATAAACAACCATGAACAAGTTGGTGAAGGGATGTAAGATGTCATCCATTAGCCTCACAAAATTTGCAGGGGAATTCGTCAACCTGAAAGGGATGGCCAACCATTAAAAAAGGCCTTCCTTTGATTTGAAGGCAATATTCCATACATATGTGAGCTCTATTAGAACTTGGTGATAACCATACTTCAAATTGATCTTACTGAAATACTTGGTCCCCTTGAGTTGGTCCAAAAGGCCATAAATCCATGGGATTGGATACCTATTCCTGACAATGATTTTGTTTAGTGCCCGATAATCAGTGTAGAGCCTGCAGGTCCCATCCCTCTTATGTAAAAGTACAATCGGTCTCCCATAAGGTGAGGAACTTGGTCAGATGTGCCCTTTTTGCAGCAACTCCTAGATCTGCTACTTGATCTCTTCATTTTCTAGAATGGAGTGGCAGTATATCGACCCATTGGGTAGAGGTGCTCAAGGAGTTAGATTGATCAAATGCTTGACCTGACAGTGCAAAGGTGCCCCTCTGGGCGAGGAGAAGATGTCCATGTATTCTTCCATGACCTTATCCACTTGCTTCTCACTACGTGGAGGAACCCTTCTTGGGGGCCATGGATGTGGCCATGATCTTCCCCTTATTTTGAGAGAAAATCATAAAGAAAACAAAGTTTCCAGTTTGGGAGATGATCATACTGCATTGCTTAGTAGAGATCAAAGAGATGGTGGTAGGCGGGGCTAGCTTTGGTATCCTGTTTAACTTATTACACAAAGTAATAATAACAGTGTGAGGCCTAGACTCATACATAACATGACGCTTCCACAAGTATGGTTGGCCTAACAATACATCAAAAACTTCAAGAGGAGCTACGCCACACAGTACATCATCCGTGAAGTGTTTGATGTTGTAGGGAAGACAGCACTGTCCGCTGACGTAGAGATCTCATCCTTGGTGGAACAACCTAATGGTGTATGGTTGCAGGTGTGGTGTGGTCAGTAGGCCCAACCGCTTAACGACTTCTATTGAGATGAGGTTCTCCTAGCTCCCATTGTTGAGAATGAACTACAACGATGACCCCTTCACCCACATACGTGAGTGGAAGAGATGCTCCCCTTCCTTTGGGTCTTCGGGCTCAATATTATGGACCTTAGTGGTGGCAATAGTGGCGCCGGGCTCTGCATCAATAATCTTCTTCCCATTTCCGTTCCCCTTTCTAAGGTCTGAATAAGAGTTATAAAATGCGTTTGACTTCGAAGCCTTCAACTCAGCGACTAGTGATTGCATGGCATGACACTCACTTGTGTTGTGGGTGGGGTTCTTGTGGAAGTCACACCACTTCCCTGTGTCCTTCTTCGTCTTTGTGGTGTTGTTCTTGACTTGTAGCTGTGATGGGTTGTCCTGGGTCACCATGCCTTGAATTTGTCCATTGTTCTACAATTTGGAGGTGCCTTTTCCTTGCTTCATATTCAGAGATCCAAAGTCTCACTTCTTATTTTTAAAATTTTTCTTGATATTGACAATGTATCGGTATATGGCACCAAGCAAGGAGATGTCCAAGAGTTCCATCTTATCCTGGATGTATTTTTGTAGACAGTTGTGATACATGAGTACCATATGCTTCTCAGGATCCTTGATACCCAACTTCATGCGAAGGGTATGAAAAATATTTGTGAACTCTGGCATGTCTTGGTCCCTTCCCTAAGATAGTATGGTCCATTTTATGTACTTATCCTCATAGCTCCCAATAGGGTAATACTGTTCCTTGACAACATCTTGGAAGGAATTCCAAGTGGGTGTGGCTTAAAATAGTGAGTGTTCCCTCTCTTCCTTTTGTTGACAGTAAGTTTCCCACTAGTCCTTGATGTGGGGGGCAACTTTAAGGAGCACAAAAGTAATATTTTCCCTATCGGAAAAATCATAAATCTAAAAATATCCTTCTAGTAGGTTTAACCATTTTTCTATGACATGTGTCTACTTGACCTTCAAATATTAGGATGTTAAAGTTAACTTGTACCTTGAAGGGGGCGACACCTCCGAAGTGACTGTTGGACGAAGATGCATCGTCTGTTGGCATCTGTCAAAGAATCTGGGAAAAGCTGTCCATGATCTCATTCCTTTATCGCTCGAGGGTTTCTTTGAACAAGAGCTTGATAATATATCCTTCTCCCTCATCTTTCTTTTCTTCCCCCATGGGCAGTCGCCCGTGTTGGTGGGGATGGTCTTGCAAGGGTTCAACCAATTCAAGTCCCAAATCCTTATAACACGACCTCGTTGGGGACATGCACAAAAAAACAAAGAAAGAGCATACTGCTTTGATACCACTAATCCAAAGTTATGTAGGAATGAAATATAATACAAATATAAACAAAAACACAAAGCTACAATGAAAACAAAACTTTAATTCATTAATAACAAAGTATTGAAAGCTATTACATGTAGAATGGAAATAAACTAGTTCGGGCGATGGTAGTTAATCTCTGAGAAGAGATGTGGCAGCTAAATGCCCTTTGAATTGTGTTACAATGAGGCTCAAAGGAATTTTTATCATTAAGAAATAATGGAAAACACTAAACATCCAAAAACCTAACCCCAGGAGATGAAGCACCAAATGCTTGTGGGCCTCGTTGAGGTTAGTTGGAACATCAACTTCTCAGGGTCGAAACTTTGGCATAGGATATCCGTTTGACTATCATAATACCTTCTTTCGAAGATCTCCAAAAGGAGATACAAAAAATAAGAAAATGAGTTTTGTGCTTTTCCGATCTCTTCATTTTCCCAAAAGATGTCTTTATCATCCTTGGACTATACATGTGTGGATTCTGTCTGTGTGGTCGCATGAGGCATGGAAACATCAATCAGACATAATGGTTGAAATCCCAGAGCCACTTGAAAGGGACTGTGACCAATCAAGCTATAGGGAGCTTTTTTATAACTATGCTGCACATAGAGAAGGCTCTCATCCTAGGTTCATGGATGCTTGGAATTGGACATGTTGAGTATGTGCACTATCATCTTGTTGACAACCTCCTTCTGGCTATCAGTCTGGGGATGGAATGCAGTCGACTTGGCGAGGTTGGTGTCCGATAGTGTCGAGAGGCTCGACCAAAATGTGCTCAGGAACCTGCTATGCCAATTTGATATAATGGTCTGTAGGATCCCAAAATGTACCCACACTCGTTCAAAGAAGATTTTGGTAGTGTCCTGTATTGTGATACTCTTCTTGTAGGTTTCCAATTTAGCCATCTTAGAAAATCTGTCCACGACCACAAATACACAGTCATTAATGTGCTTGGTAGAAGGGAGGCTAGATAGATAGTCCATGGAGATGGATTCCCAGGGTTGGCTGGGAGTAGGCAGAGGAGTGTACATGCCTTGCTTCTTGATGGTTGGATTGGCGATGACACATACAATGCAAGATCTAATATATTTTCCAACATCCTGTTGAAGTTTGGGCCAATAAAAATACTTCTACCATACAACCACAATTTTCTCCACACCAAAATGTCCCGCAACTCGACTATAGTGTGCCTCCAAAATCAGTTTGCCACGCTCGCTTGAAGGAACACAAACGTGGCCCAGGCAACATAATAATGCATGTTGGAGGTGGAAATCTTGAACTTTCTTTCCATCCACAAGCATCTGGTATGTGGTGGCAAAATCTGGATCATTTTTGTACAATTGTGGCCATCTAGAGGTCTCGTGGCCACAAGAGTTGAGAACAGTAGTCAAAGCTACAATTGGGGGTCGAATGAGGCAATTCACAACATGATTGGTGCTACCCTTTTTGTATTTAATGTTCAAGTGGAATTTTTGGAGATATGTAGACCACTTCTGATGGTGATCATTCTGCAACTTCCCTTGTGTCTGTATAAACTGAAGAGGTCAGTGATCTATGTGGATGATCGTCTCGTTCCACATAATGTAATGTTTCAATTATTGGCAAGCATACATGATATAATACATCTCTTTATCATAGGTGGGGTACTTCAAAATTGTATAAGAAGGTGTCTCATTATGATTTTCCACCAGATGCCCTTGCTAGGTGATGACTGCACTAATAGCATAGTCAAAGGTGTATGTCTCAATTTCAAATGGCTGTTGCAGGTTTGGAAATGTGAGTACAGGTGCAAAGTAGAGGCAGTGCTTCAGCTCAACAAACACCTTCTGTTGGGACTCAGACCAAGAATTTTTTTGTTTCGCTTTGCCCTTGGTAGTATGACTGAACAGAAAAGTGAAGGGGAGACACCTCTAAAGTGACTACTGGATGAAGATGCATCATGTCTTGGCATTTGCGGAAGGATCTGGGCAAAGTTGCTCTCGAGGAATTCTTCGAGTAGCAGCTTGATAAGACCTCCTTCTCCCTAATATTTCTTTCCTTCACCCATGGGCGGTTGTCGGTGTCGGCGAGGACAGTCTTTCAAGGGTTCAACCAATTCAAGTCCCAACTCCTTATACCCCGATCTCATTGGGGACATGCACAAAAAAATAGAGAAAGCATAGACCGATTTGATACCATTGATATGAATTTATGCTAGAATGAAACGAAATATAGATATAAACAGAAACACACAACTATAACGAAAAAAACTTTAATTCATTAATAACAAAGTACTGAAAATTGTGACATGGAAAATGGAAAGAAACTAGTTCGGGCGATGATAGCTTATCTTTGAGAAGAGATGTGGTGGCTACATGACTTTTGAACTGTGTTACAATGAGGCTTAGAGGCCTCTTTATCATTAAGAAAAAATGGGAAACCTTTAAAATCCAAAAACCTAACCCTAGGAGATGAAGTGCCAAAATCTTGTGGACCCCGTTGGGGTTAGTTGGAACGTCAACTCTCGGGGTCGTAAATTTTGCATATGATCATCGATTGACTATCATAATACCTTGTTTCAAAGATCTCCAAGAGGAGGTTGAAAAAATACCCAAAGATAATATTGCACTTTTCCGGTCTCTCCATTTTTGCCAAAAAAAAAAAAAAAAAAATCTTTTAGGCCCTCAAAACGGCTTTGAAAGTTTAGGACTTGAAAAATTCCAAAAAAGGTAGTTGTGCTACAATTAAGGAAACTGAAAGAAACAATGGTGGGCGTCCAAGTGGAATAGGCGGGTGGCCACCAATATCCACCTGGATCAGTCCTCCTTCTTAGGAAGTAATGGTCCCCATTGAGTTGAGTGCCTCCATGAGATGCAGAAACTTCTGCTGAACTTCGTCCTTCGTGAGTCAATTTCCTTGGTGCAAGAGTTGGCGACTTTGACAATCCAATACAATTGGATCTTCTATTGGAAAGTGGTCTTGATCTGTGTGTCCATAATTGGATCAGTTGTGTCTTGTTCCATGCAGTCACGGTTGAGCTTTGTTGGCGTTAGTTATTCCGCAATGATTGATGTGTCCAAAGATGGTGGAAAGTATGGCCGAAGGCAGTCCACATTGAACACTAGGAGCATGCCAAGGAATGGGGGAATGGTGAGCTTACAAGTGTTGTTACCAATAGCCTTGGTGATGGTGTAAGGAACATATCAGAGTGGTCGGATCTTCCGATGGGCTCCGACAAGGTGTTCTTTCTGCAAATGCAATCAAACTTTGTCGTCCACCTGAAACTTATGTGTCACCCAATTTTGATCATTCCATTGCTTGTACTTAGCATTGGAATTCTCCAGGATGACATGAACCTACTAGCAAATGTCCTCGATGCATTCAATAAAACTAGTTGCTTTATCAACCTTAGACTGTACATGTGTGGATTATGTCTGTGTAGTCGCATGAGGCATGGCAACATAAATCAGACACAATGGTTGAAATCGCAGACCCACTTGAAAGGGAATGTGACCAGTCGAGCTAGGGAGAACTCGTTTAATAAATTTACTGCACATAGGGAAGGATCTCATCTTAGGTTCGTGGATTCTTGGACTTGTACATGCAGAGTATGTGCACTGTTGGGCAATTTATTGGACTTAAATTGCTGCATAAATTATCGACCAGGGAAACTCGTAAGCTTGTGATGATGCCAGCACAATATATGTAGGAGTAGGCAACTAACCTATGTCTAACTAATATTTACGATTCAATATCATATGCAAGGGAAGAGGCTCCTAACTAAGGAGGTCCTGGTTGTCCTTCCCTACAATATCATAGAGAAATCATTCATTACATGAAACTAAAAACTTAAAATGAAAACAAGAGAATGAACTTAGTTATTGTTTAGATTCAAGTAGAGAGAGAGACTAACTTAGTCTCTTGATTGTCCTCTCATGTACTAATCCAAACTAAACTAAGAGTCATTCATGAGCATAAGAAATGAAATGACTTAAAACATAAAAACAAAATAATGAATTTCAATTACCATATAAATCATTGGAGAGAGAGCCTAACTTAGACTCTTGGTATCTCCTCATATGATACTTGAAACATAAAAGCAAAAGAATGAATTTTAATTATCATGCAAATCAAATGGAGAGAGAGTCTAACTTAGACCCTTGGTTGTTCTCTCACATGCCGATAAGATTTTAATTCAAAACTCATTCACCAATCAAATCCTTAAACATCTAAACAATGAAATGAAACAAGATCTAATATGAAATAACATGTTTGTCTCATCCTTTTAGAGTGAGCTCAATTCTCTTAAGAACAAGACAAATTATTCCATATACTACATTAAGAAAACTTATATCTAAAACTACATAAATTCATATCCTACATTCACACAATTTATATCTAAAACAACATAATGGAAATATATGAAAAAATGAAGCCTTATTCTATTCCATCATCAATTGGATACAATGCTCTAAGAGTCCTCCTTTTGGAATGGAGGAGGTACTCCTATTTATACAATGAGAGGAGATAACAAACTCATAATGATGATCCATTAATCTCTCTTTTAGTTCCATACATTTCTCAACCATCTAGACACATAACCCTATCCTCCATGATTTCCTCCATGAGGTCCATGATCTTCTCCATGATCTTTCCATGAGGTTTATATTATCAAATTCGAATTTGATCATTCAAGGCCACATAAAGGTGTCTTGGAAGCTTCCTTGCAACCTACACATGTCACCAAAACAACCCACTTTCCATATATAAAGTAAAATATATTATTTTCTAATATTTAATCAAGAATTTCTCTCAAAAATGCTTAAAAATAAACAATATTTGGAAAATATGAATGAGACCCATTAATGGTGAATAGTAGGGAAAATGGAATGACAAGGTGATGAATAGTGAGCGAAATAATGGAAGCATAGGTGAAAAATGTATGGTAATGAGTGCCATTTTTGGAGCCCAACATACTCCCCAACTGAAGTTCTTGCATGTCCTCATGCAAGCTACTACAATGACTTATTTGATTCTTAAATGAGCTTCCTTTTACAAGATGTTTGGTTCTTGTGTAACAAACATCTTTCAATCATGGACTTTTAACTTTGCACATCTTTAGATAACTTTTATTTGTTTGCAAAGCATTGACATATTTTAATGATTGGTTCTTGTGTTACAATCATTATTTACTTTGATCTCTTCTTAATGATTGGTTCTTGTGTTACAATCATTATTTACTTTGATCTCTTTTTAATGATTGGTTCTTGTGTTTACAATCATTATTTACTTTGTTGAGATCAATCATATGCTCATCATTTTGTAGTAGTTTTTATTGTGGGAAGACTATGTGGGTTAAGATGTAATATGAATGAGGAAAAAGAATGAAGTGTAAAATTCCCCCCTCCCCAACTGATGGTTTTTGACAATTTTAAATGAGAAAGGAAATAGTGAAATAGTGGAATATTTTCCAAATATCATCATTTTAGCATCTAAAAAGAATTTCAAGATTAAAGGTTAGAAAACATCATACCTTACTTACCTAAGGAAGTGGATGAATCATGCATGTTCAGCTGCCACAATTCTGATCTGAAGCTTCTTCTTCAAGTTGTGGATGAAAGATGGATCTGTATTGTTGTATCGACTGTTGGATCCTCTGCTACTAGATGATGAATCTGAGGAGTCTGCTGAACATGGCTAAAAGTCGTATCTGCTGCTGGATCCTCTGCTGCTGGATGATGAATCCGATGAGTCTGCTAAATATGGCTGAAAATCTATAAGGCTTGGAAGGTATACAAAATATAGAAGTTACATTTTCCTCCCAACCTTATTTATTGACTTGTCCTCAAGTGAAATACAATGTATACAATGAATGGAAATAGAATGAATGGAAATTGGCTTCATTTGCTACAAAATATGGGTCTTCAAGTCTTCAACGCTCGATGGCACAAATCTTGCTATGTGATTAAATGTGTCGATGTCGAACATAGCAAGAAGTTGTTGACTTAGTGGCCGTTAATGAATGCCCCTTGCCAACACAAGAGCTCCCACCATTGATTCCAATGGAAGTCAGGATGCCTAACACATCTTTGTAGGGACGAATAAATTTGTCGTGGTCGAGTCTCCTACAAGATCCAACGAACAAGGGATATTAATGTACTCCCATTGCTCATTGGCAAGAGTACTTGCCATTAAGGCATGCAAGCCTCTAGGTGTTTTTTTACAATGATATTGAGACTCTAGGACTTTGACTCAAGCAAGGTTTTATTTGCGGAAATGAAGGGAAATGGTAATGAGCTTGTAAAGAATGGATGTAAGGATATGCATGGTGTATGAATAAGAACTCTTGCTGTGAAAAATGGATATGGAAATGGGATGCTTTATGGACATGGACAAATGGTGGAAAATCTTTTGCAAAATGGGAGTGCAAAATAATGGTTCTGGACATGGATTTGTCTTTAGAATGTTTCATGACATTAGTCATTTGAAGACCAATTGTGCGCACAATGTAATCTCCTTAATGAATACTTGATTGTCCTGTAACCTGCAAAAAACTTGGTACAAAGAAAACATAAGTGTGCTCATGAAGAAATGGCCAGTTTCTTCATGATTCTTACGCGAAAATTTCATACCAAATAAAACAAATTAAGGACAGACAAAATATTAAAGTTGACTTAATCATGATATTAATATCAATCCATTTGTGAAAATAACCTTGAAGAGTAATACTCCCTGTTTGTGTCAGCTGACTTCTGTGCATGGATTTGTTGTGCCCTGCAGATTAGTGCCTTATAAAAGCATACAACAATATCAATTTGTCAACTCTAAACAAGTTAGTCAGCATTTAAATAATCCACCAAATGTTCTTTTAAATTATGCTTCCATTCTTTATTTTCAAGTGTTCATGAATTTTGTGAATTATTTTTTTTAAATAAATGAAAACATCATTTTTTATGTTGATTTTACTTTTTTTAAACAATAAATTAAAAACATAAATTTTTTTAATTTATTATTCAAGTTCAATTTTCTTTTAAAATTGTAAAATCAACAAAATTTATTTAGGAAAACCTTAAAATGAAGTTAGTATTTTTTTTTTATTTTTTATTTTTAAAGAAAATCCAATTTTTTAACTAAAAATAAATATAAAATAAAAATGTTTTTTTTAACCATATTAATATAATTAGAACATATTAATATATTAATATAATTAATATACTAATACAATCATAATTTATATTAATACAGGTGAATCATTATTTATCAATCAAATCAAATCAATTATTATTAAATATATACAAATACAAATCTAAAAACATCAAAACAAATCAAAATTATTACTATAAATATACAAATATAAATCAAAATAAATCCAATCTTAAATGAAAATTTATAAATATAAACAAATATAAAAATATAATATATTACAATAAATACAAAACGAGTTTAAACTAAAAATGGAAACAAAATCCAAACAAGACGTGCATGCTGGCAGGTGAAGGGATATGGAGGCGCTGCTCCTCAGGGTTCTTTACTAAATTCCTTAGTCATCCATGCCCATGGCCGCAGCGCAGAACTTGGTGATGCATGGATTGAAGCAACGCAATTATCGGCCAGGGCTTTATCCTCAACTTACCTTCGAGTAGATCCCGTTGGTCTCCCGAGTTGTGTAGAAATCGCAGCTTGACAACAGTATCGGTCAGGTGCAGCAGTGACAAGGAACTTCAGCTGGCAATGGCTGCCGTTGTTAACAATGACACAGATTGCGTTGCAGAGGATTCGTCCGCTGCTTTGTGTGAAATTGTGCATACAGGTGTCCAAGAAAAAGAGTTGAGTGTTTCTTCAATTCTTGTGAACTTTCAGGGCTGTTTACTGTCAGGGCTCCAGCTAGTAGCATAAATACTGCCCGTGTGTCCACCTTGAATTTCCATCAAATTCACCAAAATTTGTGCCAGAGTCCCACATGAAAGCCCGGGCCATTGATTTGCCTTTACTGTCTCCACATACAACGATCCGCTGTCCATCGGCAGACCACTCGAGATCATCATTCCTTCCAGCGAGAGCCTTGTACTTATATTTGAGAGTATGATCCGAACCTCGTCCCCAGATTCGAACTGTGCCAGAAGTGTCCCCTGATGCAACCCACTCTCCATTTGGTGAGAAGCGAGCCACAATTGCAGGATATGAATGTTCTCCATAAACAGAAGCTTCCAGGGGATTGTCCAGGACTTTCACCGTGTCGTTCTATTCGCGCGAGTCTTCATCAAATGGCATCAATCAAGAATAACAAGTTGCAGTTACAAAGTATCAACATTAGGGAGGGATTTGAATTTATTTGATGTGACGTACTATCCCCAACCCAAATGGAGATTTGAAATTATCTTGAATTGACTACTGCATTCCTCCAATTTACAACACAATATCGCGCCAAACTGTCGGGCAAATCCAAATGATAGATCTGATCCACTTCTACCAACAGGGTCTCAGTCACATCATGCCGAATGAGTTCAAAATTTGGATGCCCAATCCATTTCCTGAGGTTATCTTTTGATCCGGTGAAGAAGTTGTCAGCAACAATCACCTCATTGTTGCCAGATTCCATCAATCGATCTACCAAATGAGATCCAATGAAGCCAGCTCCCCCTGTCACTAGAATTCGCAGTTTTGCCGGTGAGAATTTCGAGTAACGTAAGGGCGAGGGAGTTGGAGGAGGCCTAGCAACCGTCTGAGAACTAGCATTAGTAGTAGCTCCATTTGATGAATCAGCGGCAGCCATCGTCAAGCACTCTCGTCTTCTACCTGCAACAATATAGGAGAAAATCTTTTTCTTGTTCTAGCATGCCATTACCAACAGGTAACCAAGAAGGAGGCTTGCCTTCATTGGGAAGGTTGCCCTGTCCAAGCTGCGGTGTGTCCCACATCTGCCATTTGAATACACCATCTCCACCATCTAGAGACAATGACCGCAAACCCCACGGCTCCGTGATTGGATGGATTTGGTCTCCAGCAACATGCACTTCAGCAACCAGTTCTGAAGGCAGTAGTTTAGAGATGGGAGACTCAATGGGCGCAGGTCTCTGTATTGGAGCAGAAACAGGTCCACAAATAGGGGACGAGACACGAGGTGTTTGTGTGCCAGAGACAAGTTTAGTTTCAGGGCCCAATGAAAAGTTGCGCATTGATTCAGAAACAGGAATGTGCAAGGAGACGGGATTTGGTGGAGCTCGGAGTTTAATGAATAGTAATGAACTCTATTTCCTTTAGGCGCCCATATGCTCGCTTGGCTGTGGTGGTCTACTTTTTATATCTTGGAGGTCCATTCTAGCCCCAGGAGCTTTGTGATCTGCTTAAAAATCAATAGCTGATGCATGGAAGTTGCGAAAATAATTTACTGATATTTCTGGCTTTTTTTCTGGAAGTAGCAGTGGAGCTTGAAAGATTTCTCAGGAGAAGGGGTTTTCATCATAAGCATAGAACACACCAGCAGTAGCATCACTGCAAAGTCCAAGAATTCCGCCAGAAATCGAGTCAAAATCATGGTCAAACTGCAATTCTTCTCTGATTTTTTTATTCAATAAATGAACAGGTTTAAATTGTGATGGCCATGACGATCATTATTTTTTAAGTTTTTTTTTTTTAATAAATAAAATTAATGAAATTAAACTTATATTTAATAAAAAATGGTTAGTTTCCAAAAAGAAGTTTTTTTTTTTTTTTAATATTTTGCATTTTTCTTTTTCAAAAAGTTGTTTTTTTAAAAAATGTTTTGCATTTTTAAATATCTCAAAAAAACAAGGAAAAAGAGAAAAAACAAGGCTATTTTTTTTATTTTTATTTTTAAAACACAAAAGAAAATGGTTAAATTTTTTAATATCTAAAAATAACAAAAACAAAATGGTTAGTTTTTTTTGAATAATAATAATAATATATGTTATGATACATATAGTATTATTATTTTGTGGAATTTTTTTTTTAATCTAAAATTAAAAACTAATTTTTTTGTTTTTTAAAAATATAAAATTAACAAACTAAATGTTTTATTTTTTATTTTTTAAATCTAAACTTAAAAAAACTAAATTTCATCTAAAAAATTTAAAGATGTTTTTTTTTTTTCATTCACAAAATTCTTTATTGTTTTTCTGCAAATTAGGTCTCCAGCAAGAGTATTTTTATTTGAACAAAATCAATAGACTTTCTGATCTTCCTGATCGCACGAAGCGCAGGAAGAGAGCATACTAATCGATTGATTCGTTTTTATTCATGCAAGGGGTTTTTTTTTGAAAAGACGAAATTTAAAACTAGCTAAACACTAAACCATCAGAAAACTCAAACTTAAACTTCTTTGTGAAGATCCTGCTGTCACCAGGTGTCACAAGTTATTTTGTCTAAAGAAAAATAAATACTGAATTAAATTCTAATGCCTAATCCCTAGCACCATCCCCGGCAACGGCGCCAAAATGTTGGGCAATTTATTGGACTTAAATTGCTTCATAAATTATCGACCAGGGAAACTCGTAAGCTTGTGATGATGCTAGCACAATATATGCAGGAGTAGGCAACTAACCTATGTCTAACTAATATTTACGATTCAATATCATATGCAAGGGAAGAGGCTCCTAACTAAGGAGGTCCTGGTTGTCCTTCCCTACAATATCATAGAGAAATCATTCATTACATGAAACTAAAAACTTAAAATGAAAACAAGAGAATGAACTTAGTTATTGTTTAGATTCAAGTAGAGAGAGAGACTAACTTAGTCTCTTGATTGTCCTCTCATGTACTAATCCAAACTAAACTAAGAGTCATTCATGAGCATAAGAAATGAAATGAATTAAAACATAAAAACAAAATAATGAATTTCAATTACCATATAAATCATTGGAGAGAGAGCCTAACTTAGACTCTTGGTATCTCCTCATATGATACTTGAAACATAAAAGCAAAAGAATGAACTTTAATTATCATGCAAATCAAATGGAGAGAGAGTCTAACTTAGACCCTTGGTTGTTCTCTCACATGCCGATAAGATTTTAATTCAAAACTCATTCACCAATCAAATCCTTAAACATCTAAACAATGAAATGAAACAAGATCTAATATGAAATAACATGTTTCTCTCATCCTTTTAGAGTGAGCTCAATTCTCTTAAGAACAAGACAAATTATTCCATATACTACATTAAGAAAACTTATATCTAAAACTACATAAATTCATATCCTACATTCACACAATTTATATCTAAAACTACATAATGGAAATATATGAAAAAATGAAGCCTTATTCTATTCCATCATCAATTGGATACAATGCTCTAAGAGTCCTCCTTTTGGAATGGAGGAGGTACTCCTATTTATACAATGAGAGGAGATAACAAACTCATAATGATGATCCATTAATCTCTCTTTTAGTTCCATACATTTCTCAACCATCTAGACACATAACCCTATCCTCCATGATTTCCTCCATGAGGTCCATGATCTTCTCCATGATCTTTCCATGAGGTTTATCTTATCAAATTCGAATTTGATCATTCAAGGCCACATAAAGGTGTCTTGGAAGCTTCCTTGCAACCTACACATGTCACCAAAACAACCCACTTTCCATATATAAAGTAAAATATATTATTTTCTAATATTTAATCAAGAATTTCTCTCAAAAATGCTTAAAAATAAACAATATTTGGAAAATATGAATGAGACCCATTAATGGTGAATAGTAGGGAAAATGGAATGACAAGGTGATGAATAGTGAGCGAAATAATGGAAGCATAGGTGAAAAATGTATGGTAATGAGTGCCATTTTTGGAGCCCAACATGCACTATCATCTTGTTGACGACCTCTGTCTGGCCCTCAGTCTAGGGATGGAATGCAGTCGACTTGGTTAGCTTGGTGTCCAATATTGCCTAGAGGCTCGACCAGAATGTGATTAGGAACATGCTATCCCGATCTGATATAATGGTTTGTGGGATCCCAAAATGTAATGACAGCCGTTCAAATAAGATTTTGGTAGTGTTCTCTACTGTGATACTTTTCTTGTAGGTCGCCAATATAGCCATCTTAGAAAATCCGTGCACGACCAAAAATACACAGTCATTACCATGCTTGGTAGAAGGGAGGACAGAAAGATAGTCCATGGAGATGGATTCCCAGGGCCGACTGGCAGTAGGTAGAGGAGTGTATAAGAATTGCTTCTTGATGGTTGGATTCATGATGGCACATGCAGTGCAAGATATGATATATTTTCCAACAACCTCTTCGAGTTTGGGCCAATAAAAATACTTTTGCAGTATAGTTAGAAGTTTCTCCACACCTAAGTGTCCTGCAACCCGATTGTAGTGCGCCTCCCAAATCATCTTGGCACACTCGATTGAAGGAACACAAAGGTGGCCAAGGTAGCATAATAATGTTTCATGGAGGTGGAAATATGGAACTTGCTTTCCCTCCACTAGAATCTGGTGTGTGGTGGCGAACTTTGGATCATTTTTACAACAGTTGCGACCATCCAGAGGTCTCGTGGCCACAAGAGTTGAGAACAATAGGCAATTCTGTAACTAGGGGCTGCCTAAGGCAATATGCAACATGATTGGTGCTGTTCTTTTTGTATTTAATGTTCAAGTGGAATTGTTGTAGATATGTAGACCACTTTTGATGGCGATCGTTTTGCAACTTCTCTTGTGTTTGTATAAACTGAATAGGTTGATAATATGTGTGGATGACTGTCTCATTCCCTAGAAAGTAATGTTTCCATTGTGGACAAGCCTGCATGATAGAATACATCTCTTTATCATAGGTGGGGTAATTCCAAATTGTATCGGAAAGTGTTTCACTATGATAAGCCACCGGATGCCCTTGCTGGGTGAGGACTGCACCAATAATATAGTCAGAGGCATTTATATCAATTTCAAATGGTTGTTGCAAGTCTGGAAATATGAGTACAAGTGCAAAGTAGAGGTCGTGCTTTAGCTAAAAAAATTCCTTTTGTTGGGACCCGGACCAGGAAAATTTTTCTTTCGCTCCGCCCTTGGTAATTTGACTCAAAGGCCAAGTGATATAAGAGAATCTAAACATGAACCTCTGATAAAAATTGGCAAGGCCCAAAAAGACGCGCATATCTATTAAAGTGGTCGGGGTTGGCCAATCCCGAATGACTTGGACCTTACCCAAATCCACATGCATACCTTTCTCATCAATGACGTAACCTAGATATTGGACCTGGCTCATGCCAAAGGTGCATTTCTCCAAGTTGGCACATAGTTTGTGCTGTTACAGGGTTTGAAGGAGCTACAAAATGGCTTGCAAGTGCTCTTCCACACTCTTGCTGAAGATGAGGATGTTGACCAGATAAACAACCAAAAATGAGATGGTGAAGGGCTGCAAGATGTCATCCATCATCCTCTTAAAAGTTGCAGGGAGTTTTTCAACATGAAAGGCACGACGAACCATTTAAAAAGGCCTTCGTTTGATTTGAAGGCATTCTTCCATACATCTATGGGCTCTATTGGAACTCGGTGATAAGAAGACTTCAAATCAATCTTACTGAAATTCTTGGTCCCCTTGAGCTGGTTCATAAGGTCACTAATATGTGGGATTGGAAACCTTTTTGTTGGGGTCTGACTCAAAGTTTGAACATGCATTTCACTCCGAAGCCTTCAACTTTACCACTAGTAACTACTTGGCACAACACTCACTTGTGTTGTGAGTGGGGCTCTTGTGGAATTCACACCACTTCCCTGTATCCTTCTTTGTCTTCTTGGTGTTGTTTTTTTCTTGTGTCTTTGATGAGTTGTCTTGGGTCATCCTGCCTTGTATTTTTCATTTGTTACGCGGTTTAGGGGTGCCTCTTCCTTGCTTGGGATTCATAGATCCAAAGTCTCGCTTCTTCTGTTTAAATTTCTGCTCAATATTTACAGTGTATTGATATGTGATGCCAAGCGAGGAGATGTCCAGGAACTCCATCTCATCTTGGATGTATTTGTGTAGACAACTGCGGTACTTGAGTATCAGATGCCGCTCAAAATCCTTGATACCTAACTTCATGCAAATGGTATGAAAAATATTTGTGAACTGCAACACGTCTTAGTCCCTTCCTTAATGTAGTGTGGTCCATTTTATGTAGTTATCTTCATAGCTCCTGACAGGGTAATATTGTTACTTGACGACGTCTCCGAAGGAATTCTAAGTGGGTGTAGAAGAAAACATTGAGTGTTCCCTCTTGTCCTTTTTCTCATAGCAGGTTTCCCACCAATTCTTGACATGGGGGGTGAGTTTAAGGAGTGCAAAAGTAATTGTTTCCCTATCGGAAAAATCATGAATAAAAAAATATCCTTCCAGTAGGTTTAACCATTTATCTACGACATCTACGTCTATTTGACCTTTAAATATAGGGATGTCAAAGTTAACTTGTACCTTGAAGGGGGCGACACCTCCGAAATGATTGTTGGATGAAGATGCATTGCCTGTTGGCATCTGCAGAAGGATCTGCGCAAAGTTGTCCATCATCTTGTTCCTTTACTTCTCAAGGGCTTCTTCAAGCAACAACTTGATAGGATATCTTGCTTGCTCATATTTATTTTCTCCCCCCATGAGAGGCCGTTAGTGTCAGTGGGGATAGCCTTGGAAGGGTTCAACTAATTAAAGTCCCAACTCCTTATAGCACGACCTCGTCAGGGACATGCACAAAAAAATAGAGAAAGAGCAGACTGCTTTGATACCACTGATCTAGATTTATTAAAGAATGAAATGAAATACATATACAAACAAAAACGCTGAGATATAACAAAAACAAAACTTTAATTCATTAATAACAAAGTACTGAAAACTGTTACATGCATAATGGAAATAAACTAGTTTGAGCAATGGTAGCATATCTCTCAGAAGAGATGTGGCATCTACTTGCCTTTTGAACTATGTTATAATGATGCTCAAAGGTCTTTTTGTCATTAAGAAACAATGGGAAACCCTAAACATCCAAAAACCTAACCTTAGGAGATGAAGCACCAAAAGCTTGTGGGCCCTGTTGGGGTTAGTTGGAACGTCAACTTCCCGGGGTCGTAACTTTGGCATACGATCTCTGTTTGACTATCATAATACTTCGTTTTTAAGATCTCCAAGAGGAGACAAAACAAAGTTTTCTAAACTAATTTTGAACCTTTCTAGTCTATATGTTTTCCCAAAAAAAATATTTTAGGCCCTCAAAACAAATCCAGAAGTTTAGGACCCGTAAAATTGCCAAGAATAGTAAGCTCTGCTAAAATTATCAAAAATGAAAGAAATAATGGTGGGGGTCCAAGTGGAATAGGTGGGTGGCCACCAATATCCACTTGGATTGTTCCTCCTACCTTAGAAAGCAATGGTACCCATTGCTTTGAGTGCCTCCATCAGATGGGGAAACTTTTGCTGAGCTTGGTCCCTAGTGAGTCACTTGCCTTGGTGCAGGAGTTGGTCAGATTTGACAAACTGATACATTTGGATATTCTATTGGCGAGTGGTCTTGATATACGTGTCCATAATCTAATCAGTTGTGGCCTATTTCATGTAGTCTGGGTTGAGCTCTGTTGGTGTTAGTTGTTCTGCAATGTTTGATGTGTCTAGTAATGGTGGAAAGTATGGATGAAGGCGGTCCACATTGAACATTAAGTGTAGGCCAAGGAATGGGGGATGCTGAGCTCAAAAGCGTTGTGACCCAAAACCTTGGTGATGGTGTACGACCGTATAAAAGTGGTTGGATCTTTCAATGGGCTTCGAGAAGGCATTCTTTTTGCAAATGCAACCAAACTTTATCACCCACCTGAAACTTATGTGGTAGCCGATGTTGATCATGTCGCTGCTTGTACTTGGAATTGGAATTCTCCAAGATGTCTTGAACTTACTAGCAGATGTGTTGGATGCATTCAATAATCCATGTTTCTTTATTAGACTCAGATTGTAGATGTGTAGATCATGTTTATGTAGTCGCATGAGGCATGGAAACATCAATAAGACACAAGAGTTGAAATCCTAGACCTACTTGAAAGGGACCGCAACTAGTTGAGCTATGGAGAGCTCTATTATAACTATGCTGCATATAGAGAAGGCTCTCTTCCTAGGTTCATGGATGCTTGGAGTTGTACATGCGGAATATGTGCACTATCATCCTATTGACGACCTCTGTTTGGCCATCAATTTGGGGATGCAATGTAGTCAACTTGGGGAGCTTGCTATCTAATCCTGTACAGAGGCTCGACCAGAATGTGCTTAGGAACCTACTATCTTGATATGATATAATGGTTCATGGGATCTCAAAATGTACATGTTACTGCTGAAACTAGCAGAGGTCCTAGGAGGGGATCCTATAGGGCAACTACTAGTTCAAGGGCAACAATGGAGCGATATCCCACCGTCGCCTCAACTAAGGCTCCATACTTTTTACATAATTTCAATGATGGAAGGAGGCTCGGTTTAACCGGAATCACAATGATGGATGTGTCCATGTGAGGATAAAGGGTGATTCCCAAGGACTATTCGTAAGAGAGACTCAATTACGTGGGTTTCTTGCTTGGAAAGTAAGGTCATAGGATCTTTACAAAGGGCTAAGAGGATTATCGAGTCTAGGGTTTAGGAATGTATCTTGTAAAGATGATTCCTAGGCCTAGAAATCCTTATGGATACTTGGTATTTATGTTATATTTGCGGAGTTGGAGTTGAAGAGTTGTGACACAACGTAGGACCAAGTGGAACCACAATTAGGTCAAGGGTATTGAATTGTAATTAGGGAAGAGAAGAGGATCAAAGGACAAATTTTATTTTGAGATTTAGATGCAATGATCCTAATGAGGTCACTAACCCAAAATCAACCTAGGGAAAGAAATGGTCTTGTGGCTAGGGCTTACTATATCTCAGGATTCCATTGTCAGAATTGCTTGAAATTTGGAGTACCTCTTGAGAAAATTGCAACGCAATAGTGGACCAATTTTCAAGGGTTTTGGATGGATACAAATGATTTCATGTGATGCGCTAGGAGAAATTTTGGGGTTAGGCCTAGAAGTGGAATAAATGAAGGAAAAAATGTTATTTTGACCACCAAAGGGATACGAGGATCAATTCTGTTAGAGTCGGTTTGGTCAGCCCTCCGTCAGAGATCAAAACTCTTTGTGCATTTCGATTTTAGGTGTCCTGCTCCATTCACTCAGCTTCATTCCGCTAGGGGGCATACCATGATCTGACAGAGAAAGTCATGCTAATAATTTCCCCTCATGTCTGGCTCCTGCTGGCTCAGGTCTTTTGTCAATAATCACCAAATTCCATGACAGTCAAGGTCTGGTCCTTTAAAGGACAAAAGTCATTTTCTATGTTTAGGTCTAGGAATTCATCAATTTGGTCTTTGAAACATGTCCAGTAAAGCCATGCAAGCCAGAGGGATGCCTTACACAGCTATGGTTCAGAGAGCTTCTTCGTCATGTGGATAGACTTCGACTCTTCTTCGAAACTCTGTTTTGAAGAAAAGTCAAACCGTGTCATTTATGACAAAATTTTCCAAAAAGTCGCCAGTTGATATTTTCAGATGTAGTCATGGTTTCCGTGGCCAAATGTCCTGTCGTACTGTCCCTGCAAAGAGTGCCGAAAATTTCATCATTTGAGCCAAAATGTCAAAGGGAAAGTGAAAATCAGTGTGTTTTAAAGTTAGTGAAAAAGTGTAAAACACAACATTAGAAAAATGGTTTTTCAAGGAAGCAAAAATTAAACCCATCTCTTCCAAGGCTATATACATGTTTTTATCCAAATCAAGGGCATTGTGCTATTACAAGCCTTGGAGAGACGTTGCAAAGGTGTGAGTGCGTGATTGTGAGCGTTTGAGTGAGTTGGAGGTGATTTTAGAGGGCGCGGTGCATATACCCATGAGCATGGCGCACACGGAGGGCGCGACACACACGCAGCCTGCCCGCAGTTGAATTTTTCCACAGGCGCGGCGCATACCCAGCGCGCGGCGCACTGTGCTTTGCGCATGGCGCACAGGGGCAGAACGCTCGAAACTGTGCCAAATCGCCTCAAATCTTTTGGGGAGCTCGTCTATTTGCAAGGTAGGCTGTACACACCACTTGTGCATCAATTTTTATGGGTGATATAAGGGTTTTTATTCTTGTAAATAAATGCAATTTTTTTTATAAAGCAAACAAAGGAAGACATAAAAAAAAACCATGATCCTAGGGTTTGTGCTACAGTGAAAGTGCTGCCAAGGTGTTTCCTACGCTACCCCTATTACTCATTCCCCTATGCTATTGTCCCCATAATCACTACCCTAACCCTACCAAAAAATCATACTCCCTTCCCCCCTTCCTATTGCTCAAAATACTCAAACCCTACCTTGCAAACAACACAAACCCTACCCCATCAACACTATACCCAAACTACTCCCAAGTCCCTGACAAATCTCTCCCTTTAACCCCTATTCCCATTACATCATTCCCTTCCTAATACTCCCTGTTTAATTGTCCCCTTGGTGGCAGATTGTCAAAGCAACTACCAGCTTCATTTGAATCAAAGGGCAGCCTAAAACTCAGGGTACAAACAACAGTCATGGCATCCGAGGTTTCATCAGAATATGAGGAAGAGACCCACAGTGATACAGCTTCAGGAGAAAGGGCCCACAGGAGACATCACCGGAGTGGTAGACATCTTAGAGATGAGCCAAAATCCCTCACTGAGTTGCAAGCATGCCCTCTTGCTATGTCTTGTTTCCAGCACTTAGCATGTTTTGAATTTTGTCAGAGGGTGGAAAATGTCAGAGTTCATCATGAGTTGGCCCGTCTTTTTGTACTTCACCTACATGGAGGACAATCTATCTTGGCTGGGGTCACTTTCACATTGACACTCGAAACCATAGGCATACCAAACATTGGAGAGTAGTGGCATAAGAAGAAGAAGGTAGAGAGGCATCATTATGAGCCTTACATTAAGGACAACTGTTTGAGCCATCTCACACGAGTTTTTCCATTCAGATTTTTGAGAGATGAGTATGCTCCACTCATGAAATTGATCATGAAGTACTTCAGTTGTGAGGGGAGGTTTTCTCGCCTTTATGCCTATCACATCAGGTTGCTCATGCACTTTACCGGGGTGCGGATGATGAACCTCCCATTTTTCATCTGCGGAAACATAGAGAGGATGAAGAATTTCATGCAGCACAATGCCCCTCGACAGCAGCTCAACAGTGTTTATCACTTTTCCCTTATCCGGATTTTGGTGGACCATCAGTTGGGATTGCAGGGTATTGCTTGGGAGGACTTCATCTCCCGTGACTTCTTCAACGCTCCACAAGTGGTATCAGAGGTAGAGCATGAGATAGGGTCCCATCTCATCAGTATGAGTGACATGAGACTGCTACTATGCCAGTATACATCACCTATCAGAGAGGCAGTAGACCCTTATTTGCAGCAGCAAAGCGAGTGTTATCTCCACCTGGGGTGGAAGGGGCCTCACTTCCGACATTAGCATCACAGGAGCAAGGCAAGTGTAAGGAGCCAGTGCAGGAGGAAGGGCCATCAGGTGAGTGAGAGACCGAATTTTTTCTCCTCCATGATGATGAGATAGATGCAGAACCAACAAATGCGGAGCTTACAGAGATCATCCAGGAGCAGCAGTCAGTGATTGAGTCCTTATCCCTTGACTTGGAGAGGGCCAAGTGGAACATGAAGTACCTGGAGCAAAGAAACAAGCAGCTTGAGGACCAACAGACGATCATGGAGCTGTGAAACATTCGTGAGCATCGCCAAGCTGCTCAAAGAAGAAGGGTTGAGCTCACATCTTTGGAGCAAGAAATCAATGAAGATCGGGAGGCCAATCTCGATAGGGTCAACATGCATTTGGAGAGGCTGCTGGACAAAGCCGACCAGGACCTTGCTCTATTGAGACACATGACTTTCCGTTACAGGGTGCAAAACATGAGTGCACAGGCCCAGATAAGGAACTTGAAGGCAAAATTAAGGAAAGCAACAAGAAAGGCAAAAAGGGAAAAAGAGAAAGATCGACTTCGAATCTTAGCTGAGGCTTCCTTGGCTCATCATAACACCCTATAGAGATCCTCTAGCCCAAATTTAAAAAAATTTGGGGAATTTTTGGTCACATGGTAATTTTTTGGGCAAAAAACAGGGATTTTCTCCCTGTGGCGCGACACTAAAATTCTAGAGCTCCAAATGAGGAATGGCTTGCAGTTTTGGATTCAACATGGAAAATTACGACTACTGGTGTCTGGGCAAGAAATTTGGGCAAGATCTGAGTCTCCTAAAGGTCAAAAAACACCCAAAAATGGCCTCTCTGCCACTTTTTTGACACACAGAAAGCAGTCTTGGGAGAATGGAGATTTGGAGGGGCAAATGAGCACCAAATTTGAAAATTCTAGTTGGGTTAGAAAGTAGACAGGATAGGCTTTCTAGCAAGCCCACTTGGGCACATTTTGGACACCTGCAAGTGCCCCAAAATAGGCCCCAAAGTAGCGTGATGCACAGAGAAAATGGCGCGGCGCACAGAGGAAAAATTGCCAATTTGCTTCCGTTTCGCGAAATTTCGGTTCGCGACTTCTCCAAGTGGGCCCGCTCATCTACACTTCGGTTTTTTGGCACCAAAGGTGGCATTTAAAGTGTTTTTTCTCCAGATTGGCTTCTATCCAAGTGGCGAAGGAAGGCAAACGGTCACCCAAGCCAAATGTCATGTTTGTAGCGCTGCACCTGTAGCTGATGGTTGGCTCTCCATCACCAATTTGCAATGATTCGAGTAACTCCCCAACCCTTGGGTGTTCTATCTCTTCCTCACATATTCTATATATTGTATGCAAGTTATTTGCAAAGGGTTGGTTGGCTTGTAACTTCTGGGAGAGTGTGGGAAAGAAACTTTGTTTCTTCACTGTGTATTTTTGACAGAGAATTAATGAAAGGCAGCGGCTCTGTTTCATGAGATTCTTGTGGTTGTGAGTGTAGCAAATGTGTCTCTTATGTTTTCATATGTATTTCGTTATGTTTCATAATTCAATTCATGTTCATTTCCAGTGAAATTTTCTGAGTGAGATTAGGTAGAATTCAATTTTATTGCTCTGCCTGTGGGAAAATTTCATGTTCAGTGTTATTCTTCTGTTGAAAAGGATTCATGTCACTATGCCCTTTTCACTTTCTTCAGCAATCTATTCATGTCGCGGTACCTCAAACTAAATTGTTACATTTTCCGCCTACCTTGCCTCACGGAATAATCTGTGCCTTTGCATTAAATTCTCTGTTCTTTGCTCACCATTGGTCCCATACCTTCCCAGAAGCTCGGTCATTCATGAAAATTGTTTCCTGAATCCCTATTCACTTACTAGCCTAAGGTAAATATTTCATTGTAAGTCATCTCAGACCGTCTTCGATTATCTATTCACTGAGCGTGACTCGGAGAGAGCCCTCTCCTGCTTTGGTAGGGCTAGCTACCAGACTGAGCGTGGTTTGTGGTTACCCTAATTTTTGCCTTCCTTCAGCCTACGACATATTTAGGTGCTAACAAGTTCCTTATTGCTTAGGCTTAATGGTTTCAAGATAGACATATATCATGGAATTTCGTGAGCTAAGGAGCCCTAATTTACCTTAGTTAGCTTCTCCAACGACAACAACTAGATCAATAAAGATTTATACTTCAAATTTGTAAAGGAGACAAAGTTTCGAGGTCTTTAACCTAAGAGGTTCCTCTAGGAACATTCGCCCAATCCCTCAAAGGTCAACACATGAATTTAATCACTTATTCAAGGTACTAGAAGAATTTCACAGTACATTTAACCCACACAAGAATAAAGATAACAACATACATGTAGTTAACCAGTAAGATAACAAGAATAACATCAAAATTTTGACTTACATGAGAGAGAGAGAGAGAGTATATCCATTTATCAACTTTGTATTATAGAATTTCTAAAGACAATAGAAAAATCCAAACATCATAGTGCATTAAGAAAAAGCTCCAAAAATTAATCTCAGCAAAAAGTGCGAAAATCTCATAAGAGATTGTTGTCACTGCGACAAACACCCTCTAAAATTTTGCGTACACTCGAATTTTGGATCCTACTGTGGATCTTGTGTCAGTCGTTCCATAGTCACTTCTTGGTCAGCTGATGCTTTTGAGCTCCCTTCTTGGATCAGAAGTGTCGAAGTCACTTTCTCACACATGCTTAGTTCACAAAAATTTCATGAGCACATTCTTTTATGGAAGATTGGAAAAGAATAGCATGTTCCATCAAGACTGTGCTTGTGCGACATCCAATCCATGTTGACAGTAGTGCACACTGACAACGATAGTTTCTCACATTCTAGCTGTGTTCGTACTTCCTTCTCGGTGAGTTTCACTTTCATGCACCTTTGTTTTTGCGAGTGTCCTTTTCATGTTTTAAACTGTCACTTTCACTTTAGTTCACTCTAATTAATGTCATTTTCATGTTTTAAACTATCGCTCTCACTTTAGTTCACTCTAATTAGTGTCATTTTCATGTTATCTTTTCTCTAGCATGTGTTACTTTCACTGTTGTCCACATATCACAAGAGTCAATCACACTGTAGCAATTGGCATATTTTCACATGTTAGTTGTTGCACAATGTATGTATCCTTGTTCTAGTGATTTCAAGGAGTTATATTTGTGAAAATGAGTTTTTAACCATGTAAACATTAGTCACACTCATTCCTAAAGTTTTAGGCACTGTCGCACCAGTGTCGTCATGGTTGTCGTAAAGTGTACCTTTAGTGTCGCACTTGTCATAAAGTCGTCGCAAGGTTGTTGCATTGAAGGAAATATGTTGTTAACATGTTTTAGATGATCTATGTTGTTGTGTTGTCAAAGTGTTTCAAGTGTGTGATCACAGTCAAGTCATATCACTGTTCACATCAGTCTCTTCGGTCCCACACTTAGCCAATTTTCAGAAATTCCCAACAACCTAGCCTTATTCTACCTTCCTCAACTGTGCACTACATAGTTCTAACCCTCAAGCTGCATCCTTGTCCCTTAACACTGTGTAAAGCGCAGTTCCTGCATCCTAGGATTTTTGCACTGCATAGTTCCAGTTCTCAAGCCTGACCTTACCTCCCATAATTACGCAATTAATCTCCCCAACATGGCCTCAACTACGCACTGCACAATATCTAGCCTCAAGCTCATCCCCTTAGCTCCTAGGTTGTGCAATGCTCAAGCTTCCTCTGCCTCCCACAACCGCACAGTTTTCCCAAGCAGTGAAAAACTCCACAACTAAGCTCACTTAGTCCAGAAACTGCGTAGTTTGTCTCCCTAGTCCAGCCTGAAATGCACATTGTGCAGTATCAAGGCTCAATCCTCAGCCCTAAGCTCTTGAAATACACAATTGCACAATAAATTAGGCTCCTATTTCCTCCAGAACTGTGCAATAGGCTAATCCAATGCCCATCCCCTCAACCTGTCACCCTAAGCTCGTACACTGCACAATTTTCTTCTTCAGCCAAACTTGAACTATGCATTGCATATACTCAAGGCTCAAGATTCACCCCTGACTGCCTGATCTACACAATTGTGCACTTACTAAGCCTCTTTCCCAGCCTGCCATCTGGTTTTGGCTCAGTCAGTGGATTAATATGCACCATCTTAGATTAAGGGTTTATCGAACTGATATCATCTGATCATGAGTGGATTGTAGACACAAGTACTCTATCATGTTATGGGAATATGATGAAGAGGGAGACGGAGAAGGAGGACATGCCAAAAGACACATATGGAGTTGAAGAGATAAGATGATTGTTAGGCGAGAAGACTAAGGAACACTGAACTCTAACAGAAGATGAAGATGAAGATCACATGGAAGACTCCTCATCTTCAAGTCATAAGGAGGAGGAAGAAGAGGAACATGTACTGTATTTTCGAGAAGACACAAAGAAAGAAGCAACAAGAAGGAAAAATTCACACTATCACATCATCATGTAGTTCATGTCATCAATGTCATGTCATGTTCTGTCACAAGTCATCATATGCCACCTCATTATTGTGGATTATGTAATTACCTATTCGAAATGTATTGTAAAGTGGAAGTCCAAAGGACACATTTAGAATATGAAGAGTCATGTAAGGTCGAAAAGTCATAGGAAGTCAAACAGTCATGAGGGTAGTAACAGAGTCATAACGAAGGTGAAGCATCACCTCTTGGTTATATATACACCCTCGTTGTATGAGAAAAGGACCTTTTACCCTGGCTCCTCCCGCAAGGCATCAGAGAGATAAGCTAGTTATTTTGAGGAGCAAGGAGTGTATCCAACGCTCCACTATTGGAGCCAGTGGTGTTCATTGTATACATGTGTCTTGGAAATTTAACTTAATATAAGAAGCCTTATGGGCCAACACGTTCTTCATGCATGGGTTATGGATATTTGTAAGACTATTCTGTAAATGTTTGTAACTCATGTTTGCTTTCATATGTTCTAAAGTAGTTGAACTATTTCAATTATTTTGGTACTTATCATATTGATAATGTGTTGTAATGGTTATTAACGTTGTCATATCCTCATGGACTGTTCTACTGGATATTAGAAAGATATTTCTTGTTGTATTAGTTGTAATGACCATCACGTCTTTGTGGAGTACTCCGCTGGATGTTGAAAAAATTCTTCTTGTTTATGTGTGTCTCTACTAGGGTGGTACTATTACCTCTCTTTTAGAGGCTCACTTCTCTTACCACTCCATCGTAAGATAACTTTGACACACATGCGAGCAAACACTCACCAAGCACAGCCCCCTTGCTTTTTGAAGGCACATTTTCAATCCTATCTCTTGCTGACAGTTAGAGCTGAGGTTAATTTGTAAGAATACATGGCAACTGGGGCAATACTCTGGATGGGGCTCCTATTCCAAACAGTGTGAGGACTAATTGGGACTTCACATCAAGGAGACCCATTGGGTGGCAAATTTCCAGCACCATCAACAATGTCGCTAGAAGGAGGGCCAGATGACAAGTTGTGCCCGTTGAGTCTGTTTTGAACCTCTTATCTCAAATGGCTCATCCTCAAATCTTACTCCCGGGGTGTTTCTCTAATTTATCCATTTTTCAATTTTCAATCCCCGATGAGCCTCTCAATCACTTGTCTCAATTAAATTTGGATGGTGAGGATGGAAGATCCATAACCACACACATTTATGATTTTCTTAAATTTTGTGAATATTACGAAATCGATGATGAAGAGTTTGCTTGTGTGTTTTTCTTCCTCACCCTTGAAGGTCGTGTTAATCAATGGTGCCATACCTTACTACCCACCTCCATTTATTATTTCCATCATTTCCTCAAGGAGATTTGTTACACAAAATATTGTCACCATACTATTTGCAGTCATTATGGGTCTATCATCATTCACACTGTCCTCTTAAGCAAGTCTCAAACCTCAGCTCTTCATGTCAAGCTTTGAAAATGAGAGAAAGACCTTAAAAATCAATAAAGCTCTGGTTCCACACTTTCTCTCACTGTTGCCTACGGTCCCGCACCCCCTGTTCATGTTACCTGCGGACCTGCCCGCTCTGTCTCTAAAGGAGTGGGTGCGGACCCCTGTGAAAGTAAAAAAGGCGCAAGTTTATTCTTAAAAACTCACTTTGGGTTAATTCTAGATGATTCTAGAAGGAATCTTGACGTGGATGGTTCGCTCCTTGGTGGTTCATGCATCCAAAAAGTGAAGGAGCTAATCCCTTGATGAGAGGAGCTTATCCCTTTGAAGGAGGACCTAGTAACTTCCCTCCATTGCACTATAAATTAAGGCATTGGGCTGGTTGCTAGAGAGGTTAGAAGCTGAACATTTTTGAGGGTAAACGCTGTTGGAATTGAGATTTCCTAGTTAAGCTTGAGAGGAGAGATCACATACCTTTTGGCTTCATTGGGAAGAGACTGAAACTTGTCAAAGTAGAGGAGACTTCTTGCTGGACCCTGGGAGGAGCTTGTACAGCATCAAGGCACAGGTTGTAAAGTTCTTCTTTGATTTAAGTTAATACAATCAGATTCATTTTTCTCAACAAATTGTCTTATGTGATTTGTTTCATGAATTCCTTGATCATCATGATAAGTATGCTTTATTATATTTGTTGTTCAGGTGCTATTTAATTTGTGTGCTTGTTTGTGTTTGCAGATTCTCTACAAGGGAGTTCATTTGGATCAACGGAGCGAGGCTTCCACAAACTTGCATTGGACCCAAGGTAGGCCTAAAACACTTGTTTGCCTTTATTTATAAATTGCATATTTAGAGAAAGATAGAGCTTGATTGGTTTGTTTGTCGCTAGATATCATTAGATACTAGGGAGGTCGGTCTTATCCGCAAGAACAACTCATTCAGTTGACAAAATGGCGACTCCACTGGGGACTTGATTTTTTGATTTGCTTTTACTTTGACTTGAGAAACTGTGTTTTTGTTTCTGTTTTTGGCTTGATGTGTGTGGAATTGGGTAGGTTTAGTAGATCTTGAATTATTTTTTGTTTTTCATACTTTTGGGAGAGGACCGCACCCTCTGCTTGTAACACAGTGCGGACCTATCCGCACTTTTGCTTTACACACAGAGCGGTCCCGCACCTGTGTGAACTGCGGGCCTGCGGACCCTGTCAAAATTTTGAAAAACTTAAGATTTTCTCTTTTAGTCAGCTTAGGATTTATTTAGGTGTTTTTAGCCTCTGCCCAGATCTGCACGTGACTTGTCAGGGAATTTTATTAGGTTAATTCCATTGGCATTAGGGTTTTTGGTGAAATTCCTAGAAGTTTTGGTTACCGGGCTTGATTTTCATTTTGGTCTTATAGTAGCTCAAAGCTTAGAAGCCTTAGAAGCCTCAGATCACCTTGGTTTTTACTGGCCTTCTTATGAGTCTGACCATTTGCAAAATCTGCCTTTGTTGAGGAATCCATCTTGTTTTTTCTCTTTGCGAAACTTCGAAAGGACTTGTGTTAAAAGTTTTGGATTTCATTTTTAGAAAAGAAAACAAAAATTGATTGTTTTTTGACTGATTTGTGATTCTGGACAAATTAGTCCTTAGTTTGCTTATAGCTAACTAAAACATCCTTGAAAATAAATCTTGTAAGCTTTTACTTCAAATAGTTTTAGAATTTATAGATCTCAAGATTAGATTTTTCCATAGTTTTGAGTGTTTTATAAAAAATAAAAAAATCTCTTTTGGAAAAAGTTTGTTTTTGTAGTATTTGAGTGTTTGAAAGAAAAGGGAAATTTTCGTGAGCATAACTAGTTGTCTCGTTTTTGAGTGTATTGGAAAAGACAAAAAGCTCTTCTTTTGATTTGTTTGTTAAAGAAAGATTTGTTTTTACAAGCATTTGCATTCTCAACTCTTTCCTAGCTAGAAATTCATTGAAGGGAAAATATTGCTTATCATCTTAAGTGCATTTTTTAGTGATTTGGAGTTGAGTCTTCACACCATAAGTTTCATCTCCGCACCTTTTGACTTAAGAAAAAACCAATAAAAATAACGCTTAAAGTAAAATCTATCTAGTAATCTTTTTATTTCTAGGGCTCTATATCACCAACATAGCTTAGGCTAGTATCTTGGAGTAGGGAGTAATTAACTCTCCAAGATAGTAAAACAAACAAGTAGCTGTATCTTGCGGTAGGAGATAAAATCCAATTGTTACATCTATGCTTTGGGAAAGCTCCTCTTAAAGGAGAAGCACGAGATCATATCTGAACCAGTGTGGGAATCAATCCTTCCTCATTGAGAACGATAGAAGATATTCACGTATTAAAAGTGGTAAACCTCGGATTAACCATTGTCGAGGAGCCTGGGGTCACTTGTTGGTAAACCTTGGATTATGTCAAGGAGCCTTCAAGGGGATTGAGCTTGTTACTCTGCCCTTGCGTGCGTATCGGATCGTAGACTGTTCCCCTAGGTATATTTGTTTCCATTGATAACCATAGTGACCATATTCTATAGGATTCCTTCCTAAGGTGACGACGGAGGGAAGATCCCACTGTACTTGGAGCAGACATCGGCTAGACTCACTTGGATTTTCTAGGGGGTTCTCTTCACTCGAGACGGTTTAGTGGAGAAACTTGTGCCAGTCTATTCATTAAGCAGGTTGCCGGGGTAACTGTTCCAACCGCCATTTCTGTATTGAAATCTGCGACGTTGGATTTCATCACCAACTAGTGTTTTCAGTACGAAAGTTACTGTTTGTGTGTGGTTTGATCTCCTAGATTCTTTAGGCGTGTGATTCAAAATTGTTTGGTTCTTTAGAGGCTTTAGGTGGTTTTCATTGAGATTTTTCTTTGTTTGCGTGTGAAGTAGTTAAAATATTTAATCGTGGCTGAATTACCGAGGAAGTCCCGTAGACTTCGGGGCCAACCTCCTGAGTTTTCACCGAGCCAGCCTGAAGGGTTACGAGCCCTTGTAACTCCTAGAGATAATAGAGTTGGGTCACCTGAAGAAGGAGAGTCTTCATTGGTTGTACATCCTGATTATCAAGCTCTAGTAACAGATTATAATCCGCAATCTATTTCATTTTCCGAAATTACTGGTAGTTTTTCATCTACTAGTGATTTAGGTGAGGAACCTGAAATATCTGAACCTGAAACTGAATTTGCTGCTACTCCAACATCAGGATTTGCCTCTCCAACTTCTAGTGGTCCTGGTTCACCTAGGGTAGAAAGAGTAATTACCCAAAATCTTCCTTCTGGACTTATAGCTATTGAAGAACTTGCTACTCCAGAAGAAGGTATCCCTGTCCCTGAAAATCAACCAGCTATAGAACTTAGGGAGCGTGAATCGATCTTTTACAGTCCACCTAGGAGCAACGCTTGGTATCTTTCATTGACCAATTTTTTGGAAAACCCGAGACTAAGTTTTTCACCACCTCGCATTCCTTTTCACCCAACACCTAGAGGTTATTATCCTCCGTTAAATATGTCAAGATAGTCGTTCATGTTTTCTCAATCTCCAGAAACCTTTTTATACGGTGGTCCTTCTGTTCCCTTTGGGTATCAGTCACTTACTGGTACTTTTTCGGGAGCATCTCCTCAACCTATTGAACAAGGGTTATTAACTGGAAATAATGGAACTAAGCCGTTGAGTGTAGAAGATATTCTTATGATGTCAGGTACTATTCCTAATCCTCAACCTCAAGGTGGCCAGTTACCGCCTGGGGGGTAGCCTCAAAGTCCTCAAGTATCGCCTGGGGGGCAACCTCAAGGTACCCAATTTCCGCCTGGGGGGCAACCTCAAGGACAGTACATACCTACGGGACAATACGTTCCTCAAGGTCAACCCCAGGCTCAGTATGTACCTCAAGGTCAACCCCAGTATCAATATGTACCTCAAGGTCAACCCTAGTATCAGTAAGTGCCTCAAGGTTATCAACCTCAAGGTCAGTACCCAACCCAGGGTTTCCAACCACCTTCCGGTCAATCATTTGTCCAAGGAGCTAGAAATGTACCTTTGAATTATCAACCCTACCCTCAACCACGTTATGGTCCTCAATATTCTCAACCTGCTATGGGTCCGTACCTCGGAATGAACTTAGTATGGGATCCATCTCAATCTTAATAGATCTTACAACCGAATGTGCAGCTGTCATCTCAATCTGGGAAACCCTTGGTTTCTGGTTCACCCCAGCAACTTGTCCAGTCTACTATTCAAACTTCTGCACCTTCTGTAGTTTCTCAGCCTGGGCCTAGTACGCCTCGTACTCCGCCTGAAACGACTGCTGCAACTGCTGCAACATCTGTTCAATCTATCCCACCTACTTCTGGAGTATCGACAACTCCGGTTTCTACTATTCCTGTATCAACTCCTCAGACATCTTTACCTCAGTCTGGATCCACAATTCAGACTTCGGTTCAAATGCCTGTAGGACAACCTGGTCCAAGTATGGTTGTCACAAGTCAACCTCAATTTACTTATCAACCGTACCAGGGACAATACCAATTCGGTCCTGCTGTATAGCAGCCAGTCTATCAGTATCAACCATACCCTGGATACACATATCAGCAACCTCAACAACCCCAGTATGGTCCGGTTAATCCTGGTTTTCCGGGAGGATATAATATCCCAAATGCAATTCCAATTACTAGTTATCCTGGATATCCTCCTCCTGGGGCTGGTCTCATGACCCAGGGTTTCAGTGACCCTAATCGTCAGTTACCGTTTATTGCAACTTTGGACTTGCCTGACTTGTCGCGCCTTACGAACGATCCAATTAACTATTTTCCGTTTTGGCCGCCAATACCGAATAAGTTTCCTAGTGATATTCCTAAGTTTGAAGGCAAATTAGGAGAGGACCTGTCGAACCATGTGATGACTTATCACCTCTGGTGTGCGTCTAATTCCATTTCAGATGATTCAATCCGTTTAAGGCTTTTCCAGCGCACTCTAATTGGTCTTGCGGCCAAGTGGTACATTGAGTTACCGCAAGCCACTTTTTATAACTTTAGTCAGTTAGCTACTTCGTTTTTAACTCATTTTCAGTTGCCAGTCAGATATGACAATGGCACGGAATTATTAACTTCATTAAAGCAGTCAACGTCCACTTACATTTCAGATCACATTCATGAATGGAGACGTCGACGATGTTTAGTGAAGGTTTTTATTCCAGATCAGATCTTAGCTGAATGGTTTGTAAAATCTTTATTACCGAAGATCACTGAGGATGTAGCTAAGGCAGGAGTCGTTACTAAAGAGCAAGTAATTTCTCAAGCTCAGTACCTTGACTTAGTTTATACGCAGTCAGGTACGTTACACGAGAAAATCCCCGACCTTCCTAAACAAAATCAAATAACTGCAACTCCTTCAGGGTCTCATGCCGCTGATGGTATGATTGGTACGGTTAATACCAAAAGTAAGAAGAAATATTCTCCTATCATAACTTTACCAGATTCCCTGACAGGAGATTCTTCCGCGGAAATCTCCGCCGTATTCATGTTGTAGAGTCATCTACAACCAAATCAAAATCCGGCGGTAAGAAGAAAGGGAAGAAGAAAAATAAAATAGATAAAAATTCGAAAGAGAAACCAGAGGAAACAGAATCAACTGATGAGAAACGTAAACCTTGTTATCCTTGTCTCATTTGTGATGAAGAGAATTTTACAAGAGACTGCCCTCATCGTGCAGAGGTTGCGAAAATCGTCAAAGGTTCCCAAACGCCTGCTGTTTTGAAGGATCCTTTTCCTAGTCAAGACAGTAAGATGATAGGTTCTTCCTCAAATGCCTCTGAAGAACCCATAATGATGATGTCCCATGTTAGGATTGTGACTCGATCGCATGATTATGGAAGTAAAAGTCCTGTTGATGGTAAGGAAGTAGAATCTTCTCATTCGAACCCATCAACTTCAACTCCCGGTTCCGATCCACTACAGATCGAGAAACCTAACCCAGACTTAGTAATCAAACCGCCCGCCAAGGGTATACTTCGAAAGTCAGCTTTCAATCCACATGCGAGAGCGGCTCAGAACTATAACATTGTTGAAGATTTGGCTATTTCACCTTCAGCAATGTCGACTTTGGAAGTGTTGCAATCATGTACAGCACAACGTAAATTGCTATTGTCGGCTATAGGAGCTGTTGACGTTCAAGACTCGAACCTTATAATTTTCAATCTAGAAAATAGTACACCGCGCTTACCTCATCAAATGGATTTCCAGATCCCAGTGTTAGTAAAAAACAGACCTTGTTATAGGACTGTGATTGATGAGGGAGCCTCAACGTGTATTATGTCGATACAGTGTTGGAGATCGCTTAGTTCTCCTACGCTAAATCAATCCCCGACGATTTTAAAGGCCTTTGATGGCCGTGGATTTCATCCTTTTGGCATTCTACAGGATTTACCTATAGGGGTTGAAGGCAAAACTGTTAATCTAGATGTGGAGGTGGTTGATGCCCCTCTAGATTGCAACCTTCTCTTGGGTCGTAGTTGGTCTTATGCTATGACAGCTGTCGTTTCATCGGTCTTTCGGCTTATAAAGTTCCCTCATAATGGAAAGATCGTAACTATAGACCAGATGACTTACTTTTCATCCGACCCAGCCTCTTCTGAAAGTATTCAGCATGTCGGCAAAACAACTATCCCGTATAAGGATGTTGAAGTAGGACTAGTTAAAGATTCTGGTTTACTAGGAACTTTTCCTTTTCTCCTATCAACATATCATCTTCTACTGCAACCATTCATATGATTTCATCAGACACTATTGTTTATGATGATCCTTGGATCGTACCTTCCGAATCTGAGATAGATTCATTTGGTGATGTTATGCCTTTGAGTCCATATGAAATTGCGTATCAGGCCGTGCAGTCATTTTCCGACCCTTCTTCAACCAAAATTGACTTAATGAATGTGGTCCATGAAGAATCACTTTCAACATCAAACTCAGACTCAACAACATTTTCCGAACTTGTCCACACTGATGAGCAAATTCGTGAAATCCTATGTGTCGATGATTTACCATGGGAAGATCTTCATCATAGATCTTCGTTTTTACCTGAGATTGATCGCTTTGAAAATTATTTTTCATCTATTTTTACGACTGAATATGTCAAGGAACCTCAAAATCCCATGAAAAATCCTGATTCTGAGTTAAATTTGGGAAACATTTCTCGAACTATTCCTATTGATATTTCGGTTAAGCTTGGAATTATTGAAAACATTCATATAGGTGCCTCTTGTACGGAAGATGAAATTCAAACATATAAGGCCCTATTTCAAGAATTCCGCGTCATGTTTGCCTGGTCATATGAGGAAATGTCAGTAATTGACCCAGCAATTGTTGTTCATGAAATCAAAACTTACCTGGATGTTAAACCCGTCCGGCAATGTTTGTGTCAGATCCACTCGCGAAAAGCTGCTGCTATCAAAGTAGAAGTTGAAAAATTACTTAAAGCAGGTTTCATTTATCCGATTCCGTTAACGGATTGGGTATCGAATATTGTTCCTGTTAACAAAAAGCAAGGGACAATAAGAATATGTATCGATTATAGGGATATTAATCGAGCCTGTCCAAAAGACAATTACCCAACTCCCTATATCGATCAAATCATTGATGATTGTGCCAGCAGTGAAATATTCTCCTTCATGGATGGTTTTTCCAGATACAATCAAATAAATATTCTACCTGCTGATCAACCAAAAACGGCTTTCATTTGTCCATGGGGGACATTTGCTTATTGCAAATTACCTTTTGGGCTCAAGAACGCCGGGGCAACTTTTCAAAGAGCCATGTCTTACGCGTTTCATGACATCAAGCACATTGTGCAACCCTATCTCGATGATTTACCTGCTCATTCATTACATCGAGCTGATCATCTCATCCATTTACGAGCAATCTTTATGAGGTGTAGGCATTATCGAATTAGGTTGAATCCACACAAGTGTGTTTTCTGTATAGAAACGGGTCGGTTACTGGGGTTTGTTGTTTCGAAAGCCGACATTCGCGTCGATCCCTCGAAGGTTGAAGCTATTGTCAAATTGCCTCCTCCTTCGAGTCTTCGCCAACTCCAAAGTTTGCAATGGAAAGCAAACTTTTTACGTCGATTCATTCCTAACTACGCCGAGATCACAAAGGGTTTTACCCAGTTGTTGAAACAGAATACTCCATTCTTTTGGGATGAGATAGATGACAAATCTTTTGATGCACTAAAACACGCGTTGACCCATGCACCGTTATTGCATCCTCCCAACTACAACCAGGACTACTTCTTGTATCTCGCTGCCTCGCATTCCACCATTGGAATGGTGTTAGTTCAGGAAGATGAATTCGGTAGTGAACGTGTGATATATTACCTTAGTCGCGCTTTAAATCCAACTGAGCTAAAATACTCACATGTGAAGAAATTGGCATTGGCAGCTGTTCAAGCTGTCCAACGTTTTCATCATTACATTTTACTACGCAAAACTATAGTAATTTCTGATTGCAAACCTATGATCTATATTTTGACCAAACAATTGCTAGGGGGCAAGTACTCCAAATGGATTGTGATCCTGCAAGAGTTCGACTTGGAATTTGAAAAGTCTAAATCGAAGAAATCTTTAGTTTTTGCAGAGTTGATGTGTGACTTCCCGCGTGCTGACACGGAAACTGTGGCGGAGGAGCCCATTATGGATAAATCCTTGTTTCTAATCAGCACTTTAGATCCATGGTATTGGGATATCATCGTTTATCTCCAGACCCAATCGTTTCAGCTAGAAGTTTCAAGATCAGAGTGTCAAAAAATACGATTCCAGTCCCAACAATTCAAAATTATTGGAAATACACTTTATCGTCGTGGGGCAGACTCTGTTTTTCAACGCTGTTTAACTCATGAGGAAGCTGAAAGGATTCTAAATGACTGTCACTCTGGAGCGTGTGGCGGTCATATGTCTGGGTTTGCCACAGCCAAAAAGATATTGCGCGCTGGCTATTTCTGGTTGTATTTGTTTAAAGATTGTATTAACGTGGTCCGAAAATGCCACAACTGCCAAATTTTTGATCGAAAGATGCGCGCTCCACCTGCTCCTCTCCACCCTATAATTGCTGTCGGTCCTTTTGCAAAATGGGGTATCGATTTTATTACATGTAACCCTCACTCGGCCGGGGGGGGGGGGGGGCATGCGTATATCATCCTTGCGGTAGATTATTTTACCAAGTGGGCCGAGGCGATGCCTACATTTGAGGCAGACAGCAAAACTGCTGCGATTTTCGTGTTCAATCATATAATTGCTAGGTTTGGTGTTCCACAAGCGATTATCACTGATCATGGGCGTCATTTTCGAAACATTATGATGACTGAACTTACAGACCAACTTGGCTTGCGTCACGATAGTTCAACTCCATATTATCCACAGGCTAATGGTCTGGTTGAAGCCATCAACAAAGTTCTAGTCATCATGATCCGACGAATCATTGGGATTCATAGGTCGAATTGGCATAACATGCTATTTTCAGCGCTTTGGGCGTATCGAACCTTAGTAAAAACGTCAACCGGGTTCACTCCTTTCCAACTAGTTTATGGTCTACAAGCTGTGTTACCCATTGAATGTGAAATCCCGTCATTGCAAATGGCCATCGAATTACTTCCAGCCACTTCCGAAGAGGAAAAACGTTTGTTATACTTGGCTCAGCTAAATGAGAATCGACGTGATGCTGCATTAGCGATCGAAACTCATGCCAAACGTATAAAGCTCAGTGTGATCGAAATGTTACCCCTCGAAATTTTTCGGAAGGAGACCTAGTCTTATTGTACGATCAAGCAAATGATAAATTAAGCACTGGAAAATTCGTACCCATGGGGCATGGTCCTTATGTTGTTAAGTGAAAGCTAGCAAAAGGGGCCTATGAATTGGTAGACTGTGACGGGGTCTCTTTAGGTAAACCCAGAAATGGTCTTTACCTGAAGAGGTATTATGCTTAAATCTGGGTGTGGAGATTCTTAGTTAGGTTAGTTTTCTTTCTAGCTGGTGTGTTTTAGTTTAAAAAGTGTGCTTAGCTTAGAGAGTGTTTTTTGTCATTATTCCTGCTTATCATGATTTTTCTCTTGATATTGCAGATGTCGACGCCTCTCCAAACATACATCGGTTTTGCTGATGGTGCTTGTTGTAATACACAGAACATTTCTTCCGCAGCTTGGGTTATCTATTCGCCCTCTGACGAGTTGGTATCTATGCATGGGGTAAGCCTCGGTCAAACAACGAACAACATTGCTGAGTATAGTGTAGTGATTGAGTTATTATCTGAATCTATTTCATTTGGGATTTGGAGTTTGATAGTGAGGTTAGATTCTGAACTCGTTGTATTACAGCTTAATAGAGTATATGCCATTAGAAATCCAGTGTTATTGAGATTATTTTTGAGAGTTCGTCTCTTGGAACGTGAATTTGACTATATTGAATATCAGCATATTCCAAGATATTTAAATACATTAGCAGATGCAATTGCTTCTGGAATGTTAAGTAGACATTTGCAATAATCATACAAGTAAATTTAAAAACATTTCATAACATGTTTTACAAGATAAGCCGGTTATAGTGATATAAGTACAAAAAGCAAAAAATGTCATATGTGTCTACAATAGGCGATCATCCTATCACTAGTGATGATCACGATAAGAAACCACTGTACGGGCCACCTTACAAAGGAACCTCCTGAAAGGTCCTGGGACCCCAATCACATAGCGCTGTAGCCTAAGAGGAATGTCATCTATGCTGGTCTCCGGAATGTCTACTGTCAAATGCTCTAGATGGCTCTCCAATTCGGCCAAGGTCTCTGTGGATTCGTCCTGTGGGGCTGGTGCTGCTGCAGCTGGTTGTTTCCTCTCATAGGGCCGGAGAGTGGTTGGTCGCCGTGGACCTACATCTACATTTGAAACTTTTACTATCAATTTTGGGACGAGATAAAAACAAAAAAAAAATTAAATTAGAAAATGTTGAAAATGATTTTACCTGAGTCATCCCATTGCTCTCCTGGTGGAAGAGCCATGTCTGGGTCACCACGATAATCTACCCCAGCATAAGGAAAGTCCTCAATAGCAAAAATTTGGTTCTCCAACCAATGAAAATACTCAGCAGCGAATCGAACGACTTCTGTCCCCTCCTCAGGATGACGGGCCATAACTGCAACCCAACGCATCAGTTTGGGCTCTCGGGGAAGTCCAGCTCCAACAGTGAGATGCTGTGGGACCAACATTGGGACCCTCTCCAGACCAAAGCTCACGACTAAAGCACCATATCCAAAGGTCTTCAGTTGTACGTTCTTTGCTCTAGTCAGTTGGCCTTTTATATTAGCCAACACAACATCGCACCAGTTGAAGATGGTGCCTCGAAAGCAGTCTACTGCCATCCGCATTTGGGATCCAGTGGCTATATGTAGTGCTGCACTTCCGCAGAGCTTGGTAACAGTAAATGCAATCACTTTCAGTTAAGGAAGGGATATGGTTTTGATATCTTTCCCTTTGTCTCTAGTCTGGTCGTTGCAAAACTCTAGCTGGAGGCTATCGACAGACTGGCCACCTGGCCTAGTCCCGAATAGAGTCAAGTGTTCACCTCTCTTAGGCAAACCAGTCAAGAAGTAAATGTATTACGGCTCCATTTCGAGCTGGTGACCACCAATAAATAAGCACTGGTCCTGTATACTCCACCTGTCTACCAGCCACTGCAAAAAGTCCACCTGGGCCCTCATGCCAGGTATGGCCCAGAATTTGTATAAGCCGCATGCCTTCAGTGCATCAATCGAAGGTTGATGATTTATCATGGCGAGATATACATCCTCTTTCCCCCATTCTCGCCAATCAAGCATATGTATACCCTACATTCAATAAAAAGGCGAATTAGAATATCTAAAAGCAAAAATTTTGGGTGGAATTTGAGAAATTTAGGTTTAAAAACCTTTGCTGCGGGGACCGCACCCTCTTTGTTGGAGACTGTGCGTGGGTCCGCACTTTTCCTTCATGGTAGGTGCGGGCCCCTGACTTTTTTCCTTTTACGAAAAAGTCGGGGTCTGCAGGTTACCTGTGCTATGCCCGCGGACCCCCGCGCGTGGGTTTCTAACCTAAAAATTCCTTAAAAAATGAAATCAAAGCCTAAAAACAAATTTAACGGATGAAATTAAAGAGTAGGATGATGTAGATTACCTGGAGGAGACAGCGTTCAATTCCAATGGACGGATTTTCCGCAATCTTCACGGGAAGTTTCTGACCAAAAGCTCTCTTTTCTCACTCTAAAGTCAAACGGTAAAAATGAATTTACAAAAGCCCTTTTTATAAGTTTTTTGAATAAATGAGTTTTTAATTTGTTTATGTTTCACTTTAAAGAGGTAACTTTTGAAGCATTTTTATCTATTTTAAACAGGTATGAGTAATGTTTGAGTTTTTTGTGCAGGATAACGGATTTTTCAGGCAAAATTGGTCATTTTCGACGAAAAAAATTAGAGTCACCTTTAAGCTCTTTTCTGACTCCTAAAACATGAAAAGATGCCGAGTTTTTTCTTTTTGAACTCGTTAAAATGGAACTAAAAAGACGGTCCACTTACAGCCCTTTTCTGACCGCAAAAACATGAAAAGATTGCCGGACTTTTGTCGTTTCGAATTCGATATTGGTTATAAAACGACGTGTCATTGATCACTTTTTTTACTTTTTCAGATCAGAGGCACTAATTATGAAAAGTACTCCTTGGTCGTAATGATCAAGCGGTTCTCTCAAGTATTATTTTATACTTTTTCGGGCTTGGGAGACACAAATTTACGAAAAATGACAACCATGGAGTTTTCTTAAGTTTTTCATACTCTCTAAAATTGAAAAACGCCGAGTTTCCCCTATACTGGACTCGTTAAAATTTAACAGTAAAGGACCTGTTCAATTACAAACAGGAACAGACCACTCCTTCTTAGGGTTCGAATTTAAACTAAGTTGGACTCATCCGAAGGATGAGCTTATAATCAAGCAAATGTTATCCTCCTCAAGCTTGTCAAAAATAAAGAGGTACTTGCCAGAAATGGTGGGGGAAAAGAGATAAAAATGAGCATGTTTGTCATACTTTGTAACCACTCTTGAACACGACACTTTTATTCACCTGGGTTGGGAAATCCTTTGACTAACAGTTGATCAAACCATATTGAAAGTCTTCAGCCAGTTTCTGGGTATTAACTTTGGGTCAATTGTCACCAAACCATCTATTGTGTCGTTATGTGTTCAAGAGGTTAGTGCAAATAAACCATTCATCTACAAAATATCTGTCATCCATCTTGACCATCCCTGAGTCAGTCCTTGCAACTAAATTTATTCAAACTTGATCTATGATTTTGTGTTGTGGGCTTGCCTACGACGGATCGCTTTCTATCGACTTCAGCTCATTATCTAGAAATATGATCTAGAAATCATCAGTACCTTTGGATCTGCATGCCTCAATGGCAGGTTTCTCGCCTTTGACGATAGGTTGCATCATTGACCTTCGATCAAAGGATTCCGTAACATGTTCGACATCAACACATCTATTCACATCTCATGGATTGTACCGAGTACTTTGAGAGCCATTGACATTAATGGTGGTTTCTCTCACACTTGTTAATAGTTTACATCATTGACGGTAATCAAGTGGTTTCTACCATGTTCGACTTCAACACATTCATTCACATGGTTAGAATCGTACTATTTTGGGAAGTAGAAATCAAGACCCTGGATCTAGTTTCCACCATCCAGGCTGCGAGGAATTTTGTATTCATTATATAGTGGACTATTCATAAATAGATGGCTGCGTCCATACTGTGTCTACATGTGTCTATACATGTGATGAATTACAAGATCATTCCTATATCAGAGCAGTAGTTAGTTTTCTAGTCAGTTTTGATTTGAGTATGGGAATGCCTACCTCAGCGATGATATGATCTCATATATATATTTTGCATTGAATGTTTTTACAGGTTCCAACAGGGCTCTCCACAAGATGATCCTCAAAATGATAAAGTACTTCACTCTTCTTAGATGATAAATGAAATCCTCCTCCACTACAGACTTCACACTTTAGGGGGCAATCTGTTACACAAAATATTGTCACCATGACTATTTGCAGTCAGTATGGGTCTATCATCATTCATACTGTCCTCCTAAGCAAGTCTCAAACCTCAACTCTTCATGTCAAGCTTTGAAAATGAGAGAAAGACCTTAAAAATCAATAAAGCTATGGTTCCGCACTTTCTCTCACTGTTGCCTGCGGTCCCGCACCCCCTGTTCATGTTACCTGCGGACCTGCCCACTCTGTCTCTAAAGGAGTGGGTGCAGACCCCTGTGAAAGTAAAAGAGGCGCAAGTTTATTCTTAAAAACTCACTTTGGGTTAATTCTAGATGATTTTAGAAGGAATCTTGACATGGATGGTTCGCTCCTAGGTGGTTCATGCATCCCAAAAGTGAAGGAGCTAATCCCTTGATGAGAGGAGCTTATGCCTTTGAAGGAGGGATTTATCCCTTTGAAGGAGGACCTAGTAACTTCCCTCCATTTCACTATAAATTAAGGCATTGGGCTAGTTGCTAGAGAGGTTAGAAGCTGAACATTTTTGAGGGTGAATGCTGTTGGAATTGAGACTTCCTAGTTAAGCTTGAGAGGAGAGATCACATACCTTTTGGCTTCATTGGGAAGAGAGTGAAACTTGTCAAAGTATAGGAGACTTCTTGCTGGACCCTGGGAGGAGCTTGCACAGCATCAAAGCACAGGTTGTAAAGTTCTTCTTTGATTTAAGTTAATACAATCAGATTCATTTTTCTCAACAAATTATCTTATGTGATTTGTTTCATGAATTCCTTGATCATCATGATAAGTATGCTTTATTATTTTGGTTGTTCAGGTGCTATTTAATTTGTGTGCTTGTTTGTGTTTGCAGATTCTCTACAAGGGAGCTCATTTGGATCAATGGAGCGAGGCTTCCACAAACTTGCATTGGACCCAAGGTAGGCCTAAAACACTTGCTTGCCTTTATTTATAAATTGCATATTTAGAGAAAGATAGAGCTTGATTGGTTTGTTTGTCGCTAGATATCATTAGATACTAGGGAGGTCGGTCTTGTCCGCAAGAACAACTCATCCGATTGACAAGATTTATTGAGCCTTTAATAGGTATGATTACCGAGATGTTTATTAAAGAATCAATCAGTTAAGAATGAAGCTTGATGAATTAGTTGAGGATTTCTTTAATCGATTCTTCACCTTTATTATGAATTTCCTATAGAAGATGCAGATTGGGATTTCTTTGAACAAATTTTTTAGCATTTGGTTCATGTCTCTTTGCACGGTGAACTTGAACCCCCTAATGTTTCTACTTCCCTAACTCTTGCAAATCATGAGAAACCTCTAATTTCAGAGGAGGAATCTATTGCTCATTTTGTTCTTTGTCCTCCTCCTTTTCCAGTTTTGATGAGGGTGCCTCTGTGTGATGATAATATAGTTGGGAAATCTACAAATCAAATTCCTAATCCATCTTCTCATTCCTCTTCCGCTTATCACGAGTCAGATTCAATGGAGGAAATCCCATAATGGCTCATGGAGCCCATGGCGAAGACTAACTTCCCCATTCTGCAACACGATGTTATTACTGATAACCCCAACATTGAATCTGATCTAGATTTTTGTTATCCTCTATCATTTACATTCCATGACTCTTTGTACTGTGATCCACCCGATCAACTTGCTCCACTAGCTAGTTTTTCACACTCTCTCAATTTTTGAGTTGCTGGTTCAAATTGTGATTAGATACAAGGCAGTCACAATACATAGGTAGAGGAACATGAAGGTGAATATGCTATCAATATTTCTTCTCTTTTCCAAAATCCTCCATGTGAAGATGATGCACTCCCATTCTTGGATGATTTTCAATCTGCTAATCTCGGTAGTGAATCAAATGCAATCAATTCTTTCAATCAATCTGTATCCTTGGGCAATAATCATTGCAATGATGATGAATTTGTTGATGTATGCGATCATGAATTCCTAGGTGTATCATCTGATCTTTTGGTTTCTCATGAAGATGTTACTTTAGATCCAAAATTTGATTTGGTCAAAGAAGATGTGCTTATAAAAAATTCCTCCTCATATCACTATCCCTTGTGCTCTACCATTGGCGATGAATATACTCGTGACAAAGATACTCCATGCTTTTGAATTCCTTCATTTGATGAGTTAACCTCTCAGTTGGCACAAGGTTGTGATATTATCCATGGTGCAAATGAAAACAATAAAATCATTGAGTACCCTTCCCATCCCTAATCATCTTTTCCCTTGCATGAAGACAACACTTCAAATAAGCTTGCTCACAAAATTTCCCCGATTCATTCGTCTTCAAATTTGCGATTAGAAGAATCTTTCGACTTGAGTAATATGGTTATTGAAGTTGAAAAATATGGTAAAATTAGTGACAAAGATCCTTCCATCTGGCGAGAAATGGACTTATTGAAACCAGTGGTAGCAACTATCCTCAAACCATGCACGATCTAGTTCATTTTTCAAAATTCTATTTTACAATTCTGGAAGCTATCCTCAAACCATGCACGATCTGGTTCAATTTTCAAAATGCGATTTTACAATCCTGGAAAGTTCCAAGACCTACCAGAGAGTTGAGGCACTTCAACTTCCGTTGATGGTTTTGTTAAGATCTCGCGACTTTGGTAAGCCCCCCAAACTAATTAAGATCTGGTTTCTCTCTCACAATCCTTCTCTTTGCATGGTTTCACTCGATGTAAATATCTTTCTAAAAGATGTTTGGTATTTCATATGTAATGTTTCAAAATTTCAAGATTTGGTTTATGATCGGATTCAAGAATCTTCTTTAGTTGATTCATCTTCATGCAAATCTATCGCATCAAACTCAGGTTTGGAATGTGTATCTATCATTGATTCATGGAATTGCGAACATGATCATTTCAAAGATTATCTTTGGCTGAAGGAATCCTGCCTATAAAACTCATTTCTTAGTAATGAGGTCCTTTTTTCCTTGTGAATGTTGTATTGCAAATATTTCCCTTCATCACAACTGAAATCCTCTTGTGTGATAATGAATGGACAAGTTATCGCACGAATCAAATCCTTCTTCGCTAACTATGTCATGACTGGTCTCATGTGTTTATTGTGCTGACACCCCCTTTAAATTCTTTCGATGATTACGATGCTTTTACAATTCATCACCAATTACAGGAAAATGGTTTGTCACATTTGACATGTAAGGAAGTTGGTTCGATTTTTGAGAACATTTGCAGAGCTGTTCAAATTGATTTATCTTTCTTAATTACAAATTGGGAATCAAATGATTTAATCAACCCATCTGATCATTAACCTATCTTTGATGGATGTAATTCAACTTATAATTTTCCCACTAGCACAACCAATGACAATTTCTCTACATCCTTTGATATTTATGGTTAAACATTTCACTATTCAAATACTGGTCGAGTAGTTGAGGAACTTTAGCTTTCGTTGTTGGTTATGTTAGGTCCTCATTGTCTCGACATGACTTTTGAATATGATTAGATCTATTTTCCCTCACAAGATTCTCATCATAATCCCCTACCTCTGATTGAAAATTCATCTTTTCAAATATTTCAGTGTTTTCAAGAGGATTATCATGAATTTTACGATCCAATTGCTGAATAGTTGGAACAATATTACCTAGCAAGCTCCCTCGCAAATAACAAGTTTCAATCTTTCCTCACGCTTCCTAAGGAGTTAAGTGTAGATGGACACACATTTGCGGGAAGCGTTAGAGGTTTGTCGAATGATGGTTCTCATAAAAAAGGTAAGGATATAAATTAGTTAGAACCGGTGGATATGACCTATCTTTCTGCTGACAGGCAAGACCTTCAAATTTTTGTGCAAGATATTCAAGTTATTATCTTTTCTATTGCACCTTGTTTTATATTTGTTTTAATTGACCACATCTTTTCGATTGAAGGTCGGGAATAATTACGGTGGATACATTGGAAATTCCAGTATACCTGACCTCAACCTTATAGCTGGTTAAGTTAGGAGTAGGTCTAGTTGCATTTTAGTTTACCTGCACATCCATTCTGCATTCATTTCCTGTAGTTTATCTTGTGTTTTCTGGTTTTGGTTTCACATCATGTTTTTCTTGAGCCATTTTCTGTCTTCTCTTCTGGTTCTGTTTCCTTGCTGTGAGTTGTCTTTCCTTTTGCTTTGTGAGACCGTGCATGAAGACGCTCTATTAGCTCAAAGGGAAAGTGGAAAAATAGAAAAGGACTTTGTAACACTGCAACGCTTGGCTAACTCTGTGTCCTTCTTCCTTATCTTGGTTACATCTTTTGCTTGATGATGTTCCGATGGAAAATATGATCATTGCGTTAAGAAAGCCTTGTGTCGAACCATGATCTCCATGTCTATTATGGAAACCTCATTCTTGCACTTGAGTTTTTATGTTTACGTGTTTTCAGGTTGATCCAATCAAGTAGAGAAGGACAAGTGGAAAATCTAAATGATAAGACAATTATAATAGGTCTTATGTATGCTTCTCTAAAAGGAAAACCTCTCTTTCTCTCAATAAGTTGGGATCCCTCCTATGCCCATGAAATAAATAAGTGCCAATGCACAATCCTATATAAATAAACAAATAAAGGCGAAATAAGAGAAAAGCTTCCTGCGCAAAGAGGTGAAGCAAACAATCCACTGGGGTACTGTCTAGGCTCGTTGACAACAGAGGAATGTTTCTGTCCCTAAAGTGACTCTGTCGCGGTACTGTCCAGGCTTGTTGGTAGTGGGGAAACACCATATATGAAAAACTATACTCTGAAAATATAAATTTCGTGAACTTCATTACCCTATCCTGATTCAAAACATTTTGTGATTCTAGATCTTATGTTTGTGTTTAATCGAGTAAAGGAATGAAGGGGATTATGTTTATGCATGGGGTAAGTGGGGAAGCCATGGTAATCTCAATCATGAATCAATACTTCCTGAAGAACTAGACCCTGCACGAAAGAATTGACCAAGGCAGAGAAGCTAGAGCTCTATCAATGTGTTGCCAAGTGTTGTCGTTTCGACAAACACCCTCCACAATTTTGCGTACACTTGAATTTTGGAGCATACTATGGATCTTATGATCGGTCGTTCCATGGTCACTTTTTGGTTATTTGACGCTTTTTATCTCCCTTCTTGGATCGGAAGTGTCAAAGTCACTTGCTCACACATGCTCAGTTTGCAACAAGTTCATGAGCACATTCTTTTACACAAGTTTGGACAAGCATAGCACGTTCCATCAAGACTATTCCTGTGAGATGTCCAATGCATGTCGACAGTCAGTGCGCATGAACAACGACAATTTCTCATATTCTAGCTGAGTTCGTACAACCTTTTTGGTGAGTTTTGCAAACTGTCACTTTCGTGCACCTTTGTTTTCGAGAGTGTCGATTTCATGTTTTTGGCTGTATATTTTGCTTGCCTTAATTAGTGTTGTTTTCATGTTATATTTGCTCTGGCATGTGTTTCTTTCACTGTCGTCCACATATCACAAGAGTCATTCACGCTTTAGCAATTGGCATCTTTTCGCATGTTAGATGTCGCACAATGTATGTATCCTTTTTCTGGTTGTTTCAAGGGGTTATCTTTATGTGAATGAGTTGTTCTAACCATGTAAACATTAGTCACACTCATTCCCAAAGTTTTAAGCACTGTCACACAAGTGTCGTCACGATTGTCATAAAGTGTAACTTTAGTGTCGCACTTGTGATAAAGTCATCACAAGGTTGTCACATTGAGGAAAATATGTTGCTAACGTGTTTCAGATGATCTATGTTGTTGTGTCATCAAAGTTTTTCAAGTGTGTGATCACAGTCAAATCATTGTTCACATTAGTCTCTTCGGTCCCACACTTAGCCAATTTTCAGAAATTCCCAAAAACCTAGCCTCATCGGACCTTCCTCAACTACGCACTACGTAGTTCTAACCCTCAAACTGCATCCTTGTCCCTTGACACTGTGCAATGTGTAGTTCTTGCTTCCCAGGACTGTTGCACTGTGTAATTCTAGTGATCAAGCCCGACCTTGCCTCCCAAAATTACGTAATTCATCTTCCCAATCTTTTTTCAACTGTACACTGCGCAATCTCTACCCTTGTAACAACCCTCGTGAAATTTCCATGTAAAAAAATATATATAAGGCCATGATGACGGGACACATATTCCAAGCTGAATGGTTGGGGAACCATCCTAGTGGGTGTTGATTCGGTTTATTATGGATAAGGAAATTGGTAAAGGCAATGACTAAGGATTTGGAAAGGCATGAGGCATTAATTGGCATTTATTTATGAAAATAATAAAAATTAGGAGAAAAGGAAGGTGAAAGGTCACAGGTTGCATGTGAGGAGGAAAATGAAGGAAAATAATGGAAAATAATGGAAAATGAAGAAAACAGAGGCCTCATTAATAAAAATACTTCTGAGGATCATTGGGCAAGACGTGATTAGTTCAGTTTTGGAGCTCTTTCATTATTCTCTCTCTCTCATACTCTTGGATACTTAGAATTTTCTTGGAGCACTCTTGGAGGGTGTTGCATACTTGGATTTTTGGAGCAAGAAGGCAAAGGGAGAGAAGGAAAGTGCAAGAGGGCATCAAGATTAGTAGCTACATCATATTTTCTTGCACGTATCGAGGTTGCATGTATGATTTCTTCACTAGTTTTGGCATGCATGACCCATGCATGTGGTTTCTTGGTTGTGATCTGTCATTGGCATGGAGGATTGCCTGGATTGACAATGGATTGCCTAGCCTTGCCATTTTCTGGATAGCCATGGTGATTGTGGGTTTACTTTTAGTGCTTGTTTTGGTTAGTTTTCATGTTTTCTTTAGCTTGGGTTGAGTTATTAGTTCATGGAAACCTTGGTTGGACAAACACTTTGGAAGCCCTATAATGGATTGGGTTGAGTTACTAGTCCTGGAAGCCTTGGTTGGAAAAATGCTCTGGAAGCCCTATAACAACTTGGGCTAAGTTACCAGGCTTGGAAGCCTTGGTTGGAAAAATCCTCTAGAATCCCGACAACAGTTGTGGGTTGAGTTACTTGTATTAGAAGCCTTGGTTGGACAAACACTTTGGAGCCTAGAGACAACCGTGGGTTGAGTCACTAGTCCTGGGAGCGGGGTTGGAACAAAAAATATGGAAGCCCTCGAAGGCTTGGATGGAGATCGATCTGATGTTGGTTTTGTGATGTCCAACCATGAGGTGGAATCACTGTTTGATGGGTTGAGGTGAATGGCCTCTGGAAGTCTTGGATGGAGATCGATCTGATGTTGTTTTTCTGATGTCTGACCATGAGGTGGAATCACTGTTTGATGGGTTGAGGTGAATGGCCTCTGGAAGCCCTGGATGAGTTTTGATTGATGTGTACTATGAGATCCCACATTCATGCTTAGAATATGGCACAAGGGTGAATGGATGAAGAGAGATTTGGCTCAGCCATTCTACAGTCGGGTGGAACATGGAAGTCCCATCCAGGGTTTGGATTTGGCATCATTAATGAAAGGTTATTTCTCCTTGTATTTATATGAGTATTATGATGGGTTATATGTTGTGTATATGCATGTGATTTTATTGATATTTCTATCCCTATTATGCTGGTTATATGTATATTTTATGTCAGCAACAATGTATGGATCTCAACATGTTTTTACTTGTATGTGAATGGATAATGTGTCTATGACCTAATAGATGAATATGCAATGAATGACATGAGGAATCAATGGTTCATAGTGATTCTCAGATAAGTATGAGATCCCTACACTTAATTATGTTGTTTACACCTGTAGGTTACATGTTCATGATATGTTTGATGAAATTCCTATCATGGCTAGTAGGGGTCTGGCTAAGGTCTTGATCATATCATTGCTTTTTCATCATTGTTTCCCTATAATTTTCCTTATTCTAAGCATTCATTCCATTATGGGTAGTGGCCTCAGCTCTGGGCCTGAAAAAGTGGCTTAAATCTCAGGGTTGCTGGCACAAAACTAGCAATTTTGGTCCACAGTCACTAGCAGGCAGGCCTATGAGAGCGACTTTGGGTTTTTGGTCACTCCCTTGCCCATAACATGAGAGCGACTATGGCTGAAGAGGTCCAGAACAACATTGGGACCCAAGGACAAGCTGTCTGAGCGGCTGACTTATCTTTTGAGGGTTTTGTTGATGATGTTGGATGACTTTGTGTGATGTTCCATCGATTCCATTTCCTTAAGGTTACCTGGGAGGTCGAATCATATAATAGTGGCCTCTTGTCACATGTTTACCCTAGCTGGCCAGTTGCTTGGGTAGATGTGGGAAGAAGGTGTTACAAGCCTCAATCTCATCCCTTGAGCTCCCGAGTTTCACAATTGCGCAATGGCCCAACCTCCTCTACCTCCCATAACTATGATGTTCTCCCAAGTAGTGAAAAATCCCGCAGCTAAGCTCACTGAGTCCAGAAACTGCACATTTTTTCCCTAGTTTGGCCTGAACTGCGCACTGTGCAGTCTCAAGGCTCAAGCCTCAACCTTAAGCTCTTGAAATGCGCAATCACTTGGGATCCTCTCTTCTCTAGAACTATGCAATAGGCTAATCTAATGCCCAATCCCTCAGCCTATCACCCTGACCTCCCAGACTGCATAATTTTCTTCCTCAAACTAGCCTGAACTGCGCATTGCATGGTCTCAAGGCTCAAGCTTCACCCTTAACTGCCTGAGATGCAAAATTGCATAGTTACTAAGCCTCTTTCCTAGCCTGTCATCTGGTTCTAGTTTATTCAGTGGATTAATATGCACCATATTAGATTAGGGGTTTATCATATTGATATCGTCTTGCCATGAGCAGATTGTAGACGCAGGTACTCTACCATGCTATGGCAAGATGATGAAGAGGGAGATGGAGAAGGAGGACATGCTAGAAGACACACATGGAGATGAAGAGATAAGATGATCGTCATGCGAGAAGACGAAGGAAAAATGGAATCTAACAGAAGATGAAGATCAAGATCACATGGAAGACTCCTCATCTTCAAGTCATAAGGAGGAGAAAGAAGAAGAAAATGTATCGTCTTTTCGAGAAGACACAAAGAAAGAAGCAGTAAGAAGGACATCGTGGCACTATCATTTCATCATTGTAGTTCATGGCATCAGTGTCATGTCATTTCTTATCACAAGTCATCATATGTCACATCGTTATTGTGGATTATGTAATTACCTATTCAAAATTTATTGTAAAGTGGAAGTCCAAAGGACACATTCAGAATATGAAGAGTCATGTAAGGTTGAAAATTCATAGGAAGTCAAATAGTCATGAGGGTAGTCAAAGAGTCACAAGGAAGGTGAAGCATCACCTCTTAGTTATATATACACCCTCATTGTATGAGAAAAGGACTTTTTTCCTTGGCTCCTCCCGCAAGGCATCAAAGAGATAAGCTATATCTTTTGAGGAGCAAGGAGTGGTTCCAACACTCCACTATTGGAGCTAGTGGTGTTCACTGTATACATGTGTCTTGGAACTTTAACTTAATGTAAGAAGCCTTACGGGCCAACATGTTCTTCATGCATGGGTTATGGATATTTGTAAGACTATTTTGTGAATGTTTGTAATTCATGTTTGCTTTCATCTATGTTAAAGCAGTTGAACTATTTCAGTTATTTTGGTATTTATCATATTGAGGATGTGCTGTAATGGTTATTATCGCTGTCACATCCTCATGGGCTGTTCCGTTGGATATTAGACAAATTTTTCTTGTTGTATTGGTTGCAATTACTGTTGCATCTTTGTGGCCTATTCCGCTGGATGTTGAACATATTCTTCTTGTCCACATATGTCTCTACTAGGGTGGTAATATTACCACTCTTTTAGAGGCTCACTTCTCTTACCCCTTTGCAGTAAAAGAACTTTTACACACATGCGACCGAACACTCACCAGGCACACCCCCTTGCTTTTTGAAGGAACATTTGCACTCCTCTCTCTTGCTGACAGTTAAAGCTGAGGCAAATTCGTAAGAATACATGGCAGCGGAGCTGATACTCCGGACAAGGCTCCTATTCCAAATGGTGTGAGGTCTAATTTGAAATTCACATCAGGGAGACCCCTTGGTTGACAGATTTCCAACACCATCAACAAAGATACTAATCTAATCCAAGTGATGATGATTAGAATGAATCACCTCACTTCTATTTATACAATCACCAATGAGTTTGATTTTCCTAATTAGGCCTATTTGAGCCCCAAATTATATACTAATATGTAATAATAACATTCCTTGGTGACAAGCCCACCAAGATAGCTCAATAACATAATAATAAGCCTCTCTAGAGGGTTGAATGATTAATAAAGTGAGTCATTGGGCCTTTTAGGAGGCCTAATGAAGTCCAAAATGTGTTGTGATGTGAGAATGGACAACAAACACATTGGACAAGGGGTTGGCCCCTTGTTTCCAAGCAAATCCTTGTGGTGCCCCCAAGTGGCTGTGAGGGGCACAAGGACATCCTCATGGGTCTCCATTTGGACCGAAAATGCCTGTAAATCATATGTAAGGGATAAGATGATGTCATAAGCCCTTTGTGGTGCTCATTTGGACCCCAAATCATATGCCAAGTGTGTGGTGCATGTGTGGAGCCGGCTGGGAATGGTGAACCAAGTGCATCATACTCGTCGAAAAGGTGGAACACGATTAATCAATGAGTGGTACTGGGGATTCATGAAGTACTCTCTACTATGGTGGAGGTCCATAGCTCTTAACGATTACCCTACAAGTGCCAATGTGGCCCTCTACAGGGCTAGGATTCCATATAGGAAGACCAAGCTCCAAATGGAGACCCACTTACAATCCTGCATAAGATCCAATGCGCCCCCTTGCCATAAAATACAACAAATCATTAGAATAATCAAGTAAAAGGGCTTACAAGTCATGGAATCAATGGGGAAATGCATGGTGGCATGCCCTTCCATAGTGGGCTTTGGCATGCACAGGTGTATCCAAGCTCAATAAGGGGCTAATAAAGGACCCTATTAGGTGCTTTCAACCTTTAAATGGAATGACATGTCCATGGTACATTCCTCAAGTGGTAGGTGGTAAATGATATAGTAATGGAACAGAGTGGGGATCATGGGATTCATCCAGGCCATATGTCATGGTACAAGGGTAGCTATAATAAGGGAAGCCCACACCTGAGAATATGAGTGTATAAGGGAGCAAATCATGGTACATGAGTTACCCCTGCCTTTGTTTTTTCACCCTTATTCATAAGCCTTTTGTCTCTAATTGATTTTTCTTCATAATTGCTTGGGGCTCTAGGGGATGAGAGCACGATGTGTAGTATGGCAGTGAATACCCCCTTAAGATGGGGTAGTTCATTCTCACCAGGGGTTGGGACAATCATGGGTTCCTTAATGATGGAGTGGGCTCATAGAGGGCCCATAGGAACCAGGGTGATGGCCATGGATAAGGGGTAGAGCTCATGTTTAGCTTTTTCCCATGTGATAAATTTGTATGTACAACCATATTTTTCATTTTGTGGTACATTTCCTATTGAGAGTGGCTAAATTATGCTTTTTATTTTCTTTTTAGTTGCATCAACCTCTAGGCATCGTTGCCATCCCCACCCAAGGTGTGGACAAGGGTAAGGGGAGGCTAAACCTATGTGGACCTGGATGGGAAAAGAGATGAATAAGGCTACAATGAGTTGAAGGGAGTGATGTATGTGGTGTCGGGAAGTGGGACTGCATAACCAAAGTCAGAATTTTCCAAGTAGTGCCAACCCTAAAACTACAGGCAAGTAAATGAGATCCTATGGGACTAGGATACAAGGCTAACCACATAATCATGAAGAAAAGACAAGAGTACAAATATATCCCACTCTTTCCACCAAATCCCCCCCACCAATCCATGCCCAAAAGTGCCCATGAGAAGTAATGAAAAGTACTCAATTACACAAATAAAAAGCTGGCATACCTTTGGGGACGAGAGGCCCACCTTCAAACATACAATCATAACAAGTGGGAAAGAGACCACATGGCTGACTCAGGTGGCAGAGATGATGGAACATCGAGCTATTTGGTGGTTGCAAGGGGTTGCTATCTATTGGATGAGGACCATCTAGGAGAAATTTTTTTTCCTATATAAACTACCCACAAGTGGTGGGTAACATCTGGCTCCAACTGGGACATGAGCTCTCAGAGAGGTGCATGAAGCTACTCGAACGGGAAGTCACAAGAACACCAGAAATATCTTGGTACCATAGACTTGTTACGTGCACAAATCAAAGACCAAGCACATGGGGTAACATGTTTTCATGTTGTCTTATGATCACCCATGATTAGTATTAGGCCACTAAAGATCAACTAGTAAATATATTATAAATAAAATTTGAAATTCAATCTTAATCTAAATGCAACTAATCTAGCATGATAATATCATATGATGTTAGTTCTAATGGGGAAAATGAGCATGCAATGCGTACTACCCTAACATGCATGTTATATCACCCAAATACTAAACATAGTAATAGACCCAATGCAACCAACATATCATCCAATGAATATGAAAGAAACTACCCTTATGCTCACTCATGGAATAGATCCAAAGGCAAGGGTAGGAATGACACGTGGAAGGTCACAAGAGTGAGAGGTGGGAAAATGAAGTGAGCACACATGGAGTATCATAGGGAAAGAGGGATCCAAGGGATGCAATCTTTTCCACCATATAATTTCTTCCAACCAAAATATAGAGATATCAACAATTAAGCTCATAAACCTTCGTGGATATCAACCTCAGGCATATCATCCCCATTATGGTCTCGATCATTAATGTCATACTTTATGACCTCCATAGGGTCATGACTGGTAAAAAAGGGAGACCGATGATAAGGGGAGACACAACAAGCAGGTTGTTGATGATGATCATATTCAGAATCCTAAGGGTATGCTGGGGGAGGAGGGATATAGCTAATGGATGGTTCTTCCTTATCATCATACCTAGGCAGGAAAAAATGATCATTAATGATGGTGCCAATGTGAGAAAGGGAAAGCTGCGGGTTCAGGGGTAATGTAGCTATGCTATCGGGATATTGGGGAAGGTATGGGAAGACAAGGCTTTCGTACGTGTCATCATTAGTGTCATAAATGGGGCTTTCCATTTCTAATAAACCTTCTTCATGTCGGGGAAAACCACAATCCCCCCTTTCAATGGTATGTGTAGGAATGTCATTATGAGTAACGTCCCAGAGAAAATGAGAATCAATTTCAACCTCATTTTCCATGTCAGTATCATAAATAGGGTCACTGTTAAAATGATGGTTCCCATATCCCATTTTCCCTCACTATGCACAAGAAATTATAAATTTCATATTCACAGGGAGCTACAATATTCATACCCTCAACCACCCTTCCTCAAATGAAATTCCTGGCTTCATTGTCTTCATCTTCATGGGCTTCAATATGGATTTCACTCATGCCCAACACATTCTCAATCCTTAAGTTTTCATCCTGAAGGTCCTCATCACTATCTTCTTTATATTGATTCCACTCTTCCATATATTCCTCACTTTTATGATGATCCTTCACATTTGAAATTTCTTCAATGTCACTTTTGATCATCTAATTTGTTACCTCTTGTGGGGATTTGCAACTGATTATAATATTTTTCATTAATTAGTCTAGTCAGAATATTAAAAGCATAGGTTAGGCTAGCAAAGTCAAAGAGACAACTAATATCCTTCTCATAGGCACACACCATTATGTATAGTTGCTTTTGTGTTTACCCATGAAACCTGAGCATGAATTCCTTATCCATGTTCTCGAATAAAGCTTCATACAACTCAACATATTTGTCCACATTATTTTGCAATTCTTGAAGGTATTGATCATTGCGTTTCACAAATGTAGGATCAATATTAATCTCTTTTTGACAATAGCCTATTTTTCATGATTTTGCATATTAGGATTAAAATGGAGCCAACAAGGTGAATTAAAATGCCTTGATAGATGCTTGCCTCGCCCTACAAGAATTTACTTTGAAGTTCAATGAAGAACTAGGGCTTCGCTCTTCAAATGGAGTTGAAAATAATGATATGTCAATATGTCATATGGGGAACAAAACCCATGTCTTGTGTCCCTAATAACGACACCAAAATGTTACCGCTTAAACTAGCAGGGATCCTAGGAGGGGAACCTATAAGGTAACTACTAGGTCAAGAGAAACAATGGAGTGATAGTCCATTCTCCCCTTATCCAAGGCTCCCTGCTATTTACAGACTTTCATTGATGGAAGGAGACCCGTATAAGAGGAATCACAATGATGGATGTGTCAATGAAAGGATATAGGGTGATTCCCAAGGCCTATTCATAAGAGAGACTCAAGTGCGTGGCTTTATTGCTTATAAAGTAAGGTGATAGGCTCTCAAGGAAGAGCTAAGAGGATTCTCTAGGCTAGGGTTTGGGAATGTATCTTGTAAATATGATTCCTAGGCCTAGAAATGGAGACTTGGTTTTTATGTGATCTTTGCGGAGTTGGAGTTGCAAAGTTGCGAGACCACTCAAGACCAAGTGGACCCAAAACTAGGTCAAGGGTATGGAGTTGATCAAACAAGGAGGGGATTTACCTAATTAAGGAAGATAAGATGATAAAAGGGCAAATTTTCTTTTGAGATTATGCAATGATCCTAATGAGGTCACTAACCCAAAATCAACCTAGTACAAGAAATGGACTTGTGGCTAGGGCTTGCTATATCTTGGGATTACATTGTCTGAATTACTTGAAATTTGGAGGACCTATTAAGAAAACTACAATGCATTAGTGGAATAATTTTCAAGGGTTTTGTATTGCTACAAATTATTTTGTTTGATTCCCTAGGAGGCCTTCTAGGGTTAGGCCTAGAATTGGAAGAAATGAAGAAAATAAATGTTATTTTGACCACCAAATGGGTATGAGGATCAATGCCTTATTGCTTAGTATTAATGGAGTCAAGAAACACATAGATCATGAAATTTCGTGAGCTAAGGAATCCTAATTGATCTTTGCTAGCCTATCCAATGGAAACAACTACATTAATATAGATTTATACTTCAAATTTACAAAGGAGACAATGTTTCGAGGTCTTTAACCTAATAAGTGCCTCTAGGAACATTCACCCAATCCCTCAAAGGTCAACACATGCATTTAATCACTTATTCAAGGTCCTAAAATAATTTCGCAATACATTTAACCCATACAAGAATAAAGATAACAACATACATGCAATTAACCAGTAAGATAACAAGAATAACATTAAAATTTCGACTTACATGAGAGAGAGAGAGTATATCCATTTATCAACTTTTCATTAGAGAACTCCAAAGACAATAGAAAAATAAAAACATCATAGTGCATCAAGAAAAGCTCTAAAAATTCATCCCAACAAAAAGTGCGAAAATCTCATAAGAGATACTAATCCAATCCAAGTGAGGATGATTAGAATGAATCACCTCACTTCTATTTATACAATCACTAATGAGTTCAATTTGCCTAATTAGTCCTATATGAGCATCATCCCCTAGCTCATCGCTCTGGAATGCATCTAACAATATTTACTCCATGGCAGCCATATCTCGTAAGTAATCATCCATACCAACCTCTATTTGATTGCCTCCATTGCAAAATTACGATGAAGAACTACTATTGTTGTAGTCATTCCTAATTGGTGAATATGGACATAGTGGGAATTGAATAGGTCGTTGATTCATCCATTCTTTGTATTCTTCCTCTCTGATTCTTTCTCTTAATGCAATAGTCTATCAATTTAACGTTGTAGTGGGGTGCACCAGAAGATGGTATGTGGGTCACTAATCATCACTAGAATCCTAATTTCAAAAAATATTGAACTTCATTAGTACAATATCAATGATATTAGTAAGCACAACAATGCAATTGGTTTGTTGAAATTTTATTATACCAAACAATTATTACCATTGTCAATCTAGGATTGCGGCTAGAAGATGTCATGTTCCAATTGGCAGGGTGAAGAGGCTGTCCATTTTCAATTACTAACTGCTTGCGATATGCTGCTCCTGATAAGAGCTTCCTGTTTAATTTCCATGACCCTAGTTTCTAAGATAGAATATTAAATCTCTGATGCTACCAAACCAAGAATCTCAACAAAGCTACTTTGCACAGTGGAATATAAACAATAGAACATGACATATGCACAATATAGACAACATTTTACAAATTTTCCAACCCAACTTCATTATATTAATCAACATATAATACAAGTGCTTAAGGCTCCTGTATAAGGGATAATGGCCCTAAAATATCCCCAAGTACAAGAATACAAGATATAATGACACTCTCGCTGCATCTCTAGTGCAGAATCTCAACCTCTATGTCATATCTCATCCCGCCAATCCTTCACTTCTGATATTCTCTCTAGACGCCCATTAGTCCATCAAGGAACAACACATAGAGGCTCCAAGAGGGCTTCCACCTATCACTGCTGCAAGTCACTTCTACTACAATGAACATAGGCTCATCAATATAATCCTCTAGGCTAGCTAAGACCTGAGCATCAAACTTCCTCTGATAGTGGTTACTTTCATCCATAAAAGTACCACATAGGCCATCAAATATTCACCCAATGTTAGCTGTCAAAATCCCTTTATGACTACTGATCAAGGGCTACCTTGGACACCTACAGACTGCCCTCCAAAAATCCAAAGATGCCTAATGAAATTGCTAAAACTTCACTATAGAGTCTACCCATTTGTTATAGACATTTTTGGGCACTACAACCCCAAGCATGAAATGTCCATAAACCAAGGGCTCCTAAGTCCCTAAAAGTGTTGTCCTAACCCCTAAAGGAACAAGGTCAACTGATTACAGCTTCTCCCAGAAGTTCTCCATGAAATACTGCTCAGAACTGGTCAAAACAGGATCATTTTAGCTGCTCCATAGGCAAAGTGCGTTGCATCTCACCTAAATACACTGTGTCGGTGCGTTGCATTTCAAAAAGCCCTTCTATGGGGTGCGATGGGCGAGAAATGACAAATGGTAGTGTCATTCCGCGAGGTGGAGAGGCATGGAAACTTCCAGAAACTTCTCCTGTGACACTTGCCTTTCTGAATTCGACCAAGGATGAGTAAGAGATCATCAATCTCCAAGTGGAAGCAAGAACTATTAGAAGGAAGACACTAATCAAATCACAAGCTGACTCATCTCCCTTACAGATATCTATATATGGATCCCTCATCCTAGAGATCCAGAGGCTGGAATTTTGCATATTGTAAGGAATTGCTGTTGGTTTCTTGAGACAACATCAGATTGTTGGGTGATCTAAGCTTTGTATGAGGTGAAGAGGGGCTTCCTTGCTGAGAGGATGATGCTGGGTCAGAACAACTGGTTGTAACTCCCCTTGGCTCTTTCTTGTTTATCAATAAAAGCTATTCAAGTTTTCCTCCATACTCTTGTGTCATTCATGTTTGCTGCATTTGTATGGTCAATTTACATCTGATCCTAGATTGTTTATGATTATAGATCCATGTTCTTGTATAGTGCTATGCTACTATGATCTTACAGGTACTTTGTGAAGCTGGGGGTGCAAAGGAACAAGTAGCGAAAGACTATCAAGAGAGAGAGGAATCGAACTAGGAGATTAGCGCAAGACAGAGGTTGGTCTTCTTTGTTCTTCTCTCATCTATACTTCATAAAGGAAAAATGAAAGTAGCTTTACTTTGTTTGTTTCTAAGGTAGCTATCACACCTTAGTGGGATAAGCAGTTCTGTGTAGACACTTTTCCCTGTAACAAAATGGCGACTCCACTGGGGAGGAATTAGTTTGTTTGTTTATCTTCCTTGTTGTCTATTTTATAAACTTACGGACGGAGCCTGAAGTCGAGCCAGGTAGCTTTCGAACTGCATTTGCTATGCAAATGCAAAGTAGATAAATGCCGCTTCAGTCAATCTTCGGGATTTGTTTATAAATTAAACAACTGATTTACAAACTCTCTGATTGCCCTTGTGATAGCTCTTAGATCCTCTTTAGATCTACCCCTGATTGTTGCATTACTGATTACCATTTGCTTGGCCAAAACCCATGAACTGAAATGCAAACTGTGACCCGGAACCCAAGCCAAGTCTCGTCTCTGGCCCAACGCAGGTACTGTTCTGTGAATCTGAAATTCAGCGCACTTCCCAAGTGTAGTAGGTGCGCTGCATTTCAAATTCCCTGTGTTACAGGTGCGCTGATCAGACTAGGCATTTTCCAGTTTTGGTTCCTGTGGTTCATTCTTTCCAGTTCTTTTCATGAATTTTGCTGCCTATGATCAGTATATCTCTGTTTGAAACCCCTTTTCCTTGCTGTTATTCCGCCTCCTTTGTACGAAAGAACTGTAAATGTTTTTGTGTATTTGTTGAGTCATTTTCAGTTCTCCTTTGCAAAAGTAACGTAATCGTACTGTCGTCCTTTCATTTGAAAGCGTCGCAAGTGTTGTTTTCAGTCATAGGAAAGAGTTTGCTTGCTGTAGATATTCGATTATCCTGTTACTATTGTATTTGGTCTGAATTTGTAATTTTTCTAGTGTCGAAAGCAAGTATTCATTTCTAAATCGTAAAATGTTGTGATTTCCTCCATGTTTGATTTCGAAAAGAAACTTGTTGATAATTTTCGTTTGAAAAGTAATTCAGATTTGTGCATTAGCTTTCTTTTCTCCATTCACATACTAAGAAAGCCGAAAACAAATACATGCATGTGCATTTGCATTTAGACTGTTTGATTGGTTTGATTTAGGAAAGTGCATTTAGAGTGTGCTCTTTGCTCTTTGTGAAAGAATACTGTCTCTCTTTCCTTAGTAGCTATGATTTTCATTGCAAAAAGAAGATAAAAGACTGTTTATCATCTTAGATTCCATTTTAGGAATTACACATCTACATCTCGCGGTGAACCTGAAAGGCAAACTTCATAAACAAGATCAGCTATAAAATAAATTCAATGAATCTAACAACGCTTTGGAACCTAACGCACAACATCTAGAAGTCTAGGCTAGAGACATATTCCGTCGTCGTAAAGCTTGGTAACTGTTATTATCACTGATGGTTGGGTGATTCCTCCACTTTGATACGATAAGTTCCAGTACGGACTTGTGTTCCCACGTACCGTCGAGTATATTTTGGGAGACCACAATAGGCTCAATCCTTTATCCATAGGAAGCCGTGTCTGCCGCCCTATCGATCGCAATGCACTGAACACAGCATTCGGGAAGATTGACTGCCGTACCGTAAAAAGTATTCTGCAGTTTTGTGATTGGTTTGGTAATCCCTCTACCTAGATTTCCAGAGCAGTCCCTTTCATTCCTTTTCAGACTCCTTAACGGAAAAGGTCCATCTGAGCACTTGTCACTTCAGGCTCATTAAAAATCGAAGGCGACTAGAGTCATCTTTTTTTTTTCTCGACTCTTAAAAATTGAAAAAATAAGTTGTGTCAAAGCGTCTAAAATTCATCTAATTCGGAAACATACTTCCCCTTTATTTTTAGTTGATCGAGTAATCCGCAATCATGGAAGAAAGTCAATTGAAACCCCATCGTTCGCGGAGGTTTACGAATCAACCGTCTTTGTGTCCGGAATCGAAACTAGTCCGGACAAAGCGAACTCGTTTAACTGGTTCCAAATCTCCTATTAAAGTTAGAACAAGTGTTCCAACAACATCAGAGATTCCGGTTACTCAAAACATTTCTGGTATCCCTGCCTTTACAGAAGAAGTTCAGCGGCCACAGAAGGACAGTGGTACTGATCCTAGTCTGAGGGTAAACACTTGTATCATTGAACCCGTTCCATCTACAACCGGTTCGGAGAGTGTTGCCCCCCAAACATCTGTCGCTGCAGATTCCATACCTTCTTCGGCACCAGAAATATTCTACGAACTTGACGGTCTACCCCTTCCACCTGGTCTGATTGCTATAGAAGAGATTGTGGAAGATCATCCATCTAGTACTCCATCGCAATTTGGAGTTGGGATCACTCTGTATCCTTCTTCATCAGAAGTTAGTCTACCGCCGACGGAATCTCCTGTAGAAACGCTAGGTAATCTTTTGGATAGACTAGAAATGTGTGAACAACCGTCAACACCTAGGACTGTGTCGTCTGACATAGCGACGACAGAACTCCCTGCTATCACTCCAACAATGTTCGCCGGTATACCATTTGTCCCAACTAGCTCTCAATCGCTAGAAGGAGCCCACTCATGGGCCATTTCGATGGTATGGTCTGTTCCTGTTTGTTGATCCGGAATAATATCCTGAAACTCTTATGTTGAGTCTCAACAAATTGATCCATTTGGAGGTCAATTTGGGCAGTCCGGCCCTCAAGGGCAAACCATTCCCTTAAGTACCGGATTACCACCGTATGGGGGGCAGTATGCCCTTTCATTATCCCCTCCGGGAGGACAGCCATACGGGAGTTCACAACAAAATTCGGGTTATGCTGGAATTACTTCAAGCGGTTGGGTACTGATACTACCTCAACAACCAAGAGTTGTATATTCGATGCAACAATGCTTACCTATGTCAAGTATACCAACTACGCCAGCTATTGTGATGGTGTCGCAAGTTCAAGCGCTGCCTGTTGTATGCCAACCTCAGGTTTCTCAGGTTGTAATGCAACAGCCCCTTGGCCCTGCAATTCAACCACAATCGCCGACTGGTGGAATAAAACAGGTTCAAATGGGTACAATTACCCCTCATCTTGGTCAAACAGTTAGTATCGGGCAATAGCACATGGATTCACAACCATGGCTAGTGCAATACCAACAACCATAGTTCCAACAAGTATACCAAGGTTCTGAACAACAAATCTTTGCGAATAGTGGGCAACTGTATATTCAAAACGGTCAAAATCAACCATTTTACAATGGTCATGCCCACCAACCTTACCAAAGTTACCAACATCAAATGCATTATGCTGGTATGCAAAGACCAACTGCTGAGGCAATCCCATCTTATCCTGGGTATGCTTCACCTAACCTGAATCAACAGTTACCATTCGTGGCGACTTTAGAGTTACCTGATTTAAATCGGTTAACAAACGATCCAATCGCTTACGCCCCTTGGTGGCCAGCGATTCCACATAAACTTCCATCAGATATTCCTAAATTTAATGGAAATCCGGGTGAAGATCCATCGAATCATGTGATGACCTTTCATCTGTGGTGTTCATCAAACACCCTAAACGATGATTCGATTAGGCTTCGCCTTTTTCAGAGGACGTTAACTGGTCTGGCAGCAAAATGGTATGTCAAATTGCCTAGAGCTTCATTCGACAACTTCAGTACCCTAGCCACAACCTTTTTAACCCATTTTCAGTTACCGATAAGGTACGAAATGGGAACGGAACTTCTTACCAACTTCAAACAAATGACGGCCACTCACATATCTGATAACATACATTAGTGGCGACGTCGTCGTATAATGGTGAAAACGTATGTTCCCGATCAGCTCCTAGCTGAATGGTTTATCAAGTCATTACTGCCTTCCATCACGGAAGATGTGGCAAAAGGGGGAGTCGTCACCGAAGAGCAGGTTATCGCTCGTGCGCAATATTTGGACTTGATTTACACTCAGTCCGGCATGCTCTACGATAAAATACCTGACGCTCCTAGACCGGAATTCTCAGTTCCTCCTCCTCCTAAATCAAACAATGACTCTCATGTCGGCAATGGTGTGATTGGCGCAACAGACACGAAATCGACAAAGGCTACATCTAAAAAGGCCCGTAAGATTTCCGGTCAAAATGCAAATGAGGAACTTCTTGCCTCGGAAGTAAATGCCGTATCGACAGATAAGGGCAAAGAAACCAAGCAACCAGGAGGCAAGAAGAAAGGCAAAGGGAAGAAGAAGAAACAGGAAGAATCATCACCTGAAAAATCTTCTGCAAACCCTCCTGGAAATAGGAAACCAAAAAATCCATGCTTTATATGCGATGAGGATCATTGGACCGCAAATTGTCCACACAGAGCTGAGCTTAAAAAATTCTTCAAGAATTCAAAAACCTCGGCAGTATTAATTGATCCGTTTCCAAATCCAGGGACAAATCTGGTTGACAATGGAAACGCTTCCCCGTCTCAAGTGCTAATGTTGTCGATTCCCAAACAGCAAAATGATGCTTTAATATCGACAAGAAACAAAGATTATGGGAATCCACAGCTGTCGAACAGCAAGGATAAAGATCAACCTAGTAGTTCGACAACAACTTCGACAGAAGTTGCGCCACCCATCATTCCCGAGTTGACAATAAAACCACCAAAGGGAGTAGTACACAAGTCGACGTTTAATCCCCGTGCTAGAGCGGCACAACATTATAATATAGTGGAAGATTTGGCCCAATCGCCATCCGCTATGTTGACTCTTGAGGTACTACAAAATTGCCCATCCCAAAAGCAGGCTTTATTATCAGCCATTGGTGGGATAGACCCAAAGGATTCTGTTATCTCAAAATCAGACCCTGATAGGCTGCTGGTCAGGTTGACTCTAAGTAACTATTTCAAACCTACTTTAGGCTGAGGCCTAGCCTCCTCAAACTGAGAGGGCTCTCTCTTGATGGATTAATGATTTTGATTAAAGATAAGATGGCTAACTCTTATAGAACAACTGTGAAAAATATGAATGCTGGAAACACATTAAACAACTATCCATTGGGCTTATGGAGTCAACAACACCTCAATATAACAGTGAACTTAACCTTACATGGAAGTCAGGGCATTCAACATTTAGACATTCAGAACATCAACTCATATGGGACCACACAGTTTATAAATGTATACAGGAAATCAGAGCACATTCAGTGAATTCTGAGTGATTATACATCTATACCACTGTAAGAATTAAGAAAAGGACAACATCACATATTCTGAACATAAGAAATCCTTCATGAATCCTGAGAAGTAAAGTCAAAATTATATTACTGAAAATGAGTCTTACATAAGCCAAATACAAGCTTTGTTATAAAGTTTTCCAACCCTGATTACATCTCTATTTCGGCTATATATAGAGCTCTTATTCTAACTGATCGAGATTCCTCCTCCAGCATGAGGGGAATTCGAAAACTACTTCTAATGACACCTATTAACCCTTTAACTAACTAATAAATACAACAAAGTGTTGACTGGAGTTTTTTTTTAGAGATCTAAATCAACTATGACTCTAACTCCATATTACATGCATGATGGCTTTAATTAAGATGATTCCTCGTTCTTTGAAATCTGGTTCCCTTCTAGTTTAGTTGTGATGGTCTTCAAGGCTCCATGGTTGTCTTCAATGACACATGTTTTCCAATGCCCTGAAAGATAGGAAACTACCCCTGTTTACTGGTCTTTAGTTTTCCCCAAAATATTCGAGTGCAAATAAGCATGTCCTTTATCCTTTAATTACCCAAAATGGAACAGACTGCCACGTCCTTGATGCGTTGTAAGCTTTTTCCCATGTACATGTGTGCAGGCAAAAGTTTCTTGTAAACTGTTTGATATATCCTGAACTGTGGTAAATGTGCTCACTTTACGGCAAAAATTTAAAGTTGGATTTGAATATATATTTTCTCCACCTGTCTTGACCTGGTTGACTGTTGATAGCTTCAGATGATGCCTTGTATGCCTTTTAGACGTTTCCCTTTCAAAATTTCCGCTTATAATTCAAAACTGCTTGATTTACATTGAAATCATCACTTTCAGCAGTTTCGTAGCGCGCTACGAAACTGCTGAGTTATTTAAAACAACTTGTTTTTAACCTGAGACCTTTATTAGCCGAGTGCTTGATTTCCAAAAACTTCTTTAGACTTTCTACAAGTCGAATAGGAATTTATATTTCTTCAGAAAGATAAGATCAAGCAAACTTGTCAAAATTTTGAAACAAAATCTTACTTGAAATGAAAACTCATTTAGCAGGTCCTTTAAGCTGGCTTAGCTGTGCCTTCAGATCTTCAATTTGTTTCTTCATAGCCTTATTCCCAGCTCTCAGTTGCATATTGATCCTTCTGATGTACTTGGCTTCTTTGATTGCTGGTACTGTCCAGGTGTGAAATTGTGAATGGCCATCAACCACTGAATTCAGCTGGGCTTCTACAGTTGCATTCCCTTCCCATAGAGTTTTATAATACTTTGCGTGTATGACTGCATGTCTTCTAACGGCTTTCTTCAATTTGGCAATCTCATACTTAGCTGATTCTAATTGGCTCTTCAGGGCTGCTATATTATTTTCTTTAGGTGTAATGACCGTTTTGCCTGCGTTTTTCTGTGTCTCTTCCCCTGTTTCCTCTGTTCTTGGCAGTACTTCCTGTACTTGCTGGAATCTCCTTGTCATAGGTCTTCTAGGTTTAAAAACGAACTCTTCAGCTGGCTCATCAAATTTAAGCCTTTTTGAGGCCCTGGATTTCTTGGTGCTTTCTTGTTCTGACTGTATTAACTCGATTTGAACTGGTAGAGACTGCTCAAATTCAATAGCCTGTAATAAGTCATTTAAACTTGCCTTGGACACTGGACTTTCTTCGACTGCTATAGCTTTACCTTTTTCCTTATTCATCTGGCTTCTTGTTCTTATCCTTGAGACTACTTCAGATGTGCTTGTTTCAGGTACAGTCTTTTTACCATGAGCTTTTTCCTTAGTTGATTGCTGAGGTTGATCTTGGATGACGAGTGGCTTCACTTGTTTTCTTACTTGTGACTTTGGAACTCTTTTAGCTCTTGCTTCTGTTTGGAGCTCAGCTATTGTAAAATCTCTAGCAGGTGGAGGAGTGAGGCCAGTCTGGCTTTTGAAGCCAGCCATAAAAATGAATGAATTCCAATCTCTGTCTATCTTTTGGAGTCCATCTAAAACCAGTAGTTTGATCAAACCATGATGAAACAAAGAGGTTTCACAATCCTCTTTCCTCAGCTGTACCTTATCACACATCTTACTCAAACTACGGAACAGATAAAAAGGTAAGTCTATGGAGACCTTCCTGGTGAAATGCAAAAGGAGTTTAAAATGGTAAGAGTAAACCTTGTTATACCTTCCTTCAAAAGTCAGATATTTCTGTATGCAGGTGAGTAAGTGAGCATAATATTCTTTGACATAATTCCTGGGCACTGCCTTACTTAAATCTTCATTTACAAATTCATCCTTCAAAAACTCCTTACAAGGATTCATGTCAAATTTGAAGTTTTTAAACCATTCCTCTTGTCCTCGTGGGATCTCTGTCACAGTAGATATCACTTCTGGCGAAACCTGCAATTCTAACATGGCTACTTTTGAATTCAAGCCTGTGAAGTTAAGTGCAAATTCTTTAGTTACCTGTGCGTGTCCTCCTTGTAACTTTTTGCAAAACTTCCAGCACCCGGCCTTTTTAAATGCTTTCTTCACCTCTTCATTTCTCAGTGTTATATCCAGGCCTTCAGGCTCAGTCCTTAGACATTTGCTGGATCTGTGCTCCTTTTTCTCCATTGATTCTTCCAAATCTTCACAAACAATAACTACCAGCTCCGGTTGGAATTGTGTTTCAGCTTCTATTTGAATTCAACCTCGCTTGATTATCAACCTCGCTTGATTATCAGCCTCGCTTGATTATCAACCTCGCTTGAATTTTAAATTTTTCCGTTTAAAATCTTTCAAGATGTAATCTTGCAGATTTGTCATTCATGCAAGACTTACGGCCATCATTAAGATTTATGCACGGTTGTCTTTCTTGGGAATGATAATTCGTGCGTATCAACAGATCTAGTGGTGGTGATAGTGGCAATGAGTGGTAAAATGTGATAAGAGAGGTACATGAGCTGACATGAGAAGACACGGCCTATGACTCACCTAACGGACTTGACATTTCGGGAAAGACTCGCTGCGAAATGTACGAATCCATGATTTCGCAGCGCTGTTAGTTTTAAATTTTAATGATGCGCTGCGAAACTGCCTAATTATGATTGCGCTGCGAAATTGCAAAAAGGCACGGTGACTGACATAAGATAACAGGTGGCTATAGAAAAATGGTAGATGGATGGGAAACAATGGGAGCTGAGAATAACTTGACTCAAAAACTCTTCAAAACTCCAGATTCTAAGGGAAAAAATTAAAACAAAATTAAACTAGCACTGACCTTTGTCATCGGGCTAGGATAAAAAGTTACATGTATCAATTTTTAGTGCTAAGTGATAACAGATTCCAATCTCGTATCCTTCGATCATAAAGGATACGATCCTCAGTTACCAGCTCAACTAGCTTTCCTCGTTTAAGTGAAAGCCCTCAACAAAACTGTTCATCGAACAATTATTGATGAGGGGGCATCTACATGTATTATGTCGATGAGTTGCTGGAAAACTTTAGGATCTCCAACCTTGTCGCGATCTTCGACGACATTAAAAGCATCTGACGGACGAACATATACCCCATATGGTATTCTAAGTAACTTGAAGGTTGAACTAGGAGGGAAAACAGTAGAAATAGATGTTGAGGTAATCGACGGAAATCTTGATTACAACATCCTACTAGGAAGACCATGGATATATGCCATGGCTACTATTGTGTCGACCTATTTTAGGAAGATTGCATTTCCCTTTCAAGGAGGGATTACAATCGTCGATCAACAAAACTTCCTCCCCAATGGTTCTCAAGTTACGGGAAGCATTCCAATGATCCATGGAAGCCCCCATTCGCTTCAAAATATCGGAGTAGGCCTACTAAAAGATCCTATATTAATGGGAACTTTCACCTTTCCACCTCCAATCAATTTGGCGGAAGTAGCGTCGGTAGGAACCTGCAATATGATATCTTCTAAAAAGATCTCAGAAAACGATATCGACATGGATCATGGGAAAGTTTTGCCTCCAAGCCCAACAGAAATATTGTAGCAATCAATGTTCCTAGCATGGGAGGCAAACCCAAATCAACGCTCATCAAGCGTATGGATAGATAGGTCTGAGGAATATGGTACCCCTTCAGATCCTTGGTCGTGAGTGCATGTCACCGACGAAGGAATTGTTCAATCAATGGTAATTGAAGGGGCACCATGGGATGATTACCACCATCGTTCCCTTCTTCCGGATTGTGAAGAAAACACTCCTGATGACCTTTATCATCCTTCAGTTTTTGATTTCCTATCAAATACTGTAAACACAGTGGATTCCGAGCGAAACTTGTCCAACATTGAAGAGACTATCGCCATAAATATCTCGACCAAAACAAATGTTGTAGAGAATATTTATGTTGGCAAATGTTGTTCTCCTTCAGAACTGGAAATATATAACGCTCTTTTTCGCGAATTCAGAGATGTCTTTGCTTGGTCATATAGTGAAATTCCAGGCATTGACTCGAGTATCGTTGAACACGAAATCAAGATGTATCCAGATGTCAAACCAGTACGACAACGGCTACGGCAGGTGCACCCCAAGAAAGCCGCTGCCATTAAGGCAGAAGTTGAAAAACTTCTCCATGCTGGTTTCATTTACCCGGTTCCTCTAACCGATTGGGTATCGAATATTGTCCCTGTTATGAAAAAACAAGGAACAACTAGAGTGTGCGTCGATTATAGGGATGTAAATCAAGCTTGTCCAAAAGACAACTACCCTACACCCTTCATCGACCAGATAATTGATGAATGCGCCGGATGCGAAATCTTTTCATTCATGGATGGATTCTTTGGGTATAATCAAATAAATATCCGCCCACAAGACCAGTCAAAGACTGCATTTATTTGTCCGTGGGGCATATTCGCATATCGAAAATTACCCTTTGGTTTAAAGAACGCAGGGGAAACTTTTCAGAGGGAAATGAATTATGCCTTCCATGACATCAAAAACATTGTTCAACCATACCTCGACGACCTTCCGGCTCATTCACGAAAGCAGACTGATCATCCACAGCATTTAAGAGCGATATTTCTACGTTGCCGACACTACAAAATACGACTCAATCCACACAAATGTGTATTTTGTGTCAGTCCTGGTCGATTACTTGGCTTTGTAGTCTCGAAGGACGGGATTCGTCTCGACCCATGTAAGGTTCAGGCAATCATAAATTTGCCTCCACCTTCAAATCTGCTTTAGATTCAGAAACTCCAAGGGAAAGCAAACTTTCTGAGGAGGTTCATTCCAAATTACGCCGAACTTGCTATAGGTTATACACGTCTTTTGAAAAAGGAAGTACCCTTTGTCTGGGATCAGGTTGCGCAAGCTTCCTTTGATGCTTTGAAAGAATCCCTAATGAAAGCATCATTAATGTACGTCCCTGATTATCAAAAAGACTTTAACTTGTATCTAGCTGCAGCGGATACAACCATCGCAATGGTTTTAGTTCAAGAAGACAACGGAATTGAACATCCTATATATTATTTAAGTAAGAACTTAAATGATACAGAAAGCAGATATTCTTATGTTGAAAAGCTAGCGCTCGCAGCTGTTCAAGCGATACAGAGATTTCGACACTATGTCCTCTTTCGAAAAACTACCATTCTGTCAGATTGCAACCCCATGACTTATATATTGTCACAACAGTTGCTGGGGGGCGAATATTCAAAATGGATAGCAATTCTACAAGAGTTTGATCTGGAATTTGTAAAATCCAAGTCAAAGAAAGCTCTGGTTTTCGCAGAATTATTATGCGATCTCCCATCGTCGTCCAACGATGAAACATCCGAAGAAACAATCGTGGACGAAAATTTGTTTCTGATATCTTCAAGCAATCTGTGGTATGGGGATATAATCATTTATCTCCAAACCCAAAAATATAGGCCAAACACTTCTCGCTCCGAACAAAAACGTATTCGATACCAAGCAAAAGACTACATGATCGTCGGTGATACACTTTACCGTCGTGGTATCGATACCGTTCTGAGAAGGTGCCTCACCCATGAGGAGGCCGAAAAAGTCCTGAATGATTTCCATTCAGGTGCGTGTGGGGGGCATCAATCCGGTTATGCTACAACGCAAAATTTTTTATGAGCAGGATACTTCTGGCCAACAATGTTCAAAGATTGCATAACCGCAGTCAGAAGTTGCCATGCTTGTCAAATTTTCGATAGCAAAACCAGAAGACCACCCACACCTCTGCAGCCAATAGTTGCTATCGGGCCATTCGCCAAATGGGGCATCGATTTCATGACATGTAACCCCACCTCGACCGGGGGGCATGGGTATATCATAGTCGCAGTCGACTATTTTACCAAATGGGCCGAGGCGATGCCTACATTAGATAATACTGGTGAAACAACTGCCCTCTTCTTTTTCAATCATGTAGTCGCCAGATTCGACGTCCCACAAGCTATAGTCACAGATCATGGATCACATTTTCGCAATCACATGATGGTCGAATTAGCTGCCAAACTAGGGTTGTCTCACGACAGCTCTACTCCATATTACCCGCAAGCCAACGGACAAGTTGAAGCAATCAACAAGGTCCTGAAGCGCATGCTGCAAAGGATGATTGGAGTTCACAAAAGAAGTTGGCACCTAATCCTGTACTCAACCTTGTGGGCTTACCGAACATCGGTAAAGAATGCGATCGGGTTTACACCGTTCTAACTGGTATATGGCCTAGAAGCAGTCTTACCAATCCAGTGTGAAATCTCGTCCCTCAAACTCGCAATTGACCTTCTCCCCGGAACTTCAGAAGAGGAGGCTCGTTTCTTGGAACTAATCCAATTGGATGAAACCCGTCGTGATGCCGCTTTGGCTAACGAAGCCCATAAGAAACGAGTCAAAGCACAGTTCGACAAGAATGTCAAACCCCGTGTCTTCTCAGAAGGTGACTTGGTCTTGCTTTACGACCAAGAATCCGATAAATTGGGGGCAGGTAAATTCAAGTCTTTATGGATGGGCCCCTATATTGTTAAGCGAGTGTTAGCAAAAGGAGCCTACGAGTTAATGGATTATGACGGAATTCCACTGGCACAACCTCGTAACGGGTTGTACCTCAAGCGTTACTATGCGTGATTCAGTATAGTAACCTATATGCTTTTGTTATGTTTTTGTTTTCGCTAAAGTGTTTGTTTTGGTCAAGTAATCCACTTTTTACATTTATTGCAGATTTCAAACCTATTGGAGTCATGTGTTGGATATGCTGACGGAGCGAGTCGTAGTTCGCGGAACCTATCTTCCGCGGCCTGGGCCATTTTTGATCCAAGCGGTGAGTTAGTAAGTTTCAGAGGGGTATGTATTGGTCGATCAATGAATAACATCGCTGAATATAGTGCGTTGATAGAACTTCTCTCTGATTCCATCACACATGGTATACGCCGACTGATTTTCAGGCTAGACTCACAACTCGTCATACTACAACTCACTGGTATCTACTCTGTCCGCAATCCAAATATTTATCACATGTTCCTAAGGGTTAAGATTTTGGAAAGACAATTTGATTTTATTCAATATCAGCATATTTCCAGAACCTTAAACACATTAACTGACTCATTGGCGAATTATGTGTTAGATAGACATTTGCAGCATTTATAAAAAGAAGCATACCATCAATATTTGCATTTGGATCATGTAACTTAACCAAAATAAAGCTTCGAAAATCATATATATATATATATATATATATATATATATATATATATATATATATATAACTGTTTATGGTTTACACATAATGTTCTGTAACCAAGACAAAATTGGTCAAATGACCAAAAACTCAAAACACTAGGGGGCACCCTAGTCTAATGATGCTCGTGATAGCAAGTCACAGCTTGTGCGATCATGCGTAAGAGCCCAGTCCATCGTCTTGGCACACCAGTAGTATGCCGCTGCAACCTCAAGGGCAGCTCGTTAGTCCTCACATCTGGAATACCAAGAGTGAGGCCCTCAACCTGTTCCTGTAATGCTGTGAGAGTCTCGGCCACATCGAGGTCGCGAAGGATAGCCCTTCCAACAACCTCTCCTGCTGGGGCGGCAGCTGGCACTCTCAGGCATACTACTAGCTGAACGGGACCAACATCTGCATGAACACATGAGTTTGGTTAAGTCTTGACAGAATAAAGCACAAGGACATTATAAAAGAAAAACGATAAACAGGGATATGGTCAAAGAATTTACCAATGGCACCCTACTGTTCGCCAGCCGACAGTACTAAATCTGGATCACCCCAGAAGTCCATACAGGCATATGGATACTCGGAATAAACCATCTCCTGATGATCAAACCACCCGAAGAAGGTATTAGAAAAGGAAATCTGAGACTGACCAGCATGCCTAGACATATGGTCAACCCATCTCTGCGTACGTGGCTCAGTCGGTGAAGGTAAATTGAGTGCAATATACTGCGGCTGCATCAGTGGTATCTTTTCCAAGGCAAAGGCAGTCAAGATAGAACCATAACCAAAGTTCTTCAACCTCCCACTCTTCACCTTGGTCAACTGTTCTTTCATCACAAGAAGTACTGCGTCGCACCAGTTGAACACCTTCGGTTGGAGACATTCCAAGGCATACTGCATATAAGATCGGTTGGCTACATGAAGAGCCGCACCACCAGCCATCCTACCAAAAGTGAACATAATAGTTCTGAGAGACCTGTCAGTGACATCACAGATGATGATCTTGCCGTCCTTACTTGACTGAGATCCCTCTCTGCAATACCGGCGAACATAATCTCTCACAGATTCACCTCCTCGGGCCGAACCTGATAAAGATATGGGGGCACCCCGCCTCGACAAGCCAGTCAAGAAATAGATGTCCACTACAGTCAAGGGGATAGATTTGCCCCTAATATGGAACACCTGGTTGGTAGGATCCCAAGCATCGAGCAAATACTGCAGCAAGTTGATCTGTTGTCTCATGCTAGAAATGCAGAAAAACTTCAGCAAGCCACAGTTCCGCAGTGCGTTTACTGTAACCGGATCATGTAAAGCAAGCATGTCCTCTTCTTCATGCTCACGTTCTCGCCATGTAATAGTCATCTTGCTCCAAAGATCTCTGAAAACAAACAAGAGAAGAGTTAGATCTTGATTTTGGTAAGAAACAGGCAAAATTTCCATCAAAAACTGTGCACAAAATTCCTTCCTTGCGCCCATCGCACCTACAGAAGTGCTCTGGGTGTGTTGCATGTTAGATGGCCAGTAGATAGGCCAACATCCAACGCACCTTTCGATACACAAAGGGTGCGCTGAAGCCAGGGCGAGTTTTTCAAACCCCAGAGGCTCAGAAAAACCAGGAATCAAGCTCAGAATGCAAAATGGAAAGCATGAAATGAAAGAGCTCAAGTTTAGCTCCTACCTGGTCCAGACGGTGCCGAGAATCGTCCACAGAATCTCCCGAAATCAGTTGATGAAAATCAAGGGGGAAAAGCACCTCCAAAGCTCCAACAAACCAAAGTTCAAATGAAATGGTAAAATGAGAGGTAAAAACACTTTTACATTACTTTTTTCGTAATTCGAGTAAAATATTAGTGTTCTAACTCATTTTTCAAACATGTATTTTTCATTTCTAACTAGTTTGATGAAGCAATTGAAAATGCAGTACAATCTTTGAAAGAACAAAGCTATTTATGGTAAAGTCAAGAAATGACCGTTGCATCGAGCAGTTTTAGCGCATAGTTCAAGCTCGTTAAAAAATAAACATAAGCCATGAGCAAATGTTTCCCCCCACGTTTAAGCTCATTACAAAATGAACTATTTCCCGGTAAATAACCATCGTGAATGTAGTACTTCAGCCTTTAAAAGCCTTGGTCGTGTTCTCATCATCACCTCCACTCTGTATTGGCCGATCGTTCACCTCCATTTGATTGTTTACCCCTTTTGAGGAACAACTGTGAAGAGTGATCTCAATAGCCATCCTTGTAACGCTGCCGTGATTGGAACATTCCAAACCTTACCTGGAATCAGCTGCTACCCAATTTTATCACTCGTTCCTCAAAAGACGAGTCTCCTTTAAGCTCTTTTCAACTGACTCGTAAAATATGAAAAGATTACCGAGCCATTGGCCTCTCCAGCTCGTTAAAAGGACCGGAAGTGCTATCCCTCCTTTAGATTTTGATCTTTTTGGACCTGAGGGATTATTACACAAAAAGATCGAGCGCTTGTTTTGTTCGGCTCGTTAAAAGTATCGAAAATTCATCCCTTCTGTATTGTTTTATACTTTTTCAGACTTAAGGGATTAGATGACGAAAAAGGAATTTTGGAGTTTCCTTTACGTTCCTTTTCAGACTCTCTAAAATTGAAAAGGACCGAGTTATCTTTGTCGTTAAACTCGTTAAAACTTAATAGCGACAAACTTGTCCATAGCAGACAAGAACGAGTTTCACTATCGCTAGGCTCGTTAAAACATAGCGATGGGTTTGCCCGAAGGGAAAATTATAGAGCAAGCATATGTTATCCTCCTCAAGCTTGACAAACATAAAGAGGTACTGGTCAGCAATGACTGGGGAAAATTGGGAAGAAAACTTGAAGAAACTTTGTTGGTAGCAAGTCTCTCTTGAACATGACACTTACACTCCGCATCCAAGTCGGGTTGGGTTGTTTCATTCACCGGTCACATCACCATGGTCCCATCACACCATCCACATTTGGGGTAATGCTACCAATCCATCATGTCAGTGTTGCCGATATGTTCAAGAGAAGTCATTCAGAGATCACCTGTGTCTCACCCGCTACAATACATTCATACTCCATTCTTTCATGACCGCCACCCTGAACCGTATGTCATCATATCGTTTTCACCTCCATTAAAATCATTTTCTCCGTTCCGTGTCATTGATGTGGGATTCATTAAGGCCCTCCTGTGACGGATCGCTTCTTGTCGACATCAGCTCATTATCCAAGAAGTCGATCTAGGAACACCCCGTTCAGTACTTTGAAGCTTGCATGCCTCAATGGCAAGTTTCTCACTTCCGGCGACAGGTTTACATCAATGGCCTTCGACCGAAAGATTTTGCGTGGTGTTCGACGCCAAGTCCTTTATTCACACCACGTGAATTGTACTGCAGTACCTTGAGGGTCATTATCATTATCGGTGATTCCTCTCACGCCTGTTAACAGCTTACATCATTGGCTGGTAATCAGGCGATGTCTTTCCATGTTCGACTCCAGAACATCTCTCACATGGATCGACTTGTACTTCGAGTGAAGATCGAACGAGATTGAAGACCCCGGATCTAGTTTCATCCATTCGGGCTGCGATATATATTCAGGGAAATAAAGACATCAAATGTACATCATTGCTGCACAGATAATCATCCAATCAAAGGGATGATGTCTCTACTAGAATCATCAGTCTACACTCAGACGATTGTCTATCCTATGTACATGAAAATGAATTTATAAAGCTGAGCATGGGAATGCCCGCCTCAGCTAGATCATGAAAATATTATGAAGATAATGTATTGTATTGTATCTTATTATAGGTCTCCTCCCAGCTTGAAAGAACTTCGGATCCTCATAATAAAGCATTTCACCCGACATCAAAAGATTAACGACCTCATGCTTTAGGGGGCAACTGTTATAGACATTTTTGGGCACTAAAAACCCAAGCATGAAATGTCCATAAACCAAGGGCTCCTAAGTCCCTAAAAGTGTTGTCCTAACCCCTAAAGGAACAAGGTCAACTGATTACAGCTTCTCCCAGAAGTTCTCCATGAAAAACTGCTCAGAACTGGTCAAAACAGGATCATTTCAGGTGCTCCATAGGCAAAGTGCGTTGCATCTCACCTAAATACACTGTGTGGGTGCGTTGCATTTCAAAAAGCCCTTCTATGGGGTGCGATGGGAGAGAAGTGACAAATGGCAGTGTCATTCCGTGAGGTGGAGAGGCATGGAAACTTCCAGAAACTTCTCCTGTGACACTTGCCTTTCTGAATTCGACCAAGGATGAGTAAGAGATCATCAATCTCCAAGTGGAAGCAAGAACTATCAGAGGGAAGACACTAATCAAATCACAAGCTGACTCATCTCCCTTACAGATATCTATATATGGATCCCTCATCCTAGAGATCCAGAGGCTGGAATTTTGCATATTGTAAGGAATTGCTGTTGGTTTCTTGAGACAACATCAGATTGTTGGGTGATCTAAGCTTTGTATGAGGTGAAGAGGGGCTTCCTTGCTGAGAGGATGATGCTGGGTCAGAACAACTGGTTGTAACTCCCCTTGGCTCTTTCTTGTTTATCAATAAAAGCTATTCAAGTTTTCCTCCATACTCTTGTGTCATTCATGTTTGCTGCATTTTTATGGTCAATTTACATCTGATCCTAGATTGTTTATGATTATAGATCCATGTTCTTGTATAGTGCTATGCTACTGTGATCTTACAGGTACTTTGTGAAGCTGGGCGTGCAAAGGAACAAGCAGTGAAAGACTATCAAGAGAGAGAGGAATCGAACTAGGAGATTAGCGCAAGACAGAGGTTGGTCTTCTTTGTTCTTCTCTCATCTATACTTCATAAAGGAAAAACGAAAGTAGCTTTACTTTGTTTGTTTCTAAGGTAGCTATCACACCTTAGTGGGATAAGCAGTTCTGTGTAGATACTTTTCCCTGTAACACCATTGGTTAGGGAATCTAACCACCAAGTATGCCCCTCGTCTTTGGCTTCCACAAGTTACCCAAACTGTCATTTGGAAAACCTTCCACATAGCACAAATTCCCCAAGTACAAGAATACAAGATACAATGACACTCTCGTTGTAGCTCTAGTGCTGAATCACAACCTCTATGTCGTATCTCGTCCCGTCGGTCCTTCACTTTCGATATTCTCTCTAGATGGCCATTAATCCATTAAGGAACAACACATAGAGACTCCAGGATGGCTTCCACCTATCACTGTTGCAAGTCACTTCTACTACAATGAACACCTTATCAATCTACTCCTCTAGGCTAGCTAATACCTGAGCATCAAACTTCCTCTGATAGTGGTTACTTTCATCCATCAAAGTACCACATAGGCCATCAAATATTCACCCAACGTTAGCTGTCAAAATCCCTTTATGACTACTGATCAAGGGCTACTTTGGACACCTACACACTGCCCTCCAACAATCCAAATATGCCTAATGAAACTGCTGAAACTTCAATATAGAGTCTACCCACTAGTTAGGAAATCTAACCACCAAGCCTGCCCCTCTTCTTTGGCTTCCACAAGTTACCCAAACTATCTACATTTGGACAACATTCCACATAGCACAAATTCAACTTCAAAACAACACAACATACCTCAAATATGGATTTATATTGCTGTAGATTAGGATGACTGCTTAGGGCACAAATAAACATCTTTTTCTCCATTCCAATCACCTCAAACTTCCCTCAAACAACTGTGACTTAATCTCCCTGCTTGATCTGGGTGGTCTGCCCTTCTAAATAAGTGACATGACCCTCAGTAGGCTGTCCTAAATGAGTTCAGACTCCCTATAGATGAACAAAACCTCTGTGTCCCTCAAACAAAGGCTAGAACAACACTCATGCATCACCAAAACTGCCTAGATTTTCTCCTTGAATATGCAGCCTCCTTGTCCCTATACTCGGCCTAGAAAATAGTCACCATATCACCCAAAACTTGGCACCTAGACCCTGATGCTCAAGTTCATATGTTTTTTAGCTCTGATTTGTGCTCTTGTGGATGAGTAAAATGACTCTCCATCACCTCCTATTTATACACTGAAGGAGGGCTCCACGAATTCCCTAAGAGACATGTATTTTGGCACATTCACTCTCAAGTCGACATGACTTATGTGCCAAAAACCCATCATTAAACTTCAAAAATTCATAACTCATTGTATATAACTAAAAATTCGATGATTTTCATTACGTTGGATTCTCCTCAACGTCCTCTATCATCTCCATCCATCACATGTCCAAAATACTACTTGGTTTTGGCCCAAACATCAATGGGTGAAAAAAACCAACCTTGGGTTCCAAGCCCACAATGAGCTATTGTGGTGCTCCAATCTCCAAACACCGAACCCTAGGGCTTGGATTACCTCCCAAGATATCAAAAATCAACACCCCCTCTTAGCAAGGGAGGTACTTCCAAGTCTAGGAAGTAACTCATCATCATCATAACCACTCACAACACTCGCCCAAATCTTAGCGCTCACAACTGCAGCAATCCATGTAGTGTGAACTAGCCTCTCTCGGAAGTGTCGCTGTCACTGGAAGCATCCTATTTCTTCTTTTCCTATATCATTTTCCAATCCCTCCATGATTCCTTCTTAGCAACTGTAGAAGCACACTTGCTCCCCACTGACCACACACTCTTCTTGGGCTGCAAAGTCTCCCTTTGAACCTACAAACTCCCTCTGAGCCTCTGGAACCTAGAACTTCTTCTTTGGAACTTGAACCTACCCCTTTGAATCCTGCACCTGCTCCTTCTTCTCTGAAACCTGCACCTGGTCCTCCTGCTTCTTTTTCTCATGATCCATAGGCTTATCTGTCATCTTATATAGACCATGTTCTCTAACTCCAATGAAAATACCGGTGGAGCTAGAGCCTCTGGGCCTGAGTCTTGCCTTCCCATCCTGGAATAAGACCTCAAACCCCTTCTTGATCACTGAGACAAAATCCCGCTATATCTGAGTTCTGGTACAAACAATACATCCTAGACCCACATCACCCATCCCGAATCCATCTTGAATGGCACAAATCCTGATCCTCATATCTCCTTCCGACTCTTATCGCCAACACCATGTGAAACTTCGAGTCCCACTCAAATAGAGTCTTGAATACCTCCAATGATCCTGTCATATGTTTCGACGCAACGCTGTCCTCGTAACATGCATCCTCATCGATGGCACCCTACGAGAAATGAGAGATCATAGCAAAGTCCTCCTCCAATCTCCTGGTGAGAGCATATATCTCAGCAGAAGTGGCAATTCCTATGACCTGCTTTCCTTTCTTCTTCTCATCATCTCCCGCCTTCTTCTTTATCAAACATCTCGACAAAAAATGACCCACCTCGCCATAGTTGAAGCACTTTATTTTACTCAAGTCCTTCTTCTGCTTACCCTTCATTCATGCTGCAAGTTCCACATCATCATTTGAATCCTTCTCTTTTAGATGAAGATCCTCGTCTCACAATTATTCTTGAATGAAGTCGTCCCACAACCTATTCCAATCTGGAAACTTCTCTCTGGAAATGATCCCCTTGATGAAGGGCTTCCATTCCTCGGTGAACCCTTTCAAATCAATCCTCACCATATCAGAATCTAAAATAGTCACACTGATAACAATAATCTTATCTTTGACCTGAGACAACCTCATTAGATACAAAGTCACTACTTCACCCTGAAACATCTTGCTGGACTTCAACTTATCCTCCAATACTAGTACTCAGTTCTCGTTCTTATTCTGAAACAAATTCTGAAGAGTTATCCACATCTCATGTCCAGTGTTCTTCCCAGAAAAATGAGGTATTAGGGATTCCTTCACACCATCTAGGATGATCAATCTTGCCTTTGTATCCAATTCCTCGTACACTTCCAACACCTTAGGGTCGGTTGGCTTCTTGATCTCTTTCTTGGCGAACTCCCAAATCTTGTTGACCGACAATACCGACTTGATCCTTTCCTTCCAAGGACTATAGTTAGACAAACCTTCCAACCTGTCCTCATAACGGAGACCAACCTACAACTTCGACATTGTAATGAGACCTACAATGTGACCAAATCCCTCTTAAGTTGCACTTCGTTGTGCACCTTTTGATTCACTGTCTTCCAAAGTAGCTCAGACACAATCTTACACAATGTTGAATTTCCAAGACCCTGGTGTCTAGGATATAATCTTAAATCTATGATACTACCAAACCAAGAATCTCAACAAAGATACTTTGCACAACAAAATATAAACATGAATAAATCACATATGCACAATGCAGACAACTATTTCAAAATTTTCAACACAAAATCTTTATATTAATCAACATATAATACAACTATCTAGGGATCTTGTACAAGGGATAATGGCCCTCAAATGTCCACAAGTACAAGAATACAAGATAAAATGACACTCTTTTTTCTCTAGTGAAAAATCATAGCCTCTATGTCATATCTCGTCCTGCCAGTTTTTCACTTCCAATCTTCTCTCTAGCTGCCCATTAGTCCATCAAGGAACAACACATAGAGACTCTAGGAGGGCTGCCACCTATCACTGCTGCAAGTCACTTCTGCTACAATGAACACGGCCTTATCAAACTACTCCTCTAGGCTAGCCAATACTTGAGCATCAAACTTCCTCTGCTAGTGGTTACTTTCATCCATCAAAGTGCCACATATACCATCAAATATCCACCCAATGTTAGCTATAAAAATCCATTTATGACTGCTGATCAAGGGAGACTTTGGACACCTACACTCTGCCCTCCAACAATCCAAATATTACCAATGCAATTGATGAAACTTCACTGTAGAATCTGCCCACTGGTTAGGGCATCTAACCACCAAATCTGCCCCTCCTCTTTGGCTCCCACAAGTTACCCAAACTGTCTAGACTTGGACATCCTTCCACCTAGCACAAATTCAACTTCAAAATAACACTAACATACCTCAAATCTTGAGTTGTACTGCTATAGATTAGGATGACTAGTTAGAGCATAAAAATATTTCTTTTTCTCCCTTTCAATCACCTCAAACTGCCCTCAATCAATTGTGACTTTCTCTTCCTACTTGATATGGATGGTACACCCTTCTAAACAAGTGACACGATCCTCTTTAGGCTACCTTAAATGAGCTCAACCTCCCTATAGATGAACAGAACCTCCACGTCCTTCAAACAGAGGCTAGAACAACCCTCATGCATCACCAAAACTGCCCATATTTTCTCCTTGAAGTTGCGACCTCCTTGTCCCTATACTCAGCCTAGCAAACAATCACCAAATCACCCAAACTTAGCCTTGTTTCTCCTTGCTTGGCACCTATACCCTGCGGCTCAACTTCATATGTGTTTTAGCTATGAATTGTACTCTCGTGGATAAGTAAAATGAATCCCCATCACATCCTATTTATAAACTAAAGGAGGGCTCCACAAATTCTTTAAGAGACATGTCTTTTGTCACATTCACTCTCAAGGCTACATGACTTATATGCCAAAAACCCATCGTTAAACTTCAAAAATTCATAACTCATTATAGACAACTCAGAATTCGACGATTTTCATTGTGTTGGATTCTCCTCAATGTCCTCTATCATTTCCATCCATCACATGTCCAAAATGCTACATGGTTTTGGCTGAAACATCAATGGGTACAAAACCCCAACTTTGGGTTCCAAGCCCACAATGACCTATTATGGTGCTACAACCTCCAAACCCTGAACCCTAGGGCTTGGAGTACCTCCCAAGCTATCAAAAATCAAAACTTCCAATGTTTTTGAAAATAATATGGAGTAATATTTTCTGCATCTAAACTCGATTCTGAATCTGGATCCTGCAAAGAATTTGCATACATTTTTATTCAAATAGACATGGATTACAAAGATAAACTCAATTAGATAATCAAAATATAAATAAAGTTTGAACTTACTCGAGATGCAAAGGGAGAACTCCGCGAAGGAATTTGATCAACAATATGGAATGAGCTGGAATTTGAAGAATTGGCCATTTGATATTATTGAGATTTTGTCACTGTATTGAAGAAAAATGAGAAATAAAATTTTGTGTGAATATCTAAAATTAATCTCGAGAACCATATAACCACAATCTGAATTTCAATATAGTTTTGAAACCATTTTTCAAGAACAAGGCGACATTAAGTGGAAAATGTATACTATGAACTACTATAATTCATGTGGATGTGTCCTAAAAGATAATTTGAGATTAATATGCCATTTTATGTGAAAATAAAATTTCAAATAGGTTTTGAACTCCACTGGTGCACTAATTAGAATAAACTGCACTGGTCCGTTTAAATAATAAGAGCACTGGGGCGTTTAAATAATACCTGTACCAGTTTCCACATTCTGAAAAAATAAAAAATAAGTTATCATACCATTGCTCTTTTACATTAAAACATACCGATACGATTAGATTAAAAACAACACTGGTATGCAAGTATTTCTTGAATTTAGAAAATAAAAACAAATTCAACCATCTTAGTGCTCTTTTGAATATAGACTGCACCGTTGTGTTAAAAAATCTAATTGCACCATTTTGGGATTTCGAAAATGAAAAAAATTGAATCATGTTGGTGCGTTGAAAGAATATGGTGACCCAGAAATGTTGGTGCACTTTTTATATAAAAGCACCAATCTGCTTGACTATTGAACACACAGATGTGCAGAGAAATTGAGTAAAAAAAACACAATTATTTATTTATTTTTAATTTTTAATTTTTAAATTGAAAAATGAGCGACAATTGATTTTTTGAAATTTAATTTCATAAAGTTTTTTAAATAGTAAAAAGTTATTCATAGTTTCTTTATTTTATCCAAAATTTCAAGGGAGTGATTTGCAAGAGAGAGATACTAGGAGCACTGTGCAACAACATCAGAATACTTTGGAGCAATTGAAATATTCAGAAGATCATAAGCTAAAATGTATGGTGATTCACTCAAAAACCTGCATAGTAAGTTTTAAATTTTATTGTTTATTTTACAATAAGAAAAGTACAATTTTTGTTAGGGTTTAATGAAAAGAGAGATCATTTGCAAGAGAAGATCAGATTAGAGCTACAAAATATTTTGGATCCACATAAAGATCAGAAGTTGAAAGGTATGGTGATTCACTCAAAACCATGGGTAACAAGAATCTTAAATTTTACTGTTAAAATATTTTACAATTTCTGTTAGATTTATTCACAATTCAGAAAAAAATTAAAGACCTTGTATAATAAAAATTTACTATTAATTTTTTTTACGATGTCTGTTCCTATTTAAATTTAATTAAAATAAAAAAAAAATAAAAAAATTCAATACTTACCTTAAACCCTTGTTTTTTCCTGGAAAATTGTACATTAGAGTTTAACTTTCTCTACCACTTCACAATTAGTGTTTTTCAATTTAGGCATTTTAGTTAATGGGTTTATGTACTTACTATATATAGCACGTTTGACATATAAAGTAGGGGAATCACTTATTGAATTAGATCCAAACCTTGTTGACCCTCTCTGTTTAAAAAAAAAAAAACTATATGTTGCGCGGTGCACCATCTTTAACATAACACACTTATTCTACCTAAGTAATACAACACACTAGTAAATTATAAGACTTTCTATTCTGTCTAGTCTGTTCATCGTTGCTACCAGTGTAACATAATGTACCGATGCTCCTGTTCCTAATAACACCATTAAATAATTGTAGTGTGATGGGCCTTACAAATCGCACCATCAAGCCTCTCTCTGGTTTTTAAAAAATGGCTATATGTTTCACGGTGCGCCCTGTTATCACTTAGGGAAAACCTTGGCTGCAGGAAAAACCTTAAGGTAACCTAAGAAAATCTTTTAGGTTGAAAGCTGGCCCTTCAACCCGGAAAGGGATCTCTCCGTAAAAATCAACTACTTTATGGTCATTGTAGTAGAAGGTTTTCTGCAATTGAGTTCGGTGGCCAAATTTAGATCATTGGATGAAATTTGTTGGGTAGTTTACAAAACATACCATTAGGAATGGAGTCTAGTTATAAACAAGTGTGGTTACAGATCTAATGAGCAAGCTATAAAAAGCATGATAAAAGCAAATCCCTTGACTGTTTGAGAAATTGGAAGAAGAAAAGTGAAGTGAGACAAAGTTTATAGCTAACTAAAATAACAAATACTAATGGCTGATAATACAAAAAAGGAGCATAAATGAAATCCAATCTTAGAAACTAAAATTCTCAGGCATGGTAGAAATCTTGTATTACAAAAAGCAAGACTAATAGGGAACTACAAAACATGAGTTTCATACAAATTGCTCATTAAAAACTGCAAATATATTCAAGACTGCTAAAACATATCAGAATGCAAAATATGTTTTTTGATAAAATTCCAACCCTTCTTCATTCTTCATAAACTATGTTATAGAACTTACATAAACTGTTTGAAAAATAATTGTCTCCATATTAATTACAAAAATTTGAGATATCTAAAATATCTTTCAAGTTCATGCATGTAAAATATCTCTTAAACCGTCTTCCTTGGAAAAAGAAATAGGTCCATATTTGGTGGCTCAACATCCTAGATGGAAAAACAGGTCCCTCTGCAAATCAGGCTTGAAAATCCTCCAAAACCGCTTTTCTGTTCATCCCTCTTTCCTTTGGATTTCTTGTAAAAAATGCTGATATTGTTGCTGTCAGCTTCAATGGCTTTCCGTTTGTGGTTTTTGTTGGCAAGTTGTCTGTTAGCATTTTCGTTTCCGCCTGATTTCAAAATCGCTGACAATCAGAGGGTCAAAATTTTCACCTATCTGAATATCGCTGACAACGAAGATGTCAACACTCCTTCTTTGCTCCAAAAAAACTGACAGGCTAACTGTCAACATTTCCCTGTATCATTTTTATCAACCGACATACATAGTTTTCACCCCAAAATAGTTGACAATGGCTCTGTTAACCTTATAAAAAATGCGGACGATGGGAATGTGAGCTCTCTCGACTGTTATGCTGCACACAAACGCTATAAGGCTGACTGTCAACGATAAAGTGAAAACTTTGTTTCATGATATAGGTAGGCAAAAAATATAAGTTTAATGCCCAAGCATCTTAACTGAGGGTACTAGTAGCCTTGTGCAATACATCCACCTTCTCCAATATCTACTTTTTGCTCTGCCTTATCTCCATGGGTTGCATTTTCACAGCTTCTTTGCTTCGACTCTTCTTAGAGCCTGTAGCCTTCTTCTTGTTAATAATGAGGTCCTTCAGTGGCATGTTGTCAACATCAATCACCTTCTTAGCCAACTCCAGGTTATTTCTGAGTTTGATCTTATATCTTAACTTGTTAGTTGGCTTGGTTTGTCTATTGCCACTCATGAAGACCATAGGCAATGCCTCCTCCTCTATGCTTTCCACCTCTGGTTCTTTTCTCTTAGGGTCCTCTATTTTAGCTGTGTATGTAGGGGAAGTTTTGGAAGGTGGAGTTGCAGCATGGGAAGATCCAACATCAATAAGTGAGTTCACAAAGAATACAAGGTTTGGTTTATGAAGCTGAGCACTTTTCCTTTAGTAAATTTTAAGGATCTTCGGACCAGATCATGTAGATGGAACCAATAGGTTTTCTTGGCTGGGAGGGGGCTCAATAGGAGCTTTATTTTTAGCTTTCTTCCCTTTTTGGCAGTCTGTGGCCTGCCTCTTCTTCTCTTAATGGGTTGAGGTTGAAAACCTCCCCAGAAAAGGAAACGATTCCAGGTTATTTCTGCCTTAACTAGCTAGATTTCTATTATCAATTTTATCAGGGATTTGTGGTATATAAAGTGAGAAGAGGGATTAGTGCGGTCCTTGAACCTAAATTCCATATGTTTAAGGCTCTCTAATAGATAAAAACATGGAATTATTCTAATTGGATCAACAAGATGTGTGAGAAAGTAAACATGGTAGAGGTTTACTCAATTAAACCGACCTTCACATGTAAAATATTGCTGACAGAGGCATAGAGGGACATGCCATTGGTCCTGCAACCACTCCTGTCGAACTCTAGCGTTCCAATTTTTCCTTTTGAATTCTTCTTTGAAGAAGAAAGGGACATTAATCCCTGCCAAAATATGACTGAAAAATCTTCTCACCATCTACTGGTAAGGCTGTGGCCTCAACAATGGTTTGCTCTATAATTGCAAATGACAAGCCTCCCACCTCCACATAGTTCCCATCGAACCCATGCACAAAAAACTGAGCCACAAGATCGTGGTAGTTAGTACAATCATGGAAGAATTCGCTCCAGCCTGCTTGCTGAAACAACCAAAGAATTTCGGGGTAAATGTCCAACAAATCTGACACTTTGGGCTCTGACCTATTCATATTACCTCCTCTCCCCATTTCACTGCGTGGTCTTCCCGGGATTTGATCCTGAATCCCTGTGAAAAAAATAGTTCCCAATGCCAAGTGTATAGAATCCCGAAGTAACACCAACAAACTGCTTACGGGACAAGGTGAAGTAACTTTGGCATGTGGTTGAGATAACACACGTGGTGCGTGAATAATCACATCATTTCAGGTTATGATTATGAATAAATTCGTATCATATCGTAAAGTGATGTTAAATGATTTTCATTCATTACAACGGAGGAAAAATGATTATCATGTACTTTTACCCTCTCGAACCTGGTGGAGACACGTTTAATTGAAAATGCTAATGCTGGCGAGGTCAACACAATCATAATTTTTTTGAATTTGAAAATTGGTTTTGGCACTAAAATTGGTCTGCCAGCCAAAATGAAAAATGTTGATACACTCGTTGTCACGAAATTCCTTCACAAGACCATATTGGATTGCCAAAAATGCTCACAACCCCATTATCAAAAATTTTACCTGTTTATTACCATTTAAATGCTGAAACTGCAACTGTCAACATTTTCTAAAAAATTAAGAAACTAAATTTTATTGTGATAACAGTTGGCTCCACTCATAACATACCACCTGTCCATCCCGCACAAGGACTCCACCAAGCCCTCTCTTTCAAGCATCTGTGCATACCACAAACTCTTTGACCAAATTTGCAATCTGTAGCACTGGTGTATGTGTCAACAAATGCTTGAGCTGCTCAAAACTAGCCTCACACTCCTCTATCCATTCAAACTTCATTCCTTTCCTCTGTAATGATGTGATAGGATAAGAAATCTATGAGAAGTTTCTAATGAACCTCCTATAATACCCTGCCAAACCCATGAAGGATCTCACCTCATCCACACTCTTAGGAGCTACCCACTCCATGATGGCCCTTACCTTCTCTAGATCTACTGTAATGCCCTCCTTGGAGACAACATGCCCCAAGTAATGTACCCCAGTCTAAAAGAAACTACACATGTTGAGCTTAACGTACAACTGATGCTCTCTCAACAACCTCAACATTGCTACTAAGTGCTTGACATGCTCTTCCTCATTTTTAGAATATACCAGTATATCATCAATGAACATAATAACAAACTTATCCAAATATGGACACAACACACTATTCATCAAACACATAAATGTACTTGGAGCATTAGTTAAGCCAACTAGAACAAAAACGAACTCATAATCCCCATAACTGGTTCTAAAAGAAATCTTGTAAATGTCCTCCTCTTTGATGTGTACCTAACGGTATCCATATCTCAAGTCAATATTTGAGAAAATTGTTGCTCCCTTCAGTTCATCAAACAAGTCATCAATCCTTGGCAAAGGGTACCTGTTCTTGATAGTCACTCTGTTCAACTGCTTGTAGTCAATGCATAATCTAAGAGTACCATCTTTCTTCTTCACAAAAAATACAGGTGCACCCCATGGTGATACACTCGACCTAATGTATCCCTTGTCCAACATTTCCTTCAACTGCAACTTTAACTCAACCAACTCAAGTGTGCTCATCCTGTAAGTTGCTTCCGATGCTGAAGCTACCCCTGACACTAACTCAATAGAAAAGTATACCTCCCTATGAGGTGGAAACTCTGAAATGTCCTCAGGAAATACATCCTTGAACTGTTGTAAAACTGGGTACCTACTCAACACATCCACAGCCTCAACTTCCTTACCCTTATCACTAGAAATGCGCATTGTGAGTAACTTACATCCTTTCCTGCGACTACACTTTTCTTGCATAGTTGTAACCATCCTAATTGATGTAGCTTTCTTCATACCTTGTAAGTCTCTTTGTTATCCATTGTCATTAACATACTCAATAGCTTTATCATAACAATCTACCTTTGTTCTATGAAGCTATAACCAATCCATGCCCAACAACATACTGTATGAACCCAACGGTAATAAATTCATATGTGTTGCAGTAGGCATACCGTTCAAATCAAATGCACAAGCTCTTACCCAATGATGAACTCGTTTATTCATACCTGTAGCCAACTTCTCTAACAAAGATTCTCCATGCAATTCCTTACTCAAACCACAGTTATCCACCAAGTTAGGACTAACATAGCTATAATTAGATCTAGGGTCAATCAAAATAGAAATAACTTGATCACAGAGCTTACCATCCATCTCAATGATAGATGTCCGATGCTCTGCCTATTTGTTATCCAAAGCGGAAGACTCTGACCAACATCCCCTACAATATGTGCATCCTACACATTGTATATCTGAGGTCTAGCACCCTGATTCTGCGGATAATTTCTCCCGCGATGGTCTTTTCCACAAATCCAACATCCTATAGGATTACATCCCATCTCTTTGTTTTGTTCTCCTGATTGAAATTCCTGTCCCCTATCTGATGCATTGAACCTCTTAGATGGTGCACCATTCTCTTTGTTACCTGAATCTCATGGTCTTACCCGCCTCTTGTCCCATTTCCCTTTGTTCCTATTATTTCCTTTCCAGGTTGGCTTCGTCTTAGACTTGCACTTCGATTGTTCGTAAAACTGCTTCAGCTTCTGGATGGCCTCCTCAAATGACCTAGGATAATCGAACTCGATCCCATCTTTGAATGAATCTCGTAATCCACTAACGAATCTCTGAATCTTAGCCTTCTCCTCCTTGAGGTAAGGCACACACCTCAACAACTCCAATACCCTGCTAGTGTATTCATCATCTGTCATGGATCCCATCTTTAGCTCATAGAATTCCTTTGCTCTATCATCAAAGTATCTCTCTGATAGGTACTTCTTATTGAATAGCCGCACGAATTCACTCCACGTCAAATATTCCTCATACATTCTTCATGTCTTCATGTCTTCCCACCAAATCTTTGCTTTTCCTCTGAGACTAAAAGTAGGCACTCTAGCTTTCATGTTCTCTGAATAGTCATGCAACCTAAAGAACTTATTTATGCTTAGAAACCATGCCTCTACATCTTGTGATTTCTTTATCTCTCCATCAAAGGTAGGTGGCTTCGCTTTCCTAAAATCATCTGGAAAATACCCCTTATCACTAATCCTGTAAAGATGATACCGATGACTATCATAGTGCTTATCTGAATCAGAACTGGAATCATACCTATATCTATCCCCTCACCTATCTGGAGTGTCCAACAATATGCCATCTATGATTTTGTCATCTCTATCTGATTTGTGATCACTGTGCGATCTACTACCATATGCCCCATTAGTTCTAACCTCCTGCTCATGGTTGATCCAAAGCGGTCCTTGTTGCTGCAAATTTGACAAACTCTAAAGTATGATTGCACTTACCTCCGCTAATGTTTTCTGTGCTTGTATAATTCTGTCATTATCTGCCTTACAACTCCTTATTTCTTCCTTTAAGCATCTCAGTGTAACTGCCAAATCAGAAGAGTTCCCAACACCATACTGCTCTTTAGATTCATAAGGAGAGTCTTTTTAGTCAAGCATCTTTCTAGCCATTTAATATTTCTTCCTACAAGGTGTATCATGTCAACTATATCAAATCACAATAAACCAATGTACCTTAGTATAGCTCGGGGAGGATACCTTTTCTGCAATATCAACAAATTAATGTGATATGTGTATACCATAATCATGAAAACGTATAGAAGCATGAAACATAAGCCTATGACCATACAACCATCATTCTAGCTAGGGTCCAGTCATTAATGCATGAACTCAACAACAACACACACCACAACCTCATGAATGACAACCACCATCATTATGTCACTATGCACTTGACCACATGCAACCATGAACATGCATAAGCAATGTATAACCAACCACACATATGCATAAACATGTATTATCAAGCATGGATGCACAATACTTGAAATCAAACCTGCAAGACTGATACATGCAACCAAGCATACAAGAATGTTACCAATCATGCAATAATGTAACTAAGCATACTACAATGATACATGTAAGTGACATAAATCAATATGTAACTAGTCGTACACTCATGAAGATGCATTCCTCAACAAAACATCAATTTTCACATGACGACATCAGCATTCCTCAACAAAACATCAATTTTCACATGACGACATCACTTCAACAATGAACAACATCATGCAAATGCAAAAAACACATGAAATGCAAGTGTGAGAGACACACATGAAACTAACATGCATGCATGACCAACACATAGCCCATCCAGTCCGAGGGGTGAACCATGCTCTGATACTAATCTGTAACACCCTCCTCCCACATCTACCCAAGCAACCGGTTAGCCGGGGTAAACATGCGACGAGAGGCCACTATGATATGATTCAACCTCCTAAGTCACATTAAGGAATTACAACCGACAGAAACACACCATATAGACATTAATCATCAGCTACAAGACCCTCAAGAACTAATCCAATACTTTAGACAACTTGCCTTGGGGTCCCACTGAACTTTTGGACAACTTAACCCTGAGTTGCTCTCATGCTATAGGCACGAGGGCGACCAGAAACCCAAAGTCACTCTCACAGGCTTGCTTGCCAGCGACTAGAGACTAAATTTGTCAGTGCTGTGCTAGCGACTCTGGGATTTGAGCCACTTTTTCAAGCCCAACGCCCATGTCACTACCCAAAATTGAACCATCTCTTCAAATCAGTAAAATAACATGGAAATGATAGTACTAAAGCAAATAGTTGTTCAAGACCTTGACTGGAACACTACTAGCCATGACATGCATTTCGTCAAACATATCGTGAATATGTAATCTATAGGTGTAAATAACATTTCTAAGCATAGGGGTCTCATACTTAGATGAGAATCCCTAAGAATCATTGATTTCTCAACACATCAACTGCCATTCCATCCATTAGGTCCTAGATACATTGATCATTCAATTACAAGTAAAAACATGATGAGAGCACCACATGGCTGTTGTCATAAAATACATACATAACCAACATAATAGTAGCAAAAATATCAATGAAATCACCACCATATACACCACATATGATACTCATTGAAATACCAGGAGACATAACCCTTCATTAATGATGCAAAATTCAAACCCGGGATGGGAGTTCCATGTTCCACCCGATCGTAGAATGGCTGAGCCAAATCTGTCTTCAGCCATTCACCCCTGTGCCATATTCTAAGCATGAACGTGGGAGTTTATAGAACACATCAATCAAAACTCATCTAAGGATTCCAGAGACCATCCACCTCAACCCATCAAACACTCATTCCACCTAACGGTTGGACATCACAAAAACATCATTAGATTGGTCTCCATCCAATCCTTCCAAGGCTTCTAGAGCGTTTGTCCAACCAAGGCTTCCAAGACTATTAACTCAGCCCACAACTTATTCAGGGTTTCCAGAGCATTTGTCCAATTGGGGCTTCTAGGACTAGTAACTCAACCCACCTCTTGCTTCCAGAGCGTTTGTCCAACCAAGGCTTCCAGGACTAGTAACTCAAGTCAAGCTGTTACAGGGCTTCCAGAGCATTTATCCAACCAGGGGTCCCAAGACTAGTAACTCAACCCAAGCTAAGGAAACATGAGAACCAACCAAAAATAAACAATGAAAGTAACCCACAATCACCATGGCTATCCAAGAAATGAAAAGGCTAGGTAATCCACTTTCAGCCCCGACCATCTCCATGCCAATGACAGATCACAACCAAAAATCCACATGCATATCCATGCATGTCAAAACTAGTGAAGAAATCATACATCCAACTCGGTACCTGCAAGCAAATCTGATGTAGTTGCTGATCACGATGCCTTCTTGCACTTTCCTGCTCTTTCGTTGCCTTATTGCTCCAAAAATCCAAGTATGCCACACCCTCCATGAGTGCTCCAAGAAAACTCCAAGTCTCCAAGAGTATGAGAGAGAGAGAATAATGAGAGAGCTCCAAAATTGAACTGAAAAAATATTACCAACTGATCCTCAGAAGCCTTTTTATGAATGAGGCCTCTATTTTCTTCATTTTCCATTATTTTCCTCCTCACATGCAACTTGTGACCTTTCACCTCCCTTTTCTCTTAATTTCCATTATTTTCATAAATAAATGTGCCAAAAATTCCATTTTTCCTTTCCAAATCCTTAACCATTGCCTTTTCCAATTTCCTTAGCCATAAACAATCACACGTGATCCCCATCACTAGGATTTTTCTCAATGTTAAGCTTGGAATAAGTGTCCCATCATCCGTGGTTATTATTTTTCCTTTATTTACTTTTATTACATGGAATTTTCACCAGGGCTATTATAGATGTTGCTTCTTTTTCATTGACTGGATGGATGCTTTCATTTCTTTGAGTAGCTTCCCCTGAGGCCATGCTGACTTTAATTGGTCATTGAAGTCACATGTTGATCTTTCTTCCTTTTCCAAATTTTAGTTGGTTGTGCTCTGTTATGTGCCTTTCCTTCTAGTTTATTATTTGATCTGCTTTGGGTAATCCCCTCCATCTTATGTCTAGATTTAGTTAGAGTACAAGTCAACTTGCATTCTTTGGCTATGTGGCCAATGTTGCTACATAAATAACACTTTAAATGAATAATAAATGGAGGAAATAATCTTGTGCATTTCTACTATTATTTTCATAATGTTTGCAATTAACAACTCAATGTCCAAAACCATTGCACGAATAATCGTAGCCATAATAAGTATTTGTGTACCTAGTTGTTAATGATCTTCTTGTAGGGAATCTTCTTTGATTGTTTACTTGAGGTAGCTTCTTTATTTTCTACACCTTTTTCTTATTAGTATCGATTTCATTGTTCTTACATTCTACTACAACATGTGTAGGTTTATGGCAAGAAAAAAAGATAATATCTTTCAAAGGAGCAAAGGATCATCTTTGGGACCTTCCAAATTTGTTCAACTCATCTATAGGAGTAAATGATCACCTTGCAAATGGAATCTTCTTTGATTAATTCTTTGTAGGTTTTAACCCTGTACAAAAATAACCTGCAAATGAATTCTTAAAAAACAAAAATATACAATGGCGAGAACATAAAATATACATAGATATTTTTCTCTTGGAACCTAAAATTGAGAAAACCAATCATTATATTCCTTTCAATGTTACAATACATTATATACATGCCGAAGCATTCATAAAATTAAATCCATTAACCTTGGATTAGAACATAACCGTAGTTCCCTTGATTGGATCTACAAAATACCATAGGAAAAACTAGTGTTGAAAATATCGATATCGACGAGGGTCCATAATACATCTTATCGGCGAAAATATCAGCTAATATCGACAAACATAAAAAAAAAATCATTATCTCTCTCTCTCTCTCTCTCTCTCTCGCCATATATATAGATATAGATATATATAGATATATATATATATATATATATATATATATATATATATATATATATATATATATATATATATATATATATATATATATATATATTCATATTTTTAAACATATAAAGCAATAACAACATGAAATACACATTGGCACATAAATATGAAGAAAACACTGATATGTATGATGTAGTGGATGTAAAATAAAAATGATACATCAAAGGTGATACCAAATCTTGTTGATCTCTGATAATTTTCCAATGAAGGACTCAAATGTGGAGAACCAATAAAAAATAACATCACATATATAAAAGTATCTCATCATCATGAGTTATATGTAGAAAAACAAATAAAACTAGGAACTATCTATCTGAGATCAATGCCCTCTCCCTCACAATTATTTTTTTGTCTTTTTCATCAATTTCTTCAAGAGATTTTTGTATAAGCTCCGCACTAGAAACCATACAAAGCCCAAGATCATGTCTAGGGAGTATACCCAGATGGTATTTCAATCACGTAACCCCTCCTGTCATCTTGGTCCCACACAATTTGCATGATAGATATGCATGATTTGTCCCACCATTAGACTCCCCGTACTCCCAAAATTAGTCCAAGGCTTTTGACATATTTGTAGTGAACTAATTCAAACCTAGGGCACCAAAAAAATAAAAAAATTGGCATTAAACACCCATACACAAAAAATAATAAGTAATAACCACCTCATTTTAAAAAATATTTTTTTTACTACATTATTTGCAATGTGAATGAAAAATGGAAATAAGAGGGTGCATAAGAAAGTTAAAAAAATTAAAATGAAGCTTACTATCCAAATATGGATAAAACTCTTGCATTGGCTCATGGGCATGAAAATCATAGCAAATGGAAAAAAAAAAAACAAAGAAGCAAAATTTTGGTAGGCAAAGAGGCAAGCAAGTATAACCCTAAATCTATGAAAAAAATCATTAACATAGGGGTTCTTAAGAACATACCTATTAATGGAAGAAATGAAGTTTGTTTTACTGATCTTCAATCTTTGATCCACATAATTTTTTTAGTTGGTGTTGATAATGGTTGTTTGATCCTCAATCCCTCTTTGAAAACCGCCACAAAGCTCTTCCCCTTCCTTCTCCAAGGCTAAGAAACCAAAATGAGCAAATAAAACTACCAAAATCGCTTTTCTAGTCGCGACCTAGCTTGCCTGGCAATATTCAAGGTCGTAACGCGATATTTTGCTGAAATATTGGCGATATTTCAGATATATCACAATATTTTCAGGTAAGAAAATATCACAATATTTCCGAATAACGTTGATATTATCAATGCTGGGCAAAACCATGCGCAAAAATTATGCACAAAATCATGGGTGGGCTTGCCCACCATCTTTGGGTCTGCCCTCTATCCTTAGGTCTGCATAAAACAATTTTTCCTGGGGCTCTTCCCCGGACCCCATGCCAGGGGGCTACCATCCCCTGTTGCGCCCAACAAAACGTGACAACACATGATACTAGTCATGGAAATAATATAACACATACCCAACATTCTTTTTCTCTTTATGTTGCAATTTATTGCTTGTTTCCTTAATAACCATGTTGTTGTTTCCTTCTTCTTCAGACCTTTTTTGGAGCTAATTTATTATCTTTCATGACTGCATTTGAGTTACTGCTCTTTTCAGCCTTATTCTTCATGGAAACAACCTCCTCTTTTATCTTCTTATATAGTCTATTCTTTTCACCTGACTAACTTCTAGTTGAAACAATTTCACCCGCTAATCTTCCACACTGTTCCTCTCTCTCCTTTAATTGGATGTTGATCACCTCTTCAAGTCTCCTTGCTTCTTCTAAACATGTCCTCAAGCTAACAATTTCTTCATTATACTCGTGCTCTCTTTCATCACATATCTGCAACAATTTCTTTTGATATTTGTTTTCATTGGCCAATCTTTTTTGTTCCAACAAAACTAAGTCTAGCTTGGCTTGGTTTTCATCTATTTTTTCTTCATGAGAATTAGGTACAATCACTCTAATAAAACAAGTCTCATTAGAATGAAAAATTTCTCTCTGAGAGGAATTTTTCTTCTTCCTCTTTTTCTTCTCCTTTTCTATACTACTGCTACTAGAATCTCCTTCATGCATGAACTACAACCTATCCCAAATTTCTTTTGAAGATTTTAGATTTATTATCGTCATCAAGATCCATATCATGAAGGTTGTTGTAAATTGTACATTTCTCCCGAGCATTCCACTGTTGTTCTCGAGCAAAGGGGAATTCTTACTGTATCCATCACATATTAGCTTCCATATACCAAGTCCATAAGTTATCAGTTATACTTTTACTTTTTGTTTCCATTCATGAAAGTTTGTGGTACTAAGAACAGGTTCATTTTGATGGTCCATGACTCAACCAGGTCTACCTTCCAGTTGTTACACTGACACAAAAGGAACCAAATTTGATACCAATTGTTGGAAATTTGACTAAATCGAGAGGGGGGTGAATTAGTTTAGTGCATTCATGGACATCAACTTTTGTTTACTTTTCATTTTAACATTTATCTGAACTATTAAATGACCAACAATACATCATATGAACAAAAAATTCAATATAGAAACAAAATGTAACATGTAAGCCACAACATAAAAATTGACACATAAAATCAATACATGTGGACACCTGATATAAGTGAAAAGCCGTAAAGGGAGAAAACCATGAATCTGTTGTTGTTTTGATGCAAATGAAAGCTCCTACTTCCTCTATTACATAAGCTTTTGGAGGCTACAACCTCTCTTTTATTTTTCAAGGTACAACTTGCTAGGAAGCCCCTACTCCCTCATACATTAATTTTCTGCAGGCTAAAATATACATGAGGCTCCTACCTCAGTTTGTTCTGCAAGCTACAACTTTCTTGGAAGCTCCTACTTCCACTTCAACAAGCTCCAACTCATTATTTATTAGGCTACAACCTTAAAGAAGACTACAATACCTTGATACATGAAAGAAACAATGTGTCAGCTTACATGGTTTTTAGTTTAGCACACTTTCATCTCTGTCTCTGCCGCTTTTCCTCCTCAATTTTGCTTCACATCTGCTCTTCTATTTCTGTCTATTTGTGCCAAGTAACTCATGAACAAGGACTCACAACAACTCAAATCTTCCACATACTCTCTAAATTTTAGTCTTCCGAAATCACATATTTTATAAACAAACTTTGTTGGTTGTTAGTTTCCACACAATAATATGAAGATAACAATGTTTCCTCTTTGCATTCCACCAATTTGTTTTACACCTTGAATATTAAAACAAAATAAATGCTCCAACAAATATTATTTTCAGCCACCTATAATGATTAAATACACCAATATAAGACCATGTAACTGAGCATTCATACTTATAATCACCAAGCATCTATGTAACTTTTTAGGGATAACATAAGACCATGTAACTAAGGATTCATACCTCCAATCAGCAAGCATCTCTAAGACTCATAAGCAAATGAGCATTCATACCTCATGGTCAACAAAATGCCTCTATCTTTCAACCTTGTGTCTATGGCCGCAACATATTACTGTCAACATCACTAGCTCAACAACATTTTCAATTGCTTTGCATCACAACTTCTTCATATCACTTCTGTAACTAACCTCTTCGATTGCTTCAACAATAATAAGAAAACCTCCTCAGCCGCTTCAACAACCATTAGAGGAAATTTCAGTGTAAACGTGGCCTCATAAGGAAAAATAATAAATAATGGTTAAAATAATAAAATAAGAGTTATGAATTTTTTAGGGAAAAAAAGAAAACTACTTTTTTTTTTTAAATTGTATTTTCAGCTTATCTCCTTATAGTCTTACACAAATTTTAATTGTAGACACTCGTTGGATGCATAATTAAATTCCACATCCAACGAATACCCATTATCCATACTTTTGAGAAGACCCACATTGATAAAAATTGAAGATACATTGAAAAACATAAATTCTATAGGCTTTTGATGACTCACTGTATCCAACAAAGATAGCAGGGTCCAACTTGATCCTCTTCTCCTTAGATACATGAATGTAAATATGACATCCAAAAATTCTTAAATGACTAACTTCAGGTCTCTCACCCATGAAGAATTATTTAGGAGTATTTTTCCCCAATATTTGGTGAGGACTTCTGTTTTGGACTTTTACCACTGTCTTGGATGCTTCTCCCCATAAGAACATAGGTAACTCTTGATCATGAATTATCACTTTGGAAGCTTCCATGATAGTTCTATTCTTCCTCAACAATTCCATTTTGTTTTGGATTTTAAGGGACAATCAACTCCCTCTTAATTCCAACATACATGCAAAAGGAAATAAGCTCCTCAAAGGTGCAATCTCCTCCATTTTATGATCTCAGAGCTTTAATATTCCTTCGTATAAAATTCTCCACCAGTTCCTTGAATTTCTTAAACTTGTCGAAGACCTCACCCTTGGTATTTAAGAAATAGATCAATGTTTTCAGGGAGAAATCATCAATGAAGGTAACATAGTATAGAAAACCACCCAAGGATCTTAACGAAATTGGTCCACACACATCATAATGTATTAGATCCGAAACTCCTTTGGACCTACTATCACTGCTTGGAATTGGTCCTTTGTTGTTCTTCCCAAGTGCACAACCCTTGCATACACCTTCATGTTCCACCGATATTTCTGGTAAACCTATACCATCTCACTTAATCTACGCAAGGGCTTGTAGTGTATGTGATCATACCTCCAGTGCCATATTTCACATAGATACATGTTATTATGTATTAAGGCATAAATTTATCTTCCTATATGTATATATATGCCTCCTTCTCAGACACCAATCACTTTAACAAAATCCATGCTAGAGCCTTTGTTCCATACCAAGACTTGTCCATCAACAAAAGAAACTCTATACTATTTATCTTCCAAGCATAAAGTAGAGACCATTTTTTTTCAAACTAGGTACATATAATATATCATTTAAGAAAATGGTACCTCGTGATTTCAATTGAAAGGATGTTGAACCAATGCCTTTGACTACATATTTTCCATCATCACTAAGTTCCACCTTTTGTGTAGTCTTTTTTCCCACCAACTCTATGAGGCTTTCACGATTTCCAGTCATTTGTCTAGAAGCACCACTATCCACTCACCAAATGTCATTGTTATTTGCAATAGAACCTGTAAGAGTAGAAAATCATAAATAATTATTGCCATTAGAATTGCCACTCTTTGACTTCTTCTTATTATGGTCATCATCAAGATCTGAAGCTGAGGCATGTTGCCTACCCCTCTTCTTCCTAGTATTATTATTTCCTTCGAGACATTAGTCTCCATAGTGGCCATACTTGTGGCAACAAAAACATTGAATCTTTGACATATCATTCTTTCCTTGAGAGGGAGAAGCTCTTCTTCTTGGAGCGGGTCTCCTTCCTGAATTCCTTTGAAACCTTCCAAAATTTCTTCATCCTTTTCCATTCTTAGACTGGGTTGCATAGCTTGAGAGTCATTTTCTTGAGGTCTTGTAAATTTTCCTTTTGAGACAATTCTAGATACATCTTGAATACACGAGGTCCATAATTCCTCAAAACTTGGAGTTTCCATTCTGCCACAAATACTAGATGCAAATGAATCCCATGAGTCAAACAACCCATTAAGTGTTGTAGTCACACGTTATCATGTAATCATGAATAACTTGAAGTTTATCTATCAATAGAGAGATCCTTATCAAATATGAAGCCACTGTATCAACCTTTGTCATTTTGACATCACAAAGTTCATTCTTCAAACTCATTTTTTGGCCAATCTTATTAATGGCATACAATCCAATTAGGGCATCATGCATCTTCTTTGGAGAATCCAAACCTGAAACATATGGAATCAGATGATCTCTGATAGATTCAACAATAATCCTCATGGTTTTGATTTCATTCTTCTTGTACCTTGCTTTTCCTTCATTATCTTGAGATTCAGTAACGTTGCCTTTCACATGGTCCAAAATGTCATTCTTTGTAAGAATAAGATTAGTCCTTGTCTTCCATGCCCTAAAGTTTGTAGCACCTTCCAAATTGTTTTTTGTCTTAGTAGATGAATCTATAGTCAATGATTTGATCACAAATTAGATCTTCCGATCGCAATGAACTTTCCTTCACCAAAGATCTGATACCATGTTGAATTTTGTAGTGTAATTAAAAGCAAGCACACATTTTTTTCCAGATAATTACTTCCAATGATATAATTATTTCTTTAGCACATTCCAGGTCATAAAACAATTACACTTTAGAAAATTTCAACCATATATGTAGTAGGGAAATAGAGATCACAATAAAACAATGATGCACAAGAGACAAAAAGAAAATCCTAGGGAAACCCAAACAAGGGAAAAACCCCACAAATATTTTCTTAGGAGAAATTGTCCAATTCAATCAATATGTACATTTGATTTTCCAGTAAAAATGTCATTCCATTGACCGAACCAAATTCCAAGTCAAACTAATCAAAGGAGAGAGGAAAAGTTGAACTTCTGCTCATAAGTCAAATCTGGTCAAAGAGGCTGAAGTTCAACCTGCTATTTCTCCTAGTCAGCTAAGGTCAAAGGGGCTGAATTTCAAACCTGTTGCTCCATAGAAGATTCAGTGAAATAGGACTATTTCACCTGTGATCAGAGAGAGCCAACATAGAAAGTCAATGCCCAAAAAATTATCCCAAAACTTCTGTCAACTTCTTCAGTCAAAGATGTTGGAATATTCACTCCAAAAGACAATCAAAGATTTGGTTGACACAACCAAAAATAATCAAAGTCAACATTGGTCAAATCTCATTAGTCAAAGTCAAGGTTCATTGGTCAAAATTTAGATTTATTCTTCCTTCGCACGTGTGAACAAAAGATCATATTTACTTGATAGTGTGAAAATTCCTTGAATGTAATATACTAGAAATTATTCTCCTAATTGAAAGCAATTTATTTGTCTTTTGTTAATTAGTAATGGCAAATAGTGAATACACGATTACATTCGTCACCATAAAAACACTGCGGAAATATAAAATACAGAACCGAGGAATAGATGCACACACAAAAAAATAAACACAATTATTTTTGGACAGTTGTCCCTAGAGAAACGTCGAAGGGAAAACCAGTGCAATAGACGAGGGTTTTATTATTATGCAACAAAAATATAGAATTACAACTGCTAGCCTTTCTAGGAGAGCTCTGACAATTGATCTCAATTGGAAATATACTAGGAAAAATTGTTTCCCTAACAACAAATTTTGTGCAACCAAGTCACAAATAGATAGCTCAAATACTTAAAAATTATCCTCTTTGAGGGGGAAATCTCCATTACATTATATAAATGAATAATTCTTGGATGATACAAATGACAAGACCTCTTTTGTATCTATAAAAGTCTAAGGGGTCACAATATAATTAGAGCCTACATAACAATAATAATGTAAGGGAACAACAATAACAATAGCGGGCTTCTATGGGGCACAACAATAATAATAAGTGGGATACACTAGTATTATAGGGACCTAACATGCCCCTCTCCTTCAAAAAAGTGTTGTCCTCAACGCTTGAGCAGTTCTGGATGTTTCTGTATAAAATTCTCATACTCCCATGTGGAATCTTCAGTGGGTAAGTTCTTCCACTTAATGGGATACTCTGAAATTAATCTATTCCGTAGCTGTCAAGTTCTTGTTTCCATGATTGTTTTAGGCTAAAATATGATTTTTCCTTCTTCGTCAAGTTCAGGAAACACTGTTTGAGCTGGAAGCTTATCGCCGATAACCTTCTTTAAGCATGAAACATGGAAAACTGGGTGTACTCAAGAAGATGCAAGCAACTCCAATTTGTATGCCATAGTACTAATCTTTTGCAACACCTTGTAAGGACTGTAGTACTTAGGTGATAATTTATTATCCTTCTTAGCTTACTTGAGAGACATTTGTTTGTATGGTTGTAGCCGTAAAAATACCCAATCACCTACATCAAAACTTCTTTCACTGTGATGCTGACATGCCTGTTGTTTCATTCAATTCTGTGCCAAAGTGAGGTTATCCTTTAAGAGTTGGAGAACTTGTTGTTGATTCTTGATGCGATCTTTCACTACTTGAACCTTAGAATTTTCTCTTAGAGATGATGTGATGGATGGTGGATGATATCCATAAAGTGCCATAAATGGGGTCATTTTTGCTATAGTATGGAAGGAAGTGTTATACCACCATTCAAATAGAGGTAACCACTTGAACCATTGTGTTTGTTTATCAAATACAAAGCAACAAAGATATCCTTCAAAACATTTGTTCACTATCTCAGTTTGCCCATCATATTGAGGATGATAAGATGATCTATGAGCTAATTGAGTACCAAGACAAGAAAATAATTCTGTCCAAAAATTTCCAGTGAAAATGGGATCTCTGTCACTGACTATAATCTTTGGATTTCCATGAAGCTTTTGAATTGTTTACATAAATGCAGTAGCAACTAAACATGCTTTAAAATAATGAGATAATGCACAAAAGTGTGCATACTTGGTAAGTCTATCAACTACCACCATGATGACACTCTTTCCTTCAGACTTGGGTAAACTTGTGATAAAATCCATTGATACCTCCCAACACTGACTTGGAATGGCTGAAGGTTGTAACAGATCCGAGGTCTTAATTGTATCAACTTTATTTTGTTGGCAAACCAAACATTCTGCCACAAACTTCTGAATATTAGATTTAAGGCCATCCCAAAAAAATTACTTCTTGACCCTATGGTAAGTTTTTAAAAATCCTAAGTGCCCTCCTAAGAGAGATGTGTGCAATTCCAAGAAAATATTTTGTTTGAATTGTGAATTCTTACAAATATATAAGCGATATTTGTACCATAATGAATCATTTTTCCAGCTAAATGTATCAGATGTACTGGGATCTTGCTGAAACTTTTGAATGAGTGACCAAACCTCTTCATCATTATTCCATTCATCCCTTGCCTCCATTATCCACTCAAGTTGGATAATAGAAATGGCACAACGCAATGCTTCCATATCCTCATCCTTTCTTGAGAGTGCATCTGCAACAACATTTTGCTTCCCTTTTTTGTAGATGATTTCAAAGTCACAACCTAATATCTTTGTCACCCATTTTCGTTGCTCTTCTGAAGATAATATTTGTTCAAAAAAGTATTTAAGACTATCATGATCTATTTTTACCTTGAAGTGTCTTCCCATTAGGTAAGGCCACTATTGCTTTAGTGGGTGTAGTATTGTCAACATTTCCTTCTCATAAATAGGTTTGTGTAAATACATTCCTTTGATTGGAAAACTTTCAAAAGTAATGGGTCTTCATTCTTACATTAAAAAATCACCAATTCCATTTCCTGAAGCATCACATTCCACAATAAAAGTTTTTGAGAAGTCTGGTGTAGCTAAGACCGATGCTTGGCACATTTCCTCTTTAAGATGTTCAAAGGTCTTCGTTGCTTTTGGAGCACACAAAAATGCATGTTTCTTCAATAATGATGCTAGAGGTTCCACTATTCTCCCATAATTCTTAACAAACTTGTGATAAGACCCTGGCAGCCCAAGAAATCATCGAAGATACTTTATTTTTGTGGGGATTTTCCATTCCTTAATGGCTTTAATTTTGTTAGGGTCTACTGTTAACACCCTCATGAGATACAATATGACCCAATTATTCCACCTAATGTACTCCAAAGAAAAATTTAGAGGTTTTTGCATATAATTGTTTCTCCTCCAATAGTTTGAGCACCCTCTCAACATGTTGAACATGATACTTCCAAGACTTGTTGTAGATTAATCTATCATCAAAAAATACTAACACAAATTTTCTAAAGAAGGGTTTGAAAACGGAATTCATCAAACCTTGAAATGTGGAAGGTGCATTAGTAAGGCCAAAAGGCATGACCAAAAATTCATAATGACCCTCATGAGTTATGAATGTTGTTTTCAGAATGTCTTCAGTCTTCATTCTAATTTGATGATATCCTGAACGAAGATCCAACTTGGTGAAGTAAATTGCTCCATGTAATTCATCTAACAATTCATCAATGACATGAATGGGAAATTTATCTTTAATAGTGAGCTTTTTGAGCTCCCTATAATTTGGGAACATACTCCATGATCCATCCTTCTTGTGCACCAATACTACTGGATCAGAGAAAGATCTTTGACTAGGTTGAATTATACAAGCCTCTAACATTTCTGCAACCATACGTTCAATTTCGCTCTTTTGGGCATAAGGATGTTTGTAAGGCTTGCTGTTTGGAGGAACTCTTCATGGAGTCAAGTGAATCACATGATCATGATCACATATAGGTGGGAGGCCTTTGGGAGTCCCAAACACCTTGGAATGATTGTCCAAGAATTTTTGGAGATATGGAGAAAGAGACGATTTCGATTTTTGAACCCCTAATGATCATAATTGTGAAATTACGCCCCATTGTTCTTTCTTCAGAAGATTTGTCATGCCATCAGAGCTGATTATCTTTCCTGGTTTCCCTACAATACTCCTTAATTCAACTTCCTTTCCTTCCCCAAAAAAATTCAAGTAAAGTTCTTGAAAATTGAAAGTTATCATCCCCAAATATTGTAACCATTGGACTCCTAGTACACCATCAACACCACTCATTGGAATGGAAAGTGTTGGACTATTCAATACACATTCCCCCATGGTTAGTTTGATATTATGGCACTTTCCAGAGGAACTTATAGTTCCTCCATTTGCAACCATCACTTGACACTCTGGTGTTGTATATAGGAAGCAATTCAATCCTTGGCTATCTTACAATGAATAAAATTATGGGTACTACTCGAATCAATAAAAAATATTACCTTTTTCTTCTTGATATGTCATTCTATCTTGAGAGTTTGAGGAGTGGTAATTCCTGCCAATGCATTACAAGATATGGTCGGATTCATTTCTTCTTTCTCTAGGGTTGGTTCCTAGTGTATATCCTCCTCTTTTGATGTTTCTTGTAACTTTTATTCCTCCTCTTCACAATATATGTAGAATAATTTCTTCTCAGCACACTTATAACCTCTAGTATATTTGCTATCACAACTATAACAAATCCCTTTTACTCTTTTTTCCTCTAATTTTTGTGGTGCCAACCTTGTAGGTTGTGGAAGGCCAGGAGTAGAAAAACTTTCATCTTTATAGATGTGAGTGGTAGACTTCCTTATTGCCATAATTTTGCTTTCAACTTTTCTTGCCACTCTAAATGCCTTCTCTAATGAATTAGGTTCCCAAAGGCGAACCTAATGTTGGATGTTATCCTTTAAGGTGCTTATGAAGACATCAATTCTATGCTCCCCTAGAATATCATTTACCCTTATATTCAATTTTTGGAAGTCCTCAATGTGCTCTGCCATTGAACCCTTTTGTTTGAGATTTATCAATTGGTTAAAGAAGGTGTTGCTCTTTGTATCCTCATAATGTTCTATCATTTTCTTCGTAAAAATTGACCAAGTGACAAGTCGTTTACGAGAAAAAATCCATCGATACCATACAAATTGATTGGGTTCTAAATATAAAGTTGCAATGTGTACCTTTTGTGTGTGTTGCACATTATGGAGATCGAAATATTGCTCCATCTGTAGTATCCATGTTATCGAATCCTTGCCATCAAACTTACTCATATCGATCTTTGGAATATGGTGGGTCTTCAATACAATGTTAGAGTCTATGGAGTCATGATTAACATTCTTTTTATTCTCATCACGATTTTCATCTAATACCTTTTCGCCATTAGGAAGCATTTATTATAGCAAATTTTTCAAACCTTCCATGTCTGCTTTTAAACCATTCTTCAAATATTCCATGTTCCCTTTCATTTTTGATTTTGTACCATCCATCTTAGCTTCCATACCATTATTCAAACCATCTATCTTAGCTTCCATTTCATTTTTGGTTACTCTTTGCAGGAGCAAAATTTGTTGCACTTGGTCTTGTAATTTTGATATATCATGTTGCATTTCTTTCTCTTCTTCATGTGTCATAGAAGAGCTTTCTATTTGTTTACTAGGTGTATCCATTTTTTTGTTTCGAAGCATTTTGAAATCAAGTAATGATATCTATGCTTCAATATTCCCTTTGAATCACTTCAAACTGCTTTTTCAAACAAAATTTATGCAAAATTTTAAAAATACACACATTTTTCTTGCTTTTTAGGAGCTATATATTGCAGTTGTTGTATCTCTGTAATTGTGAATCTCCAAGATATGAAATTTAGTCCTATAGTATCCCTCTAAGTATTCTTTCCAACCTAATAAGTCAGACCAAGATTGGATTCTTCAAGAAAGAGTTATGCCCAGTCTCCCATGATGACCTGATTATAGATTGGTTCAGTAGACCGAACTTGTATGGAGTGCCACATATCACTGTTTCGATCTTCAGCCCTGAAAATGATACCCAATAAACTACAATCCGTCCTCTTTTCGTCAATTTTTACGAAATTCAAATTTGATGCTCAGAGAGAAAGTTATGATGATTTTCCCTAGGTCACTTGTTTGAGATGGAATTCCAGAGCCTGCAAAAACCCTAACTTCCCTGGATCATATCTCCGAAAAATATAGCTAGACAAGATCTGAAATTCATATATGAAGTTCATCAATATTTTGGTTCCACGTGGCTGCAATTTAAGCTTTGGAATCTTTGTATAAAAAAAAGTTATAGTGAAAATTCCACGATGGCTTGTTTGAAGCAGCGAAACCATAGAATCCAAAGCTCTGATACCAAATGTTATGCAACCAACTCACAAATAGATAGCTCAACAAATTAAAAATTATCCTCTTCAAGGGGGAAACCTCCTTTACATTACATAAATGAACAATTATTGGATGATACAAATGACAAGACCCCCTTTGTATATATATGAGTCTAAGGGGTCACAATATAATCAGAGCCTACACAACAATAATAATGTAAGGGCACACAATAACAGTAGTGGGCTTTTATGGGGCACAACAATAACAATATGGGGGATACATGGGCACAACAATAATAATAAGGGGGATACACTAGTATTATAGGGACCTAACATTCCTTGAATGCAATTTACTATAAATTATTTCTTAATTGAAAGCAATTTATTTGTCTTCTGTGAATTATAAATGGAAAATAGTGAATACACAATTGCATTCGTCACCATAAAAACACTGCAAAAATATAAAATACAACACTGAGAAATAGATTCACAAAAAAAATAAACACCATTATTTTTGGACAATTGTCCCTAGAGAATCCTCGAAGGGAAAACCAGTGCAATAGATGAGGGTTTTATTATTATGCAACAAAATAGAGTATTACAACTGCTATCTTTTCTAGCTTCACTTCGAGAATTTGTCTCAATTGGAAATATACTTGGAAAATTTGTTTCCCTCACAATAACTCGAACTATCCCTCTTTTGGCAACTCACACCTCCTTCTCAATTCACATTGCCTGACTAGGTATACGCATTGTCACCTCCAGAAAATTCGTTCTACCCCGAAAACACCAACAGACAAGTTGTCATACCTTCCTCTACCTCTAGAATCAATTCGCTCTACCTCCTAGGTATTACTAACTAAATCAATGCCCCTTTTGGAAACTCGCATTGGGAATCTGGCTAACTCAGACTACATAATACAACCTCCTCTGCTAGATAATTCGACCTCCTATCCTAGCCCTAGATCACTGGAAAACCTCCTGAGAATTTCTCTAGAAATTATCGTTGTTGCAAACCCCGCTATTGTCTCTTCCTTATCTTCAATTGCACCCTTGCTGAACACCTGCAACTGGATAGTCGAACTGCTCACAATAAAATTGATGCCTCTCTCCAAGCCATCAATTTGCTCCTATAATCTTATGTTGGGCAACCAATAACCAAGATATAATTCAAATGGCTTAGATCACTTGAACTCCATCAACAGAAGTTTCTAGATCAAAATCAAATTACCTTAATTAATTAACTTTAATTAACCAACTTCCCTAAGTTATACTTAGGAAATAAATAAATTATTGGCTAATTAATTTAATTAAGGTGTTTTTGAGTCATTTTTTGGGTTTTGGAGATCTCGTTTTCCTTAGCCTCTTAGCATCATCTAAGACTATAACACCTATCCACTACTACCAAAAACTAACATTTTATCTCAGCGAGGAAGTTCTTCTCCACTATACCCATCTATTCTCTGAAGTAGATGAACTTGGATCTCCCTAGAGCCTTTGTGAGTATATCAACCACCTACTAGTATGTGGGAACATGTTGTAGCCGAACTGATCCATGCCACTAATGTGTGACATCTATGATACATCCTTTCTTCACATCTTCAATCTGATCTGACTCCTTGTCACTAAAAATCACTTTGAAGAAAATAGTCATTGTCTACCATGCTATTGCACATACTTTGACCTCACACTGTTGATGCCTCTGCACTGCCACTGTGCTTTTCTTATTACTACAATTATGTGACCTGAATATCAAGCTTTCATAGGGCTAATCCCTTTGAAGCTAGACTCCCTCTGAGTATCAAACTCTCCTGATCTACTATGTCATTGCAACTGGCTTTGCACCTGTCTCTTGAGTCTCTAACTGCAACTATCTCTGCACTCTCCACTGAGCACCTGATTGCACCCAACTGGGTCCACAACTATCTTTCAAGTATTTGACTGTAACTAACTTTGCACTGTCTCTCAAGTATCTGACTGCAAGTTGTTTACACTTCAATCCTATTGCTACTCTACCATTGTGGGCTCCCATCACAAAGGTACTGATCCATGTGAATAATATACAACAACTGGATATGATCTACTGATCAAGCCCTCCATGACTAGATCTAGACCTCTTGCTGCTATTCTCACAGACCTAGTCCGATTTGGCATACTAGAGTCTCAAATCCTCCATCTAAGGATAATGATGCAAAAGTAGCAAACTCATCCTCCAACCTGGCGGACAAGCCATCAATATCTGTCGATGTTGCGGTCTACTTCCCCTTCTTGTCCTTCTTTCTCTTCAAACACTGGGTGACATAGTGGCCAAACTCACCACATCCAAAGCACTTAACCTTCGACATGTATTTCTTCTTCTTCTCTCCCTTTAAGTCTTGTCCCTGTCTGGGACCCTTCTTCACTTTTTCCTTTCCTACAAGGGCTACGTTTTCTTCTTCATTCTCCACCTTGAGTCCCTTACCACTACTGCTGGTAGTACCATCTACGAGGTTGAGACCTAGCTCATCCTAAGTAAAGTCACTCCATAGGTGCTCCCAACCAGGAAGTGTGTCTCGCCCAAAAATCACTTGGATGAATGTACACCACTCCTCAGAGAACATGTTGAGTTTCGTGCGCATCGGCTCACTATCTGATGGTTTTACTCCTACAACTGCAAGTTCATCTCTCACAGCCTGAATCCTAGTGAGGTAGAATGTAACAATCTCACCCTTCTTCATTTTGATCGTTCTCAACTTCTCCTTGAGAATCATTTTCTGATTCTGAGACGGATCCTGGTACAACTTTACGTTGACATCCCACAACTCCTTCACTATGTTCTTATCTGTGATATATGGGACAATGTGATCCTGAACTCCATCTAGGACCATCCTTCTTAAATTCTCTTAACTTTGTAGGATCTATCGGTTCAACAAAAATTGTTGTCACGAACTCTTTCAGACCGTGCTCATCCAATAGGAATTGCATCCTAGCCTTCTAGATGCCAAAGTTAGAGGCCTCGTCTAAGTTGCCCTGATATTTGAGTCCTGCTACGACCATCTTTGGGAAACTCAAATAAACTAGAGAACTATACACTGTAAATATCCTTCTCCTTCTGGAAAATTGACTGTGCCTACACTCTGCTACTTTCACTCCTGCTTGCAACTAGATCCTGCAACTCACACTGGACTGTGTAGTACTGCCTTGGGAATTTGATCTTACCTATGAAAACCCTTTCCAGCATTGTCACTGCCTGCAGCTGAACACTGAAGTTGCTCGTTCTATCTTCAATTTGGTACAGGCACACGATCAATAACTTTTGTAACACACTGGATGAAATGTATTTCTAATTGGAAATTGAGCTACATGCAATTGGTCTCTTCTAGAAATCACAACCTCCTTTACTCCTCTAGAAAACTAGAAACCCTCAGAGAATTTATGGTAATTCCCTCTTAGTGTGTTTTTTCTCTTCCTGCCCTGTGTTGATCTACAACTGCAAAACCATTGTTGCAAAAATAACTGTGATAGATTTGCTCTGCGAATTCACTAATATGTTCACTGAAAACCCTTCCCGACAATCCTACTACCTGCTGCCACTGCTCCTGAGGAAAATTGAATTTTTCCTCCACCCTAGATCTGGAAATCAAATTTTTGCCTCCAACAATTCACATTTCTTGGCTTCCCTACACAGATTTGAACTTATGTGCTTCAGATCTCCCTCTGAAACTGCACAAATTCACTTCCTTTCATCTAGAGCCTCTGCTCTGATCTTCTTTGCTCTGAAACCATGTGAAAATTCCTTGAATGAAATTAACTCGAAATTATTCTCCTAACTGAAAACAATTTATTTGTCTTATGTTAATTATTAACGACAAATAGCGAATAATTCACAATTGCATTCTTCACCATAAAAACACCGTAGAAATATAAAATACAGAACTAAGAAATAGATACACACAAAATAAAATAGAGACTGTTATTTTTTGGACAATTTTCCTTGGAAAAACCCCAAAGGGAAAACTAGTGCAACAGAGGAGGATTTTATTATTATGCAGCAAAAATAGAGAATTACAACTACTAGCCTTTCTGGCTTAGATCTGACAATTTATCTCAACTGGAAATATACTGGGAAAATCCTTTTCCGTCACAATAACTTGATCTGGCCCTCTTTGGGAAATTCACACTACCTGACTGGGTATACGCACTTTTGCCTCCAAAAAATTTGTTCTGCCATAGAAACACCTCCAGACAAGTCGTCCTGCCTTCGTCTGCCTCTCGAAAAAATTATCTTCGTCTCGCGGGAACTAACAACTGAATCGATGCCCTTTCCGACAACTCGCACGAGGAATCTTGCTAACTCACACTGCAGAATACAACCTCCTTTACTGGATAATTTGGCCTCCTTTCCTAACCTTGGACCATTGGAAAACCTTCTAAGAATTTCTTCGAAAATTCTCACTGTGACAAACCCTGCTACTGTCTCTTCCCTAGCTTCAACTGTTCCCTCGCTGAACACCTACAACTGGGTAGTCGAACTACTCAAAATACAATTTATGCCTCTCTCCAAGTTGTCGACTTTCTCTTATAATCTTTTGTTGGGCAACTAAATACCAAGATCTAATCCCGATCAATGGTTTAGATCACATTGACTCCATCAATATAAGTCAGTTTAGAGCAAAATCAAATTACCTTAATTAATTAACTTTAATTAACCAACTTCCGTAAGTTAGAATTAAGAAATAATTAAATTATTGGCTAATTAATTAACTAAGGCATGTACAAGTCTTATCTCAGGAAACCTTTTCTAAGTTTTGGAGATTTCATGTTTCTTAACCTCTTAGCATCATCGGAGACTAGAACACTTGTTCGTTGCTACCAAAAACTAACAAAGAAGTCTAGTTGATGATGCCAAATGAGGACGTTTCTTTGTCAATTTATATGTGTCTTATCAAGCGGGTTTTGACCAAGGGTCAAGTCCCTTCTCTTGATGGGGTCGGCTTGTCCAATTTGGAGTCTACATGAAGAATAAAATATCCATTTAATTATTTTTTATTTTGTTGACTTAAATATTGACCACAGCTACAATATTTCAACAAGAAATTCCTTTCGCTCTTAGTTCATGATGGCTCTTCACGATTAGGAGTGGGGGTCAGAACAAGGCTAAACCATCATGAAGAGAAAATCCAGGCATGAAATATTCAGGTAGAAAATGAGAAAGAATAAGTCCTTGGGGTGATTGATTGTATGTTTGTTGAGTTGAGTTGTTTGTGACCAACGCACCTTTCCATAGTAATGGAGGACATGCAGGTTAGATCAAGAGTTGAGTGTCCAATAGAGTTACATCAAATACAAAATTTAGTATGCTTGGAGATTGTGCCCTTGTAGGAAATTGGAATCTACAATGCGAGTTAGCTCCAATATGGAGTGTTTTGTGGTAATGCTTGGACCTTGACTATTGGTGGGGAAGTTAGTTTCATGTCTTGAGACATACTTTGTGTGCATGGGAAAAAAATTTGATAGATTTTCCACACTAATTCATGTACTATGAAACTTTGTATTCGACTAATGTTATTAGCCTGTATAAATGGCAAATTCCTTGATTCAACAAAGTAGTTGGTTGAGTCTATAAATCTAAAATCTAAATGATAGGTTGTAGGGAAAATGTCATAATATGGTATCGTACTTGTTAATAAACTTAGAAGGGATATGGAGATTACTAATATGTTAATTGTTATGAATACAATTTATATAAAAATAATAAAAATATAAATAAATAAATAATAATCATAATAATAGTTAATTAAAAAAATAATTAGTTAATGAAAAGACATGTCTCTAAGGACATGACCATTCATGAAGGCACACTTGCGTAGGTATATAAGTGGACCCTCATTGTAACATTCAATTATCTTTGTTCTATCATCTTATCAATAAAAATATTTTACAATACATTGTGTACAATTACATTTAAAGTACAAACAAGCTACATTACATGTGTTTGTTTTCCATGGTGGTATCAGAGCAATGCGTTCTTTGACTAATCGCTGCACTATTCATCCATTAAAGTTTAAGTCTAGAAATCATGGGAACATATTCCCAAGATTATGACCATATGGCTAGACGAGAATTATTACTGGAAATGAGAGAAATACTTGCAAAAGCAATAAAACGTCTTGAAACATATTCAACATCTATAATGGAAGAGGACATTGACATGAAAGAGGCTAACAATAAAGAATGCTATAATCGAGAAAATGATGTTGAACATGTTGAATTAGGATCTCCTCAGGGTGACATAAATAAGGTTAATAATCAAAGTGGGTACATGAAAACTGAAGATAAAGAAGCTAAAGATGAGATTGCTAGCGAGAAAATTGTTGAAGAAGATGATAAAGATAAGTCTACTAGTTGGTAAATTGTTGAAGATGATAAAATTGACACTGCAAACTAGGAAATGATGGAGTTAGATACTTCTCCAAACACAGGCATCAAATAGAAAACAAAAAGTATCCTAAGAAGATCAACAAAGAGATTGTGGAGAAATTACACAGAAAGATGCTCCCAAAAGCTTTAGAAGGGCTCTTTATGAACACTAAAAATCCAAAACCCAATTATGACTGTATTAAGAACCATTTTACATTATGCGAGGATGTTCTCGGTGAATGAAAACATGGAGTTATAAAAAAGTGTATCTGTAAGAAAATACGACGAGCACGTGCTTGCAAAACTATACGCAACAAGGAAGATACACAACGCAAGAACAAGAACAATAACAAAGACAAGACTATAGCACTATGAAACATGGTAAAGAGTAAGAGAAATAACAACATCAAGGGAACTATTATAACGCTAAAGGATGGTCTATTGTATACAAGGGTATCATAAAGTTGAAAAACATCCTGGAAGGAGTTGAGGGGCATGGAGAGTTTACTGGAGAGGAGTACATCAATCTTCACACAACCATACGAAACATGTGCAGGAAAAATCCCCCTCATAGTTATGCATGTCAGTTGTTTAACTTATATAAGCAATCCATTGAAGAGTATGTCACAAATATTGTTTTCCCAACCTTGAGGACACAACATGATGATGAGTTGACGTAAAAATAACTTGTGAGATGTTGGGTAATTTACAAGGCGATGTTTAGATGGTTGTCACACAATTTTAATTGTTTTGATCGTGTTTTTGATGATACTTAACTCTATACCTATGAGTTTAGAGCAAGTTATAATCTCTTCAACGCGGCAGTGAGGTGCTTCCGAGAACTCGTCTATCATGAATTACGTGAAAATGTGACAAATGTTGTTATTGTTCTATTGGATAAAGAGAGGGACAAAGAACAAATTGATCACACTTTATTGAGGAAGGTTGTTCATTGCATTGTGGAAATTTCATATCATACCCACGACAGAATAGTCTATGGAGCCCGTGGCAATGAAGGACCAAGAACACAAATTCTTTCATGGAGTCTATACTTCCTCTGAAAAAGACACCATTATCCCCATTTTCAATTATAGAGCCAAGAAAGTGACATATGGCAAGCCAACTTTGCATCGGATGTGGAATGACAGAGACAAAGACAACTAGAATAATTTTTTAAAGACCGCTCTTGAATGGTTGTTGTATTCAACAAAGCAAGAATTGATCAACAAGTTTGATAACATCATAGACCAGCGCAAACCGACCTTCATAGCCCTGCACAGGGGGAAAAACACATTTCAGAATACGATCAAAGCTTTTCAGCACAATTTGCCAAGAATTAAAGCACATATTGTATTTAAAATTACTAGCCTAAGTGATGATGAATCGTCAATTCTTCCATTCATTCCCTTAATCCTGCACAGAAATTCATTCTACTGGGCTCCTAAGGCACTCAAAGCTTTTAAAGTTCTTTCAAAAGGCCTCGGAGCGAGCCTTGTAGACTCTGCTGAAACATTACTCGATTTCAGTGTTGATATACAACATGAGCTCGACCTGTAGGACAAGATGGAAAAACAGTGGAACATTCAAAAACCAAAAATATAGTTGAAGTTCTATTCCAGTGATATGTGATTATTCCTCACATAAGTGAATCTTCCACTAGCAACATTATCATGCGAATGTCAAACGACGACTAGTATGAATGCAATGATGGGCATGTTAAATAAGTCATTTTTTCTCTGTTCCGTTGTAGTTTCACCTTTCGACAACAAGCCCAACACCATATCGAACAATGAATCGAGGACGAAGTCAAAGCGTTGTACGAACACGACTATATGCATCCGTGCAATTTTTATGGGCTACAAGTAAAACAAATTTAATAAAAAGTCACCTTTATAAAGTGATTATAAAGTAGCTTTTTAAAATTATAAAGTTACCTTATAATGCGTTTTTATAAAGTTACTTTAAAAAATAATAATTAAATAATTAATATAATAAATAAAATAAAATAATATTATAAAATAATAATAAATAAAAATCTTATAAAAAATAATAAATCAAAGGTAAAATGGATAAACCCCAATAGTAATATTGACGAATTATAAATGTCGAAATGACATGCACAACATGAAAAAAATTGTCAACAATAAGCTTTGAGAACAACTTTTTGAAGGGGAAAGCAATGTTATGAATAAAATTTATATAAAAATAATATAAATATAAATAAATAATAATCATAATAATAGTTAATTAAAAAATAATTAGTTAATGAAGAGGCATGTCTCTAACGACATGACCATTCATGAAGGGACACCTACGTAGGTATATAAGCGGGCCCTCACTGTAACATTCAATCATCTTTGTTCTATCATCTTATCAATAAAAATATTTTACAATACATTGTGTACAATTACATTTAAAGTACAAGCAAGCTACACTAGATGTGTTTTTTTGCTACATTAATTTTGACTTTGTCAAGGATGGGTTAAGTATGGATGGTTTATAGTGGTACATGAGTTTAGTCCACAAAATGTGATGTGATGAAGCTTATTTAAATGGTTTCTAGTCTCCATTATACATGACTTGAATTGACTACCTTAGTTAGATTAATAAAGGTAAAATATATCTATTTGATGTTGGTTTTCTTAATAAAGGATTTTAAACAGACTCCTCATTAATTCATTATTGTTTTTCTTGAGTTTCCAACACTTAATAAACATATATTATTTACCATATTTCTTTGAAACCAACATGATTTAACTACTGGAACACAAAAGCCTAAATAGACATGCCTCATTTTGTATCGCTGCTTGGATATAATGTTAGATCTCAATCTCCCCCATTCTCTAAAAGGGATTTCCATTAAAGGGATCCATTAAGAAATGCACATCATGTTGAGAAATCCAAGTTGTGGCAGTTACATGTTTTCTCTTATTATGACATTATCTTGTGATAGTTTTCAATATTATTATTTGTTCTTTTGAATTATCTTTTCTTATCATCAAGACTAATGTCAAACAACAAATAGAAGAGAACACAAGATGTAGGCACGATGCCAGGGCAAAAACCCACTCTAGGGGAAAACTTAGTCAAAATTGTTTCTTCAGTAGATTCAAAAAATTTTCTTCAGTAGATTCAAGATGAGATGACCCTCACAACTTAGACTCGAGACTTCCTCCATCCATCCAGTCAACCTTGTCATTCTTCAGTTCAATAGCTCTTGTAGCAGTCATTCTTCTTCACACTTAGATCCTTGCAATGGCACTGGACGTATCATTTGTGATAAAATTAGCATTGAGATTGTGATAGCACTGAAACACTGGAGAACCAAGGCTTCATCATTGTGATAACATCAAGACATTCATTGTGGTAGCAATGTGATAGCACTGAGATACATCACTGCAATATTACCGAAATGTGATCACTGTAATAGCACCGAAACTGTGAGACAAAAATAGCACCGTGTCCCTGTGATATATCACCGAACTTGTGGAAGCACTGAATTGTGGTAACCCTGAACTATGGGAGCACCGAATTGTGATCCATGTACCCTATCCGAGCTCCTTCAATGACACCGAAACCTCATCTCTGAAATGCCTTATCCAAATTTTTGTGATCACCGAAAAACCTCTCTAAAAATGCGAGCTCTGAATTGTGTTTTATGCAAAGCACTTAGGCTTATATATATAGTTGTTTCCATATTGAGAATGAGCTGACATGTGACTTTTGAGGGTAGCCGACTTAATGACGATTCTTTCAACAACAAGGATACTTTTGATGGATGGAGGAGTCTTCACAAATTAACTTTGACAATAACCTAAAGCCTACAAGGGAGGCTTGATCTACATATTTGACCCAAGCATGAAACCCATGCTTTAACAAGTCAATTAAAATAATAATAATAAATTCTTTTGATTTTCTTTTGACAAATATATTACATTTTGACTTCAAGTACAATTATGAAGATCGAACCTAGTTACATTCTTCAACACTCCCTCTTATATAGGGAGGTATTCATATTTACATATAATCAAAGAGGTACATGGAAGATCTCACATCACATCATCTATGAAGAAGTTTAGGCACCACAATGCCATGGACTAGATTCCTGACCAGGGCAATCTATCCATTGGTCTCTCAACAATTTAGCCACTACAATGCCAATGACTAGATTCCTGACCAAGGAAATCTATCCAAGTGGGACTAAGATGGAATCAAGCTTTCGGCCTCTCTAGGTACCATCACGCTTACTTGCTAACCATCAACCCAGATATCTCGGCGCATGGTAGAGCTCAGTGAGCAACACCACCCTTCAAACTTCGGGACCTAGACATCAACACAAAGTGTCGGCTAGATGTCCTCTTAGGCAGTGCTTCACTCACAAAGCCTCAACATTCCTTGATCCAACGGATCAAGGAAAACAAATATCTCCTGATCAAATTGATCGGTAACCAGCACGCTATCAAAACCTTCGAGAGATTTACCTGTACAAACACAACCCCAATCAATAATATTATTTCACATGTACATAATCAAATACAAACCTCCGGGGTATTCTAGACAACTTAATGTCAGTTCTCAATTTTTTCATAGTAGGACTTAGAGCTTTCCCAATAAATCTTAACAGAAGACTCCTTAACCATGCAACTTCCTTTCCTACTTTTCATGTAACAACATATTTCATAAATTGATTTGGCTTCTTAGCATTCCTTCAAAAATACATTTTTCAATTTCCTTCTCTCACTCATGGCCTTCACTAAAAGTTACGACTGTTAGTCTTGATCTAGTGCATGACACATGAATTAGAGAACCATATTTGTCACTCCCTCTTAATCAGAGAGGATCTAATCATTCTTGTACAAGGAATATTATTAACCATCCTCTATCCTAGGGAGATCCCTTTCATTCAAGCTCCCTCTTTAACCTAGGGATATTTCATCTATCCAAGCTCCCTCTTAATTTCAGAGAAATTAGCTTCTTCTTTTTGACATCAGAGAATCTTTCATGTCTTCCAACCATCTCATCAGAGTTATCATTGCCATCACTATTCACATCATTCTTATCATATCAATGGACATCTTCAACATCTTGAGGATTGTGTACCTGCACAAATTAGATAGCAAGTACAACCAAATCTTGTAGAAGAATGAAGTTAGCCATATCAAAATCTTATAATAATGGAAGCATTTTACAAACATAATCAACAAGAGACTATACTTCAATACTTCAACTTTTTACCCAGGTTTTGTTACAAACCCTAAATCACATCCACAACTCATCAAGATATCAAACTCATTATATCTAGGGTTTCAATATTCTTTCAATGACATGACAAGTTATTTCATATAGAAAACCCTAGAAACATATCAGATCAATGAATCTAACAGCTTCCATATATTCATATGTTAGACTCCTCACTAGGATTTCATACATTTCCTAGATTTTATACATGAGTTTCAAAAATCAAAATGAATCACAACTTAATCAACATCATGACTAGCATCTACTAGAGTTTGATGTAAACCTTAGATTTCCATTTACAAATTCTCAGCAATCACTATATAAATTCATAAATCCCAGACAATTATACATACTAGAGAATTTAACAACCACTGGGGTTTAGTTGTTAAACCCTAGATTTTCCAAACAACATCATCATAGAACATCAAACTTTGACTACAACTTGTTTCCAAACCCTAGGACCCATGACCATCAACAATTAGATCAACACTCATATCTAGGAATTCATTATCATGCATAAGCACATCATATGTCAGACAACATTAATATATTAGACATATACCAACCTAGATCAAGCTAGGGTTTCTACCAAATGAACACATGTATACCTAGGGCTTCAATCCTAAGATATTATTTTGAATACATAACAAAGGCTTTGCTTATAGGCCTAACATAACAAACCCTTCTTTACCAGAACTTCAAAGGTTCGGGATTTCAGACAACATCATTTCAACCCTAACTTGGATTTCAGACAACATCATTTCAAGCCTAACAAGTTAGGGTTTTCATAATCATACTAAAACCTCAAACATGTCATCATCAACAAAAACATAAAATAACATTTCTCAATAACCCTAAGCAATTTTAGGGTTTTAGATATTAACATTAACATACCCTTAGCTTAGGTTTTTCTAGAGACCCTGTCTAGGGTTCTATAAAATCATTTAAAAATATGAGGAGTGTAGATTTATCAAATGATGAATCACCCAAAACAAGAATCTTTATGATTCAAGATAGATAAACATAACGATGTTAGTAATGTAATGCAAACTTCAAAAATAATATTATCATACTTTTAAGAGAATCTTATAGTTTGAGACATACCTAGAGATGTTCCTTGACAAACCTGGTAAGGATTCCTTGAAGTGTTTTCTTTGTATTAAGCCAACATCTTTTATATCTGTAGTATATACTTACAAGCACAACATGTGATACCAAGGACATAATTTAATTTCTCAAGTTAGATCTTCTACATAATCATGGAGGATGGAATCCTATGATAAGTTGTTCATTCTTTCAATCATCAATAGGACCTTTTACTTGACATCCTAGATTACATGTAAATCTTAGAGGAATAGGATTAAGGTTCTAATATGTTATCTAGGGAGTACACTCTTTATCCTAAACTAGTTATAAACAAGGATTATTAAAATCTCATAAATGTACCTTATGTTTACGTACCTTTGATTTAATAATTCATTAGATTTGTTGCAAGTGCATCTTGCTGAATACTTACTTGATTTCCTTGGGTTGGTACCTTGTGCTTGTACTTGATAGATCTCCACAAGCAGTTGTACCAAGTTCCCTTTCTTCAATGAGTTGAATGTACTTCTTTACTGCTTTGACCTTATCATTTCTTCAACACTTAGTGGTTCAACAATTCACTGAGCCCAGATTTATTTATTTATTTTTATTTTTTTTTTTATTTTTTTCTGAAATTTATAGTGAAGTCATGACTGTGATATGAACCCAATCTCTGAAGCTGATCCGAAGTGTCTCCTTATGGTATGCCGAAGCTCTGTCACTTGATTTCACTGATTTTTTTCTATGATTTGAGTGAAGTTACATCTCTTCTAGACTGAGGCTTCAACGATCCTTATTCTCTGAAAAGATCCAAACTTATCTTACTGAGGTATACCGAGATATATTACTGTGACATCCGATTTTCCTTTTGAGATTTTGACCTAAAATTTCACTGCTCTCATTTATGAGATTAACCGAGCTTCTTTACTGTGACATATTGGAACCCATTATTAGGACATTCGAACCTTCTCCTTCTTCTTCAAAGTGTGTTGAACTAGCTCACTTTCACTGAGGACGTTTCAAAGATGTATAATTCGTCTTCACACTGCCTTCGACCTTGACCATAACTCTGATACCATGTTGAGAAATCCAAGGAGTGGCAATTACATGATTTCTCTTATTATGACATTATATTGTGATAGTTTTCATTATTATTATTTTTTCTTTTGAATTATATTTTCTTATCATCAAGACTAATGTCAAGCAACAAATAGAAGAGAACACAAGATGTAGGCACGATGCCAAAGAAAAACCCCACTCTAGGGGAAAACCCAGTCAAAATTCTTTCTTCAGTAGATTCAAGATGAGATGACTAAGCCCCTTACAACTTAGACTCAAGACTCCTCATCCATCAAGTCAACCTTTTCATTCCTCACTTCAATAGCTCCTGTAGCAGTCATTCTTCTTCACACTTAGATCCTTGCAATGGCACCAAACATGTATCAATGTGATAACACTAGCATTGAGATTATGATAGCATTGAAACACTGGAGAACCGAGACTTCATCACTGTGATAACATCAAGACATTCATTGTGGTAGCAATGTGATAGCACCGAGAGACATCATTGTAATATTCTTGAAATGCGATCATTGTAATAACACTGAAACTAAGGTAGCGTCAAAACTGTGAGACAGAAATAACACTGTGTCACTGTGATATATCACCAAACTGTGGTAACCCTGAACTATGGGAGCACCGAACTGTGATCCCTGTACCCTATCTGGGCTCCTACAATGACACCAAAACCTTATCTATGAAATGCCTTGTCCGGATTTCTGTGATCACCGAAAAACCTCTAAAAATGTGAGCTCTAAACTGTGTTTTATGCGAAGTACCTAGGCTTATATATATAGTTGTTTCCATATTGAGAATGAGCCGACATGTGACTTTTGAGGGTAGCCGACTTGATGAGGATTCTTTCAACAAGAAGGAGACTTTTGATGGATGGAGGAGTCTTCACAAATTGACTTTGACAATAACCTAAAGCCTACAATGGAGGCTTGACCTATACATTTGACCCAAGCATGAAACCCATGCTTTTAACAAGTCAATTAAAATAATAATAATAAATTCTTTTGCTTTTCTTTTGAAAAATATATTACATTTTGACTTCAATTACAATTATGAAGATTGAACCTAGTTACATTCTTCAACACATCAAGGACCCAATCTATAGTGTGTCATACTTGACATATGGAGAGTGTTTATGGACCTCATAACAATTAGTAAGGCATTTAACTTCAAACATTATTTGTGTTTATACCTTTAGAGGCATAATTTTTTCCAAACCATTGATCACCTCATTTCTTAACAAAGATGAAGGTCAAAATTCTTGTCTTTAGGTATTATTTTAGCACCATGTATGCCACCTTACTATATGGAGCTTCATTAGCTATTATGTGCATTGTATCCAAGATGTTGTCCCCACATATATGAACTGCTAAGAACATCAAAGAGGTCCAATACGACAACATCATAAAAGATTGAAACCTTCATTCAAGAGGTTACAGATTATAGATCACTAATGTGGGAGGATCCACACGATTCGAGCAATCTCACATCCACCAAAAATAGTTTCTTATTTTGTGACTTAGATTTAGGTATTTTTCTAATTTTCATGTATTTTGTTTGTGTATGTTATTATAGGAGACCAAACAAGGTCGAATGCGGGGTTCACTCTAAACGCTAAATCCATTTAATGATTCGAATAACCATTGGGCCAAAGATTACATAGTGAATATTCAAAGGTTAAATGCATAGGTCATGAGAATAAGCCTTTGTGGACACTTATGAGATAGAGGTAATCATTGGAAGGAGGATTCATCGTTCTTATGGAGTGATGCACATATCAAACAGAAAGATTTTCATGACAAGAGATATGAGGAGGCCAAGAGGTGTTGTGAATCGAGGGCAAGTCTGCGAGGATGTGGCATTGTGGCATTGGATCTTTGTAGACAAAGTATGGTGACAAGGATGCATGGAAGGTGATGGTTGGCAACAAACATGGCGAAAACTGACAAGAGAGCCATGTGTGAGCAATTTGTGGCTTAGAGGTTTGGCAATGGAATGACAACATCAAAATTCATAGACCATCTAATTAGTAGAAGGATCAATGGTCCTTATTGGCATGACGGTTGGAAGGGCAATTAGATTAGTTGAGGGGGACTAATATACCACATTGGATTCTCTAATACTTGGCTGATCTCAGCCCATCAACAACTTTTACCACCCCCATGAAAGGATAGGGGAAAAGGGTTCGAAACATGAATATATAGGCTTGAGGATGATGACATGTTGATGTCTAACCTTTGTCCACATCAACAAGAGAAGAACCATGAATAAGAGATTGATTGGACCATGGATACCAATGGGGATTTGACATAGCAAGTCATGTTAAGGAAACGACAAATGATTGGGTCACCTAAAATTTGTAATAGTTTGATAATTTGTATTCCAAGGTTGAGAATACCAATAGCTCAATGAATGAAAGGGGGTTGATTTGGAATAGAAAGAAAGATTTGAATTGCTTCCCATGGAAGCCTAGTTGAATGGAAGAATGTGACAAATAAAGACAAAGACCTCTCTAATTACAATTTTATCCAAACATTTGTCACTTTAGGCTCGCTAAGCAATTTGAAATGAATAAGAAATAAAAAGATTATTTAGGCAATTTGAAATGAATAAGAAATAAATGCTTATTTTTAGCTAAGTTTTGTCTCTATGAATTTTTTCCCGCATTGTATGTGAGTGTGGGAGTTTTTCTCAATCGAGCATTGAGTTTGTGTCAACGACATTTTGGGCGACTTTTGTCGCTTTCCATCCAAATCTATTACAATGGAAATGGTTTTAGGTGCAGTTCTAATAGTTGAAATATTCGATTGCATTGATTCTAACTAGATTGTAATACAACACAACGCATCACAATATAACATCAGGGAAACAAAACGCATCACAAGATAACAATATATAATTTGTTCTGCTGGGGATTCTCTTCGCGTAAAAAATTCACTTCATTTACGGCCTCATCACAGTCCCCGTTTGATAATTAGACATTTCAAACCAATTAAGAAATCTATTTACAAGTTCTAAAATATTTGGCATAATATTACCAAGATTCAAATAAGAGGATGGATTATTTTACTGCTCTCTTGTCATCCAGGAGTTCGGTTCTAAATTTCTGGAGAACCAGACTTGAGTAAATTTCACAATGTAAATTTTCAAAGAAGAATGAATACATGAAATATTGCTCCTAGAGGTATACATTGTAAATGACAAAGTATTATGAAGCTCCCATAAGTTCCCTCTTGCATGCTTTGAATATATCAAACCCGAGAAAAATATTGAGTACATTCATTCCTACCATGCCTAAAACTGCAAGAGGCAGCTCTATTCCACGAGGGAATTTGGAAGCATCTTTGATAAGCTTGTACGTAATAAACCAGTGTGTGAAGAGTCGGGCTGTAAAGAAGGTGAACCAATGGATTCCCCATTCTATTCTTGTTCTCAAGCTCCTCTCTCTTCTCAGTCCTGCCATTCGTAGAACTCTTCGTAGATGCAAGAAGATGGAATGCAACTGCAGAGAAAAAGACAAATATGGTTAGATGCCATGCATATTTCCATGAGAAATCCTAGACAGTGGCTCTTCTAACAACACCACATGAGAAAAGGATAGAAAAAGTAAGCAATATGAGAACATGAAATTTTCTCCTATGCTTTGTTACATAAACACATCCTTGACAAAAATACAATCTACCTCGTCGATTGATTTTCAGTTGTACCTCTACCATGCCTAGTTTTATGATCGACAATTTTTAAGTGGCCGGTGCAGACTTCCCAAGCCAAAGTGAAAATGCAGGTGCCTTTAGGGATGGAGTTACATTCGGGCCCTAATCCCTGATTGCTCAAGAGCAACCAAACCTCCCTAGCATAGATTTTGAGTTGAGTAATTTTCTCCAATTCGCTCACAAAGGCAATAAAAATGCCCCCTATTGTTACACTCTACAAGCATGGTCTCTTTCTGATTGGACAAGAATTCGTAACTGAGGAAACATTACCAATGAAAAAGAGTATATTAATGAGGAAACAATCCATATGGTCTGTCTGAGGAAGACTCTCTTTCAACTTTCTATCAATCAGTAGAAATGTTACGACTTTTACAGGTCAGAGAAAATGAATTTCCTTATTCAATAAAAAATTAGCTAGATGACGTATCTTTTATTTTAGGAGCACATTCGTAATCATAATGCTGAAAATTCTACTGTGTTCTCAAGTTCAAGGCCATTACGACACGGGATGACAAATATATGTTCAGGAAAACCCACTAGCCTAAGAACAGATTCTGCTACAAATGGATTTTGGACTTTTAATCTACTTGGGATAGCACTAGCATTTCATTGTCAACAATGGTTTTCCTAAGATTAAACAATTCAATTGCATCATTTACTCTCAATAGACACTGGTTAGAGTATCACTCACATTCACAAAATAACATTGCTACTAATAATCTGAACTTAGAAGCAGAAGTTGCAGAACACCTCACGAGTAGGGCAACTTCATTATTTGTATTGATGATAGACTACAATTTACATAATGTATTGACTTATCGGAAGTAGGTTAATCCTTCAAATATCTAATGTTAATTTTATCCAATTTTACTGCATTCGTGAAGTACAGTGGGTGTCGATCTATATTGATTTTGTATAGATGATTAGATTACATAATGTACTAAATGCTCACAAGATTATCTTAATTTATAGTTTTACATGGTCTTCTTTATAGAGAATATTTGAATTTCCCTTTGCAGTTATAACTTATTTATACGGGTAAGATTTAGCAGGGAACAAGTAGCAATGTAACAAAATTGTGAATTTCTATTTGTAATTTCTGAGTTAAGAAGACAAATAGTAAACATGTCCCACTATGCATTCAATAACTCCACCTAGCATTCCACAAATCACACCTTCTATGTCCTATTATAAAGTCTCACAAATGGACACATGTCCATTTGTTAGGATATTTAGATACTTATGAGTTACTTGAGTTCAACTTAGTATATAATATGTTTATTAGGTAAAAATGTTTCTCTTAGTGTGCTTCTGTAATATGCATTAGTTGTATTGTAATCTGATAGTCATGATATGTTCTAGAGGTAGAGTGATCCAACCGTTCATATTCTTCTTAATACTAACGACAACTGATCCATGGCTTAACACCCGATTAGTATGTGATCTCTATTTAAGGAGCATGGAGGGTCATGGCTAATGATTGATTATGAGAACTCTCTTATATAATTTTTTTTCTAATAAAATTACCTCAAGTTGTTATGAAACCAGCTCACAAAAAGATAGAAAAGATAGATCAACGCCTTAGAATTCAGCCTCTTCGAGGGGGCAACCTCTTTTACATTATACAAATGAACAATTCTTAGATGATACAAATGACAAAACCTCCTTTCTATATATAGGAGTCTAAGGGGTCACAATATAATCAAGCCGACCTAACAATAATAATATAAAAGCACAAAAATAACAATAGTGGGATTCTATGAGGCACAATAATAACAATAAGGGATACAATGACAATAGTAATGGGAGAATCACTAATATTATAGGGACCTAACATGCCCCTCTTCTTCAAAAAAGTGTTGTCCTCAACGCTTGAGTAGTTCTGGATGCTTCTGTATAAAATTCTCATCCTCCCATGTGGAATCTTCAACGGGTAAGTTCTTCCACTTGATGAGATACTCTGAAATTGATCGATTTCGTAGTTGTAGAGTTTTTGTTTCTTTGACTACTTCAGGTTCCAATATGATTTCTCCTTCCTCATCAAGTTATGCAATATTGTTTGAACTAGAATCTTGTCACCTATAACCTTCTTTAAGCATGAAACATGAAAAACTGGGTGCACTCGGAAAGTTGCAGGAAGCTCCAATTTGTATGCCGTAGTACCTATCTTTTGCAACACCTTGTATGGACCATAATACTTTGGTGATAATTTATTATCCTTCTTAGCTTGCTTGAGGGACATTTGTTTATATGGTTGTAGCCGTAGGAATAACCAATCACCTACATCAAAACTTCTTTCGCTGCGATGTTAATATGCCTGCTGTTTCATTCTATTCTGTGCCAAGGTGAGGTTATCCTTTAAGAGTTGGAGAACTTGTTGCTGATGCTCAATGTGATCTTCCACTGCTTGAATCTTAGAATTTTCTCTTAAGTATGATGTGATGGATGGTGGATGATATCCATAAAGTGCCACAAATGGGGTCATTTTTGTTGCAGCATGGAAGGAAGTGTTATACAACCATTCAGCCAGAGGCAACCATTTGACCCATTGTGTCTATTTATCAGATACAAAGCAACGAAGATATCCTTCCAAACATTTGTTTACTATCTCAGTTTGCCCATCAGATTGAGGATGATAAGATGAGCTATGAGCTAACTGAGTACCAAGACAAGAAAATAATTTTGTCCAAAAATTTCCAGTGAAAATGGGATCTTTGTCGCTTACAATAATCTTTGGGTTTCCATGTAGCTTTTGAATTGTTTCCATAAATGCAGTAGAAACTGTACTCGCTTTAAATGGATGAGATAATGCACAAAAGTGTGCATACTTGGTAAGTCTGTCAACTACCACCATGATAACACTCTTTCCTTTGGACTTGGGTAAACCTGTGATAAAATCCATTGAAACCTCCTCTTGACATTGGCTTGGAATCGATAAAGGTTGTAATAGTCCTGGGGTCTTAATTGCTTCAACTTTATTTTGTTGGCAAACCAAACATTTCACCACAAACTTTTGAATATCCGATTTAAGGCCATCCCAAAAAAAATCCTTCTTAACCCTGTGGTAGGTTTTTAGAAATCTTGAGTGCCCTCCTAAGGGAGAGGTGCAATTCCCTAAGAATCTTTTGTTTGAGTTGAGAATTCTTACATAGGTACAACTGATCCTTGTACCATAATGAATCATTTTTCCAGCTAAATGTATCAGATGTACTGGGATCTTGTTGTATCTTTTGAATGAGTGCCCACACTTCCTCGTCATTCTTCCATTCATCCCTTGCTCGTTTATCCAATCTGGTTGGATAATATAAATGGCGCAAAAAAATGCTTCCACATCCTCATCCTTTCTTGAGAGTGCATCCGCCACAATATTTTGCTTCCCTTTTTTGTAGATGATTTCAAAGTCATAACCCAACATTTTTGTGACCCATTTTCGTTGCTCTTCTAAAGATAATCTTTGTTCTAAAAAGTATTTAAGACTATCATGATCTGTTTTTACCTTGAAGTGTCTTCCCATTAGGTAGGGTCGCTATTTCTTAAGTGCATGTAGTATTGCCAACATTTCATTTTCATAAATAGCTGTGTAAATACTTTCCTTTGATTGAATGACTTTTGAAAGCCATGGGTCTTTCTTCTTGCATTAAAACAACACCAATTCCATTTCCTGAGGCATCACATTCCACGATAAAGGTTTTTGTGAAATCCGGTGTAGCTAAGACTGGTGCTTGGCACATTGCCTCTTTAAGATGTTCAAATGCCTTTGTTGCTTCTGGAGTCTATGAGAATGGATCTTTCTTCAATAATGTTGTTAGAGGTGTTGCTATTCTCCCATAGTTCTTAACAAACTTGCAATAATACCCTGTCAACTCGAGAAATCCTCGTAGATGCTTTATGGATGTGGGGATTTTCCATTCCTTAATGGTTTTAATTTTGCTAGGGTCTACCTTAACACCTTCATGAGATACAATATGACCGAGATATTCCACCTCTTGTACTCCAAAGAAACATTTGAAGATTTTTGCATACTATTGTTTCTCCTCCAATAGTTTGAGCACCATGTCAACATGTTGGACATGATTCTTTCAAGACTTGTTGTAGATTAGTATATCATCAAAAAATACTAACACAAATTTTCTAAGGAAGGGTTTGAAAATGGAATCATCAAATGTTGAAATGTAGAAGGTGCATTAGTAAGGCCAAAAGGCATGACCAAAAATTCATAATGACCCTCATGAGTTCTAAATGTTGTTTTTGGAATGTCTTCAGTCTTCATTCTGATTTGATGATACCCTGAACGAAGATCCAACTTGGTGAAGTAAATTGATCCATGCAATTCATCCAATAATTCATCAATGACAGGAATGGGAAATTTATCTTTAATAGTGAGCTTGTTGAGCTCCCTATAATCTGGACACATGCGCCATGATCCATCCTTCTTGTGAACCAATACTATTGGAGCAGAGAAAGAACTTTGACTAGGTTGAATTATACCAGCCTCTAGCATTTCTGCAACCATACGTTCAATTTCACTCTTTTAGACATAGGGATATCTGTAAGGCCTAATGTTTGGAGGAACACTTCCTGGAATCAAATTGATAGCATGATCATGATCACGAATAGGTGGGAGGCCTTTGGGAGTCTCAAATACCTTGGAATGATTGTCCTAGACTTTTTGAAGATCTGAAGAAATGGATGATTTCGATGTGAGAACCTCTAGTGAACATAATTGTGCAATTATGCCTCATTGTTCTTTCTTTAGAAGCTTTGTCATTCCGTTAGAGCTGATTATCTTTCCCGGTTTCCCTGCGATACCCCTTAATTCAACTTCCTTTCCTTCTGCAGAGAATTTCATGAAAAGTTCTTGAAAATTAAAAGCTATTGTACCCAAGGATTGTAGCCATTGGACTCCTAGTACAACATCAGCACAACCCATTGGAATGGACATCATTGGGCTATTCAATACATATTCTCCCATGGATAGTTTGATATTATGGTACTTTCCTGAGCAATTTATGGTTCCTCCACTTGCAACCATCACTTGACACTCTGGCATTGGATATAGGAAGTAATTCAATTCCTTGGCTATTTTACAATGAATAAAATTATGAGTACTTCCCGAATCAATCAACACTATTACCTTTTTCTTCTTGATATGCCCTTCTATCTTGATAGTTTGAGGAGTGGTAATTCCAGCCAATGCATTACAAGATATGGTCGGATTCATTTCTTCTTTTTCTAGGGTTTGTTCTTGGTGTATATCCTCTTCTTTTGACGTTTCTTGTTCATTTTCTTCCTCCTCTTCACAACCTATGGAAAATAATTTCTTCTCGGCACACTTATGACCTTTAGTGTATTTGCTATCACAACTGTAACAAAGCCCTTTTTCTCTTTTTTCTTCCAATTGTTGTGGTGTCAACCTTGTAGGTTGTGGATGGCTAGGGGCAACAACATTTCCATCTTTATGATTGTGAGTGGTAGGCTTCCTTGTTGCCATAATTTTGCTTTCCATTTTTCTTGCCAACCTGAATGCCTTCTCCAATAAATCTGGTTCCCAAAGGCGAACCTCATGTTAGATGTTATCTTTTAAAGTCCCTATGAACACATCAATCCTATGCTCCTCTGGAATATCTTTTACCCTTATATTCAATTTTTGGAAGTCCTCAATGTTCTCCATCATTGAACCCTTTTGTTTGAGATTGATCAATTGGCTAAAAAAAGTGTTGCTTTTTGTATCCTCATAATGTGCTATCATTTCATCCATAAAAATAGCCCAAGTGACAATTTGTTTACGAGAGCAAAGCCATCGATACCATACAAACTGATTTGGTTCCAAATATAAAGTTGCAATGCATATCTTTTATGTGTTTTGCACATTATGGAGATCGAAAAATTGCTCCATCTGTAGTATCCATGTTCTGGGATCCTTGCCATCAAACTTCCTCATATCGATCTTTGGAACATAGTGGTTCTTCAATCCAATGTTAGAGTCTATGAAATCATAATTAACATTTATTTTGTTCTCATGATGAGTTTCCTTTACTACCCTTTCGCCATTAGTAAGCATTTCTTGTAGAAACTTTGTCAAATTTGTCTTCAAATCTTCCATGTTTGTCTTCAAATCTGTCTTCAAATCGTCCATCTTAGCTTCCACGCCGTCCATCTTAGCTTCCACGTCATTCATCTTAGCTTCTACGCCTTTCTTTAAACCATCCATCTTAGCTTCCACGCCTTTCTTTAAACCATCCATCTTAGCTTCCACGCCATACATCTTAGCTTCTACGTCTTTCTTTAAACCATCCATCTTAGATTCTGTTACTTTTTGTGCGAGTGACATTTGTTGCACTTGGTCTCGTAATTTTGATATATCATGTTGCATTTCTTCCTCTTCTTCATGAGTCATGCTAGAGCTTTCAGGTTGCTTACTAGGTGTTTCCATTTTCTTTCTTCGGGGCATCAATTACCGATAATAATGCTTCACTATGCCCTTTGAATTCCTTCAAACTAATTTTTCAAACCAAGCTTATGCAAAAATTTAAAAAAAACTACACACCTTTTTTTTTCACTTTGTAGGAGCTTGATATTGAATCTGATGTATTTCTGTAATTTTGGATCTCCAAGGTCTGAAATTTCTTCCTGCGGTAACCCTCTGAGTAATATTTCTAACTCCACAAGTCTGATCAAGATTGGATTCTCCAATGAAGAGTTATGCCAAATCTCCCACGATGACCTGAGTATAGACTTGTTCAGTAGAGCGAACTTGTATGACGTGCCGCGGGTCACTGTTTCAACCTTAGGTTCTGAAAATGGTACCCAAAAAACTATAGTCCGTCCTCTTTCTGCAACTTCTTACGAAAATTCAATCTGATGCTCAGAGAGAAAGTTATGACGATTTTCCCAAGGTGACCTGTTTGGAATGTAATTCAGGGGTCTACAAAAACCCTAACTTCCTCAGATTATATCTCCGCAAATATAGCGAGACAAGATCTGAAATTCGGAGCTGAGGTTCAGACCGATTTCTTCTCAAATGGGTTTTTTTTTTAGCTTCTGAAACTTCGTAGAGAAAGAGTTATAGCAAACATTCCACGATGACCTGTTTTAGATGAAATTCTGGAGCTTGCAAAAACCCTAACTTCCTTAGATCATATCTCTAAAAATATAGCGAGAAAAGATATGAAATTTAGACCCGAGGTTCAACAAGATTTCATCTCAAATGGGTTTTTTTTCACTTCTAAAACGTCGCAAAAAAAAAGTTATAGCGAAAATTCCATGATGACCTGTTTGGAGCAGCAAAACCCTAGAATCCAAAGCTCTGATACCAAATGTTATGAAACCAACTCACAAAAAGATAGAGAAGATAGATCAATGCCTTAGAATTCAGCCTCTTCGAGGGGGCAACCTCCTTTACATTACACAAATGAACAATTCTTGGATGGTACAAATGACAAAACCTCCTTTCTATATATAGGAGTCTAAGGGGTCACAATATAACCAAGCCGACCTAATAATAATAATATAAAGGCACAAAAATAATAATAGTGGGATTCTATGGGGCACAATAATAACAATAATGGATACAATGACAATAGTAATGTAGGAATCACTAGTATTATAGGGACCTAACACAAGTGGCCACATTGGTTGGGGTCATGGACTATTTTCCTATTAGAGCATTTTAACGATGTAAAATTAATGGCGTTATGATATTTGATGTGGTTGTTGTTGAAAATTGGGGCAACTACAAGGCAAAATTCCCCATAGCGCTAAAGGAAAGCCTATTGAAGCCCCAAAGAATAATTCAATTTGTATGATTTTATTTGATTAACTGCTTGGGGCTCAAAGGGTAAGAGCATGATGTATGAGATATAACAGTGAATGCCCCCTTTAAAGGTAGGGAGGTTCATTGCCCACCAGGGGTTGGGACAATCACGGGTTCCTATATGATGAAGGAAGTTCATAGAACCCGTAGAAACCAGGGTGATGGCCATGACGATGGGGCAGAACTCATGTATTGGCTTTTGCCCATGTGCTAAATGTGTTTGTCTCGGCTATCTTTTGCATTTTGTGGTACATTTTCCTGTTGAATGTGGCCAAATATGCTTTGATCTTTCTTTTTAGCTGCATCAACCTCCGAGCTTCATTCCAGGCCATGACCCAAGGTGTGGGCAAGGGGAAAGGGCAAGCTCACCCTATGTGGACCCAATGGAGGTATGTGGACCCAAGTGGGAGAAATGATGGATGGGGTAATAATGAGTGGAAAGAGGGTAATATAAGTGGATAAAGGAGCAAGACCACACAACCAAAATTAGGGTTTCCCATGAAATACCATCCCTAAAGCCAAATGGCCAGTGAAAGAGATCTAACGGGACTAGGATTCAAGGTTAAAACTTAATATCCAAAAGGGGGCTAGGGGACAAGGGCACAGACCTAACCCATTCTTTCTGCCGAATCTCCCCATTAATCCATGCCCATAAGTGTCCATGATAAGAAAACTACAATACTCAATTACCAAATGACAAGGCATACCTTTAGGTTCGGGAGGCCCACCTTCAAACATACGATCATGACAGATGGGCGAGGGACCACATGGCTGGCTCAAGTGGCGGAGAAATGGCACAATGAGCTAGCTGGTCGCTGCAAGGGGCTGCTAGCTGCTGGCTGAAGACCATCTTGGAGAAAAAAATTCTCCTAGGGATATCACCCACAAAATGGTGGGTAACACCTGGCTCCAACTGGGACGTGATCTCTCTCGAAGTGGGCGAAACTACTCGAACGGGAGGTCACGAGAACTCCAACAATCTCTTGGTTACCGTAGACTTGTCACCTACACATATGATAGACGAAAAACACGGGGCAACATGCTTTCGCGGCGTCTCATGATCACACATGCTATATGTTAGGCCATAAAATCAACAAAAAATAAAATATTCAAATATGCATCTATCTACCATGAGAAATATCATATGATGTTAATTCTAATGTGGAAATGAGCATGCAATGCATCCTACCCTAACATGCATATGATGAAGCTATTATTAAGTGTAATCATAAAGCCAATGCAACCAACATATCATCAAGTCAATATAAATATTCCTGCCTATATGATTACTCATGCAACAAGTCCCAAAGTGAATGCAAACCCAAACACATGGAGGACATTGTGGGCAGGAGGTGGGAAAATATGATGCCCACATATGGATGATTATGTGAGAAGAGGTAAGAAAATGATGTAATATAGTCCATGAGATAATCTCTTGCAACCAAAATATAGAGATGTCAACAACCAAGCTCATAAACTTTCGATGGATGGTGACCTCAGGGATATCACTTCCACCATTGTCCTTATTATTTACGTCATGGGTTATGGCCTTCATCGGGTTATGATTAATAGGAAAGGGAGGCCGATGAGATGGATAAACACAAGTAGGTTGCACATGATGATTACACTAGAAAGGGAACACTATGGAGTGATCAAAACCCTGAGGGTGCATCCAAGGAGGAAAAGTATAATCAATGATGGGCTTTTCCTTGACACTATACTCGGGAGGGGGAAAGGGCTCACAGTTACTTGAGATCATATGACCAGGGGTGAGGGAATCACTTGATGAAGACCCAAGATGATGACCAATAGGAAAAAGGGAGAAATAAGTATTGTATTCAACAGGTTTTTCTTTCCCAAAATCATAATCTAAAGGCTCAAGTGATTTGAACATAGAATCATACTCAGGAGAAGTGGGAGCCTTATCAATTTCCTTAGTATCAAAGATTGGGTCTCTCCTAAAAGGAAAATTGATCACTTCCAACTACCCCTCTTTATGCAAAGGCAAATGAAGATTCTCCTTCCCAAGGGTATCAATGGGTATGTCATCATAAATAGTGCTTGAGGGGAAGGGAAGACCAATCTCATCCTCATCCTCCTTGTCGGTGTCGTAAATGGGAGCACAATCAAATTGAGGACCAACAATTTCCCATTTCTCCTTTTCAATGTGGAAATAATCTTCAATGTCATCTTCCAAGGGGCTAATGGGATCATCTTTCTCAAGGTTTTCAAAAGAGGATTCATCGGGAGTAATATCCTTGAGAAAGGTAAGGTTGGTCTCAATTTCACTTTCCATAAATTCATCCTTCCCAGTACATGTGTCCTCAAAATCATCATTTTCATCATGTGGACCCAAGGAGGACTCGTCTTCTTGCTCATTACCTAGATTCTTAATGTCTTGATGATGCTCGATGAAGGCTTCCTCTTGGATGCTTAATGCAGGGTGTACTTGAAAATGTCTAAGAAAGCCATCAACGAACTCTTCAATAGATGAGATGCTCCTAGGTTCATGATCATGCAGCCATGAGTTATGACCACCGAGAGATCCCATGAACAATAACATAAGGACATCTTGGTGGACAACCTTCTCTCTTGAAGCATGTGCATTAAATCTTTCTATGTGGTCAATTGCGGAGAGTGGATCACCATCAAACACGGGCACCCCATGTACCATCCTTCCTGTGACATGATTAGGATGCCTAGGGATGCTAGCAATGTCCAAAGCGAGAAATTTATCAAAGAATGACAACCTATTTGAGGTATACATGAAAAATATGTAGGATTCGCCAGGGTGAAATTAAAAATGCCTAGAAAAATGCTTGCTTCACCCTACAAGCATCGACCTTAAAGTTCAATGAAGAACTAGGGCTTCGTTCTTCCAATGCAGTCGCCAATAATGATATGTCAATATGTCGTATAGAGAACAAAACACACGTTTCGTGTCCCTGGCAACGACATCAAAATGTTACCGCTCAAACTAGCAGGGGACCTAAAGGGGATCCCTAAAAGGAAAATGCTAGGCCAAGGGCAACAAATGGAGACTTAGCCCAATGTCACCTCAGCTAAGGCTCCCTTCTATTTACAGACTTTCACCAATGGGAGGAGACCCTGTATATTTTGGAGTCACCGATGAAGAATAAGTCAACGAAATGATGTGACCCTAATAATCCCTTTTCCTAGAAGAGTCAGAAAGATAATGCTTGCTTGCTTTCTAAGCAAGGTACAATTGTCTTCTAGGGAAAGGAAGTGAGGATTCAAGGGTTAGGTTTATGGGATATGACTTACGAAGGAACTTCCCAATCCCTAAAATCCCTGTTATAATTGGTATCCCGGATGGTTCTTAAAGAGTTATCTTTTCAAAGGAATGGGACCAGACGGGACCAAGTGGACTCGGTTTAGGATAGGGGAAATGAGTATAGCAACCAATGGTGTTCTTACCCTAGACAAGGTGGGAAAAGGATCAACGAAATAATTTTCACTTGAAGGTGTTGATTTGAACCTTTGAGGTACTAACCTTGGGGATGTTAAGGCAAGATTTGATCTCAGAGCTAGGGCTTGGCTTTTCTTCCAATTCAACCGTCGGAATGGCTTCAAATTGGAGGAGAGCTTGAGGAAAGACTGGCGTAGGAGACCCTAGGCGATCGAACTTGTTGGAGGGCTAGCTTGTCATGAAATTGATGCCCTAGGTACCCCAACTTGGCAAGACCTGGAAGGAGGTGAAAGAATGTGGTTTTTGGTGACCACCTTTTGGTAGATCAGTGCCTTAATCTCTGGGAGAATGGAGTCTGTGATGAGTATGAGTAGGATTTCTTAGTTCCCAGTCAAGGAGGCCTCAAGACCACTTTGTTAGCCTTCTAGGTCAAGGAGAAGCAATCTTGCAGCTTTTATACTTCGATGCACAAAGGGAATGGCTTATCAAGGTCAAATTCTTTGATAGAATTACCCTAGGAGATTTCACTCATATTACATGGCCCATACATTGAGAGATGCTATAATAGAGACAAAATCCCACAATTTTAAGCAATAAATACATGCAGCAATTAGCCCTAGAACAACGAAAATACCAGTCCAATGTATATGACAAAGTAAAACAAGAATAGCATTAAAAGCATGTACTTACATGTAATAGAATATATCCAACCATTCACAATTGACAAGAGAGAAGCTCCAAGAGAAGATAGACCAATATCGACACATCAAAATTCATCCATAAAGCTCTAATTCATCCTCTAGAAAAAGTGTGAAAATCTCAAGAGAGAAAAGATCTAATCCAAAGTGATGATGAGAAATGAACTAATCTCACTTGTATTTATACACAACTTAGGAGTTCGAATTAGCCTCCTTGACCTACATAAGCCCCAAAAATAAAATAATGTTCTAATAATTCAACTTTTGGTAACAAGCCCACCAAACTAGCTCATAAATGAAAGAGTAAGCCTCTCAAGAGGTCAAATAATAATCTATGCATGTTGTAAGGCCCTCTAAGAGGCCTGATGAGGTCCATGGGTGCCACAAAGAAGAGCGGGACCCTCAAAAGCAGTGGACAAGGGGTTGGCCCCTTGTAATAACCTGTGGTGCTCCAAATGACATGTGAGGGCACACAAGTATCCTCATGGGTCTCCAAACAAATCGAAGATGCATGTAGATCGCCTGCAAGGGCTAGGATGATGGTGTAAGTGATGCCACAACATCGTGCAAGTCCTTGATCATCTGCCAAGTGTATGGTGCAAATCTGGGGCCAGTTGGGCATGGTAGATTAGGTGCATCTTCCTCGTCCAATAAGTGAACCATGAGCAATCTTTGAATGGCTGTGGGGATCCATGGAGTGTTGTCTGCTACTATGGAGGCCCATGGCTCTCAATGCACACCCTACATGTGCCAATGTAGCCCTATGGAGAATTAGAACCCCGTATAGGGAGACCAAACCCAAAATGGAGACCATCTGCAATCCTGCATAAGATCCAACGCATCCCCTAGCCTTCTGGCACAAAAAGTCATTAGAGAAATCGAGTAAATGAGCTTACCAATCATGGACCACAAGTGGGGACTTCATAATGGCCTACCCTTCCATAATGGGCTTCAGGATGTGCCAATGTTTCCTAAACTCCAAATAGGGTTAACCAATAATCCTATTAGGTGGTTTCTACTTCTAAAGGGGATGATATAGTCAAGGTACATCCTTCAAATGGTGGTAGCATGTGACAAATAGGTGAATGAAATAGAGGATGAGAAGGGGCAGCCCTAGGTCACATGCTAGGGTACAAGGATACCTAATGAGAGGGAAGCCCACACTTGGGTTTATAATGTATAGGAGGGAGCAAGCGTGGTACATGAGGTGCCTTGGTCTTGATTTTTCCACCCTTTTTTATATTCATTTTTCCTTTATATGATTTTCTTTAATTAACTGCTCGGGGCTCAAAGGGTAAGAGCATGATGTATAAGATATAACAGTAAATACCCCCTTTAAAGGTAGGTCGGTTCATTGCCCACCATGGATTGGGACAATCATGGGTTCTTATATTATGAAGGAGGTTCATAGAACTTGTAGGAACCATGGTGATGGCCATGAGGGTGGGGTAGAGCTCATGTATTGGCTTTTTCCCACGTGCTAAATGTGTTTGTCCCGACTATCTTTTGCATTTTGTGGTACATTTTCCTGTTGAATGTGGCCAAATATGCTTTTATTTTTCTTTTTAGCTCCATCAACCTCCGAGCTTCATTCCAGGCCTTGACCCAAGGTGTGGGCAAGGGGAAAGGGTAAGCTCACCCTGTGTGGACCCAGTGGAGGAATGTGGACCCAAGTGGGAGAAATGATAAATGGGGCAATAATGAGTGGAAAGAGGCTAATATAAGCGGATAAAGGAGTGGGACCACGCAACCAAAATTGGGGTTTCCCATGAAATACCATCCCTAAAGCCAACTGGTCAGTAAAAGAGATGCCACGGGACTAAGATGCAAAGTTAATATCCAAAAGGGGGTTAGGGGCCAAGGGCACAGACCTAACCCAACTTTCTATCGAATCCCCCCATTAATCCATGCCCAGAAGTGTCCATGATAAGCAAACTACAATACTCAATTACCAAATGACAAGGCATACCTTTAGGTTCGAGAGGCCCACCTTCAAACATACAATCATGACAGATGGGCGAGGGACCACATAACTGGCTCAGGTAGCGGAGAAATGGCACAATGAGCTAGCTGGTGGCTGCAAGGGGTTGTTGGCTGCCGACTGAGGACCATCTTGGAGAAAAAATTTCTCCTAGGGATATCACCCACAAAATGGTGGGTAACAGGTCATTCCAAGAAGAGTTAATCATTCCAACAGGGAGCTTCAACTAAAAAGAGAGCTTGTACTTCAACACTCACTCGAACTGAAGGCCAAAGAACACCCTGCTAAGGGAAGAAGTATTAAATCACAAGTGGGGCGATTTCTTTTGTAGATCAAACCCACTTCCTTGATAAAGTGCAAGATCAATTTAAGAAGGTATGTGTTTCAAAATTCAACACTAGAGGTTAAATAATTTGGGAACCAAGTAAAAATTGCAGCAACCATTCATTTATAGAACTCAAACTTTTTATTTATGTTTTAGTCTAGGATTTTACTTGGTGATTTTTTCATTGTTATATCATAAACAACAAGACCTTTGCCTTGCGTTATTAAAAATGATGTTAAATTTTGACCAAGGACTGACACATTGAATTGGCTTTAGTATTGGATATTCTTACTGCCCATGTATCAAGTGATTTAATTGCAAATCTAGGCATTTTACTTGCTGATAATAAAGAAATCTGCAACATAATTCAAGGTTCTCCACTCATGTCAGGTAAGTAAACCATTTGGAACCTTGATCTTTGGATCTCTATTGATTTACTCCGCTAATATAGTAATTTAGAGTCTAAGACACCCATTTTCCAGCCATTTTTAAAGGTTGGTTCAAATCTGAAAATTTTCTAGGCATAATATTGAGTGGGACTTAATCCCGAATTCACAAAAATATAGTTTCCAGCTCTCTGGAAATTGGTATTTTTTGCTGTTCAAGGTTGGGAATTGATCTCCTAAGATCCATATTTCACCTTCTAACATCTCCACCCCTAGATCCTTGATCTAGGAATGCTTAGGCACTCATAGGGTGGTTTATTTAAGTGACACATGCTGTTGTCTCTGCGAATTACCACATTTTTGCAATTTTCAATTCAAGGCAGCAAGCTAATTTACTCTACAACTCCAACCAACAATCTAAACTGAAAAATAACATCATTATTTGTTAGTATATTTTTTCTACAATAGATTTGAGTATTCACATACCATATCTAATATCATTGTTGTAGCATTCCGTTGTTTTAGTTTTCTACTACGTACATACAAAATTTAGCAGAACAACCCTCATAATTAACTCCACCTCTTCTTGACCCCATTTAATGCACTAGTTTTATTTGGAGTTGGTCGAGGCATTGTTGATAAAATCATTGATTTTTCAGCCTAAAAAAATCACAATAATTTCCTTTGGTGAGTTTTTCTAACTTTTTCCAAATTCTTCCATATTTTTCCCAGTTTTTTCCAATTTTTTCAAATTTTGAAAAAATGAAAATATTTTGTATTTTTTTAATGTTTTCCGTGATTTGCTGATTTTTGCCAATTTTTCGTCAATGTTTCTGAGATGTTTTATGGACCCTCACAGATTTTTTGTTGATGCTTATTTTTTTGACACTGAGTTGAGGTATTGAGTGGGAATCCTCCCTTGGCCGTTTAGGAGGAAGTTGGGCCTAGAGAGCAGGCATTCGAGCCAAAGTGACAATGTGCCCTTATCCTGTTTGTTCCCATCCTAGCAGGTTGGACGAACCTTTGCAACTCTGCTAATTGGATTGGTAACACGGGGCTTTCCAAATAGGCAAAGTACAAAGTATTTTTTTAACTTTTTGAATTTCAACCTATGTAAACTATCTCCGAAGGAAGGCAGTGTATGAGGTTCCTTTTTAATAACTGTTTTTGAACCTTTACATAATTACCATTTAGCATGTCATGTATGATTTAGTGGAAGGATAGATATTGACATATTGAAGAGTAGTAATGTTTCAATCCTACAATTTTGGTTTTTGATAGCTTCCTAGCATCCCTTTGAGAGACCTCAATGCAGTGAATTATTGACAAAGATGCATTCCCTCATCTCCATTGTTGGCATAGTGCTCACTGGCAAGGAGAACTACATAGAATGATCAAAAAAGATTAAGCACACTCTCATTTTTAATAACTTGCAAAAATGAATTTGTGAAGGAGAGGAGGACAACACACCTACCAAGCCTACATTAGATAAGGAGCTAGCCATTTGGGAGAAAAAGGACAACAAAACCTATGCCCTGATTGCTGCATAAGTAAGTGAAGAGGTGAGCTGCCATATAATTTCCATTACAAATTCTTATGGTGCATTAAAGAAGTTAAAAATCTCTATGACTCACACTCGAAATTGGAGCTTGTTCAATTGATGGTCAAACTCTTCAACCTTGAGTTGAAAGATGATGATCCCTTGGCTCTAGCCTCTGAAACCAGAGTCATCATGCATGATATAGATGCCATTGGAATAAAGATAGACATTCCTCTCATAGCCTTCGTCAAGGCTCTCTACCCTACATACTCTCACTATCTTGAATCTCTGCAAGGTAGTGAACAACTCAAGTCCATTACTTTTGATTCTGTCATAGAATAAATTGCAAAACGAGAGGAAGCTTTCGGAGGACAAAGAAAGCAACTTAGTCCCTAGTGATCCTTGCTTAGAAAGGGAAAATCATTCACATGATTCTCCTAAAGAAAGTGGAAGTAGAAGAGGACATCGAAGAAAAAATTTCAAAGGCAAGGGGGTAAACACAATCAAGGAGAAAGATTTGGTCTTCATTGCATTTGTTGCAGCAAAGATCCTTGGGAGAAGATCAAAGACAAACAAAAAAAAAAGAAGACAAAGGTAAAACACCAGATCCTGCAAAAGGAAAAGAACCTGAATCTACTCATTATAATGTTGCCCGTTGTAATGTTAGAGTCACTGAAAATTTGTTTCACACTTCATTCACTTCTTGGAGAGATGAATGATTTCTTGATACAGGTGCATATTGAAGTTTCTAAGTTTACTTAGTTTAGAAACCCTTCATGCACTTTTTCTAATTTATTCCTACCTACTTTGTTATTTTTTTTTTAACAAGTTATTTACAAAGTAAATACTGAAAATAAACACCAGTGCATGCTCAACATATTACAGATCAGCAACTAAAAGAAACAAGAACAAACACACCACATGACACCATTATTTTTGGACCAATGTCCCTGGAAAAACCCAATGCGGGAAAACCGGTGCAGCGATCTGAGGGTTTTCTTATTAAGCAATATCAGAGTACAATCTGGGTGCCGAAACTGGCCTACCCAACAGAGAATTTCCTTAGCAGCTATACCTCACAGTTTGAGAGAAATCTCCTGGCTGAAACCCCGGAAAAACCTTCCGGTAGCTCCTCAGCACAAAATTGCTTTGCAACCCTAGCGTCTGCCCAAACTGGACTGCATCAGCCCCTCTGTCTCACGCTGATCCCTGCGTCAGCCTTTATTGGCTTGCATCAGCCCCAAGAGGCCCTGCGTCAGCTCTGGGAGCCTCTACGTCTATTGCACTGGCCCCTCTGGTGCTCTGCGCAACACTTGGCTGCCTCTGCGTGGCCCTGCGTGAGCCTTTGTTGGATCTGCGTCACCCTCCTTGGCTGGTGCACTGCTCCCCCGGCACAATCTCTGCCTTCTCTGTTTCTCTGTACTCAATGCCCCTCAGCTGCTCTCCTGATCACTGATTCTATCTCTCTTAGCAAACCCCGCTTTAGAGAATAGAATGACCGATCACTCTGGTGTATTCTCCAAGTGACCCTCAAGCCTCCTCTTATACTTTTCCTGTTGACATCTCAACAGTCGAGATTAAGTCCCTAATCAAACGCTAAGATTAGATCTGGCTTGATCCATATCTTTTGGACCATTCTAACACAGATTCATATTAATACACATTAATATTTTATTTTCCCTAAGTTTAGACTTAGGGACTCCATTAAAAATATTAATTATTTGAATATCTCCTGATCTGTTTAGAATCTGCCCAAACCCTTTCTGGGTATTGGAGATCTCATGTGCCCCAACCTCTCCACCAAATTTCGTGGCTAGAGCACATCCGATGCTACCCCAAATCAATAGTGAAACATGCCAAATCCTCGGGACTTGGCACCAACTAGCTTAAACTACCTAGATTTCTTGATTTTCTTCTACATGATGTACTCTACCTTCCAAAGTTGCAAAGAAATTTGTTGTCCCTTATTCACATTCACCAACAAGGCCATTATATCCATATCTTTATTGGCAAAGTAGAAATAAGGAAGGTATTTGACAACATGGTTGTCATGACTGGAGTGGAGGATGAAACAATGTTGAAGCTGAAAGGGACATTTTCTCATACATAAAATTCTGCATACATCTCTCCTCATGATGAAGGTACATTTCCATCTAGTCTTTTATGACATGTTAGATTTGGAAATATTAATTATGACATCCTTTGTTTATTGAAATAAAATGGTGCTTCTGGTTTGTTCACTGTTGCACACATTTTGTCAAAGTTCCGAGGAACCAGATGTACCTATTTTTTTCAAGAATTGAATTCATTAGCCATCAGTTTATTAAGTCTTTGTAAACCCATTCTGCAAATTTTTTATGTAAATGATGCTAGTAAGACCATGTATGTATGTAACAACCTAGGCAAGCCTATTATTTTGGCGATAATTTCATCCTGGGAGGTTTTTTGTCTCACTGACTCATTTGTGTTTCTAAGCACGGATGGTCGACAGAGTTTTTTTCTCCAACCTCACCCCAAATCTAGGGTGGAATTCTTCGTCAAAGTCTCAGGTGAGTCCTAGCGTTCAAGTCTTATGTAAAAGTGACTTGGGAATAATTTAAGCTAATTGGTTAAATTATTTTATTATAAATCACTTGGTCTACTAGATCGTATTGTGTCGCAGAATTGGATATATTATTTGAGGGTTTAAGCCGAACAGCTATACCCCCTTTGAGGGTTCAATTTGTAAAACTTTTATGTAAAAAATATTTTAATGCATGGTCCCTCATACTTAAGACACCATGACTAAAATATTTGAGGGTGGAAAAAATATTTAATCCTTTCAAGTTTCAATTAATTAAATTTTCAAACAAAATAAATAAAAATCTTAAGCCATAAATTTAATTAATTAGTGTCAAAATTAAATGTCTAGAGAAATTAAATTCTCCAAGTGGAAAAATTCGTGGGTCTCAAAGGAATTAATTTTTGGAGGTCCCCCACCAAGGGAATATTGGAAATATAAAAAAAAATTAGACCCTTGGACCTTGGTGGTTAAGTCGAAGTCAAGTTTTTGAGGAAATTGGCTCAAAATAATTAATTTTGAACTAATAAAAAGAGATTTGATGAGAAATTCGAAAATTCCTCAAAATAAATATTTTCAATGGCTGAGATTAAAGATCATCAAAAATTTATCAACAGCCAAGATTATTTTGACGAGGATCCAACTAACTAGCGATTATTTTTCCACTTGGAGGATTTATCTATATACAGAGGGTCATTTGAGTGTCAAGCCACCTGATTTTTGGCTAAGAAAATTCTACCGAAAAGCTAATGTAATGCTACTGTCCCGTTGAGAACGTTTTTTTTGAATCATAGTAAAGACTTTGGGGTGCAGTTCATGGTGTTCAGTGTTCATTGATTTGTGGTATGTGTTGGGTACGAAATTTCCTATATTGTGCTTAATTTATTTTAAAAGTTTGTTTTTCATTAGATGGGGATAAGAACATTCTATTAATAGGTTTTTGGTCTATTTTAGGTGATCTGATTCACTATGTCTAACAAGCTTTTCTTGAGAAAATATATAGTGTTTGCGGGTTTCCTAGTCCTTGGGCTCCAAGTTCACAAACTGTGGGCATGAACTGACCTTGTTTGGACTTCATATATTTGTTGTGGTTTATTTAAATTTTAACTTCGCTAAGGTTGTAGCTTGCATCTAATTTCAAAAGTATTATTAGCCATTTAAACAAAAGAAAATTTTATAAAAAAATGTATTCCTCAAAATATATTTCAAAACCCTTGTATATCTGTAAATTTTTGTAAATAGATTTGTAAAATATATTTTGTAAATTATTTCTAATTGGGGTTTTGGGGTTTTAGAATTTTTGTATATATTGGGGTTTTGGGCATTTGTGAATTTATTTTTGCAGGTGTAATCAAGCAAAAAGAGTTGGAATAGAGCTAGATCTAGGCCCTTGAGGGTAATATCAAGTCTCTAAATTTTTTTACAGGGTCAACCATTGAAGAATTTGCAGTAAAATTCATATCTGAAGCAAATTAAATTTTTTCACAACTGGGGTTTCAAGTTTTGGGGCTCCTAAGCCCAGATCAGCGCTCTACAAGGCTAGCGTCCTCCTCTCAAGCCTCTGCATCATCTTTTCGACCCCCTGCGTCATCGTTTTTCAGCCCTTGGAGGTTGGTTGTGGGCCTTAGGGGCCTCGACCTCCTTTCCCTCCCGCTGCCGTGGTGTTTTTAGGCCCTTTCAAGCTTGGTCGTGGTCCTTAAAGGCCTCGACCTTCCTTCCTAAGGCAGTCACATGCCTTAAGGGCTTGCTTTCCTTAGGTCGTAGCCTCCTAAGGCCTTGCGGCCTCCTCTTTAGGTTGGACAACATCCCTTAGGGTTAGCCGTGGGCCTTTCTTGAGCCCCTCCTTCGTGCCCTTCCCTAGCCTTTTGGCCCTAACCGCTGCCCCTTTCAGCCTTTCATCTCTTCTTTGGCCCTCTTCCTAGCCCTAGGTTGCTCTCCTTTGTCTTTAGTTATCCTCTGATTTTTTTTTAACTAAATACTTGGTGGTTTTGCAGAGAAATTGGCTCAAAAACTTTTGTTTTCAGGTGGCGACTTCATTGCAAAATTTGGCAAACTTGGGCAAGTTTATCTACAAGGCCTTGGGCCTAGGGTTTGCTCTCTAAACCCTCATTTTACCTCTGTTTTGCTACAGCTGTAATATATATTTTTCATAACAGTGATATAAGAGCCCTAAAAACACATCTAATTGGTCAAAAGACTTCAAAAATTATATGTTAAAATTTTCCTAAATTTTTGGCCACTTGGGCATCGCATATCTAGCTTAGATTTAGTTTTTAGCTTGCTAGAATATATCTGCATAACTGTTAAATCATATCTAATATTTTCTGAATATCACATTTTAAAATCCTTAAAAATCATATTTTTCAGTTTGGCAAGCTATCTTTAAATTTTGGGCATGTTTTGGCACTTGTTGTAGCATTGATAACTCACTATTTACATCTTTTCCTACTATTGTAATTAACATTTCAGATCTGATATAACTGTGGTAATCTCATCATAAGAAGGCTGAATACTTCTACATTATTGAGTTGGAAAAGTTGATTTGATCGTTGGATTTCTCTTTCTTACATTAGGCAAGCATATGCACTTTGAATTTGGTATCTAAGGCAAATTTACTCACTGCTGTCATAAATTCCTTACTGTTGTCATATCATTCACTTATTGCTCATTAAAGGGTCATTGGAACATTAATTGCATAATTGTTTTCATAGTTTTACACTCTATTGTTCCTTGTTGCTAACATTGACATTGTGGAAGTAGCTAACATTATGTTTTCCTTGTGAGTTTATATGCTATAAAGTTCATAATTCACATTTAATAAGCTCACTCACTAAAGCACTCTAATCATAACTTTCCTTGGTATTGAGTATCTTTCAGCATTTCATTGGCATTCGAATATCTTGAGTAATTGTGGCTAGCATCTTATGTTGATAATTATTGGCTAATTAATAAGTGGATAAGTGTTTCAAATTCCTTAAATTGATATCATTGATTAAGTATCTTGCGGATTGATTTATTATTGGCACTAAGTTAATTGGCACTTCCTTAGTTGTGGGATTGCATATAACTCATTGATAAGTACTCCTGTTTACAAAAGATTTTTCGGCGAAAATCACATGAAATATCATTTGCCGACGCGTTTCGAACCAACCAGTGTGGTTCATCCTGACGATGAACCACACTGGTTGGTTCGAAACGCGTCGGCAAATGATATTTCATGTGATTTTCGCCGAAAAATCTTTTGTAAACTTGATATGGATCACAGAAGACTCAACTCTACAAGTACTCCTGTTGTTAAAGATTCATCATAACTTAAAGTATTAAGCATTTAGCTAATCTCAAACTAAGGATTTCACTCATAACCACTGCATAAGCATTCTAGGACTAGCCTTGCACTTAATAAACTTACCTCCAAGCATAAGCTTGGTTGATAGAAACCTAGGGCCACCCTTCTCATCTAGCTTGAGGGGCTTAGCAACTTTTCGGTGGTTAACACGGTTATCTTGTAGTCGTCAGAGCCACAGTCTCTGCAACGCCGGAGGCATCAAGTGATAGGAGCCTAACATAAGGTATTGTTAATCAAGCTTTTGCTTACTTCCTATTAGCCTCCTTCCCACAACTTACCTTGGAGCCTAGCTTCAAAATAGTTAAGGGAAGGTTTTCTCTAGATTAGGCATATAATCTAAAATTTACTAAGATCCTTGCATCACACTTAGATTCTAGGACTTGCATTTCATATAGGTTAGCTAATCATCTAAGCAACAGTTGTCCATTCGGTTACTTGGCTTTAATTTGTAACAAGAAATAAATTTTGACTCCATAAGGCACTGGTCTCAATTCTAAATCTAATCGAATCCTTAATCTTGCTAAATTCTACCAGGTAGCTAGGCCACTCAACTGTGTCTCCCGAGCAAGTTGGTTACCAACTTGTTTTCCATCATCTCATTTCCATAGTGACTACCCCCCATAGGCTATTGTTGGGAGACAATTAGAATGGAATGGGCAGGGATCAGAGTGACAGCGCTTGCCCTGATTCGTTGTCGCGGTGCCTGTACAATCTGAGTGACAACGTTTTCTGGCGCCATTGACAGGGATGAGTTTCTTGTTGTCGGGGTTTACGACAATTTTCAAATCCTTTATTTTCCCATCTTCTCATTTTAGCCGCCAACACCACACAATATTTTTTGGCGCCATTGTTAGGGATAAGTTTACCTTGTTCTTGACGCTTCAATGAAAATCGTCCTAATCCTATAATCCCGGTTGCCATTCATTAGCCCATCGAGCGCACAACATTTTTTAGCACCCTTCCTTTCATCAGTCTTCACCTTTTCATCACCTTATCCTTTGTACTCTAACTAAACCTTTCATTTTGTTCACCTCCACCTTTAGCACCTGGACATTTAGTTTTGTTCCCTGTTTGGGTGGCGACTCTACTTGTTCAACCATTGACAAGAGCTTACTATAGAAGGAATCTTGTTAGCTTGGTTAACCCCGCTCCTGATCCTGAAAAGGTTCTAAGAGCTCGGTTAAACAAATTACATTCTAGAGGGCAATTAAATTTTCTCAAATAGGAAGCTATCGTTGATCTCCATTTTATTTTCATTAATCCCGTAAATCAAGACATCGTGGGTGATTTTTATAGGCCTTGTAACTTCACCAACATCCAAGGATATCCTCATGATTTGCCAAATGAGTCTACCATGAGCACACTACCAATCTTTGAAGGAAATAATGCCATCAATGTTGAGGCTGTTAGGCCCCTATACTACTAGTGTAACCCCTTATTGTTATTAGTATAACCCACTTATTATATTGATGTACCCATGTAGTGCCCATATTGTTACTATTGTGCCCCATAGAAGCCCACTATTGTTATTATTGTGCCCTTACATTATTATTATTATGTCGGCTCTGATTATGTTATGACCCCTTAGACTCCTATATATAGAAAGGAGGTCTTTTCATTTGTATCATCCAAGAATTGTTCATTTATGTAATGTAAAGGAGGTTGCCCCCTCGAAGAGGCTGAATGCTAAGGCGTTGATCTATATTTTCTATCTTTTCTTGAGCTGGTTTCATAACATTTGGTATCAGAGCTTTGGATTCTAGGGTTTCGCTGCTCCAAACAGATCATCGTTGCATTTTCGCTATAACTTTTTTTCTGTGACGTTTCAGAAGTCGCAAAAAAAAACCCATTTGAGAAGAAATCGTGCTAAACCTTGGGTCCGAATTTCAGAGCTTTTCGCGCGATATTTGCGGAGATATGATCTGAGGAAGTTGGTCTTTTTGCAGACTCCTGAATTACATTCAAAACAGGTGACCTGGGGAAAATCGTCATAACTTTCTCTCTGGGGATCGGATTGAAATTTCGTAAGAAGGTACAGAAAGAGGACGGATTACAGTTTCTTGTATGTGTGTTTCAGATTCAAAGGTTGAAACAGTGACTCATGGCACGTTGTACAAGTTCGCTCCACTGAACTAGTCTATAATCAGGTCATCTTGGGAGATTGTGCATAACTCTTTCTTGGAGAATCCAATTTGGATCAGATTGATCATTGGTGGCATTGGAAAGAGGACACAGGGGGCTACTACAGGTCACAATTTCAGAACTTAAAGATCTGAAAGTACAGAGTTACAGTTGTTTCAAGGTAGAGCTCCTAAAATCAAGAAAAAACAAGATGAGGAAGTTTGATGGCAATGATCCGGTAAATTGGATACTTCAGATGGAGCAATATTTTGATATACATGGTGTACAACTTTTACAAAAGGTATGTATTGCATCTTCATATTTAGAACCAGATCAATTTTTATGGTACAAAGGGCTTTGTTCTTGTAAAAAACTTGTTACGTGGTCAATTTTCACGGAGGAAATGATAGCACATTATGAGGATACAAAGAGCAACACCTTCTTTAGAGCAACACCACAACAATTGCAAAGAGTAAAAGGGATTTGTGACATAGTGGAAAGAAAAATTATGGAAACCAGGAAGTGTACCCCTCACAACTATAAAGATGGAAGTGTTGTTTCTCCTAGCCTTCTACAACCTACAAGGGTTACACCACAACAAGTGGAAGAAAAAAGAGAAAAAGGGCTTTGTTACAATTGTGATAGCAAATGCACTAAAGGTCATAAGTGTGCTGAGAAGAAATTATTTTACATAGAATATGAAGAGGAGGAAGAAAAGGATCAAGAAACAACAAAAGAAGAAGATATACGCTAGGACCCCACCCCGGAGAAAGAAGAAATGAATCAGACCATATCTTGTAAAACATTGGCAAGAATTACCACTCCTCAAACTCTCAAGATAGAAGGACATATTAAGAAGAAAAAGGTGCAAGAAGTGAAAGATCACATCGAGAAAGAAGAAATGAATCCAACCATATCTTGTAATTCATTGTTCGAAATTACCACTCCTCAAACTATCAAGATAGAAGGACATATAAAGAAGAAAAATGTTCAAGAAGTGAAAGATCACATCGAGCATCAAGAAATAAATCCGACCATATCTTGTAAAGGATTGAAAGAAATTACCACTCCTCAAACTCTAGAGATAGAAGGACATATCAAGAAGAAAAAGGTTCAAGCAGTGAAAGATCACATCGAGCATCAACAACAAGTTCTCCAACTTCTAAAGGATAACGCCACTTCGGTGCAAAATCAAACGAAACAACAGGCACTTAAAAAATGGCGACCTTACCGAATGGGAAGATTCTTCAAGGATGAGGATGTGGAAGCATTGTTTTGTGCTATTTATATTATCCAACCAGATTGGATAAACGAAGCAAGGGATGAATGGAAGAAGGACGAAGAAGTATGGCCACTTATTCAAAAGTTGCAAAAGATCCCAATTCAAACAATATTGCCAGAAATTAAAGAGGAAGGAAAAATCATATTGGAACCTGGAGCAGTCACAGAAACAAGAACCTGATAGCTACAAAATCGATCAATTTCAGAGTATCTCATCAAGTGGAAGAACTTACCCGCTGAATATTCCACATGGGAGGACAAGAATTTTATACAGAAGCATCAAGAACTACTCAAGCGTTGAGGACAACGCTTTTTGAAGGAGAGGGGTATGTTAGGACCCTATACTACTAGTGTAACCCCTTATTGTTATTAGTATAACCCACTTATTATATTGATGTACCCATGTAGTGCCCATATTGTTACTATTGTGCCCCATAGAAGCCCACTATTGTTATTATTGTGCCCTTACATTATTATTATTATGTCGGCTCTGATTATGTTATGACCCCTTAGACTCCTATATATAGAAAGGAGGTCTTTTCATTTGTATCATCCAAGAATTGTTCATTTATGTAATGTAAAGGAGGTTTCCCCCTCGAAGAGGCTGAATTCTAAGGCGTTGATCTATCTTTTCTATCTTTTCTTGAGCTGGTTTCATAACAGAGGCTCACATAAAGAAGTTCAATTCCTTCATCCAGAGATATGCTCATTCCACTGCCTACAACCATGAAGATGTCAGGATGAAGTTGTTTGTTTTATCATTGGAGGATAATGCTCTTGACTGGTTTCATGATAAAGCAGACAATGCCTTTGACTCCTTAAGAACCCTCACTGATGCATTTAAAGACAAATATGGGGATAAGAGGGAAGGAAAATATTTAGTCAAAGAGTTGAATACTATAAAGAAAAGAGAAAATGAAACAGTCGAAGAATTCAACCAAAGATTTAACGGTCTTCTAAAAGATATGACTCAAGATTATAAGCCTCCTAACAAGACAGTCTTGGAACAATATCTCGAAGATTTTAACGGTGACACTCAATATGAAATTAGACGTGCCAAGCCTGTTACCTTAGCTGCTGCCCAGAATACAGCTGAAGAGTTGGAAAAGGATAGAAAAGCTTTAGGTAAGTCAGAGGTCCCAGGTTTTGATAGAGGTCCAGTTAAATCTAAGGGAAAGGAAATAAAAGAAGAAGAGCCAAATTCAGTTAAAGAATTAACTCGAGTAATCAGGGAAATGAAGATAGAACATGCCAGACAAATAAGTGATATGCGGAATCAATTGATCCAAATGGAAAGAAACCAAACGCAAAGTATGTGGCCCAAGAATAATAACAATAACAAGGGTAACAATAATCCTTGGTCGAGAAAGAATCCTTCCAACGATCAAATGTGTCTCACACTGCTTGAGTCTGCTAATATGGTTGACGAGCCTATCCCTTTCTGCAGACCTTGTGAAAGTTTCCATGAAGAGAATACATGTGCCTTTGCTAGAAGAATTCTAGAGGAAGGAGTAAATCAACAAGTAAATAATGCAGGACAAGATGCTCCTAAGGAAAGTCGATGTGCTGATATGATTTCTTCATCATTTTCCATAAACAATTTCAGTGAAGAAAAGGACCCCATCACTCAAGCATACGGTAAAAAACCATCTCAAGAGCAAATTTTAGAAATTGCTAAAAGTAAGGGATACACCTATCAAAGGAAAAGTAAGGATCAAAATCAAAGTAAACAGATTGCTTCTGAAAGGTACAAATCAGGATTAAAGGTAGATTGGGCCGCATGGATTAATAACATTAAGATGTCTGTCCCAGTGCTTGAACTTCTAAGAATTCCATCTCAGAGGGCATCTTTCTTCAAGGCTTTGGGTATAGTCCAGGAAGGTCATGTTGCTAACAATCCCATGGACAAAGAAATTAAGTTAAAAGATCTAAACTGCTACATGACAAATGAAGATCATCAACCCTTCTTCCTAACTTTGGACATAAATGATCGTTTGCTCCACAATTGCATGCTTGATTCCGGTGCATCTACAAATGTTATGACTAAGAAAGTTATGGAACAATTAAACTTAAGAATTTCTAGACCTTATCATAACATTTTCTTAATGGATTCGAGTAAAGTTGAAGTCCTTGGTGTGGTTAAAGATCTACAAGTCTCCTTGGTTGATTACCTGTACATGATAATCACCATGGACATAACAGTTATTAATGCACCAGATGTATGGGGAATGCTTCTTTCTAGAAAGAGCGCAGTTGATTTAGGTGGCTCTATTCAAATGGATTTATCCTACGCCACTATTCCCGCAGCAGTCGGTGGCGTGGTCAGATTATATAGAGAAGTGGAAAGAAGATATCACATGGAAGCTCTAAAGAGACTGGAAAATGGTGAAGAGATTGTGCCACAGGGTCATCCGCCGCATTGATCCAAGATCTTTTTCTTATAGATGCATCAGAATTACATATAACAGAGCTTATTAACCAAGGAACTTAAAAGCACATAAAACGTTGCGGAGATAACAAGATAAACATGAAACCATGACACAATGATTTGATTACGGAGTTTGTCCAATTTGGACTACGTCTTCGGGCCCTGCTCAATAGTGGGGAGGCCTTCTTTCATTAAGTGGCAGAAAAAGAAATAGAAGTACAAGCAACATTCAACTACAATCCTTATACCTCCAAGCTGGAAGATGGACGAAGAATGGAGAGCCCATCTTCAGAAACAGACAGTACCACTGAAATCATGGCGAAAAATCGTGCAAATTTTTTTATCCGAACATCCTGTTGACCACTACCGGTCAATTGCCCATAGCAGTACACCCCCCTTTTCTTCGCAAAAAGGGGTAGCGCTTGATCGACATGTCCGTGCCATTCTGCAGTCATCGACAGCTTGATCAATTAATGTTGTAAACCCAGTCTGCATGTATAAATTGTAAATAATCTTAGCAGATATGAGTCATGTCTGAAATTGCCTAGGTGGACCTAATTTTCTAAGTGATAATCTATGTCCCGGAAGGTTTTTCGTCTCACCGATCCATGATTGGCAGAGTTTTCCTTCAGCCTAACCCCAAAGCCGGGATGGATTTTGTCATTAGAATTTTAGGAGAATCCTAGTGTGTTAATCTGCTAGATTATAGTTGTGTCGCAGAACTGGGTGATTTATGAGGGTCTATGTCAAATGGGTTTTTTCCCCTTAAGATGTAAAGTTGTAAAAGTCATAATGTAAAGTGTCTTGAGGGTTGGAAAATGTTTTAAATCCCCTCATGAGTCCTAAGTCCTAGGTCCTAGGTGATTTTTCCAAAGGCTAAGTTCGAGGATCCATTTAAAAATGAATTAAAAATTAAAAAATTAAAAAATAAAATAATAAATAACTGAAAAATAAAATAATAAATAATAATAAAAAAATAATAAAAAATTATAAAATAAAGCAAAAACCCTAAAAAATAATAAAATAATAATATTTTGAGTAAATGCATGCAAAATTTAATTTTTTAATGAATTAACAAATTCGACAGATGAGATTAACAGATGTCTTGATCCTCATCGACGGTCGAGATCATTTCGACATGGATCACTCGAACTAGCCGTTGGGATTTTTTCCTTTAAATAGGGTGTTAGGGGTCATTTGAGAGAATAAGATTTGTGAGTCTTGTGCTAAAGAAGCTCTCTTGTAGTTCATTTTTTTTGTGCAATAAAGAAGACTTTCGGGTTAAAAATCTTGCTGGTGTTACTCTTCCGAAAATGCTGTAAGATTGTTCTATTTTTTTTCTGCATAATTTTATTTTCAGCCATTAATGATAGCTTAATGAAGATTGATCTAGGCACAGGTATCTTGTCTGATCTTTGGGGTTTGAATGATAGTTTAGATTCTGAAATATAGTGGCAGGTATCTCCATTTGATCGGGGCTTCACTATTGTTTTCTCCTTCTATGTTGATGGTTGATTTTAAGCTGTGCAGGAAATCCTTTTTTCAGATTACCGGGCGTTAGGGGAAGTTATCGGCTGAACCAGCCAACTCCCGGGTTGTGTTTTCTGAAAGAGCCCAGCCAGTTCTTGATCCCAGGCTTATCATTCGAAATATTTTTTTTATGAATGCATGGAGGGTTTTCTGAAGCATTTTACATTTAAATTAAATTCTGATAATATTACTGTGGTTATTGATAAATCTGGCTTCTGAAGAGCTTTCAGTTTGTAAATACTGTAATTTTTTTTATTTTATTTTTTTTGGGTTTAGGGTTTTCAGTTTTTTTTATTTTGGGCACATTTTATTTCTTGGTGTTTTTTTTGTTTACATTTCAGGTTACAGATTTGACGGAGCAAGGATTCCCAGCTTTCACAGCTAGGGTTTGAGGTTCACATTGATCATAATTTCTGAGAGCAGCAAAGTGCTGTATCGTGGCTCCATCTTTGATCCTCAATGCTACCATTTGCTGCTGCCCACGTTTCATTGTTTCCACATTAAGATTTACAGTCATTACAGCACTCGATTTTCCCTCAAGCAGTCTTCCAACCCTGCAACTGCAAGCAAAAATAAGCTACGATCAAAACGTGTCTTCTGCATTCCTCTGCTGCCTCATTTATTCTCCTCTGCCTGCTGCCGTTTTCCATCCCTCAGGCTGCAATCGTTTGCATCGAGCCATTCCAGAAATCGTATTGTATACACTCACTGTCCATTGCTCATTCTATATCCGCTCTTTCAAATCTGTGCAAACTCAGGAACCCACGCTGCTGCACTGTGGCCACCATCAAGTTGCTGAAGAACTCCACGTACTGGCAAACCTGGCCCGAAAGGAGATACCAAAGAAGGGTGATTTGATGCGTTGAAGTTTTGTTTAAACTCTGCTGCATCCATCTGCCCATCAATCCTTCAACCTGCAAACACTCATTTCCGCCGTCGAAATCTTCTGCAAGAGGTAATGTGTTTTTGATGCGTGGACGAAACGTATACGGGCTGGTTTGCATATGCGTAGGTAAGTTTTCATTTCGCTGTAGCGTAAACACGTTTTTATGATTTAAAAAAAAAATAGGGTTGCGTTCATTGTAAATGCGTTTAAGGTTAGGGTAGTTTCTTTTTTTAAAATTCCATTCGATTTTCTTAGCGTTTCATTTATGAGCCATGATTTTGACATAAAAATTAAAAAAGGGAAAAAATCGATTTTTTTTTTAATTTTTTATTGTAGTTTTAAATGTATTTTTTTAACTTTAATTTTAATACGTACAAGCTTCAGATTTTAGGACGGCGTTTTTTCCATTTTTTTTTAGATTTAGTTAATTAAAATTTTGTTTTGAAATAAATAAAAAATAAATAAAAAATAAAAAATCGTAAAAGCCTTTTTTTGTTGTTAGGTTTTAGTTGTAGTTTAATCTTTATTTCTAGTTTAGTTTTGTTCTATGTCTTAGTTATAAAAAGTAAAAATAAAAAATAAAAAATAAAAAAAGTTTCATAAGAATAAAAAAGGGGTTAATTTGAGTTCTTAGTCTAGGTTATATTAGATTTTACTTTAGGTTTTGTTTATTAAATTTTAGATTTAGGTCTGGTTCAAATTTTAGTTTAATATTTATATTTTAATTTAGGTAGTTTAAATTTCTTTTAAATCATAAAAAATCATAAAAAAGTTTTCTTTTCTTCTGAAGTGTAGACTTAGTTCTTTTTTATTTTATTTCTTAGCTTTAAATTTTTGCCGTATTTGAAAAGCATAAAAAATATTGTGGAAATTTTTTTGCCAGATTCAGTTTTTTGCCTCGGGAACTTATCACGTTCTATTTTCTCCTGCTGAGATTCAAATTTTCGATATTTATCATTTTATGCAAATCTGCACATGAATGATCATCTTGAAGATTTAGCTGCATGATATCTGGTTAATGATTCATAATTTCGTGGTTGTTTAAAGCATTTATCTTTTCGAAATTATTTACTGGATATCGTTATTGAGCTTTAATCATTATAAGAACTTTGTGATTTTTACTGAATATCTTGCATTGTTCAAGTTATTGGATGATAAATGATTGTCGTATGTGGTTTACATATCTGCAATATCTAGTAAGCAATCGTTTAAATATCAAACCCATAAGGCACTGATCCATTAAATTAATAAAATCGTTTTTAGTGCTGGTTTCCTTTCGTGTATCCCAACCCAACTGGTTCACAGTGGGTTTTCATCATCTCATAGGGTCTACCCCCCTTAGCCGCGGGAGACAGGCTTAAACGGAGGGATCGAGGATCAGAGTGACAGCCCCGGTCTGAGCGTTGTCGTGACAATCTGTGCAACAACATTTTTTGGCGCCGTTGCCGGGGACATTTTATTCTCGGCGTTTCAACAACAATCATCCTTCTCATTTCTTATCTTTTCATCTGGCCCGGCAACGCCAACATTTTTTGGCGCCGTTGTCGGGGACAGAGTTTTTCTGTTCCTGGCGTTTCAACGATATTCATCTTCTCATTTTTCATCATTCTCATCATTCTTTCTCATCTCGCGTTTGAGTTGGCAGATTCAACATTTTTCGGCGTCATCTCATCTTTTACGCCATTCATTAGCCTGTCAAACGGCCAACATTCTTTGGCGTGTTTTGATCTTTTCATCACCTTATCTTTCGTCATATCAACAACTTCTCTTCGATTCATTTCTTGTTTGGGTGGCGACTCCATTCCATTTCTTTTATTTTTTCCCAGGCAAGAAGCCTTCCTCATATCTGCTTGTTGGTTGATTTTTTGGATCCTAGAATTTGATTTATTGTTCAAGTGGCAACTCCACTTCTTTCATCTCTTAATTCTCTTGAGCAGAAATCTCTTTCTATCATCCATTTGATCCCTTATTATTCATCATGGATTATTCATTTAAACCATGTCATTTTACTGATAATCTCCATGATTTTCCGAAAGAGGCCATTTCTAAATTATTTAAGTTCTCAAGTGGTGATTCGGTCGTTGTTAGACAGCATTTAAACAGGTTTACTTGTGTAATGATCATATATTGTAGACTTCCTCAATATAATCATGAAGATTTCAAGATGCATCTATTTGTCCATTCTTTAAAGGGTGATGCTTTGGACTGGTTTAATAGTTTTCCTGAAGATTCCTTCATTTCTTTACAAGACATTGTCAATGCTTTTAAAGATAGATATGGTGATCCAGATAGCTCGCCTTGTGCCCCTAAAATTGTGCAACAAAATGAAAGTAATCTTGAAAAAGGTCCAGCTGTCCAAGACAATTCTTCATATTAGAATGTGCCATCCACTTGTACCATTGCAGATCATAGTAGTGTTGACAATGAAAAGGAAGATCATAAGCAAATTATACAAGATCTATTGCTACTGGTAAGAAATATGGAGATAAATCAAACTAATTACGCCAATGATGTGAGAACTTTATGCACTCACCTGGAAAAGCGTAATAGGGAGATGGAGATCATGCAAAATCAACATAGTAAGGAAATTGAAGCCATGAAGATTAATCATGACACAGAAATTAGTTTTATGCAAAGCAAGATGTCAGGCTTAGAGGAAAATATGACGACCATGAAAGTTGATCATGATAGGGAAATTAATTCTATGCAAAACAAGTTATTAACTATGGATGAAGAAATGACTATCATGACGTTTGATCATAATAATCAGTTGGCTACCATGCAAGCAAATCATAAAGAAGAAATAAACTCCATGCACTATTGCTTGATGAATATAAAGGAAAAGAATGATAAAGTAATAAAAGATATGGAAGAAGACCATGCCAGGCAAATCAGTGCTATAAAGATTGAATACTCTAGTCAGATGGATGCCATTAAAATACAGGTTCAAAAGTTTCAACAATGGTCAAAGGATGAGAGAAACCAAGGGACATCAATAGATCAGGAGCCTTCTCATTTGTTGCAACAAGCTCCATCTTATTATGAGGAGGTCATTGGTTCGATTGAAAGATGGTTAATTGAAGGTGATCCAGATAGACTTAAAAATGATAAAGATCAGATGCAGGATAAAGAAAGACATGTCACGCATATCTTACATACTTCATCTGATAGCTTTGAAACAGAAAGTTCCATGTCATCAGTAATACAGCCTGCCACAAAGAAAAAGCGCAAGAGAAAGAGAATGAGAAGAAGATTTGATGCATCAGACGGCCGCGATCAGCTTGATTTTCGGATAGCAAAAAGTCCTACCATATGCAGAATTGGACATGGCACATCCGACAAGCAGCCAACAGATTTGCCTGAAAGCAGGCAAATGCTCAGTATACACTATATTGAACACATCTGATGCCATGGGGCATCCTTTGTATTGTATTTCTAACCCTACTCCTTGTCATTTCAGCATTTTCATTTCTGTTTTAGGGCTAAATTTACTTTTCTAGATTAGTTAATAAATGAAGAGCTTATATCTTTCCTGTACTTAATGTTATATGATGATTTTTGGATGGACACTACTTATATTTTGTTGTGTGTTGCATGGGTGCAGATTCTGGATTCTCACATTCCTACAATGCAGCAACGTGTCCCCAAGTAGAGCCAGATGTTGACCACTACCGGTCAACTGCCCATAGCAGTACACCCCCCTTTTCTTCGCAAAAAGGGGTAGCGCTTGATCGACATGTCCGTGCCATTCTGCAGTCATCGACAGCTTGATCAATTAATGTTGTAAACCCAGTCTGCATGTATAAATTGTAAATAATCTTAGCAGATATGAGTCATGTCTGTAAATTTCCTAGGTGGACCTAATTTTCTAAGTGATAATCTATGTCCCGGAAGGTTTTTCGTCTCACCGATCCATGATCGGCAGAGTTTTCCTTCAGCATAACCCCAAAGCCGGGATGGATTTTGTCATTAGAATTTTAGGAGAATCCTAGTGTGTAAATCTGTTAGATTATAGTTGTGTCACAGAACTGGGTGATTTATGAGGGTCTATGTCAAATGGGTTTTTTCCCCTTAAGATGTAAAGTTGTAAAAGTCATGATGTAAAGTGTCTTGAGGGTTGGAAAATGTTTTAAATCCCCTCATGAGTCCTAAGTCCTAGGTCCTAGGTGATTTTTCCAAAGGCTAAGTTCGAGGATCCATTTAAAAATGAATTAAAAATTAAAAAATAAATAAATAAATAACTGAAAAATAAAATAATAAATAATAATAAAAAAACTATAAAAAATTATAAAATAAAGCAAAAACCCTAAAAAATAATAAAATAATAATATTTTGAGTAAATGCATGCAAAATTTCATTTTTTAATGAATTAACAAATTCGACGGATGAGATTAAGAGATGTCTTGATCCTCATCGACGGTCGAGATCATTTCGACATGGATCACTCGAACTAGCCGTTGGGATTTTTTCCTTTAAATAGGGTGCTAGGGGTCATTTGAGAGAAGAAGATTTGTGAGTCTTGTGCTGAAGAAGCTCTCTTGTAGTTCATTTTTTTGTGCAATAAAGAAGACTTTGGGGTTAAAAATCTTGCTAGTGTTACTCTTCTGAAAATGTTGTAAGATTGTTCCATTTTTTTCTGCATAATTTTATTTTCAGCGATTAATGATAGCTTAATGAAGATTGATCTAGGCACAGGTATCTTGTCTGATCTTTGGGGTTTGAATGATAGTTTAGATTCTGAAATATAGTGGCAGGTATCTCCATTTGATCGGGGCTTCACTATTGTTTTCCCCTTCTATGTTGATGGTTGATTTTAAGCTGTGCAGGAAATCCTTTTTTCAGATTACCGGGCGTTAGGGGAAGTTCTCGGCTGAACCAGCCAACTCCTGGGTTGTGTTTTCTGAAAGAGCCCAGCCAGTTCTTGATCCCGGGCTTATCATTCGAAATATTTTTTTTATGAATGCATGGAGGGTTTTCTGAAGCATTTTACATTTAAATTAAATTCTGATAATATTACTGTGGTTATTGATAAATCTGGCTTCTGAAGAGCTTTCTGTCTGTAAACACTGTAAATTTTTTTTTTTTTTTTTTTGGGTTTAGGGTTTTCAGTTTTTTTTATTTTGGGCACATTTTACTTCTTGGTGTTTTTTTGTTTACATTTCAGGTTACAGATTTGACGGAGCAAGGATTCCCAGCTTTCACAGCTAGGGTTTGAGGTTCACATTGATCATAATTTCTGAGAGCAGCAAAGTGTTGTATCGTGGCTCCATCTTTGATCCTCAACACTACCATTTGCTGCTGCCCACGTTTCATTGTTTCCACATTAAGATTTACAGTCATTACAGCACTCGATTTTCCCTCAAGCAGTCTTCCAACCCTGCAACTACAAGCAAAAATAAGCTACGATCAAAACGTGTCTTCTGCATTCCTCTGCTGCCTCATTTATTCTCCTCTGCCTGCTGCCGTTTTCCATCCCTCAGGCTGCAATCGTTTGCATCGAGCCATTCCAGAAATCGTATTGTATACACTCACTGTCCATTGCTCGTTCTATATCCGCTCTTTCAAATCTGAGCAAACTCAGGAACCCACGCTGTTGCACTGTGGCCACCATCAAGCTGCTGAAGAACTCCACGTACTGGCAAACCTGGCCCGAAAGGAGATACCAAAGAAGGGTGATTTGATGCGTTGAAGTTTTGTTTAAACTCTGCTGCGTCCATCTGCCCATCAATCCTTCAACCTGCAACTCATTTCCACCGTTGAAATCTTTTGCAAGAGATCACGCCCTTTTTCGTGCAAACCAGGTAATGTGTTTTTGATGCATGGACGAAACGTATACGGGCTGGTTTGCATATGCATAGGTAAGTTTTCATTTTGCTGTAGCGTAAACACGTTTTTATGATTTAAAAAAAAAATAGGGTTGCGTTCATTGTAAATGCGTTTAAGGTTAGGGTAGTTTCTTTTTTTAAAATTCCATTCGATTTTCTTAGCGTTTCATTTATGAGCCATGATTTTGACATAAAAATTAAAAAAGGGAAAAAATCGATTTTTTTTTTAATTTTTTATTGTAGTTTTAAATTTATTTTTTTAACTTTAATTTTAATACGTACAAGCTTCAGATTTTAGGACGGCGTTTTTTCCATTTTTTTTTAGATTTAGTTAATTAAAATTTTGTTTTGAAAAAAAAAAAAAAAAAAAAATCGTAAAAGCCTTTTTTTGTTGTTAGGTTTTAGTTGTAGTTTAATCTTTATTTCTAGTTTAGTTTTGTTCTATGTCTTAGTTATAAAAAAAAAAGTTTCATAAGAATAAAAAAGGGGTTAATTTGAGTTCTTAGTCTAGGTTATATTAGATTTTACTTTAGGTTTTGTTTATTAAATTTTAGATTTAGGTCTGGTTCAAGTTTTAGTTTAATATTTATATTTTAATTTAGGTAGTTTAAATTTCTTTTAAATCATAAAAAATCATAAAAAAGTTTTCTTTTCTTCTGAAGTGTAGACTTAGTTCTTTTTTATTTTATTTCTTAGCTTTAAATTTTTGCCGTATTTGAAAAGCATAAAAAATATTGTGGAAAATTTTTTGCCAGATTCAGTTTTTTGCCTCGGGAACTTATCACGTTCTATTTTCTCCTGCTGAGATTCAAATTTTCGATATTTATCATTTTATGCAAATCTGCACATGAATGATCATCTTGAAGATTTAGCTGCATGATATCTGGTTAATGATTCATAATTGCGTGGTTGTTTAAAGCATTTATCTTTTCGAAATTCTTTACTGGATATCGTTATTGAGCTTTAATTATTATAAGAACTTTGTGATTTTTACTGAATATCTTGCATTGTTCAAGTTATTGGATGATAAATGATTGTCGTATGTGGTTTACATATCTGCAATATCTAGTAAGCAATCGTTTAAATATCAAACCCATAAGGCACTGATCCATTAAATTAATAAAATCTTTTTTAGTGCTGGTTTCCTTTCGTGTCTCCCAACCCAATTGGTTCACAGTGGGTTTTCGTCATCTCATAGGGTCTACCCCCCTTAGCCGCGGGAGACAGGCTTAAACGGAGGGATCGGGGATCAGAGTGACAGCCCCCGGTCTGAGCGTTGTCGTGACAATCTGTGCGGCAACACACCCGATTCGAATAATTGGGCCTTCTGCACCTTCCCGGAACCTCCCTGCTGCTCAAGGCAAGGTCCCAGCTTGCTACCAAGTCAGGGTCTGCTACGCTCAATAGCTTCTGAACTAACCTTCCAGTCCTCTTTGCCTTTCTCTGACACGAACAATCCTTTATATATGTTGGTGGTAAAATCCCTCAATACTCTGGCAGTTCCAAACAAATGACAAAGTTAGCAAGCGGGTTTGATTTAATAATATAGAGAATCTCGGCCCTGAATAATACACAGCAACAACTCTTTCAAATATGGCAAAACTCTTTAACTGCGCGTTTAACCCGGCGGCCCTTTACTATCGACAAGTAGACCCAAATCCCATACAAAAATTGCCCTGCGATAACCGCGGACCCGACGAACTTATTAACCGCAATATATAATATATCGGGTCTGGGGGTCCATATCGCAAATCGCAATCGGTGGAAACCCAAGTTTGATACAACATGCAACTGCTTCCCCTTGCGAAATGCGATTGCGATATCGCAAATCGCAACATGATTTTGCAATTGCGATTGCATCACAACTTGGCTTGCTCCAGGGGCCGATTCTTTAACCCTTGCAAAATGCGATTGCGATTTGATCGCATCGCAAAAATGGCCAATTTTCCTTAAGCCGCAGCCTCTTTCTTCTGCGATCTGTGATATGAAGGACCAATGGTAGCCTGCCACTTGGTGCTTCCCCATTCACTAAGTGTGTCTACCACGTCATCTCCTCTTGCCACCTGAACAAGTCAAACATAAACTTTGACTTGCTCTATCTTCTTCATATGAACTTGGATTTGAGTGTCGTTTGCACTGTTGAAATCAGGATGACAAACACTTCGATCCGATGCTAAGTTTATCCAAATTCTACCACTTTGAGTTTTGAGCTTTTTACCATGCCATTGGTACTTTTTGAGGATTCGCCTGGATCAATCCTCCCCACTAAGAGCTTTTGGACCGCCAAAAGCCCTTTCAATCAATTGGCAAGTGAGGAAATTGCTCCCTCACTTTTTTTTTCTCCATCCACCAAGCTTTACTCAGATGCATTCCTTTGAAGCCAACACGAATGTACTCCACATCTCCCCGTCGTGAAGTTCTGGTTTTCCTATCGAGTATGATATCTTCGGGCAACTTGTCTAGATACTCTAGTGCAAAATCATCCACTGTAGGAATCTGTGCAACCTCTTCAGTATCCATAATCAATGGAGGTTCATAAAGCTTCAGGTTTTCAACATTTACCACTGAGTACATTTGCATATAAGCGGGCAAGTCAAGACGAAAAGCATTGTCTCCAATCTTTGCCAATATGGTGAAGGGACCATATCGAATGGGTCTCAATTTCTTCCCTTCTCCCTTCATTCTATCCTTGCTGATGTGGAGCCATACCTTGTCCCCAACTTGAAACTGATGGTCAACTCGGTGCTTATCATGTCGAGCTTTATACCGAGCCTGACTCTTCTCCAACTGCTCCTGTACTGCTTGATGAATCACCTGTACCCACTAAATAAACTTTCGTACTTTGACCCTATCTTCTCGTCCATTGCCATCCTCATCTTTCCCAAAGACCATGTCTAAGGGATCCCTTGGTAGGTAACCAAAACATGTCTCGAACAGTGAGCTCCGTGTGGATGAATGTGTTGCTCGATTGTATGCATGTTGCACATAAGTTGTTCATCCCACAACTTGAGATGTTTTCCAGAATAGCCTCGTAACAAGTGTACCACGGTGCGGTTGACGACCTTTGTCTTCCCATCGATCTGTGGATGAAATGTCGTACTTCTTTTCAACTTAGTGTCCATCATTCTCCACAAGTTGGTCCAAAACTCTCCAAGAAAGCGAGAGTCTCGATCTGACACAATAGATGTGGGCAACCCAAAATGGACCCAAACATGCTGAAAGAAAAGATAAGCAATTTGCTCAGCAATGACTTGCTTTTTACAAGGCATTAAAATACACATTTTACTAAAACGATCCACGACGACATACAAATAGTCGTGACCTTTCCTAGACATAAGCAAACCACCTACAAAGTCCATGGACACATTTTCCCATGGTTGACTCGGAATAAGGAGTGGTGTGTAGAGCCCAAGTTTTCTATTAGAGGGATTTGAAACAGAACACAACACCCAATTCTTTACAAAGCGAGTCACAATGTTTTTCATATGAGGCCAAAAACAAAACCTCTATAAATGACAAAGTTTTTTCAACCCCAAAATGACCAGGCACTAGAGAGGTATGAGCCTCTCGAATTACATGTACCCTTTCATCAATGGGTATGCATAGTTTGCCAAGATGATACAATAGTTTTCCCTGCAAATAATAATTGTCCACCTGCGATCCACGAGTCAGTTTTGCATAAATCTCTTTAAAATCATCAGTGTTAGCATATTATTCAGCATAACTTTCTAACGATAAAGAAACATTCCGCAAAACTACAGATGCAGAATTAGGAGGGCGAGAAAGAATATCTGCTACTTTGTTGCTGGCGCCTTTCTTGTATTTTATTACCAGATGAAACTGCTAGAGGAATCCCATCCATCTAAAATGACAGTGTTGTTGAAGCTTGGTCTGCGACTGAAGGTACTGCAAGGGCTGATGATCTATATGGATGATGGTCTCCTTGCCGATCAGATAGTGTTTCCACTTCTTTACACTCTGAACCAAGGCATACAAATCCCTGTCATATGTGGGATAATTCACAACAACCTAGGAGAAAGTCTCTGAATGGTAACATGCAAGCTTCCTTTGCTGCATCAATACAGCGCCCATGGCATATCCGCTGGCATCTGTTTCAATCTCAAAAGGCTGTTGAAGGTCTGGTAAGGCTAGCACGGGTGCTGTGTTGATCTTCTCTTTCAGCGTGTTGAAGGATTTCCACTGCTTTCCTCCCCAGTGAAAGGTCTGCTTCACACTGGTCAATGCGTGTAAGGGAGCTGCGATACAGAGAAGTTCGGAATGAACCTTCTCCAATACTGTACTGCGCCCAAAAAGCTTCGAACCTCTGTAACATTTGTGGGCTCACGTCATTTCATAATCACATCTACTTTAGAGGGATCTATCCTCAATTGCCGATTACCGACTGTGGCCTAAATAAACCAGAGAGGTCTTCCCAAACTCACACTTTGACAGTTTCACATACAGTTTTTCATTTTTCAGAACATCAAGCACTTTCTTCGCATGACATACATGTTCATTCCATGTCCTACTATAAACAAGAATATCATCCAAATATACAAGCACAAAATTATCAAGAAAAGGCCTAAACAGATCATTCATTACCCTCATAAACGTGGCCGGAGCATTGCACAGTCTGAATGGCATCACCATCCATTCGAACAACCCCTGTTTGGTTTTGAATGCAGTCTTCCAAACGTCTTGTTCTGCAACTCTAACCTGGTGATATCCACTACGCAAATCCAGTTTTGTAAAATAGACAACATTTTTCAACTGATCTAATAATTCATCAATGCAAGGGAGAGGGTATCGATTCTTCACCGTAATTTTGTTTAGCACCCTGTAGTCTACGCACATTCTCCATGTTTTGTCTTTCTTTGGCACCAACACGATCGGTGAGCCACACGGAGAAGAACTTGGTCTGATGACCCCTTGATTTAACAACTCCTACACGCATTTCTTGATCTCTTCCATCTTAATAGAAGCCATCCTGTACATGCCAATATTTGGTAAAGGAGCATGCTGTTGTAAATGGATCTCATGTTGGATTTCCCATTTTGGGGGCAATCCTCTCGGTTCCTAAAACAATCCATCATATTTAGAAATAATTTCAAACAATTCTTTCTTATGATCAGGATCACAACCTTTGAAAGCGTCAGCCGTCTCGGCCTCTTTCGCTCTCACTACCATGAGCATGCACCCTTTACTGGAATTAACCAGTTGTTTAATCTGTCCTGCACTTACAAGGCTAGCACTAACTTTCGTATGATGAGCTCTGACTATATATTCTACCTCGTCCTTTGTGAGGTGGTATTTATTTTCGTGCCGAAAGAAAACTGCCTTTCTGTCATATAGATACGGACTTCCCAAGATAATTCCACAGATGTCCAAAGGCACAACATCTAACTCTACCTCATCAACTAATTTGGAAGCAATAACAAATTTGGCCCTACACTGCTTGGTTACTTGTAATTTTTCTTTATCGCTTACCCAACCAAGCGGGTATGGACTCAGATGAGGCTTAGTTTCGAGGCCTAACTTTTTCACTAAGGACTCTGAGATTAAATTTGCTTGGGAGCCTGAATCGAACAGAGTTTCCACCTTTGTGTGTTTTATAATAACTCTAATGTGGAATAGTTCAATTCTCTTTCGCTCATTACTTATAGGCTCATTCAAATAACTAGTACTTGCAATTGAATCAGAACTATTATTAACAGGAGTACCTTTTGCGCCCACAGCTGTGATCAATGTCTCATCGCCAGAATCTAATCCAAGGTCCTACTGTGTTGTTGCCACTGTCTTTTGCTTGCCCTTTCCGCTGAATCTCTTTGGTCTCAGCTCCAGATGTAGCTTCCAACAGTGGTCCTCGTCATGACCTTCTCTCTTGCAATGCGTGCAAGATGGTGTTGCTCCATCCTCTTTCTTGGCTGCGACGGTCTTCTTAGCCTTCCCCTTGCCTTTCTTCTGGAATTTGCCATGCTGAGGGTTGAACGGTGTTTTCTTGGCTTGATCATCTCTGTCATTCTTGCCTCGGCTTTCAAGATGAATCGCCTTTACGCTGGCCGCATCAATCGTAGTAGGCTCGAACAATAATAGTGTCTTATGTAACTATGTAGCGCACCAACATACTTAGTTACAGTCTCAGGCGAATCTAATGAGATGCCCAAATTCAATGCTTGTTTCTGAAATTCTTCAGTGAAGCTTTACAAATTTTGGCCTTTACCTTGCCTTAGATATTGCCATTCCATTAGTGCCTTTTGTTTATAACCCAAAGGGTAAAATTGGTCTTTCAATGCAGAAATAAAACTAGACCAAGAGGAAAGAAGGTTACCCGACTTTTTGCTTCCCTTCTGCAACTTGCTCTCCCACCAAACGAGAGCAGTGCCACTCAGTCGAAGAGATGCTAACTGGACCTTTGCCTCATCTTCTTCGATCTACTGGATCCGGTAGTAAACCTCTATTTGTCTTATCCAATTATTAAGTTTTTCTGCACTACACTCTCCATTGTACATGGGCAAGTCAAACTTTACATCTAGCTTGAAGAATGGTTTCTTAGATGTATGTTTGGAATCACGATTAGAGTGATGAGAACTATCACTTGAAGAAGGAGAGGGAGGAGGCTCTTCTCCACCACCTTCATGATTTGCTGATCTATTATCATTGGCACCTTCCTTCTCGTGCCCAAGTGCCTTCTCATACTCTAAAAACAACTTGTCCACTTTCTCTGCCATATTGTAGAATACCTTGCAGAAATTTTGTTCCTCTTCCCAACGAGCTTCTTCATTTGCCATGTTTCTTCTTTGTTGTGCACGTCCTGCTTCAGGATCAAAGGACTTAAGCATTCCTTCTCCTTTTCGTAGCTTGTTTCGAGTTAGCATATACTCATGTAATTCGCATCAACAAAAACCTGCTCCGATACCAAACTTGATCCAAGATCTTTTGCTTATAGATGCATCAAAATTACATATAATAGAGCTTATTTACCAGGGAACTTAAAAGCACATAAAACGATGCGGAAATAAAAAGATAAACATGAAACCATGACACAATGATTTGATTATGGAGTTCGTCCAATTTGGACTACGTCTCCGGGCCCTGCTCAATAGTGGGGAGGCCTTCTTTCATTAAGTGGCATAAAAAAGATAAAAGTACAAGCAACATTCAACTACAATCCTTATACCTCCAAGCTGGAAGATGGACGAAGAATGGAGAACCCAACTTCAGAAAAAGACAGTACCACTGAAATCCTAGTGAAAAATCGTGCAAAAACGCATATCCGAACACCCAATTCAGATAATCGGGCCTTTGCGCCTTGTCGGAACCTCCCTGCTACTCAAGGCGAGGTCCCGGCTTGCTGCCAGGTCAGGGTCTGCTGCGCTCAATAGCTTCTGAACTAATCTGCCAATTCTCTCTTCCTTTCTCCGACACGGACAGTCCTTTATATCTGCTGGCGGTAAAATCCCTCAATACCCGGTCAATTCCAAACAAATGACAAAGTTAGCAAGTGGGTTTGATTTAATAATACAGAGAATCTCGGCCCTGAATAATACACGGCAACGACTCTTTCAAATATGAAAAAACTCTTTAACTGCCCGTTTAACTTGGCGGCCCTTTACTATCGGCATTTCCAATCAGCGGGTAGACCCAAAGCCCATACAACAATCGCCTTGCGATAACTGCGGACCCAACAAACTTATTAACCGCAATATATAATATATCAGGTCTGGGGGGTCCATATCGCAAATCACAATTAGCGGAAACCCAAGTTTGATACAACATGTCACTGCTTCCCCTTGCGAAATGCGATTGCAATATCGCAAATCACAACATGATTTTGCGATTGCAATTGCATCGCAACTTGGCTTGCTCCAAGGGCAGATTCTTTAACCCTTGTGAAATGCGATTGCGATTTGATCACATCGCAACAATGGCTGATTTTCCTTAAGTCGTGGCCTCTTTCTTCTGCGATCTAAGATATGCGAGACCAATGGTAACCTGCGACTTGGCGTTTCCCCATTCGCTAAGGGTGTCTGCCACGTCATCTCCTCCTACCACCTAGAAAAGTCAAACATAAACTTTGACTTGCTCTATTTTCTTCATATGAACTCGGATTTGAGTGTCGTTAACACCGTTGGAATCGGAATGACAAAGACTTCGATCCGATGCTATGTCTATCTAAATTCTGCCACTCTGAGTTTTGAGCCTTTTACCATGCCACTGGTACTTTTTGAGGATCCACCTGGATCACGCATTTTGAGTCAGAATTTGTCCAGCCAATTTATCACTTTTCTTTGTTCCACCACCCATCCCCTCCTCTGAGCAGAAAGAGAAACATGCTTCAGTTTGACAAAGATATGCAGCATAGTGGTCAGGAAATTCATCAACCAAAGAGGGTCAAGTTTCAGCGAGAGACATCTGATAAGCAGCCTATTGATCTACCAGTCAGCAAGCAGATGTCCGAGATTGTGCCACATCGATGACATTTGATGCCATAGGGCATCGTTTGTATAGTATCTCTAACCATACTCCTTTTTATTTCATGTCGTTAGCTAGTTCTATTTCACGCATTCATGTTATGTCTTTTATATTTCAGTTTATTAGAGTAGATTTCTTTGTTCCAACAAATTTACTATGTATGCATGATGATTTGGATTCTGAATGGATACCTATTTGATGGACTTATGTTTTCTTGGATGCAAGATTCTGGGATTCTCATGTTACTTCATTGAAGCAACGTGTCCCCATATGGAGCCATATGTTGCACACATTTTGTCAAAGTTTCCAGGAAGCATATGTACCTATTTTTTTCAAGAATTGAAGTCATCATCCATCAATTTATCAAGTCTTTGTAAACCCATTCTACAAATTTTTAATGTAAATGATGCTAGTAAGACCATGTATGTATGTAACAACCTAGGTAAGCCTATTATTTTGGCAAAAATTACATCCTAGGAGATTTTTCATCTCACTGACTCATTTATGTTTCTAAACACAGATAGTCGGCAGAGTTTTTCCCTCCAACCAAGCTAGGATGGAATTCTTCGTCAAAGTCTTAGGTAAGCCTTAGTGTTCTAGTCGAGTTTTATGTAAAAGTGATTTGGGAATAATTTAAACTAATTGGCTAAATTATTTTATTACAAATCACTTGGTCTACTAGATCATATTGTGTCGCAGAATTGGGTATATTATTTAAGGGTCTATAAGCCGAACGGGTATTCCCACTTTGAGGGTTCAATTTGTAAAAATCGTATGTAAAAAATATTTTATTGCATGGTCTTATTGCACTCATTTTGTCAAAGTTCTGAGGAAGCAGATGTCCCATATTTTTCTTTGAAGGATCGAGATCATCAACCATCAACACTATGTTTTTTTTTTTCTGAATTTGACTAATTCTATTATCGTACAAAACAAATATACAAAATAGAGTACAACCGGCAAGGCTTAAGAAGATTTGCCTGTCAGCCCTGGCCTTGCCCAATTAGCAGCTCCAAAATTGAAAGGATTCAAAATTGGGCATGTTGCCGACACTGTTACATAACATAGATGGACATAACACATCATGAACAACAAGACACCAGGGTCGTAGGATGACCCGGACAGAGACACAAAGACAACTGGACAATGACAATTGACACTTGGACAGTTACATGTGACACATGGACATTGTAGCCGACACGTAGACATAAATAAGGCCGCCCCTTAGCCGAATTACATTCCAAAGACCCATCAAAACCAGAGATTGCCAGGGCGAGATTAATCTTCATCAGAGGTCTGGAGCTCCTCAGCAATGCGGCACCCGAAACGGAGCAGATCTTCTGAGTCCGAGAGATGGATGACCTTATCCGGGCTACCCTTTCTAGCTGGTTTGCTCGGGCCAGCCAGTGAAGCATCAACGCGCGCAGAGGGGCCTGCCTCCAAGTCAAGATTGATGGCGGGGCGTTCCAGATTCATTCCTTGTGCACGCCGCGGCTCCATCCAACCCGGTCCAGGATTGCGCTCAGGCGGCGACCAGCCAGTTTCTGCTCCGACCGGGAGGCAGGCAATTGGAGAGTCTTCTCGGCTCATGCGCTGCCCTTCTGTCAGTGGCTCGACCTCCATGCTCGGATTAACACCAGGCTCAACAGTGATAGACACAACCAACGTAGAGTTGGCTTGGGGGCAGGGGAGACGATATCTGAGCATGGGGAGCTCCCTCTGCCTCTCTTCAGCAATTGGGCTACTGTCACGATGCCCCCCTTCCTCATCGTTGCTGTCCTGAAACCACTGAGGCCGCGAGGTAACCTCAACAGAAGAAGAAGGGGAATAATAATCATCCTGCGGTGGAGCTCTGCCCTGAATTCCACCTCTCCGGCTGCCCATCCGTGGCCTTCCTCGCGGCATTGTAAATCCAATGGACTGTGCTTCACCAATGGCTACAGCGACCCCCGACGTCAGTATCCAACAGCAGTACCCAGACCCGACACCCGCAATAGGAATCCAAGAACTGACCTTGGCCACGAGAACCAGAACTCCCAAAACCAACTTTGGCAACAAGAAACAGCCCCAAGAAACAACTCCGGCAGCAAGAACCAGTACCCAGAACCAACCCCGGCAATAGGAATTTGCTTCAGGAGCCAACCCCAGCAACAAGAACCAGTGCCAACTCCCGAAATCGAAACCAGTCACGCAGCTCCAGCTCCACGAACACACATCAGTCCCGCAATTGCAGCTCCAAGGGCTAACATCCCTCAGTTCTGCAGTCGCATTGCTGTCTGAGCGGAGCAGAGCCTTTTTACAAATCACGCATACCTCTCTCGCCATTTTCCGCGGTTTAAACGCCATCGTCTCCCCAACGCTCAACTGCTTCCCTCGAGCCGAGTAGACAGGCATTAATGCCGTATGCTCGTCGCCTTCATATATTTTATTGCCATCCTGCGTATGGTACCGCCATTCACCTTGGGCGCGCCACCTGCCCACGTGATGGCGCGTGCCATTCCTTCTTCCCTCATGCACCCGCATCCGAGAACCATCAACACTATGTTATTGTAAACCCATTCTGCAAATTTTTAATGTAAATGATGCTAGTAAGACCATGAATGTATGTAAAAACCTAGGTAAGTCTATTATTTTGGTGATAATTTCATACTATGAGGTTTTTTGTCTCACTGATTCATCTATGTTTCCAAACACGGATGGTCGACAGAGTTTTTCCCTCCAACCTCACCCCAAAGCTAGGGTGGAATTTGTCATCAGAGTTTTAGGTGAGTTCTAGTGTTCTAGTTGAGTCTTATGTAAAAGTGATTTGGGAATAATTTCAATTAATTGGCTAAATTATTGTATTACAAATCACTTGGCCTACTAGATCATATTGTGCCGCAGAATTGGGTATGTAATTTGATTGTCTAAACCGAACGGGTATTCCCCCTTTAAGGGTTGAATTTGTAAAAAATCTTATGTAAAAAATATTTTAGTGCATGGTCCCTCATACTTAGACACCATGGCTAAATTATTAGAGGGTGGAAAAAATATTTAATCCCCTCAAGTGTCAATTAATTAAATTTTCTGAAAAAAATAAATTAAAATCCAAAGCCAGAAATTTAATTAGAGTCAAAGTTAAATTGATAGGAAAATTAAATTCTCAAAGTAGAAAAAATCGTGGGTCTTGAAAGAATTAATTTTTGGAGGTCCTCCACCAAGGGAATATTAAATATTCAAGAAAAAATGGACCCTTGGACCTTGGTGGTTAAGTCAAAGTCGAATTTTTTAGGAAATTAGCTCAAAATAATTAATTTTGAGCTAATAAAAATGGAATTAAATGATAAATTCGAAAATTCCTCAAAAATAAAAATTCAACGGCTAAGATTAAAAGATGATCAAGTATTTTTTGACGAGCGAGATTATTTTGACAAGGATCACGCAAATTAGCCGTTATTTTTCCACTTGGAGGATTTATCTATAAATTAGAGTCATTTGAGTCTTTAGGCATCTGGTTTCTGGCTAAGAAATTATTGCTGAAACATTATTGTAACACTATTGTCCCACTAGGAATTTTTATTTCTATCTTAATAAATACTTTGGGGTGCAGTTCAAGGTGTTCAGTGTTCGTTGATTTGTGGTATGTGTTGCCTACAAGCTTTCCTATGTTGTGTTGGTAAATGATAAAATTTGTTTTTCATTAGATGGGGATAAAGTCATTCTATTGATAGTTTTGGGCTAATCTTGGACGATTTGATTCCCCATATGATTAACATATTTTATTGAGATATATACATAGTGTTTATAGGTACCCTAGTCATAGGTCTCCAAGTTCACAAATTGTGGGCATAAATTGACTTTGTTTGGATCCCAAATATTTATGTGGTTGATTTAAACTTCGCTCAGGCTATAGTGTGCATTGGGTTTCTAAAGTATTTTTAACCATTTATCAAAGAAAAATGTTCCATAAAAATCATTTCTCTAAATTTATTTCAAAACCCTTATATATTTGTAAAATTATTTTTTAAGTTATTTTTGCTAATTAGGGTTTTGGGGTTTTGGGTTTTTGATATTTTGTATATATTAGGGGTTTTGGGTGTTTGTAAACATATTTGTGCAGGCGAGATCTCTTGAAGAAAGCTGGAATAGAGCTAGATCTAGGCCCTTGAGGGTAAGATCTAGTTTCTAGAAGTTTTGCAGGCCATCCATTGGAAAATTTGGAGCAAAATTCAGATCTGGAAGAGAAAAAATTTCCTGAAGCAAGGGTTTCATTTTTAAGGCCTCCCAGGCCCAAATCCGGCCTTGCTAGGGCCAATGTTTTCCTCCTCTTGCTCTGCGTCAGCATTTTAGGCACTTTTAGGGCAGGTCATAAACCTTAGAGGCCCCGACCTCCCCTCTTAGCCCCTGCGCTGTGGGTTTAAGGCCAAATTTGGCCTAGCCGTGGCCTAAGAAGGCCTCGACCTCCTTCAAAGACCCTAGACGGCTGCCCCTTGGGCTAGCCGTGGGATTTTCAACCCTAAAACCCTAGTCATTGCCTCCTTTTGAGCTTCCTTCCTCTAGCATCCATCCTTTTAGGGCTTCTCTCACCTCCTTGCCTTTCCCTCTTCCCTCTTTGGACATTTTTGACCCCTGATCTGCCTTCCTCTAGACTTTAGCCCTCAAAGCTAGCCCTACTAGACTTAGCATTGGCCCTCTTTGGCCCTAGTTTGCCCTAAATCCATCTTTGAATTTTCTGGACTGAATACTTGGTGGTTTTGCAGGTTTTTGGCCTCAAAACTTTTGATTTTCAAGTGGCAAGTTCATCTTAAAGTTTCAGCAAATTTGGACCAAGGGATCTTCAAGGCCTTGGGCCTAGGGTTTGCTCTCTAAACCCTACTTTTTCACTGTTTTGCTATTGCTATAAATTTTATTTTATAACAGTGATACATAAGCCTTAAATCCACATTAGGTTGGTCAAAATACTCTTAAATTGCAAAATCCAAATTTTCCTAAAATTTGGCCACTTGGGCATCAAGGATCTAGCCTAGATATAACATTTTGTTTGCTGGAATTTTCTGCATAAATCATTGAATCTAATCTGTAATTTCCTGAATAATTAACCTAAAAAGGCTCAAAAAAATAAATTTTTCAGTTTTTTGCAATTTTTTCCTAGTTTTGGGCATATTTGGCACTTCTTGTAGCATCACTAACTCACTGATTAGCTGATTTGTTTACTGCTATAACAAGATATATAAGATCTGATCTAATTTTGAAAATTGCATTTCAAGTGAGCTAAAATTCACTATTTCACTTTGGCAAGTTGTTGGGCACTTTAGTGATCAAATCTAGTTGCTTTAATCTTGTCATCTCTTGGGTTTAAAGTGATTTCTTTAAAGTCTTTTCATGTTGTCATATCTTCACTTGTTTCTTATTAAGAGGTCATTGGAACATAAATTACATAAGTGCTTTTATATTGGTACATTCTTTTGTTTCTTGTTCCTAGCATTGATATTGTGGAGATTACTAACGTTGTGTTTTCCTTGTGAGTTTATATGCTATAAAGTTCAATATTCACATCTAATAAGCTCACTCACTAAAAGCACTCTAACCATAACTTTCCTAAATATTAATTTTGAGCACTTAACATCTTATTGGCATTGTGATATTGGTATAAGAACATCTTGAATAATGGTTATTGATATCTTGTGGATAGGTGCTCTAAGTTCTTATATCGTTGTTTGAAGTATCTTGTGGATTCATTTCTTATTAGCACTTGTATCCTTAAGCACTTGTTTTGTTTTAAGATTGTCTTCTAATTGTTGTTAAGTACTATTGTCATAAAGAGTCATCATGACTTAAGTACTTAAACACTTAAACAATCTTAACTCAAGTGACTTCACTCATAATCATTGCATAAACATTCTAGTCTTAGCTTTGCACTTGATAACTTACCTCCAAGCATAAGCTCGGTTGATAGACTCCTAGGACAACCCTCTATCATCTAGCTTGAGGGATTCAACCCTTCTTAGTGGTTAACACAGTGAGCTTGCAGTTGTCAGAGCCATAGTTTCAGCAGCGCCGAAGGCACTGGGTGGTTGGAACATAGGGGGAAATATCGTTAGTCAGGCCACTGCCTACTTCCCGTCGACTTCCATCTCACAACCTACTCTGAAGACTGTTTCTCAAAACAGTTAATGGAAAGGTTCAACTTAGATTAGGAATCTAATCTAAAATTAACCAAGATCCTTGCATCACACCTAGTTCTTAGGAGTTACATCCTCATATAGGTTTGTTCGTCATATAAGTGACAGTTGTCCATCCGGTTACTTGGTTATAATTTCTAATAAGAAGGAAGTTTTGACTCTATCAGGCACTGGTCTCAATATTAAATCTAATCAAATCCTTAATCTTCCTAAATTCTACAAAGTAGCTAGGCCACTAAACTGTGTCTCTCGAACATGTTGGTTCCCAACTTGTTTTCCTCCATCTCATTTCCATAGGGACTACCCCCCATAACCTGTTGTTGGGAGACAAATAGAACGAGTGGGCGGGGATCAAAGTGATAGCGTCCGCCCTGATCGGTTGTCGCGGTGCCTATACAATCCAAGCGACAACATTTTCTGGAATCGTTGCTGGGGATATTTTTATTTTATTCTCGGCGCCTCAACAACAATCTTCCTAATCTTATAATCTTGATTTCCATTCATTAGCTCATCAAACAGCACAACATTTTTTGGCACCTTTCCTTCCACCATTCTTCATCTTCTCATCACCTTATCTCTTGTTCTCTCACTAATCCTCTCATCTTATTCATCCACACTTTTAGCACCTAGACATTTAGGTTGGTTTCCTGTTTGGATGGCGACTCCACTTAATCATCCATTCACAAGAACATACTCTAGAAGAAATCTTGGTAGCTTGGTTAACCCCACTCCCAATCCTGAAAAGGTTCTAAGAGCCCGATTGAACAAATTACATTCTAGAGATCGTTTAAATTTTCTCGAACAAGAGGCTCTCCTTGATCTCCATTTGTTTTTCATCAACCATCCTATAAATCAAGACATCATGGGTGACTTCTACAAGCCTTGCAACTTCACCAACATTCAGGGATATCCACATGATTTTCCGAATGAATCCACTATGAGTAAGTTGCCTCTCTTCCAAGGGAACAATGCTATTAATGTTGAAAGTCACATAAAGAAGTTCAACTGCTTTATCCAAAGATTCGCTCATGCTATTGTTTATAATCACAAGGATGTTCAAATGAAATTATTTGTGCTTTCTCTAGAAGATGATGCTCTCGATTGGTTTCAAGACAAAGCTAACAATGCCTTCGACTCTTTGAGATCCCTTCTTGATGCATTTAGAGATAAGTATGGAGATAAGAGGGAAGGAAAGTATTTGGTTAAATAATTCAACATTATTAAGAAAAGAGAAAACGAAACAGTGGGAGAATTTAACCAAAGATTTAATAAAGTATTAAGGGATATGATTCAAGATTACAGGCCTCCTGACAAGACAATTCTAGAACAATATCTTGAGGCTTACCCTGTAGAGACGTAGTATGAGATAAGACGTGCTCATCCCAACACTTTAGCTATTGCCCAAAGCACAACTGAGGAATTGGAAAAGGACAAGAAAGCCTCAGAAAAGTCGGAGATCCCTGGTTTTGAAAGAGTCCAAATCAAGTCTAAGGGGAAAGAAGTTAAAGAAGAAGAATCTGAGTCGGTTAAAGAATTGACCCGATTAATGAAAGAAATGAAAGTTGAACATGCCAAACAGATAATCGAAATGCAAAATCAATTAATACATATGGAAAGGTTTCGAATGCAGAGTATGTCACCTAGAAATAATAATAACAACAACAATCCATGGCCAAGAAGAAATCCACCAAATGATCAAAGGCCTCCTACACCACTTGAGTCTGCTAATATGATTGATGAGCCTGTTCCTTTCTAAAGACCTTGTGAGAGTTTCCATGAAGAGAGTACATGTGCCTTTGCTAGAAGAATCTTGGAGGAAAGTAGAAACTAGCAAGATCATAACGCAAGTCAAGATAACTCCAAGGAAAGTCGATGTGCCGACATGATATCTTCAACTTTTGCCATCAATACCTTCAATGAAGAAAAAGGCCCCATTACTTAAGCATGCAGGGAGAAGCCATCCCAGAAAAAGATTCTTGAGCTTGCAAAAAGTAAAGGTTATACCAGGAGAGGTAAGGATCGAAGCCAAAATAGACAAGTTCCATCCAAAAGGTATAAGTTAGGATTAAAGGTAGATTGGGCAGCATGGATCAATAACATTAAGATGTCATTTCCAGTGTTAGAATTGTTGAAGATTCCATCACAATGAGCTTCATTCTTTAAAGCCTTAGGCATTGCTCAACAAGAAAGATTTGATACTCAACCTAAAGATGAAGAAATCAAGTTAAAGGACTTAAACTGCTATATGACTAATGAAGACCATCAACCTTTCTTCCTGACATTAAACATAAACGATCGTTTGCTCCATAATTGCATGTTTGACTCTGGTGCATCTACAAATATTATGACTAAGAAAGTTATGGAACAGTTGAACTTAAGAATCTCTAGACCTTATCATAACATTTGCTCAATGGATTCAAGAAAAGTTGAAGTCTTTGGTGTGGTTAAAGATCTACAGGTCTCATTCGCTGATTATCCACACAGAATCATCACCATGGACATAGCGGTAATTGATGCACCAAATGTGTGGGGAATGCTTCTTTCTAGGAAGTTTGCAGCTGATCTGGGTGGTTATATTCAAATGGATCTATCTTACGCCACTATTCCAGCAACAGTAGGTGGCATGGTCAGATTATACAGAGAAGTGAAGAGAAGGTATCATGTGGAAGTTCCAAAGAGATTGGAAAATGGTGAAGAGGTCATGCCACAAGGTCATCCACCGCACTTTGAGTCAGAATTTGTCCAACCAGTCTGTCACTTTTCTTCATTCCACCACCCATCCACTCCTCCGAGCAAAATGAGAAGCAGGCTTCAGTTTGACATGCAACACAGTGATGAACAGTTACACAGGCCAAAAAGGGTCAAATTTCAGCAAGGGACATCTGATAAGTAGCCTCCAGATCTACCAATCAATAAACAGATGCCCAAGATTGATCCACATCGATGACATCTGATGCCATGGGGTATCATTTGTATAGTATCTCTAACCCTACTCCCTTTCATTTATGTCGTTAGATAGTTTTATTTTATGCATTTATAATTATGTCTTTTATATGTTAGTTTGTTAGAGTAGATTTTTCTATTCCAGTGAGATTTATTATATGTACATGATAATTTCGATTTTGAATGGATATCTATTTCATGGACTTATGTTTTCTTGGATGTAGGATTCTGGGATTCTCACATTACTTCATGGAAGCAACGTGTCCCCATATGGAGCCAGATGTTGCACTTGTTTGTCAAAGTTTTGAGGAAGTAGATGTACCATATTTTTCATTGAAGGACCGAGATCATCAACCATCAACACTATGTTATTTTAAACCCATTCTGAAATTTTTTAGTGTAAGTGATGCTAGTAAGACCATGAATGTATGTAACAACCTAGGCAAGCCTATTATTTTGGAGATAATTTCATCCCAGGAGACTTTCGTCTCAATGACTCATCTATGTTTCTAAACACAAATGGTCGGCAAAGTTTTTCCCTCCAACCTCACCCCAAAGCTAGGGTGGAATTTGTCGTCAATGTCTTAGATGAGTCCTAGTGTTCTAGTCAAGTCTTATGTAAAAGTGTTTTGGGAATAATTTAAGTTAATTGGCTAAGTTATTTTATTACAAATCACTTGGTCTACTAGATCATATTGCGTCGCAGAATTGGGTATGTATTTTGAGGGTCTAAGCTGAACGGGTATTCCCCCTTTGAGGGATGAATTTGTAAAAAATCTTATGTAAAAAATGTTTTAGTGCATAGTTCCTCATACTTAGACACCATGGCTAAAATATTAGAGGGTGAAAAAAATTATTTAATCCCCTCAAGTATCAATTAATTAAATTTTCTAGCAGAAATAAATTAAAATCCTAAGCCATAAATTTCATTAATTAGAGTCAAAATTAAATTGATAGGAAAATTAAATTCTCCAAGTGGAAAAATTCGTGGGTCTTGAAAGAAATCATTTTTGGAGGTCCTCCCCCAAAGAAATATTGGATGTTTTAAGAAAAATTGGACCCTTTGACCTTGGTGGTTAAGCCAATGTCGAATTTTTGAAGAAATTAGCTCAAAATAATTATTTTGAGCTAATAAAAATGGAATTAAATAATAAATTCGAAAATTCCTCAAATATAAAAATTCAACAGCTAATATTAAAAGATGATCAAGTAATTTTTCGACATCGAGATTATTTTGACAAGGATCAAACAAACTAGCAGGGCATTTTTCCACTTAAAGGATTTATCTATAAATTAGAGAGTCATTTCAGTCTCTAGCCATCTGATTTCTGGCTAAGAAATTGTTGTTTAAGCATTGATATAACACTATTATACCGCTGGGAACGTTTATTTATATCATAATAAAGACTTTGGGGTGTAGTTCAAGGTGTTCAGTGTTCGTTGATTTGTGGTATGCGCTAGCTACGGGCTTTCCTATGCTGTGCCAGTAATTGATAAAATTTGTTTTCATTAAATGGGGATAAAGTCATTCTATTGATAGTTCTGGGTTAATCTTAGACGATTTGATTCACCATATGATTAAACATATTTTCTTGAGATATATATACATAGTGTTTACAGGTACCCCAATCCTTGGTCTCCAAGTTCACAAACTGTGGGCATGAATCGACTTTGTTTGGATCCCAAATATTTATGTGGTTGATTTAAACTTTGCTAAGAGTATAGTACGCATTGGGTTTCTAAAGTGTTTTTAGCCATTTATCAAAGAAAAAAGTTCCATAAAAAATATTTCTCTAAATTTATTTCAAAACCCTTATATATTTGTAAAATTATTTTGTAAATTATTTTTGCTAATTGAAGTTTTGGTGTTTTGAGATTTTGTATATATTTTGAGTTATGGGTGTTTGTAAATCTATTTGTGCAGCTGAGATCTATTGAAGAAAATTGGAATAGAGCTAGATTTAGGCCCTTGAGGGTAAGATCTAGTCTCTAGAATTTTTGCAAGGTTATCCATTGGAAAATTCGTAGCAAAATTCAGATCTGGAAGAGAAAATTTTTCCTGAAGCAAGGGTTTCATTTTTAGTGCCTCCCGGGCCCAAATCCGGCTTCTCCAAGGCCAACGTCTTCCTCCTCTTGCCTCATGCGTCAACATTTTAGGCCCTTTTAGGGCAGGCCGTCAACCTTAGAGGCCTCGACCTCCCTTCCTAGCCCCTGCGTTGAGGGTTTAAGGCCAAATTTAGCCTGGTCATGGCCTAAGAAGGCCTCGGCCTCCTTCAAAGACCCTAGACGGTTGCCCCTTGGGCTAGTCGTGGGCTTTTCGGCCCTGAAATCCTAGTCGTTGCGTCCTTTTGAGCCTCCTTCCTTCAGTGTCCAACCTTTTAGGATCTCTCCCACCTCCTTGCCCTTCGCTCTTCCCTCTTTCGCCATTTTTGACCCCAAATCTGTCTTCCTCTAGCCTTTAGCCCTAAAAGTTAGCCCTTCTAGACTTAGCGTTGGCCCTGGTTTACCCCAAATCAATCTCTGAATTTTCTGTAATGAATACTTGTTGGTTTTGCAGGTTTTAGGCCTAAAAAAATTTGATTTTCATGTGGAAAGCTCATCCTAAAGTTTCAGCAAATTCGGACCAAAGGATCTTCAAGGCCTTGAGACTAGGGTGTGCTCTCTAAACCCTAGTTTTCTCACTGTTTTGCTATTGCTGTAATTTTATTTTATAATAGTGATACATAAGCCTTAAAATCACATTAAATTGGTGAAAATACTCTTAAATTGCAAAATCTAAATTTTCCTAAAATTTGGTCACTTGGGCATCAAGACTCTAGCCTAGATCTAAAATTTTGCTCGCTAGAATTTTCTGCGTAAATCACTGAATCAAATCTGTAATTTCCTAAATAATTCACCTAAAAAGGCTTTAAAAACTATTTTTTTCAGGTTTTGGCAAATTTTTCCTAGTTTTGGGCATATTTGGCACTTGTTGTTGCAAAACTAACTCACTAATTTGCTGATTTGTTTACTGTTGTAACAAGATATATTAGATCTGATCTAATTCTGAAAATTGCATTTCAAGTGAGCTAAAATTCACTGTTTCACTTTGGCAAGTTGTTGGGCACTTTAGTGATCAAATCTAGTTGCTTTAGGCTTGTCATCTCTTGGGTTTAAAGTGATTTCCTTACTACTATTATAAGTCTTTTACTGTTGTCATATCATTCACTTGTTGCTTATTAAGAGGTCATTGGAACATAAATTACATAAGTGCTTTCATATTGGTACATTCTATTGTTTCTTGTTCCTAGTATTGATATTGTAGAGGTGGATAACATCGTGTTTTCCTTGTGAGTTTATATGCTATAAAATTCAATATTCACATCTAATAAGCTCACTCACTAAAAGCACTCTAATCATAACTTTCCTAAATATTAATTTTGAGCACTTAACATCTAATTGGCATTGTGATATTGGCATAAGAACATCTTGAATAATTGTTATTGGCATCTTGTGGATAGGTGCTCTAAGTTCTTTTACTTATATCGTTGGTTGAAGTATCTTGTGGATTCATTTCTTATTAGCACTTGTATCCTTAAGCACTTGTCTTGTTTTAAGATTGTCTTCTAATTGTTGTTAAGTACTATTGTCATAAAGAGTAATCATAACTTAAGTACTTAAATACTTAAACAATCTTAACTCAAGTGACTTCACTCATAATCATTGCATAAGCATTCTAGTCTTAGCTTTGCACTTAATAACTTACCTCCAAGCATAAGCTTAGTTGATAGACTCCTAAGACAACTCTCTCTCATCTAGCTTAAGGGATTCAACCCTTCTCAATGGTTAACACAGTGGCCTTGCAGTCTTGTCAGAGCCATAGTCTCTGCAGCGCCAGAGACACTAGGTGGTTGGAACACAAGGGGAGTATCGTTAATCAAGCCATTGCCTGCTTCCCATTGGCTTCCATCTCACAACCTACTCTGAATACTATTTCTCAAAATAGTTAAGGGAAAAGTTCAACCTAGATTAGGCATTTAATCTAAAATTAACCAAGATCCTTGCATCACACCTAGTTCTTAGGAGTTTCATCCTCATATAGGTTAGTTCATCATATAAACGACAGTTGTCCATTTGGTTACTTGGCTATAATTTCTAATAAGAAAGAATTTTTTACTCCATCAGGCACTGGTCTCAATATTAAATCTAATCTAATCCTTAATCTTGCTAAATTCTACTAAGTAGCTAGGCCACTCAACTGTCTCCCGAACAAGTTGGTTCCCAACTTGTTTTCCTCCATCTCATTTCCACAGAGACTACCCCCCATAGTCTGTTGTTGGGAGACAGCGAGAATGGAGTGGACGAGGATCAAGGTGACATCCCCCACCTTGAGCGGTTGTCGCAGTGTCTGTACAATCCGAGAAACAATAGGTCCCTCATACTTAGAGACCATAGCTAAAATATTAGAGGGTGAAAAAAATGTTTAATCTCCTGAAATGTCAATTAATTAAATTTTCTGGCAAAAACAAATAAAAATTCTAAGCCATAAATTTAATTAGTTAGTGTCAAAATCAAATGTCTAGAGAAATTAAATTCTCCAAGTGGAAAAATTCGTGGGTCTCGAAGGAATTAATTTTTGGAGGTCCTCCACCAAGGGATTATTGGAAATTTCAAGAAAAATTGGACCCTTCGACCTTGGTGAATAAGTCAAAGTCAATTTTTTAAAGAAATTAGCTCTCAATAATTAATTTTGAGCTAATAAAAAAGGGATTTAAAGAGAAAATCGAAAATTCTTCAAAATAAATATTTTCAACAACTGAGATTAAAAAGATCATCAAAGATTTATCAACGACCAAGTTTATTTTGACGAGGATCAAGCCAACTAGCCGTTATTTTTCCACTTGGAGGATTTATCTATATATAGAGAGTCATTTGAGTCTCAAGCCATTTGATTTTTTGCTAAGAAAATTCTGCAGAAAAGTTGGGAACAACTTTTTTAATCATAATAAAGACTTTGGGGTGTAGTGCATGGTGTTCAATGTTCATTGATTTGTGGAATGTGTTGGGTACATGTTTTCCTATATTGTGCTTAATTTATTTTAAAAATTTGTTTTTCACTAGGTGGGGATAAGAACATTCTATTAATAGATTTTGGGTCTATTTTCGGGGATCTAATTCGTCATATGTCTAAGAAGTTTTTCTTGAGAAAATATATAGTGTTTGCAGGTTCCCCAGTCCTTGGGCTCCAAGTTCACAAACTATGGGCATTAACTAACCTTGTTTAGACTTCAGATATTTGTTGTGGTTAATCCAACTTCGCTAAGGTTGTAGCTTGCATCTAATTTCAAAAGTATTATTAGCCATTTATCAAAGAAAAATTTATAAAAAAAATTATTCGTCAAAATATATTTCAAAACCCTTGTATATCTGTAATTTTTTGTAAATAGATTTGTAAAATATATTTTGTAAATTATTTCTAATTGAAGTTTTGGGATTTTGGAATTTTCGTATATATTGGGTTTTGGGCATTTGTGAATTTATTTTTGCAGTTGTGATCAAGAAAGAAGAGTTGGAATAGAGCTATATCTAGGTCTTTGAGGGTAAGATCTAGCCTCTAAAATTTTTTGCAGGGCCAGCCATTGAAGAATTTGCAATAAAATTTAGATCCGAAGAAAATTAAATTTTTTCAGAGTCGGGGTTTCAAGTTTTGGGGCTCCTAAGCCCAGATCAGCCCTCTCCAAGGCCAGTGTCCTCCTCTGAAGCCTCTTCGTCATTTTTTTGACACCCTGCGTTATTGTTTTTCAGCCCTTGGAGGCTGGTCATGAACCCTAGGGGCCTCTGCCTCCTTTCCCTCCCCCTATCGTGCTATTTTTTAGCCTTTTCAAGCCTGGTCGTAGGTCTTAAAAGCCTCAGCCTCCCTTCCTAAGGCACTCACAAGCCTTGAGGGCTTTTTTTCCCTAGGTCGTAGCCTCCTAAGGCCTTGCGACCTCCTCTTTAGGTTGGATGGCATCCCTTAGGATTAGTCGTGGACCTTTCTTGAGCCCCACCTCCTCCTCTGTGCCCTTCCTTGGCCTTTTTGCCTTAACCGCTGCCCCTTTCAACCTTTTCCTCTCTTCTTTGACTCTCTTCCTAGCCCTAGCTTGCTCTCCTTCTTACTTAGTTAGCTTCTGATTTTTTTGGGACTAAATACTTGGTGGTTTTACAGAGAAATTGGTTCAAAAGCTTGTGTTTTCAGGTGGCAACTTCATTGCAAAATTTTGGCAAACTTGAACAAGTTTATCTACAAGGCCTTGGGCCTAGGGTTTGCTCTTTAAACCCTCATCATATCCCTGTTTTGCTACAACTATAATATATTCTTCATAACAGTGATATAGGAGTCTTAAAAACACATATAATTGATGAAAAGACTTCAAAAATTACATGGTAATTTTTTCTTGGAGTTTTTGGCCACTTAGGCATTGCATATCTAGCTTAGATCTAGTTTTTAGCTTGTTGGAATATCTCTGCATAACTGTGAAATCAGATCTGGTATTTTCTAAATATCACATCTTAAAAGCCTTCAAAATCATATTTTTCAGTTTGGCAAGCTATCTCTAAATTTTGGGCATGTTTTGACACTTGTTGTAGTTTTGATAGCTCATTGTTTACATCTTTTCCTAGTGTTGTAATTAACATTTCAGATCTGATATAATTGTGGTAATCTCATCATAAGAAGGCTGAATACATATAAATTATTGAGTTGGAAAAGTTGATTTGATAGTTGGATTTCTCTTTCTTACATTGGGCAAGCATATGCACTTTGCATTTGGTATCTAAGGCAAATTTACTCACTGCTATCATAGATTCCTTATTGTTGTCATATCATTCCCTTATTTCTCATTAAAGGGTCATTGGAACATTAATTGCGTAAGTGTTTTCATAGTTTTACACTCTATTGTTCCTTGTTGCTAGCATTGACATTGTGGAAGTAGCTAACATTGTGTTCTCCTTGTGAGTTTATATGTTATAAAGTTCATAATTCACATCTAATAATCTCACTCACTAAAGCACTCTAATCATAACTTTCCTTGGTATTGAGTATCTTTGGGCATTTCAAATCTAATTGGCATTGGAATATCTTGAGTAATTGTGGTTGGTATCTTGTGTTGATAATCATTGGCTAATTAATAAGTGGTTAGGTGCTTCAAGTTCCTTAAATTGATATCATTGATTAAGTATCTTGTGGATTGATTTATTATTGGCACTAAGTTAATTGACACTTCTTTAGTTGTGAGATTGCATATAACTCATTGATAAGTACTCTTGTTGTTAAAGATTCATCATAACTTAAAGTACTTAAACATTAAGCTAATCTCAAACTAAGGATTTCACTAATAACCACTGCATAAGCATTCTAGGACTAGCCTTGCACTTAATAAACTTACCTCCAAGCATAAGCTTGGTTGATAGAAACCTAGGGCCACCCTTCTCATCTAGCTTGAGGGGCTTAGCAACTCTTCGGTGGTTAACACAGTGACCTTGCAGTCGCCAGAGCCACAATCTCTGCAAACGCCGAAGGCATTAAGTGATGGGAGCCTAACAAAACGTATCGTTAATCAAGCCTTTGCTTGCTTCCTATTGGCTTCTTTCCCACAAACTACCTTGGAGCCTAGCTTCAAAACAATTAAGGGAAGGTTTTATCTAGATTAGGCATATAATCTAAAATTTACCAAGATCCTTGCATCACACTTAGATTTTAGGACTTGCATTTCATATAGGTTAGCTAATCATCTAAGCAACAATTGTCCATCCGGTTACTTTGCTTTAATTTGTAACAAGCAAGAAATTTTGACTCCATAAGGCACTGGTCTCAATTCTAAATCTAATCGAATCCTTAATCTTGCTAAATTCTACCAAGTAGCTAGGCCACTCAACTGTGTCTCCTAGGCAAGTTGGTTCCCAACTTGTTTTCCATCATCTCATTTCCATAGGGACTACCCCTCATAGCCTATTGTTGGGAGACAGCTAGAACGGAGTGGGCAGAGATCAGAGTGACAGCCCCCGCCTTGAGCCGTTGTCGCGGTCCCTGTACAATCTGAGCGACAACACTCACTATTTCTATGAAACTAAAGCAATGTGATGTTTGTATCCTTGGAAAGCATACAAAAAACCCTTTCATGATTCCACTTCTAATGCATGTAGAAAATTTGCACTGCTACATTATGATTTGTGTGGCCCTATGCCTATTCCTTCTACTGATGGAAATAAATATATGTTTTTTTATTGATGGTTGCACCAAAATGTGTTGGGTGTACTTGTTGAAAGTAAATCTCAAGCTTTTAAAACTTGTACAAATTTTCATGTATGGATTGAAAATGAAGCATGATCGTATATTGGCTCTCTCCTTATCAATAATGGAAGAGAATATACCTCTAATGAATTTGAAAATTATCTTCCCCAACATGGAATTCAACACCAAACCACAATTCCATACAATCCTCAACAAAATGGTGTAGCTTAAAGAATGAACAGGACTATCTTGATATGTTTCAATCCATGGTGTTGTTCAAAAATGTAAAGTTGTTGTTTGGGATGATATGGTTCCATGTGCAGTTTATGTGAAAAACAGATGTCCATCTCATGCTCTCAAAAATAAAATTCCTTTTGAAATGTGGAAATGTGGTATGGCCACATTCCTTTGGTAAGGCATCTCAAAATCTTTGGTTCCACCCGCTAGGCCTTGATTTCCAAGGAACAAAGAAGCAAGCTTGATGCAAAGAGTCAGAAGTGAATCTTTTTGGGGTATTCAGATACCACCAAGTCATATTGCCTTTATGATGAGGTAAACAAGAAATTTATTCTTTCAAGAGATGTAATTTTTCTTGAATCTTCCAATATTGACAACATTGTTGAGTGACAACTTAATCGCTTGGATAGGCTCACTCATGCAAAAACATACCATGAATTTGATAATGATATTCCACATCTTGAAGGGGGGGTCCCTATCTTGGATCAATCTCTAGAATCTCCTCCTGAAGCACAATCTCCCCCTCATGAAGTTTCAACCACTTCAAATCAAAAAGACCATTTGAGTGATGTGATTGAGAGGATTGGAAGGTTGAATCTTAATGTAACCCCATCTCATTCAGTGGAGCAACTTAGACCATCTCAGAAAGATCCCCCAAAATGGCTCATCAAAACAGTTGAAAATGTTCATCTTGATGAGATCGAAAACAAAGGACCCAAAAGTTCCACCAGACAAGATGGAGGTGGTGTAGATAATTTTGATTCGGTTGATGATATGGATATTTCATATGATTGTGAATTAAATTTATCTCTTAACTTTGAACCAACTTACTTTAAAGAAGTTGCTTCTCATGATGAACAAAGAGAAGTAATGCAAAAGGAGTATGATTCTCTTATAAAGAATGGAACATGGAAGTTGGTAAACCCTCCATTCGGAACCAAACCAATTGAATGCAAGTGGGTCTAAAAAAACAAGTAGAAATCAAATGGCTCATTTAACAAGCACAAAGCAAGGCTCATGGAAAAAGGATTTGCATGGAAAGAAGGTGTTGGTTGTTAGGACTTTCTTTGCCTTTGTAGCTCAGAATGGATGGAAAGTTCATCAAATGGATGTGAAGATTGCTTTCTTGAATGGGGATTTGAAAGAGAATGTTTTCATGTCTCATTTGGAAGGTTTTGTTGTGAAGAAATTGTTGCCTCAAAATCTAGCAGGCTTTGTGAGAGGCCTCACAAGGCAAGGGCTAGACCCTAATCCAACAATGAGATGGTTGCCACTATCACCTTAGCACTCCACCTCCTACTCTTTAGAATAATTTCACCACATAGGAGGCTTCCCAGTATATATATATATATATATATATATATATATATATATAACCTAAAGCTATTCTAAGTCAATTGAATCAAAGTGATGTAGGAGAGGCTTGATCAAGGTACTTCTCACTTGAATTAAGGCACAATTCTTTTCATAAGGAACATCGTATCGATGAAGAAACCTAGAGAATAGTACTTGCAGCCTAGGGTTTTAAGATATGATTCAACAATGATGTATCTAGGCATACAAGCACAAGGAAAAGGTTTGCTTGAAGAATATGATCAACAATATGAAATGACAAACCTTCAACAATCCTTAAGTTCAAGCCTTTTTGTTCAACTAGGGTTTTAAGAAGCCCTAAATTGCCTAGGGTTGATGATATCAACCATCATCAACCCTAATAAGGCAATTCCCACCAAGGAAGAGGCTAGAGTTTGAGTTGACAAGGTCAAACAAGGTGGAAATAGTCCAAATCAACTCCAACATTGCCTTGAGGCAAACCCTAGTTGAATTCGGCCCTTGCTATAACCCTATGGCTTGCCTTGAAGGGCTGAAAAAGACAAAAAATAGGAAAAAGATAAAGTTTTTCAATTTTTTGATCATCAAGAGGGATCCCAGTGCCTTTTCCCCACTTGGGTGATGGAGTCTTAGGAATTGTAACCATAAAGATTTCAATCTTTGAGGGGAGTGAGGGGGAAAACCCTAGTTTTTCACTTTCTAACCTTAGCTATCATTTTATGGGGGGAGAAATTCACTACAAAAAGACTCACTAGGAGGTTTTCTAGGGAGTTCAAGGATAATGGATTTAACATGCAATAATTACCAAGAATTTCCAATAAACACTTGCATTTAGACAAGGGACAATATAGAAACCCTAACAATATTCCTTTAGATGCAAAACATAAAAAATATGCAACAAAATACTCACAATTTATCTAAGAACATGCCTTCTTTCAATCCCAAAATGATGTCTCCACAACAAAAACTAGTCTCCAATAGCCAAAATCCACATAAAATTACATCTCCACAAGAAGTGAAGTACAACAAGCCAAGTCAACCGAAATCCACTAGTGAGATGATGAACAAATGAAAGAGGTGATCCTCTTTTTATATGAGGTCTATCACCTCTAATAATTCACTAAAAGCCCCTAAAACAAGTTTGATTTTGAGTAGACAAAGTAAAATTGGGTTACAAGCCAACCCACTAGCTCAACAACAAAATATGCCAATAAATTCCCACACGTGTGAGTTGTAAGCCTGTAAAAAGGATGATGTCGTGCCCTTTCAGGACTCAAAATGCTCCAATAATGCACTAGAAGGGATACAAGGGTCTTTAAGCATCATGATCAACCTCAATTTGAGGAAAGATCCTCAAATCAAGCCTCAAAGCATCTCTATGTGTCCAAAAGCCAATTGTGGGTGCTAAGTAGACAATATAGTGTGCTCTCTCTGTAGCGTTGGGGCTCCATTAGATGCAAATAGCCCTCCACAATCATCCTGGTGGATAACCATCCTCATCTAAGCTTTGGATCAAGGCATGCCCTTCAAGTAGTGTCAAGACGAGCCTTGGGGCATGCTAGGTCCACTGGTACATCATTAAGAATCATTCATGCTAAGCAACAGAAGCTCAACGTTTTGGCATCTGAGGGTGCTCTGGGGTGTCCAACAACTACTAAGATCATCAAACTTCCTAATGATTTGTTGAATATGGGCAACGCTGCATCCACAAAATCATCATACTCTCCGGGAGTGTAGTATGGCTTAGGCATCATGTGGTGAATGAGTGGAGTAAGGTGCCCTCAAGGCCTCAGTTGCTCTGAACCACCTGGCAAAACCATCTCAAACTCAAGTGAAAACAACCATTCATTAGAGAACTAAAACAACAGATGCATCTAAGTGGATCATAATTAAGTGTTAAGGGCATATTAATACTTCAAACCGGATCACCTTCAAATATCTAACTAGACCAATTCTCGTAAAAGTGTTCCCTACCTTTGTAGGGGTGGTTAAGTAGTCAACCCTATTAGGTGCTTCTAGCCCCTAAGGGGAGGTGGCATTTCCAAGGTCAACCCTTCAATCCATAGGTGTTAGTGAGAATTGATGGCAATGGAGAGGAAGGACTTGTTGAAAATGTAGCGATGGAAGGTCTTCTAGCTTGTGCCTTAGCCAATGAAAACAACAAATTAGTCTTTCTCTCACACGATTGTGAATTCATGAGATAGACTTCAGTTACGATGAGTTGATTTCCAGTTTACTGGAATGGTCATCAAGTTTGCATGCATAGTGTTGGAGCTCTAGTTCGTTGGAGTCTTCTTCAGTTAGACTACAGGATGAGATGGCAGTGACAAGTTTAGTTAGAACGAGTTAAGAATTCAATGTTGATTGAAGAGAGAACGAGTTAAGACTTCAGTGTTGATTGGAGAGAGAGCCAGTTGAGTTCTCAGTTAACTCGCAATCATAACAAAAGGAAACTTGTGACACTATTGTGAACTACTAATTGAACTTGGCCTTGTAACATGCATCAAATTCTACTAGGCAGAGAAGGATGAAGGCACAAGATAAATAATGATTCTTGGTTGTGGAATGCGTATGAGTTGAGGAGCAATAGTGCACATAGATTTTGGAGCAAGAGTGCACAAGGATCGTGGAGCAAGGATCAAGATTCTCAGAGCAAAGTCGAGGTTATTCAGCATGGGAACAATTCTGTGTAGGGTTGAGATCAAGAGTAGGGCTAAGAGCTTCTTCTTAGGGGCCGAGAGCAGTGAACAAGGCAGGCCGAGATCAATTGCAAAGTTGAGATTAGCAAGGATAAGCCTAGTTCTTTCTCAGAGAGGTTGGCTGCAGTAACAACACATTGAATTGTAATAGATCCTTTCGCTCAAAGAACAATCAATAAAATACCACAACAAGAATGCATGTTTTCCCAGTTGAGTTTCTTGGGTAAAACAAGCATGTCAATTTTGTGTGCATGTGTTTTTATCTCTGGTGTTTTTCTTCCGCCCCTTATTGAATGTTAAGAAACTCTATATCTTGGTGAAAGTAAATTGGTTACATTTTTCAGTTGCCTTGTTTTCAGTAATTTATAAGTAGTTTGCAGAGTTTCAAGAAATTAACATGGTATCAGAGTAGAGTTCTGCATAAAGACAAGCACCAAATTGTTCAGTCAATGAAGAGCACAGTTCGGTTTGAAGGCTTATGCTAGGGTTTGATGAGCAATATTGTCAAGAGCGGCATGCCATTCCAAGGATTAAGGCATGATCACAGTTTAGAGGGAGCTTTGAATTCTGCTCATGGAAGGAGTGGATGTCAATGGTGTTGGAAGATAATGGGGTGCTAGAATTTGCACATAATCAAATAGTTCCAACTACAAATGCCCAACAATTGATCCAACATAACAAGAATGACACCAAGGCCAGGAGGATCATTCTTGAGGGGGTCAAAGACCATATAATCCCTCATCTCCATGGGAAGAAGACAACATACGAGATGTGGCCAGCCATATTAGCTTTGAATCAAGGATCCAGTGATGCCAAGAAACTAGCCTTGAAGGACAAGTTGAGAAATATCTGGATGAGCAAAGGAGAGCCCATCATTACGTATCTTTCCAAGTTCACTCAGGTTCGAGATGAGCTCGCTGGAGTGGGTGAGACTAGAGCAGACAAAGTCCTTGTGAGTCTTGCACTTCAGGGGCTTCATAACTCTTGGGAGAATTTCCAAGATGCAGTCAGTGGCAGAGAGCATCTTCCCAACTGGGAAATGTTGTGGGGAGACTGTGTCCAAGAAGAAATTCGGAGGGGGACAAGAGCTGGAGTTTCAGCAAAGACAAAGGACGAGGAGAACTTTGCCTTGGCAGGCAAATGTAGCAAAGCCAAGGGAACGAAGGGCGAAGGAAAGGCCGAGTCCAGTCAGAAGGGCGAGAAGAAGAAGAAAGACCTAAGCAAGATCAAATGCTTCCATTGTCACTAGATCGAGCACTATGCTACTATGTGTCCTAACCAGAAGAGGGGGTCCAGTAAGGACCATGTGGTCACATCAACTGAGGTAGATGCATTTTTTCTCAGTTCGAGAAAGACTATTGATAGCTTGCATGGCAAGTTCAATAGACAACAACATATGGTACATTGATTCTGGATCATCCTTCCACAAGACCGGGGACAAGGAATATTTCAACCAGCTTAAGGAGAAGGACATGCAGTTTCACATTACGGCAAGAGATGATGGCAAGTACTTGACTAGGGGAGTAGGTACTATTAGTTTTGAGAGGGAGTCTAGTAGCTCTCTCCATCTCAGGGATGTCCTCTATGTTCCAAGCCTTAAGAAGAACCTTGTTTCTGTTGCTACCCTAGAGGACAAGGGTTATGATGTCATTTTTAGCAGAGGTAAGGCTTACCTCAAGCACTTAGCTTCTAGATCCATGAAGCAGATTGGTGTGAGGATGAAGAATCTTTACAGGCTGCAGGTTGAGACATGTGCAACCTTGAGTAGCAAGGCAAGAAGTGCGCAGAGCAGAGACATGGGGGAGCTTTGGCACAGATGCATGGGGCATTTGCATCATGGGGCACTGAAGATCCTTCAACAGATAGCCACAGGACTACCACAATGCGCATTTGACTAGCATGATGTGTGCAAGGGGTGCACACTTGGCAAGTATGCCAAGTCATCTTTTCAAGGCCGAGATAGCAAAGCCAAAGGCATTTTGAAGCTGGTATATTCAGACGTATGTGGGCCCTTCTCTTCTCCATCATTCATGAGACACGGGTACTATGTCACCTTCATAGATGACTATTCTCGGAAGACATGGATCTTCTTTATGAAGAAGGAGGAGGAGGTCTTCTCCAAGTTCATGAAGTTTAAGGCCTTGGTAGAAATTCAAACTGGGAAGAAGGCCACAACATTGAGGAGTGATAATGGCGGGGAATATGTCTCCAATGATTTCAGGGACATGTGTGCCAAGGAGGGCATTAGCAGGGAGCTTACAACACACCACAACCCCCAGTAGAATGGAGTGTCTGAGAGGCAGAACCACATCATAGTTGGAGCAACCAAGGCCATGTTGCATGACTAAGGGCTACCCATGTTCTTGTGGGAAAAGGCATGCAACATTGCAGTATTTTTGCAGAACAAGAATCCACACAGGGTGCTTGGACAAGTTACATCGGAGGAGGATTTCACAGGTAAGACGCCTGATGTTTCTCACATTCTCAACTTTGGTACTATAGTTTACTGCCATGTGTCCAATGAGAGCAGGAAGAAGCTAGAGCCCACAATTGAAAAGGAAATTTTTGTGGGTTATAGTGAGATATCTCAGGCGTACAGGGTGTATATACCATCACTCAAGAAGACAGTTATCAGGCAAGACATGAGGTTTGAGGGGGACGAAGCTTTGAGGGAGTCCTTGGAACAAGAGCTGGTGGGAGTACTTGAGGAGGAGCTACTCACTCCCATGCAGGAGCCTTAGCCAGTATCACAGATTGAGTCTCAACCAGGTAGCAAGCAGGTCGAACAACAAGATGACAAGTAGTCTTTACGGGATGAGAAGGAGAGACCAAGACAAGTGGAGACAGCCACTCAGTCAGTGACTCCCAGCATGGGGAGGAAGAGAGCCAAGTGGGCTAAGAGGTTGATTCAGTAGGCCCAGGAGTGAGTTGAGACTCCTAGCTCTATGTTCAAACAAAGCAAGCAGCCACAAAGGTACACTAGATATATGGCATTGATGACTGAGTTATTAGACACATAGCCTTCTTGTTATGAGGAGGCAACCTCTAAGCAGGTTTTGCAAGATGCCATGGTGGAGGAATATTCCTCCATCATGAAGAACAATGTCTAGGATATTGTGCCGCGACCATAAGGAAAATCAATAGTAGGCGCATGTTGAGTGGTACAAGATGAAGCATGGAGCAGATGGGAGTGTGGAGAAGTACAAGGCTAGGTTTGTAGCCAAGGGCTTCTCGCAGGTTGAGGGCATTGACTATGAGGAGACATTCGCTCCAGTGGCACATTATTCATCCATTATGACTATTCTGTCACTTGCAACATAGATGGGAAGGAAGATCCACCAAATGGACGCGAATACAACATTCCTCAATAGAATGGTTGAGGAGGAGGTATATATGGAGTAGCCAGAGGGGTTTGAGACTTTCAATAGAGACACTCAGGTCTATTTGCTGAAGAGAGCTCTTTATGGGCTCAAGAGGTACACTCGCATTGATAGCTACTTTCAGGGATTGGGCTTCACAAAGAGTGAGGCATATGCGAACCTATACTACATCACGGTTGGAGGGCTTCCGCTCATTCTAGTGCTCTATGTTGACAATATTATCTTGATTGGAGCAGAGAACTTGATCCAGGATTGCAAGGCAAATCTTGCAAGAGTTTGAAATGAAGGACATAAGGCTTAGGCACTATTTCCTTAGGCTGGAAGTATGGCAAGGTGATGGGAAAATCTTCTTGGGGCAAGGGAAGTACACTACAGAGATCCTCAGGAGGTTTCATATGCAGGATTGCAGGCCCATGACCACACCTCTAGTCACAAACTAGAGGAAGGTGGACGCTAGCAGAGCAAAGCGAGTAGATGCTACATTGTACATGCAACTCATCGAGTTATTGATGTACTTAGTCAACACACGACTTGACATATGTTTTGCAGTGAACCAGTTGAGCCAATTCATGATGGATCCTACCAGAGTTCACTAGGTTGCTGCAAAGCATGTTTTGAGATATCTCAAAGGCACAACAAATTATGGATTATGGTACAGACAAGTTGATGGAGTGAGGCTTGAGGGCTTCACAGATGCAGATTGGGCAGGGAGCTCCACAGATCGGAAGAGTACTTCAGGTTGTGTCTTCAACATTGGGTCAACAGTTGTTTCCTAGTTTAGCAGGAAGCAAAGATCAGTTGCACTCAATTCAGCAAAGGCCAAATACATGGCTACCAGCTTGGCAGCGTGTGAAGCTATCTGGATGAGGAAGTTGCTTGTGGGATTTTTCAGGAAGAGGATGGAGCCCACTATGATCCACTATGACAATCAGAGTTGCATTAAGCTCTTTGAGAATCCAGTGTTTCATGATCACTCCAAGCATATCGAGATCAGGTATCGTCATCTCAGGGTCTGTGTGTAAAAAGGGATAGTGAAGCAACCATATAGTGCAACAGATGAACAAGTTGCAGATATTTTGAAGAAGGCCTTAGTTAAAGGCAAGTTTGTATTTTTCAAAGATAAGTTGGGAGTTGTACAAAATCCCTTCCTCACTAAGAGGGAGCGTTGAAAATGTAGCGATGGAAGGTCTTTTGGGATGTGCCTTAGCCAATGAAGACCACGAATTAGTATTCCTCTCACATGAGTCTGAATTCATGAGATAGACTTCAGTTACGATGAGTTGATTTCTAGTTTACTGGAATGGTCATCAAGTTTACATGCGTAGTGTTGGATCTTCAGTGCGTTGCAGTCTTCTTCAATTAGACAACAGGATGAGGTGGCAGTGGCAAGTTCAGTTAGAACGAGTTAAGACTTCAGTGTTGATTGGAGAGAGAACAAGTTGAGTTCTCAATTAACTCGCAATCACAATTAAAGGAAACTCATGACACTAGTGTGAACTACTAATCGAATTTGGCCTCCTAGCATGCATCGAATTCTACTAGGGAGAGAAAGATGAAGGCACAAGATAAATAATGATTCTTGGCTATGGAATGCTTATGAGTTGAGGAGCAATAGTCCACATAGATTTACGAGCAAGAGTGCACAAGGATTGTGGAGCAAGGATCAAGATTCATAGCAAAGTCAAGGCTATTCAACAGGGAAACAATTGTGTGCAGGGCTGAGATCAAGAGCAGGGATGAGAGCTTCTTCTTAGAGGCCCAAAGCAGTGATCAAGGCAGGTCGAGATCAATTGCAATGCTGAGATTAGCGAGGAGAAACCTAGCACTTTCTCATAGACAGATTGTTGGCTCCAGTAGCAGTGCATTGAATGCATTGAATTGTAATAGATCCTTTTGCTCAAAGAACAATCAACAAAATACCACAACAAGAAAGCAGGTTTTCCTAGTTGGGTTTCCTGGGTAAAACAAATGTGTCAATTTTATGTGCATGAGTTTTTATCTTTGGTGTTTTTGTTCCACTACTTATTGAATGTTAAGGAACTCTATATCTTGGTGAAAGTACATTTGGTTTCAATTTTCAGTTGCCTTGTTTTCAGTAATTCATCTAAGTAGTGCACAGATTTCAAGAAATTAACAGGACTTCATGGCCAGGTGCCATGGTTTGGGACCAACTAATGAGAGTCCACATTCTAAGTGTGCATATGTAATGGAGGGAGTAATCATGGTGGCATAAGGTACCCCTTTCGGCTTGCTTTTTCCACCCCTCTGGTGCACCTTTTGCTTCTTTTTGATAATGTTTTTCAATGGTGCATAGCTCAAGGATCAAAGCTTGTTCTTAATGACATAACATTTGTTTTACCCTTTAAGATGAGACAGTTTCTTGCTCATTAGGGTTGGGACATGCAAGGGTTACTTTTGATAAGATGGAGCACCAAGTGCTCATAAACCAAGTGATAGATAATGAGGGGGGTAGAGCTCATGCTAGGCTTTTGCCCATGCACTAACTTTTGTCCTAGCAATCTTTTGCATTTTAATTTTTATGTTCTTGTGTTGTGGCCATCTTATGCTCTTTCATTCTTTTAGCTACATCAACCTCTAGGGAAAACTTTTCTGGCCCAAATCAAGGATATGTGAGTGCCAAATCCCGATGAACCAATGATAGACAACCCGAAGGATTGAGATGATACCAAAGGAGATGATGTGGCATGGAAAATGTTAGGTATGGGAAAGGTTAATGGACACGCTACTTCCATCCATGTTTTCCAAGTAGTGTTCCTCCTATGACCCTAAGGCCTTAGGGGAGGTCCCACTGGACTAGGGTTAAAGATTAACCCCCTTGATAAGGTGAGAGAACAAGTTTACAGTCAAGATTGGTCAATCATCCAAATCACCCCTTTATCCATTTTAAAATGCCTAAAACATTAAGTAAAAGCACTCGATTGCAAAATGGTCAAAGTACCTGTTGAGTGGCAGCCCACCTTCATCTAAGAGGAATATCGAATGGTAAAAGATGCATGATCGGTGCAGATGGCATAGAAGATTGGCACATCATCATCAATGAGCAAATGTGTAGGGCTACTAGCTGGCTGGCTATCCAAGATAGCAGAAAAAGTTTTCTCCTATGGGGTTAACCCTTTTTGATGAGTAACATTTGGCTTGAGGTCGGGGACATGTGTTCACTGTAGAGCACATAATCCATATGCTCAAATGGGGAGTTCATGATAACCCCAACAATCACTAGGCTCGCATCCCTGTTACCTGCACACTCAAATCAACTTGTTTGCTAGCATGTCTACAGGGTGTTGAACCCTGATCGTCACCCTTGCATTTATATGAAAGAATAAATTCATAAAGAAAAGAAAAAGCTATGTAAATGCAATCTTATCTAGGATGCAACACAACAACATGATAAATTCACTAAGTAGGATGCTCACACAAAATGCAACACACAAATGCAATGCAACTACTTATCTAAAATACATCAAGTTATACTAGGGAAGTATTCCTTTAGGAGCTGGACATTTACGGGTAAAGGCATAGCTTCTCCTTGAAGGCTCTCAAGGCGGCATGCATTAACACCCACCAGGCCAATTACTTTGTAAGGTCCCATCCATAATTTATCAAATTTCTTACGCATCCCAAGCTTTTCCTTTCTTTTGTCCCATAGTAGAACCATAGTCCCTAGTTCAAATTCTCTAGGCCTAGCTTTTTGATCTATGTGTGGTCTACTCGTATTTTTTTATTGGACAAGCATTTTCGCTGGGGTTTTTACTGCGGGAGAATCTGATCAAAGGCATATGTATTCAGCCCCCTCCTTTGGAGGCAGTTTGAGTACACAGACCTGAAGTTATTAATGAAGGAATTTATGGTTTCCCAAATGTGAAGCTTTCTCAAGCATTATTGTTTGGGTTTTGTTGAAGTTCTTGAGGAACTTCGTTGGTATTAAAGCAAGTATGTTGCGGCTCTCCTAAAAGGATCAATCTCAGATATGTAATCTCTCTTTTTGAAACAAGAACACAAAGAATTTATGATATTTCTGAGGTATCTAGTCGTTGGTTTTCTGAAATTTTCTGAGGCAGATCTCTGTAACGATTTTGGTTGTCTTCGCCCACAATTCATGTGAAGTCTGTAATCGAATCCCAAGTGCAACGCGTGGTGGCTCTCACAACCACGTCAACAATCACGGAATCGAGTTGCTATGCAGGCACCATCATCTCTTGTGTGTCTTCAGCGGCAGCCACAGTTAAAAACTGGCAACGTGGGGTTCACAGATCTTCAGATATCAAGCTTTAATCGGTCGTTTGGATCCTCGGCATCCTTTTTAATGTGCTTCGATCAGACTACGTTTGTGGTTGCACTAATTTTGTGGAACCCCGACAAGGTAATGACACTGATTACCTGTAATGGAGACAGGCTTCTTGTGATCAGTTTGGACACTGGGTATGTTAGGGTTTACCGATCGAATCTCTCGTTGGACAAATTCAAGATCATGCTCTAGTGCCTCTTGCAATGGGCCCGTAAAGTTCAACGGAGGTAAAATTTAAGGCCTGGAGCCGCTCTTGCAAATGTATCGTTTATGTTTTAACGTTTGGTTCCGATTTCGGTAAATGTTTTTCTCGACCATAGTTTAAACGCCTCCACAGCCTAGCCAGAACGATAATGACCGGGAGGAAGAATATTTTGTCCGGTGCTCGAGCTGCAAAGTTCCATAACCGTGCGACGCGGGAGCAGAAGCTTGCACCAGGAAAAGTAGCCATAGTGGCCGCTAATTGCACATCTAGTCCATCGCTCGTGAGCCCCTGGTCGCCGAGCCCGTAATTAGCCCTACACGCTGCAGCAGCCAATCTGGTTTCTCAAATTCTCGAAATGCAACCGAAAAATCGCAAGCTTGTCACCCCTTTCATGTTTTTCACACCTCCCATAAAATGTCGTAAGGATTAAGATACCGTCATACAGGGCGGCATGTACATGGCAGACACAGTAATTGAACTAGCGAAAAGGCATAAAGAGGAGAAAATATGCGCGGATTTGTACACCATATGAATAGGGCTCTATGTGATATGGCATAGAACGAACCACATACACCACGTGAAGACCAGAACCTGCTCCAGCATATTAAGGTTTGGGTTCCATAGACTTACGCTATGGACAAATATAATTTGATGACATGACTATATGTCTTGGTTGGTAATATATATGTGAAGTCCCAAGTTCGAAAGGGCTCATTTCATAAAGTTTGTATTGATTTTGAGTTTACATTCTGTCGAATGATTAAGTCCAATTTGTAGCATTGTTGTTGGAAAGCTGCATATTTGTAGCACAGCTTGTAATGGGCAATTTGTAGTACATCTAATATTATTGAGGGTTTCTGGACTTGTTTTTGGGAGCGCTAAGGAGAATGCATCTGAAAGCTTGAAAGATTGTGAAAGAGGTTGAAGTTACAGCAATTGTAGCTTAATTAAAGTTCAGTGGCATTAGGGTTATTGACAATAGTAATATAGTGATCAAGTGCAGTAGCTAAATGTTGATGTCTATGCTACAACTAGGGTTTGAGCAGGGTTTGTTCTACATAAGAAAGATGTTGAGCAGTAATTGAATAGAAGCAAATCTGGTTGAGCAGAGACTTGATGCAGCAAGGGTTTGGTATTTGGTGCAAAAGCATATTCTAATGCTAGGGTTTGATGCGTAGACTGAGCAGAGCCACATTTGATTGACAAAAATTGTTTTGCAGTTTTGCAATTTCTTTTGAATTGATATCGAGCACAGGTGGATCTAATCTGAAAATTGTGAAACGTGGTATGTGTTAGAAAATCGGAAAGGCAAAAAGATTTTCTTATGTTGATAATTACTTGTGATATTCTTATGTTCTTATTAACTTTCTTATGTTCTTCTTTTATCTTTGTTGCATCAAAGCAATTATCAAAAGCAAAACATGAAGATCAGGCACACCAAATGTAGGCAGTCAGCGAGGGCTAAAACCCCTATACAGGGGAAAACTCAGTCAATAACTCTTCCTTCAGTAATTCAAATTGAGATGAACCAAGACCCTAGACCAACAGACTTTCCTCCTCCACCAAATCAGCCTTCCAAGATGATATAGTGGTCTCTTCTTATCCAGTAGCTCTAGCCTAGCAACAATCCAGAAATTCGACTTCCCAGCTGCAAAATTTCGACCCCAATAGCGGAATTTCAGCCTCCTAGTTACTGCAGAATTACGGCCCCCTTCCAGCAGTTACACAACTTCACACGTGTGGGAAAGAGAGAAAATTTCGACTTCTTATGCTTGTGAGAAACCTCCTTCTCCTTAGCTATCCCTTTTCCTCTTCTTCCTTGAAATTTGCACTTTTTCTAGCCCCAAAAGTTGCAGATCGAACTTGTTGAGTGAGTGACAAATAAGGTCAAGTTGCTACCTTTTTATAGTGATTCCACTGCCCAGATTTAGGCCAACTTGTCTAGTTTGAGACCGACTTGTTGGAGGAGGCTTAGAAGACTTATTTTAATATAAATAAATTTCTTTCTTGACAAACAATTCCCAAGAAGGGTTCTTTACATTATGACATAGACAATGACACTTGACATTGTTGGACACCTAATCCTCTAAAGATTGGTGTGGAAGCTGAACAGCCAAAGGGAGTTCAAAAGACCACTTGGAATATGAAACCAAGGGTCACTAGACTTGTATAAATATGTATCATTGTGAATAATAATGCATTCAAAGTTGATCCTTCATATCTTTTGTCTTCGCCATGGTTGTGTTTAACAAACACAAACCCTAGAAGCCTGCAATAGAGGCTTTTACCTAAAAATAATTGACCCAAGCATGAAACCCATGCTTTAATAAGTCAATTTTAATAATAATAAATTTTCATTTTCTTTATTTTGACAAATACATTATATTGAGACTTAAATACATTTATGAAAACCGAACCTAGTTACATTCTTCAACACTCCCTCTCAACTAGGGAGGTATTCATAATTACAACCATATAGAGGAACATGGAAGATATCCAATATGAACTACGAAGAGTTTAGGGACACTCTATGCCACAGACTAGATACCTGACCATGGTTATCTATCCCGGTGGGACTAAGATGGACTAAAGCTTTTAGTCAGTCTAAGTACCATCAGGCTTACTAACTAACCATCAACCCAGGGATCTAGGTGTGTATCCAAGGTCAGAGCTCCAAGACCAATGCCACCCTCCCTCTTTGGGATCTAGACATCAACACACAGGCTGACCAAAAGTCCTCCCAAGCATCTGCCATTAGATGCTTCAACTCTCCTCAATAAACTAGATATACCCATTTGTCCAAGGATGCTTCTCAAGTGTTCATCCTTCTTCATGGAGAGATTCACCTATTCAAACACAACCACAATCAATAATAAACTTTCAAATATACAAGTAAACACAAACCTTCGGGTCCTCATTCATTTGTATGTTGTTTGTGTCATCGAGTTATCCATATACAATTTTGTTGGAAGCTTTCTTCTTCTTTTATCATTTCTTCAACAACACCAAATATATTCTCACTACTTCTCAGAGCTTTTTCACGAACATTCATCTGTAATATTCACTGTCATAATGTGCCCTCCCTCTCAATTGGGGGATATACTTTTATTCTTCTAACTAGGCTCCCTCTTAAGCTTAGGGATATCAACTACTTTCTTCTTCTATAACATCGGAGAAGCTTCAACCTTTCAAGGTTATCTTGATCATCATCCTTATAGCTTTCTTCATCATGCTTATACAGATATCTTCATTATCTTGAAGATTGTGTACCTGCAAAACTTCAATACAAAGTACAACCAAATACATATATATAGAAGCATGAAATTAACTATATCAGAGTCATGTTAATACGATAATGGAAGCATTAGACTTTAGACATCAAATACATTACCGCTCATGCGCTACCGAGTGGGGATGGAGAGAAGATGAAAATCGACCGCCCTACAAACGACCCAAGGCCATCGTTCAGGCAAACGCAAAAACACAACTCAATTACCAACCCACATTTCACACGGAAAGCAAACCTGTCGTTGGTATCATCTGAAGGGGCACGCGGGGAGCAAGACGAGCCAGGGAGCCACACCACAACAGCCCATACAGCTCCAAGAACTTGGAGAGCGGAAGGGGAATTGTTCACATATGCATAATCAGCAAGAGACACATACTTCTAAACTTCAACTTCTTGCTAGGGTTTTGTTACAAACCCTAGACTACAACATAAAGCAATTTAATTAGTCTCATTCTTTCTAGGGCTTCAATATTACTTACAAAGATATGTGACAATTTCTACTATGATTATTGCAAACCCTAGATTTTATTTTTGATACACAAAGCCTTAGATATCAGTAATTCAATCAAATAACAATTCTACTATGCATCTAATGATTTAGACTTTACTAAGGTTTGATGCAAACCCTAGACTAAATCATATCGAAAACAATATCATCATATCCTAGAATATCAATCTCTACTAGGGCTTTGTTATAAACCCTAGAATTTACATGAGCAACAACAATTAGGTTAGCATACTCAAATATACATATCTAGGATGCATTTCTCATTAATATTTACTAGGTAAACCTAGGACACAAACATCAATACATCAAAGTTAGATATACAACAATTTATTCAGACTAGGGTTTTTGGTCATACAAATGAATATACACCTAGGGTTTTATCCCTAGAATCTTACTATAGACATTACAAAGGTTTTGGTCATAAACCCTAATTTACCAAACCCTAAAGGTCTAGGGCTTTATTTTAAACATTAACAACAAACCCTAAAGGACTAGGGTTTTTATTATAACAATACCAAGACTCTAAACAAGAGAATAGGATTTCTAGACTTCATCATTAACCCTAAGTAGACTAGGGTTTCATAACTATAGACATACCCTTAGGTTAGGGTTTTATAGAGAACCTTTTAGGGTTCCATACAAATGATCAAAATATAATGAGGGTAGATTCAATCTAATGATTAATCACCCAAACAAGAATCTCTTACGATTCAAAATCCTAGACATAACGAGATTAGTAATGTAGATCAAAATCTAAAGGGAGAATGATCGTACCTTTATATGAAGAGAACTTTGCAACATAACTTATAGGCTAAGACATACCTCGAGTTGTTCCCTAACAAACCTTGTATGACATCAATTCTTGAAGGGCTTCCTTTGCAAAAAAACTTCTTTCATGCTTCAAGTTTATCCTTTGAAGTCTTCTCCATAACCCTTGAGCAAACAACAAGCTTTCCTAACCAAGAAAAATATAAAGAGAAAGGTTATTAGCATACAATGCAAACATACTTTGATATGAGAGAGAAACCAAACATAAAAGATAAGACAAGGAGTAAGATACTTATCTTTGGTAAAATAGTGAGGGCTCCCTCTTAATCCAATCTTGAGGGATACCTATAACTTTATCAAAATAAAAGATGTTCTAACAAGACCTGTTAGACCTACAAATTCTATAGATCAAAACATAAAGGAAAACAATTTAAAACTTGGAATATAAGGATATGCAAGGGATAGTGTCCCTAAGAATCCCTAGCAAATAAGTTCTTTCATCTTGTTCTTCTTTTGTGGTCCTTCATCAGCAACATTTGCATGTTCCCTTTCTCTTTTTTTTTCTTGGATTCTCAAGACAATGACTCTGGTAATGTCCCATCTTGTGGCAATTGTAACATTCAACCTTGGATAGGTCCATTTTCTTCTTTGGTCCTTTGAACTTCTTGAAGGTTCCCTTCTTTTTGTGATGAGCAAAGTAAGAATTCGAAGGGTTTTCTTCTTCGTCTTCCTTTTTGTTGTTTACCATCAATATTCTGGCTTCTTCTTGACTACATGCATTCCACATTTGTTCAAATGTTGGCATATCCTTCCAACTATTGAGACCTGATGCAAAGGCACTCCAAGTTTTAGGTAGTCCTAGAAGGGTAGTAATTACAAGCTCTTCTTTTGGGACAACTTCATCTATTGCTTGGAGTTCATCCCTGATTCTAGATATCCTTATAAAGTATGATGAAACAGTATCATCATTTTTCATCTTAACAATTCTTAGTTCATTCTTGAGGCTTGCTATTTGACCAATGTTCTTGATTGTGAATAACTTGGAGAGAGCCTCATACATTTCTTGAGCAGAATTTATGTTTGATATGTATGGAATTAAGTTATCTTTAACTCCATCCACTATTAGATTCATAGCCACGATTTCAAGTTCTCTAAACTTCACTTTCTCTGCATTACTTGATTTATCAGTAGGATTTTTTACTTTTCCTTGAACAAGATCTAAAAATTTATTCTTTTCGAGAATGAGATCTATTCTCTTTTTCCAGGCCCTGTAGTTGGAGCCTCCTTCTAGTTTGTTTTCTCCCTTCACTGAGTTTGTCATTGTTCTTATAAATAGTAGGCTTGTCTTCTTGTGTGATTTCCCTTTTAATGTCCCTTTTCTTGATCTCCTTTCTCCTCAATAGATCCTTTAGGCTGCCTTTTTCTTTCCTTCTTTCACCTTAGCTCTGATACCATGTTAGAAAATCGTAAAGGCAGGAAGATTTTCTTATGTTGATAATTACTTGTGCTATTCTTATGTTCTTATTAACTTTATTATGTTCTTCTTTTATCTTTGTTCCATCAAGCAATTATCAAAAGAAAAACATGAAGATCAAGGGCACTAGACGTACGCAGACAGCGAGGGCTAAAACCCCTATATAGGGGAAAACCAAGTCAAGAACTCTTCCTTCAATAATTCAGATTGAGATGGACTAAGACCCTAGACCAACAAACTTTCCTCCTCCACCAAGTCAGCCTTCCAAGATGATATAGTAGTCTCTTCTTATCCAGCAGCTCCAGCCCAACAACAATCCAAAAATTCGACTTCCCAGTTGCAGAATTTCGACCCCCAGCAGCAGAATTTCGGCCTCCTAGTTACTGCAAAATTTCGGCCCCCTTCCAGCAACTGCACAACTTCACACGTGTGGGAAAGAGAGAAAATTTCGACTTCTTATGCTTGTGAGAGACCTCCTTCTCCTTAGCTATCCTTCTTCCTCTTCTTCCTTGAAATTTGCACTTTTTTTGGCCCCAAAAGTTGCAGATCGAACTTGTTGAGTGAATGACAAATGAGGTCAAGTTGCTGCCTTTATATAGTGATTTTGTTGCCCAGATTTAGGACGACTTGTCCAGTTTGAGGCCGACTTGGTGGAGGAGGCTTAGAAGACTTATTTTAATATAAAATAAATTTCTTTCTTGACAAACAATTCCCAAGAAGGGTTCTTTACATTATGACATAGACAAGGACACTTGACACAAACCCTAGAAGCCTGCAATGGAGGATTTTACCTAAAAATAATTGACCAAAGCATGAAATCCATGCTTTAATAAGTCAGTTTTAATAATAATAAAATTTCATTTTGTTTCTTTTGACAAATACATTATATTGAGACTTAAATACATTTATGAAGACCAAACCTAGTTACATTCTTCAACAGTCTGTGGATTGATCAGGGTGCCAAGGTGGTGCAAGGAAGGAGAGTGGAGTCTCCTTTAGATTAGAGCCTGAGAATACTTCAGGGCAGCAGGGTGGTGCTAGAGCAAGTTGAAGCCTGCGTAGGGTGTTGGAGCGTCTTTTCAGTTGGAGCTGGTAAACCAAGGCGTTGGAGCTTGTAAACCAGGGGGTTGGAGCCTCCTTCAAATGGAGCTGAAAATATTGATGTAAACTTTATTGAAGACAAATATTAAGAAGCGTTCGGTGAATTTTCTCTCGAAAGGGTTTCCACGTAAACATTTGTTGTCTACTGTCTTGATGATTGTGCATTGTTGAATGGTGTTGTTTACTGGTCATGTGATATTGATTTATGTTGATTTATGTTAATGATAATTAATGCTCTGTGAAGTTATATATACTAATTGATAAGAAATATTGATTCACCCCCCTCTCAGTATTTCTAACACTTCCACTATGATTGGGTATATGTCATTGCATATACAATGATTATCCCTAGTAAAACTCAAAATTGCAAATTAGGATATAAATAAGTGATGGTGTGTTAAATCCAATGGGTGTTGAGGGAAAGACATTATCACTTGCCTAAGTGTTTATTTGATTCTTTCTAGTTTCAACTGATAACAAATAATAGTTGTATATTTATTCAAGTACTTCCACTACGATTGGGTATATGTCATTGCATATACTATGATTTCATTAGCCATGCCTACCACATTGTCTGGTATTGGCAAATTTAGCTAGGAGATATTGTTTCTTTCATGCGAGACCTATTGCTTACCTGTTAGGTAAGAAACCCCGAAGCTCTTAAGATAAAGTCTTGCACCCATGCTATTTCTTGGACAGGCAACGTTAGGTGGATATCACAATGGTAGTTTCCAAGGAGGCATTGTTCCTTGTGCAAGAGCTATATTGATTATTCTTTAGGTAAAGGGGCTTCGAGCAATATCTCAGAGGGACAAAGTCATATGTGGTGCATCACAAAGACAGTTGCCAAAGTAGTTGACTAGTTCTGTTTGGCATTGACTAATAGAAGTGGATCTACGTGGTAGGTTTGGTTGGCCATATAGCATGGGCGAAAAGGTGGGATTGTCTATTGTGGAAAATGATATTGTATCATTGCATACCCTTAGTGCTTGAGTAGGTTTGCATACAGGCTAAGTCTAAAATGTTCTCTTCCTCTCTCTATATTTGTGTTTCAGGTGTAAGAATAGGTTCTTTACAGCATTGTACAAAGTAAACTATGAGTAGAATCAGTGCCTAGGAACTTCTTGATCTGGAGAAGGTACATCATATGGAAGTAAGTAAATGTTGTATAGTCCCACAATCTGGTCAAGAAATAGATGACTCCAATGTTTAAATGTCCCATTCATATTCATTTCCACTATTGACAAGGACACTGGAAATCAATCTTCACAGACTTCCCCTCCAATACAAGGCTACATTTTAAAAGAATTGTTTCAGATAAGCTGGCTCCAGATTAGGGTCTAGATATATCACCACCATAGAGAGAAATTTGAATTCTCATATATAATGTAGTAAACACATTATGCTTTATGATGCTCTAAGGCATACATAAGTGAAATTTCAAAAGGATATTGTCAATGTGGGCCCTGGGATACCATCTAGGCTGTGTTGTTTAAGTGTGGTGTTGTAATCCTCCCCACCCATGTTCTATTCAATGTTGCACTAATCGTTATCGGGATGATATCGGCGCGAGGAAAAAATCGTAATAATCGGGAAAAAATCAGTAATAATCGGGAAAAAATTGTTTGGTACAAAAATATTCATTTTTTTTTCAATTTTTTTAATATCTAAACCATCTACAACATAAAATAAATACATTGACACATAAATATGATAAAAGAATTAATATATAAGATGTTTAATATCATTTCTAGTGCTAAAATCACACATAACAGTGAATCATGTCCTGAATAGTAAGTCCTGACTCCTGAGTCCCAACTCAACCTCAAAATATCAACAAAAACTATAATAATGTATCTCATATCATGAGTCATAATGTCATATACAATGAAATGAACCAAATAACTAAAGTCTAATACCACTGATTTCCTTTGCCCCTCTAGATGTAGATGTTGGTGGAGTTGGCAGGCCGCAGTAGACTATGGAGTCTGCTGTGCACTAGAAGCTGAAAAACTAGGAGCTACAGGTGGTAGACCATGTCCTCTACGTGTGACAGGGGTAGCTTGGGTCACCTCCTTCTCCTCAATATATATATATATATATTTTTCCCACGATTTTTTTGAAAAAATCGGGCAAAAAAAAATTCCGAGTACTACTCGCGATATTCTCGTTCTGATGAAAAACTAGCAATAAAACGATAAAATCACAATAATATCGCGATTTTCACAACACTGGTTCTATTACCCCTTGTGACATGTTTGCCCCTCATTTACCAGTTTGCCACTGCAATGAACTGTTTCATGTGGATGGGCCCAGGTGTGCTTCCTGGGCAAATTTTAGCAGAATAGATTCTCCCTAGGCATTGCCACTTGGACAAAATTTGCATTCACAAGTCTGCTGGTGCAATTCCTGCGATTGACCAAAGCATTTCAAATATAAAAAAGGGATATTGATTATGTCCAGTGGTGGTCAGACCAAGAGAAATGATTTCCCAATTGATGTCAAGGTTATAATGCTTTCATTATCAAACTATCAATTGAGTCAGCGAATCCATTCAAGAAATACAAACCCAACTTTCTAGAACTGATGGTAGACAAGAATGGAATGGGTCAAAACACCCATATCCTGTTCATAATCATCAATTATGCTTTTGCCTTCCACCACCATCTGTCCAAATGAAATGATGAGTGACAGTCACATGCACCCTGGAACAAACTGGAACAAACGGAATACTGCAGTGAAGCAGAAGTTGCAAAGATACAAATACACATTCACCAATCAAAGTAGGGGGTGGAGGGCTGACTTACAATAAACAAAGTATCCAACATAGCAACATGAATTCCCTCTGCAGTGGCAAGTGCATTAGGTGCCAATGACATAAATCTTAAATATTATCTATTCCTAAACAGATTTGCACTCCCTCAGAACTTTGCTGTGAGAGTGGGTCAAAATGACTCACAGTATCCAATATCCTGGTCCAAAGATGGTCATTATGTGAAGACAAGTGCAATCATCAATCATATGGAAAATTGCAATATGGAATAATGGAATTTTGAAGTTTAAACCAGCATATCTAAGAAGAGGAAGAACAGACTAAAATGATTTTGGTGATCATGGACTAACCCATTATGCCATAACGTGGAATGTTATTGGAAGCCACCAACTTATGATTAATTCAACAAAAGCAAACTGGGGTTTAGCATCTAATTCTTCATAAAGGGCGCCAAACCAAACCAAACTAACATGAGAAGTAAACTAAAAAAGAATTGAAATATTTTCATCTTACCTCACAAACAAGTGTGAGAATCAGATAATTTATTGTGACAAACCGGTATAGTGCAAGGCTGAAACAAACCAACAGAAGTGCATGATGTACTAAGAGTGAAGGTGCCTGAGGGTTGTATAAATGGTTGTTCAGCATATCCCATTGGTCATAAGCAAAATATCCACAAGAAAAGGACAATGCCTTGAATGCACCCAACCATAAACCATTAAACAGCTCCTCGTGGTCAAACATCTTTATCGCACCTTTATTGATCCATTCGTGTAGGAGCACCAGAATCACTGCACATTCATTGGAAATGTTATAACAGTCAACAATATAAGAAAATATGGTTTCTAACACATTATGTATCATTATAAAAACAAACATCTAGCAATGGGGAAATTACGTGATATATCAGACTCTTCACAGCTTGAAAAAGTAGTCCTTTCTCCACTTACTAGCTGGTAAAAAATCAAAGCCATATTCACCCATTCTATTTAGTCTAACATAAGTTCCTATTACATTATCGTTTGTCTGGAAAAATTGGTTTTATTCATGTCCTACAAGGATTTTCATTTTTTTCCAAAAGGAAAACAAATCCAAAACCAGTGGAGAAACAATTACTTTTATGTGGATTGGTTGATTGCATTGGTTCAGCTTTAATCTGCAATCATAAGATTACAGTTACCTTCTACACTTTTGCTTTCTGTGTATGTTATGTTCTTCAATCAACACTTACAGGGTAGGGTGTACGCTATATTTCTTTCCTGCACCATATTGTCCATTTGCTGCAAAATCTAGCAGGTCCAGTGCAAACCCTTAGCAGGCAAGAGCCAGACCTTATGGGAACAATAAGGGTGGGTTGCCACTGTCACCTCGGGAACCTTCCTCCTGCTGTTAGTGGGATTTAAACCACAAGGGAGGTTTCCCTAATAAGGGTATTCTAATACTATGGCTCAAGGTGATGAGTTTTTTGAAGGTCTAAAGATGGATATAGAACTTGGCAGGGCAAAAGATGACCTAGGTTTCAATGCTAAGGTTCAAGCACTCTAAAGTGAGACCACTACATGGGCTGCTATAAGATACAGTTTGGATGATCTTCAATAATATGGCCTTCAATGTCATATATCAGCCTAAGAAAAGTACTCAAATGGAGCAAGGGCTTCAAATAGAGACTAAGGCTAAACTAGGGCAAACAGTTTTAGGGCTGTTAGATATGCATAAACACCAAAAATAAAGGGTGACATCAGCCCTTCTAGGGTATGCAAGGCTATCCACTATGCTAGATTTCACTTGTCTATGGTTTATAGAGACTAAGCCCCAATCAAAATCCACCCCGATGCAATATAACAACAAATTTTATTCATAAATCAGACCTAAACCCTAGCAGCTGCCCTAGCTGTCTAGGAGAGAGGAAAAGAATAAGGTTTTTATTTAGTTTTGTTAAAATTGGCAACTAGGGCCAAACTCCACATGGTTCATCTTATTTATGACAGCTAATATTTTTCTTGGATTCCTCTCTCCAAGAGGTGTAGGATTGATCTAAAGATCACCCGATTCTGACATGTACAAATGAAGTTATGAACTTATTTTGATTATGGTCAAATTGTCAAAGTCGGCCGGCAATATGTAGGTTCAGAAGCCCAACAGTCACGTCTATTCATCCTCAACATTGCATATAAATAGAAGGCGACCTAGCCTCATTTGGACACACTCATCTTCATACTTCTCTCTCTCCTCATTGATTGGGTACGGATTTCTGGGCCTCTCTCTCTCCACAGTCCGAAATTTCAGGAGAGCGAAATTTCAGGAGACCAAATTTCTGGACAGTTTGACCAAGCGTTGACCTCCTTTGACTGCGTTTTTGTGAGGGTTATCTCTATTTGGGCAAGCCGCATTTTTGGGAACAGAAATCGAGGCCAAACGTTGACTTTGACTAGCGTTGACTGCAGCTAGGGCTGACCGTAGGTTGGCTATTTGACCAAATTTGACTGAGCTGATTTTGGGCTGTTTTGAGGGCTGATTCACCTTCTTGTTTGGAGGCCGAAGTTGATTGAAGTTAACCAATTTGTTGAGGGTCAAATCTGCCCTATTGACCAGTGTTGACTTTTCTGGTTAGGGATCTTTTGTTACTGCATAAATTATCAGATTTGTAAATTGTACTATCTCTCTCTATGCTGAACTATTGAAGAATATAAGGAGAATTGATCAAGGGTTTCCCCACATTGGGGTTTGTCTTCGCTGGTGCCACATCTTGTGTCCTCTTGTCTTGGCTTGTCTTCTACTGTTTATGTTTTTGTTTTATCTGCACTTTATTATCATGTTGATGTGATTGCTAATCTGAATATTGATACTGGGCTAATAAAGAAATTGAAGTAAAATTGCTCTAAAGCACAGAACATAATTAACATTGTATCGAAGCTAAGGTGAAGACAAAGCCCAAGCAAGAGTGAAAGAGCAATCACCAAAGATAGTTGGACAAGGACAAAAGGCTCAATGAGTTCCTAATCCTACTTCCCGGCTGAAGACAAGCTCCATGATAAATTTGACTATCATGGATGGAAGAGGTCTCTTGATTTGACCTTGGAAGAAAAAGAAGTGATGTATTATGTGCAAGGCAAAATCCCTAAGCCTCCTTCAAATGCACTAGCTGCTGCGAAGACCAAGTACAATAGGGCTGAAGTCAAAGCAAAGAAGATTATCAAGGATCCCATTGACAAGCATCTGGTGGCCTATATCCCCGAATTGAAGACCTCCAAGGAGATCTACAACAAGTTGGTCGGCATGTTCAAGATTAGTAATGCTAACCAAATTTTATTTCTCAAGAATAAGTTGAAGGATATTAAGAAGGCCAAGGACGAGGACATTCAATGCTATTTCTTGAGGATTACTGAGATCAAGAATGATCTACTCTCGATTGGAGAGGTCATTCATGACAGGGAACTTACTCTCACCACCCTTGGAGGACTCCCACCTGAGTGGTATGTATTTAGAACAACCATACTCAACAATGATCGAATTCTAGGGTTTGATGAACTAATGTCAAGATGCATTCAAGAAGAAACAAGAATGATGGAGCAAAAAATGCCTTCTAATAGAAGCAACCCCACTGCATTCTCCACTCATGCCAAGAGGAAGAACAATGCAGGTTCAAAGAAGCAAAGTCAAGGAAGACCGGGATTCAAAAATGGAAGGAATGGAAGATGCTTTGTTTGCAATAAGTTTGGCCACTATGCAAGGGAGTGTACAAATAGAAGGGACACATCGCATGATGATGATCACAATCATTCCAAGGGAAACTTCAACAACAACAATCAAAGAAATGGCAGGTCCAATGGCAAAGGAAAAAGGAATGTGGGACATCAAGGAAATGCTCGACCCTCCAAGAAATCAAGGAACTCCAGGTATGAAGAATCCAATGTTGTTAACAATAAGCAAAAGGAGTACTATCTTATATCGGCCCTCTCCACTGCCTCTCCTCCGGACACTTTGGGAAATTGACTGATTGATAGTGGTCCCTGAAGGCACTTCACCGGATACAAGGAAGCCCTCTCTAATCTGATAGAAAAGGAGACAAACTTGGAGATCATCCTTGGAGATGATGCCACCTATCCCATGAAGGGAGTAGGGAATGTTACCCTTCAATTGAATCAACGTAACACTATTAATTTGCAAGAAGTAATATATGTACCTGATCTCAAGAAGAACCCGGTGTCCATTTCGGCAATGGAAGACAAAGGATTCAAGGTGGCTTTCACCGATGGAAAGGTACGTGTTTGGAAAAGAAATTTTAAAGATGCTTTTATTCTTGGGTTTAGGGTTGACACTTTATATCAAGTTGGAGGAAGTCCATTAGGAGCCATGTCTTGCGACACATCTCTACAATCTGAACTATGGCACCGAAGGTTCGCCCATCTTCATTATAAGGCCCTACTCAATGTGACATAGATGGTAACAAGTATGCCTGAGTTCAAAGTAGAGCATGAAGGTGTATGTCCGGGATGTGCTGAAGGAAAACTTACAAGGGAACCATTCCCCTCAAGTAATAGCAAGACCACAGACATATTGCAATTGATCAACTCCGACATATATGGTATGATGCCCATAAACTCTTTGGGAGGATACTTATATTATCTCACCTTTACGTATGATTATTCTCACAAGACCTAGATCTACTTCTTGAAGAAGAAGGATGAAGTGTTCACCTGGTTCCGACACTTCAAAGCCTTTATCGAAAACCAATCCGAGAAGAAAATCAAGATATTGAGGACTGATAATGGGACCGAGTACGAATCCAATGAATTCCAAGATTATTGCAAAAAAGTTGGCATTAAGAGGGAGACTACAATGCCATACACTTCCGATCAGAATGGTGTGGCTGAAAGAAAGAATCTATCTATTGTAGAAGTTGTTCGTGCCATGCTTCATGATCAAGGCCTTCCGAAGTTTCTATGGGCTGAAGCTGCAAATATCGCCGTGTGTGTTCAAAATCGATGCCCTCATCAAGCATTGGACTCCAAGACTCCTGAAAAAATGTTCATTAGTAAGAAACCAGATGTCTCTCATTTTAGAATTTTTGGAAGCCCCGTATATTTTCATGTGCCGAAAGAGAAAAGAAGTAAATTGGGTGCATCTAGGAAGAAAGGAATCTTTGTGGGCTATCGTGAAAATTCTAAAGGATATAGAATTTATGTGGTTGGTCAAAAGGAATTTGAGGTAAGTCATGATGTCACCTTCGACGAAGATATGGCCCTCAAGAAGATCAACAACCTTCCTTTCCTAAGGAAGGGCAAAGAAACTGACACCGGAAATCAGGGTGAAAAAGAGGACGAAACGATGCCTAGTGTTGATGAACCTGTGGATCCTATAGATCCTCCTCCTCATCCTCCTCCTCATGAGCCCTCCTCCTCCTCCAAAAGGAGACCCTCATGGATTAGGGATACTCTCGAAGATGCCGAGAGACATATTGCGCCAAGAGGGACTTTCCATGAAAGCAAGAAGCCGAACAGGTATCAAGGATACTTGACTGTCATGAGCACTATCATTCAAAATGAGCCTTCATCATTCGAAGAAGCCGTGAAGCAACAAGTATGGAAGAATGCTATGAATGAAGAATACGAGTCAATTATGAAGAATGATGTCTAGGATGTGGTCCCTAGACCCTAGGACAAATCGATTGTCACCTCTAAGTGGCTCTACAAAATCAAGCATGGAGTTGATGGAAGTGCAGACCCTCTCATTCACAAATGTAAGAGGGAGTTGGCTTCTGAATTTGAGATGAAGGACCTAGGCCCAATGCACTATTTCCTAGGGTTGGAGGTCTGGCAAAAGCCAGGTGAAATTTTCCTCTCTCAAGGAAAATATGTAGTGAAGATATTGGAAAGATTTGGGATGGTGGACTACAAGCCTGTGACTACTCTGATGGAACTTAACTTTAAGAAGTTATGTGGTAGTGCTGCCAAACCTGAATTGGGAAATGCTTTTGAGTATCGTCAACTCATAGGAGCACTGATGTTCTTGGTGAACTCCCGTCCGGACATATGTTTTGCAGTTAACACATTGAGCCAATACATGGTTGAGCCTCATCATATACATTGGATTGCTGCTAAGAATATTCTAAGATATCTTCGGGGCACAATCACTCATGGAATGAGATACACTGCCAGAAATGTGAGGTTGCATGGTTATTCTTATGCTGATTGGGCTGGCAGTGTGGTGGATTGCAAGAGCACTTTTGGATGTTGTTTTTCTTTGGGTTCTACTTCGATATCTTGGACGAGCAAGAAGCAGAAATCGGTTGCCTTGAGCACCGCCGAGGCCGAATACACAGCTGCTAGTATGGCCTCCTGTGAAGCTGTCTGGTTGAGGAAGCTCTTCAGTGAGTTGTTTCAACATGTGTTGGATACCACCGTGATCCTCTGCGACAACCAGAGTGGGATCCAATTATCATAAAATCTTGTGTTTCATGATCGCTCCAAGCATATATATATTAGGTACCACTTTATCCGGGACATGGTACAACGAGGAGCAATAAGGCTCCATCACATTGGGACTGATGAGCAGGTCGCCGATATTCTAACGAAGCCTCTAGGGAAGGTCAAGTTCTTGGCCTTTCAAGAACGACTTGGAGTCATGGAGAGAACCTCTTATGAGGATCATGTATGAGATGGACATGTGCTGGATACCACCGTGATCCTCTGCGACAACCAAAGTGGGATCCGATTATCAGAGAATCTTGTGTTTCATGATCGCTCCAAGCATATAGATATCAAGTACCACTTTATCCGGGACATGGTACAATGAGGAGCAATAAGGCTCCATCACATTGGGACTAATGAGCAAGTCGCCGATATTTTGATGAAGCCTCTGGGGAAAGTCAAGTTCTTGGCCATCCGAGAACGACTTGGAGTCATGGAGAGACCCTCTTATGAGGATCCTGTATGAGATGGACATTGAGCTCTGGGAGCTTGGGGTACTTCTTGGAGCGATGAGCAACCATAGGGTGAGTGGTTCAACCTTCCCCTAGTGGCTTGTTGTGTACAGGGTGAGTGGTTCAACCTTCCCCTATGATACCCCTTGGCGACATGTAGGCAGGGTGAGTGGTTCATCCTTCTCCTATTGAGACATCCTACCCATGCACTCTGGGACTCATGGGAAGTACCTCTCATCTGGCCAATGAGTAGGGAAATGAGGATAGGGACCATAGTACTACTGATGGACGCATCATGTACTACCATACTCCCTATGCTAGGATGACCGATATTGATCTGGGATCAATGGGAACTGACTTCGGGTCAGTAAGAGTGGTATGAAACACTCTCTTTTGATTGGAACTGACTTTGAGTCAATAAGAGTGGTATGAGACACTCTCTTTTGATTGGGACTGACTTCGGGTCAGTAGAGAATGGTATGATACATTCTCGATCACTTCTTCTTCTTCATAGTTCAGCAGAGTAGAGCAGTGCATTGATAGCAGAGATAGTACAAATTGACAAATGGATTAGCAGATGGAGTTCTCCCTAGTTGAGAGGGAGTGTTAAAATTGGAAACTAGGGCCAAACTCCACATGGGTCATCTTATTTATGACAACTGATATATTTCTTGGATTCCTCTCTCCAAGAGGTGTAGGATTGATCTAAAGATCATCCAATTCTGACATGTACAAATGAAGTTATGAATTTATTTTTAGTATGGTCAAATTGTCAAAGTTGGCCAGCGATATGTAGGCTCAAAAGCCCAACAGTCACATCTATTCATCCTCAACATTGCATATCAATAAAAGGTGACTTAGCCTCATTTGGACACACTCATCTTCACACTTCTCTCTCTCTCTCCTCATTGATTGGGTACGGATTTCTGGGCCTCTCTCTCCACACATCCAAAATTTCAAGAGAGCGAAATTTCAGGAGGCCGAAATTTCAGGAGACCAAATTTCTAAATAGTTTGACCAAGCGTTGACCAGCATGCGTTGACCTCCTTTGACTGTGTTTTTGTGAGGGCTATCTCTTTTTGGGCAGGCCGCATTTCTGGGCAGAGAAATCAAGGCCAAACGTTGACTATGACCAACGTTGACTACAGCTAGCGCTAACCGCAAGTTGGTTGTTTGACCAAATTTGACTGGGCTGATTTTGGGCTGTTTTGAGGGCTGATTCACCTTGCTGTTTGGAGGCAAAAGTTGACTAAAGTTGACCAATTTGTTGAGGGTCAAATCTACCCTATTGACCAGCGTTGACTTTTCTGATTAGGGCTCTTTTGCTACTGTCATAAATTATCAGATTTGTAAATTGTACTATCTCTCTCTGCTAAACTATTGAAAAATATAAGAAGAATTGATCAAGGATTTCCCCACATTGGGGTTTGTCCCTGGCTGGTGCCACATCTTGTGTCCTCTTGTCTTGGCTTGTCTTCTACTGTTTATGTTTATGTTCTATCTGCGTTTTACTATCATGGTGATGTGATTGCTAATCTGAATATTGATACTGGGCTAATAAAGAAATTGAAGTAAAATTTCTCTAAAGCATAAAACATAATTAACAAGTTTTAAAAGTGATTGACACACTCTTGGACCCACGCCTTATCCTACAGGAGTTAAATGAGTCTTTATGGCACAAATTTCCAACGAAGGATATTGAAGGAGTAAGGGTGATGCTCTAGGGCATCCACTTCTAAAACCCTAACTATTGTTCTTGTGAGGGGAGAAATTCAGTATAAGGTCTGCACATATAGAGTTTCCTTATAGGCCTTGGAGAGGACGATTTTCCATGCAATTATGAAGCAATTTTTTTGAAATGATAAGTATTTAGTCATGGAACAAATCAAACCCTACTTTAAACATTGCATTCAAAATATCAATGACAAGCAACAAACTTATAACAATCCTCCACAAAAGCACATCTTTCAATCCCAAAACAATGTCTCCAAGCAAAAATCACTTCAAGTCGCATCCATAAACTTCACTTTTTGCCTAATGTAGTGAAAAAAAGACAAGTTGCACTCTTTTGGAGAGAGGTCAAATTGCATGTGTGATGATGAAAAGTCAAAATGATGGGAGGCTCTATTTATATGAGCCTTCTCCCACTAATTTTTACAATAATTCAACTAAAAAGCCCTATTGACAAGTTTACTTTAAGTGTCATGTTACCACAAAATCTAGCAAGCCTTGGAGAGTGAAACCCTACAAGACAAAAAACTAGACTAAGTGCTAACAATGGGACAATGGTCCACTGTCACCACAACCAAAGCCCCTTGCTCTTTACGGATTTTCACCGATGGGAGGAGTCTAGATCACCTGTGAAAGGTATTCTCTGGTCAAGGTACACAGTGATAGGCTAGAACTTCTCAAGAAAGACTCAGATTTCAAGAGTAAGGCTTCACTGAGAAGCAATATGCTTTCTATAAGGGATCTAGGAAGAAAATGCACAAAACCTAGGGTTTATTGATTTTCGCTTGAGTTCAGGTATTCCCAAGGTCAAGACAAGAGAGAGAAAAGACCTCTTAAAATATACTTCAAGAAGTACTAAGTTTATACCCTTCAAGAAATCCCTCAAGTTGAGGAGGAGAAACTAGGGTTTCCCTCTTAGGGCAACACCTACGACAAGAGATTTTATGGAGGAAACTTAAGTGGATGCTCACCAAATTCATAGGTCAAGTAGCCAAGACCCTCCACTTGATGTTTAGGATCTCAAGCCTCCACAAAACCTCTCCTTAAAGATTTCACTCAAAGTCCTAATTTGACGCCCTAGCCTTAAAAGGGCTGAAATTTTTAAGAGAAGAATTTATGGATGAAAAGTAAGAATGATCACCAAGCACTTGGACTAGTGCCTTGTCCCTTGGGCATATGTAGTCAAGGATGCTCAAGGTAAGTTAAATTTGTTTCTAAGGAGGCCAAAAATTGATGCCCTAACTATCAATTCCCAACAATTACCCACTTCTAAGGAAAATGGAATTTGATAGAGAGTTAATAAGAATTCTTCCACTAGGAACGTTCATTACATGTTATAGAATGAGTAACATATGCAATTCTCAACTAGATAGCCTTTAAAATTTATCTTCAACAAATTAGGGCACAAATAAGCATAATCTAGAAGCAACAATTCCATACATTAGACAATTTCAAAATACAAATCTTCAACAATAGGCACTTACAAGATAACATGTAATATATCCATCCATTCACCAAAGAAACAGCTCCAAAGACAAGCCAAAATAGCTTCCAAACATCGAAATGCATCCAAGATACTCCAATATCCAAAGAAGCAACAAATGTGAATTCTTCTAAGAGGTCTGAATTCTCCAAGTGATGATGATTGATCACTAATGAATGATCTCAAATATATGACTAACTAAGGCCTATTTTAGCCAAGAGTCCCTCAAGTCATAAAATAATGGGCAAATACTAAGTGAGGTTACAAGCCAACCTCATAGCCAATGTAAAATCATAATAAATTACCCACAAGGGGGCCGGAATGCTGACATCATGCATGCATAGGTCACTTGGAGGCATGCTTTGGACTCCTCTAGTGCCAAACTGAGTGAAGAGGGCTCCAAAAATCATACTCTAGGGGTTGACTCATAAATCTCCATGAAAATCATCGTGTGGACCCCAATTTTGTGTTTGGGGCACAAAATAGGTCTCATGGGTCTCCTAGTGATAGAATAACCTGGTTATGCTCCAACATTGAGGGCTCAAAGGATGGTGCTAGCCCTCCCATGTCTTAAGGGGTGATACAAACCTCATCTGGGCCTCAAATTAGTTTCCAAACCAATTGATCACTGCTCTCTGGCCAAGACACATTGGCCCAAGTGCATCATCTCATGAATAATGTGGGGCAAAGTGCAGACTATTGGGGTGCCATATGTGCCCATGGAATGGAATGGTGTTCTACAAGTGGTAGGAGTCCCATAGCTCTCAACGCTTCATTTGTAGGGTGTCATAGTGCTCCTCTAGTGGACTTGGGCCCTAGTTAAGTTGCCCAGCCCATGATGAAAAGCACCTGCCAATCACACACAATGTCCAGTGTTGCATCTTCACCATTAGGTATAATAATCATTAGTGCATCTAAGTGGGCCAAGCTTGTTAGTCAAGGGCAAATTAACACTTCATATGGGGCTTCCCTTCTAAATTTGGGGCTTTGATCACGTAATAGTGTTACCTCCCTGGGAAAAATCCTTGAAATGCAGCAATTAGAAATATTTCTTCCAACTAATAAATTAATTATGCAGTTTATTTTGGTTACCACAAAATAACGAAATATTCACACTGCAATTTCTTCACCTTAAAAATTAATTGTGAAAGCAAAAGTAGGAACTAAGAAATGCTAGCACACACAAAAATATTGACACCATTATTTTTGGACAATGTCCCCTTAAAAACCCAATGTGGAAAAACCGGTGCAACCGTTGAGGGCTTATTTTATTATGCAGCAGTGAATTCCGAGTACAATCTTTGGAAGCCCAGCTGGCTATCCAATCAGCAAGAATCTGACAAAAATATTTGGAGAGAAAATTCTCCCACTCTACAAACAAACCCCGACCTCTGTCTCCCTCTGAAAATTGGTCGTCCAACCCCTACGCAGGTCGTTTCTTCTTTTGGCGATCCACGCGATTGTGCTAGGAAAGCCCACGCGATCTTCACGGCTATACAAAGAAAACCCCTACGACCCTAATTGTGACTATTGATTTTTGGTATCGGATGTGCTCTAAGTCTCAATTTTTGCAAGGAGGCTTAGGGACATGTATTCCAAAGAACCCAGAAAGTGTTTTGGGAAATTTCACCCGGAAACGGTTTTTATTAAAATAAATAATTATTTTTAATGGGACCCTAATTCTAAACTTAGGAAAATAAAATAATTAAAGGGTATTAATCTAACTGTGGGTGTAACTTCTAGAAAAAGACGAGGATCAAGCAAAAATGATCTTAGTCATTGATTAACTTCTAAGCTGGGCCATTGAATGTCAACAAGGAGATTATTTAAGGAAGCTTGAGGGTCACTTGGAAGACACACAGAGTAAGTTCAGAAGTTCGATTTTCTGAAGCAAAGCAGCTGCCGAGAGAATTTCGATAGTGAGCTTGTGCAGTGAGGGGTAGGGATAGTTGGGTTGGAGTATCTTCTCCAGAGCCCAGGATACACAACAGAGAGGCATAGAGACACCAGAAGGAGGCAACGCAATACCCAGGAGGGGTTGACACTGAGCCAGAAGGGCTCGCGCAGAAGCAATGCAGTCTCCAAGCAGAAGCTTGAATTTGTTGACAGAGCTGACATTTCTAAGTCGGGAGGGCTGGAAACTGCTCCAGAAGGCAAATCGATTCCCAATTGAGCAGACACAGAGCCTTAGAGGTTGACACAGGCCCTTGCAAGTGCAGTGCAGAAATAGTCGGGGACACGTCGGTTCAGCTGCCCGATCAGCTGGGACTTGCCGAGTAGAGTGAGGTAATCTCACAAATTTTTTCTGCCAGTTGTATTTCTCTGTAACTGGATTGTCGGGAGGGCATCCAGAGTTGTATTCAGAAATACACTGCATAATAATAAAAACCCTCAGATCTATTGCACTGGTTTTCCTGCATTAGGGTTTTCTGGGGACGTTTGTCCAAAAATAACTGTCACTTGTGTGTATCTTTTCTCTATTGTTCAGTCTCTTGTTTTGGGCATATTATTTAATTGTTGTAGGCTGCACTGTATTAGCTTCGATATTTGTTGTAGGAAGCAGTGAAAATTTGTTTTAGTAATCAACAAATAGGAGAAGTTTAATCAATTGTTGCAGTGGGGATTCCGATTTGCGGAATTTTCACAGCGACCCGTCAGAAAAAATCTGCATAACCCTTGCAGCTGTTCTGGGCTAGATTCACTGTGGAATATATCTATCACTTGTTGCTACCTCTCCAGAACTGGAAATCTTCCTCCGGATCACTGTCTCTTCCCCTCTAACACTTGTTACTCGATCCCTTCTGCTGATCACCTGCACTGGAGTATCGAACTGTCTAGATCATTAAGTATTTGCAATGTGTATTCTCCATCTACCCATCAACATCTTATAATCTTCAATTGGGACTCCAACAGCCAATATTAAATCTTAATCAATGGTTCAGATTATCTCTAAGCCGATCCGTGTGAGTTTCTAGATAATTCACATATTTCTCAATTAATTCCTATTAATTAACCACTTTTCCTAAGTTAGACTTAGGAAATTTTTAATTATGGTCAATTAATTTAAATGAGCCATCTCTAGATGGAATTTCTAGAAACAATCTCTAGGTTTTGGAGAACTCCTATGTTTTAGCCTCTCCACAAAGTTTCGAGACCAAAACACCATCTGATGCTACAAAAACTAACACTCCCTCTTAGCAAGGAAGGTGTTCTCTCCAACTAGTGTTGTACAACTGTCACAACACCCTGTCTCTATAACATCCTCCAACCACATTGTTGTTGTTTGACAACTATAGCTGCTTGCCACTATCCACCAACTACTACGCTCTCTGATTCATCTGCCAATGACTGTAGCTTAACCAAATTGTTGCATTTGTGCTGCTACTAACACTGCATTGTACATCTTGTACTACTACCAACTCTGCATCTACACTGTAATTCAACTCCCTCTCAAATGTTGTTGTTGCTACTGCAACCAATGTTGCATTAATCGTTATCAGGATAATATCGGCGCAAGGAAAAAATCGTAATTATCGAGAAATAATCGGAAATAATCGGGAAAAAATCGTTTAGTACAAAAATATTCATTTTTTTTCAATTTTTTTAATATCTAAACCATCTACAACATAAAATAAATACATTGACACATAAATATGATAAAAGAACTAATATATAAGATGTTTAATATCATTTCTAGTGCTAAAATCACACATAACATTGAATCATGTCCTGAATAGTAAGCCCTGATTTCTGAGTCCCAACTCAGCCTCAAATATCAACAAAAAATATAATAATGTATCTCATCATGTCATAATGTCATATGCAATAAAATAAAGAAAATAACTGAAGTCTAATCCTATTGATTTCCTCTGCCCCTCTTGCAAGAAAATGCCACAGCTTTCCTTTTCCCTCTAGATTTAGATGCTGGTGCTGGTGGAGTTGGCAGTGGAGTCTGCTGTGCTCTAGAAGCTGAAGAACTAGAAGTAGGAGCTATAGGAGGTAGACCACGTCCTCTACTGGTGGCAAGGGTAGCCCAGGGAGGTGGTGTCACCTGGAAACATTACAATCTCCCAATCCTGAAATCCTGAAAAACTGATAACTCTGCTAGATTTTGAATGAAATCTAAAATTCTACTTTCTCCATATGAAATCCAATGAAGCCGGAACCACTCTCAAACATCCTGAGTCATTTCATGGTAATGTTAAAAATTTAAGTAAAAGGATGAAAATGAAGATTAAGGAAACTTGATCAATACTAGGGCCTAGACTTGATCATTAACCTGCCTCACTCAAAAATTATTTGTTTCTTTCAAAAAAAATTGCATTTCGAACATTTAGCATCCCTTATAAAACCGCGCTGCCCCGACCCTCGGCGATAAATTGGGAAAAAATCGCGATTTTTTTGAAATTATCGGGTATAAAAAAAATCTGCGATTATTATTCGCGATAATATCGGCTTCAGGAAAAAATCACGATAAAATGATAATATCGCGATTTTCACAACACTAACTCCAACCACTGCAACTAAGAAGCATCCAAAATACTCAGTCCCTGCTATTGAAACGAGTTCTCTAGTATAACCATATGTTCTCTGAAATAGATGAACTTAGCTCTCCCTAAAGCTTTCATGAGTATATCTGCAACCTGCTCATCTGTGGGAACATACTGTAGTTGGATAACTCCACGTTGCACATAGTCTCTGATGAAATGACATCAAATATCTAATGTGTTTTGACCTGTCATAAAACATTGGATTCTCAGGGAGCTTGATGCAGCTCTGATTATCATAGTAAACATTGGTCGCCTCCAACCTCTGCCTAAACAAGCTTACCAACAACTTTTGAAGCCATATAGCTTCGCATGTAGCTGTGCTAGATGCCATATACTCTGCCTCCACAAAGCTCAGTGCTACTGACTTTTGCTTCTTGCTGCACCAAGAGACTATCCTTGATCCAACATTGAAGCAATACCTAGAGGTACTTTTCCTGTCCACTAAGCTGTCTACCCAATCTGCATTAGTGAACCCACATAGTCTGACGTCATCCCCTCAGGTATATTTCAACCTGTTGACCACTACGTGTCGACTTCCCATAGCAGTACACCCCCTTTTCTACGCAAAAGGGACAACGCTTGATTGACGTGTCCATGCCATTCGACAGTCATCGTCGACTTGATCATATTATGATTGTAAACCCAGTCTGCATGTGTGAATTGTAAATAATCTTAGCAGAGCTGAGTCATGTATGTAAATTGCCTAGGTGGACCTAATGTTTTAGTGATAATCTACGTTCCGGAAGGTTTTTTGTCTCACCGATCCATGATCGGCAGAGTTTTCCTTCAGCGTAACCCCAAAGCCGGAATGAATTTTGTCATTAAAATCTTAGGGGAATCCTAGTGCGTTGATCTGCTAGATTATAGTTGTGTCGCAGAACTGGGTGGTCTATGAGGGTCTATGTCAAATGGGTTGTCCCCCTTGAGATGTAAAACTGTAAAAGTCATGATGTAAAATGTTTTGAGGGTTAGAAAATGTTTTAATCCCCTCATAAGTCCTAAGTCCTAGGTCCTAGGTGATTTTTCCATCCAGTCAATTATTGATGCCTTTAAAGAAAAGTATGGAGATAAGAGAGAGGGAAGACACCTTGTAAAAGCTATCAGCATAATAAAAAAGAGAGAGAATGAAATTGTTGAAGAATTTAATAAAAGGTTTAATGGTATTGTTAGAGAATTACCTCAAGACTATAAACCTACCGAAAAATCTCTTCGAGATTTTTACATTGATGCCTTTAGTCCTAAGCCATCTTATGAATTAAGGCGTGCTAGACTTAATGATTATAGAGATTGCCAGACCTTAGCTATAGAGCTTGAAAAGGACAAGGCAGCATCTGGGAAGTCTGAGATCCCAGGTTTCAATAGGGCTGCTACGAAACTAAAAGAACCTAAAGGAAAAGCAGTTCAAGAGCTTGAAAGCGAACTTGTTCTCAAATTGCTTCAAAAGATTGAAACCATGGAAATTAATCATAATAAGGAGATAGCCACTTTGCAAAATAGGTTGGTCCAAATGGAAAGAGCACAAATGCAAAATTTCCAGCCTCGAAATAATAATAACAGAAATAACAATTGGCAAAAGAAGGGTCAATCTAGTGAGCAGAGACCTCCTAATCCGTTTACTAATTTGGTTGATAATGCTCCTCCTTACTGTCAAGTTTGTGATGCTCTTCATGAAGAAGCCACTTGCCCCATCGTTAGAAGAATCTTGGATAATGGAATGTTTGGGGCAGGTGATCAAATAAATGTAGTAGGTAGCAAGTTTCCTTTGTCTATGGATGATTGGATAGACGTCAAGGAAAATAGTCGTGATGCTATGAATCCTTCATCAACTTTTAGTATAAATAACCTTGAAAATGAAAATGACATTTTGGCTAGGTTATATGGTGAAAAACCCTCTCCTGAGCAAATCATGGAAATCACTAGAGATAAAAGTTTGACCTATCAGAAAAGGGATAAAGATCAGAGCGGGAATCAAATTCCCTCTCGAACCTTTAACCCTGGTTTAAACTCTGGATTAGATATCGATTTGGGAAGTTGGTTCAACAATGCGAAAATCTGGGTTCCTGTCTCCGAAATCGCTAAAATCCCTTCCCAAAGAGATAAGTTACTAAAAGCTATTCAAGGTCCTCAAATAAATATTTCTCAACAGAAGAATCGGGAAGTTGACTATCATGATGCTCCCATATATTTGCAAAGCTTGGATGCGGATAATAAAGATCACCAACCTTTCTTTATCACCTTGTTAGTTAATGGATATAAATTGAATAATTGCATGTTGGATTCTGGTGCATCAACTTGTGTAATGATTAAAAGGATCATGGAACAGATTAACTTAAGAGTTTCTAGACCCTACTATAACATATGTGCCATGGATTCTAAGAAAATTGAAGTGCATGGCTTGATCTGTTAAACACACATGGGAGCAAGAACAATATGAAAGATAATCAGGAGAGTACAATTTTTATTAACAAGAGATATAGATTTATAGTACAATATGTGACCGTTGGGTTTCACATCCCAAGGTCTCTTGGAATACTTTGTCTATTCAGCTTCCACACTAACCCATTGAGGATTAGGTGTCCAACATTCCCCCCCTTAATCCGAAGGGTTATGTATGAGTCCAAGAAGAGAGCTGTAATACAAAATGTGCAAAAAATGCATGGCAGCACTAGGCTGAATGTGCTCTATGAAATGTTGGTATAAAGGGTGGTGGTTTAAGGATGACCACCAACACTAGAATGCTTAGTGCAGTTCCCGGAACTCTTCCAAAACTGGCAAAAAACTGAAGTCTTCTGCTAGAGGAAGTGCTCCTATTGTTTTGAAAAGGGAAACCTTCAACCGTGAAATGGAGGTCTCACCCCGCATAAAAGGGAGAACTTCAACCTGAAAAGGGAAGTCTCAACCTGTGATGGTTTAAGGATGACCAACAACTCTGGAATGCTTAATGCAATTCCTAGAACTCTTCCAAAAACTGGCAAGAAGCTGGAGTCTTCTGCTAGAGGAAGTGTTCTCAATTTTGTTTCTGGAATTCTTCCAAAACTGGCAAGAAGCTGAAGTCTTCTGCTAGAGGAAGTGTCCTAGATTGCCAACTGAAGGCATGTTCAGGGGCATCTTTGTTTCTGGCTACAACTCTGAAACTGGTGTGGCAGGTTGTGGCTCAGGCTCGCTTGATGTGGCTTTGAAGCTTGTAGATGACCATCATTTCCCCCCTTGTCAGATACAATGTGAGATGATGGAGAAAACTCAACTGCAAGACTGTTCAATACTCTGGAACAAGTTCTGACATGTGTTTGGAATATCTTCTTGACTGTTGATGCCCATTGCCAAGAAGCGATCCATCCAAGATGAATCTTTGTTCTTGCAGAACGTTTGTTTTTGAAGCATCTGTTTGAAGAATGACTGGTTTTATGACAGTGCTTACATGGATGAAGATCAAAACAGTGATCTTTCATATGGCCAACTCGGTCACAGTGTTGGCATTTCACAATCTGTTGTTGTTGTTGTTGTTGCTGTGGAAGAGGGGCAGAGTCTGGAACAGCTGAAGGTGAATTTTCATGAGGAGCATGTGAACTGTCATGAATGAATCCAACACTCTGAAACTGAATGGGCTTGGCATAGTCTGGAATATGAAAGGACAAGTCCTTGTCATATCCAAGACCAGTTTTGTGCTTGTTGTGGACAAGCTGTTCCCAAGGTCTGATGATGGGCTTGGGAAGTGCAGACTGAGTTTCTGCATCTGCATTTACAACTGCTGCTTTATTTGAATGAATTGTAACATTATTGACTTGCTGCTAATGGGTGGTTGTCTCAATGTTCTGAACAAAAACAGGTTCAGAATGATGTCTATTTTGATGTAGCTCTTCTTGCTGTAGTTGTGATTCAAGCTGCAAAAAATCAATCTTTTCCTGTGCATTTTGTAGACAAACCTGAATATCTGTGAGAGAAACTTTACTAACTTTTAATGGATCATGAGTAGTAGACGACATTAGAGTTTTGAGGAACTCTAATACTTCACTGATTCTAGCCATTTTTTTTTTCTTCAATGTCAGATTTACACCTTACAACTACTACTCAGTGCAGAAAAGTAATACCTACTCACAGTACACAGCAATATCCTTTATACATGTGCAGCAAATGATCAGAGTTCAACCAACAAGCACCGATTACAATCCATTACATGAAAATAAGAGTTTACTCATGACCAGCATTATGTTCTGACAAAACAACCGACAAAACTTTTCTCCATAAAAGATTACAATCAGCCCACCAAACTCTTTATGCAGCAGTTGAAGCAAGGAATTAATGCACTATAATGAATTTTAAATACAAAGCCACACTGGGGCAGCAGCAACTGCAAACTTGCTTGAATCCTTCAAATACTCCTTCACTTTCTCGGCCAGTGGAAAAGAATAGTCAAGTTCAATAGCGACTGTAACCATTCATGATAACATGTGGAACAACTACAATTGTGGGATTACAGATTCCCAGAGAATTGTACATAATCTCATAATCTTATGTGGAACAATGTAGATATATAAACTAAGTCAACATTGCAATTTCAAGGGTTTCATAGTAGCACATGCATATGAACATGCATCTCGGCCTATGCTCAATCAGTATCTCAATGTCTGGCAAATTTCTACCACTGGAAATCTCAATTAATATGTGGAAGCTTACCTTTCAATTCCTGGCAAATTCACATTTTATCATTTGCATGCGGAAGCTTATCAAACACCTGTTCACATATTTCATGGTTCATGAAAACTCAATAAAAATCAATCACTGTATGTGAAGTTTCCTTCATCCTCATTCATATTTTAACTATCAATCCCATCAACTTCGAATGCTCTCATAATTCAGATTCATTACCACAATTACATTCACATATGTTGGATTCAATCAAAAGCTTGGCATTTCACTCACTCTGGGCCATTATCCATATGGTTTCCATTTCACATTAAATTGCACAAAGTTTTGTCTCAACCAAACCTCAATACAATAGCCCTTTTAATTCTGGTTTTAAGCCCAAAATCTTCTTCTTGAATCATTTCCACAATCATTTATATATGGGTTTCAGTATCTGATTTCATATACTCAGAAGTCAATGAGACAATGCCCCATCATTTAATTTTAACATTATTTTAAATGAACCAATATCAAATATATAAGTGCGCCCTTCCCATTCATACAAAGAAACAAAGCTTAATTACAAAGGCCAAGAATATTTGCATTAAAAATGCACTTATGCATGTTGTAATCCATTTGTCACTTCCACTCATGCAAGATCGCATATTCAGTGCTACAAAGCTTGCTGCCGCTAAGCCAACAAGAGCAATAACAATCCATCTTAAAAACTCAGTTGGGAAGATTAACAAAATCGAAGCTGGAATGAAGATAAACAGAGAATATCCATAAAGACACCACAACTGCACCAAGGGTGTTGATATGCCCAAGTAACGGAGGAGGAAATAAAATCCAAGGGGTACCAAACAGATGTATCCGTAAATCAAGCACGCAGCCCAGCTCATATAATTAATGTCATAATGCTAGTCAATTTTATCTTCACCCTTTATGGAAGACAAATAGGAAGCATAATTTCCCAGTGCCGTTACGGCAAATACAAGAGTTGTGGAAATCCAAAGAGGCCCATACCTGTATCACATGTCAGGATTATGTTGAACCTTTTCACAAAAGTCTCCACCGTGGAGACCTGGGCAACCACACACTGGACTTCGATTACGCCATGATCCAAGCACGATTTCCCAACTCACTTACCATTCTTGCACCGAACTATCGAACGCAGACCAATCAATTTGGTATACTTAATCGGACTAACTCAGTATCTCTTGGATTAAAGCAAGGACTGCCAGCAATGGGTCTTTACCAATGAAGTAAAATGACCTTTCTTCTTTGAAGTGTTGGATCAATGGGTCGGCAAATAAGCCTTCGAGAAGTACATAGTGAAATGCTTCTCCCCACACATTCCGAACTTTCCTCTTCACCTTAATTTGACTAAGTTGCGTTCTTGTGAATGCAACATCAGGTGTAGAGTTCAAAATTGCAATCAAAACGCAACACGAATTGCAATCAAACACAAATACACCGAAAACATGTAACGCGTTCTTCTAGTCCACAAAACACAAAGAATTATTTGACAAGAATCCTCGGATCAAAGCAACGCAGCGTTAAAAAACACAGACTTTACAAGATTCAAAACGCAGACTTTACAGGATTCCTCAGAGCAACGCAGCGTTAAAAAACGCAGACTTTACAGCGCTCAGTCAGGACAGTGCTCAGGTCAGGACAGCGTTCAGGTGAACGTTTTATGGTAGCGCTCAGACAAGACAGTGCTCAAGTCAGGATAGCGCTCAAACGTTTCAATGTCAAGCCAGCATTCAATGGAGGCCAGCGCTCAACTATTTACAGTATGACAACGCAAACATTTCAAACCAAGTCAGGATGACAGCGCAACAGAAGAGCAGGCAGCGTTCAAAAAGATATATCAAGCAACGTTCAAAAAGATATATCAGGCATTGATATCAGGCAAAAATAATTATGGTAGACAGAGTGGCGCAGCATCAGTAATGGCAGAAAACGGTTATAGAGAGCGCACAGAGCGTATCTTGGACAGCGTTGGTCAGGCAGACAGAACGCAGATAAAGGAATATGGAGGAGCAGCGCAGGTATATGCAAGAGGTGGCAGCTAAATTCTAGCTGAGAAAATATTCATAAGTGATGGCAAAAACCATAAAACAAATGGTTCAAAGAAATTATGCAGGGCAGGAATACGCCTGCTCTGATACCATGTTAAACACACATGGGAGCAAGAACAATATGAAAGATAATCAGGAGAGTACAATTTTTATTGACAAGAGATATACATTTATAGTACAATATGTGACTGTTGGGTTTCACATCCCAAGGTCTCTTGGACTACTTTGTCTATTCAGCTTCCACACTAACCCATTGAGGATTAGGTGTCCAACATGATCAAAGATTTGCAAGTTCATCTATCAGTTCACCCAAACATCATGATTGTTATGGATATTGTTGTTGTGGATGTGCCTGATGCCTGGGGTATGCTTTTATCTAGAAAGTGGGCCTCTGATCTAGGAGGAAGTATTCAAATGAATTGGTCATATGCTAGGATTCCTTCTCCTAGGGGTGATGGTTTTGTAAGACTAAATAGAGAGCCCGAAAGAAAATTCCATGTCGAAGATCCTAAGAGACCTCACAACGAGATAATCAAAGAGCAATATGGCATTGGGAACAATGCCATCATGTCTAATTTCATAATTCCTCCCGAGGATAAGATTAAGGATCTCAATGATAGAGTTTGGTACATGTACTTCGATGGTGCATCGTCTAGGCATGGTAAAGGTGCTGGAATAGTGCTTAAATCTCCCCTTGATCACATTTTCAAGTTTGCCTATCGATTAGAATTTGAAGCACCCAACAATGTCGCTGAATATGAGGCTGTATTGTTGGGTCTTGAATTGGCAAAATCTTTGAAAATTAAATTGCTTAGCATTAAGGGGGATTCTGATTTAATTATCATGCAGCTTAAAAATAAATTCACATGTAAAAATCAAAGATTAAGGAATTATCAAAACGTTGTGTGGGATACTATGGAGCACTTTGATGCCCTTGACCTCAAAGCTATCCCAAGAGAGCAAAATAGTTTGGCAGATGAACTTGCCGTAGCTGCTACTATTTTCCAGTTATCTGATGAGCTAATTAAGGATAAGATCAAAATGGAAGTAATATTTAGACCATCTGTTCTAGATAACTTAGAGCATTGGCAAGTCTTTAATGATGAAAAGCAAGTCATTCGTTTTCTTAATAGTTTGGATGAGTTTGAGGATTTCCGGATAGATTCTGAGGAGGATGGATCTTTAAATCATGAGCATATCATAAATCCTACTCCTAGGAATGTGGTTGCCTTAGAGCAACATTTTGATCGGCATGATGCCACGAAGTTGAGAGAAGAAAATAAGATGAACCCAGGCGAATATCTCGAGATAAACATTGGTACTTCTGAAAACCCAAAGATTGTTAAAATTGGTAAAGGTACTAGTGGGGAGGAAAGAAAAAAGTTAACTGATTTACTTCGCGAATATCGAGATGTTTTAGATTTTTCTTATGATGAATTAAAGGGCTATAGGGAAGATGTCATGGAACATATTATCCCCTTAAAAGATGAAAATGTTAAACCCTTTCGCCAGAAACTTAGGCAAATTAATCCTAAATTAGCCCCTTTGGTTCAGAAAGAGCTTGCGAAAATGCTTGCAGCAGGAATTATCGCTCAAACTAGGCATTCGACATGGTGTTCAAATCTGGTGATTGTTAAGAAAAAGAATGGTATGATAAGGCTTTGTGTCGATTTTCGAAACCTTAATCTAGCATGCAAGAAAGATAATTACCCTTTGCCAAACATGGAGACTTTGTTGCAAAGAGTAACCGGTTTTGGAATGATGTCGTTGCTAGATGGTTTTTCTGGGTACAATCAGGTATGGGTTAAAAAGGAAGATCGTCATAAAACCACATTCACCACGCCATGGGGTACTTTTGAATACATCAGAATGCTGTTTGGATTAACCAACGCTGGGGCTACATTTCAAAGGGCTATGGATTATGCCTTCAAGGGGTTAATCGGGAAATTTATTGAGATTTACCAAGATGATCTTACTGTATTTTCTAAAGATGGTATCAGTAATATAAATCATCTTAGGCAGGTTTTTGATAGATGTAGAGAATACGGGATTTCTTTGAATCCAACTAAGTCTGTTTTTGGAGTAACAGAAGGGAAATTACTTGGCCATATCATTTCTAAGGATGGAATCAAGATTGATCCTGAAAGAATTGAAGCAATCCAAAAGATTCATCTTCCTCATAATCTTAAATCCCTTCAGTCTTTCCTTGGAAAGACAAATTTTCTTAGAAGGTTTATTCCAAATTATGCAGAAATAGCTAAAGCCTAAGCCTATTCAAAGTCTTCTAAAGAAAGATGCAAAATTTGTTTGGCAAGAAGACGGCAAAAAGGCTTTTCAAGAAATCAAATGCGCTATTGCAAGAGCTCCTGTCTTAGTTAGTCCTGATTATTCCAAGGATTTCATGATTTTTTCTTTCGCTTCCAAAGATACCATTGCTGGTGTCCTGTTACAAAAGAATAAAGATGGTCACGAGCAGCCTATTGCTTTCATGAGTAGAGCACTTCAAAATTCTAAATTGAAGTACAATACCATGGAAAAGCAAGCTTATGCCCTGGTCAAGTCTCTTAAGCACTTCAAAACTTATGTGGGTTATTCTAAAATCATTGCTTTCTTCCCACATTCTGCTGTCAAAGATATATTAACTCAAACCGATTGCTTAGGGACTCGCGCTAGGTGGGTTACTAAAATACAAGAATATGATTTAGACATCAGACCCACCAAGCTAGTCAAAGGCCAAGGTTTCGCTCAAATGTTGACTGAAGGTAACGAAAAGACTCTTGGTTTATTTTGTCTTAGCAATCTATCTTCACCTGAGTTGCAAAGATTAGGAGAACATGAGTGGTACAAGGACATAGTTTATTACTTGATGAATCTTGCATGTCCTAACCATTTAACTGCTCATAAGAGAAGGGCTCTTAGACTAAAGGCCACTAAGCACTGCCTTATGAAGGATGGCCTTGGATGGAGAAATCCTGAGGGCATAGTGCTTAGGTGTGTTGATGACATTGAGTCCAAGAAATTAATCTCTAAGTTTCATTCACGATTTTGTGGTGGTCATTATGCTGCTAAAACTACCGCCCACAAAATCCTGAGAGCTGGTTATTATTGGCCTTCAATTTTTTCTGATGTGCATAAGTTTGTTAGAACTTGTCAAGCCTGTCAACTATTCACTGGGAAACAGAAGCTTGTTGCCCTGCCCCTACAACCTGTCATCGTAGAGGCACCTTTTCAGCATTGGGGTCTGGACTTCATCGGGAAGTTCCATGAAAATTCTAGCAATGGCTACTCATGGATTTTGACTGCTACGGATTATTTCACTAAATGGGTTGAAGCCATTCCTGCTAAGAATGCCACTGAAAAGGTTATTATGGATTTCATTGAAAATAATATCATTACTAGATTTGGTGTCCCTGCTAAGATCACTACTGACAATGCCAAAGCTTTTAGTTCCTCAGAGTTTTCATATTTTTGTTTCAAGTATGGCATTGTCTTATCTCATTCGTCAAATTACTATCCTCAGGGTAATGGTCTGGCCGAATCAAGTAACAAGAATCTCATAACCATTATCAAGAAGATAGTAGGAGATAATAAGAGATCATGGGATAGCAAAATCAAGTATGCTTTATGGGCAGATAGAATCACTAAGAAGAAAGCTACTGGTAAATCTCCCTTTGAATTACTTTATGGCTTGGATGTAACCTTACCTATGCACCTGAAATTGCCAGCTTATCAGCTCCTTCAGAATTTTTCTACTAATAAAGATGTTGTTCAGAATAGAATAGATCAGATTGTGGAGTTAGATGAAGCTCGTAGGACAGCTTTTGATGCTATATGTAAAAATCAATCTAACATTAAGAAAAGCTTGCATAAATTCTCTCGATCTAGATCTTTGCAGGTGGGAGATATGGTACTTCTTTGGGATCGCAAGAATGAGAAACCAAGAAAACATAAGAAGTTCGACAGTTTGTGGCTGGGACATTATGTCATTCGAGATATAGCTGGGCCAAACTCATTCCACTTGAGCAGATTGGATGGCGAACCACTTGATCTACCTGCGAATGGCCAAATGCTCAAGCTGTTCTTCAAAGATGATATCTGATGCCATGGGGCATCCTTTGTATTGTATTTCTAACCTTACTCCTTGTCATTTCAGCATTTTATTTATGTTTTAGGATTAGATTTACTTTCCTTGTTACTAGATAGTTAATAATTGAAGATGGATGGATGCTACTTATTTTTGGTTGTGTGTTGCATGGGTGCAGATTCTGGATTCTCACATTCCTGCACTGCAGCAACGTGTCCCCAAGTAGAGCCAGATGTTGACCACTACGTGTCGACTTCCCATAGCAGTACACCCCCTTTTCTTCGCAAAAGGGACAGCGCTTGATTGACGTGTCCATGCCATTCAACAGTCATCGTCGACTTGATCATATTATGATTGTAAACCCAGGCGGCATGTGTGAATTGTAAATAATCTTAGCAGAGTTGAGTCATGTATGTAAATTCCCTAGGTGGACCTAATGTTTTAGTGATAATCTACGTTCCTAAAGGTTTTTTGTCTCACCGATCCATGATCGGCAGAGTTTTCCTTTAGCGTAACCCCAAAGCCGGAATGAATTTTGTGATTAAAATCTTAGGGGAATCCTAGTGCGTTGATCTGCTAGATTATAGTTGTGTCGCAGAACTGGGTGGTCTATGAGGGTCTATGTCAAATGGGTTGTCCCCCTTGAGATGTAAAATTGTAAAAGTCATGATGTAAAATGTTTTGAGGGTTAGAAAATGTTTTAATCCCCTCATAAGTCCTAGGTCCTGGGTGATTTTTCCAAAGGCTAAGTTCGAGGATCCATTTAAAAAATGAAAGATGTAAATAATTAAAAATTAAAAAATAAATAAAATAATAATAAAATTTAAAAATTTAAATAATAATTAAAAATATAAAAAAATAAAATAAAACAAAAAAATAATAAAATAATGATAAGTCAAATTTTTGAATAAATAAATGCAGAATTTCAATTTTTTAATGCATTTAAAATTCGACGGATGAGATTAAAAGATATCCTGATCTTCATCGACGGTCGAGATCATTTTGACATAAATCACTCAAACTAGCCGTTGGAAATTTTTACTTTAAATAGGGTGCTAGGGGTCATTTGAGATCATTCGATCTGTGAGTCTTGTGCTGAAGAAAGCTCTCTTGTAAACTTTTTCTGGTGCAAATAAAGAAAGACTTTGGGGTTGAAATCTTGCTGGTGTTACTCTCCTGGAGTTGTGTGAGCTGTTTTATTTTCTGCATAATTTTATTTTCAGCCATTAGTAATAGCTTGATGTAGAGTATTGTTGAACACAGGTATATTGTTTACTTACTAGGGTTTGAATGGTATTAGGATTTATGAAATAATGGCAGGTATCTCCATTGCATCTGGAATCTAGTACTGTTTTTTCCCTCTATATTGATGGTTGAAGTGAGCTGTGCAGGAAACCCTTATTGAGAAGATCAGTGGGCGTTTGGGGAAGTTCTCGGCTGAACCAACCAACTCCCGCAAAGCATTCTCTTGTAGAGCCCAGCTAGTTTCGATTCTGGGTCTGACATTTAAAGTTTATTTTTCGAATTGCATGAGAGATTTCTGAAAAATCTCATAGTAAATCTGATATTCTGATAATATTACTGTGATTATTGACAAATCTGGCTGCTTAAGAGTTGAAAAATTGTAAATGCTATAATTATTTAGCTGATTTAGGGTTTTAATTCTGTTTTCTGCACATATTATTTTTGGGTGTTTGTCTTTCCATTACAGGTTGCAGGGTTTTCTGAAGATTTCCAAGGGTTTATCTAAACTGTTTTGCTGTCCAAGGGTTTCAATTTCAGTGGTTTTCAGATCTAGAAGTCTTTGAGAGGGTTTCATTTGTATTGCAGGAAGAAAGTTCTCGAAATTTTTATTTTTTTTTGAATTGGATAAAACCCTTGCCGCTTCTCCATATAGCAAGCTTCAAATTCAACCTGCGTTTACCTTTCTTCAACGCTGCCATTTCTCCTCCACGCAGTTACTTACTATCTCATCCACCGAACTCATTCATCTGCTGCCCCTACGTGCCAAAACTTGTCCATTATTGCAGTGTTCTCTGTCAAGCCACGCATCCCTTTCTTCTTCACCCAGATTTGGTGTTTTATTTGCTACCGTTGCAGCGTTTGAATACCTGCATCCATCCTTTGGTCACCTCCCTCCTCACGCAGCTCTCTTCTCCCTCCTTGCTGCTGTAGCTTCATCACATCCCCCTCTGCCTGCGTCAACCTCCCTCATTCCCTTGCATCGACTTGCTATACCTGCGATTTCTTCACTGATCTTTCACGCAACATTCAACGCTTCCACCCATTGCTCGTCGGCCTCTCCGAAACCCTCACGCTAACCTGTGGGTACAAATTCGCAGCATTCTTCACCCTGCCTGCCATCAAAACCTTCAAGGCTACCCACGATAAAACACGCAAAGCTTGTTTTCATTTTTTTTGATGTTGTATACGTTGGAGCAGACATAGTTTCATTTTACACGTGATCTCCTTCGATTTTCAAAACCTGCAAATACACAACAAACTCCAACTCAGAGATTCATGTGCATCCACGTAGCCCCTTCTTTTTTTTCGTTCCAGTTCCACAGCGATTTAGCTCCACGCGATTTTGGTTCTCCGTTGCCTCGTCAAATTCTCACGCACTGGCCTGCAGCCAAAAGATATTCAATATCCTTTTTTTTTATATTGTGTATGTAAGGTTAGTGCAGTGAGGTTAATTAGGTTAGCGTATATCAAAAAAAAAAAAAAGTCTGAAAATAAAAAATCGAATTTTTAGATTAACTCTTGGTTCAAGTTAGTTTTGTTTTATATTTTTTTTTAATAAATCAAAAAATCGTAAAAAAACAAAAAAATAATAGAAGTTTCGATTTTCTGTTTATTTGATTTGGGTGTTAAATTTGAGCTTTAGTTATATTTAGTTTAGATTTTATAATTAGGCTATAGTTACGTTTAGTTTTTAGTTTTGTTTTATTTTTCTTTTATTTTTCTTTTTAATAATAAATCAAAAAGACAAAAAATAAATATGTTATGATTCCTTTTCATTTTTTTTAGTTTAGAATAGATTTTAGTTTAAATTTTATTTTGATTTTAGTTTTAGATTAATAAAAAATTTAAATTTTGTTTCACGTAAAAGTTTAAGTTTTAGATTTTAATTTAGATTTGGTTTTATTTTTTTTCTATAGTTTAGTTAAATAGTTTTATTTTTTTTATATCAAAAATCAAATAAAAAATAAAAAAATTCATAAAAGATAAAAAGTTCCCTTTTTTTATTTTTTTTAGACTTTAGTTAGGATTTTAGTTTTGTTTAAATTTTAGATTTAAAATTTTATTTTAAAAAATAAATAAATAATATTTTGGGAATATTTTGCCAGATTCAGTCTTGGCTCAAGGCTTCGTCATGTTTGCGATATATCTTTCTTGCTGAGACTAAAATTTTGATGTGAGAATTAATGTTTATCATTTTTAACATGCTTGAATGATCATTTTGAAGATTAGCTATATGAATGTGATATCTAGTTAGCATTTGAAATTACGTGGTTGTTTAAAGCATCTAATTTTTTTTGAAATTTTAATTGCTGGAGTATTGTTAAGCCATTGAGCATTTATTGATTATCTCACATTTGGTAAAAGTTAATCTTTGTTTGAGTTATTTGATGGTAAACAATTGTTAATGAGATCATATTTCTGCAGCATTTGATAAATAATCGTTTAAATCATTTATTTCATAAGGCACTAGTCTACTAACTTAATAAAATCAAGTAAGTGCTTGTTTCCCCTCGTGTCTCCCAACCCAACTGGTCCCCAGTTGGTCATCCATTATCCCATAGGGTCTACCCCCCTTAGTCGCCGGAGACAGGCTTAAACGAAGAGATCGGGGGTTAGGGTGACAGCCCCCGGTCTGAGCGTTGTCGTGACAATCTGTGCGACAACACAACCCATACTCTATTGTGTCGCACACATACCTTAAAATGTGCCTCACTGTTGTCCAATGCACTCTCTTCAATTCCACCATAAACTGATTGAGGGTATTGAGTCTTGACAGAGAAGCAGATATCTGGCTTAGTGTTGACCAGATACATGAGAGAACCAATGAGTTGTCTATACAAGGTGGGGTCAACGTCCTTGTCATCTGAAGCGTCTATCTTCTTCCAATTGGTGACCATGGGCATAAACATTGGTCTACAATCCCGCATTTTGAATCTCTTCATAATATCTGTAGCATATCTCCCTTGACCAAGGAAGATCTCCCCGTCCTTCTGTCACACTTCCAATCCTAGGACATAGTGCATCAACCCCAAGTCCTTCATATCAAAGTCTGCTGCCAGGTTAATCTTGCAGTCCTCTATGAGCTCTAATGACTCTGTCAAGAAGAGATCATCCACATACAATATTAGGATGAGTAGCTTGCTGCTCATCCTCTACCATCAAATAGTAAAGGTTGGGATTTGTGTCACTCTTGACGAATCCATCTGCTACAAGTAGCTATCAATCCGGCCATACCATGCCCTAGAAGCTTGCTTGAGTCAATATAGAGCTTTCTTCAGTCTGCACACATGTGTGCGCCTCTCATGAGTCTCGAAGCCCTCTGGCTATTCTATGTTCACCTCCTCCTCTATCAACTCATTTAAGAATATTGTCTTGACGTCCATCTGGTGAATCTGCCACCCCCTCTGAGCTACTAGGGATATAATTGACCGGATAGAAGTGTATCTAGCAACTAGGGCGAAGGTCCCCTCATAATCTATTCCTTTGTTTTGTACATAACCCTTTGCCACGAATCTAGCCTTGTGCTTCTCCACATTGTCATTGCGGTGTACTTGATCTTTTAGATCTAATGAGAACATGCAATTGACGTGTCCTCAAGCCTCGGCACTACCTCCCAAACATCATTCATCATGATAGAGTTGTACTCCTCTACCATGGCATCTACCCATACCTGATGTTGTGCGGCTTCCTGAAAGTTGGAAGGTTCTACAACCTGAGCCACCAATGCTTGGTGCCTATCAGGTTGTCTGTGCTCTCTCTTGTTCGTCTTGGGAGCTCCAATGAACTCCTCTACATCTCTAAATGTCTGACGTACTTCTCTGTTGGTTCGATCATTAGTGGTGGGAGGTTCAACCATCTCCTCCTCATCCTGCCTTTGTTGTGAACTCACTGGATCCCTTGCACCTAAGGAAATGCTAGTACTAGGAACTATATTGGATCCCTGTCACTGTCCTATTGGCAGTCCCACTGGTTGCCCCTGTAGCTACCCCTCATGCTGGACCAATGGAGCTTCTGTAGACTCACTCTGTTCTCCTGCTAGAATTTTACAAGATCTCTTGAAGGCTCTGTCCTCCATGAACTTTATTTCTTGTCTCACTACAATCATCCTGTTGCTAGAAACATAGATCTTGTATGCCTTTGGGGTTTTGCTATACCCAATGAGAAACCTCTTCTCTGCAGTCTGATCCAATTTGGTGCGCTTCTCATCTGACACATAGCAATAAGTTGTGCTGCCAAAGATCCTAAAGTGACTTACCTCAGGCTTCTTTTCTCAGAAGACCTCTTATGGCGTTACCTTCCCCAATGCCTTATAAGGAACCCTGTTTTGGATATACACTGTTGTGTTACATGCCTCTGCCCATAGAAACCTGGGCAAATCCTGGTCATATAGCATTGTTTTTGCAACCCTGATTATAGATCTGTTCTTCTGCTCCGCTACCCCATTCTGTTGTGGATTGTATGGGCTTATCCACTCACTTATGATGCCTTTCTTCACACAGAAATCTGTGAAGTCTTTATATATGTCTTCTTCGCCACTATCTGAGCGAAGCACCTTGATCTTCTTCCCTGTCACATTCTCTACCATAGCCTTAAACTCCTTGAAGCGATCGAAGACCTCCTCCTTGGTCTTCAATAAGTAGATCAAGGTTTTCCTAGAATGGTCATCAATAAAGGTGACAAAATACTCGACCCCACTGAGAGCTCTAGTGGACATAGGGCCACAAATGTCTGAATGTATAAGTCCCAACATGCCATAAGCTCTATTGTCACTTCTTGGGGATGATGCCTTAGCATATTTCCTAAGCACACACCCTTTGCATACATCATCATGTTCCATGCCAAGTTCTGGAACCCCTGTCACAGTGTCCTTGAGCATTCTAAGTGCTCCATGATGTAAATGTCCCATTCTCCTATGCCATAGCTCATTCAGGTCTTTCTCACTACTACTGCCACTGCTTACTAGTGCCATTGGAGAATCAAGCTGCAACCTATACAATCTGTTGCTTTGAACTCCAATCTGCCTCACCCTCTTCTAGCTCGAGTGTTTGACAAACACCTTTTTCCCTACAAAGTGAACATCATATCCCTTATCTTGTAGCTGGGATACTGAAATCAGGTTCATGCCTAATCCTGGCACATGCAGTACATTTGTAGCATTAGTACTTGGTCCTGACTCCCTCTGAAAATCGATGGTACCTCTTCCCATTGGAGTGCACTTCGTCTTGTTTCCCATCGTAATCTAGAAGTCCATTTGCTCTTCATTGTAGCTACAGAAATATTCTCTCACCCCTGTCATGTGAGCTGACGCTCCACTGTCTATATACCAGACACCCTGTGAAGCTGAGCTAGATAAGCAAGCAAATTCGTCCTCCAATATAGAAGACAATTCTAAAGCCCCCTAAACATCACATCTGTCCATGGCCATACTAGAGATATTTGAGGAATTTACTGAAGACATTCTGAGTATAATTTTGTGCTCTATTTCTCTGGTACTGAATTTGCTCTAGCGAACTGCTACAAACCCTTTGTGCCCAGACAAGAATCTGGTCTACGAAAGTCTGAGCTATTGCTTCTCTGCCTACGTTGCACTCGCGGATTTTTCTATACTCGCGTGGTTGTTCAGTCTGAACTCACGTGATCCGCACATCTATACAAGAAAATCTCGCGAGGTTCCTTGCGGCTATTCTGAGCTAACTCGTGCAGCCCTCCGAAAAAATTGTACTGCAGTTCCCTCTGAGCCGTGAATTTTTTCCTTTGCCTCTAAGCTTCATGTCTGTCAAATAAGCTCTGATTCCATGTGAAAATTCCTTGAAATGCAGCAACTAGAAATATTTCTTCTAACTGATAAATTAATTATGCAATTTATTTTGTTTACAGTAAAATAACGAAATATTCACACTGCAATTTTTTCACCATATAATTTACTATGGAAGCAAAAATAGGAACTGAGAAATGCTAGCACATACACAAAAATATTGACACCATTACTTTTGGACAAATATCTCCGGAAAACCCAATGTGGGAAAACCGGTGCAACAGTTGAGGGTTTATTTTATTATGCACCAGTGAATTTTGAGTACAATCTTTGGAAGCCCAGCTAGCTATCCAATTAGCAAGAATCTAACAAAACTATTTGGAGAGAAAATTCTCTCCCTCCACAAACAAACCCCGACCTCGGTCTCCCTCTGAAAATTGGTCATCCAACCCCTACGCAAGTCGTTTCTACTTCTGGCGATCCGCGCGACTATGCTAAGAAAACCGACGTGATCCTTGTTGTTGTACTGGGAAAAACGACGCGACCCTAACTGCGACCTGTTAGAAAAATCCGTGCGACCCTAACTGCGACCTGTTAGAAAAATCTACACGACCCTTGCAGTTGTTCTGAGCTAGCTTCACTGTGGAATATTTCTGTCACTTGCCACTGCCTCTCCGAAATTGGAAATCTTCCTCTGATTCACTATCTTTGCTCCTCTGACACTTGCTACTCAATCTCTGACTCGATCTCTCTTGCTGATCACCTGCAATGGAGTATCGAACTGTCTAGATCACTGAGTATCTGCAATGTGTACTCTCCATCTACCCATCAACCTCTTCTTATAATCTCTAGTTAGGACTCCACCGGCCAAGATTAAATCTTAATTAATGGTTCAGATTATCTTTAAGTCGATCTGTGCGAGTTTCTAGATAATTCACACCTTTGTCAATTAATTCCTATTAATTAACAACTTTTCCTTAGACTTAGGAAATTTTTAATTATGGTCAATTAATTTAATTGAGTCATCTCTAGGTGGAATTTCCAGAAACGATTTCCGGGTTTTGGAGAACTCTTGTGTTTTAGCCTCGCCACAAAGTTTTGAGACCAAAACAACATCTAATGCTACAAAAACTAACACTCCCTAGGTAGAAGTGGCTAATAGATGACCCTATTAAGTGTCCCCAGCCCCTAGGCGGAAAGATAGGTCCCAGGTACATCCTTCAATCAATAGGTGGTCTATGAATAATAATAGAATGGACGGGAAATGGGGTCTCTGAGCCAAGTGCCATGCTCAGAGGGGTAGCAATAATGAGGAAGTCCACATTCTAAGCATACAGATGTGAGGAGGGAGCATTGGTAGATGCATGAGTTACCCCAGCCTTTGTTTTTCCACCCCTCTTATTGGATTTTGCCTTTTTCGTGATGTTTCTTTGTGTTATTGTTGTAAGCTCTAGGAAGTGAGAGCATGTTGTGAATGATGTGTAGCAGTGATTACCCCCTTAAATGTGGGGAAGTTCATCGGCCACCAAGGGTTGGGACATGCAAGGGTTCCTTTCATGATGATGGGGCAACATAGACCCTATGAATCGGGTGATGGCCATAATGACAAGGAGTAGAGCTCATGCTTGGATTTTTCCTGCGTGCTAATTTTAATGTCCCAACCATCTTTTGCATTTTATAATTTTCTTTCTATTGTTTCTTGCTTGTGGCCATGATATGCTTTTTACTTTGCTTTTAGCTCAATCAACCTCCAGGGCAATATTTTCAGGCCCGACCCAGATATGTGGACAAGAGGAGGGGGTGTGCTGGAACCCAGTGGACCCAGAGATGGGAGATGGAGTATAGGGCTCACAATGTACGAAGGGAAGTGATAAATGGAAATGGGAAAATAGGACCATGCTATCTCAATCAAGGTTTCCCAAGTAGTGCCATTCCTGTTGAGATTTGGTAGCTTGGGAGTTACTCCAAGCCCTAGGGTTTGGGGTTTGGAGGTTGGAGCACCACAAAAGTGCTTTGTGGGCTTGGAACCCAAGGTGTGGGCTTTGCACCCAAGTTGGTGGGTGTGAAACCATGAGGCATTTGAGTGATTTGACACATGGAGGTGTTAGAGGACCCTTAGAGGAGAAAGGGGCAGCGAAAATCACTCAAATCTGAGGTGTCTATCATGAGATATGATTTTTTCTATGTAGCTGGTGGGTTTTGTGGCACATAAGTCAAGTCGGCTTGGTGTATTGATGTGCCCAAGACATGTTTTGTTGACACCACATGAAGCCCTTGTGATATATATAAATACAAGGTGACTGTGGCGGCATTTCACACATCCAAGGTGCATCTAATCACAAGAAAACACATCTGAACTTGGCTGCAACAGAGGCGCTACTCAAGCGAAGGATTAGAGGATTGTTTTGGGTTCCTTTAAGGATTGTTTGAGGGATGCAAGCATCCAGCAGCAGGGTCGAGTTAAGGCTTGTTTGGGACTGTTTGTGCATGGTTGGAGAGGGTTCTTCATTTTATTAGGCCGCAGATTTTGTCTTATTGCAGGATCTGAATTTTGTGTTTGGAGCAGCCAACAAGGAGCCACATGCATGTCCAAGGGACTGCAGAAGGGTCTAAGCCCTGACACTTCAGATTGGAGGGGGCCATGAGGCCTAGACTTGGGTTAGAACAGTTGCATATTTGATAGGAGGCTAAGGGAGGAAGGTCACAGCCTCTTGGAGGACTGTTGGAGTTGTTGAGGAGGGCTAAACAAGTCTGTGTTGATGCCCTAACCAGTGAATGAAAGCTACAGCAATATGCACAAGTCTCAAGGTATGTATTTGATGTGTTTTATGGTGATTTGGTGCTAGTGGATGGTGTCCAGGCTAGACAGTTTGTTTGGTTTGTTTGGGCATTTGAGGTATGTTGGAGGGCAACATGAAAGTTCCCAAATCTCAGCCCTAAGTGCAAACCTTAGGAAGGACTCTAAGGGTTGCTAGGAGTGCAGATTGGAGGAGCTCAAGGTTTGGCCAGCCAGGAGCAGTTTGGTATAGCCTATGTTCATTGTTGGAGAAGCGAAATTCAATGATGATAGGTGGAAACCCTCCTGCCCTATGTTAGTCTTCATTGGAGTAGCGCAAGAAGACTATAGTGGGAAGAAAAGTCCCAAAAGAGTTGAGGAGCAACAGTGGGCAGAAGTCTCAAAGTGTTGTGGCCTTGAAGGACGAAGGAGTAGCTAGTGAGTGTGAAGACCCTATGTGTTGGTTGTAGATGGACTTATGATCAGCTAGAGGGCAGACTATAGAGACCGAGTTCAATGGCCTAAAGGAGTTGGTGCATTGACAGAGGCAGTGGTGCAAAACGGAAGCAAAGGACCCGTAGTGTATAGGATATGACAAAGCAATTTTTATTGCATGCCACATTAGCTAGACTGTTAGTGTATCTTGTATCTTGTATTCATGTACGAGTGGATGTATGAGGGCCATTATCCCTAGTATGGGAGCCCTAGATTGTTGTATTATCAGTTTGATAATGATTAATACAACGAAGTTGAGTTGTTGTATAAATTTGTAAAAAGTTGTGTATATTTTGTGCACTAGTAGATTTACTGTTGTGTATTGTTCTGTTGTGCAAAGTAGCCTTGTTGTGATACTTGGATTGGTAACGTCAGTGATTTAAGATTCTATCCTAGACTCCAGTATCAAGGAAAAACAACATGGTACCAGAGGTACTTTGAAGGAGCAGTGAATCAGAGTGTGCACAGCGAAGTAAAGCTTAAGAGGGAGTTTGTCACATTGTTGTTGAAGGGCTCACACAATGTCGAAGTTGCAAGTTGGTCTCTGGTATGAGGACCCGGTTGGAAGGGTTGTCCAACTATAGTCCATGGAAGGAAAGGATCAAGTTGGTTTTGGTAGTCAACAGGATCTGGGAATTCGCCGAGAAAACAATCAAGAAACCAACAGGCCCTAAGGAGTTAGAAGTCTACAAAGAATTGGATACGAAGGCAAAGTTGACCATCCTAGATAGGGTCAAGGATTCCCTCATACCTCATTACCTAGGAAGAACATTGCCCATGAGATGTGGGAGGCTCTTCAGAATTTGTTACAAAATAAGAACGAGAACCAGGTATTGGTATTGGAGGATAAGTTGAAGGTCACCAAGATGATACAGGGTGAAGGGGTGACTTCGTATCTGACGAGGTTGTCTCAAGTTCGAGATGAGCTTGCCGCCATTGATGTGACTATTGCAGATTTTGAGATGGTGAGGATTTCCTTTAAGTGGTTTACTCCATAGTGGAAGTCGTTCATGAAGGGGATCGTTGCCAGGGACAAGCTGCCAGAGGTTGTGGGATGACTTCATTCAGGAAGAGTTGCGAGACGAGGATCTTCACCCAAACAAGAAGGCTTCAGACGATGACGTGGCACTTGCAGCGAGAATGGAGGGAAAGCAAAAGAAGGACTTGAGTTAGATCAAGTGTTTCAATTGTGGCGAGATGGGTCATTTTTCAACAAGATATCTGATGAAGAAGAAGGGAGATGACGAGAAGAAGAAAGGGAAGCAAGTCGCAGGTGTCACCACTTCTGCTGAGATAGATGATCTCTCCAGGAGATTAGAGAACATCATCAATATCTCCAACACTAAGCTTCATGGGCTCAACGATTCAACATCTAGGGGTCCCTTGGGGTGTCAAGCATCATGTGGGGTCTTCACATAGCCCAACGCTTTTCTCTAGATAGGCAACGCTGCATCATCAAGGTCAGCTTCTCTCTACAAAGATGGTATTGTTACCCACCACCAGTGGGTGACCCCATAGGAGAATTTTTTTCTCCTAGATGTGTCTTCAGCCAGCAGCCCCTGACAGCCACCAGTGCAGCTGATATATGTGCCAGTTCATGATCTCTGCTCCCTGAGCCAGTTATATGTCCCTTCGCTCATCTGTCGAGAGCATATGTTTTGAGGTGGGCCATCAAATCCTAAAGTTATGTCTTTCATTGTGCAATCGGGTGCTTATGCTTGTTTTTCCTTGGGCACATTGGGTATGGATTATTGGGTAACTTGGAAGAAGGAAGGGTTTTGACTGTAGTTTTGTTCCCTCACCTTAAATTGGGGGTTAATCCTCAACCCTAGTCCCATGGGATCTCCCCTATTGACTTATAGCTTTAGGATGGGCACTACTTGGGAAACCTCGATTTTGGTAGCGCAGTCTCGTTTTTCCGTTTCACATTTTTCACTCCCCTCTACACATTACATGCCCTATTTCATCATCTTCCCTCTCTAGGTCCACATGACCACTAGGTCCACAAGGCTCTAGTACTCCCCCTCCCCTTGTCCACATGTCTGGGTCGGGCTTGAAACGTTGCCCCAAAGGTTGATGCAGCTAAAAAAAAAGATAAAAGCATATCATGGCCACATACAAAAGAAACTAATATCACAAAATGCACAAGATGGTCGGGACAATATATTAGAACGTGGGCAAAAGCCAAACATGAGCTCTACCCCTTCATATGGCCATCACCCTTGTTCCTAGGCCCCCTTTGAGTGCCTCTGCGTCATTAACGAACCCATGCACGTCCCAACCCCTGGTGGGTGATGAACTGCCCCACCTTAAGGGGCTAATCACTGCTTATATCATACACAACATGCTCTCATCTCCTGGAGCCCCAAGCAGTATAATAAAAGGAAACTCAAGAAAAGGCAAAAGGCAGATGAAGAAGGGTGGAAAAACAAAGGTTGAGGTAACTCATGTACCACGATTGATCCCTCCTACATCTATACGCCAAAATATGTGAACATCCCTCATTATTACCACCCTTGAACCCATGGCATGTGGCCTTGAGACCCCTGTGTCCCAATCCACCTCATCATTATCCACATGACCCCTATCACTTGAAGGATGTACCTTGGACATGTCTTTCCCTTTAGGGGCTGGGAACACCTAATAGGGTTGTTTATTAGCCACTACTCCCTAGGGAGGTAACACTATTACATGCTCAAAGCCCCAAATTTGGAAGGGAAGCTCATTATGAAGTCTCATTTGTGCCTTTGACTAACAAGCTTGGTTCACTTAGATGCACTAATGAATTATTGTACCTAATGGTGAGGAGACACAATGGATCTTATGCGTAATTGGCAAGTGGTTTCATAGCTTGGTTCACTTAGATGCACTAATGAATTATTGTACCTAATGGTGAGGAGACACATTGGATCTTATGCGTAATTGGCAAGTGGTTTCATCATGGGCTGGGCAACTTAACTCGGGCCCAAGCCCATGAGAGGATCATATTGACACTTGTAGGGGATGCGTTGAGAGCCATGGGACTCCATCATGTGATAGAGCATTATCTCATATCATGGGCACCCTCAGCACCTTCAACAGCTTGTTCATTGCCCCACATTATTCGTGAGATGATGCACTTGGACCAACATTGCCCCAACCGGATTAGCAGTGTACACATGGTTTGGAAGTTGATCCAAGGCCCAGAGGAGGTTTGTCTCACCCTTGAGACATGGGAGGGCAAGAACCATCATCAGTGCCCTCATTTGGAGCAGTCTATAGGCTTATCTTTCACCAGGAGACCCATGAGACCAGTATTTGTGCCCCAAAGCCACTTTGGAGCACCACATGATGACTTACATGGACATTAAGGGGCCATCCCCTTATGCATCATTTATGGAGCCCTCTCTCTCATTTTGGCACTTTGAGGACTCAACGTGGCCTTCCAACGACCTCATTTCATCATGATGTCATCATTTCGGCCTACTATTGGATGGTTTATTCATAATTTTTGGAGCTACTTGGTGGGCTTGTCACCATGATTTGTTATTTGCACATTATTTATAATTGTTGGGGCTAATTAGGCTAAATCGAATTGGTAGACTCATTTAATTAGAGATGAGTCTCATTGTGAGAACTCATATCATCACTTGGATCTTTTCTCTTGTACAAGAATTTCACACTTTTCTCTTGGATGCTAGTTGGAGATTCTTTGATGCATTTCAATATCTTTGGAAGCTAACTTTTGGTCTTTCTTGGAGATACTTCTTTTTTTATGGTTGGATATATCTCTTGTCATCTTGTAAGTACCTTTTGTTGAAGATTTATCATGGAATAATGTCTAATGTGTGGAATTATTACAACTAGTTAATTCTCTTGTGCCCTAATTTGTTGAATATCATTGTAAAAGGTTATTTGGTTGTAAATTGCACATGTTACTCATTGCATGACAATAGATGAATGTTCCTAATGGATATGATTTTGTTCTTCTTCCATGAGAAGTCATAGATATTGAGTAGGTAATTGTTAAATAGTTGTTGTTAAGGCATCATTCTTTAACCTCCTTGAAGACGATTTTGGCAAAGCTTAAATCATCTTAGTCTCCATAGCCCAAGGTTTAGACACTGGTCCAAGAAAAATTGGTCATCATTTTGGCCCCTTTTCCTAGACAACTATCTAGGGCATCTAGCGGAAATCATTAGAGAAGGAATATTGGGATTCCGCTTGGATAGAACTCTTCCTTAGTGTTTCCTTTTGGGGACCTCAATTTTTTGTGGAATTCTCACAGTGAATTCTTTGGAAATCTTTATGCCCTAGGTGTGCCCTAGAAGGGCAACCTTGCTTGTTTCCCCTGGGTAAGGTGGTCTTCTTGAGTCATATGAGCTTAGTATTCAATAGAATAAATCTTACAAGAACCTTTCCCCTCTCCTGCCTCGACCTAGTGAGCACCTTGAAGGGACTCCTCCCATGAATATCCTAAAAAGCATAGGTCTAGTGTAGACTCTTTCTAGGTCTCTCACGTGAAACAAAAATATTATTTCATGTGAAAAATCACCTTACAAAGCTTCTTGAGAGGCCCTATATCACATTTGGAATCTTGACCTTAGGTAAGCCCATTATTATTGCAAATCCGTAGCCCTAAGTCTTGATTTCCATCCTAGGTCTTTCTTGGAGAGCCTTTAGCTTCTTAGAAGCATTGAGCATTGATTGAGACTCTTCTTGAATGGGCCTTGTGAAATCATTGCATACATAGTCATTGGCATACTCATTATAAGTGATTTCATCATACTGAGACTCCTCCCATCGATGAAAGTTCGTAAAGAGCAAGGGACATTGACTGAGGTAACAGTGGGTCCTTGTCTCATTGTTGTTATTTGGTCTAGTTGTTGTCCCATAGGTTCCCCTCTTAGGCCCTATTAGATTGTGTGGCAACAGGTACGACCTTTGTTGCTATGCTGAGTGTGAAAATTTCACTACTGAAATCCTATTGCAGAAACTGGAATTAATTCTTATAATTGTTTATTAATTTAACAATTTATTTTCTACAGCAAAATATCGAATAAATCACACTGCAACCTTCACAAATAAAACTGCGGAAAATAATAGCGCTAGAAACTGAGAAATATTCTAGTACACACAAAAATTAACACAGTTATTTTTGGACAAATGTGCCCGAAAAAACCCAACTTGGGAAAATCGGTGCAACAGCTGAGGGTTTTTATTATTAAGCAGCAGTGAAATAATCTGAGTACAATCTGGATGTCGAAAACTAGCAATCCTACAGAGAAAATACTGGAAAAAAATTCTTGAGGGAAATTACCCTCACTCCAAGCAATCTCGACACTGTCTGAGCTCTGAAAGCCTAGTCATTCAACTGGGCCTGTGCAGGCTCTGCGTCACACTGAAGCTGCCTGTTATACGTGCTACCTAAATCGACTACCAATCTAGCCATCCCGCTTGCTACTGACTAGGAAAATGCTTCTCTGGCACTCTGGGGCCCCTTCCCAGCCTATGGAAATGAAGACATCTTCCCTTCAGCAAAAATTGAACTACCCTTTGAGGGTTCGCGTTGCCTCTGCGCAACCTCCTGGAGAAAATCTCGGCCTCTCTGCAAAGTACTCACCGGATCTGGAAAATCTTCCTCCGACTTCACTGTCCCTACCCCTCTCTGGCTCTGCTTCCTTTTGAAGCTCGAACTCTTCCAGCTACTGCTTCTCGAAAATCGGACTCTCCAAGGAAATTGATCTTTGTGTGTCTCACTAGTGCGTTCTCCATCTACCCATCGACTTCTTCTTATAATCTTCTGTTGGACCTCCAACGGCCAAGATTAAAACTTAATCAAGGGTTAAGATCATATCGGAGTCAATACGTGTGAGTTTCTAGATTATTCACACCTTATCTCTATTAATTTTGATTAATTAACCCCTTTTCCTAAGTTTAGACTTAGGAAATAATTAAAAATAGGCTAACAATCTAATTGAGACACTTCTAGGTGAAATTTCCATAAATAATTTATGGGTTATGGAGAACTCCTGTGTTTTAACCTCTCCACAGATTTTCGAGACTAGAACTCCTCCGATGCTACAAAACTAACACTCCCTCTTAGTGAGGAAGGTGTTTTAGTGCTACACCACTGCTACAACACCCTGTCTTTGTAACACCCTCTGTCACGTTGTTGATGTCTGGCCACTGCCCACCAACCACTGCGCAACTCTGATGCTACATCTGTGTTGTTGTTGAGACTGCCATATTGTTGCCAACTCTGCATCTGCACTGCAACTCCCTCTCATATGTTGTTGTTGCAACTGCAACTACTGCAACTGAGAAGCATCCTAAATACTGAATCAACTGTGTTCAGTATGATGCATTTGTCTCCCGAATCCTCACTGCTACTTAATACTGTGGGCCCCTGTAGCAAGGTAATGATCCATGATGAGGACTCCTCAATGGACCATGCCCATGTCTGCGCTGCCCTGGGACTATAGCTCTAGATCACCCCACCTCTTTCCTGGAGGTATAGATGCAAACATGGCGAAGTCTGATCTACTCATATTATTGGTGCTACTGCTCTGCTGATGCTTCCACACTGCTGCTGCAATAATGAGTTTGATCTCCCCAGATTCTGAAGTGCTAGCTTCCATAGGGCTTCTCCCTCTGAAGCTACACTCCCTCTAAGTCTCGATCTCCCTATGAGAAATCTCTCTGCTCCCTCCCAGCAACTCCCATTGTCCTCATGTACTGGAAACTGGACTGCATAGCTTTACGCTGGGAATCTCTACTGGCTAGAACTGCACCTGCATCCTGCAACTGTGCAATTCTCACTGCCTGTGCCACTACATTTATCTTTGCAACTCTCATGTGTACTAATTGCAACTATATTTGCAGTTGTCATCTGAATGATTGGCTACTTCTGCTGACACTAAACCTGCGACTGTGATATTGTGGGCCCCTATAGCAAAGGTAATGATCCTGCTGCAACAACTAGAACTAATCTAATTGATCTCCTTGTTGCTTCTACACTGGATCTTACCCATTCGGCACACTGGAGTTTCATGCTCCTCCTCCTCCTGGATCTGGTGCCCCACTATCTCCTTTCAAGCCTAGTCCTTGGCTGGGACCCTTCCTTTCTTTGCAACTTGCACGAGACAACTCGCACTTCCTCCGACACTTGTTTCTGACAACTGGAAGTCGAACTGCTGCCCATATCTACATTTTGGCTAACTCACACAACCTCCTCTGACAATCTCATACGGTCACCATTGCAAAGCTGCAAAATTTGTGAAACTCAAAATTGGAGAAAATAAACCCTGAAGGTCCCTCTCTTCCTTGCTTAGCTACTCTATCTCTGCTACTCGCACTCCCTTCTAGAGTGATAAAACATGCTTGCAACCACTGTCCACTGCAACTAGAAGTTTGGATTTCTGAAGCTAGAAACCCTATGAGAGAAACTCTCATCTGTGTGTGCACTTTCTCTTCCACCCGACGTTGATTCTGCTATTGCAAACTACTGCAAAACCCTTCTGCGCCCAAGCAAGGAATCTGCTCAGTGAAAATCTGAGTTGTTGCTACTCCCTCTGCCTGCTGGAATCATTCAACTGGCAAGCCGAATTTTTCTACCAACCTGTACTGAACAATCGAACTTCCCCAGGTAATTCGATATGCCCAGCTTATGCTTTGCGCAACCTCCAGAAACTCATCTTGTTGCTCCCTCTAAACAACAAATTTTTTCCTTCGCTTCTGAGCTTCCCTGTCTAATCAACCTGCCTTTGATACCATGTGAAAGTTTCACTACTGAAATCCTATTGTAGCAACTGGAATTAATTCTTCTAATTGTTAATTAATTTAACAATTTATTTGCTACGACAAATATCGAATAAATCACACTGCAACCTTCACAAATAAAATCGCGGAAAATAATAGCTCTAGAAACTAAGAAATATTCTAGCACACAGACACAAAAATTAACACAGTTATTTTTGGACAAATGTCCCCAGAAAAACCCAACTTGGAAAATCGGTGCAGCAGCTGAGGGTTTTTATTATTAAGCAGCAATGAAATAATCCGAGTACACTCTGGATGCCGAAAATTGGCAATCTTGCGAAGAAAATACTAGCAAAAATTTCTTGATGGAAATTACCCTCACTCCGAGCAATCGACACTGTCTGAGCTCTGAAAAGCTAGCCGTCCAACTAGGCCTATGTAGGCTCTGCATCACACTGAAGTTGCCTGTTACACATGTTGCCTGAATCGATTGCCAATCTAGTTGTCTTGCCTCTTGCTGACTATAAAATGCTTCTCCGACACTCTGGGACCCCTTCCCGGCCTCTGGAACTGGAGACGACTTCCCTGCAACAAAAATTGAACTGCCCTTTGAGGGTCTGCGCAGCCTCTTGGAGAAAATCTCGACCTCTCTGCAAAGTACTCACCGGATCTGGAAAATCTTCCCCTGACTTCATTGTCCTTGCCCCTTTCTGTCTGTGCTTCCTTCTGAAGCTCGAACCCTTCTGGCTACTGCCTTTGGAAAATCGAACTCTCCAAGGAAATCGATCTTTATGTGTCTCACTAGTGTGTTCTCCATCTACCCATCAACTTCTTCTTATAATCTTTTGTTGGACTTCTAACGGCTAAGATTAAAACTTAAGCAAGGGCTAAGATCATATCGGAGTCAATCCATGTCAGTTTCTAGATGATTCACACCTTATCTCAATTAATTCTGATTAAATAAACCCTTTCCTAAGTTTAGACTTAGGAAATAATTAAAATAGGCTTATAATCTAATTGAGACACTTCTAGGTGGAATTTCCATAAACGATTTTTCGGTTATGGAGAACTCCTGTGTTTTAGCCTCTCCACAAAGTTTCGAGACTATAACACCTCTGATGCTACAAAAATTGTTAAGTTTAGGTATGTTCTATGCTTTAAGCAATTTATTTTAATTTTCATAGTTAGCTCAATATCTTTTTCAGATTAGCAATCACATTAGCATTAAAGTAAACTGCAGATAGAACATAAACATAAATCGCAAAAGACAAGCCAAGACAAGAGGACACAAGATGTGGCGTTAGCCGGGGACAAACCCCAATGTGGGGAAACCCTTGATCAATTCCTCTTATATGTTCTTCAATAGTTTAGCAGAGAGAGAGAGAGATAACACATTTACAACAGAGGTCAACACTTTGACTTATCTAGATAAGAGCATAGATCATCTCTAACAAGATGATACATGAGATCAATTGAAGACATGCTGCTTCAACTGATTCTCCAAAGTGATTCCTTCACCTATCATTGTGCTGCATCTCGTCATCATGCTGCACCAGGCTGCACATGCTTGTTGTCCCATTGTGCCACTGCTGCACAATGTCATGGTTGTCCCGTTGTGCCACTGCTGCACTTGGTCATGACTGTCCCGTTGTGCCACTGCTGTACAATGTCATGGCTGTCCCGTTGTGCTTTGCCATACCATAACAACACCATGAATTTGCTGCACTAAATACTAGTTGTCCCATGTTGTACCATTGTACCATTGCTGTCCCATTGTGCACTATATGCCATTGACCATTGTTGTCCCATTGCTGTACCATATGCTGCACCATACTTCTTGCTGTCCATACATCTTGTTGTACCATATGCTGCACCATACTTCTTGCTGTCCATACATCTTGTTGTACCATATGCTGCACCATACTTCTTGCTGTCTATACATCTTGCTGTCCATATTGCTGCACCATACATCTTGCTATCCATACTGTTGCACCATTGTTGCACCATACATCTTGCTGTCCATACTGCTGCACCATACATCTTGTTGTCATACACTATGCTATCTATAATGTTACAGCATTCATCATAAGACTTGGATCTATCATTCATGACCGTGATTCAATCCAAATAGTAGATAGAGCATCCTTATTTAGAACAACATTAAGGATAGCTGAAGGTGTGGCTTCTTTATCTCAACGTTTACATGTGAGAGCATTCCTTCCATGACAGCAATGGTATTCCTTTCATGACTGCGTATAGGATAAGGGCTTTTCCTTTCATGACAGCAAGGGCATTCCATGTGTAGAGCACTTCTTCTAGAACAGCATTTAGGTGCCATCTCCATTAGGTAACATAACAACTAGGTTTAGGGCATCTCTTCTCCTTAGACCTGCGGCTAGGGTTTCTGCCTTCATTTCCATGGCTGTGTATTTAGGGCATCTCCATAACTGCGGTTAGGGTCACCCTTGGGACAACGTATTAGGTGAGGGTTGTCTTCCTTGACAGTGTAGAGGTTAGGGTTGTTTTCTTCACAATATGACAACGTCCTAGATCTAGGTCATGCGTAGAGCTGCTAGGGCATCATCTAGGACTGCGTTTAGGGCATCCTCTAGGACAACGTTTATCCCTTAGAGATTCTTCTTTCCACTAAAACCCAAAACAAGTGGAGAAGAAGAAATCTCAAGAGAGGTGTGTGTACAAATGACTTGCAAAGCACTTGTATTTATACCAAAACGTGGAGCACAAGTGGGGGCAGTTTAGTTGTTGTCCAACCTTGACGAATTGTCCCATAACACAAATAAATTCATATCTCCATGAATACTTATCGGAATCGGATAATCTTTAGATCAATCCTACACCTCTTGATGAGAGGGATCCAAGAAAAATATCAGTTGCCATTAATAAGATGACCCACATGCAGTTTGGCCCTAGTTGCCAATTTTAACAAAAACTAACACTGAGGAGGTGGAGAAATCACCTTAAGAAGCCACCTGCTAATGTGATGAGAACCACTTGACAAAACCCTCTCAAGATCAAGTGCAAATCAACAATCATTAGGTAACAAAAATCGTGGATGCATCATAGTGAACCATACTTAATGTTTGGGAACAATTAATACTTCACACAAAGATCACCTACAACTATCTAACGAGACCAAGTCTCGTATAAGTGTTCCCTCTCTTATGTTAGGGACGGCTAGATGGATAATCCTATTAGGTGTTTCCATCCCCCACGGGGATGTGACAGGTCTCAATTTAACCCATCAATCCATGGGTGCATGTAAATATGGTGGCAATGGAGTGGGTATGACTTCAGGGCCAGGTGCCATAGCCAACCAGCTAATGGTGGTCCAACATCCTAAGTATATAGATGTAAGGAGGGAGCAATCGTGGAGGCATGAGTTACCCCTTTCCTTGGCCTGCTTTTTCGACCTCTCTGGTGAGCCTTTTACTTATTTATGATAACGCTTTGATTTGGGTGTGTTGACCACTCTATGTCAATGACCCCATAGTAGTACACCCCATTTTTCGCAAAAGGGATCCATCATGTTCAAGTGTTCGTGCCGTTCAGACTTCATCATCAGTCAGCAATTTTATGAATTTGTTAGCTCATTCTGCATATGTAAAATGTAAATAATTCTAGTATGACCGCGTCTGTATGTAACAACCTAGGTAAACCTATGGTTTTGGTGACGATTTCCATTCTATGAGGTTTTTTGTCTCACTGATTCGTCTCTCTCTAGACACAAATGATCGGCAGAGTCTTTACCTCCACCCTCTGATCCGGATTTAAACAGGAACGCAACAAATTATAGAAATAACCATAAACACAGATATGCAGCGGAAATAATACTTCATTTCATTAATGTAAAATACTGAAATATGCTTACAAACAGAAATGGAAATAAACCAGCTAGGGCGATGGTAGCTTATCTCTGAGAAGAGATGTGGTGGCTACATGCCTCTAAACTGTGTTACAATGAGGCTCGAAGGCCTATTTATTGTTGAGAAACAATGGAAAACCCTAAACATCCAAAAACCTAACCCTAGAAGATGAAACGCCAAACTGTGGGCCCCGTTTGAGTAAATTGGTACATCAACTTCCCGGGGTCGTAACTTTGGCATACGATCTCCGTTTGACACGTACAATAGCTCGTTAGAAATATCTATCCGAGCACTACAACTTTGGGAAGAGCAACATTGGTCTACGGACCCACATTGCTCCCAGATTTCCCAAAAAACGTCGTTTAGGGCCTCAAAACGGCTCCGGAAGTTCAAGACCCGAAAAACTGCTAAAAATAGTAAATTGTGCTACAATTAAGGAAACTGAAAAACTGAAAGAGACAGTTGTGGGGGTCCAAGTGCGATAGGTGGGTGGCCAGCAACATCCACCTGGATCACCCTCACCCCAAAGCTAGGGTGGATTTTGTCGCTAAGATCTTAGGCGAATCCTAGTGTTTTAGATCGAGTCTATGTAAAAGTGATTTGGCAATAATCCTAGCAAATTCGCTAGATTATTTATTACAAATCACTTGGTCTACTAGATTATATTTTGTGTAGCAGAAATGGGTATTTTTTTAGGGTCTATAACGAACAGGTTTTCCCCCTTCATGTATTAAAATGTAAAATCTTGATGTAAAAAATATTTAGTGCATGGTCCCTCATAATTAGACACCATGGCTAAGTATTAGAGGGCTAGAAAAATAATTAATACCCTCATAGGTCAATTAATTAAGTTTTCCCCCCAAATTAAATTAAAATCCTAAGCCAAAAATTTAATTAATTTTGTGTCCTAGGTAAAATTAATTTCTCCAAAGGTGAAATTCGTGGGTTTTAAAGAAGTTAATTATTGGAGGTCTCCGGCGAAGGGAATATTGAATAAATCAATAAATTTTAGACCCTTGGACTTTGATGGTTAAGTCAAAGTCAATTTTTTGAGGAAATTAACTCAAAATAATTAATTTTGAGTTAATTAAAAATCAATTAAATGAAAAATTCGATTTTTCCTCAAAAATTAAATAATTTGAACGGTGATGATTAAAGATTAATTAAATCTTTATGAAATACCAAGATTAATTTGACAGAGATCAAACCAACTAGCCGTTAGAGATTTTACCTATAAATTAAAGGTCGATGTCAGTCTGTTTTTCATCCGATCTTTGAATCGTGTACTAAGCTCTCAGACTATCTTGTATATTTTTTTGAAATTAATGCAAAATCTTTGGGGTTTCAATGTGCGGTGGTGTTCCTCTTCATGAATTTATGGTAACATTGTTTTAATTCCTGCTTAATATTATGTGAAAACTATCAATCGATAGCTCTTTTAGAATAATCTGCATACAGGTATCTTATTCAGTTTGTTGGATCTAGGGTAACATTTTTAATTTTGATCGAACTAGCAGGTATCTCTATTTTTTTAGAATTTCATTGTTGTTCTATTCTTTTACTTGGTTTGATGGTTGACCTAGTGTCTGCAGGAGATCTCTCAGGTTTTCGTTGAGCATTTGGGGATAGTCCTCGGTTGGACTAGCCAACTCTCAACATCTATTTTTTGAAGAGCCTATCTCATATAAGCTTCAGGATTTATCTAATGATAATTTTTTGTTCTGCAGGGTGTTTTTGGGCAAGTACCTCTATAAACTTTCAAAATCTTTTAAATATTTGTGTGAAAATTGATAGACCTAGCTATTAATAGCCTTAGCTTATCGGATCTGGGAGTGAAGTTGGACTTATACTCCTCAGATCTAATAGATCTACAACCTTTGTGCATAGATCTGTAATTTTTTTATATAGATTTAGAAATTCTCTAACTTTGGTTTTGGGGTTTTTATTCATTAGTTTTATATGTGGGTTCTGGATATTTTTGTTTTCGTTTTTGTGGGTGCAGATATGAAAGAGAAGTTTAATTTGAAGCCAGATCTAGACCCTGGAGGGTAAGATTTGGCCTCAATACCATTTTGCAGGGACATTATTGAAGATTATTTTCAGTGAGAGGGTTTCAAATTCAGATATCAGGTTTTTCTAAGAACAAATTTAAAGCAAAAATATGTTGCCTTAAAATTTAAAATTCTGGGCAAAAAAAAAAATTTAAACTATTTTTATAAATCTCTGGGATTCCTGGGCTACCATTTTCTCCTCTTTGGAAAGATTCGAATTTTTTTCGTTGCCTGCGTTTTTTCCTTTCTTTCCCTCTCTATGTTTTCCTTTTTTTCCTATTTTCTTCTACGGTTTTTTTTCTTCCCTCAGCTCATCGACCTCACTACTCTTCAAACCTGCAATCTCGATTCTCTCCTATCCGCGCCTCCTTGCAGCTCCTCAGCCCACCGCGTCTTTCATTTTCTCTCTACCTGCACGTTGATCTCTCCTTGCTGCTCCCTTGAACCTGCACGCAGCTTTCCCTCACTACCTCCTCGTTAATCGATCTCGCAGACCTGTCCCTCGACCTGCTGCTCACCTGTCTGCGTGCCCTCTTCCTTGCTGCCTTGCAGTCCCACCTTCACCTTTGCATTCTCCCTCGAGCTCGTTGCCTCACCTCCCTCTGTCGTTGCCTGCACTAAACCTCACTCCTCCCTTTGTGTCACTGCCATCTCCCTCAAGTCAACATCCCTCCTCGTAGCTCCATCCTTCGTCGCCCTCATCGACCTGCATACTTCCTCACGATTTTCCTTTTTTATTTTTCATCCTTTATTTTAACTTTTACTTAGGGTTTAGTTTCAAAACACTAATAATTCGATTTTTTTTTATAAGTTGCTTTTCATTTTTTTTATTTTTGTTAAAAAAAAAAAAATTAAAAAAGAATTTCGATTTTCATATTGGGTTTTAAAAAAGGAATTAAATTTGAAGTAAATTTTAAAAGGTTTCAACAATTTCAAATTTTTATGTGGCCTTTGGCCCATTAAATTTGTTTAATTAATTAAGCCTTTTTCTCATATTTGCCACATTAATTTTTTTTTCATTTATGAACTTTATCAGATTAAAATTGTCAAAAGAATAATTAAAATTTAAATCTAAAGTTCCTTTGGGGTTTTCTTGTGTTAGGGGTTTGGCACTGTAAAATTTTAAAGGGAATATTTCGTGGTATTAAAATTTTTTAATTGCTCTATAGTCAACACATTTAAATATCATTTAAATCATCTTTAAAGTTTGACTATAGGAAGACAATAAATTTTTCTGGATTTGCATCACTTAAGAAAAGTCATTTTATCTCTCAAATTGTTTGAAGTATTTAGCATTTGAATTCATGGTTCTAAATGGTATTTAATTTCGAAATTTAAGTGCTAAAGTATTTTTCATTCTAAGGTTTTGAGCATTTTTTATGCTTGACATCTATTGAGATTGTTCATCGTTAAAGTAGCTCTAACCGTGGTTTAATTACTTGAATTATTGAATATTTATTGCATATCTTTTGAGATTTTTCCAAGTAATTGTTAAATACTTTTTCATAGAACTGTGGTAAATTGTATATCTTTTATTTCTTAAACTGAGTATTTTTGAGCATCTATTGACATTGATATTAAATTGTGAAGAAGTTTTTGTTCTCTTTGAACTATAATTGTATTAAAAAAATTGAAGTAAGTGATATTGCTAAGAGTTTATCTTTCAATCTTTGTCTAGTGAAGTGCACATTTCATTTTGGTGATTAAGGGTTTTGATAGATCGTAACATAAGCGTTTTTAATCCTTGAATCTAACTTCATCTCATCTTCTAATCATCTCGTGCATTTGCATATCAAGTTAGTTCTCCATAATTAAAATTTACTTCCAAACATAAGCTTGGTCGATGGAAAGATAGATACCCATCCATCTTTGCTTGAGAAGCCTGCTTTTAATAGTATTTAAAACGGTGACCTTGCAGTGGTTAGAGCCATAGTTCTCTGCAGCACCGGAGGCACCGGGTATGTTAGATTTTCAGGAGAGGTATCATTAATCACAGCTTAGTGTGCTTCACCTTATCTTCTCTCAGCCAATTACTACGAAATCAGGCTCAATATAGAAATGATCGAAAGGTTAAAACTTAGACATTTAACTAAAATATACCAAGTTTCTTGCATCTCACATTAGCTTTAGGATCTACATTTCATACAAGATAGTCCTTCATCCAAGTAGCAGTTGCAAAATCAATTACTTGGTCCTAAATTTCATAGCAAGATAGTTGACTCCATAAGGCACTGGTATCAATTGTTTAAATCTATTCAAATCCTATAAGTCTTACTAAATCTAAATCAAGTTCTTGGTCGCTTAACTATGTCTCCCGAACTGGTTGGCTCCTAACTAGTTCTCCTTCATTCCATTTCTGTAGGGTCTAACCCCCTTAGCCTAATGTAGGGAGACAGCTTAAACAGAGAGATTGGGGATCAGGGTGACAGCCCCCAATCTGAGTCGTTGTCGCGGTGCCTAAACATTCTGTGTGACAACAATTTTTGGCGCCATTGATGGGGACCAATTTATTGGACCTTGGCTTTACGACATTTTTCTTCATCTTTTCAGTCTTTTAATCATTTCTTATATCAACGCCACATTTTCTGGCGCCATTATATTTCTTCATCTTTTCATCACCTTATCTTTCATCATCTCGTTAATCCTTTCATCTGCAATTTTAACACCTGGACATTTTGGTTGGTTTCCTGTTTGGGTGGCGACTCCACTTATTCATCCATTATTCCTCAAACAAGAAGCCCTCCCTGATATCCATCTGCTTCTCCCTGACTAACCTTTCGGTTTTTTCCTTTTGGATCTTGGAGATAGATTCATGTTCAAGTGGCAACTCCACTTCTTTCATTTCTTATGAGGATTTTTGCTAGAAGCTCGCTTCTTGTGGATCTCTTGTTTTTCTTGAGCAAGGATCTCTCTCTCTAACATCCATTTGGCCCCTCCCTTTCCCTTTGGGCAAGTCATCATGGATGTGTTAGCCCTTTGTAACTTTGCTAATATTCAAAGTTATCCTAATGATCTTCCAGAGAATGGGATTGATAAATTGCCTTCTTTTCAGGGCAATAATGCAATTAGTGTTGATGCTCATCTGAAAGCTTTTGGTTCTTGGGTATGTAAGTATGCAAGGGTTGTTGATTATAATCATGAAGATGTTAAAATCAGCCTCTTCTTTGTTACCTTAGAGAAAGATGCTTTGGATTGGTTTACGGAAAAGCCTAATAATTCATTTGATTCTTTGCAATTGATTATTAATGCCTTTAAGGAAAAGTATGGAGATAAGAGAGACATCTCGTAAAAGCTATCAGTGTCATAAAAAAGACAGAAAACGAGACGGTTGAAGAGTTCAACAAGAGATTTAATGGTATTATTAAAGAAATATCTACAGATTATAAGCCTCCTGATAAATCTCTTCTAGATTTTTATATCAATGCTCTTAATCCTGATACATCTTATGAATTGAAACGAGCTAAGAATCGTGATTATAAAGTTGCTCAAACTTTAGTTATAGAGCTTGAAAAAGATAAGGAGGCATGTGGGAAGTCTGAAATCCCAGGTTTTGGTAGGGCTTTGACCAAATTTAAAGAACCTAAAGAAAAAGAGGTTAAAGAATCAAATGATGACCCTAAGCAAAAATTACTGCAAAAACTTCAAAGCATGGAGCTTAACCAAGTGAAATTAATCTCTAACCATGTTAAGAAAATAAGTTCTTTGCAGTCTAGGTTGATCCAAATGGAAAGAGCTCAAGCACAAAATTTTCAACCTAGGATTAACAATAATAATCAAAGCAATAGTACTTGGCAGACAAGAGGCCAATTTAGTGAGCAGAGGCCTCCCAATCTGCTTGAATCTGCAAATCGAGTGAATCAGGCTCTGCCTTATTGCAGGGCATGCGATGCTTTTCATGAAGAGGCTACTTGCCATGTTGTCAAAAGAATCATAGATAGTAGAATGGCAGGGACAAGTAATCAAGTCAATGTTGTTGGTAAAGAATATCATTTGTCTCAGGAAAATTGGGCAGAAATTAAAGAGCATAGTCAAGAAATTAGACCTTTTACATCTTCCTATAGTATCAATATATGCAACTAAATCAAGCGCAGGTAATCAAGAATATGGAACACAACCAAGCTCAACTCATTAAGAACATGGAACTTAACCAAGCTAGATTAACAGAAGATCATGCCACGTAAATGAGTTCTATGCAAAATAAGTTGTTGGCTATAGAAGAAAACACATTAAGGAAACGAAGATCATGGAAATTAATCAATCCAATCACATAGCCACCGTGGTAGAAAAGTGTGTTCAGAAAATGGAGGCTATGAGGACCGATATGCAGAATCATCATGAGAAAGAGATAAACTATATGAAAAATTGCTTCATGGGCATGAAAGCGAAGAATGATAAAATTATAAAGGACATGGAAGTTAGTCAAATATCTCTTCAGAACAGATTAAAGATAATGGAAGTTAATCATTCTAATCAGATGTTCATTTTTCAGAATCATATGATTGCAATGGAAGCAAAGCACACTCAGGAAATGAAAACTATGGAGGCCAATCATATCACTCTGTAAGACAAATTCGTGAAAACTGAGCTCAATCAAGCGAAATTAATAGTAAGGCATGCCAGAGAAATGACTTCCATACATAAGAGGTTGGAAGAAAGGAAACCACAGGTACAGAAGTTTCAGTCTGATCCATATGATAGATGGCAGAAAATCAAGTAGCTTTCTACATATCATAACTCTCTCAATCCATTGACGCAGGTCTAGTCTTGTTGTGAATATCCTGAGAGGGTGGCTGACCCCATTAACGAAGATTTAGTTGGGGATGACATATTCAAGGAAGAAATTGAAAAGGATCAAGTTATAACTCATAACACTTGTGAAACTAATCCATCATTTATCATAGAACAGATGCAGAATGAAGAGACATGTCACAAATATCTTAAATTCTTCGTCTGAAAGTTTTCAAGCCGAATGTTCCACATCATCAGCGATATAGTCTATCACGAAGGAAAGCTTGAAGCGAAAAAGAAAAGGAATAAGGAAGCAGTTTGATGCATCTGATGGCAGTAAGCAACTCGATTTTCGGATAGGACAAAGTCCTACCATATGCAGGATTGGACATGGCATATCCAAAAAACAACCCACAGAATTGCGAGAAAGCAGGGAAATGCTCAGTATACACTATATTGAACACATATGATGCCATAGGGCATCCTTAGTATTGTATTTCTAACCCTACACCTTCTCATTTCAGCATTTCATTTCTGTTTTAGGATTAGATTTACTTTTCATGATTAGTAGAATAGTTAATAAATGAATAACTTCTATTTTCATGTGCTTAATGTTATATGATGATTTTTGGATGGACGTTGCTTATGTAATCTTGTGTGTTGCTTAGATGCAGATTCTGGATTTTCACATTCTTCCGATGAAGCGGCGTATCCCCAAGTAGAGCCAGATGTTGACCACTCTGTGTCAACAACCCCATAGCAGTACACCCTTTTTTTCACAAAATGGATCCATCATGTTCAAGTGTTAGTGCCATTCAGACTTCATCATCAGCCGACAGTTTTATGAATTTGTTAGCCCATTCTGCATATGTAAAATGTAAATAATTCTAGTATGACCGCGTCTGTATGTAATAGCCTAGGTAAACCTATGGTTTTTGTGACGATTTCCATTCTATGAGGTTTTTTGTCTCATTGATTCATCTGTGTCTCTAGACACAAATGATCGGCAAAGTTTTTCCCTCCACCCTCACCCTAAAGCTAGGGTGGGTTTTGTCGCTAAGATCTTAGACGAATCCTAGTGTTTTAGATCGAGTCTATGTAAAAGTGATTTGGGAATAATCCTAGCTAATTCGCTAGATTATTTTATTACAAGTCACTTGGTCTACTGGATTATATTTTGTGTCGCAGAAATGGTATTTTTTTAGGGTCTATAGCGAATGGGCTTTCCCCCTTCATGTATTAAAATGTAAAATCTTGATGTAAAAAGTATATAGTGCATTGTCCCTCATAATTAGACACCATGGCCAAGTATTAGAGGGTTGGAAAAATAATTAATCCCCTCATAAGTCAATTAATTAAATATTTTGGCCAAATTAAATTAAAATCCTAAGCCATAAATTTAATTAATTTTGTGTCCTAAGTAAAATTATTTTATCCAAAGGTGAAATTCGTGGGTTTTAAAGAAGTAAATTATTGGAGGTCCCCGACCAAGGGAATATTGAAGAAACCAAGAAATTTTGGACCTTTGGGCCTTGGTTGTTAAGTCAAAGTCAAATTTTTGAGGAAATTAACTCAAAATAATTAATTTTGAATTAATTAAAAATCAATTAAATGAAAAATTCGATTTTTCCTCAAAAAATAAATAATTTCGACGGTGATGATTTAAGATTAATTAAATCTTTATGAATAGTTGAGATTAATTTGACAGTGATCAAGCCAACTAGCCGTTGGAGATTTTACCTATAAATTAGAGGTCGGTGTCAGTCTGTTTTTTCATTCGATCTTTGAATCGTGTACTAAACTCTCAAGTTCTCTTGTATACTCTTCTAAAATTAATGCAAAATACTTTGGGGTTTCAACGTGCGGTGGTGTTCCTCTTCATGAATTTATGGTAACATTGTTTTAATTCCTGCTTAATATTATGTGAAAACTATCAATCGATAGCTCTTTTAGAGTAATCTGAATATAGGTATCTTATTTAGTTTGGTGGATCTAAGGTAACATTTTTTATTTTGATCAAAGTAGAAGGTATCTCTATTTCTTCAAAATTTCATTGTTGTTCTATTTCTCTACTTGGTTTGATGGTTGATCTATTGTCTGCAGGAGATCTCTCTGGTTTTCGTTGAGCGTTTGGGGATAGTCCTCGGTTGGACCAACCAACTCTTAGCATATATTTTTTGAAGACCCTACCTCATATAAGCTTCAAGATTTATCTAACGATAAATTCTTGTTTTGCAGGGCGTTTTTGGGCTAGTACCTCTTTAAAAATTCAAAAGAATTTAAATACTTGTGGAAAAATTGATAGATCTGGCTATTAAAAGCCTTAGATTATCGGATCTGGGAACGGAGTTAGACTCATACTCCTCAGATCTGATGGATCTACAACCTTTGTGCATAGATCTACAATTTTTTTATATAGATCTGGAAATTTTCTAACTTGGGTTTTGGGCTTTTTATTCATTTTGTTTTATATCTGGGTTCTGGGTATTTTTGTTTTCATTTTTACAGGTGCACATGTGAAAGAGAAGTTTAATTTGAAGCCAAATCTAGACCCTGGAGGGCAAGATTTGGCCTCAATGCCATTTTGCAGGGGCATTATTCAAGATTACTTTCAGTTTGAGGGTTTCAAATTCAAATCTCGGGTTTTTCTAAGAGCAAATTTTAAATTAGAAATATATTGGCTTAAAATTTAAAATTCTGCGCAATTTTTTTTTAATTGTTTTTATAAATCTCTGGGATTCCTAGGCTACCATTTTCTGCTACGTTTTCTCCTCTCTTTGGAAAAATTCGATTTTTTTTTGCTGCCCACGTTTTTTCCTTTCTTTCCCTCTCCGCGTTTTCCTTTTTCTCCTATTTTCTTCTACATTTTTTCTTTCTTCCCTCAGCTCATCGACCTCACTACTCTTCAAACCTGCAATCTCTCCTATCCGCGCATCCTTCTTGCAGCTCCTCATCCCTCCACGTCCTTCATTTTCTCTCTGTTTGCATGTTGATCTCTCCTTGTTGCTCCCTTGAACCTGCACTCAACTTTCCCTCACTGCCTCCTCGTCGATCGATCTCACAGAGCCGCTGCTCACCTATTTGCGTGTCCTCTTCCTTGTTGCCTCACAGTCCCACCTTCCCCTCTGTGTTCTCCCTCGAGCTCGTTGCCTCAGCTCCCTCTGTCGCTGCTTGCACTAACCCTCGCTCCTCCCTTTGCATCACTGTCATCGCTGCCATCTCCCTCAAGTGAGCATCCCTCCTCGTAGCTCCATCCTTCGCCACCGCCATCAACCTGCATACTTCCTCACAATTTCCCTTTTTTATTTTTCATCCTTCATTTTAACTTTTCCTTAGGGTTTAATTTCAAAACACTAATAATTCGATTTTTTTTTATGAGTTGCTTTTCATTTTTTTTATTTTTGTTTTGATTTTTGTTTAAACCAATAAATAAATAAAAACTTAAAAAAGAAAAAAAAAATTGATTTTCATATTGGGTTTTAAAAAAGGAATTAAATTGAAAGGAAATTTTAAAAGGGTTCAACAATTTCAAATTTTTATGTGGCCTTTGGCCCATTGAGTTTTTTTAATTAATTAAGCCTTTTTCTCATATTTGCCACATTAAAAATTTTCTTCATTTATGAATTTTATCACATTAAAATTGCCGAAGGAATAATTAAAATTTTAATCTAAAGTTCCTTTGGGATTTTTTGTGTTAGGTGTTTGGCACTTTAAAATTTTAAAGGGAAAATTTTGTGGTATTAAAATTTTTTAATTTCTCTATAGTCAACACATTTAAATATCATTTAAATCATCTCTAAAGTTTGACTATAGGAAAACAATAAATTTTTCTAGATTTGCGTCACTTAAGAAAAATCATTTTATTTCTAGAATTGTTTGAAGTATTTAGCATTTGAATTTCATGGTTCTACATGGTATTTAATTTTGAAATTTAATTGCTAAAGTATTTTGCACGCTAAGGTTTTGAGCATTTTTTATGCTTGACATCTATTGAGATTGCTCATTGTTAAAGTAGCTCTAAGCATGGTTTAATTACTTGAATTATTGGGTACTTATTGCATATCTTTTGAGAATTTTTCAAGTAATTGTTAAATAGTTTTTCATAGAACTGTGGTAAATTGCATATCTTTCGTTTCTTAAACTGAGTATTTATGAGTATCTATTGGCATTGATATTAAATTGTGAAGAAGTTTTTGTTCTCTTTGAGCTATAATTGTATTAAAAAGATTTGAAGTAAGCTTGTGGTTTAATTGTGATATTGCTAAGTGTTTATCTTTCAATCTTTGTCTAGTGAAGTGAACATTTCATTTTGGTGATTAAGGGCTTTGATAGATCGTAGCATAAGCGTTTTTAATCCTTGAATCTAACTTCATCTCATCTTCTAATCATCTTGTGCATTTGCATATTAAGTTAGTTCTGCATAATTAAAATTTACTTGGAAGCATAAGCTTGGTCGATAGAAAGATAGGTACACATCCATCTTTTCTTGAGAAGCATGATTTTAATAGTATTTAAAACGGTGACCTTGCAGTCATCAGAGCCACAACTCTCAGCAGCGTCGGAGGCACCAGGTATGTTAGATTTTCAGGAGAAGTATCATTAATCACACCTTAGTGTGCTTCACCTTATCTTCTCTCTGTAAATTACTATGAAATCAGGATCAATATAGAAAGGATCGAAGGGTTAAAACTTAGATAGACATTTAACTAAAATATACCAAGTTTTATCCGTCTCACATTAGCTTTAGAATCTGCATTTCATTCAAGATAGTCATTCATCCAAGCAGTTGTTGCAAAATCAATTACTTGGTCCTAAATTTCATAGCAAGATAGTTGACTCCATAAGGCACTAGTATCAATCGTTTAAATCTAATCAAATCCTATATGTCTTGCTAAATCCAAATCAAGTTCTTGGTCGCTTAACTCTGTCTCCCGAACTGGTTGGTTCCCAACTAGTTCTCCTTCATTCCATTTCCGTGGGGTCTAACCCCCTTAGCCTACTGTAGGGAGACAGCTTAAACGGAGAGATTGGGGATCAGGGTGACAGCCCCTGATTTGAGCCGTTGTCACAGTGCCTAGACATTTTGTGCGACAATAGGGTGCATATCACAGGAGCCCAAGCTTACTTTGAGAAATTTAGCATTTATTGCCCATTAATGATGAAGCGATTTATCACTCATCAGAGTTGGGACAATAAAAAGATTCATTTTTTAATAATGGAACATCCTATGCTCTAGGAACTGGGTGATGGCTAATGAGGGGGGTGGAGCTCATGCTAGGCTTTTGCCCACGTGCTAATTTTTGTCCCAACCATATTTTGCATATTATCTTTTTCTTTCACTGTTGCTTTATTTTGCTTTTATCTTGCTTTTAGCTGCATCAACATCCAGCGCAAAGTTTTCCATCCTAGCCTCAAGGAGGAGGATGAGAAGATGCTAAACCCCATGACCTATGATCACCAACCCGAAGGGTGGAGATGGAATAATGGGAAAATGGAAAATGGTAAGTATAGAATATCATGGGCATGCTACTTCAATCAAAGCCTCCCCAATAGTGTCTTTGTTATAACCTTAAGGCCTCAAAGGAGGTCCCACTAGACTAGAGTCAAAGAATGACCTCCCAGGTCAAGTGAGGGAACAAGAATACAATCAAGAATGGTCAATCATCTCGATCACCCCTTGATTCATATTAGCATGCACCAAAACATTAAGTAAAAGCACATGATTACAAAATGATTAATGTACCTGCCGATCGAGGACCTCATCTTCTTTCAAGAAGGAATGTCAGATGGGAGAAATAAATCTAACTGGAGCAATATGTGGAGGATCCATGGCATTGTGTCATGTGCTGATCAATGGGGCTGCTTGCTAACTAGTTGTTCAAGGAGGTGAAAATTTCTCATAGAGGATACCCACTTTTTGGTAGGTAACACCTGGCTCCAACTTTGGGACATCTACTCCCCATAGAGTACATGATCCATGTGCTTGAACGAGGAGTGCATGAGAATTCCAACAATACCCGGGCTTCATAGACCTATTTCCTGTACACTCAAACCAACTTGTTGATAGCAACTGAGAAGGGTGTTGATCATCACCCTTGCAATATAGGATAAGATAACACTGAAATAAAATGTTATCTAAAATAATGCATCTAACTACCATGCAAACACATCAACATGAATAATATCAAACAATAGGATGCACACACCATAATGCAATGCAACTATCTACTCTAACCTATGATAGCATACAACACATCAACTAAGTATAGTCATACAACTGATGTAGCCAGGTTGTTATTAGTCAATATCAAACCTCTTACCCCCATGCTTAATCAAGAGATAGAACAAGGAAACATCACAATCAACAACCATTATCTCAAATACTAGATCAGAGCAATAAGGGTGGGTTGTGGAAAATATGAAAGAAGTCAAGCATGGGTCATCCTTGCTATTATGAAAATGGAAAAGAAATATTTTGCCTACACCCCTAGATCCTTTCTTGCATCCTGTATATGGAATAATCAATGATCAATTTTAAGCACTCTTGCCCAATACTTATCTCAGGCATACAACTCTCATTCATGTCACTAGGGACATGTCGCGAGTAGCATGAGGGGAGAGATGGCTGGAGGAAAAGGCCTCGACAAATAGGTTTCTCATCATGAAACTCAGATTCAAAAGAAGCAACCAATGTTAGTTCAACACACCCACCACCCATGGAATCTGAATGTGACTAAGGAATGATATCAAGAGAAAGTGAAGATGGCTCAAACAGATCAGTAATCCACAGAATGGTGGTATAGTTTCTTGAGAATATAAGGTTTTGACATCTTTTGACTCTTGAGGCATGTTTACGATTCCAACCTTAAGCACCATAAGGCATGGCTGTATATACTATAGACAAGAAGTTACACAATGGAAAACTAAAAACTTTGTCAAGACTGTCAACAATGTACAATAATAGGTGCAAAATGCTCCAATAAAGACAACAAAAAAACTATAACCAACATGCAAATCATCAAATAGACCACCATTTCTAGGAAAGAGAGAGAGTGGCTACAGGCTACAGCTACTCAAAGAGAGGTTTAAGAAGGCAAATATTGAACATAAAGTTGTGAAGGTACTGTCCTTCCAGATTCCAAACAAAGAAGTCGCAATGCCTTCAAATTGGAATTGCTATCATACTTAGACATACACCTACTCTCGTTCTGTATCTACTCAAGTATTATCAGCGTTCAAACAAATGATGAAGGTGAAAATAGTCAGATTGGCTTGCTAAATGTAGTAAGTTTGAGATCAAACAGATATAAAGTATCAAGAGAAGACAGCATTTTGCAAGAAGAGAAACAGAATATTGGAATGCCACCCCCAAATTGTACATCTAAAGAATGGGATGATGGGGTCCATCATCCTCAGAAAGAGAAGAATATATCCATCCCAAATAAACAAGCCACAAGAGATTGACAACTAAGGCTCAACCACCCATCAAACCAGCCACTCATCAAACTAGCGAACGAGCCTAAAGATCATCTAATCAACAGGGCTCATACTTGATAACTGAGTTGTCTCCCAGTATAAGAAGACAAATATATTCCAAGAAAGAGGCGAAGAAGCAAAGATAGACAAAAGTGTCTTAGGAGCTATAAACTGGATAGGAGGAAGACATAAGTTAGATTTCCTGCTTGCAAAATCCGGTAGTTCCTCTGAGGTACCATCAAACGTGGGCTGAGAGAAGACAATCCTAGTAATTGTACATATTACTGTATAATGGAAGTATTGCAGATTTTCTTCTTTTTCTACAAAACTCATGACTCGAGCTATCCTAAATATCTACAAGTGAATGTAATTCGTATATCTATTTTGGAAAGCACACACTTGCATTGAGGACATGAGCATTGGTCCCAAATTCAAATGCTTCCAATACATTGCAGCATGTTAACATAAGAAACCGAGCAAACAGTTTGAATCCCCTAGGTGAGGTGCAATAGTCTATGCCAACAGGTTTACTAAGAATGGCACTCACAAATGAGGGATGCATCCCCTGGGTTTCCCCACGAGAATTTTCTTGGAAAAGAAGAAACCAAACAGAAGTTTGCAAGTTACAATTGAAGCCATGTCACAGAGAAATACTGGCCATGATGCTTAGACTAGACAAATGGAGTTAATGCATGCTGAGCAAAAAGTTCCAAGATCCAAAATTCACCTCCAAAGGAAGGTGATTCAAATCCTATTGCTGCTAGTCATAGCACTCAGGTCCTCATAGTTTCATTCCATTAAACGGAACTCAGCAATATGTAGAGCAACAAAATCGTAGTATCTCTGACACAGTTCCAGGTTTTCAAACCTAACCTCCAACCCATATTCCCCACTTTAATTTCTTCTCGTTGCATTGAGAGAGGCAAGTTGATCTGCCAGTGTTCAGGCTTGGTGGATCTGTCAACAATTCATGTATCCATGAGGCACACTGATGTAATTTGGAAGGTGATTCAAATCCTATTGCTGCTAGTCATAGCACACAGGTCCTCATAGTTTCATTCCATTAAACGGAACTCAGTAATATGTGGGACAACAAAATCGTAGTATCTCTGACACAGTTCCAGGCTTTCAACCCTAACCTCCAACCCATATTCCCCACTTTAATTTCTTCTCGTTGCTCTGAGAGAGGCAAGTTGATCTGCCAGTGTTTAGGGTTGGTGGATCTGTCAACAATTCATGTATCCATGAGGCACACTGATGTAGATGTTACATTGGGTACATTAAATATGGACACTAGCATAGACCCATCTATGCCCAGGTTTAATATGCACCTCAAGGTTGTGAAGCTCCATAATGCATATCTCAAGTTCACAGAAATGGTTTAGGTATGAGTCTGTGCGAGTTGAGTAAAGATGTAGGGAATTAACGCTTAACCAATCAATTTGAAAAAATAGCACTGCTGAGATTAGGAGGCTCCTCCTATTGATAAAGGTCTGCATGGAAATCGAACAATAAAGACCTTGTCAAGGATAGGACAACTGAAGTTCTAAGGACCAAATAACCATGAAAAACCAAAAATTCTTACATTACAAGCTTAGTGGTCAGAGGTTACAATAAATAGTTTTATGCTTTTGTCAACACACCAACATTAGCACATAACCCAACTAAAATGAGTGTGTGAGTAAACAATTATAGTATTGATTGCATGAAGGTAATCAAAGATAATGTCCATAGAAGTAAAAACGCACTGTATTGTTCTCAGTATTAACTTAAGTCAATTGAGCAATAAAACGTAATTGGATTAGGAAGGTACCTGAAGTAGAAGTAACGGTAGAGTGAAGCAGAGAGACAGCTGTGTTGATGAAGAGGGGATCTTTAGAAAGCCAGATTTTGATGGCATAATTGGCCGTTTGATAAAATATACATCCTGCTAAAATTGGCCAGAGGTTGGTTCTTCCCTCTATTTTCATGGCCATGATTAAAGATAAAAACCAAAGCAACAACGTCGCTTTGAAAAACAAAGGTATAGCTGCAAGCCATCCCTTCTCGAGCGGTTGCCGCCTTTGCTTTCCCTTTTCGAGCGGTTGCTGCCTTTGCCTCCCCATTGATTTCTGTGTTTCTAAAACTCATGGAAAACACTGATGACTCACAGAGATGAATATGGTTTATTTCAACGATAAATAATTGCATCGGATGTAACACATCCATGGCAGAGCTTTTGGATTTTTCGGGGTCCCTCGACCACGAGCGACAGCTTTCTTAATTGGTTCATTCTTAATTATGAAGGGTGATTATTAGAGATTGTTGACGATAAATGTCATACGCAGTACGTACGGAGCTCCGTAGATATAGTGGTGTGACTAATGCATTAGTCTTGATTATATAATCCTTATGGAGTTTATTAAATATAGTTACGTTAATTGAGTATTTGTTGTTTAGTTTAAATATAGTTAAATTAAAATAAAATATCATAAAAAATAGTAAAATAAAAATTTATATTTCGAAGAAAAAAAAATTACAATCATATGTTTAATACAATACAAAACAAAATACCATAAATATAGAAAATCTTAAATAAAATAACATTAAACTAGACACTTTAATAATGCAATATAAAACTTAATACTATAAACATAAGAAATATTAAATAAAGTAACATGAAATTTGACTATTTAATTGTCCTAGAAGCTTTTTCATCAATCTAATTATATTGACTTTGCATATATATAATTGTATCACTTTTATTATCACATGGTGTACTTGTCAAAATTGGAGAAATTATTTTCCCCTAATTTGTGTCATCCTAACTTATTTTATTTGTTGCAGTGTAAATATTCAATCATAAATAATAAAGTTTGTGTGAATGTTCAATTATAACTAGTAAAGTCATTTATAATTTTTAATAAAATCAACTTTTTGTATATATAAGATTTTGTTTTATTAGACCACTTTGTCTCCATGAAGATACATTTCTAAATGGTAAATGTGTTTATATGTTAATAAACTATTGAGATTTGATGATAATGGTGGGTTGATTATAAAATTGTGTTGCAAATATATTCATGATGCATTTGACGATATCATGGTACCATCCCTGCAACTTTATGAATGTTATTTGTATTTTTTAATATTTTTATTGTGAAACAAAAATAACACATTAAGATTTATTTCAAATAGAATGTAGTTTTTATTATTTTATAATGGACAGTAAACTTTATAATTTCATAGTTGTATTTTATATTTTAGTGAATTTACATAAGAGTAATAGTAAAAAATAAATAATATTTTATAAATTTAGGTAAAATGTAAATTTAAAAACATTTTAAAAAATAATAATTTTCATCAAATTTTTGCTTCACAATGAATGTGAATTTGGAATTGGAATGAATTCGAAATTCAAATCATGCTTGGTCTGTGAATTTGAAATTCCACACGTGTTTGAGGTGCTCTTGTTGGAAAATTATCATCATACTTATATCGATGTTGATTTATTATGAAGTGTTTGAGGTGCTCTTGTTGGAAAATTACCATCATACTCATATTGATGTTGATTTATTGGTTCAGTTAGAAAATTATGTTGCTAATAATGACACCTAGGGAAAAATTGTGGAAATTTGCAAAGCGGCAAAAGACGGAATGTATCACGTGGGAATGGAGTGCAAGAAAGATGCATGTGTATTAGTAGATTTAATGTGAGCGATGGAATCAGTTTCGTTGGAGATCTTGAATTCAATCTAAGTATGTAACCACACACTTTTCATTTGGCCAGTTTTGAGATAATAGTGCATGCCATGGATTCATTGTAAATGAAGTGATTCGATTAAAAATTAGATTACAACACTGCATCATATTTTCTTTGCTCTTTGTTGTAGGTGCGGTCACTAAAAAATGTGGGGGCCAATGAATTGGAGGACATGATTCGCCAAACCATGACCGGTGATTGCATGTGCCTAAATTCATTTGACATTAACGCTGGTTAATTTTTGTCAATGCTTTTACTATGGCCGGACTATGAATGGCTAACATTTTAATTAACTTTTATTGAGAGATTTTAATGTCATTAAAATAACAAAGTATTTGTTTTGTAAATAAATTAATAACCCAAATTCAAAAACATTTGATAGGTGTGAAATTTATTTACTCTAATAATAATAATAATAAAATTTAACAACAACACCCTTAAAAAATAGTAGCAAGCTATGTTTATACACATGGTCCATGTCCATTAAATGACCATCCTCACTAATAATTAACCACTAAATTACATGAAAATAAAAATGTAATAATTTTCCTATAAATAATTTTGTTTAAATAATAATGTTAATGTAACCCAAATTGAAAAATAATAGCTAGTTATGATTATTCACATTAAGAATGATTAACAAGGGATGACCATCCTCACTTAGTTGACCATTATATTTTGGGAAAACAAAAATATAAAAACTCATTTATGACAATATGCAAAAGCCAAAATATCTCAATCAGAAAGTAAATATATTATTTTTACTACTTGGAAAAAACATTGAACTTTAATGTAACAAGTGTGGTGGGATTGAGTGTCCCAATGAAAATCTTCTTCCACCAAAATTAATGGCATATGGTAACAAGTGATAAGGATGATGTGTCATGAGGATAAAGTTTTAGTGACTTTTGAAAAACGATTGTCACCTTTTTGCATATATATCTCTTTACCCTACATAGAATACACTGCCATTCATGGATATAATTTTTAACAAAATTTTAGTGTGAAGATAAATTAGTGTTTCATATATATCTATTTACGTCCATTCACGGATATATTTTTTAACAAAATTTTAGTGTGAAGATAAATTAATGAAGGTTATAGATTAGGTTGTACAATATTTGTTTTTTGAAAAACCAAAAAGGTTGTATAGTACACATTAATGATGGGAGTACATTTGCCATCATTACAAAATAAGAGGTGAACCAATAGTGTTTCAGATAAATCAATTTAAATATTGTTTAAAAATACTAAAATTTAGTTGATAATATTTAACTTTGGATAAATTTCAAATATTTTTGGTCAAAAGGAAACTAATATATGGTCAATGCAAAACTGAACACAATATATCCTACCTACGGCAAGTATAATAAGGTAGTAGCCTAATGAAGAGATTTTTTAGATTTTTTTGGGTAGATTTTTAGTTAACTTTGTCAAATAATTGGGAAAATGATGAATCATATTAGTTGGTTCGAAAGGTCAACACAAAATTGATAGTGTAGTTAATCTGGAAGAACAATTCTCAAAAAATCATAGGTGTTGAGTGTGTATAATCCAAATACCTCAAGTGTTTCCTAGGACACTAAATCCATTTTTACATTCAAAAATATAATTTAAATGATAGAAAATTCCAATATCACCAAGAATCATGTCGTAGAATTTTGGTGAAAAAGGACAAAAAATTGTCTCATTATACTACATCATTAGTAAGATGTATTTCTATACAGTATGTCATCTTGTGTACGAGTCCAACTCTAATGTCACAATGACATATTTATGATAATGATATTCATATGATGGTGTTTGAATGCTTGTATGTGTCAATGGCTATCTTGTTATGCATAGCAACAACCTCAATCACAAATCCCAAACATTGTTGATAATTTTCACACTTCACTTATTTGCTTACTAAAAAACACATTTAAGAAAAACAAATTATTGCAATCTAGATTTTAGACCTTTAAAAGCCCCTGACTATTGTTGATCGTTGTCATTACAAGTCATTTTTTTTAATAAATTATAAAATAAACAAACTTATATCCACAACAATTCATTTAATTATTTTTTCTCCAAGGAAAATACCCTGTGGAAAACCCTCTAAGGACTTCCCCATGATCCATGGATAGTAAACAGGGTAAATCTTCAACCTTAACTATAAAATCTAACCTTTAGGTCATCAAAAGAGTTGAACCCATGACCTTCCAAACTTTGGGGGAGAGATCTCAACTATGGTTCTTGATGGCTTGAGCTAACCCTTAAAGCTAACATTTCATACAATGAAATAACCAAAAGAATTACATTAATATATTAGTAGAGTCAAACCCTTCCTAACATGTATCATTTCTCAACCCTAAATGATCTACCCCATATTTCCTAGCATCACATTCTCCCGTGTATTGAAGAAATTCAATGTTAAAGGAGATAAACAACCAAACATTGAAGTGATTGCTTGGGAGGGTCAATTTTATATCAAAAACGAGGAAACTTCCATTATCTCAACCACATGAGAACTATAATAAGCAAATATATTGCCACCTAGTGGAAGCATGGATATGCCTTCATAAAATGTGGTCAAGTACAACCATTATATTCATAAAAGGTGGCCAAGTAGAAGCATGTTGTTTGATCATCTTTGGTTAATGACACTTGGAATATTTCATTATCTTTCTTAGTTCATCTGCTTATGTTGCTTGTATGTCCTCTTGTCCTTATCATGGGTCATAACATGCTCTCGAAGAAAGTTTCATTCACCATGACATTGGAAAAGACCACCTATTTTTGTTTTGTATGGAAGATTGGAGATCCCAGTGTGAAGTGTCTCATATGTTTTGTCTCTCATTATCTTCATAGGAGACTCCCCCATGTCATTACTCCATTGCCCATTATCTCTAAGGTATCATGGATCCTATTACACCTCATATTCTCTATGTGTACCTTACATTCTTTTGCTAGATGTGACCATCATAATGACACAAAAGTGTGATGATTGATGTATTGTATTGGGCAATGCTAGGATGATCAATGTAAAAGTGTTGGCCTAGACCCCTTTTGTAGTTGATCATGGCCCATCCTTTTAGTGCCCATTTCAAGGTGCTTGGTTTTATTGTTACGGCCAACGAATCCCTTAATTATAGTAATGCCCCATCGAGTCAGCCAATTGTGTCCTAGGTATATATTTTGGCATCTTGAGGTGGATCTGCTAGAAGATTTGATTTATGTGATCCCTTAACCACTCATTTATTTTATATGTTATGTAGAGTGTTGTTCTTATTTAAAGGCCGTCATACCTATATTTTAGCAAACATATTTGTACCTCACATGAACCCTTTTGTTATGTATGTACCTCACTTTGGCCAAGAGATGATGTTTCCCTTATGCATTTTCACATTTCTTGAGGCAATCCCACATCGAGGCATTGGTTACATTCTTTAAAGCACATATGGGCTATTTATACACACTTGGACATTATCTTCACATTCCATGTGGAAAACTATAGAGCACTCTCCATATTTGTTACCTTTGGATCTAATTTTCATCCATTATAAGGGTTGACCTACACGTGTGAGCATGTATGACAATTGTGGGGGTTATTTGGAGCATGTGATGACTTGGAACAGTCACTTCAATGACTTATTATCTTAAAAAAATGACATGGAACTCACTTAGAGCAAGTTTGATGATGCGGAGGTGACTTGAGGAGATGTTTTGAAGGCTTATTAGCCCATTTGGAAGAGTTTCCCACTTGTTGGGGTACCGTTTGCATTTCTGGAGAGGTCATTATACCTTCTAAGGCTAGACTTTAGCTGAAAAGTGGACGAAGATGCTTGCTTACCATGTTTTGATCCCTCTCCAAAGCATTTTCAAGAGAATGTTGAGCCTCTAAGGCTAGTCGTTTCCATTCTAAAGTTGACATCACCGTTGTTGTGAGGGGTTTGTGCATATGTGGCATCATATTCTTATTATTGACTTAGCCTCCTTACTTGTATGGGTAACAAGTCACTTTTATGTGTTTCCTTAACCTAGAATTAGGGATAAAGAATGGTAGGAGATAGAAGACTCATTTCCTCTCATTCCAAATTGTTGTGAATTATTAGGGATCAATTTCATAAGCCATTATCTTTCTTGGAGTTGCGGTGCCCATTCTTAGAGCTCCTTCTTTCTTTATTATTTGTCTTGGTTCATCAAAGATATTATTGTGAATGTTCAAGATATCAACATAGCTAGCAAGATCAATCCATTGAAGGGCAAAATTGTCACTTGGAAGGAGGATGTCCAGGGTTTGTATCTCTTCCATTCTCCTTAATTGGTTAGGTGGTTTCTCAATCTCTTGTCATGATTAATTTTATGCTCCTTGGCAAGCGTTTTAAGTCTCCTTTTCCAATCCATTATTGATCTTGTTGGTAATGGCCTTCCATTGAGGAAAATTTTCTTATAGGGCCTTGGTTCTCATGTCTTATCTTGATTAGACAAGTGACTATTTAGCCTTGAGGGTTTAGTCTCTCACTTTAATCCATAAGCCTTGGATAAATAATTCTTAAACGGGCATTCTCCTTGACACCTTGAGTGGATATAAGACTCTAAGTCTACTCCCAACACCTAATCAAAAACCATAAAATTCAAATTATTTTATTTCTTGTCTAATAAAGATAAAAATACAAAAAAAAAAATCATAAAAGAAAAAAGAAAAAAAAATATTTATGCATTCTCTAGAGAAAGTTAACAATTTATCTTGATTTCTAGACATATATGTGCAAGCATTTGTGTTTTATTGTTGACATCTAACCCTAAGGATGCAAATGGACTTATATAGTTATGCTTCAAGGTGTTATCTAACATATTTTTGGCTGATTTAAGATGTTTATCAATTCTGAAAATTAAATTGCAACCTAGAAATCATATTTGGTGAAACTGTAAATGCTAGTGTTTGGTGCCTAATAGTGGATTCCAACCCTCTCTTAGCCTAATTTTCATTCCTAAATTATTTTTAAATCTTATATAACATATCTAGTAATAAATTTCATCTCTTAAGTGCTTAATTATGTTTATCTTACATTTGGAGAATTTTTAGTGGCAATTGAAGGGGATTCACCACCCTAGTTTACAAGTTTGTGCTAATTGAATGGTTATATATCAATTAGACTTGTAATGATCATTTTTTAGTCAGTATTACATGTTACATTCATCACCCTAGCAAAAACAACCAAGGTCTTTTTTTTCTAAATGCATTTTGGCACTTTTGGGTTGTTTTTCTCACCCCAAATCTGCATTTTCTGCCTATTTTTTAATCATAAATCAGATCTAGAATCTATGAAAAATAGTGACGTTGTCCTTATTTCAACAACTCTCAAGTGGAAACTTAATAATATCTCTTACTCTTTGTTTATGCAATCAGATTTCACTATTGTGCATCAAAAGTTAACTTGTTCTAATATTTATTGAGTAATATCTAAGTGCTAGTTGGCATTTTCTATTGTAAATTATGTTTTTTTATACCTAGCACTTATTAATTTTCTCCTATCTCTCATTATACTATGGTGGTTTATGCCCTAATTCCTTATTGAATGTTCTTAAGGCATTTATTCACTTATTGGGCACTAGTTTATCTAACCATAAGATGAGGTGTGTTTGTTGAAGTGAATCATCCTTGACATTATACTGATTTATTTGATAGGTTTACTTCACATAGATAAGACTACCTCTTGTGGCTTCAAGGGGCTAAATTAAAGTGAAGGGGTATGTGTACTAAGGAAATAGTGGTGCATTTCAGAAATGTGCTTATCATTGTACCACGATAGTTTAATGTTTCATAAGGGTGCTAATTTGGACAATAATAGAGATTAACCCCATCACCAAATAACATTATATAACTTAAAATGCACATAGGTAGAGGTTAACTAATTATGGGATGAGGTAGAATACTTTAGGACAATAGGACACCCACATATCCCAAATTTGATGATATATTCTTACCATTATTAATACAATGTATTGTTACAACAAAATCTAGCACCTCGGTGCAATGCTTCATTAGATAACCTAGACATTATGCAACAATGGGACTATCACCATTGTCATCTTAGCGACTACTCCCCTCGATTTCATGATGGATACAATCCAACACAAGGTATACTTTCCTAGTATATCTTAGTGATCAAATAACTCAATCAAGTTAAGCTAAGTTCCCCCTAAGGGTTCTACAATGTTTTAACACTAAGGTATAAGGTTAGGTAATTGGGGTTGGTGGACTTAAGAGTAATTTTCAAATTTGAGTTCAAATGTTCTAATGGCTCTCCTAGAGGCTTAGGTCAACTAATAGTGACTCAAGATAGGTTCCCTATCATACATAATCAATAGTTACACTTGGCTATCATAAACTAGCTTGAAAAAATATGAATTATAACAACATAATAGTTTATGACAGTAGAAAATTTAGCCCCCAAAACTATAATAATAAAGTTTAGAATGAATACTAAAATTATGAGTAAACAAGAGAATAAAATACATGAATTGTTTATATATAAAAGGGCATATAACAACAATTAAACCCTAAACATCAACCTTAATTTATGGATGGAAAATACACATAAAATGACACTTTTTCTTTTCCGATATTCCAAACAAAGCCTATCCTTAGGATAATACATCCAATATAACAAACATTGAAAATATATTATTTTGTTGTAATTAAACTTTGATTTACCCTAGAACAAATAAAAACTGCTTTTAAGGTTTCAAGGATTGACACAAGAGATAAGACTAGTGTCTTTCACAATGTGGAGCTAATGGAGTCTAGGTGTAATAAATCCTTGGATGAAAAGAGATGTATCTGGGTTCAAAGAAAGAAACAAAGACTAACATGTGTCCCTTAACCTTCCAACCCTAGCATCCTTCTATTTCCTTAGATAAATAATGGAGGGAACTAAACTTATTTCACCTCAAAAGAACTTGATGAAACTTTGTTCAAGGAGACTTGAGATATAAAAAATAACAACATAACCATGGTGCATATTTAATAACCATTATCCATCAACAATAAATAATATCAAAGAAAGATAACTCACATTTTGCATGCATCATAAAAGTTCACCATTAATCATCCATGAAAGAGAACCATCCATACCATGAACTCACTAAGAAAAAAGTGCACATTTAGCGCTCCATATTGATCTAGAGAGAAAAAACAAGTTAAGAGAAGTGATATCTCTCTAATTTCCAACAATCTCAAGTGAGGATAGCATTGCCCTATTTATATTATGGTAACCAAAAACCTTTCCTCAATTAGGATAATAACTCACTAAAAGCCCCTAAAACGACACTAATCCATAAGATAAGGTGGATAGGTCATTAATTCGACCCCCAAAATATCATCAAAAATAAAATATAATGAAAACACATGAAAAACTCCTAAAAAAGACTACATATGTGAGTGTAGAAGCCTCCAAAGGGTGATGTAATTTCTGAAAGGCATGTCTCCTCCCAAAGATGGATCACTAAAAGGACATGTCTCCTCATCAAAATTCATGACATATCATTAAAGGATAACTATCCAAGCTTAAAATCATCTCTCCAAGCTCCACATCAAGGAAAAGGCACCATGCCATCTCTAATAGACAACACCCAAGGTAAAAAAGGTGGAGAAAGGTCTTTGTAGGTGTGCCAAGTCACCATGAAGGCCAATGCCCATTATCAAGTATCCAACATCCATCATCCAAGTGGGTGGGATCATCTATCAACTATGTGTCATCATCAATTATAACACCCTCCTCCCACATTTACCCAAGCTAACTGGTCCACCGGGGTAAACATGTGACGAAGAGTTACTATGATATGATTCAACTCCCTAAGTGCAGTTAAGGAAGTGGAACCAACGAACCAACACTTTACAGACCTCCCTCAGGTGCTACAAGACCCCAAGAGTTAATCTACCACTCCAGGTGCCCAACCCCTGAGTTAACCTAGCCTTTCAATGAATTAAACCCCCAGTCGCTCCCATGACATGGGAATGCATGCAACTGGGACCCTCTAGTTGCTCCCACAATGCCTGCAAGGGAGAGATTGCAGTCTTTTTCAGTCAATTCAGTGCCAAAGACTACGATATTTAAACCACTTTTTCAGGGCTAGTCTCCAAACCACTACCTAGAACTTGATGAGACTTTCCAAGACAATAAATGACACCAAGACAAAGCCTATAACATAAAACATGATCAAGGACTTGACCTAAACAAGCATAACCATGACATAGATTTCGTTGAACACATTGTGCACATGTAATCTATAGGTCATAACAACAAATCTGAACATAGGGGTCTCATACTTATCTGGGAATCTCTAAGAAGCATTGATGCCTTATCACATTAGTTTCATTATCATATATTAGGTCATATATTCATTATTCATTCATTTAGAAATCAAAAACATAATGAGAGACATGCATCATCACTATCATAAAACATACTCATAACTATCATAAAACAACAGAAATAATAAGGATACAACAACCATAGAATCCACATTTAAACCAATACATTTACACATGAAATACCAAGGAGAAGGAACTCTTATTAATGAATGCAAAATCCAACCAGGTTTGGGACTTACACGAACCACCCAAACATAGATTCGCTCGAAAAAATCTTTAATTCATTCAATCACCCTCGTGCCATATTCCAAGCATTAATGTGGGACTCATAACCAAAACTCAACTAGGGATTCCTGAGGCTACACGACCTCACCCTCATCAATAGAACCAGACTTTACCGTAATCCTCATCGGATCACTAGGCCAAAACAAGCATGGATGCCAACGGATTTCTCCACCTACACTGTGACGAATTTTCTTGTCTCCTAGTCTCTAGGATTTACCATATATCTTGCCATTCACCGGTCGAGGATTCCTAGGCCTAATCAAGACACCAGTCTCTGGGCTTTACCGCAATCCACACTAGATCACTAGGCCCTAATTGAGACTCCACTCTCTAGGCTTTACTGTATATCCCATCCCATGATTCCTAGGCCTAATGGAGAGCTCACACCTCTAGGCTTTATTGTATATCCCGCCATTCACCGGTCAAGGATTCCTAGTCCCACCGAGGAAATACAAAATTCAATTTTACTGCAACCCATAGTTTGGTTCAAGGGTCACTAGGTCATGGCTTTACCGCAATCCACAGTCTGGTTCAGGGATAACTAGGACATGTGTTCTTCCTTTCAGAGATCCACCTCACTCAACTCGAATCCATTTGGCAATCCATCTCAACCAAAAACATGAGAACCCATCACACCATGGCTATCCAGAAATGGCAAGGCAAGGCTGAAGAACATTGTCACACCTGGAAAAACCCATGCCCATGACAGCAAGAGAACCAAGAACACACATGCATAACCATGCATGCCAAAACTAGCAAGGAAATCACACATGAAAATCGATACCTGCAAATAATCCTATTGTAGTTGCTTGATCCTGCTCTTCCTTACTTGATCTTTTCTTCCTCTTGCCTTCTTTGCTCTCCTTGATCCAATGCTGAAGTGCTCCAAGAAAACTCTAAGTGTACAAGAGTATGAGAGAGCGAGAATAGAGAGAGAGCTTCAAAACTGAACTGACAAAAGGTACCAACTGATCCTCATAAACCTTTTTATTAATGAGGTCTGTAGGAATTTACAGGGTAAGTTCCTCAGAAAGAACACCAAAAGGACACCGCTCACAACCAGATCACAGATCAATACACCAGTATTTTTGACGTGGTTAAAACCCTCAAAGAGGGAAACAGTCCACGGCCTGCGCCAACGTGGCTACTACAGGCAATTTATTAATCAAAGAATGAAAATTTACATAAGCTTCTCTCATGCACGGATTACTCGAACAATGACCCTCCATGCGCTTTAAATAGAACTCATGGACCAATCGGGTGTCAAGCCACGGATCAAGTGTCGGTAATACCGAGGAGAGAGTGAACCGTCGGATCACTACATATCGTGACCGTCGGATTGTAAGTTACAAAATGTACAACGGTAAAGAAACACACTTTACCTAACTCTATACCTAACTCTACACTAGACCAAGTTGAACTTAACTATATCCTATGTGTCGGAATATCCTAACATCCCCCCTTAAGAACAACTTGGGATAGGATTGAAGGATTTACAAATATGACACAATAGGAGAAGGAAGGAGGCACTAGAGCCTATCCCCCCTTAGTGACAACTTCCTGAACTCCAAGCATATATCGAAGTTTAGTGAACTTCGCCTCTGTGAGAGCCTTTGTGAAGATGTCTGCAACCTGATCATCTGTTGAACAATATTGCACTTCAAGAACATGGTCATGAATGAGCTTTCTGATGAAGTGCATGTGTAGTTCAATGTGTTTGCTGCGCTGATGCTGGACTGGATCTTTGCATAGCTGAATGGCACTTTGATTATCACACCAAAGTGTGGTTGGATGCTGCTGCTCAAAGCCAAACTCTGATAGGATCTGACGAAGCCACAAGGCTTCCTTACTGGCTTCCACGGCACCACGATACTCTGCTTCTGCTGACGAAAGAGAAATGGCAGCCTGTTTCTTACAAGCCCATGTAATAGGTCCTGAACCAAGAGTGAAGACATAACCGGCAGTAGACTTCCGATCATCAGGGTCACCAGCCCAATCAGAATCAGTGAAACCAACTAATAGAGGAGCTGCTTTGGCACTGTAATGAATCCCAAACTGTACTGTACCTCGAACATAACGAAGTATTCTTTTAGCTGCTTTCCAATGACTTTCACGGGGGTTTTGCATAAAACGAGCAACAAGGCCAACAGCAAAGGAAAGGTCAGGACGAGTATGGGTTAAATACAAGAGTTTTCCTACAAGTTGACGGTATAAGGTAGCATCAACTTCAGGAGAAGTACAAGAGACTGAAAGTTTGACTCCATACTGAAAGGGAGAAGGGGCTGGCTTACAGTCTTCCATGTGAAAATGACGAAGAATATCACAAGCATACTTGGACTGGGAAAGGGAAATACCCTCCTTGGATTGCAAGACTTGAAGACCCAGAAAATAGTGTAAGTGTCCTAAGTCTGTCATTTCAAATTTATTTTTAAGGCTGGACTTCACATGGTTTATGAGGTTGGGATCACTACCAGTAAGAATAAGATCATCAACATAAAGAACAAGGATGATAAGAGAGTTGCCCACTTTCTTGGTGTAGACAGTATTGTCAGAATAACACCTAGAAAAGCCAGATTCTAAAAGAAAGCTATCCATTTTGGCATACCAAGCCCGAGGAGCTTGCTTGAGACCATAAATGGATTTCTTAAGTCGACATACAAGGCTGGAGTCTGTTTGGATGAAGCCAATGGGTTGTTCCATATAGATTTCTTCATGCAAGTCCCCATGCAAGAAGGCAGATTTAACATCCATCTGATGGACTTCCCATTTTAAAGAGGCAGCAAGGGAAAGAACAAGGCGGATAGAGTTCATTTTGGCAACAGGGGAGAAGGTTTCAGTGTAGTCAATGCCTTCAACCTGTGAAAAGCCCTTAGCAACAAGACGAGCTTTATGTTTATCAACTTTCCCATCTGGTCCATACTTGGTTCTGTAAACCCATTTACATCTAACAAGTTTGCGTCCCTTTGGTAGAGGAACAAGATCCCATGTATCATTTGTCAACAATGAATGATATTCTTCATTCATAGCTGCTTCCCAATGTGGATGGCCTGAATCTTCTGCAAAAGTGTCAGGATCATGATTTACTGGAGCTTGAGCCAGTAAAGAAGAGGCTCTTTCAAACTGAGAACGTGTACGTCGCTGATCTGTAGGATCACCTGCTGCATCCCGAGTAGCACGGACCCATCTTGGAAGTTGAGTATCCTGAGAAGGAGGGGGAGGATTGTCATCCTCACTTTCATCATCTGAAGAAGAAATGTTTTCAAAAGTAGAAGAGATAGGAAGAGGTGGCACATTCGCCGGACTAGGCTCGCAGGCCGATTTATTTTCATCAAATTTTACATCTCTTCTAATGATAACATTTTTGGACTTAAATGGAATAAGTCTATAACCTTTTACATCTTCAGAATATCCAACAAAAGTACATTTCTCAGCCTTAGGTTCTAAAGCTTTATGCTTTTCATCTGGAATATGGGCCCATGCTTCACTTCCAAAAACACGAAAGTGACTTACATATGGTTTAATGGAACTCCAAGCTTCTTCTGGAGTGATATTCTTTAGAACCTTAGTAGGAGTGTGATTTATTATATAATTTGCACAATTAATTGCTTTGGCCCAAAAACTAAGACTGAGTCCTTTAGATTGCAGCATACAATTAGCCATTTCCTTTAAGGTGCAATTTTTCCTTTCAGCTACACCATTTTGTTGTGGAGTGTATGAAACAGTATGTTGCATTTGAATTCCATTTTCAGTGCAAAAGTTGATGAATGTGTTTTTAACATATTCTCCACCATTATCAGTTCTTAGCTTAAGAATTTGATGTCCAGATTGTTTTTCAACAAAGGCTTTGAAGGCCAAAAATGTGTTAAATACTTCGCTCTTGAGTTTTAAGAAGTATACCTAAGTGCGTCTGGAGAAATCATCAATGAAAGTTAAGAAATAATTGCAGCCAGAGAATGAAGCAACAGGAAGTGGACCACATAAATCACTATGCACAAGCTGTAAAGGGGCTGAGGCGTGCCAAGAGGCACGTTTTTCAAAACTGTCCCAATGATGTTTTCCGAGTACACATCCGGAACAAACACCATCTCTGCAAGATACCATAGGAAGACCTGTCACCATATTTTCTTTACATAGATGCTGAAGGGAGCGATAGTTTAAGTGACCAAATCGCTCATGCCAAAGTTTGCTCACTTCATCATTATGAGCAACAAATACTGAGGGAAGATTTGATGACCCAAAGTTGTGAAACTTATACAACCTTGTGGAATCATCAGCAATACCAGTAGCTAGAATCTGTTTAGGATCTCTCAGATCCTTGATTACAACATCATGAGGTGAAAATTCAACAATTTTACCTTCACCTGAATGAGTTATCTGATATACAGATAGAAGGTTGCAGGATAAGGTTGGAACACATAATACATCATTAAACTGACCATTGTCTAGATGAACAGTTCCAGTCCCTACAACATTAAGAGATCTATCATCACCAACATATATATTTTTGGTGTTACAATCATTTAAAGAAGAAAACATGGCTTGGTTTTTGGCCATGTGATAAGAGGCTCCAGAATCAATGAGCCACTCATGAAAATGAGAAGAAGAAGATACATTTAATGCATAACCAGACTGAGATGATTGACAACGACATGCAGAAAGTGCCATTCCTGAAGATGAAGTTGAAGTTGAAGTTGAAGAATGCTCCACATGGATGTTATGTTTCTTCATTGCGGCTTCCAAGGCTTCCATCTTCTTAAAGCATTTAGATTCTAAGTGGCCATCTCGATTACAAAAGTTACAATGTCTATCAGTCTTCTTCCATTTGTTTTTATTGGTCCTATCATTTTGCTGAAATGATCTTTCAGTTTGAGGCTGAGTTTGCTTAGGACCCTTGTTTGGTTTAGGACCATTCTTTTTAGGATAGGACTTCTTAGGATTCTTTGAATTTGGTTGCTGCTGGGCGGCTAACGCTTTCTTGGAAGAGTTTCCAAGATTAAGAAGACCAAGGTGTAAGAGTTTTTCTTGTTCTCTTATTAAAGAATCACAAAAAGGGTCAAAGGAAGGGGCCTTGTAGTCTTTTCCCTGACAAATGAAAGCTTCCCTTGTAGAATGGAAGGTGGAAACAAATACAGAGTAGGCTGGTCCCAACTTAGTAAGGATGGAATAAATAAGGTTACTATTTTCTTTATTAACCTTAACACCTTCCAAGAGATATCTAAGGGTCTTGAATTTGGACAAGAAATCTTCAATGGAAGAAAAATTATTAGGATCCAATGTAAGCAACTCATTTTCAAGTTGATGGGCTCTAATTTCATTTTTAATCCCAAAAACTTTAGTGATTTGTTCCAATGCTTCATGAGGAGTCTCAAGTTCTGCAATATGGAATCTAAGATCAGGAGAAATAGACATCCCTATCAAACCACGTGCTTGATCTTGTCTATTTTCCCATTTTGCAGCCTTGTCTTCATCTTTTGGTTTCTTCTCTTGGTCTGTGGCTATTCTGTAGAGACCTTTACTTCTAAGTAAATCTTCCATGTAGGATATCCATTGGAAGTAGTTAGTGCTGTCAAGAATGACTTGGCATGGACTTTCCATTTTAAAAAAAAATTGAAGCTGAAGATGCTGAAAGTAAGTATTTCAATGGATAGATCTCGAAAAATTAGGCGGTTTTAAAAAAAACGGATCTGAAAAAGGCTTCCGGATGAAGAAGTTATGGCTTTTTGAAAAAAATTTGTTGAAGTTGCCGGCAAAGTGCGCGAATGTGCGGAAATGAAAAAATCCGCCCCCACAAAATGGAGACTTGAACCCAAGACCTCTACTCTCTTAAAATAGCTTTGAACTAGTTGATCTATACAAAAAATGAGAGAGAGAGAGATAGAGAGAGAGAGAGAGAGAGAGAGAGGCCTTGGTTTGCGTGCTTGCCTTGCTTGCCTTGCTTGCCTTGAGAAAGCTCTTTTTCCCTACAAAACACAAAACACAAAACCCAACACGGACATGCAAAGAAAACGAACCTTATGGCTCGAAGTTAGCTTTAGCCGAAAAACTAAATATTTTTTTCAATGTTTCTAATTTTCCGAGATCACACTAAGGTGCAGGGAAAAGAGCATACGCATGAGAAAAATCCTTCCTTTTTGTTTCTGATTTGCCCAGATCGCACAGAGTCGCAGGGCAAAGAGCATACGCAGAAATGAAAGGTATAGATCCGGTTAAAAAAAAAGCTAAATAAACCGAAACCGAAATAAGTAGAGAGAAAATAACAGTAAACTGCAAATAAACACTATATACCTCAAGATCTTAAAAAAGACGCAGCTAGGGCTACCGGAAACCTTTTTGCGTGAAACGAAAGGGGTTCCTCACTGGAACAGATGCTTCGAACACAACAGAGTAGTCCTCTCGGCCCGAAAGCAGTCAGAAACAGCAGATCTAGGAAACAGTAGTCGGATGCAGTTCTACCGGCTTCAGATTTGGATCACCAACGGACGCGGCCCTCAAATTGCTCCGATACCATGTAGGAATTTACAGGGTAAGTTCCTTAGAAAGAACACCAAAAGGACACCGCTCACAACCAGATCACAGATCAATACACCAGTATTTTTGACGTGGTTAAAACCCTCAAAGAGGGAAACAGTCCACGGCCTGCGCCAACGTGGCTACTACAGGCAATTTATTAATCAAAAAATGAAAATTTACATAAGCTTCTCTCATACACGGATTACCCGAACAATGACCCTCCATGCGCTTTAAATAGAACTCATGGACCAATCGGGTGTCAAGCCACGGATCAAGTGTCGGTAATACCGAGGAGAGAGTGAACTGTCGGATCACTACATATCGTGACCGTCGGATTGTAAGTTACAAAATGTACAACGGTAAAGAAACACACTTTACCTAACGCTATACCTAACTCTACACTAGACCAAGTTGAACTTAACTATATCCTATGTGTCGGAATATCCTAACAAGGTCTCTATTTTCTTCATTTTCCATTATTTTCCTTCATTTTCCTCCTCACATGCAACCTGTGACCTTTCACCTTAATTTTCTCCTAACTTCCATTATTTTCCTAAATAAATTGCCAAAAATGTCATTTTATCTTTCCAAAGCCTTTGCCACTTCCTTTGCCAATTTCCTTAGCCATAATAAACCAATTGAACACCCACACTAGGATGTTTTTCCCAACATTCCGATTGGAATAAGTGTCCCATAACTGTGATTATTATTTTTCCTTTATTAACTTTATTTACATGGAATTTTCACCAGGATTGTTACAGAACCCTCCCCCTTGGGGGAACACCATCCTTGGTGTTCAATGACACCTACAACCAACAAGAATATTATAAGGAAAACATACTTCCCATGGAGCTTTATAACTTAGCTCGATTCACTATTTACAATGTTCAACCTACTGAAAAGCAAACCAACATGACAACATAACAACATGACAACCATAATGACATGACACCCATACTGCTTATTGGAACTTTATAACACAGCTCATGGTGGTATTTACATCCATATACATATGTACATATACCAAAAACTTCACACTAAAACATATACCAAAAACATTCGCTCAACTAGCGAATAGAGAAGGACACATAGCCCACATTTGATCTGCCATCTCCCTTATAGCTTCATCGGGCCCAAAGTGCTTCCGTTACACTTTAACCTGCTCGATTGCTCGATTCCGAAGCATGAGAATTTTTCTCTACAATATACACTAAAGTTACAGATGGAATTCTCCATTTAGCTCCACCTGCAATACAAACCGATCAATCATGTGATCAATATCTTTAACATATTTCTTAAGCAATGACACATGGAAAACATCATGGAATTTCATTGTTGGAGGAAGTGCAAGTCGATAGGCTATTGGTCCAATCCTTTTAAGAATATTGAAAGGTCCACAAATTTGAGGTGTCATCTTGGCACATGATCCAATTCGCAATGAGCTCTTCTTTGGCTTGATGCATAAGTACACCTGTTCTTGAACCTGAAACTCCTTAGACAACCTATTTTATTATGCATAAGTATTCTATCTGTCTTGTGATGTCTTCAAATTCTTCTTTATTACTTGCATTTTATGTTCCATGTCTGCCAACATGTTCGGTCCAATCAACACCCTGTTAACTGTGTTATACGGGATTTATGATTGCAGACAAAAGTATCTCCCCTAGGTCGATGACTAACCTAGAACAATAGAGAGACAAGGAACCCAATGCTTTTCCTTAAAGTAAATAAATGACAGAGTGAGCCCTACCTGGAATCCTTTGCACACTTTGCTCCTTCTTTAGCTTGGAAGCTCCAATTCCAGCTCCGAACACCAAAATTAGAACCCGCATAGTCAGATAACACAAGCCAAGAAACTACGAGATCTATGCAGTATCATCTAAGTAATTCATTCAATAGATCAACATGGTATTGAAATTTATGAAATAACAACATCACATATAGGAAAACAATGAATTATTTGCATTAATATAAATAGAAGGATATTACAACTAGACGTAGCAATTGATCTTGTAGAAGAGATCCTCCAAGTTGTTGACTTGTCCTTTCCTTGTCACAATATGCACCTACAATCACCCTAAATGCATGAGATAATAACCACTCACTACAACAACATAAGGGCAAAATCACTCTCCAAAAGGAAACCTCCAACCACATAGAAGGCTAGGAATGTATATAGAAGTAGGGTAAGTTGGGAGTTCTTATCCAAGTACCAATCTAGGGTAAGAGATACACCTTTGATGGAGAGATTAGTTCAAAGTATAAGTGGTGAAAACTCCAAAGTAGGGAAGGATAGGATCTGAATGTTTTATCAAAGATAAGTAGTTAAAACAACTTCTGGAAACTCCTAGAAGGGGAGGCTTCTGGAATCTCGATCATTCTCTCGTATTTCTAGAACCAACGTAGGTGCAAAGGAGAGCAACCTGTAGGTGATCAACGTAAGCCACAATGGAGCAACCTATAGGTGAAAGCACCCTAGTAGGCTTACAAGGAATGTTTTTGGTCTTGAAACTAGCTTAGATGAAGCAGTTTAAGGGTAAAACTTTGGGGGATGAAGGGAGCATGCTCAGGGCTTTGTGCAAGATGGTGGAAAGGGGGAGTAGGATGTTGATTGATCCCATTATGAGGCTCACTGATAAAATGTGACAAAATGGCCTATAACAGAATGCCCCTAAAGCACAAATTTAGAGGTGATGACTGATGACTGAAGTGCTTTACCTTGTGACAAGTCAGGATCAAGGACAACCGATGAGCTTCATCCATTACAATACATTTACAACATGACATCTTTGTTTGATGAGGGAGGAATACCCATACTCAGCTCATAAGCTAACATAACATGTGTAATGATCAAAAGACGCGTCCATAGATGCAACTAGTGGACCCATGACTGGATGACTATCTATATGATCACGACCATCATACATTGTGATCTTTGTATAACTCCTAAAATCGTAGCCTGGATGATGAAACCAGATCCGGGGTCTTCTATCTCGTTCACATGACCAACCAATGTATGACTCTAACCATGTGAATCAATGAGTTGGAGTCGAACATGGTAGACACCATTTTATTACCAACCAATGATGTAAGTCGTTAACAGACACGAGAGAAACCACTAATGATGTTAATGGCTCTCAAGGTACTATAATGCAATCTGTATGTTGTGAATGAATGAGTTGATGTCGAACACCACACAGAATATTTCGGTCGAAGGCCATTGATGTAAACCTATCGCCGAGAGAGAGGAAACTTGTCATTGATGTATGCAAGCACCAAGGTACCAAAGGTTTGTTTCTAATTCAACTTCCTGGATGATGTGTTGATGTCGACAGGAAGCGACCCATTGCAGGAGGGCCTTGATGTATCCCCCATCAATGACATGAAACGGGTATCATGATTGAGACAAAATTATCAGAATGATTCTGACATGGAATTGGATCAAGAAAGGCATACATGAAATGAAGGCTTAAGAGTATTGTAGTAGAGATCAACTGAATGACTTCTCTTGAACATACCAACGACACTGAATGGAGTTGGCAACATTGACCCAAAACCGAAATGGAGGCTCTGAAAATGGTATGATAACCAAAATACAAGTAGATTACCCAACCCAACAGCCACAAAGATGAAGTGGAAGAGTGTCATGTTCAAGAGCGACTCGTTGCCATTAGCAAAATGGAACCCCTTGCTTTCTTGATTTCCCCAACCATGTTGGTTAGTACCTATTTATTTTTTAACAAGCTTAAGGAGGATAACATATGCTTGATCTGTAAGTTATCCTTCGGATGAATCCCTTCGATTATATTTAACGAACCCTAAGAAGGAGTGGTTTAGCCTCGTCATGATAGACGAGTCCATTGTTGTTTGATGTTTTTACGAGTCCAACGAAGGTAAAACTCGACATATTTTTTCATGTTTAGAGAGTTTGAAAAAGAGGCGAAAAAGAAAACTCCAAATGTCCCTTTTCGTAGGTAGTCCCTTAGGTTCAAAAAGGTAACTAAGGTATTCCTTTCTATCTCAGTCCGGAAAAGGGTTAAAATTAAACTGTGTAGACTTATTTTCATTTACTTTTACGAGTTCAAAAAAACAAGTGCTCAACAATATTTTCATATTTTAGGAGTCTGAAAAGAGCTGAAAGATGACTCCAGGGGGTTTCCTTTTTTGTAGGTTTATAGAGCCCAAAAAAGAGATAAAAGTATACTTTGTGGTCAAAGTAACCTGTTCAAACATAATGGGAACCTGCTAACAGTTGTCGACCTACTCAAAACACCACAAGAAGGATTAAACATACCTGTTTCATAATAAAAATGATGCATATCTAGGTCAAAATACCAAAAATGAATAAAATAATGAGAAAATGACCATAAATATTAAAAATGACTTCTTGTTTTTACCATCTTACATTTTACCTTCAACGATGAGTATTTGGAGCCCTTTCTCTCTCGATCTTCTGTCGCTAATTGCGGCCAATCCACGGAACCATTTCGAGTGTCGTCTCTTCTAGGTAGGAACTAAAACCTTTCTCTATCTTTCCACGGTTCATTTTTGTGTTTTCATGCAAAATGTTTAAGGTTTTGAGGCCCTTGGGTTTCATAAAAAATGCCCTGGGACCAACGCACCCCCCTGTGTCGAAAATTGTGTTGCACCTAAGTAGAGAAACATTGCAGACAAAGGTGCAATGCTTTGGTAAACACTACTGGGGTGCATTGGGCGCATTTCTTTAAGTTTTCTTTCATCTTTTCCTCAAATTTTGTCAATTGTTTTGCATGGGAAAGAGCCTAATGGATTCCTTTTTGATGTTTCAAGTAACCATTAGCACAAAATGGCATTCATTTGGAGAGAAAGAGAACACGAGGAACAAGATTTGAATGCGGAAAATGACCCTGCTACCATCCAGGTGCTCAAAAATTGTGGGTTATTGAAATTCTTTTGGCTTCCTGGTATGAGGCAACATATGGAGTTGTTTAAATACCTTGTCCGTTCATGGGATATTCAGGCATATGCATTCAAATTTTGGGAGAATCTACTCGAGATACAGGTAGAGAATATTTACTTTCTAATAGGATTGTCAAAGCGAGGTGCCCCCATCTCTCTTCTAGGCAGCAGAAGTGGCAGTGAGACACTGAAAGACTATATCACTACCTATTGCAGACCTCAAGCCCTTCCTACTTGGGATGGAAAGATCAACATAAAGGATGTGACCCAATTACCTTTGGGAACGATCTTGTTCATTATTTCAAGATTGGTAGGCATCTCAATGCTACATGTGGCAAGCAAATCATACATCCAGTATGTGATAGAGTGTCTAGAGTTGACAGTATTCAATTGGAGTGAGGGTGTCTCGGTCAATTTGAAGGAACATCTTACTAAAGCAAAGGAGGGGAAATTGAAAATCTTCAACTATGGCGCAATATTAGTCTCTTTTTCTCTAGAGAGGGTATCATTACTGCAGCCTCAACAGATTGTACTTAAGCCCATCGATTTGAGGACCCCACGGATGAGGAGGTGGATAGACCATATGAAACAACATGTAGGCTCATCAACGATCAAATTTTCACCAGCCTTCTTTGGTTGGTTGCATAGATAGTTCATCATTATTGATGATTATGCTTACAAAGGAATGGATTTTCGTGATGATATTGAGCTTGAGTTGCGTAAGGGTGAGCAATGGGATGCTTCAGGTAAGATACTTTGACCATTACGTTTTTTGAAAGTTTTATGAATTTTTTGTATTTTTTTATGTTCTTGAGACTAAACTATTTGATTCTTTCATGAAGATATTAGACTTGTTCGACCAGTAGATGATACATATCTTCGTCGCATAGAGAGACAACCACAGGAGGAGGCAGTGGAACCAGTACAAGTCGCTGCGGTAGGATGAGATGCACTATGGGATCTTGAGATACCTTAGATCCTATCAGAGGTGGAGCGCCACATGGAAGGACTTACACATGGGATTGATGAGACCATGGTCGATCAACTTCCATTATGACTTCAGTGACACACAATCAGAGTGCCTAGTTGTATTGGTCGATTATTGAACGAAATAGCTCATGCAGTGTCATTTTATCATGAGCACCACTGATTTGTCTACTTAGATGTTTTGCATGTAGTTTTTATATGGGTGATGTATCCATATGTGTCTCGGGGCACACATTTTGTAAAACCAAACTCTCTCTCTCTCTCTCTCTCTCTCTATATATATATATATATATATATATATATAGATTCAGTGTTTCCTAGCTCCTATTCTTCTTTCAAATATGAGGTGATGTGAATTGAAAGTTATTTACATTCGTTGCAAATGTTGATCTAAAAAAAAATAGCTAGGGAATTTACTAATGTGTTAAGATTTCTAGAAATATGTTCATATCGTATGAAATCGAAATGTCTTTCCAGAAGATGCACTCTCAAAACCATGCAAAGGATGGCGAGATTTCTCATTTAATAGATATTAGCGAGTTGTAGTACTACGAGTTGTGAGTCAAGCCTGATGACTATATGACAGATACCATGTGAAATAACATTAGATAGTAGCTCAACCACTATGCTATACTCAACGATGTTGTTAGTAGAGCGACCAATGCAAATCCCTTGCATGCTCACTAGCTCGCCATTTGGAGCAAAGATATCCCACATTGTGGAGGATAGGTTCCCTATACTACAGATAGCACCATCGACATAACCAATATACAGTTCTAGAGAGGTTGACATTTTCAATCCAAAAGTAAAAAGAATCAACAGAAACCATGGAAAACTCTGAAAAACACCCTGCAAACGCACTCAACACACCTATAGACAGTATGTACACAATGTACTACGCATGGGAACAAGCATAGTATTTTTTGAGGTACAACCCATTTCTAGGCTGCGTGAGTGGAACTCCATCGAGGTCTACTAACTCATAAGCTCCTTTTGCGAGGGCATGCTTAACAATGTATGGTCCCATCCACATAGGATGGAACTTTCCTGGACTCGACTTATCAACCTCCTGGTAATATAAGAGAACCAAATCTCCTTCCGATAAGACTCTAGGCTTAACACTCTTTTCATATTGTGATTTTATGCGTATTTTATGGGCTTCATTGGCTAACATGGCATCACGTCGGGTTTCATCCAAATGAGTTAGATGTAAAAGATGCTCCTCCTCTGCAAAAGTAGCAAGAAGAAAGTCGATAGCTAGTTTCAGTGATGGAATTTCACATTCGATGGGGAGGATCGCTTCTAAAACATAGACCAACTGGAATGGTGTGGATCTGGTAGCAGTCCTAACTGAGGTTCGGTATGACCATAAGGAAACAAAGAGAAGCAAGTGCCAATCTGATTTATGGACCCCTATCATACGTTGAAGCATAGTCTTAAGAACTTTGTTAATAGCCTCAACTTTTCTGTTAGCTTGAGGATAATAGGGAGTGGAATTTTCATGTGAAAGTCCCAATTTGGCAGCTAATTCAGTCATCATATGATTCCAAAAATGCTTCCCATGATCCATTACTATTGTTTGCGAAACACTAAACCTAGCAATCACGTGGTTGAAGACAAAGTATGTAGCTGTTTCACCGATGTTGTTAAATGTAGGCATCGCTTCGGCCCACTTGGTAAAGTAGTCAACAACGACAATAATATAGCCATGCCCCTCGACCAAATGAGGGTTACATGACATAAATTTGATACCCCATTTCGCAAAGGGACCAATAGCGACAACATGATACAACAAAGCAGACGGAGTGTTGTAAGGTACCCAATTTACATAATTTAATGGAACTGCTACTCAGAAAAAGCCCTAATTTTCTATTAGCATAATTTAACAAAATTGTTATTCAGATTAACAGAGAATTCAAAATCCAATTATTCATTTGATAATACTTACTTGGAATTTTGTCTGATGATGTTTCTGGGAGTTTCTGCTCCCGCTTCCGTTATCAAAATGACCAAAACCTCTCAGCCAAACTGGGCACAACCTCGGTACCCAGCTCCAAAGTACTTCACAAATGAGGTACTCTGCCCCTATGCCCAAAAACCCAAGAACAATTGAGGCTTCTCTCAGTCTGTGACTTTCTAAGTAAATTCCTCCTCCCTACACTTCATTTCCCCTAGCAAAAAGTGCCCTTCTCAGTCGTACTCCCTTCCCTTTTTATTTCTCTGGCTCACCGCTTTTCTTCCCTTTTCCATCTCTGTGTCACTCCTTGTTACGTGGAACTCTGCATGTCTTTGATCTTGTAATGATCTTTATAGATTTGATTGTGTAGGTTCTCTTTTAAAAGGATAGGCTACATAGAATTCATTTGATTAGTTTAATTAGGGTTAACATTACTTTATTAATTTAATTCACCTTATTTATAATTTTAATTAAATTACATTATTATTTTATCTATTTTACTCCAATATAATTTGTAAATTAAATTATATTTTCTTTTTGTACATAAGGGTGGTATATATATATATATATATATATCAAGTACCTAACTTGATATATTAATTATATTCTCGTGAGATGGAAATTTATTTTGGTAATCAATTCATTACCCTAACTTAGCCATTTTCCAGTATTAGCCAGTATGTCTACTAGTGCAATACATGCGGTTCATACATATGTAGCTATCATATGGATGCCCCGTATGTATGCTAATATCCACATTTTGTTTGTAGTTGTAGGTGGGCCATTACATACATCCCTCCTTCAAAAAAACTTCGTCCTAAAGTTAGGATTTATATAGTATATTGATAATTATTTAGTAATTAGTATAATCATATAAGAATTGTATTTCATAATTGAATTTGTTTGACATGGGGCATTTTTTAAAATTTGGGTTCTCGAATATTTTAAAATTTTACAACTATAATATTCATGTCTTGCCCTTGTCAGGTTTCCAAACTATTCTAGAAGCATCCCATCCTTCCTATTCTCTTCCACTCCCATCCTATCCATCCTCTACTGGAGTATGCCATGGAATTAGCTATACTGATCTAACCATTCATAAACTCTAAGGATGACAACGTCGACTATATCGAATTGATTCCTCATAAGGCATCTGGAAGTCATTATCACACATCTAGGGGAGCGTGACTCGCATAGTCCTCCCACGACTCTAGATTTTAGAGGAAAAATGGTGGGAAATATCTCCACCCCTCATAGTGGGACCAGGGTCAACGCCTATCATGGAATCTTATTGAGCCTCAATTGTTCTTAGGTTTTTGTCATCACGTGGTCATTTTGGTAACAATGTTATTCGCAATATAAATGTTTGTCTGCATATTATAAAATATGCATCAATATCTTCAAAATAAATTGTATTTAAATAATGGTTTTTGTGCATTTCACATATGTTTCTATCTACGAAATTGATCTTTATGTTCATATAACGTACTTAGCCATGTCCAATCCATATATCTGTAAGTTAACTTTCATATTAAATGTAGCCATTCTTTTATATCTATCTCATCGATCATGTCAATATACAGAAATGAAATAAAGTTATAGCTCTCTCATCCATAACATAATTCATAATTTAGATTTCATAGCAACGTTAATCAATTACTAAATTTCATATTGGTATCCAAAATTCAATAATGTTAATTTAAATAACATATTTCATATTGGTATCCACGTACTAGTAGAATTAAGCAAATAACATATATCATGTTCCAGTAACATAAAAATTTCATTTTTACATGCGATCATCTAAAAATAGTTTTAAGTATCTGATTTAAAGTAAAGTAAATATATACAAAATATGGCTTTAATTTCCTCAAATTTAACACAAGTTGGGGTATTTCTGACATATGATCTTTGTATCTTCCCAGGTAGCGGACCCATGGCTATACTTGTCCCACTGGACCTTAACTTGGTGTATTAAATGGTTCCTGAGTTGTCGAACCCTACGTTACAATATACATAATGGTTCGACCGAAATGGTTCCCTCATCTGATACCTGCAGTTCCTTCCATTAAAGGTTATGAGATTTTTTAGCTATGTAATGTGTTAATACATATACATGAAATATATTATGAACTTTATGCAAGTGGGGTGGCAGTGCAAGACGATAGGTGACAGGTCCAACTTTTTCTAGAACTTTGAATGGCCCAATAAATCGGGGCGATAACTTTGTTCATTTTCCAAATCAGATGGTGCTTTTGTTTGGTCTGATGCGAATGAAAATGTGATCCCCTACTTCATAATTCCTATCTGTCTTGTGAGCATCAACATAACTCTTTTTTCTATCTTGTGCCTCTTTCAATCACTGCCTAATTTGTTTTACCTGTTCCTCCATGTTATAGCTCCAAATCTCACTCTTATGGTTTGTGATGCTGTACTCATGGCCTAGGGCAACCCCTCCTTCCAGACCTGGTCCTAAAATTTAAAAAACAGTGTTTTATCCCTTATACGCGACATTGCCCTGAGTTAAACGCGTGTATACGCGGGTATGTGTATAGCCAACCCGCGTGTATGTATTAAAACACTTAAAAAAATATAAAACTCCTCATTTTCGGGCAGAGATCGTGGGTTTTACCTGCTGATCACCTGTTAGTGCCCGTGGCCCAACTGTTCCCAACCAACTCCTAACTAAAAAACTACTTTGGAGATGGTATAAAAAGACCTCAAAGGGAAGGCCTAAGGGAGGAGAGAAGAGAGAGAAAGGTTATTATGCTGAGATTTTTCCCTTGACCAGGTCTGAAGTCCCTTGTGCCTTCTGCACTTCCCCCATTCTGTACAGGAAACCTTTGTTTCCTTGTGTGTTGATGTTCATCCACCATTTATGACATCATGGAGAGAGTCATGGAAGTAGTTTTGTTAGAGGCTTGAGGCTGGAACGGATCCGGAAGGAAGCTTTGCTTGGAGCCTGCTGAAGGTGACTCAGGTGAAAATATTCCTTTTTATGTACTTTATTTGTCTATAATAAAAGAAACACATGTCTTGGTTCCCGAAATGAATCTTCTTTATGTTAATGATATTCATGCTTAGAATTCATATGTAAATGGTTGTTTGGATTTCATAACTAACTACCTTTCTTTATAACATGAAGATGGTTTCTTTATAAGTTTTTGTCCATGTACTGCTGTATTCTTTGAATTGGTTGTTTTGCAGGACAAAAGAGAAGAAGGGAACTCCAAGAAGGGTTTGCACCCTAAAGGCCTTCTCAAACGTAGGACCAAAGGTACGTACCCTTATCATAGAATTTGCTTATAATAGCATAATGGCTGTATGAATGTATGTTTCTTTGAATAGATAACTTTCAGTCTGCTAGGGTTTCAACCCAAAAAGCCCTAGGGGAACATTTCCCTCTACCAGAATTGGCGACTCCACTAGGGACAACACTCTTGTTGTTCCTAGTTTGGGTGTTTTTCAAGCCAATAAGGGCTCAACTGCCTTGTCTGCTTGCTGTTACTGTCTGGTCTGTTTTTGAACTTTAAGTTTTGCCAGTTTCTTTAGTTTGTCTTTTTTATTTTTCTTGAAGCTTTTCATATACGCTGTTTTTCTTAGATACAGAAGCGTATATATGCTTGTTTCTTTGAGTGAACCCGCGTATACGCAGGTTTCCTCAAACACAGTCGCGTATACACGCAATCTGTACATAAGTACAGTCGCGTATATATTGCAATTTTCAAGATCTATAAATCTTTTTAGTCTCTGAAGGTTTGTCTGGTGGTTTGAGTCAGTCTGAAACAGTCATTTTCCAGTATCAGTTATTTGTTTTACAGCAAGCATCTCATTCCGAATTCTCTCTGATTATAAGGAGTATTGGTCTTGTTTTTTGTTGATTGCAAGCATCATCATTTTTTGCTAAAGCACGCAAGATTTCTTGCTAGGAATCTTGGCTGCTCTGTTTCATCAGGGTAGGAAGATTGAATTCAATCTTTGTGTTAATCTTGCTTTTGGGTGACTTTTTGTTTGCTTGACAAAACCACTTTGTGACCATCCACTTCTTTGTTTCATGAAAGTTGATGATTGACACTTTCTTGGAATTTGTCTTTTTGATCTTTTGGTTTTCCTTGCCAAAGCTTTCATTGCTTCTTTTGATTGTTAAGAGCGATTTCAAACACATTTATTTTTGTTGAGTCTTCATCCATTGTGTGGTGTCAATTCGCAAAAGTGTTTAATTGCCTATTCTTCAATCACAAGTTTCAGTGTTGTTGAGAGCATTTTTTGAAAAGACTTTTTTGTTTGTTGCTTTGAAGAAAATCTTTTGAAAATCTTAGTTTTGCTTTCTTGAACTTGCTTTTCATTTGGTTTCCTTTTAGTAAGTGAAAGTGCTTTATGTTTGTCGTAGAACTTGTTTTTAGTGTTTAGACGAAATGAATGGTAACATTTCATATTCCATCTAGGCATTTTAAGTGGCAAGATAAAGATTGATAAGCAAGCAACTTTCATTTTTTGTTTTTAGAGTAGTTTTGAATCTTGCATCCACATATAGTTGTTGCATTAGGATAGATTTGCATCCCCTTTTTAGGCATACATAGCTTTGTTAGCTTTTGTGAGTGTGAAGTGTGTATTAACGAAAAGAAAAGAAAAATTTGTTTTATTAGAAGTACCTCTGAACCCTGTAGAAATTTCTCTTCATCGAAAAACGAAAAAGTGCATGTGCATGTAGTTAAGTTTTTATTAATTTCTTTTGCGTCAAAAAACACCACTAGTTTCACTTTCGTTACCTTGTGACTTAAAGAACAGCCTAATAAAATCAAGCGCTAACTAAAATTCACTAGAACTTTTTGTTTTGGTCAGTTACACCAACAAGATTAGGATTTTAGGGCCTTGGATTAGGCGAGTGGAGAGTTAACTCTCCAAGGCCATATAAACGTCAAACGTAGGAGTCTGAATAACGAGAGAAAATCAAATAGCGTTAGGAAGACCAGGAAAGCTCCGGATCTGGGAGTTAAGCACGAGGGTCTGTGAAGACAGGGAAGAGAGATACCCCCTCTCCTACTTGTCCGAACTTACCTCACGACTGTTCCACCTGGCTTCTGCGACGAGTTGGTATCCATAGTTGCTGCTCCTAGGGAACTACACAGGTGGCTGCGGAGGGGAATCCCGTGGCACCTGAGGTTGACGTTGCATCACTCTCGACAGTACTACTGGAGGGCACCCTTGTGAAGCTTGGGGGCTTGCACCAGTGCAGGCTGTTGTTAGGAGGTCAACGTAACTTCCTCTGATACCTTCGCTGATAGGACTGGGCCCTCATCATCCCAGACTATCTTTGGAAGGCCCCTTATTTCACTTTCTCGTATTTTGGTGTCCGGTCCTAATCACCCGGAGCGGAAATACTTGGAAGTTGTTTGACTGGCTGTATCTTTAGGGACTTTATAGTGTGTGCTCTGTGCTCCTAGTTGGCCTAGCTTTCAATTTTTTGAGTCTTTAGTTAGATCATAACAAAGAATTCAAAGTGGCTGACCGATCTCCTAGACGGTCTCGAAGACTTCGTGGTCTTTCGCCACCAAGTTTAGAGCCTTCTCCTAGAAGGCGCAGAGGCAATACTACCGGTGGGTTCCGTCCCACGCCGGTTGACGCATCGGGGCTTGATCCTCCTCTCGGGGGAATTAACGGCCAAGCAAGGCCTGGCACTTCTGAACAAGAGAGGGACACTCCAGTCCTTTCTGGAGTTCTCTTTCAAGCGGAGAATAACATAGAGGTAGAAGAACTTTCAGAGTCTTTAGCGGCTCCAAATTCTCAACTACCATCTAGTCATTTAGACGTACTACAATACGTTGGGACTCCGACGCATAGACCGTCAAGTCCAGGTTATGCTACGCGCTTACCATCGATGACCACTACTAGAAGCATGGCTTCTACAAGTGCTACGACTATGCAAACCCCAACATCGGTGCAAGGGGGGGGAACTATTTCCATCTCCTCTGCTTCCTTGTTTGGATCTTTTGCTAGCACATCTTTAGTTGGGTCTACCTCCATTCCGTCCACGAGTGGAAATGCCCAAACCAATGCTTTTGGTACTGGATTCTTCCCATTTGGCACCCACTCACAGGGTATTCCATCAGCTCCGTTTAGTGCCGCTACGTCCATGATGGGCGGATCGGCTTCATTCCAAAGTTTTCCTTTTGGAAGTGGTCATATACCACATTCCAACCCGACGGTAGGATCCATGCGTTTTTCTTCTGTAGGACAAAGCAACAATCCTTTCCAAGGTTGGAATAACCCTGGGGTTAGTAGCGCAGGAACCGGGAATCCGTTTATCGGCCAACAAGGGAATAGGCCGTACTCCACGGTTAGTTCGTTCCAAAGTATTCCTCCCCTAGCTTCGGCTTGGAATCCGTATCAGGGGTTATCAACTCCTTACAATCCTTTAGGAGGAAACTTTGCTGGTTATGGAGGCTATACGGCCGGAGTTGGTCAAACTCCGAATTTTGCTGGACCACAAGGCTTGCCTTTTGGTTCAGCCGGTTCTACTGGTTACTTCGGGCAGCCTGGTGCCTCCCAAATTCTAGGACAATCTTTTCAGAGCTTTGGGAGTTCTGCCCAATCTGGGTGGAATCCCCAAGGTCCTCCTAGGCTTCCGTTTCTGGCAACGTTGAACTTGCCAGATCTCACTAAGTTAACAAATGACCCAATCAAGTACAATCCAGCCTGGCCTCCGGTCCCAACCAAACTCCCTTCGGACATTCCAAAATTCGAAGGGAAGAGTGGTGAGGACCTAGGTGACCATGTAACCACATTCCATTTGTGGTGCTCATCTAACTCCCTTATCGATGACTCGATTAGGTTGAGACTCTTTCAGCGCACCTTGACTGGTAATGCGACCAAATGGTATATAGAGTTGCCAGGGGGCAGCTTTACATCGTTCGCTGACTTAGCCAACATTTTCTTAAAGCATTTCCAGTTGCCTGTACGCTATGATGCCGGAACTGAACTTCTGGCCACATTTCGTCAGGATAAGGCAACCCACATTTCTTACCATATTCAGGAAAGGAGATGGAGAAAGAGGCTCATTAAAGCCAAAATCCCTCCGGAGTACCGTCTCGAGTGGTTTTTGAAGTCGTTACAACCCAAGATCTCCAAGGATGTCTCCATGTCTGGGGTCTATTCTGAGGAGCAAGCCATTTTTAGGGCCCAACAATTAGAATTGATCTACTCTCAGTCTGGGATCCTACAAAAATACTTGCCAGATGCTCCTGGATCTAAGGTTGACGTAGCTAAGTCGAAGCCAGGTCCGCACGCGGATGGTATCGTTGGGTCAGTAGACACAACTACCGTGAACTTGTTGAATCAATTGCAGCAGTTGTCCTTGCAAACTGCTTCTAACAACCAAGTCACATCGTCTAATCCCCCCGCTTCCCAAACTTCTTCAATAAATGCCGTCCAATCTGATAACCCCAAAGGAAATCAAAATTCCAATGGGAAAAAGAAAGGACGAGGTAAGAAAAAGAACCAGGATGGGAAGCCTGATGCAAATAAATCCGGCAACAACGTTGGTGGTGGTAGAAATGAGTCGAGAAAGAAAGTCAAGTTTCCATGCAAATTGTGCAGTGGAGACCATCTAACTCATCTCTGCCCTAAGATTGAAGACGCTCAACGCTTGTTAGGACAGCAAGGGACTTCTAGTTCTCAAGTTGTGTTAACCAACCCGTTTCCCCAAGGGCAACAACTTCTTGCTGGCGCGAATTCAAACCCTAGAACCTCCGCTGGGGGCAACCAGGAAGGGGAAAAATCATCAAATGTTTTCATGATGGGTTCTAACGTCCATGTGGCTACTCAGTCACGTGATTATGGTGAAGCCGAAACTTCCAAGGACAAGACTGTTCCCGGAAGTACTGACCTTCATATTGAGCGACCCCCTGTCGAGACTATACCACGGATACCGAAAGGTTCCGCTAAACGCACGACGATTAATCCTAATGCTAGGGCCACCCAGAATTACTCCATTGTGGAGGATCTGGCTCAGAGTCCGTGCGCCATGTCCGCTTTAGAGGTTCTCCAGTCATGTCCGGCTCAAAGAAGTGCTTTACTCTCCGCAATTGGAGCAGTCGATCCAGCTAACTCTTTAATGCTCACTTTTGACATGTTGAATGTCAAAAAGCGACTCCCTCATCATATGGCTTTCCAAATAAAGTCTACATACCGAAAAATCAATATTTTTCGCACCGTTATAGATGAAGGAGCTTCCACATGCGTTATGTCGATGTCATGCTGGAAGGCTATTGGATCGCCTTTGGCTGTTCCTTCACCCACCATCTTGACTGCATTTGATGGTCATTCTCATAAGCCGCATGGGATTATCCCGACCTTTCCTATATGTGTTGGGGGAAAGGTCGTCAATATTGAAGTAGAGGTCATAGACACTAACCTAGACTATAATCTGCTATTAGGAAGGAACTGGGTATACGAGATGGATGCCATTGTTTCGACTTTGTTTCATGTCATTTGCTTTCCTCATGAGGGGAAAATCGTTAAGGTTGATCAATTGGACTATTGTCCAGTTGATCCTCAAGCAAGTTCTGGCTCTACTGTCCCTTTAGTGGATAACCCTTGCCCGCCGACTGAGAATTTAGGAGTAGGGATGTATTCCTCATTGATGGGTACATTTGATCTTCCCTCTCCTTTCGCTAAAATCAATGCTATTTCATCATCTAAGGGGTCTCCTCAAGAAGAGTTCTTTCGAACTCGTTATTTTTCAGACCCTTGGACCTTGCCTTCACCTATGACCACATTAGTTGAAGGACAAGTAAATGGAATGGAATTCCCTATGTCTACAGCTGAGCGTAGATATTAGTCTATCGTAGACTCTGCAGACAACCATTCTACTCCTTTTTCCGAAGAGGAGTTAGATGGTCATGTGGCCCCGGCTTGGAGCCTTGATTCTACCTCTGCCTTGGACTGCTTAGATTCGGTTTTACCTTCTGAAGAAGCAATCCTCGAAGTAATGATGGGTATAGATCGACCTTGGGAAGACTTACACCATCGTTCATACTTTCTTCCTCCATTGCAGGAAGTAGAATCTAGATTCTCCGAGCTCCTCACTAGTGATGTTTGTACGGTGTCAAACCCTTTGGCTCCAGCACACATTCGTGCCGAAGGTAATATGTCGGTAATTTCAAAAACGATACCTATAAACATCTCTAGGGACCCTAGCGTCATCGAGAATATCTTCATCGGAATTGAGTGTTCCCCTGAAGAAATTCAAATCTACACCGACCTTTTCAAGGAATATCGTGATGTATTTGCTTGGTCTTATGAAGAAATGCCTGGCATTGATCCTTCTATAGTTCAACATGAGATCAAGACGTATGAAAACGTGAAACCAGTTCGTCAAAGGCTTCGACCGGTTAACCCTAGGAAAGCAACAACTATCAAAGCTGAGGTTGAGAAGTTGCTAAGGGCGGGTTTTATATACCCTGTTCCTCTTACTGATTGGGTTTCTAATCCAGTCCCTGTGGACAAAAAGCAAGGAACAATCCGCGTATGCATCGATTTTAGGGACCTAAACAAGGCTTGTCCGAAAGATAATTACCCCACGCCATTCATTGATCAGATTATCGACGAGTGTGCGGGTAATGAAATTTTTTCCTTCATGGATGGTTTTTCGGGTTATAATCAAATTTCTATCCGTCCTGAAGATCAACATAAGACAACTTTTATATGTCCCTGGGGTACCTTTGCATATAGAAAGATGCCTTTTGGTCTTAAAAATGCTGGAGCGACTTTTCAGCGGGCCATGTCATATGCTTTCCACGACATCAAAAATGTCATCGAGGCATACTTAGATGATCTCGCTGCTCGTTCTCGAAAGAGAACTGATCATCCTAGTCACCTTCAACTGGTTTTTGAACGATGTCATTTTTATAAAATCCGGTTGAATCCCAACAAGTGCGTTTTCGCGGTTACGTCCGGTCGGTTGTTAGGGTTCATCGTGTCCAATGAAGGGATTCGGGTTGATCCCTTCAAGGTTGAGGCAATAGTTCAGTTGCCTCCCCCGTCCTCAATTCGACAACTTCAAAGTCTTCAAGGGAAGGCTAATTTCTTAAGACGGTTTATAGAAAACTATGCCGAGATCACTAAAGGGTTTATGCGTTTGCTACGAAAGGAGTTCCATTTGTGTGGGATGACTTTGCGCAGCGGTTGTTTGATGCTTTGAAAAAGGCATTAGTCTCTGCCCCGCTTTTGAGTCCACCGGATTATGGTAGAGACTTCCTTTTATATCTCACTGCAGCAGAATCAACCATTGGTATGGTTCTCGTTCAGGAAGACGATGCTCTCGCTGAGCACGTGATTTATTATTTGAGCCGAGGCTTAATAGGTCCTGAACTCCGCTATTCTCCGGCTGAGAAGTTGGCCTTGGCAGCTGTCCACGCTGTCCAGAGGCTCCGTCATTATATCTTGCTACGCAAAACTTTTGTCTTAGCGGCGGTCAATCCATTTCAATTTGTCCTCAGTAGGCGAGTGATTGGGGGCAAATATAATAGATGGATAGTCATTTTGCAAGAATTCGATCTCGAGTTCTTGTCAGCCAAGTCTAAGAAATCCATGGTTTTCGTGGAGCTAATTTCTGAGCTTCCTTGTGGAGAGGATACTGTTTATGAGGAAAGTTTTCCCGACGAACATTTATTCCTCATCTCTTCACTCGACCCTTGGTATGGAGATATCATTGTCTATCTCCAGACTTCGAAGTTTCCCTCTACTTTCTCCAAGGATGAACGTAAAAAATTACGTCACCTGGCTAAAAACTATGTTATCATTGGTGACACATTATACCGTCGAGGGGTTGATTCAATCCTTCGGCATTGTTTAACCTTAGAGGAAGCAGAGTCAGTGCTCAATGACTACCACAGTGGAGCTTGTGGTGGTCATCTATCAGGGCTTGCTACAGCCCAGCGCATCTTACGTGCCGGCTATTTTTGGCCTTCACTCTTTAAGGACTGTGTGGAAGCGGTCAAACGCTGCCACCCGTGTCAAATTTTTACTCGCAAGATGTGTGCGCATCCAGCTCCCCTTTTTCCCGTTGTCACCGTCGGTCCCTTTACTAAGTGGGGTATTGATTTTACAACTTGTAATCCGCCTTCAACGGCGAATCACAAGTACATTATCGTGGCTGTAGACTACTTTACGAAGTGGGCTGAGGCCATGCCTACTTATAAGAACGATAGTGACACGACAGCTTTGTTTCTTTTCAATCAGATTATCTCAAGATTCGGTATCCCAAGAGAGATTGTCACTGACCATGGCAGTCATTTCCAGAATCAACTGATGTCTGAATTGGCTCTTAAATTAGGTTTCCGCCAGGAGCATTCGTCCCCTTATTATCCTCAGGCCAATGGACAGGTCGAGGCAGTCAATAAAACTCTTAAGACGATACTCCAATGGACAATCGATAAAAATCAGTCCAATTGGCACATTATGTTGTATTCGGCTCTTTGGGCATATCGAACCTCCGTAAAAACGGCTACTGGTTTTACTCCTTTTCAGTTGGTTTATGGGATGGAATCTATCTTTCCGGTTGAATGTGAATTTCCATCTCTTAAGTTGGCTGTTGAGCTTCTTCCTGAGACTTCGAGTCTCGAAGAGCGCCTAGTTCACTTGGAACATCTCGATGAGCAGCGTCGAGATGATGCCACGATGAATGAGGCCCATAAGAAAAGGGTTAAAACCCAGTATGATAAGTCTGTCTGTCCTCAAGTCTTTTCTGAAGGCGACCTTGTCTTGGTCTATGACCAAGATAAAGACGCCTTGGGGGCAGGCAAATTTAAGCCTATGTGGTACGGTCCTTTCATTATTAAACGAGTTTTAGAAAAAGGGTCGTATGAGTTAATCGACTTTGAGGGAAACAAGCTGGCGGAGCCTCGAAACGGGCTCTACCTAAAGAAGTACTTTGCTTAGTTTTGGTCAGGCAATGGCTTCTTTTGTACTTTATGTATATTTGTACATATTTCGTCGAGAGTTTTTCTGATATCAGCACTTTTTGGTCTGCTGTGGCAGGTGTTGATGGATGATTTGGTCTATTTTGGGTTCGCCGATGGTGCTAGTCGGCACACTCGGAATCTTGCTTCCGCAGCTTGGGTACTCTATTATCCAACTGGTCAATTGATGGCATCAAGAGGCGTGTGCATCGGTCCTGCTTCAAACAATATGGCCGAGTATACTGCTATTATTAATTTATTATCCGAGGCAATCTCTCATGGGATTGACTTGTTGGTATTATATCTTGATTCTCAATTGATAGTGTCTCAATTAAATAACATTTATCGGGTACGGTATCCATCTTTATATCGCCAGTATTTAAGGGTGAGGTTGTTGCAAAGATCATTTATTTATATTAATTATTTGCACATTCCAAGATCTCATAATTGGTTAGCTGATTCTATCGCTAATCAGGCATTAGACTGGCACATCAATCATTCATCATAATAAAATCAAGCATCAAAAAGTCAAACTATATATATATATATATATATATATATATATATATATATATATATATATATATATATATATATATATATATATATATATATATATCGTAAATCGTCTCGAGTGTACATATGTGTGTCCAAAAAATATACAAAATTGGGACTCAAATGCCCATAATCATGTCTGGCATATCTAATGCCTCGGCTCAGGATGAGCGTCTAAGTATGTCACTATAGCATTGGCCACACGCCGGAAAATGCGAACCCAGTCACGTGGCATGCCAACCACATGACGCTGCATATCCTCAGGAAGGTCCTCTATGACGGCCATCGGTACTCGGCAGCTCAATCTCGCCAAGTGTCGCTGAACGTTGTTTAGAGTCCGTTCTGTATCAGCAGCTGCCTCTACGGCTCCTCGGCCACGCCGTCCATGCCGCGGGAATCCATCTGGTCGTACAGGCCCGATGTCTGGAACATGATCATCATATCAGTCATTTGAATCTCATCAAAAAATATTTTTCAAAATTCATTATTATATTTGAAAAATCCAAAAAATCATAAAATCAAAAAATCTTACCGATCTCGCCCCATGCTGCATTCGGTGGTAACACTAGATCAGGATCTCCTCGGAAATCCAGCCCAGCATAGGGGTAGTCATCCACGACGATGATCTGCTGATCCCACCAGGTGAAGAAGTCATCGTCAAAGGCAGTCCTTGGGACCTCCCCACCCCCCAGACGTTTCATCAGATCAGCCCACCGGCCCATGCGTGGATCGCGTGGGGTGCTGATGGAAACTGCTACCCTGGGGCGGAGTGCGGGAACCTTCTCGAAAAAGAAAGTACACAAGATGCTACCATATCCAAAGTTTTTAGTCTGTCCCCTCCTGATAGAAGTGAGCTGGCTCTTCGTGATGGCCATAAGACGAGTACACCAGTCGAACACAGTAGTGAGACAGTCAACTGCCACGCTCATGTTTTGCCGTGACGCCTGATGCAGAGAGGATGATCCGTTCACCCGAGCCATGGTAAACAAGATTATCATAAACTCGCCACATGTGTGATGGAAATCTGGCTCCCAACCTTCTTGGGATGTCCCGGGAAGTATATCTGTACACAGTCCTCTATCGAGAGGGCACTCCGTGTCCTGCCCCGGGACTATACTACCTCTCCCCTTCGGGAAAGGCCCGTAATAAAATAGATATCCTCCACTTCTACCCTGAGCGGCATCTGATCGATCATAAAAGCTTCCTCATCGACATCCCAATAATCAATGAGCATCTCAAGCAGACGCGTGTTCGCTTTCATATTTGGCAATTTGAAAAATTTAAGCAAACCGCATCCCCGTAGGGCATCTAGTGCTTCTGGACTGTTCATAACTTCATTATCTACCGCTGTGTGCTCTCTTTCACGCCACGTGACAGGCATCCTGAGAAAAAATCGATTTAAGACCGTTAGTTTTTGTTTAAAAATGGTTCGCGGCGTATACGCGGGTCCCTGTGCACACAGTCGTGTATAGGGCCCGCGTGTACGCGGGTTCAATATTACCAACCCGCGTATACGCCGCGAGGAAATTTTGGACAAAATTTCAACGGTAAAACATCAATCAAAAATCTTAAAACCAGTCACAATCAATTGCAAGCTAAGTATAAGAGTTACCTGGAGGTTTTTGATGAATTTGAACGGTTGAATCTGGCTGTGGGAAGTTTGCTCCTTTTGCTCCAAATCCTTTGCTCTCAAACTCAAATGGTAAAAATGGTGAGTCTAAAATGCTTTTTATAAGTTTTGAAAATGCAAAATTTTTTCAAAATTTTATTTTGTTTGGCCTCATGTGAATTTTAACTTGGGAGCTTGGAATGTCGAGATTGGTCTGTTTTTCAGGACATTTTGGATGATTTTCAGTTTCGAGGCGGTTCCATGACTGCTGACCCGTCATGGCAGGTATCGTGTTCTCACTGGCATATAGGTTAGGGACACCATTTTTCCGTTGCATTATGCATACTAGCCTCCATTTTACCGATACATCTGCGATAGGGCCGATCCCATCGTGTTATGGTTCGTAAGCCATCTTCACTCGCCGATTTTTTAAATCATGACATGATGGTAGAGCCATCCTTTACATGGGCATCCTAGTTAGCACCTCACTGACATTTGTTGCTCATGCTGCTCCGATTTGAGTAGGCTCGGGAGTCCTCTGTAGTCCCGCCATGACTTATGCGTTGAAGACTCATTCCTCTTAGCTTCTCCGCTTTGTTCTAGCCTTATACCCTAGAGGCTCCTTTGTGTTGAGTTGTACTACTGCATTGCATGTTGACCACTTGCACCTTTTGGCCTAGAGCTGGCTTCACTTGGACTCGTGTTTAAGCCAACTTTTGACCATGACGTCTGCAAAATCAACCTTGCATACCTTTGACTTCTGTAGCTTGACACACCTTGACCCGTGGAAGGAACATACCTTTGAGTGTCACTAACCAGTTTTCACCAACCTGCATTGAGCATAGGAACGTTCCTTTCCCAGGAACTAGATCATCTGTTTCACCGACACTCATTCTTTCCACTGTACCATAACATTCTTTTATTCTTTTTCCGGCTTAACAGAAAAAGACAAAAAAAATTAAATATTCCAAAAAGAGCGGGAACGGGACATTATTTCCATTTATTGTTGGCAGCTAGAGTCAGTCGTGTCGCCCTTGAACAAAGCACTCAAAACAAAGTCTCCTCCGTGTGGGTGGGATTTAGTTTGACTTAGGTACGCCATAACCTTGTTATTGAGTCAGTTCTCCCCCGATTGATTATCTCTTCCAATCATATGGAGGGTTCGTTCGTGCCTCTTGCATAGAGAACTTATACAGATTCATCATATGCTGCCAAATAGTCACATTGAGTCGTGCTTTTGTTCAAGAGAAGTTAGCCTGAGTCAGCCTCTCTGCGGTGTCTCTTGACTCATTTTTTAGTTGGCCATCCCTGGTTGTCAGTATCATGTCTATCATCACATTAGTTATATTGGTCCTTTACTCGTGCTGGTTTGAGAAGGTCCCCATTGACTTCTTGCTGGTGGGTCTTGTCCTTATCGACGACGACACATTGCTCTGAGGACAGGCCTAGAGCTGCACCCTGGCCCTATTTTCATTATTGGTAGGTTACCTTGTGCTCAGCATCAATCAGTATCATGGGTCTTTGACTGAGTGGTTTCCCTTGTGTTCGACATCAGCTTACATTATCACACATTGGGATTCGTGAAGTACCTTGTTTCCATTTGACCCTATTGGTGGATACCTCGCCTCTGTGTCAGCTTTCATCATTGGTTGGTTCAGAGGGTTTCTGTCGTGCGCTAGCCACATCTTGTGTACGCCAGAAACGTACTTCGGTTGGGTTACTACATCTTTTTCGTCCGATTCCTTCCACATTATTGGCCTACGGTTACAGTCGCGCTAGATTGATGAAGGATGCCTTAACGCCTTCCTTCTAGCGGATCCTTCCCTATCGACTCCGACTCATTGCTCTGGGGCAAAGATCTAGAGTCCATTTGGCAGTACCTTGGGGTTTGCAGTCATTAGTGGCAGATCCTTTGCTATCGACAGTGGGAAATCATCATTGTCTCCTGATCGATAGATTCTTACAGGTGTTCGACTCCAGCTCATCTATTCACACTTGTTAGATTGTACTGGGTACCTTGATGCTCATTATCATTATCGGTGAGTAGTCTCGCGTTTGTTAACGGTATATATCAATGACCGGTAATCAAACAATTTCTCACATGGTCGACTTAAGATCATTTATTCCCATGGTGTAGAAATGTACCACGGCGGTGGGTGAAGACCTCAGGTTGTATCAGCATTCATTGGTTCACTTGACAGTTGCTCCTGTTGCTGCTAGTTGATACCACTCCACTTTATATGTTGCAGTCAGTCATGGCGCCATCCTATATGCTGGCACCTGAGTTTGCAGTGTAGTACCATCCTATTCCATCATGTTCAGTTGGTACCTTTTGGGGATCAGTCTTTGATATCAGTGATCCTTTGCATCTTTCAGCATCATTGACAGTCTTATATATGATATTCAGACATGTACTTGTTCATTATGATCAGATGATCCATTATGTATCTTTCAGTCATTTATACTTAGTGGATCCGCTTGTACTTGATATGCAGACATGCTTTACTTTTTTTGAGCATGGCTATGCCCGCCTCAGATAGTGTTTCTTTTTGATCTCCTTTGGTGGCTTGGCAGGCTGAATTTTGGTGAAGTCCTCCTCGGTTTTTGACAGACTTCCTTTCCATGTACTCGCATAATATATTTCGGCCATCATGTACCCCTTCTGACCTCATATATTAGGGGGCATCTATTATAGCTCCAAATCTCACTCTTATGGTTTGTGATGCTGTAATCATGGCCTAGGGCAACCCCTCCTTCCAGAACTGGTCCTAAAATTTAAAAAACAGTGTTTTATCCCTTATACACGACATTGCCCTGAGTTAAACGCGTGTATACGCGGGTATGTGTATAGCCAACCTGCGTGTATGTATTAAAACACTTAAAAAAAATATAAAACTCCTCATTTTCGGGCGGAGATCGTGGGTTTTACCTGCTGATCACCTATTAGTGCCCGTGGCCCAACTGTTCCCAACCAACTCCTAACTAAAAAACTACTTTGGAGATGGTATAAAAAGACCTCAAAGGGAAGGCATAAGGGAGGAGAGAAGAGAGAGAAAGGTTATTATGCTGAGATTTTTCCCTTGACCAGGTCTGAAGTCCCTTGTGCCTTCTGCACTTCCCCCATTCTGTACAAGAAACCTTTGTTTCCTTGTGTGTTGATGTTCATCCACCATTTATGACATCATGGAGAGAGTCATGGAAGGAGTTTTGTTAGAGGCTTGAGGCTGGAACGGATCCGGAAGGAAGCTTTGTTTGGAGCCTGTTGAAGGTGACTCAGGTGAAAATATTCCTTTTTATGTACTTTATTTGTCTATAATAAAAGAAACACATGTCTTGGTTCCCGAAATAAATCTTCTTTATTTTAATGATATTCATGCTTAGAATTCATATGTAAATGGTTGTTTGGATTTCATAACTAACTGCCTTTCTTTATAACATGAAGATGGTTTCTTTATAAGTTTTTGTCCATGTACTGTTGTATTCTTTGAATTGGTTGCTTTGCAGGACTAAAGAGAAGAAGGGAACTCCAAGAAGGGTTTGCACCCTAAAGGCCTTCTCAAACGTAGGACCAAAGGTATGTACCCTTATCATAGAATTTGCTTATAATAGCATAATGGCTGTATGAATATATGTTTCTTTGAATAGATAACTTTCAGTCTGCTAGGGTTTCAACCCAAAAAGCCCTAGGGGAACATTTCCCTCTACCACTCCATCTCTTGAATTAATTCTGGCCCCACTATCACCTGATCTTCTAACCTGTCCCAACTTAATGGTGTTTTGAAAGGTTTGTTGTACAATGCTTCTAATGGAGGCATCCCGATTAAACTGTGGTAACTGTTATTGTATGCAAATTCAACTAAGGGTAAATATTTTTCCCAGTGTGTCTATTGGTCCATAACATACATCCTTAACATGTCTTCTAGTACTTTGTTCACCCTTTCTGTTTTTCCATCAGTCTCAGGATGAAAAGATGTACTTAAATTTAGTTGAGTTCCTAAGGTTGTTTGCATACAAGTCTAGAATCTTGAAGTGAATCGTGAATCTTTATCTGATATGATCTTCTTAGGTACTCCATGAAATCTGATAATTTCATTGATAAATACACGAGTTATGTCAACAACTTTCGTAAGTATCTCTTATAGGAATGAAATGGGCGTTTTTCACTAATTTTTCTACCACAACCAAAATGGCATTATTCCTTTGTGGAGTAAGAGGTTGTTCGACGATAAAATCCATTGAAATTATCTCCCATTTGGTCATAGGAATGTCATGAGGCTATAGGAGACTTGCTGGATGACAATGGTCAACCTTTACTTGCTGACATTCAAGACATTTTGCAACGAATTGGACAATATCACGTTTCATACCTACCCAAAGGAAGAGTTTTTTTTATCCACATACATTTTCTTTACACCAATATGTGCACAATACAATGCTCTATGGGATTCCTTAAGAATGGTGTTTCAAAGATCCCCACTATTAGGAATGTACATCCATTCACGGAATCGCAAAATTCCATCATCTTCTAGTTCATATCCTTCAAACTTAGGTTCTTTTTGCTTTTTACTATCAAGGCCGGATCTCACTTTTAAATACTAACTATCTCTCAAGAGATGTTCTAGTACTCGCTCCCTCAAGTCTACCTTGATAGGTATGAGGGAAAAGATCCTTGGCCTTCTACTTAGAGAATTTTCCACTGTTGACAATGAATTACAGCGGCGAACCCTTCACCCACATTTGTGATTAGAAAAGACGCTCCCCCTCCTCTGGATCGTCAGGTTTATTCTTATGGATCTTGGTAGTTGCAACAGTGGTGTTGGGCTCCGCAACAATAATCTACTTCCCTTTGTCATTCCTCTTGTCGGATTCTAACTAAGTGTCGGAACATGCATCTGATTCTAAAGCCTTCAACTCGGCCACCAACGACTGCTTGGTCCGACAATCACTATTGTTGTGTGTGGGGCTCTTATGGAACTCACACCACTTTTTCTAGAAGATTCTTTGAGTTTCCACCTAGCAAACTGCGTCTGCCATTTGTCTTCTCTCGCTCATCCCACCCTACAGAAGGGCTTTTTAGTATGCATCGCACTACATTCTCTTTCCCTTTTATTTAGGAAATTCCAAAGTCATACTCACTGAGGAATTCACTCCATCGTCTTTGCCTAGTGTTCAAGTCTCTTTGAGTGAATAAATATTGTAGACTTTGATGGTCGCTTTTGAGCATAAAGCTTCTCCCTACTAGATAGTGTCTCCATATCTTTAGAGCTAGCACTACAACAACTAACTCTAAATTGTGCATGGCGTAGAATTCTTCATGAGGCTTTACTTTCCTTGAGGCATATGTTATTACACCTCTATCCTGCATTAATACTGCACCTAACCCTTGCTTGGATGCATCAGTACACACAGTAAAAGCTTCGTCCATATTAGGTACTCGCAAGATTGGTGCACTGGTCAACAATCTTTTAAGTTTAGAGAATGTTATATGACATTCTCTAGTCCATTCATAACTAACTCCTTTACGCTGAAGGGTTGTGACAGGTTTAGAAATTTTGGAGAATCCTTCCACAAATCTTCAGTAGTAGTCGACTAAACTCATAAATATTCGCACTTCATGCAAATTTTTCGGTATCTGTCATTCCATGATTGCCTTTAATTTCTCAGGATCTACTCAGATCCCTTCACCATATATAATATGACACAAGTAATGAATCTTTTTTCTAAAAGAAGGAACACTTAGATAAATTTCCATATAACTGGTGTTCTCTAAGGCAAGATAATACTATCCGCAAATGTTTTTCATGCTCTTTCTCATTTTTGGAATAGATTAGAATATCATCTAAGAATACTTGTACAAATTGATCGAGATATTTGCAGAAAATGTTGTTCATAAGGTTCATGAATATTTCTGGTGCATTGGTTAACCCAAATGGTACCATAGTGAACTTATAATGCCTGAAACATGTTCAAAATCCAGTCTTAGAGGTAGCGCTTTCCTTAATCCTTAGTTGATGATAACTTGATCATAGATCGATTTTTGAAAAGACAACAACTCCCTTTATTTGGTCGAAGAGGTCATGGTAGTCTATGCATAACCGCAAGGAACCATCCTTATTCTTGACAAAAATTACAGAAGCACCCTAAGGTGAAATATTGGGTCAAATGTGTCCTATATCCAATAGTTCCTTCAACTAAATTTGTAATTCTTGAAGTTCTGGAGCTGTCATTTTGTAAGGTGTTTTAGAGATTGGTTTTGTACCAGGTTTCAATTCTATTGTGAGATCCAACTCTCTTTCAGGAGGTAATCCTGGTAGTTCCTTTGGAAAAACATGCAGAAATTCAGATAATACTGGATATTGTTCTAAGGATGGTCCTTTCTCTTTGCTTACTTCTTGAATTGCATATACCTGACAACCTTTTCTTAAACAACGCTTCATTTACATTGCTAAGATGAAGCATAACGATACTTTTCTCTTAATACCTTAGATTTGGATCGTCTCCCCTTCATCACTTATACAGAGAATTATTTTCCCATAACAGTCTACCCATGCTTGATGAGCTTCTAACTAGTCCATCCCTAGGACAAGGTCATAAGTTCCTATGGTTGTGACATAAACTTTTAACTTAGTCGAATAGATCCCTAGATCAACTTTGCATTCCATAACACTTAAATTTATGGATTGGAGTTCTCCTGAAGCCATTTCCACTTGTTTGAAATCGTTTTTCTTATGGGTTGCCAACCCACATTTATTTAATGCATATGGTGAAATAAAACTATGAGTGGCACCAATATCAAATAATATTTTGAGTTTTATGTCGTTAATAATAACTGAGGATTCCACTACAGTGGACTGATGTGTTTCCTGGTTGTTGTTGACTATAACATGGATTCTATGATTGCCTTGGGTATTTGATGATGGCTCTTTTCTTGTTCTATGCATTATACTTAACGAAGCTTCCAGAAAATCACATTGAAAATGTGGTCCTCCACATACCCAACAATTAACCTAGGTTGATCCCGTTGAGTCAATTTGTGAATTTCTAGACAAGGAGCTCCATCCTCTTGTGCCACTTCCTCATGTTTCTTCCTCTATTAGCAATTCCTCGAGATTTCCATGGACTCGTGTTTGATGATTCAACAGATATAGTGTTAACTTTCATGGGAGCTCTTGCTTCTACTACTCTTGGGGTAAATCTATTAACATAAGGAGGTTGTCTCGAGATAATTCCCATAAAGAAGTTGTTAGAAAATTATATATTACAGAGCAATGGAACACATAAAATATTGCAGAAATATAAACACAGAAAACGCATAAAACAAGAGAGACACAGATATACATGGTTTACCCAGTTTGGGATACGTCCATGGAGAAACAACCAGTCCTTCCTTTTATATTATCCAGCAAACTGAAGAGATACAACCTACAACAGATCCACTGTAACACCCTCTTTGTTCTCAATCTCCTCTCTCTTCCTCACTCAGAATCTAGATATCCATAGACACAATACAATTCCCTCATATATAGTGAGGGGTTGCCTTCTAGGGCAAAAAACCCTAAATTAAACATAAATTCTACCGTCAGATCATCCACCTAATGAACGGCCCAGATTGACTAGAAATTACTAGACTTTTACAAGGCAATTTTACATCTATTTTTAGCTTTGGGGGCACTGCCCCCGAACCCTTGCCGGGGAGGATTTACCCCCCCAGACCCCTGCGTGAAGGGGTGTACAGTCTTCCTGGGGTATACATCCGGCTGAAACCTTTGAATACAGAAGATAATCAGGCTCCACACCCAACAATCTCCCACTTGGAGACTGATTATAGCAACTCCACCGCTGCTTCATTTGCTAGACAATGACTCCACTTTGGACCTGGCTGTTTCTCATCTTCTTCATCATACTTTAAGACCAATTGAAACTGAGCAGATTCTTAGTTTCTCCCTGGTTACAATTTTTGTTAACATATCTATAGGATTCTGGCTAGTGTGTATCTTTTCCAGCTTCAACTATCCATATTCCAATGCTAACCGTATGAAATGGTACTTGAGCTGTATATGTTTAGTCTTGGAATGAAATGCAAAGTTCTTTGCAAGATGTATGGCACTCTAGCTGTCACTGTATAACCTTCCCAACTGCTACTTCTTGCCCAATTCATCCAGAAACCTTTCTAACCAAATCATTTCTTTACTAGCCTTTGTAGCAGCAACAACTCCCCCCGTGTGGAGGGGTGTACAGTCTTCCTGGGGTATACATCCGGCTAAAACCTTTGAATACAGAAGATAATCAGGCTCCACACCCAACAGAAGTTTCGGGGAGTCTTTCCTAGAAATCCAGGCTGTAGGGGTTTTGTTGGCCTGACATCCCTTTTTATTCCTAGATGCTCCTATGCATAACGACCACATTCAACTGCCTCGACTACTGATGATGGCTTCCACATCCTAACCATGGCCCTGATTCGAGGATCAAATCCATATACAAAGAACTCAGCTTGACGTTCGTCAATATCTAGATAATGAATATATTTCACAAGCTCCATAAACCTTATCTCATATTCCTCCACGATTTTGTTATCTCGGACTAGTGTATGAAAGGTCCTAACTTGCTGCTTTTGAAAATATGGTTGTGAGTACTTGGCGCATAATCTTTCCTCGAACAACTCCCAAGGAACATTATCCGTTGTGAGGTGTAATTGTTTTTCCAGATTCCCCCACCAAGTCAATGTGCTTTCACTTAACTGAAATACAACAATTTTCATATTGGAAGTGGAAGAGTACTCTCTTAGCGCAAAACATATGTTCATTCCTTCTAACCATGCTTCAACACGTTCTCCAGCTCGTTGTCCTGAATATTCTGGGAGTTTAATTTTCTACAACTCCCTAGAAATATCTTCCTTTGATTGTCTATAATTGAAGCCTTTGGGCTCTATTGGATTTCGTTCTTCAAGTTGAGGTTGCCCTTCTTTGATATTAGCTATTGGCGACCCTTTTAATGTTTCCAAGATGGCTTCCAATGAGCGCATTATAATGGTTAACTCAGGTGCTGAAGCGGTTGGCGTTGATGATGGTCTCAGTGGTGGTGGCGGCGATGGCGATGGCGATGGCGATGGTGATGACTATGGTGGTGGCGTCAGCGATGGTGATGCTACCTGATCAGTTCGTCGTCGTTGATATGTCCTTACCATTGTGGCTTTTCCTGGATACATAATAAAATGATTAAAATCTAAGTAAAGTTTAGATTTAATAATTATAAGTTTCGTAAATTCAAGCTCTCATACGGGTATAGTTAGTTAGTTAGTTAGTTAGTTTTTTATTTTACTGGTACTGAGGTCAAGGAGGGTGGTATCGCTACCTCCTTGTCCTAATGCATGGTGTCCTATCCTAATGCATAATAATACTTATCAAAATGCACAAGTCTTTTTAGACTGATATATATTTTAAATAACAAATTTATTTTTCACATATTATTAAGCTTCGACATTTGGATAAATCATGGGTTCTAACCCATCAAAGTTTTATCAATAATATATATATATATATATATAAAATTAAACAACCATACAATATATTTACTATTCCTCTTGAAAATCCCAAAATATATTGACCAATTATCACTTACTAAATATCTTCTTCTTTAGATATTGCTAATTTTAAATTTATTAATCACAAAATTTATTAACATAATTTAAATTACAAAATGTATTAAAATAAATTTTAAGTTACAATATTGAATTAGGTGATTATAAGACAAAATTATAACATATAAAAACCAATTAAATGTTATAAAATATATCAATATCTCTTCATAGACCTAATCTCATTTAATTAATATTAATATAAATACTAAAATAATTTTATATGATATAATTTTCATTAAATAATAAAAATTAGTTGATCCACCTTTACAAATAACACTAATCATTTTAATCACTTCTAACTTGAAGATAAAATAATAATAACTTGCTTAAAAACAACAACATATTTAAAAACCCTTGGTTTTCCCGACGTCGATGTCATGTATACCATCTAATTGTTGTCAGTATATTAACTAATGTACGCAACGTGTTAACCTATATTACAGTCCTGTCCTAGATTATAACCATGTGTATTAATGTATCAGTTCAAATGTGATTGCTATATATTAAATATCTCATATGGTTTATTTTGCATGAGAAATGTCGTAGGATATGATAGGGCAACGAAACCATAATATGGTATATTCATATTCTACAACCATATTATATCTGTAAATTTACAATTACATGTGTAATCTTTACAATAATAATTTTTGTATCGTTGTAATATATATATATATATATATTTATTATTATTATTATTATTGACTGCAAAGGTTGAGGAGGAATTTGCTTTTTAGTATAAGAAAATTGTCAGGATCAAAAGTAGTTTGTACCTCAAATCAAACAAATTTTAAATGTCTAGAATATGAGTTTTTTTTTTTTTAAAGGGGTGCGAAACCCCAGAAGAAGTCTATTTTTGGCTTAATTCATGGAGTGGTACATACATCAGACATATAACATTATAGTTGCGTCATCAGACATATACATTACATAATCGTGTCATAAGACTGGAACCTGGGTGGGGAGGTTATCATTAAAACCCTCCTAACCACCCGAGATATCTTCCATTGACAAAAAAAAAAATTGAGTCTATTAATGCTTCCATTATATTGAGAAAATCGCAGTAGGGTGAGGACCAATAGTTCAGTCCTTAAAGATTATAATTATTCTGTGAATAATTTGATAGGTTCGATTTCTACATAGCTTATGGAGGAATTCGTTGTTTCCAGGCAGAATTAAGTATTATACAAATTTTAAACCTTGAACTAAGTGCAACTAAAGTTGATAGTGACCACTACACAATGTATATATTATGCACCCTGACATATAATCATATGCTCCAACTATCGTAGACTAACCTTGGAATAAGTTAATGTTATTTTCTACCTTTCCAGATCATTTTCAGTCTCACAGAGTCACTATAATTGCCCTAGATGACTGATAAAACTTAATGCCTTAGTCCTAGCTCCTTTCCAAACTCCGTAGGGACAGTAAGGTCCTGAAGAGTTTAACCCTCCTCTGATACCAGAATATAAGGTACCCAATTTACATAATTTAATGGAACTGCTACTCACGAAAAGCTCTAATTTTCTATTAGCAGAATTTAACAAAATTGTTATTCAAATTAATAGAGAATTCAAAATCCAATTATTCATTTGATAATACTTACTTGGAATTCTGTTGACGATGTTTCTGGTAGTTTCTGCTCCCGCTTCCATTATCAAAATGACCAAAACCTCCCAACCAAACTGAGCACAACCTCGGTACCCAACTCCAAAGTACTTCACAAATGAGGTACTATGCCTCCATGCCCAAAAACCTAACAACAATTGAAGCTTCTCTCAGTTTGTGACTTTCTAATTAGATTCCTCCTCCTTGCACTTCATTTCCCCCCAGCAAAAAGTGCCCTTCTTAGTCGTACTCCCTTCCCATTTTATTTCTCTGGCTCATTGCTTTTCTTCCCATTTCTGTCTCTATGTCACTCCTTGTTATGTGGAACTCTACATGTGTTTGATATTGTAACGATCTTTATAGATTTGATTGTGTAGGTTCTCTTTTAAAAGGATAGGCTACGTAGAATTCATTTTATTAGTTTAATTAGGGTTAACATTACTTTATTAATTTAATTCACCTTATTTATAATTTTAATTAAATTACATTATTATTTTATTTATTTTACTCCAATATAATTTGTAAATTAAATTATATTTTCTTTTGGTATATAAGGGTGGTATATATATCAAGTACCTAACTTGATATATTTATTATATTCTGGTGAGATGGAAATTTATTTTGATAATCAATTCATTACCCTAACTTAGGCATTTTCCAGTATTAGCCAGTATGTCTACTTGTGCAATACTTATGGTTCATGTATATGTAGCTATCATATAGATGCCCCGTATGTATGCTAATATCTACATTTTGTTTGTAGTTGTAGGTGGGCCATTACAAGTGCGGATTTTACAATCATAGATCTGGCATGCATGACACTTTTGGATTGCGAGGGTACAGTCACGGAAAATGGTGGGCCAAAAGTAACCAACGCGTAAGATCTTTTGCGCAGCAGTGTAACTAGATAAATGTTTGTTGCATGCCCTCGAGTGGAATTCATTGAGGAATTTCTTGGCCTTCTAAAGAGTGAGGCACCTCCATAAAATCGTAGCGATACCACGATAGTAAAGGGTGTCGCTAATAATCACATAATTTCGGGATTAGTACCTGATACATCGCTCCTCTGAGCAAGAGGTATTAGGTCCGAAATTCTGGGTATGGAGATATCTCAGAAAATATCCATACCATGGGTTAGATGACGAGATTAGAAACAATGACTCGTCTGGGATGGAATCTTCAAATGTAGATTCAACATCAAGGGAAGGGAGATCGCACATTAGCTCGACAAAAACTAAGGATTTCTTCGACTTGGATTTGATGAATTCCAGGTTGAACTCTTGGAGAATAACAATCCACTTAGAGTATTTCCCCCCCAACAATTGACGTGACAATACGTATGTCATATGGATCCGAAACGACTGTAGTTTTCTGAAGCAAGCGTAATGGCGAAATCTATGGACGACTTGAACAACCGTCAAAGCTAACTTTTCTACATGAGTATACTGGATCTTAGTATTGTTGAGGTTCCGACTCAGATAATAAATGGGATGTTCAGTCCCCATATCGTCTTCTTGGACCAACACCATAGCTATAGTAGAGATGGCGACAGGTAGGTACAGGAAATATTTGTGCTGATAGTTAGGGGGATATAAGAGATATGCCCAAACCAATGCATCTTTCAAGGCATCAAATTATTTTTGTGTAGTGTCATCCCAATGGAAGGGAATACCTTTTTCAGTAATCGAGTAAATCCTTTGGTCAGTTCAGCATAGTTAGGGACGAACCTCCTCAAGAAGTTAGCTTTCCCTTGGAGTGTTTATAACTAATGGAGGGAGGAAGGCGTAGGCAAGTCAACATTCTCCTCAACTTTTAAAGGATCAATATGAATTCCTTGTTTTGAAATGATGAAACCAAGGAGCCAATAAGAACCAACATAGGACACACATTTGTTTGTGTTAAGTCGAATGTTATAATGTCTACAATGAAGAAAAATGGCCCATAAATGTATGGGGTGATCAACCTGATGCTTGGAGTGAGAAGGGAGATCGTCCAGATAGGGCTGCATGATATGCTTGATGTCATGGAAAGCATAATCCATCACACGTTGAAATGTGGCCCCGACATTCTTTAAACCAAAAGGGAGCTTTCTATAAGCAAAAGTACCCCATGAACAAATAAATGCAGGTTTAGGTTGATTCACCAAGAGAATGTTGATTTGATTATAGTCGAGAATCCATCCATAAATGAATAAATCTTGCAGCCAACACAGTCATCAACAATCTGGTTAATAAATGGGGTCAGGTAGTTGTCTTTTGGACAAACACGATTTATGTCCCAATAATCAACACATACTCAGATTGTGCCCTGTTTCTTCATAACAGGGACAACGTTTGATACCCAATCAGTTAAAGGAAAGGGGTATATGAAACTAGCCCAAAGAAGATTTTTTATTTCAGCTTTTATCCCAACAACCTTCTTGGGATGAATCATATGGAGGCGCTGCTAGACGGGCTTGGTATCAGGATACGTCTTGATTTCATGCACCACTATGTTTGGGTCAATACCTGGAATTTCTTCATATTTCCAGGCAAATACATCTCTAAACTCACGAAAAAGGGCTCAATAAATCTTGATTTCAGATGAAGAATAAGATGCTACGATGTATAAAATTTTGGCTATTCTTGGTTTAATCGAAATATCGAGAGGAATCGTCTCTTCAATATTCGAAAGGTTCTTTTCAGAGTCGATCTCATGAATGGAGACAAAATTTGTAAAGGGTTCGACAAAATTACACACCACTGAGATTATCTTCAATGGTATCTGGGAAGGAGGAATGATGATGATGTTCATCCCATGGCACGTTGTCTGACATCATGATCTCCATGATGGTTTCGTTGGTAGAGAATATACACTAGAAAGGATAAGAGGGCATGCCATAATCCAGTGATTGATCTAACCAATTCATCGAAGAATATGTATGGTTCGCACAAGCCAAATAGATGGCTTTGTAATCTTTCTCAACGGGGCTAAGAAGAATTCGGTTTCCAAAACATTTGATGTCAGTTTCATCAGGTACAATCCAAGGATCGGCCAAGATCATAGAGGATCATATCATGTTGATATAAGAAACCGAAGGGGAGGAGATGGGAAGGAGAGAGGGAGGGAGCGAAAAGGTTTCCATAAGCGATGAATTCTTCAACAAACCAACTCCAACATGATGATAGGAATGTAGGGCTTCCCCTACAAGAGGGACACTTCCAATAACATTGGAATCATAGGCGAAAAAGGTGAGTTGATCTATGGCCACGATCCCTCCTTTATGAGGAAAGGGAATCATTCAGAAGTAAGTTGAAATGATGACAACCATAGGATAAGTCGAAGTACGTATTAGTAGAAGATTATAATCTAGAGGTTCATCCACAACTTCTACTTCAAAGGAGACAACTTTTCCCCCTAGTTCCACTTGGAGGGAATTCAAAATCCCACAAGGTTTTTATGTACTTCCATCAAAGGCTTTTAATGTGGTGGTCAATTGACTTAGTTGGGGTGAACCAATCGCCTTATAACAATACAAAGACATTATGCAGGTCGAGTCTCCCTCGTCCACAATAGAACGATGAATGTTCTTACCATGGACAACAAACTGAATCATAAAAGCTAACTGAGTTGAAAGTCGAGGGGTATAATTTTCATGAGAGAAAACCACTAGGTTGGAATCTGATGGATTCACACACCCGATAGATAACACCAAGGCATTATTTTGGGTGGGGTAGTTTTACAACACCTCAAGAGTTGACATAGCTGATGGAGACTAAACCAAGTCTTCAACTACGTTGTAATTTCTAGCGGCTCTCAAACGAGGGTTGAAAGCAGACTTATGGATAACACCCTTCAGAGGCTTGATAGTAAATTCTGTAGGAACTGGAGGTGGAACATGATCAGATGAAGATGATGTCGAATTGGTGGGTTGATTAGTAGCCTGACCGTTCGGTGCATTCACATTACCATAGTCCTTATTATGAGTGGCCACCATGACATAAAATTTCAGCTTTGAGGAGGAAAGCATCAAAATTGTGTTAGAGGAAGAGGCGTCTCGTGCAACCATATGAGTCTCTTGATTGGGAAATGGGTCAGTCAACATGGCGGGAGAAGTGGATAATTTAAGAAACTGATTCACTTCAGTGCGGTGCGGACAATCACGTGTAAAGTGATCCTTGTTACAAATCAAGCATGGGTATCGAGGCTTTCATTTCTCATTGGAAGATGAATTTGTTTGTTTATCCTATGGTGAGGAATCTTTCTTTTTCTTACCTTTACCTTTCTTCTTGCTTCTAGGTTGCTTTTGAAACTTTCCTTTATCAGATGAGATGAAATTTATCTTAGAAGTAGAATCCGTAGGAGGATGGGATGGAGGGTTTTGTGTAGGAGCGGTAAGAGCAATACCAGGGGGTTTACTCACTGACTGCGAACTGGAAGAACCTATAATGCCATCGGAAACATGAGATTCTTTACCAGATGGAGGAGGGGCATTATTCAAGGGTTTTAGATCATTTTGTATCTTATCATAGAGCATGCCCAATTGGGTATAAACTAGATCTAAATATTGAGCACGAGAAATAACTTGCTCTTCGGTCATGACTCCACCTTTGGCCACATCTTATGTTATGGGAGCTAACAGAGATTTGACAAACCATTCCGCTAACAACTGATCAAGAACATAAGTCTTGACCAACCAATGACGATGCCTCCACTCATGAATGTGATTCGAAATGTGAGTAGAGTCTGATTGTTTGAAGTTAGTCAATAGTTTCGTTCCAGTTTCGTATTTGATGGGAAATTGAAAATGTGTGAGGAAGGTAGTGGCTAAAGTGTTGAAGTCATGAAACGACACTCTAGGTAACTCAATATACAATTTAACTGCGGTACCCATAAGCGTTCGTTGGAAAAGATGGAGTCGAATGGAATCATCATTAAGTGAGTTGGATGAACACCATAGATGATACGTCATAACATGCGTCGATGGGTCTTCTCCAGGATTCCCATTGAATTTTGGGATATCATAAGGCAACTTAGTGGGAATAATTAGCCACCATGGCAAATGAGCAATGGGGTCATTAGTAAGCCAAGTTAAATATGGTAATTCAAGAGTAGCCACAAAAGGCAACTGTCGATTAACGTACGAAGGTGGATGACTTGGAGATGAAGGGCTAACCTGGGAAACAAGCACTTGCATTCCTGGATAAGGAGGGTTCTGATAATAAGGAACTTGATTACCAGAATATGGAGGGTTATGATAACCAACATGCAAGTGGGTTTTCTGCCTAGCCCCAAGATGGCAATAAAGATGCTGGAATGGTTGGGTTTGGATTTGACAACCTTGGAAAGGCACTTGGTGTGATCCATACTATTTCTCGATAGGGGTTTAAATTACCCCCTGGTATGGGTTTGATTGAGACTACGTCAAATTTTGAATAATTTGACGTACCGAAACTTGAGGAGTACCTTGCGCAAGCGATTGAGAAGGTGAGGGACCTTGTACAAGTCAACTAATCAGGATTTGGGGAGAAAAAGACACCGTTGGAATGGGTTGTAAAGCTTGGCTCACATGTATTTGAGCTTGTTGAGGTGTTGATGGATAGGTAGGGATTTGTGACGAAGACAATACAATTTAATGATTCAGCAATTGATCCCAAAATGAGCCAGGTTGAATGGGTAAAGTAGGTTGCCAAACAATGGAAGCCATTCCAGGATAAGGAGGACTATAAATAAGAGCATTACCATATTGAGGTATACCAAAGATAGGTTCCCCCCATACCATGGGAGGATGGGATGATGGAGGCAACTACGATCTAGACAAAGGGTACCCAACATAAGGAGGGTTGGGTTGTTGAGGGTAGTTTTTCCCACTGATATAAGGGACAACCTGCTACTCTATTGTCGGTGTAGATGGAGGAAGAGGAGAAGACTATGTGGAATTCATAAGAGAAGTACCATATATTATTCTTGAATTTGATGACATGGGAGAGGTCTAAGGACTGGAAGCCACACCATAAAAGGTACCAGATAATGACTGATAGCTAGGCGGGATGGACAGACCACCATATAAATGAGTTTTTGGTGATGTTACAAACGTCGATGAGGAAGAAACACTTGATGTCTCAACCATAGTGGTGGACACAGGCTGGGAGTTTGAATCAGTTCCAGTCATGGTTAACAATCCCAATGAAGATTGTCACGAGAGATCTGCGTCTAGGGCCAAAGAATCAGGTAAAGGAGATTGTGTTGAAGCTTGAAGGGAAAAAAGAGGGTTGGTTTGATAGAAATGAAGTCCTTCTCAATGAACATGAGTAGAAGGACGAGGCTCTTCTTAAGGGATCTCTTCAATACCCACAAGTCCATATGGAAGAGGTTCACTGTTAGGCCTAAGATATATTGGTTCTTTCTGAGACAAAGGAAGAGAAGAGGAAGGTCCCAAAGACTCAGGTGAAGATGGTTGAGGCTCCTTGGGTTTAATAACCTTAGGAAGCAAAGTTTTTGACTCAGGGATATCAAATTCAATGACCTCAGGGAGATCAGATTCATATTTTCTTCATTTTTCGTTATTTTCCTTCATTTTCCTCCTCACATGCAACCTGTGACCTTTCACCTTCCTTTTCTCCTAATTTCCAATATTTTCATAAATAAATTGCCAAAAATGCCATTGTTCCTTTCCAAAGCCTTTTCCATTGCCTTTGCCAATTTCCTTAGCTATAATAAACCAAATGAACACCCACACTAGGATGTTTTACCCAACATTCAACTTGGAATAAGTTTCCCATAACTGTGGTTATTATTTTTTCTTTATTAACTTTATTTACATGGAATTTTCACCAGGGTTGTTACAGAACCCTCCCCCTTGGGGAACAACACCTACAACCAACAAGACTGTTGTAAGCAAAACATACTACCCATGGAGCTTTATAACTTAGCTCAATTCACTATTTACAATGTTCAACTCGCTGAAAAGAAAACCAACATGTCAACATAACAACATGACAACCATAATGACATGACACCCATACTGCTTATTGGATCTTTATAACACAACTCATGGGGGTATTTACATCCATATCCATATGTACATATACCAAAAACATCACACCACAACATAAAACAATAACATTCACTCAACTAGCGAATAGAGAAGGATGCATAGCTCGCATCTAATCTGCCATCTCCCATGTAGCTTCATTAGGCCCAAAGTGATTCCAATGAACTTTAACCTGCTTGATTTCTTAGTTACAGAGCATGAGCATTTTTCTTTACAATATACACTGAGGTTCCTGTTGGAGTTCTCCATCTGGCTCCACATGCACTACAGACCAATTAATCACATCATCAACATCTTTAAGCTTTGACACATGGAAAACATGATCATGGAATTTCACTGTTGGAGGCAGTGAAAGTCGATAGGCTACTGGTCCAATCCTTTCAAGAATATTGAAAGTTCCACAAAACCGAGGTGTGATCTTGGCACATGATCCAATTCACAATGAGCTCTTCTTTGGCTTGATGTGCAAGTACACCTGTTCCCTAACCTGAAAATCCTTAGACAACTTGTTTCGATCTGCATAAATTTTCTGTTTGTCTTGTGTTGTCTTTAGATTCTTCTTTATTACCTGCATTTCCTGTTCCATTTCTTCCAACATGTCGGGTCCAATCAACACCCTGTTAAATGTGTTATACAGGATTTATGATGCGGAAAAAAGTATCTCCCCTAGGTCGGTGGTTAACCTAAAACAATAGAGAGACAAGGAACCCAATGATTTTCCTTAAAGTAAATAGATGACAGAGTGAGGCCTACCTAGAATCCTTTTCAACACTTTGCTCCTTATTTAGCTTGGAAGGTTGAATTCCAGCTCTGAATGGAAAAATTAGAACCTGCACAATGAGATAACACAAGCCAAGAAACTATGAGACCTATGTAGTATCATCTAAGTACTTCATTGAATAGATCAACAAGGTATTGAAATATATGAAATAACAACATCACATATAGGAAAAAAATGAATTATTTGTATTAATATAAATGGAATGAGATTACAACCATAAGTAGCAGTTGATCTTATAGAATAGCTTGTCTAAGTTGTTGAATTGTCCTTTCCTTGTCACAATATGCACTTCCAATCACCCTAAATGCATGAGATAATAACTACTCACTACAACAACATAAGGGAAGAACCACTCTCCAAAAGCCAACCACCAACCACATAGAAGGTTGGGAATATATAGAGAAGTAGGGTAAGTTAGGAGTTCTTATCCAATTACCAGGCTAGGGTAAGAGATCCACCTTTGATGGAGGGATATGATCAAAGGATAAGTGGTGAAAACTCCAAAGTAGGTAAGGATAGGATCTAAATGTTTGATCAAAGGTAAGTAGTTAAAAAAACTTTTGGTAACTCCTAGAATGGGAAGCTTCCAGAATCTCGATTATTCTCCCAGATTTCTAAAACCAACACAGGTGGAAAGGGGAGCAACCTGCTGGTGACCAATGTAGGCCACAATGGAGCAACCTGCTGGTGACCAATGTAGGCCACAATGGAGCAACCTGTAGGTGAATGTAGCCTAGTATAATTACAGAGAGCTTTGGTCCTCAAACTGGATCAGATGAAGCAGTTTAAGACTGAAAATCTGGGGGATGAAGGGAACATGCTTAGGGATTTGTGCAATATGGTGACAAGGGGGAGTAGGATGTTGATTGATCCCATTAGGAGGCTCACTGATCTGATGTGAACAAATGGCCTATAACAAACTGGATCACTCCAACTGATGGGAGTATTACAACTCTGCCCATACAATGCCTCAAGCAGACTCATCCTTAGATATTCCTGATACCCATTGTTGTAATCGAACTCAACCAGTGGAAGATACTCTTCCCACTTCCATTATTGATGAATCACATACATCCTCAACATATCCTCCAATATCCTGTTGACCCTCTCTATTTGTCCATCTGTATGCGGATGATAAGCTGTACTGAAGGCCAACTTTGTCCCTAAACCTGCAGTTTCCAAAACTTGGAAGTGAACTTAGCATCCCTGCCTGACACAATATTCTTTAGAACACCATGCAATCTAACCACATCTCTGATGTGAGCTGTGCTACATAATTAGCTGAATAAGTAGACTTCAAGTGAGTGAATTCTGCTACGTTTGTCAACTTGTCCACCACAACCATGATGGAATCATGTTATCAAGATGTCCTCGGAAAACCTATGGTAAAATCCATGGAAATGACCTCCCATTTCCACTTTGGAATCACAATCAGATGTAGTAGTCCACTGGGATGCTTAAATTATGCCTTTACCTACTGACAGTCCAAGCATTTAGCCACAAAGTCTTCCACGTCCTTCTTCAAATTTGACCAATAATAAAACTTCTTCATTGTTGTCAATGTCTTTTGATATCTCGGGTGACCTGAATATGACTTAGCATGAAATTCCCTCAAGATGAGCTTCTTGAGTTCACTGTTGTTTGGCACATATATCCTGTCCCTAAATTTGACCAAGCCATCTGCTGTAAGATGATAGTCCACATCTTGACCACCTGTGCCCTGCTGTAACCTGTGCATAAGCTTCATGTATCTACCATCCTGCTAACTTGCCTGTAAGATTCGACCCTGTAATTCTGTACCATAAGAAACCATAGCTACTATATGATTCACCTGTATCTACCTTCTAAGAGCATCTGCAACCATGTTCTATTTACCCTTGATGTTCTTGATCTCAAAGTTAAACTCACTAATCGTGGCCAACCATCTAGATTTCCTAACATTCAAGTTCGGCTAATCGAAAAAGTATCTCAAACCACTATGATCACTCATCAATACAAACCTCCTACCAAGAAGATAATGCCTCCACATGTTCAATGCATGGATGATCGTTGCCAACTCAAGATCGTGTGTCGGGCAATTCTGCTCGTGCTCATTTAGTTCCCATGACTAATAGCACACTACCTGTCCTTCTTGCATAAGGACTCCACCAAGTCCTCTATTGCAAGCATCTGTGCATACCACAAATTCTTTGTCCGGATCTACATTATTTAAAATTGGAGCATTGGTCAACAACTTCTTCAACTGTTCAAAACAAGTAGCACATTCCTATGTCCATTCAAGTTTCTTACCTTTCTTCTGCATTGACGTAATAGGATATGAATTGCAAGAGAAGTTCCTAATGAACCTCCTATAGTAACCTACTAACCCCATAAATGACCTTACCTCATCCACATTTCTAGGAGTTGCCCATTCCATGATAGCTCTTATCTTCTCTGGATCCACTGCTATACCTTCCTTGGAAACATGTCCCAAGTAATGTACCTTTGTATGAAAGAAACTACATTTTCTAAGCTTGGAATACAACTGATTCTCTCTCATCAATCTCAATATTACTGCTAAATGCTCGACATGCTCTTCCTCACTTTTATAATATATCAAGATGTCACCAATGAACACAATAGAAAACTTGTCTAGATAAGGACGCAAAACACTATTCATCAAGCACATAAAGGTAGCTGGAGCATTAGTCAAACCAAATGGAATTGTAACATACTCATAATGCCTGTACTTGGTCTGTAACATTGTCTTGTATATATTCTCTTCCTTAATTCATACCTGATGATATCAAGATCTCAAATCAATCTTTGAGAACAGTACTGCTCCCTTCAACTAATCAAACATGTCATCAATCCTCGACAACAGATACTTGTTCTTGATGGTCACCTTGTTTACCTACCTGTAATCAATGCATAACCTGAGAGTACCATCCTTCTTCTTCATAAACAATACCAGTTCACCCCAAGGTGATAGACTTGGCCTAATGTATCCCTTGTCAAACATTTCCTTCAACTGCAACTTTAACTCTACTAACTATGGTGTTATCACTTAGAGAAAACCCTGGCTGCGGGGAGAAACCCTAAGGTACTCTCAAACCACTTTTAGGTTGAAATCTGTCCCTTCAACCCGGAGGGGGATCTCTCTGTAAAACTCAACTACTCTATGGTCACTATAGTAGAAGGTTTTCACAATTGACTTCAGGTGGCCAGATTTGGGTTTAGGTATATGGAGTCAAGTTATCAACCGAATGAAATCACAAATCTAATGAGAAAATTGCACAAAGCATGGGAGTAACACATCCTTTGACTGTTTTGGAGATTTCAAAGAAAGATGAACTGGGAGAAAATAGAGCTTATAAGAGCTGAGAACAACAAGTATTTAATGGTTGATAATTTAAGAGAGGAGCATCAAATGAAATCCAATCTCATTAAACTAACATTTCAGACATGAAAGAGACAATTAATAACAGAGAAATACTGACAGGGAAATGAAACACATGAGTTTTATACTAGTTTCTCATCAAACACTGCAAATACATTTAAGATTTCTCAAACATATCTAGACTACAAGTAATTTTTCAAATGATTTCCAACCTCGTTTCATTATTCATAAACTGTCTTTATAGAGTTTCACATAACAGTTTGCAAAATAATAGAATCCTCATAATTACAATACTGAGATATTTTAAAATATCCTTTAAGTTCATGCATGAAAAAGATAAACTTAGAAAATATCTAATGAATCCTAGAAAAGTTGTAGGAAAATCTGCTAAAATCTAGGCAAAAACAAAGTGATCTAGTCAATTGTCTAGCTAGAAAATCGAAAAAGTCCCTCTATAGATTATCATAATTATTTCAACAAAATAGGTCCCTCTGTCTACTTCATCAACACTGCCCCTAGATGTCTTCTGCTATTCTACGATTTTCTAGAAAAATTGCTGACAGGTAGGTCATTGACATTACTGATTTTCTGATCTGAGATATATATAACAATTAGAAGGTCAATCCTTTCGAATATCATTGACATGTTGTTGGAATTTTCCTGTAGGTTTCATTTATTAATCAATTATGCATAGTTTTCTCAAAATAGATGATAGAGACAATGCCAAGCTTTTCAAAAACACTGACAAGGGCATTGTTATATCTCTCGACTTTCATATTGTATATGAAACTATCAGGGCGACTATAAACTAAATGCAAAAACTGATTTTTTGATTTAAACATATGGACAAAAATGGTTCTGATACCCTATCACATTAGTTGAGGGTACTGGAAGTTTCGAGTAGCACATCCAACTTGTCTACTCTCTACTTCTTGTTCTGTCTAGTCTCCATGGGATTTGCTTTAGAAACCCATTTATTTCCTTTCTTATTAGGGCTTGCAGGATTATTTTTAGAATATATACACCCTTTCTTAGACTTTTCAGATTTCTCATTGATGATTAAGTCTTTCAGAGGCACATCATCTATGTAAACTACTTGTTTAGCTAACTCTGGGTTGCTTCTAAGCTTGATTTTATACCGTAGCTTTTTTATTGGCCTAGTGTGCCTATTAACTAGTCTGAGAATCTCAGAAGTTGGTTCCCTTTCCTTGGTTATTAGCTTCTTTCCATTTAAATCTTTAGGAATCACTATGTCTGCAGGGTTTTCTCCGAGGGTAAAGGTCAAAAAGTAGTGGAGCCAATGTGAGCTTCTAGGCTTCTCAATGATGTAGGATATGGCTTGTGAAGTCAAGCACTCTTCCTTTTATAGACCTTGGGAGTTTTTTGGGGCAGCTGAGGTAGATAGGGCTTCTGAGTTTTCATACTTAATGGGAGTTTGAACATGAACTTGATTCTGAGTCTTATTCATCCTCTCGATAATTTTTGGTCTGCCTCTTTTCCTTCCGGAAGGTTGAGGCTAGAACCCTCCCTACAAAAGGAAATGGTTCCAGGTCCTCTTGAGCTTAATCAACTGGATTTCTATCAAAAGTTTTATCAGTGCCTTATGATAAATAAAATGTAAAGATGGGTTAAACCTAGACCTATACCTAGCATCCATGTGCTTGAGGCTTTCCAGCAAGGAGGCGCTGGGATTGATCCTAATCTTCCCATATAAATGTGCTAAGAAGTAAAAAAGATACAAATTTATCCTATTATAACGACCCTCACAAGTAAAATATTGTTGGAAAAGTTGCAGGGAGCATACCATTTGTCTTGTAGCCAGTCTTTTCGAACCCCGACCTTCCAATTTTATGCTCTGTGCTCTTCCTTGAAGAAATATGGAACGTCTATGCCTGCTAGAATATGGCTATGAAAAACCTTGTCATTGTCCATGGGAAAAGCTGTGGCTTCAAAATTGTGTGCTCTATGACTTCAAATGTTAGACCATCGACTTCTACATGAATCCCATCGAAACTTGCTGTAAATGATTGAGCTACCAAATCATGGTAATTAGAACACCGATAGAAGAACCAACTCCACCCTCCCTGCTGGAACAAATGTAGGAGATCAGGATAAACATTCAATAGCTCCGGCTCTTTAGGTTCAGTTCGGTCTAGCATGCCTCCCTTTCCCATTCTGGCTGGTACTATCCACAGGATTTGATGTTGTGTCCTTGCAGTGGAAATAACTTCAATTGCCAAGTGGAGAACTCAGATAACTTACCAATATAACTGCTTACAGGATATGAGGTGCAAGATATGGTGAACCCACATGTGTCAAGTTAAACTTAACATCACGTTTGATCAAGAGTGTGAATCATGATCAATAATTACATGAAATTGATTACACAAAACCTTTAATCATTACATAAGGTAAGCACGATCAAATTCATACTTTACCCTTTCGATCATAACATAGACACATGTGCTCAAAATATCGATACTGAGGTGGTGAACATAGTCAACACTTTAAATACTAAAAATAAATTAATCGTTGACAATTGACTTGTCGGAAAAAGGAGAAAATAGTGCTATCCTCGTCATCAACGATATTCGATTTCCAACAATATCGGGTCTCAAAACACTGCTAGGAGTATTAACCTATTTATTACAACCTTAAATGCTGACAATGCAACTTTCAACATTTTATAAAAATTACAAAAATGAAATTTTTGATGATAACATCTAGAGTGCTCATCTTGTATGTTGCATTTGATGTTGGTGCTACTCTTGGTACCAACTCAATAGAAAATTCTTCTTCCCTGCGAGGTGATAACTTTGAAATAGTTGTTGGAAACACATCCTAAAACTACTGCAAGATCATGTACCTGTTCAATACCTCTACATCCTCAACATCCTTACCTTTGTCACTAGAAATATGCATTGCCAATAACACACACCCTTTTTTGCGACTGCGGTTTTCCTGCATAGCTATAACCATTCTAACTGAAGTTGCCTTCTTATCCTCTAAGATTATTTGTTCTCGATTGTCATTCAAACACTCAATAGCCTTGTCATAAAATCCCACCTTAGTCTTATGAAGATACAACCAGCCCATACCCAAAATCATATCGTATGATCCCAACGACAATACATTCAAGTTTGTTGATGTAGGCATACCATTCAACTCAAATGCACAAGCTCTTACCCAATGATGAACTTGCTTCTTTGTACTTGTAGGCAACTACACTAACCAAGATTTTGCATGCACTCCTTCTTTCAAACCACACTTATCCACCAAGTAAGGGTTACATAACTATAATTAGATCCAGGGAACTCAAAATAGAAACAACTTGATCACAAAGCTTACTGTCCATCTCAATTATAGATGCCTGATGATCTACCTGCCTATCATCCAATGTTGCATAGATATAAGGAATGCCCTTCCCAACATCCCCAACAGTCTATGCATCCTGTGCACTATAGATCTATGATCAACCACCCAAATGTTGCGAACAATCCCTCCTAAGATGTTCCTTACCACATGTCCAACACTGCAACCATTTTGTACCATCACCTGTTTTCTGCTGTTGTGGCCCATGCCCCTTTCGAGCTATGTTTGATTTCTTGTATAGTGTAACATTCTCTTTCTCTTCTGCATTCCATGGTCTTGTTCTTTTCGGCTGCCTTTTACCTTTACCTTTATCTTTCCCTTTCCATCCTTGCTGATATTTTGTCTTACACTTTGACTCTTTGTAGCAATGCTTCAATTTCCCAATAACTTCGTCAAGTGACCGAGGCTCATCATACTCAATCCGATCTCTAAATACCTATGGAAATCCACTGACAAACCTCTAGAATTTAGCTTTCTCATCTTTAAGATACGGTACATACCTCAAAAGCTCCAATAATTTGGCTGTATACTCCTCATCTATCATTGATCCCATATTTAGCTCGTAAAATTCTTTGGTCTTAATGTTGTAGTACCTTTCTGACAAGTATTTCTTCCTAAAGAGTCTCTTGAATTCATGCCAACTCAAGTCTTCTGTCCTGATGTCTCTGACCCGTCTTACATATTCCCACCAGATGTCTGCTTTCCCTTTGAGGCTGAAGATAGATATTTTTTTCTTCATATATATGTATACTCATGCAGTTCAAATAATTTCTTCATCCCAAGTAACCAAGCCTCTGCATCCTCCGGCTTATTCAAATATCCATCAAAAGTAGGTGGCTTAGATTTCTTAAACTCATCCAACACATATCCCCTATCACTCCTCCTATAAGGATGATAACGATGACGATCATATCACCTGTTTGAACTAGAACTAGAATAGTACCTGTGTCCATCACCTCTCTTATCTGGAGTATCTGAGAATCTGCCATCTCTAACCATGTCATCCCTATCCAACCTATGCCCACCATGAGATCTACTACCACATGCCCCATTAGTTCTGTCCTCTTTTCAATAGCTGATTCCAAGTGGTCCCTGTCCCTGCAATTTTGAAAAACTCTGAAGGATTACTGCACTGATTTTTGCTTGCTTCTCTTGTGCCTCCATGATTCTGTCAGTATCTGCTTTACATCTTCTTAATTCTTCCTTAAAACTTCTCAATGTGTCTTCTAAGTCAGAAGAGTGCCTAACACGATGCTGCTCAACTGATCCATAGGGGTAATCTCGGGAATTGTAGTCTACCATATTGTTAGTCATCTTTGATCTCTTTCCTGCCAAACATACCATGTCAGCTAAACCAAAATATAAACATAATCAACATACCTCAGTGTAGTCTGGGGAGGATATCTCATCTGCAAGGTCAACCAGATAAGAAAAATACATGTATAAACATAATCATAACAACATATATATATCATACTAACCGTAGTCCAATCATCAATGCATGACCCTATCAACTACACATCACGACCCCATGCATGACAACTACAACTATGTCAATGTATGCATAATCAACATATGTGCGACATGCATGCATACACGATACATTCAAACATTGACATGCATAACTAGTGCATAACCGACCCATACTCATGATGAACACATCCAACAACACACCATCCACTTTCACATGACAATGCCACTACAACCATGACCAACACCATGCATATGCAATAATCACATAAACCACAAGCATAGAGAACACATATTCCACCAAGGGGTGAACCATGCTATGATACCACTTTGTAACACCCTCCTCGCACATTTACCCAGGCTAACTAGTCCATCAGGGTAAACATGTGACGAAGAGTTACTATGATATGATTCAACTCCCTAAGTGCAGTTAAGGAAGTGGAACTGAGGAACCAACACTTTACAAACCTCCCTCAGGCGCTACAGGACCCCCAGGAGCTAATCTACCACTCCAGGTGCCCAATATCTAAGTTAACCTAGCCTTTCAATGAATTAAAACCCCAGTCGCTCCCATAATGCCTGCAAGGGAGAGAATGCAGTCTTTTTCAGCCAGATTTTTGCCAGAGACTACGATATTTAAGCCACTTTTCAGGGCTAGTCTCCAACCCACTGCCTAGAACTTGATGAGACTTTCCAAGATAATAAATGACACTAAGACAAAGCCTCTAACACAAAACTTGATCGGGGACCTGACCTAACCAAGCCTAACCATGATAGACATTTCGTCAAACACATTGTGCACATGTAATCTACAATTCATAACAATAAATCTGAGCATAGGGGTCTCATACTTATATGAGAATCACTAAGAAGCATTGTTGCCTTATCAAATTAGTTGCATTATCATCTATTAGGTCATATATTCATTGTTAATTCATTTATAAATCAAAAAATAATGAGTTCCATACATCATCACTGTCATAAAACATACTCATAACCAACATATAAACAATAGAAATAATATGGATACAACAACCATAGAATCTACATATAAACCATCACATTTACGCATGAAATACCAAGGAGAAGGTACTCTTATTAGTGAATGAAAAATTCAACTAGGTTTGGGACTTCCGAAAACCACCCAACCATGGATTCACTGAACCAAACATTTCTTTCAGCCAATCATTCTCGTGCCATATTCCAAGCATGAATGTGGGACTCATAACCAAAACCCAACCAGGTATTCCTGATGCTAGACCACCTCTCCCTCATCAATAGAACCAGGCTTTACCGTAATCCTCACCGGATCACTAGGCCAAAACAAACATGGATGCCATCGGATTTCTCCACCCACATCCTGAGGAATTTTCTTGTCTCCTAGTCTCTAGGCTTTACCATATATCCCGCCATTCACCAGTCAAGGATTCCTTGGCCTAATCAAGACACTAAACTCTGGGCTTTACCACAATCCACATGAAACCTTTGAACTTTGACCTTCCTTTTCTCCTAATTTCCATTATTTTCATAAATAAATTGCCAAAAATGACATTTTTCCTTTCCAAAGCCTTTGCCATTGCCTTTGCCAATTTCCTTAGCCATAATAAACCAAATGAACACCCACACTAGGATGTTTTGCCCAACATTAAACTTGGAATAAGTGTCCCATAATCGTGGTTATTATTTTACCTTTATTAACTTTATTTACATGGAATTTTCACTAGGGTTGTTACGTTAATGTCCTTGAAAGGACCAATGCCATTATCAAGTACAAATCAAGGAACCAAGTTAGATCAAACCATCACATATAAAAGATTCAATGAAACAAAATCATTGAATAATATTCAATGCATATGCCAGGTAAGTAGATCACATTATCTGTCTTCTTAAATCTCATAGTAGCTTATGACCTTATACAAGTTGCTAGATTTAGGTATGGGAGGGCTATCAACTACCTCTATTAGGTGCTTCCAAGCTTGAGGGGAGGAATAAATCCTAGGCCAACCATTCAAGCTGTTATCACTCAGGTTGTCCTTAAAGCTCCTTAAAGGATACGGCCGAGGTAACCACAAACCAATCTTTGGACTGCAGGTCCTAGCCTACCTGCAATCAGAGAGGGCTCTCTCTTTATAATTTAGCTTTGTTTTGGGTTGATTTTAGGCTAGTTATGATTTTCTTGGGTTTTGTTTTGATTTTGGTGGGATGGAGGGTTCTTTCAAATAGAGTTGGGATGCATAGTGTGAGAGGTTCAAACCATTGGGCATGGAGTCGTGGATTAGGCTTGCTGTTGCGTTTTCTTGGTCACAAGAGGAATACAGAGTAGGATAGCTACACATAAAACAATATCAAACTGGAATAAGGATGGAATGAAGGTCAGTGAATGAAAGGCAACTAAGTAGCTCTCATTATGCTAACAGAGGGAAGGTGAATGAACATTATATAGGAGCAATCAAAGATTCCTAAACAACATTCATATATGAAAGAACTAGTGTAAATATGAGCAAATCAGTATTCATATTTAGGACTAATTCAGAGGAAAAACATAGATAAATCACAGAAATTGAGAACAGAATACAACTAAGTGAGCTCTGAACTATTCTTTCTTTCTGCTATTTAGATAGTGAAACAATGATGGCATAAACACATATAAACTGTAAACAGAGATAAGAAACACTTATTGGGCTATGTAGAAGCGTTAGGATTCCATAGTCACTCTTCAGACATTAAAACACAACAGTCAGTTCATCTGCCAAACATTCCAGCGATCTTTGATTATAGAGACTCTCAGAAAATACAGTGCAAGTATAGAGAGGAAGTTATCGACCAACCAACCCTTTTTTCATAACAGAGGGTGGTTTAAATAGAAAAAATAATCTACAAACATCAGATCTGGGATAGATCTCCTCAAATAAATGCCTTTAACCTAATTTGTACAGAAGTAAATGGCCGGAATATCTATCTAACAGCTGCGCTGAGGAAACTGGCATCTCAAAATATCTATTACAGCAGATCTGAGGAAAATGAGTGCTTTAATCTATTTTATCTTGAAGTAAATGCTTAAAACATTTATCTAAGTGCTGCGCTGGGGCAGCTGCCTCAAAAATGGATCAACATCTGTCCTTATGGCTCTGTGCTGGCTCTTTTAGCCATAAGTGTGCTTTAAATTCATTCATCTGCGCCTGCAAGTGGTTCTGCTGCCTTAAGTGGCCAAAACTGTGAGTCGGTGAGTCTTTATGGCTCAGAGCTGCTTTATTGACTTTGCTGGGAGGCTCTTTAATGATTTCCTGCTTTGGGTTCAAAGTTTGCATTGAACACCTTCACTGATACACTTTGCCGCATCCTGATACACTTTGGCACTGAATCTGGGCCTTTTCTCACCGCTGATACTCTTTAAACTGTCCCATCGCCCCCTTTCTACCTTTTAATGCAAAAATAACTGCCGCAAAAGCTTCCGTGGCCTTTGGAATGCTATCGGCGCTCTGGCCGATCAAAACTAGCTTTAAACTTTGAAAAATGGTGCAAACAGGAGGAAAAAGTGTTGCCGACTGTGCCGAGGCCGATACTGGCCCCCTAGAGCCAAAACAGGGCTTGGAGCGATCTCAAAATGGTTAAGGAAACCATCATTTCCTTTATACCTGGGTGGGCATGGGCGCCACACAGAAAACATTTAAAAGGCCCTTTTATTACAAACAGGCGGAATGCCATAAAAACATGAATTTTCATTGAAAAAACGGCCCGATAGTGACACTGTTCATTGAATTAAATTGTGGTCGTTGGATCCGGCGCGGGCCAATCCAACGACCCAGATCTTATTGCAATATCGACGTCAGGCGAATCGGGGGGTGGCACATAAACAATCGCTGAAACTGCGCGGACCCGATATGCTATAGGCCCTTCCTTTTATTTGGAATTGCGTCCGGCCCATCGACGATGTCATATCGGCGGATTTACAAAAATTTGGTTTGCGGACCCGAAATGCCTTTCAAAACTGCCCTTTATAAATTATCAGCTCCGGAATATCGGAGACCTCCCTTTCGCTGTGCCCAGGGACCTTACGGACCCGATAGCTTTTATAAGACCCGCCTTTATAATATTTCGGCTCCGCCATATCGGAGCCAAACATAAGGGGTGTTCGCCGAACAAACATGGGCCATTGATTTGGTGATGGCGATGGACGGCTGAGATTTGGTCGCTGTATCGGCGATCGGCGGCCCATTATAACCCATGCCTTGAGACTTAGCCATTTTCGCTTATAATATGCCACTGCCCCCTCCCGACAGCGATATCGCATCAGAGGGGGACCAAATAGATTCTTTTCTCATCGGAGAATGCATTTTGTTTTTTTTTTCTCGGCAAAACTAAATCTATTAAGAGAAATCAATATGGTACAAACAGGAAAGGCACAAGACCGTCAGACCGGAAATGATAGATACATCAACCTCGGCCCCGGAAGAGAGATACAATCACAGAGCTACAAGAAAGACAAGAGACCGATAGACCGGAAATGATAAATTCGTCAACCTCGGTCTCGGAAGGAAGAATAACTCTGCTACACCTGAAGATTCGATAGCAAATACAAACTGTCAGGCTGTTACCCCAGCGGGACAGTGATTACACCACAATGTTTTTTCCCTTTCTTTTTGTTAACTTTTGTCCAGCCCTCAGGAGGAGTATGGGCAAGAACAACTTGGAGACTGGAGTTCTCTAGCATTGGGGACTCCTTCTCTGAATCCGAGGAGGAAGTCTCATGGGGACGCTTCTGCGAGTTTGCTGAGACATGGGTGTGCTCCATAATGTTCGTGGGCTGAACCATCGTCTGCGGCATCTGATCTGGTTCTGACTGGTTTTCCTCCTTTTCCATACTTGGAACCTTCTCCATACTAGGGGGGCTGGAGCTTCTGGTTGGCGGCGGTGGGCAGGGGGCCCAACGCTTAGGCTTAGTTTGAGCAAAGAGGCCCTTTTTTGCTCTTGCTGACAGTGAAGGGCAAGAGATATGTAGGTGCCCTGTTTGGTTACAATGACGGCATCTGAAGGCAGTGTTCTCGTACTCTATATACTGGGTCCAGATAGCGTCCTTGATCTTGAGATTGATGTACTCTGGCAATCCCTTACTTAAATCAATCTCCACACAAACTCTGGCATATGTATAGAGACCCTGCCTCTCTCTCTCGTAGTCTCCCTTCCAAAAGCTACCCAGGGCATTGCCTATTTGCCTGTATACTTCTGTACGCCACAGGTGAACTGGGAGATTTGGAAGCCTGATCCATACCGGAGCCTTGGTGATGACTGCTGAAGCTGGGTCAAAGTCGGGAAACCAAGGAGTTAGGAAGAGACCAGCCGAACCCATGAACCAAGGGCCTTCGTCTAGGGCATTGTAGCAATGCTCTAGGTCATCGAACAACACTATGAAATACCCTTTAGCACAGAAATAAACCTTACAACGATCAGTCCAGTTATCTTTGATCCAGTCATAAAGATCCTGTGAGCGCGGCCAGAGCCCATTGAATCTACAGATGATGGCTTTTTCAGCAAATTTCTGGGTTTCGTCTTCAAGCTCAGGGTAGGAGACTTCAACTGATGGGATCTCCTCCATTTTGTCAACCAAAAAGGGCTTGGGTGAAGTCTGTATTGGTGGCTCTGACTTTTCAGCCTGCTTGCCATGGACTGCATCTTTGTACGAGAAAGCCTTAGTTGAGGAAGGCTCCCCCCCAGCTCCTCCTCTAAGACGGAGGGAAAGGATAATAGTTGCGTCTTTTTCAATGCCGTAAAAAGAAATAGGAAAGGGATCCTCAAGATGTTTACCTTGGTAAAGAAGCCGTTGGTCTGCCAAAGGGATTCCCAATTTGAAGTCCAAAGCATGCTTGAGATGCCGCACTGGATCCGCCGGGCAAACCCATTGAAGCATAGTTTTCCCTGAAAGGAGCCTGATTTGGATCTGGAAAGCTGCGGATGATTCTGCAGGCCTTTTTCCCCAACTGATCTGAGGAGCGGGAAGGCCGATGCCTTGATAGAGTTTCAGATCTGCTGTAGAGGGATCTGTGGATTCTCTGTACAAACACTGCGTCAGCGTGTAAGAGGACCCGATCTGCACCGCCGAGGGCTGAGGAATCCTTGAAAATCATGGATCCAGATCCATGTTCCCTCCCCAAACCTGATCTTCGACCCTGTCATTTGAGATCAATCCTTGCTCGCGTGATCGGATCGTTTTCTTGCTAGGATGGGGCGTGGACATCAAGCACCTCTGTTCTCCATAGATGCAGACGGATCTGCCAGGCCTCTGCAATGCGTTTGCAGAGGGGAGCGCATTAGAACAAGTCTGGGCGATGATCGGTTGTTTTAGAATGTGATCCCCTGGATGAGAGGCTGGTACTGCCGTGCGGTGTACGATCTGCGTCCAGAAGAATGGGTAGCCCGGCGAAATCTTGCTGTGTGCTGAATCCTGTTTGATCGTCTCCTCAGCGAATCCGTCCCAAAGCGAGAGGGAAGATTCAGTCATGGCGTGACCAGCATGCAAGCCTCTGGCCGTTCGGGAGCATGGCAGACCTACGGGAGCTGCGGCTGCGCTGTCTGCTGAAACCCTAGTGTTGAAAATCGCCATCCGTTCAGGAATCCTCTTCCCCAAGAATCGGAGAATGCATTTTGTTAAAATGCAAAGGAAAATGAATTCGGAGGGGTAGCCTTTGGTGTTTTGGATGGATTCTAAGGCATCGGAAGGGGTCCGATAGCCAAAAAAAAAAAGAAAAAAAGAAAAAAAAGGGAGGATTTTTTCATTTGTAGAAGGTTTTTAATGATTTTTGCATGGTTTTTGGCAACTTTCATGCCTTGGAAGGAGTCCAAAGGCATTTAGGAGGAATGTGATGTGTTTTGAGAGGGTTTAGTGGCCAAAGAGGGTTTCATGCCTTATAAAGGCAAACCAAGGCCAAAGGGATGATTTTTATACATATGAAGGTAAACTATGCAAAGGAATGAGTCCTTTTGCATTTGGAAGATGGTTAGAGGGGTTAATGAGGGTTCTTGCTGAGTTTCAGATAAACTTAGCAATTCCAAAGGATATATATGGTTATTTTTCAACCAAGGGGAAGGGATAAGTATACAGGGGAGTTATATACATAGTTTTAGTAGGGGAAGGGGAAATAGATAGGGAGTTACATAATAAAGTTAGTAGTTAATATGATAGTGATGAGAAAAAGCGCTAAAAATGATGTCTTAGGCTATCAATGGGGGAAAATGATTGATAGAAGAAGTGTGAACATTCCTTGAGTGAAGCAGATCTCCACCAAGGCAAATGATATGGAGAATGATGAATTTAAGAGGCATCAAGCAGATCTTGACCTCTTTTGGGGAAGTTAGTGAGTGATTTGGAAAAGAGGGAGAAGGGGAAGTTAGACATGCCTCGCTTGAAGTCCTTCAAGTGGAAAACTGCCTCAAACTTGTGATATGAATAGATATGACACTTGAAAATCTGAAATGGAACACAAGTCATGATTCTGCAACCACACAGCTACCTACCCGGCCTATTCACCTAGCATTTTCTCTTCTTTTTGGTTTAGGTGCACTTGAACTAGCATACCCAGCTTTTCATTCTTTTCTTCTTGCTGTCCTCCTATGTAAATCTACACTTATTGCATCCAGGGGCTCAGATTAGGCTGTTGAGCACCCTTGTTTCTCTACCTATTTACAAATCTGCCAAGATTAAGCTGTTTGGACAGATGTTCATTCTCTATATTCTACAACAGGAAATTGAAACCTAGGGAGGCCAAGATTAAGCTGTTTGGACCTCCCTATACTTGAAAACTGATCAAAATGGATTACTCATCAAAACTGGAACACAGCAGTGGCATTTAGACTAGCACACTCTCATGGATACTTGTCTGGCCATCTGTAGCAAATATGGAGCATTGCAGCAAGCAAAGTATGACATATTTGGCATGAAAAAATGTCGATCATGAAAGATGATTAACCTGCTGCAGCAGGAGGCTAACAGTGGCTCCACTTGGGGATGGCTTTTCCTTGTGACAAGCCAAGAACAGCAGGTCAGAATGCCTTGATCCTCTGTAGTTGCTGTTAATTGAAAATTTCTTCTGCGCTAACTGCTGAATGACTAGAACTTTAACTTCTGACTGCAGCACTCCTCCTTAACTGAAACACTATGAAAAATAAAGCATCGCCTGCTTTCTTCTGCGTGCTTGATATTGCATACACTTTTGCCTGAGCACTGCCTTGTGAAATAAACACACAAAAAAGGAATAAAACTGGAGCTCTTCTTTTCTTGTCTTTGAAAGGGTGCTGAAGTAGACTGAAAATCCTCCTTTCTTTTTGATACTGTTGACTTGAAGACTACAAGCCGCAAACAATTTCTCTTTATCATAAATCGCTGTGATATGACAGCGCTGCTCTTGCTGTTTTGCTGAGGTTACTGCAGAGACAGAGCTTAAAACTAGAGGACTTGCATTGACTGTGTCTTCACAAACTTTGTTGCTGCTCCTCTAACAATCGGACTGTTTATGCAAAATAAAAAACAAAAGTGTTGATATATACAAATATCAATGTACAAAGAGATATATACAAAGCTGCATTATGTTCAACAAAAGGGATCATGATAATGCTTCAGCATACGGCCATTTACAGGGCCTTCTTCAGCAGTGCTGCCCTCTATAGACTTGAGGAAATATGTGTTATTTCCCTGAACAGCAGAAATAACAAATGGCCCTCTCCAAAGGAAATCGAATTTTGCATGTTTTCCCCTGTCTTCTCTTCGTGAGTCCCACCTTAGAACTTTGTTGTCAACACAGAAATTCTCAGCCTTAGTCCTCTTATCAAACATCCTTTTGAGCTTCTCTTGCATAATTTGAGCTCTGTCATAGACTTGCTCTCTTGTCTGCTGCAAATGAATTGTTTGGTTTATCCTCCTTTGTATATCATTTGGCTCAGCTTGAATCTCTTGCAGCAGCTTGATAATAGGAATGCCCAGTGATGAAGGAAATCTGGCCTCCATGCCATATACTAGCTCATAAGGGCTCATCCCAATGGATTTCTTGGTTGACAATCTGTTTGCCCATAGGGCATTTGTGAGCTTTCTATGCCAGTTCTTCTTGTTTTCTTCTAAGGTCTTCTTGATAATACTGATCAGGCTCTTGTTAGATGACTCGGCTAAGCCATTACCTTGAGGGTAATAGGCTGTGGAATGGCCTAAAGTGATATGAAATTTATGGCAAAAATTAATCATCTTTTTGGATTTGAAAGCAGCGGCATTGTCAGTGATGATCTTCTCAGGGCAGCCAAATCTAGAAAGGATACTGCACTCAAGGAATTGGATAATGGTGGTGTCATTGGCCTGCCTGCATGGAATGGCTTCAATCCACTTGGTGAAATAGTCGGTGGCAGTTAGAATCCACTTATGCTGGCCTGAGGAAGAGGGATGGATTTCTCCAATGAATTCAAGACCCCATTGTTGAAAAGGATTTTCGGTTGAGATGGGCCTAAGAGGCAAGGGCAACATCTTTCTTTTGCCCTCAAAGATTTGGCATTTGTGACATGAGATAGCAAACTTCTTTACATCTGCAAACAAAGAGGGCCAATAGAAACCAGCCCTTAAAATTTTATCAGCAGTGGACTTCCAATATAGATGTCCTCCACAGTCCCCTGCATGGAATTCTTTCATGACATTATTAGTTTTATTCATGGTCAAACAATTAAGCAATATGCCTTCATGATTCTTCCAAAATAAAGCACCATCTAAGACACAAAATTTCAAAGCCCTCATTCTTAAAATTCTCTTCTTGGTCCTGGACAATCCTGGGGGAGCAAACAGGTTTAACAATACAAAGCATATATCAGCATACCATGGGGATTGCAGAAAGGTGTCACTGATCTGTGGAGTCACCAGCTCCTGTTCATTGTCCAGTTGGTTGATGTCTAAGGCTTGAAAGTTTGTTTCGGACATCAGTTTGGCTAAACCTTGTCCCTTTATTAGCTTGGTTGGTTTTATTTCTATGTCATACTCAAGAATGTTAGCAATCCACTTGCCTCTTTTGCCTTCTAACCCCTCTTGGGTTAATATGTCTTTTACAATAGCATTTGGCACATAAGAAATCACATGTGAATATAAAATGTAAATTTTGAAGTCTTTGATTGGTTTAACAAGGGCATAGGCCTGCTTCTCCATGATTTGGTACTTCAGGGGTGCATCTCTTAAGGCTCGGCTGAAAAAAGCAATTGGCTTTTCATTTCCTTGGTCATCCTTTTGCAATAGGACAACAGCTATGGTATTATTAGATGCAAATGAAAATATGATAAAGTCCCTATCAAATTGAGGACTTGTGAGGACTGGGGCTTGGGTTAGGGAAACTTTGATACTCTCAAATTCTTGCTTGGTTGCAAGAGACCATTTTACCTTGGCATCCTTCTTTAACATGTTGCTCAACAGTCTTATCAGCTCGACTAGATTTGGGATAAATCTCCTTAGGAAATTGATCTTACCTAGGAATGCTTGCAGCTCTTTTATGTTTCTTGGATATGGGATTTGGAGAATGGCCTGGATCATTTCCGGATCAATTCTAATCTCGTCTTTTGAAATGATATGTCCCAGTAATTTGCCTTCTTCAAGGCCAAATAAAGACTTCTTGGGGTTCAAGGAAATGCCATATTTCCTACATGTTAGGAACACTAGTCTCAAATGTCTTAGGTGCTCTTGATCAGATTTGGAGAAAGGGGTAAGATCATCAAGATAGACAACCAAGAAATCATGGATCTCCTTGGCAAATGCAATGTCCATGGCCCTTTGAAAGGTGGCACCTGCGTTCTTTAGGCCGAAAGGCATTTTCACATATTTAAATGTTCCCCAAGGTGTTGTAAAGGCTGTCTTGTCTTGATCATCTGGGTGAACCAGTATTTGATTAAAACCTGAAAAGCCATCTAGCAAAGAAATTCTAGATGACTCCACTACTCTTTGTAGGATGTGATCCATTTTGGGCAATGGGTAGTGGTCTTTAAGGGAGACTTGGTTTAGGTTTCTCAAATCTACACAAAGCCTAATCTCACCTATTTTCTTTCTTGTGGGAACAAGATTGGATACCCATTCAGAAAATCTAATGGGTGCTATGATACCTACTTCAAACATTCTTTTTACTTCTTTCTCAATTAAAGGGAGAAGCACAGGATTGATTCTCCTCAGTTTTTGTTTGAAGGGCTTTTGATTTGGCTTTAAGGGAATGGTATGTTGAATAATTGAGGTGTCATAGGACTTCAAGTCCTCATAACTCCAAGCAAATACATCTTGGAATTCTTTGAACAAATCCACATACTTTGGTTTTTGATCAGGAGGCAAAGATTTAGACAGTTTGATCATTTTGGGCTTCTCTGCTGTTCCAATGTTGTATTCTTCTATGGCAGTGTTTATAGGCTGCATTTTTGGCTTTTTGGGCACATCATTTGCATCAAACATGTCTTCTAGTGGAGTGAGGTCAACCGGGAGAAAATTGTCCTTTAGATCAATGATTTCGGCCTCTGTTTTGGCTATTTCCTCCAAATGCATATGTTTCAGCTCTTCTATGTTTTCTTCATCAAAGATGGTTGGCTGTAGCAATTGTCTAGCTGCTTCAGCTGTTACAGTTTGCTGGATTTGGTTTATTGCTTGCAGGGGATCATCCATGGCATCCATATCCATGTTTAGGCCTGAAAACTCATGCTGTAAGGTAAGAAAATTGTTGATTTGAGCATCATCCTCAAACACTTGCCAATCTTTAATGTTATTTGGGACAGTAGGCCTATGTTTTATTTCAGCAGTGAAATGGTGATTTGGCTCAAAGGGAAGCTTGCATGTACTAGCGAAAGTAGCTAGGCTGTGAGCATGCATGTTATTGTTTCTAGAAATCTTAGCAAGTTTGGATTCAGTGAAGGTATCAAGTATTGCAGTGGCAACAGTCCTATAAGCTCTTAGCCTTCTATCATTGGTAACAAATTTTCCCTTCATTTGTTGGATTACTAGGTCTGAGTCACCTAGAATGGAAACTTTGGCAGCTCCTAAAGCTTTGAGCAGCTTAAGGCCTAAAAGGAGAGCTTCATACTCTGCCATGTTGTTGGTACATCTGAAGTTAAGTCTGTAAGCATGACCCTCTGCATGGCTATTATGTGTATTGTGAATCCATATTCCTGCCCCTGCTCCTAGCTTATTAATAGAACCATCAAACTCTAAATACCATGTGATTTCTTGCTTGTGGTTGACATTAAGAGTTTCAGTCATTTTAGGATTGGGCAGACCTAGGTTTTGTGCTTCATGTGGTTCTTCTTGTATGCTGGTTGTGCTGACTGTTTTGACAGTTTCCTGGGTATGAGCAACCGATTCTTGATTGATGCATGTTTCTTGTTCTAAAGGCAAAGGCCTCTGATTAGTTGGAGGACTTGTTTCATCATTAAACAAAATAAAAGAATCCATATCAGAATGGATTGAATAGATAGGGAAATTCTGGGGCTTTTCCTCACTACTTACCACATACTTCATCAGTGTTTCTCTATACAGTCTCTTTGGTTGCCCAAAGACTGAAATAGTGGCATAGGAGAGGTCTAATTGGAGAGATCCTTGGAGTTTTGCCCCCCAAGATCTTGACAAGAGCATGCCATACTTTGGTGGGATGTCAGCAACCACCACGTCCATTAGGATTGTCTTGTTGGGAAATTGGACTAAGGAGACACATAAGTCTTTGATTAAGCCTAAACACTTGACCTGACTTGAGTCAAAGGAGAATAGACCTTTGTATGGTCTTGTTACATCAAGGTTTAGCTTCTCCATTACAGCTTTGGGCATAAGGTTGTGTGAGGCACCTAAGTCAAACATTGCATTATGTAAAACTTTATCATGTATGTGCAGACTGACATAAAAGGGTAGAACAGCTCCATGTACTGATTTGCCATCAACTTCTGAACCAAAAAGCAACTCAGGTGTATCATCTAAAACATTCACATCATCCCTATTCTCTGGCATTTGCAGTGATCTTTGGATTTGTTGCCTATACACATCATGCTTTGCAAGTTCAGATAAGGGGATGGAAATCTTAAGTTTGCTTATTTCAGCTTCTAAGTTAAATGGTTTCTCCAATGGAGTCTTTGTGTTGGCAATAGCAGATTTCCCCTTTTGAAGTGTATTTTCTGCGTTTTCCTCTTGATTATCAGTGTTATGGTGAGTGATACCTTGCGGTATTTCTGTTTTGGGAAGGCTTTTAGGAGTGCTGTTCAAGTTCTCTTTCGAGGAAGAAGGTGGCAGAGGCTGATCAATAGGAGGCTGTATGTCTGTTATGTCCTCTACAGTCACTTGGTGCGGGTTTGGGACAGTTATATCAGCTGTTTCTGTTATAATAGCCTTGCCTCTAATGTGGTTGGGCTGTTTGCCCTCCTTTGGTTTAACTTTTTCGGGCACATCTATGGTTCTTGTCCTCAGCTTATACTGTTTGTGGACTTCATAAACGGCTGAATCATAACCTTGTTTGAAGTTAAAAGATTCACCAGAGTTAGTCTGAAATTGATTTGTCTCATGGTCATTTTGGTCTTCTTGGGTTAGGAAAATTTGTTGCTCACCCTTCAAATCCATTAAGTTCATGTGAGTGTCTTCTATGGGTTCATTAGAAGTGGATGCCTCTGCGTAGTTTTCTTGAAAAGGAGGTCTTATATCATGGTCTGGGCTAGACCTACCAGCGTTTGGATTTTGAGTTTTCCTGAAATTTGGGTTCCTTATGGTATTGGGCTGTTGCCCTTCCAACGACGATTTCCTCTCAACACTCTCTACTCGGTCTCCCAGCCTGTGCATGCCATTGATAATAGCATCTAGCTTTTGATCCAAGGCTGAGGGCTCTTCCTTGAAGGTGGTTCTTCTCTCAGTTCTAGCTCTGTTCCTTTTGGCAATTAAATTTTCCTCCACAGTGACAGCCACATTTTGCATGTCTGCAAGGCTGTTAGGGGCTCTTTCTTTTAATTGGTAGGCCATATCTGGGTCGAATCCATCAGGGAATTTATATAAGGCAAGGTCAGGTGGGGGCCTTAAGTTTTGTGGGATAGCATTATAAACGCTATTGAACCTTGCACAATAGTCCAAGACTGTTTCTTGTGGACCTCTTTTGATTGTATCATATTCAGCTAGTATGTGCAAAGGGTCTTTCTTTTTCTCCCATCTGTTGATAAATGACTGGTATAAGGCTTCTGGGTCTGCTATGGAATTGGCTGGAAGTGCTCTAAACCAAGTCCTGACATCACCTGACAAGCTTTGGACAAAAATCTTCATTCTCACACCATCATCGTCAATCTCATAGCTTTCAAAGTAATCCTGCATTTTCTTTGTATGCTGAAGGGCTGTGCAGGCACTTGTGCCATCAAAATATGTGATTTTAGTTTGGTAATCCTGAGGCATAGCTCCAGGATTAGCAGGTAATTGCAAAGGTGCATATCTGTTAGCCATATTCACAGGGATAAGAGGGACAATAGGAACAATTGGGATAATAGGAGTAGTAGTGGTAGTATGTGCAGTGAATGGAGGTGTGGAAGGAGTGCTTTGAGAGGTGGATGAAGAACAAGGGGAACTAGGGGTTGAACGAAATAAAACTTTGACAGGGGTTGGGCCACAGCGTGGGTGAACTGCTTCAGGACTATTATCAGCAAAATCCTCTCTTCGCTATAGCTTCCTGAGGTTCCTTGGGATTATATTGGGATTTCAAAAGCTGCTGGGGGATTTGGGTCTGGATTTGACCTTGTATAACGTGAATTCTTTTTGGGAGCTAGCTTCTAGCTTGTTTTTTGGGGAATTTTCTAAGAATATAAGGGTTAGAAAGAAACTTTTGAAGGTATGGTTCCTTCCCAGTGGAGCTTTCCACCTTGATTTGTGAAATTATCTGAGGATGGTCCCCAGCGGAGTCGCCATTATGTTATCACTCAGGTTGTCCTTAAAGCTCCTTAAAGGATACGGCCGAGGTAACCACAAACCAATCTTTGGACTGCAGGTCCTAGCCTACCTGCAATCAGAGAGGGTTCTCTCTTTATAATTTAGCTTTGTTTTGGGTTGATTTTAGGCTAGTTATGATTTTCTTGGGTTTTGTTTTGATTTTGGTGGGATGGAGGGTTCTTTCAAACAGAGTTGGGATGCATAGTGTGAGAGGTTCAAACCATTGGGCATGGAGTCGTGGATTAGGCTTGCTGTTGCGTTTTCTTGGTCACAAGAGGAATATAGAGCAGGATAGCTACACATAAAACAATATCAAACTGGAATAAGGATGGAATGAAGGTCAGTGAATGAAAGGCAACTAAGTAGCTCTCATTATGCTAACAGAGGGAAGGTGAATGAACATTATATAGGAGCAATCAAGGATTCCTAAACAACATTCATATATGAAAGAACTAGTGTAAATATGAGCAAATCAGTATTCATATTTAGGACTAATTCAGAGGAAAAACATAGATAAATCACAGAAATTGAGAACAGAATACAACTAAGTGAGCTCTGAACTATTCTTTCTTTCTGCTATTTAGATAGTGAAACAATGATGGCATAAACACATATAAACTGTAAATAGAGATAAGAAACACTTATTGGGCTATGTAGAAGTGTTAGGATTCCATAGTCACTCTTCAGACATTAAAACACAACAGTCAGTTCATCTCCCAAACATTCCAGCGATCTTTGATTATAGAGACTCTAAGAAAATACAGTGCAAGTCTAGAGAGGAAGTTATCGACCAACCAACCCTTTTTTCATAACAGAGGGTGGTTTAAATAGAAAAAAATATCTACAAACAACAGATCTGGGATAGATCTCCTCAAATAAATGCCTTTAACCTAATTTGTACAGAAGTAAATGGCAGAAATATCTATCTAACAGCTGCGCTGAGGCAACTGGCATCTCAAAATATCTATTACAGCAGATCTTAGGTAGATCTGAGGAAAATGAGTGCTTTAATATATTTTATCTTGAAGTAAATGCTTAAAACATTTATCTAAGTGCTGTGCTGGGGCAGCTGCCTCAAATGGATCAACATCTGTCCTTATGGCTCTGTGCTGGCTCTTTTAGCCATAAGTGTGCTTTAAATTCATTCATCTGCGCCTGCAAGTGGTTCTTCTGCCTTAAGTGGCAAAAACTGTGAGTCGGTGAGTCTTTATGGCTCAGAGCTGCTTTATTGACTTTGCTGGGAGGCTCTTTAATGATTTCCTACTTTGGGTTCAAAGTTTGCATTGAACACCTTCACTGATACACTTTGCCGCATCCTGATACACTTTGGCACTGAATCTGGGCCTTTTCTCACCGCTGATACTCTTTAAACTGTCCCATCGCCCCCTTTCTGCCTTTTAATGCAAAAATAACTGCCGCAAAAGCTTCCGTGGCCTTTGGAATGCTATCGGCGCTCTGGCCGATCAAAACTAGCTTTAAACTTTGAAAAAAGGTGCAAACAGGAGGAAAAAGTGTTGCCGACTGTGCCGAGGCCGATACTGGCCCCCTGGAGCAAAAACAGGGCTTGGAGCGATCTCAAAATGGTTAAGGAAACCATCATTTCCTTTATACCTGGGCGGGCACGGGCGCCGCACAGAAAACATTTAAATGGCCCTTTTATTACAAACAGGCGGAATGCCATAAAAACATGAATTTTCATTGAAAAAACGGCCCAATAGCGACACTGTTCATTGAATTAAATCGTGGCCGTTGGATCCGGCGCGGGCCGATCCAACGGCCCAGATCTTATCGCAATATCGGCGTCGGGCGGACCGGGGGGTGGCACATAAACAATCGCCGAAACTGCGTGGACCCGATATGCTATAGGCCCTTCCTTTTATTTGGAATCGCGTCCGGCCCATCGGCGATGTCATATCGGCGGATTTACAAAAATTTGGTTTGCGGACCCGAAATGCCTTTCAAAACTGCCCTTTATAAATTATCGGCTCCGGAATATCGGAGACCTCCCTTTCGCTGTGCCCGGGGACCTTACGGACCCGATAGCTTTTATAAGACCCGCCTTTATAATATTTCGGCTCCGCCATATCGGAGCCAAACATAAGGGCTGTTCGCCGAACAAACATGGGCCGTTGATTTGGTGATGGCGATGGACGGCTGAGATTTGGTCACTGTATCGGCGATCGGCGGCCCATTATAACCCATGCCTTGAGACTTAGCCATTTTCGCTTATAATATGCCACTGCCCCCTCCCGATAGCGATATCGCATCGGAGGGGGACCAAATAGATTCTTTTCTCATCGGAGAATGCATTTTGTTAAAATGCAAAGGAAAAATGAATTCTGAGGGGTAGCCTTTGGTGTTTCGGATGGATTCTAAGGCATCGGAAGGGGTCCGATAGCCAAAAAAAAGGGAGGATTTTTTCATTTGTAGAAGGTTTTTAATGATTTTTGCATGGTTTTTGGCAACTTTCATGCCTTGGAAGGAGTCCAAAGGCATTTAGGAGGAATGTGATGTGTTTTGAGAGGGTTTAGTGGCCAAAAAGGGTTTCATGCCTTATAAAGGCAAACCAAGGCCAAAGGGATGATTTTTATACATATGAAGGTAAACTATGCAAAGGAATGAGTCCTTTTGCATTTGGAAGATGGTTAGAGGGGTCAATGAGGGTTCTTGCTGAGTTTCAGATAAACTTAGCAATTCCGGAGGATATATATGGTTATTTTTCAACCAAGGGGAAGGGATAAGTATACAAAGGAGTTATATACATAGTTTTAGTAGGGTAAGGGGAAATAGATAGGGAGTTACATAATAAGGTTAGTAGTTAATATGATAGTGATGAGAAAAAGCGCTAAGAATGATGTCTTAGGCTATCAATGGGGGAAAATGACTGATAGAAGAAGTGTGAACATTCCTTGAGTGAAGCAGATCTCCACCAAGGCAAATGATATGGAGAATGATGAATTTAAGAGGTATCATGCAGATCTTGACCTCTTTTGGGGAAGTTAGTGAGTGATTTGGAAAAGAGGGAGAAGGGGAAGTTAGACATGCCTCGCTTGAAGTCCTTCAAGTGGAAAACTGCCTCAAACTTGTGATATGAATAGATATGACACTTGAAAATCTGAAATGGAACACAAGTCATGATTCTGCAACCACAAAGCTACCTACCCGGCCTATTCACCTAGCATTTTCTCTTCTTTTTGGTTTAGGTGCACTTGAACTAGCATACCTGGCTTTTCATTCTTTTCTTCTTGCTGTCCTCCTATGTAAATCTACACTTATTGCATCCAGGGGCTCATATTAGGCTGTTGAGCACCCTTGTTTCTCTACCTATTTACAAATCTACCAAGATTAAGGTGTTTGGACAGATGTTCATTCTCTATATTCTAGAACAGGAAATTGAAACCTAGGGAGGCCAAGATTAAGCTGTTTGGACCTCCCTATACTTGAAAACTGATCAAAATGGATTACTCATCAAAACTGGAACACAACAGTGGCATTTAGACTAGCACACTCTCATGGATACTTCTCTGGCCATCTGTAGCAAATATGGAGCATTGCAGCAAGCAAAGTATGACATATTTGGCATGAAAAAATGTCGATCATGAAATATGATTAACCTGCTGCAGCAGGAGGCTAACACAATCAATAGGTGAATGTGATGTGATATGGTCATGGTGAGGACTTCATAAGTGGTGCAATATTATTATACTAGGTTATACAAGACATTCATCCATGGGTGCCTTATGGAGGAAGTGGTTTCATTTACTTGATTTACCCTTCCACCGACATTAATTTCTCCTCCATTTTCTTAATCATTTAATTTTGATTTGATTAGCTTGTTTTTCAAGCTCCATTATTTTCATTTAAGACCCATTTAAGATGGGAAGTCAATTTCTCATAGGGGTTGGGATGTTTCTTCAAGTCTCTTTTACTTTGATAGCCATGATATTCATGGGACTAATATGATATCCTCACAAGGGAGTAGAACTCAAGTTAATGTGGATTTTAATCATCGTTCATCCCTTGCCACTTTTTTGAATTTTGACATTTTGTACATGCTCTTTATTTCATTCTCATTGCACATGCATTAACCTCTGGGCATTCCCAAGCCCCTCTTCTCATAGGATGAGATAAGAAAGGAACCATTATGAGTGACTAACAACAACCAAATAAAAAGAGATGAAAATATAGAAAGGGGATGTATGGAAGGATGTGGTCATGCTATATCAATCTAGGTCTCCTATTAGTGCCACTCCTTGAATGGGAAAGAAAACTCGTGAGGTGGTCACACTTGGGTAGAAGGAGAAGATAACCATATAGGTGAAATAAGGAAACAAGTATAACTTCTAATAATTATGGTTCATTTTCCAACTTCAACCCATGACACTTAAATTCCTAATGCATTAAACAAAAAAACTTCCTTTGAAACCATGACTAATGCACCTCCAATGAGTTGAATCACCATCATTGGATGGGTATATTGATATGGAAAAATGAGTTGAGCATATGAGGAACAAGAGGCATAAAAATTGTTGTTGTATGCTATTGGCTAGAAATCTACATCATAGGAGAAATTTTTTCTCCTAGGGTTACCCATGCTTATGGATGGGTAACATGCACCTAGGTGAATAATTAGACGACAATGTCCTTTTGCAATTGGAATCATTGTGGTTATGGTTTAAGGAAGATTGGAATGAACTATATGCTTCTAGATTCTATACATAGGAAGAATGAGGCATTGGAATTCATATGAACCATTTGAGAAGAGGTCGAGATTCAAGTGGCCATTAATTTTTAATGATTATGAGTTTAGTTTTTTCCAATCCATATAGCCCTAATATGCACAAAGCATAATCAAAGTAGAAATTAAGGTCATTACATTATGTTGGAAAATATAACTATGTTCAGTCTTCAATAATGTACTTGAGTCTTTATGTAATGTACTTGTCAAAAAAACAAAGAAAAGCATTATTATTATTATTATGACTTATTAAAGCATGGGTTTCATGCTTAGGTCATATTGTTTTAGGTCAAAGTCCCCATTGAGGACTTCTAGGATTTATTATGAGTCTATAGAATTATTGTACATTTAAAGAGACCCTTCTTGGGCTTTTGAATGATGTAAAAACGTTTCGTATTGAGTCAAGTATGAATTATGGAACCTCCACACCATGCCAGCCTAAGACCCTATTTGACCCCACAAGAATCCTATAAAATGAAGGACATCTAATTCATTTAGATAATCACTTATCATCAAGTTCGAATTCTCTATGCTAGGCAGAAGTGCGAAGTGGGTAGCTGGGAAAATATATTGCCGGGAAGTCGAAGTGAATGCGAGTTTGGATGAGTCTAAGGAGTCATGAAAAATCAAACTTTTGTGGTGGTATCTCTCTGTTTCGTGCTCTGGATTGGGAGATTGGAGTCTTCCAAGTTGGATTGTTGCTAGAAGTTGTTAGCTGTTGGAAGTTGCTGCATAGTCGAAGTTTCCAGGAAGAAGCCAACCTTTTGCAGGTTGAATTGGTGTGGAGGGAAGGTCTGGTATTGGTCTAGGGTGAAGAGTCTCAAAGAATACTATTGAAAAGAAGAATTACTTCAGTTGGGTTTTCCCTTCGAGGGGGGTTTCCCTTGCATGTGCCTACATCTTGTGTTCATTGTTTTATGTGTTGTTTCTTTTGGTAATTTCTTGATGAACTAAAGAAATAAGATATAAAGAATCGTAATAATAAGAAAAATCATAAGTAATTATCAAGATCAAGAAAATATTTACTGCCTTTATGATTTTCCAACATGGGATCAGAGCTTTGGTAAAGAAAGAATAAAAAGGCAGATCCATTCATATGCAGTATCTCAGGGAAAGAGTCTATTATATTCAAGGAATATGTCTGACTCAATCAAGGGTGAGAACAATATTGAAGGAGCATATAACTTTAGATCCTGGAAGAAGAGGATTGACCTAATCCTTGAGAAGAACAAGGTGCTGGATTTGGTAAAAGGAAATGTAAAGAATCCTATAGAAGAAGCTAGTTATGTCGACAAAGTGAAATTCAGGGATTTAGAATTGGTGGCTATGACTCTAATGGTAGAAGGGATAAAAGACAATCTTTTCCCATTCATAGCTAACATTGATCATGATTAGGAGATGTATGAAGCCTTGTCGAAGCTGTTCACTATTAAGAACATTGGTCAAGTAGAAAGTTTTAAGAATGAGCTCAGGAATATGAAAATGACTAAAGAATATATTGTTTCAACCTTCTTTATGAATATAGCTAGACTCAGGGATGATACTTTGGTCATCGATGAGATTATTACAGATAAAGAATTGGTGATCACTGATATATTAAGATTTTCGCCCTCTTGGGGTGCATTTGCTTTAGGTCTCAATATTTGGGAGGTAGCTGCCACCTTTGAAGAATTATGGTCTGCTATTAGACAAGAAGAATTAAGAATATTAATGGTTGCAAATCCTAAAGGAGTATCAAATTCTTATGTTTCTCATCATAAAGGAAAGATATCGAAGGGACCAAGGAATAAAGTTGACATGTCTAAGATAGAGTGCTACAATGTCATAAGAAAGGTAAATACAAGAATGAATGTCCCAAGAACCCAAGGAATAAGAAGAGAGGAAGGGATCAAGCCAACATTAATGAAGAAGGAGACTCAAAGAAAGTCAAGCCTAAAGAATCCGACATTAGGGACTTAAACTATCAAGTCATTTTATTTACATAACTTGTTTGATATGTTTTAGAATCTATAGGTTTTTAACATATCTTTGGAAAATACATTTTTTGTATTTCTTTAAGTTTGAAGGTTTCCCTAAAGCTTTGGAGGGATCCCCCAACAACTCTCAAAGATAAGTATCTCATGTATTTTCAGTTTTGGGTTCATGTCTTCATGTAGTTCTAATTATATTAATACTAATCACCTTTCTCCCTTTGTTGTCTTGACTAGGGGAAAACAACTACAAGAAGGAGGATCTCTCAAGACAAGGTTATTCAAGAAAAAAAGGTATGCTTTGAATACATTGATTGAAAGGATTATTCTTTTAATTATCTATTACTAACTTTGTTATGAATAGCTATATTGAATCTTAGTGATTCTTGATTGGGTGATTGTTGTGGGGAAAAATGCCTATGCAGGACGATCCTATCCACCTAAGGTGTGACAGTGCCTTAGCAACAAACAGAGACAGCTATTCTAGTATTCTTCCTTTATGAATTAAGAATGAAGAGAGATAGATGGACTAACCGGTGTCTTCCGTTTGTCCCTCGATCCGGTCTCTCTTCTCTTTGAGGGTTCCCAGCTACTTGCCTTCTCGCTCGCCCAACTTCAAGAGGTTTCTGCAAGATCACAAGAAGAGTGTTAACACTACACAAGACATGGATTCATATTCATAACTAGTTCAGGATTAGAAATAAACTAAACATACTAATGCAATCATACATCAAAGATACATCAGTATATAGGAGAAACCAAGATAGCTTTATTGATGAATAACAAGGTTCAGGAAGAGATACAACCCAGAGGGCTCCAATCCAGCATCTCCTTCCCAGCAAATGGAATTCCTATCTTCACCCCCTTCAAAGCATTAAGCACCCAATGATTCCAATCTCAAACCAACAGCAATTCTTTGCAATAACAAAATTCCAGCCTCTAGATCTCATGGAGGAGAGATCCATATATAGATGTTTGGAGAGAGGATGAGTCATCTTGAGATCTGACTAGTGTCCTCTCCCTCTGTCAGTTCTTGATTCCACTTGGAGGTTCTTGCTTCCACTTGGAGATTTGGAACCTCTTACTCATCACTAGTCGAATTCACTGAGGCAAGTGTCATTGAGGAAGATTCTGGAAGCTTCCTGGGTCTTGACACCTCTTGGAATGAACTTGCCATTTGGCAATTCTCGCTCAACGCAGGTAGCCAGTGTTGGCTTTGACATTCAGCGCAGACAGCTAGTGGAGCCACTGGATTGATCCTAAATTGACTTGTTTTTGAGCAGTTTCTGGTGGAGAACTTCTGTGAATTGCTGTGGTTTGTTAGCCTTGTCCCTCTAGGGGTAGGAACAACATGCTTAGGGACTTTGGATCCCTTAGATTATGGACATTTCATGCTTAATGCTGTAAGGCACAAAAATGTCTATAACAGTGATTCATCTCTTGATAAATCTACCCACCCCACTTATATTCTTGATTGACTATGTGGAACCCTAGACAAGTTCTGGAAAACCTTAACTAAAGGGAATGCTAATGTGAATGTCTGAAATCTTAAATTGCTTGGGGTGATTGTGAAATGCTAGTTGAAGTCTTGTTCGGGATTTTGGTGTGATCTGGAAATCATAACTTGTTAGGGTTGAATGGTGAGGTCTAAAATCATGAACCTTTGAAGTTTTGGTAATATAGGTTTTTTTTTATGGTTCTACATTGGAACCCTAGCTCATTAGGGTTTGGTGGAATGTGCGAGCAAGACCCTTATATTTTCTTAAAATGATTTCCTTGGTATGTGTGTGTTTGTCTGATCAAACCCTAGTGTAATCAATATGGTTGTGTGTCTCTCTTATTGATATTTGTGAAGTTGGGTTTGACTAACACATGATATGAAATATATTTGCACGATGATGAAATCTAGGCATATATAGGTATGTCCTTTTGGTTGAAATCCTAGGTTGGTCTAGGTCAAGACGTATTAATGTTGTTGGACATATGATATGCTTATGTATGGTTATGAATTCCTAGATATGTGTTGACCTTATCGTTGATGGTCATGAGTTTTAGGATTTAATGAAAGTCCTTGTCTAAGATTCTAGGATGATGATATATGAAAATCCAGGGATTAACAATTAAATCCTAGTAGTGATAATGTCTAAATGTAACAATTTGAGATCTATGTATGTAATGATTGTTGAGATTGTGAAAATGGAATTCTAAGATTTTGGAATTAAACCTTAGTCAAAGTAAAATCTCTAGAATATGATGATTTGAGATTTGTATAAATTTTTGGTGAATTTGTGAGTTCTAGGGTTTTGGAGATGAACCTTAGTTGAAGGAGAAATCTCTGATGAGTATTGACTATATGATAATTTGAGATTTGTGAAAGATTGTTGAAATTTGAATTTTTGATTTATTTTGATGATTGCTCAGAAATATAGGGTCTATGAACTAACCCTAGTGGTAGTTGGTCATGATTGTTTGATGGTTGATTGAAAATCTAGGGGTTGGAACTAACCCTAGTGGAAGCTGGTCAAATTAATGACTAAGCTGTGATTGACTATGATTGATTATTTTATGAAATCTAGGAGTTGTATGGATCCCTAGTGAGAAGTCTGACATATGTATTTTGAAAGGATGATAGATGCTTTGTAGATCTATATTTGTCTGAATTGGTTCTAGGGTTTGCTATATGTTGTAGTAAGGTATGTTATACCTTTGGAAGAGACGTTGAAACCCTAGATGGAATGAACGTTGTTATAAAGTATTCTAGGCTTTATGATAAAGTCCCTACAAATATGTTGAAGAGTATATGTCTCTTGTTTGTAATTGAGTTTGGGTATCTGATATGAATAAAATTGAAATGCTTCCATGTTTTTGATATGGCTAAAATCATGCTTTTATAGATTTGGTTGTACTTGCTAATGAAGTTGTGTAGGTACACAATCTTCAACTTGGTGAAGAATCTCATTGATGTGATAAGCATGTTGAGGATGATGATAACTTTGATAAAATGGTTGGAATCAACAAAAGATTCTCCGATGTCGAAAAGAAGAAGCCGATCTCCTAGAGGAAGCATGAATAGAAGAGATCGCCCTAATATTAAGAGGGAGTCCATATAAAGTGGTGCTTCCTATTTGAGAGGGAGTGACATATATGATTCTTTGCCTCATGTGTCATGCACTAGACCAAGACTAACAACAGTAAGTCTCAGTGAAGGCCATGAATAGGAAAAGGAAATTGGAGAATGAATTTTGAAGTGCTGCGGAAAGAAGGAAAGTGGGATCCGATTGAACATTATCTTGTTGCATGAAAAGTAGGAAGGCAAACATATGATTGAGGAATATTCTGTCAAAAATTTGGTTGATAGTCTACTATGGAAAGTTGAGAAGCAACACCCATTGTCTGAAAGACCCTTGAGGTTTGTATTTGGTTATGCACATGCGAAAGTATATTATTGATTGGGGTTGTGTTTGTACAGGTGAATCTCTCGAAGGATTTGATAGCATGCTAGTTACCAATTTGTTTGATTGGGAGAGATTGGACATTCTTGATCTGCTGGATCAAGGGATTTTGAGGATCTGTGAGTGAAGCATTTCTTGGGCAGACATATGGCTGACACTTTGTGTTGATGTTTGGGTCCCGAAGTTGGAAAGGTGGCGTTGGTCATTGAGTTATGACACACACCTGGATTTTGGGTTGGTGGTTAGCAAGTAAGCCTGATGGTACCTAGAGGGGCTGAAAGCTTGAGTCCACCTTAGTCCCACTTGGATAGATTTCCCTGGTTAGGAATCTAGTCAATGGCATTGCGGTGCCTAAACTATTGAGTGACTATTTAGATAGATTGCCCTGGTCAGGAATCTAGTCCATGGCATTGTGGTGCCTAAATTTCTTCATTGTTCATATAGTTTGATATGTTCCATTGTACATTATTAATACCTCCCTAGTTAAGAGGAAGTGTTGGAAAATGTAACTATGTTTGGTCTTCATTAATGTACTTGAGTCATTATGTAATGTACTTGTAAAAAGAATAAAGAAAAGAATTATTATTATTATCATTGTGACTTATTAAAGCAACGGTTTCATGCTTGGATCACCTTGTTTTAGGTCAAAGTCCCCATTGAGGACTTCTAGGATTTATTATGAGTCCATATAATTATTTTATAAAGAGACCTTTATTGGGCTTTTTAATGATGTACAAAGGTTTAGTATTGAGTCAAATATGAATTATGGAACCTCCACACCTTTTCGGCCTAAGGGAAAATCAAGTCGGCCTAAGACCCTATTCGACTCCACAAGAAGCCCATAAAAGGAAGGACACCGAATTCATTTATATCATCACTTCTCATCAAGTTTGAATTCTTTCTAATGGTCAGAAGTGCAAAAATCTTATTGTTGGACAAAAGTGCGAAGTGGGTAGCTGGAAAAGTCTGTTTCCGGGAAGCAAAGGTGAATGCAAGTTTGGGTGAGTCTAAGGAGTCAAGGAAAACCGAAATTTTGGTGGTGGTATCTCTATGTTTTGTGCTCTGGATTGGGAGATCGAAGTCTTCCAAGTTGGACTGTTGCTGGAAGTTGTTAGATGCTACAAGTTGTTGCATAGTCGAAGTTGCTGGGAAGAGGTCAATCTTCTAGAGGCTGACTTGGTGTGGAGGGAATGTTTGGTCTTGGTCTAGGGTGAAGAGTCTCAAATAATACTATTGAAAGGGAGAATTACTTTGACTGGGTTTTCCCCTCGACGGGGGTTTTTTCCCTGGCATGTGCCTACATCTTGTGTTCATTGTTTTATGTGCTGGTGCTTTTGGTAATTTCTCGATGAACTAAAGAAAGAAGATATACATAATCGTAATAAGAAACATCGCAAGTAAATATCAAGATCAAGAAAATCTTGACCACCTTTTTGATTTTCCAACACATTAGAGGAGGAATATTATCCTTATTAGTAAATGTACCTCAAAATGTTCAAGATTGTAGGTAGATTCATAAGAATATATATTAGCAATAACATGTAGTCCATTAAGTAAGCCTAGAGGGAAAAATATTTGTTGTGTTGTATATATTCACATAGTACACTCTCACGTTTCTATCATTTTCTCTAATTTTGAATTAGCAAATTGTACTCCAACTGTGGGATTTAATGGCCATACCTTTTATTAAAATAAAATATATGTTTTTTCTACATTAATAATTTAGATTATATTATCAAAAAATTATGTGGCTATTTCATTTGACATTCTTACAAACTAGAGCTAGATAAAATTATCTTGTCTAAAGAGTTAATAAAAGGACTTCCTCTAACATATGAAGAAAACTTAATAAGTCTCCCTTGCTTAAATGAGATGTGTATATTATTCTAAAAAATTGAGATAATAACAGAGGTATAGAGTGAAACATATTAAAAAAAACAAATTTTAGGGCCATTGAAGGTATCCTCATGAGGTTCCATTTTGGTGCCCAAATAGCTAGTGTCTCCCCCTTAAAAGGCTAGCAAAATATTGAGAGGGAGTAAATTCTATTAAGCCCCAAATACTGAGTTATTTCATTTCTATTGTTATATTATATTTGTCCTTATTAGTTTGCTAGACCCTTTAATGTAATTATATGCCTTATCTACTATATATACCAAGGATACCTAGTTTTAGAAATCATATAATCTTGTACATTATTTATATTGTAAAAATATGTTCCCCTAGAAAATACTTCTCACTCATTCTTCTATCTAATTATCAAGGTGTAGATTTAATTCTCATTCCATTTTTATGCTATTGGGGTGTTTGTTACGAAACATTTTTTTAGAGCATACTATCCTTTTTTTGCAAGTTCAAAATATTTGTATTAAGGAAATTTACAATTGTTACATTGTTGTGGCATTTAAGCCAAAATCACTCAGAATATACCTTGAGTTCATCGAGGGTATGAGTCCAAAATACATAAAAAAAATTCATAGGAAGATTGTTGGAGGCCGAAGGCTAGGTCTTGGACATATAGCAAAAAATCTGACATAGGATAGAAAACATAACATGTGTCATAGAGAACCATAGAGAGATAAAACTAAGCAGGGGGTGAGGTTGGAAAACCTGCTCATGGAGGCCCCAATAGTACAAATGTCTCTTCCTCTATGAATACTAGTCCAAAGTAATTATTTGGTGAGTTAGGGGCTTTATTTTATGTGGTGGTCACCTTCTGTTCTCAGATGCTTGGCAAGATGCACTAACGTGGAAGGAAGATCTATTGTAGGAGGAGATGACACGAGAGGCAAGTCAGTCCCAAGAGGAGCTAGCTAAGAAGGGATGTCAACGACCATGCCTGGTGAGGACATGGGTGACACTGGCTAAGATGATGAGAGCAAGTTGATGTCAAGGGAACCAACCATGTCCCTAAGAGCTGCCTTGAGGTTCCTCCTAAAGGAGTCCAAATAAAAAATTCAAGCCTCCATCACCAACGTGCTTTCATTGTAGTCCCTAAGGAGACGACCTAGGAAATTATTTATTTCCCAGGAATTATCATCCACGAATCAGAGCTCGACAACTTCAAGTTCTACAACCTATAGATGGTGCCTTCGCGGAATACTTATATTGAGGCATTTTTCACCCAAGCCATACCATAGTGGGTGTGGAGGCTTGCCTCTTCCATGACCACTACGACAAGTGCAACCACGTTCTCAAAACATTGAGCTAGAGGGCGTAGTTGTGCAGATGGAAAAGGGATTGTTGAAATGAATGATAGGTGTAGTGATTGAACATACACGAGAAGGAAGGGATTTAGTAAGGGAGGTGGATAGGCTTGGAAGGGTGTGAACATGTAGGTAATGGTGATGGCTTGCAAGAAATGGTAGGATTGACTCTAGAGCAGAGTAGAGCTTCACCCATGGATGAGGATCAAGTGAATTGTAGATCTTTCTAGAGCATGAGATATAGCCACGGGGATGAATGGATGGAACACCAAGTGGGTTGAGGCAGTTAATGCCTTGCAGATACAGGGTGCCCACCTTAACTCCTAGCATGAATGCATGGTAGTGTCGTTAGCTGTTGTGGCATGCAAGTGTCATCGAGGAGTGTTCTCTAGGCTCATTGGTTTTAGAGTCATGGGGACTTAGGTGGGGTGATGTTATGGTTGATGTCACCTGTATCTGAGGGCAGAGCGTACAATCCTTAGCTTATCTCTCTCTCTCTCTCTCTCTATATATATATATATATATAATCAATTTTTGTATACCTTGATATTTTAGGAGTCTGAAGAGTCATAGCGAAGTAGCTAAGACAAGTTTTGGTTCACAATATTTTTGAAGATATAGCCTGTGGAACATAAGGTTTTTGACTAGCCTTGAAACTGGTCTCAAACAATTGTGCTAGGACTAAGAATTTTAGCAATAATTCTACCTTCCTTTTAGGTGATTACTTTAATTGACAACCTAGGGTCATACAAACTTCCAAGATGTTGTGCAATATATCTGTAAGACATACTTTACTACTCTCTTTATGCAATTGTTCTATCATTTAAGAACCTATTTAATGGTTGGGAAAGTGACATCCCATTTCTTACGTTATATGTTTTGATAAGGGGAGAACCATGATCACTAAAAACAAACTATGACTACGAAGAATAAATAATAAAAGTAAACTAAATTGTCAAATGTTGAGAATCAAAGAAAACTTCTAACAAGTAAATCATGTTCTAACTATTCTAATTTAGCTAACTGTATGGAAGAAACTATTGAAGAAAGTGAAAATGGACTACTACTATCTAGACTAAATTGTTGGGAACACAATTTTGAGCTAAATTATAGATAATATAGTAAATGACACAATCAAAATCCATACTAAATTTTAGGAAAATCGAAGTCCTATCTAGCTCCTATTCTCCTTAGGAACACCATTTCCCCTTGTAATCATTATATCATGAAGGATTCAGCCATTGTTGAATGAAAAATATCATGAAAAAGACAATAATGTGATGCTCTATAGGAATAGTCATAATTCTATAAGAAAGCTACAACGCTATAGGGTTTAAACATCTTACTCTCTCTCTCTCACACACACATTATTATTATTTATTTTTTTAACTTCTAATTACTTTACAACATATTCATTTTTTATTATTATAGTGGACATTGTTTTTCTATTTAGATCATAATTTATTTATTTTTATTTTAAAGGGGCATGTATCTACTCGAGGGATGAACAGACAAACAAACTTACAAATCCCCTCATACTGGGATGTAGAATGAACCTCTCGGCTCAACTAGGTAAAAATACGTGTTCTTTAAGTATGGAAAGGTAAAAAGAGTGTTATTGATGGGCCTAAGGAATTATCAATATGTGGGCCTATCAATGTGTTCTTGGTAAAATTATTGTACGTGGAGCTAGATTAGTAAAAATTGAGTGCCACTAGTTCCATTGGAAAGAATACAAATCATAATATTTCAGCTTTAGATTTTAGAAGTATATATGAAAAATTGGACACGTGGTAGGCTATACAAGTTCTCTCTCTTGAAATCGACGAAACAATAAGTTTTGGGAACCTAACCATAACTTTCTATTGGTACATTGGAATTTGATCAAACCTTTGGCATTGTAGAGAAGACATATTAGGGTACTATAGACTAAAATTTCAGACTCAAAGGTGTCAAAACTTTAGAGATACCTTAAAATAATGGTCTCCCAACAAGATAATCTACAAACTAGGGTTTTTAAAAGTATGTTAATTTTAAATTAATATAACTTTTGATTGAAAGATCTATTTTTGGTGATTCAAAAATCATGATAAAGAGAAAAAAAAGGAGTATTATTATTTTGTAACATGGAAAAGGATTCTACATATATTTAGACTCTTGCTAGCCTCTTCAAGGGGCAACTTCCTTTACATCACATACATGAATAATTCTTGGATGATACGGATGACAAGACCTCTTTGGTATATAGAGGAGTCTAAGGGGTAAAAATATAATCATAGCATACATAACAATAATGATGTAAGGGAACAACAATAAAAATATGGGGGATACACGGCCACAACAATAATAATAAGGGGGCTACACTAGTATTATAGGGACCTAACGTGCCCATCTCCTTCAAACAAAGTGTTTTCCTCAACACTTGAGTAGTTTTAGATGCTTTTGTATAGAATTCTCATCCTCCCATATGGAATCATAAGCGAGTAAGTTCTTCCACTTGATGAGATACTTTGAAATTGATCAATTCCGTAGCTGTTGGGTTCTCATTTTCATGACTGCTTCAAGCTCAAATATGATTCTTCCTTCCTCTTCAAGTTCTGGAAATATTGTTTGAACTGGGAGCTTGTCATCGATAACCTTCTTTAAGCATGAAAGATGGAAAACTGGGTGTACTCAGGAAGATGCAAGCAACTCCAATTTGTATGCCATCATACCAATATTTTGAAACACCTTGTAAGGACCATAGTACTTGAGTGATAATTTATTATCGTTCTTAGCTTGCTTGAGGCACATTTGTTTGTATCGCTGTAGCCATAAAAATACCTAGTTTCCTACGTCAAAACTTCTTTCACTGCGATGTTGATATGCTTGTTGTTTCATTTGATTTTGTGCCAGAGTGAGTTTATCCTTTAAGAGTTGGAGAACTTTTTGTCGATGCTCGATGTGATCTTCCACTACTTGAACCTTATATTTTTCTCTTAAAGATGATGTGATGGACGGTGGATGATATCCATAAAGTGCCATAAATGGGGTCATTTTTGCTGCAATATGGAAGGAAGTGTTATACCACCATTCAGCTAGAGGTAACCACTTGACCCATTGTGTTTTTTTATCAAATACAAAGCAAAAAATATATCCTTCCAACATTTGTTCACTATCTCAGTTTGTCCATCAGATTGAGGATGATAAGATGATCTATGAGCTAATTGAGTACCAAGACAAGAAAATAATTCCATCTAAAAAATTCTAGTGAAAATGGGATCTCTGTCACTTACAATAATATTGGGGTTTCCATGTAGCTTTTGAATTGTTTCCATAAATGTAGTAACAAATGTACTTGCTTTAAAAGGATGAGATCATGCATAAAAGTGTGCATATTTGGTAAGTCTATCAACTACAGCCATGATGACACTTTTTTCTTTAGACTTGGGTTAACTTGTGATAAAATACATTGAGAACTCCTCCCAACACTGAATTGGAATGACTAAAGGTTGTAACAGACCTAGGGTCTTAATTGCTTCAACTTTATTTTGTTGGAAAACCAAACATTTTGCCACAAAATTATGAATATCAGATTTAAGGCCATACCAAGAAAATTCCTTCTTGACCCTGTGGTATGTTTTTAAAAATCTTGAGTACCCTCCTAAAGCAGAGATGTGCAATTCCAAAATATACTTTTGCTTGAGTTGGGAATTCTTACATAGATATAAGCGATCTTTGTACCATAATGAGTCATTTTTCCAGATAAATGTATCTTATGTACTGGGATCTTGTTACAACTTTTAAATGAGTGTCCACACCTCTTTGTCATTCTTCCATTCCTCCCTTGCTTCAATTATCCAGTCAGGTTGGATAATAGAAATGACATAGAGAAATGCTTCCACATCCTCATCCCTTCTTGAGAGTGCATCTGCAACAACATTTTGTTTCCCTTTTTTGTAGATGATTTCAAAGTCATAACCCAACATCTTAGTGACCCATTTTTGTGCTATTTTGAAGATAATATTTGTTCCAAAAAATATTTAAGACTATCATGATCTGTTTTTACCTTGAAGTGTCTTCCCATTAGGTAATGACACTATCGCTTCAGGGCATGTAGTATTGCCAACATTTACTTCTCATAAATATGTTTGTGTAAATACTTTCCCTTGATTGGACGACTTTCAAAAGTAATGGGTCTTCCTTCTTGCATTAAAACAACACCAATTCCATTTCCTGAGGAATCACATTCCACCATAAAGTTTTTTGTGAAGTTTGGAGTAGCTGAAACTAGAGCTTGGCACATTACCTCTTTAAGATGTTCAAAGGATTTAGTTGCTTCTGGAGTCCAAAAAAATGCATCTTTATTTAGTAATGTTGTTATATGTGCTATTACTTTCCCATAATTCTTAACAAAATTGCAATAATGCCCTGCTATTGATGGTGCTAGAAATCCATGAACTAAGGGGGTCTCCTCGATGTGAAGTCCCAATTAGACCTCACACCGTTTGGAGTAGGAGCCCGATCTAGAGTATCGACTCGGTTGTCATATATTATTATAGATTTTCCTTGGCTTTATATATCAACAAGAGAGAGAAGCGTGTATGTGCCTTCACGAAAAGCAAGTGTGGTTGGTGAATATTCGGTTGAAGGTGTATCAAGGTTCTTCTACTGCAGAGGGACAAGAGGTAAGCCTCTAAGAGAGAGGTAATAGTACCACCCTAGTAGAGGCATACACAAGAAAAAGTATAACTACCTAACATCAAGCAGAATATTCCATATAGATGCGACAATTATTACAACCATTACAACACATTTTCAATTAGATAAGTAATAAAATAACCGAAATAGTTTAACTACTTCAGTACATATGAAAGAAAACATGAATCATAAACATTCACATAATAGTCTTATAAATATTCACAATCCATGCATGGAAACGTGTTGGCCCTCAGGCTTCAAGTATTAAGTAAAAATCCAAAGATACTTGAATACAACGAGCATCACTAGCTCCAATAGTGGAACACTGGAGCCATGAATTGCTCCCCAAAAGTACTAACTTTGTCTCTCTGATGCCTTATGGGAGAAGCCAAGGTGAAAAATTCCTTTACTTGTACAATGAGGGTGTATATATAACAAATAAGGTGACCATTCACCTCCCTTCAAAGTCTTAGACTACCCTCATGACTGTTTAACTTTTCCATGACTCTTTGACTTCATACATGACTTTTCACATTACATGGATGACTCTTGGACTTCCACTTTTGCAATACATTTTCCAATTGTGAATTACATATTCCATAAAATGATGTGGTAGATGATGAATGATGACATAACATGACATGGGACTAGTGACATGGACTGCATGATGACATGGCAGTGTCAAGTCACTCTTTGTTACTACTTCCTTTTTGTCTTCTTGAAAGATGGAGCATGCTCTTCTTCTTCCTCCTCCTCATGACTTGAATATAAGGAGTCTCCAATGTGGTCTTGGTCTTCAACTGCTGTTGCAAATCGATATCCCTTTGTCTTCTCTTGATGGATCAACTTATATTTGCAACTATAGAGGTATCTTATAACATGGTATCCTTCTCCATCTCCTTCATCATCAACTTGTCATGACATAATAGAATACCTGCGATTGCAAACCACTCATGACAAGACGACATCAATTTGATGAACCCCTAACCTAATATGCTTCATGAAATCACTTGTTAGGGCTATAACTGGTGACTTACTCAGGGATTATGCAATTCCAGAGGCCAAAGTACGAGACTGAGGCTTGAGATTGCTCAATGCACAGTTAAGGATGGTCAGGGTTAAATGATTGCGCAGTTGAGGGACTCAAGGACTTAGGATGGAGGCTTGAGCCTTGAGATTGCACAATGCGCAATTGAGGAGGCATGGGAAGAGGGACTACAAAGTTGAGGGACTGAAGGGCTCAAGTTGGAGGTTTGAGGCTTGAGACTACACAGTGTGCAGTTCTGAGGGCCTGCGCTAATTGATTGCACAGTTGGCAAACTCAGGAGGTCAAGCTTGAGGCTTGAAGTTGCCCAATCCGCAGTGCAGATAAGAGAACAAGATGGGGGATTGCATAGTTAAGGGGTTCAAGGGATCAAGGTTGAGGCTTGAGGCTTGAAGTTTCCTAATGTGTAGTTCTAGAGGGAGAACAATCTCAAGGATTCCATAGTTGCACAACTCAAGGTGTTAGGCTGGAAGCTTGAGGCTTGACACTACACAGTGTGCAGTTAAGGATGACTTAAAGGAAAAAATTGAGCATTTATGGAGCTCAAGGGTCAAAGTTGGGCATTGTGACAGTGCAATGCATTTTTCCAAGAGGCAAGTCTCGAGCTTGAGGGTTAAGATTGTGTAATGTGCAGTTCAGGAAGGCTGAGTGAGGTCAAGTTTCCTGTGAGTGAAATTTTCAGGAATGAGGCTAAGTGTGGAATTAGTGAGCCAAAGAGAAGGATCAAGGTTGAGGCTTGAGGCTTGAAGTTTCCCAATGTACAGTTCTAGAGGGAGAACAATCTCAAGGATTGCACAGTTGCATAGCTCAAGGTGTCAGGCTAGAAGCTTGAGGCTTGACACAGCGCACTGCGCAGTTAAGGATGACTAGGAGGAAAAAATTGAGCAATTATGGAGCTCAAGGGTGAAAGTTAGGCATTGTGACTACGCAATGCATAGTTATAAGAGGAAAGGCCTGAGCTTGAGGGTTAATATTGCGCAATGCCTAGTTTAGGACGGCTGAGTGAGGTCAAGTTGCCCGGGAGTGAATTTTTCAGGAATGAGGCTGTGTGGAATCAGTGAGCCAAAGAGAACAAGGAAAAAACTTGACCATGATCACACACTTAGAACAATTGGAGACACAACTTTGATCACTCAGAATACATGAACAACATACTTCTCTCAATGCGACGACTTCCCCAAGTGCAACACTAAAGGTACACTTTGCGACGAAAGTGACAACACTTGTGCGACAGTGCTTGAAACTTTGGAAATGAGTGTGAAACATGTCTACATGATAATGAAAACTCATTATTACAAACATTTCCCATTGAAACAAGCCAAAAGTCCACTTTATGTGATAAGTGGCAATTCCCACGCAAAAAAAGACACTTGTGATATGATAAGAAAAGTGCGAACGACACTTGCGATATGTGAACGACAGTGAAAACTACATATGATAGGACAAATATAACATGAAAATGGCAGAGTCGTAAGCATGAAAATGACACTTGCGAAGATGAAAGTGCACAAAAGGGAACAGTTGAAGAAACTCACCTAAACAGAAGTATGATCACAAACAAAGTGAGGGACTTCCAATGATAGTGCACACTGATTGCCAACATAGGTTGAACATTGCACAAGCATTGTCTTAGTGGACTATGCCATGTTTGTTCAAGCTTGCATGTAGGAATGCTTTCATGAGTGCATTACAGGTTGAACATGTGTGATAAGGTGACTTCGACACTTATGATCCAGAAGAAAGCTTAAAGACTTATAAAATCATCGACTGACAAAAAATGACTATGGATTGAACAATCGTAACATCCATAATAGGCTCCAAAATTAAAGTGTAAGCAAAATTTTGGAGGGTGTTTGTCGCAGTGACAACACTTGGCGACACACTGGTGAAAATCCAGCTTCTCTGCCTTGGTAAATTATTTTGTGTAGGGTCTAGTTATTCAGGGAGTATTGATTCATCGTATAGATTACCATGACTTCCCCACTTACCTTGTGCATAAACATAGTTCCCTTCATTCCTTTACTCAGTTAAACACTAACATAAGGTCAATGATCACACAATGTTTCAAATCAGAAAAGGGTAATGAAGTTTGCGAGCTTTAGATTTTTAGAGTGTAGTTTTTCATCTCTGGTGTTGCTCTGCTACCAGCGGGCCTGGAAAATACCTCGACGAAGTCACTATAGGAACACAAATATTTCTCCGCTACCATCGAGCCTAGATAGTACCCTGACAAAGTTGCTTGCTTCACCTGTCTGTGAAGGAAGCCTTTCTCTTCTTTTGCCTTTATTTATATATTATATAGGACTGTGCAAAGGAACTTTTTTGTTTCATGGGCAAAAAAGGGATCCCGACTTATTGAGAGCAGGAGAGGTTATTCCTTTAGAGAAGCATATAGAGACCTCTCATATTGGTTTTCTTGTTTAGATTTCCCCTTTTCCTTCTCTACTTGATTGGATCAACCTTAAAACATCGAAACATAAAGACCCAAGTGTAGGCATGAGGTTTCTAAAATAGACATGGAGATAATGGTGCAACACAAGGATTTCCTTATGCAAGGATTGTATTTTTTGTCGAAACATCATCGACCAAAAGTTGTAACCAAGACAAGGAAGGAGGACAAAGAGTTAGCCAAATGTTGCAGTGTCACAAAGTCCTTTCCTATTTTTCCACACTGCCTTTCAAGCCCAAATAGGAAACCCTTCATGCAAAGTATTATAAAACAAAACATGAAAAGAGACAAGAAACAATTAGAAAACCACAATAAAAAAGGAAATGAAAATGGATGCTAAACCGAAAACAGAAAGCGAAACAAAACGAGAGACTACAGAAAACGAGTGCAGAATGCATGTGTAGAGGAAACTAATATGCAACTAGACCTACTCCTAACCTAACTAGCTAGAAGGTCAGGGTTACGTGTAATGAAATTTCCAATGTAGACACCGTAGCTGCTCCCAACCTAGATATGAAAAGGTACGAGTAATTAAAACAAATAAAAAATAATGTGCAATGTAAAATATAAGAGTTAGAATATCTTGCACAAAAAATTGAAGGTGTTGTATGTTGGCAAAAAGTTGTGTCATAGCCACTACTTCTACCCAACTTGCGATCTTACCTTTTCGATGAAGATTATAAACAGACAAACCTCGAAGGCTTCTTGTGAATTCTGTTTCATCTGTGCCATCCTTCTTAGCAAGCATGGGAAAATTATAAAGCTTGTTATTAGCAAATGGACTTTCTAAGTAAGATGCTTCTAGGCAATCATATATTGGATCATGAAATTCAAAACAATCCTCTTGAAAACCCAAAAATCCTTGAAAAGATGAATTTTTAATTAGAAGCAAAGTGTTAGGATGGGAATCCAGTGAGGAAAATGGACATGATCATAATTAACTGGCATGCCAAGATAATGAGGACCTGACATAACCATCAACGAAGGATGAAGTGCCTCAACTGCTTGGTTGGTATCTAGATATTGAGATGATAAACCTTAAATATCAAAGGATGTAAAACAACTGTTATTTGATGTGTTGATGTGAAAATGGTAAGTTGAATGATAATGATGAGAGATAGAATCATGATGAGATGGATTGATTGAAGCATCAGTTCCTAGTTAGTAATTAACCAAGATAAATCAATTTGAACAGCTCTGCGATTGCTCTGAAGAATAGAACCAACTTCCCCGTATGCCAAATGTGACAAACCATTTTCCTCTAACTGGTGACAAATTTCAGAAGCATTGAAATCATTGAAAGAATTGAAAAGGAATACTAGTATAGAAAATATATGAAACCAATTAGGATGTAAGGGGTGAAAAAGAGGATTTATGGTGTCATGAAGGCATTCACAAGAAAAACTAGGAGCCAATTATTTTCCATAACACTCAACAGATATGAACTCCCCAGCCAAAGGTGATCTTCAAATTGACTAGCTTCATAATTCTACACATTTATGAAAGGTATACACTCCAAACCTGAATTCGATACAAGATATTTGCATGAGGATGAATTCATTACAATAGTATGATCAAAAACCCAATCTCGAGAAATAGGAAAATTGTAACGAGAAATCCAAAAATCCATCAAGAATGAGTTTGTGTGCATTGAAGCAATACAGATGAAATAATTTTGCGAGAAAATCCAGATTTGATATGGTTTAGTAATTTTACTAGTATTGCAAGAACTTGACATAATCATCAATGAGAGTTGAAGTGCCTCAACTTCCCAACAAGTTTCGGAACTTTGAAAAGACAAATGGGAACATTTTATAAACTGAGTCAGATCACAAATTACATGTGGAGAGCTGCTATCGATTAAGTTAACAGGGCCACCATTATCTGGATGAAAACTATCTACATCACTGTTTGATCAGATTTCCCAATTCAGCTAATATATTACTCAAGTAATAATATTCCTCTGATCATAAATTTGAGGATGTATGAATCGAAAAAATATCATGATCACATTGATTCAAAGATTTTCCCCCATACAAAACAAGAGATGATAAGGGATGGAATGGATGCTATATAGTTTCATTGCTTTCTTCTTCATCTTGGATATTCTCACTATCCTATGTCATTTCAAGATTCAACTCACGAGATAACAAACTTAAAGAGCATTGAGATTTGCCATCACAAGTTGACACATTGTAAACAATAAAGCAGAAAGGATAGGGAGGTGAAGAGGAAGAAGTGTTCATAAGAGAATCTTCTTTGATTGAAATAGATTTAAGATCTAAATCTTTCGGAACATAATCTTCTTGAGAAACTAAAAGATCAATTGGTGCACTTTGGAATTCATCAAAAACATCATCACCGTACGAATTATTGTTGCCCAAGACTTTAGATTGATTAGGTAAGTAAATTTCAATTGATTCATCACCAAGATTCTCAGATTAAAAATCAACCAAGGATGGAAGAGCATTATCTTGACATGGGGAACTTTGAAAAAGAGAAGAAAGATCAAAGGTCTCTTCACTTTCTTGTCCCTCTATTTGTATAATGTGATTTCCTTGTACTCGATCACAATTTGAACCAGCAACTTGAAATTCAAGAGTGTGTGAAGAATTAGTTGGTGGAGTAGATTGATCAAGCAGATCATGATACAAAGAGTCATGGCATGTAGATGATAGAGGGTGAAAGATGTCCCTTGAAGAAGTAATATCTCTAGTGGAACAAGATTCAAGCCTGAAGTTAAGAATTCCATAATCACCATCGAGGAGTGGAAGAATTAATCTTCACCATAGGCTTCACGAGCCATTCCAAGGTTTCCTCCATTAGATCTGAATCATGAAAAGAAAAAGGAGGATGAGAATATGGATTAGGAATTTGATGTGCATATTTCCCAACTTTATTATCATCTCATGGAGGAACCCTCATCGAAACTGGAAAAGGAGGAGGAAAATGTACAAAAGGAATAATAAATTCCTTCTTTGAAATTAGGGGTGTCTCATGATTTACAAGAGTTAAGGAAGTAGAAACATCAGGGGGTTTAGATTCACCATGTGAAGAGATGTGAGCCAAATGCTCAAATTTGTGCTTAAAGAAATCCCAATCTATGTCTTCTCCAGGAAATTCATAACAAAGGTGAAGGAATTGATTAGATAAATCCTCAACTGATTCATTAGGTTTCATTATTAGCTGGTTGATTCTTTTATAAACATCTTGGTAATCATATCTACCAAAAATATCCTTAAGGATGAAAAGAATGGATGGAAGAAGATGGTAAGGTATGACACCATTGATTAACATGACCTTCAAGGGTGAGGAAGAAATCCACACAAGAAAAATATTCATCATTGATTTCGTAATATTCACAAAATTTAAGAAAATTAGAAATGTGCTCGGTTATGGATGTTCCATCCTCACCATCAAACTTCAATTGAGACAAGTGATAAAGAGGCTCATCAGGGATTAAAATTTTACCAGGGGATAGGCTAGAAAAACATCTTAGGAGTATGATTGTGGGATGAGCCATTTAAGATAATATATTCATAACAGAATCAACTAGCATAACTTATCTTCTGACGCTCCTTCAAGTGCCATTTTGTTGACGGTGCTGGAAATATGTCGACCAAGGGGTCTCCTCGATGTGAATTCCCAATTATACCTCACACTATTTGGAGTAGGAGCCCCATATAGAGTATCGACCTAGTTGCCATATATTCTTATACATTTTCCTTAGCTTTAGCTGTCAACAAGAGAGAGAAGCTATATGTACATTTGCGAAAAGCAAGTAAGTGTGCCTAGTGAATGTTCGATTGCAGGTGTATCAAAGTTATTCTAATGCAGAGGTAGGAGAGGTGAGTCTCTAAGAGAGAGGTAATAGTACCACCCTAGTAGAGGCATACACAAGCGAAAAGATAGCTGCCTAATATCAAGTAGAATTGTCCACATAGATGCGGCGATTGTTACAACCATTACAACACATTTTGAATTAGATAAGCACTAAAATAACTGAAATAGTTCAACTAATTTAGTACAAATGAAAGAAAACATGAATCATAAACATTCACAGAATATTCATACAAATATTCACAATCCATGCATGAAAACATGTTGGCCATAAGATTGAAGTATTAAGTAAAAGTCCCAAGATACTTGAATACAACGAACATCACTAACTCTAATAGTGGAGCATTGGAGCCATGAATTGCTCCCAAAAAGTACTAACTCCGTATCTTTGATGCCTTATTGGAGAATCCAAGGTGAAAAATTCATTTTCTTGTACTATGAAGGTGTATATATAACAAATGAGGTGACCATTCATCTCCCTTGTGACTCTTCGACTACCATCACCACTGTTCGAATTCTCCATGAATCTTTGAATTCCTACATGGATTTTCACATTACATGGATGATTCTTGGAATTTCAATTTTACAATACATTTTCCAACGTTGAATTACATGTTCCATAAAATGATGTGGTAGATGATTGTTGAGCTAATTTATTCACACAAATTAACACAAATATTCCTTATCAATCTGGGTTGGTAATACTTGAAGGCAAGTCCACTATATATGAATATCAGATGTAATCAAACTTGAAACATAAGTTTTTCAAAAAATAAAGAAGTGCATATTACAAATATAACCTATATTAACAATTCCAATTCACTTTGTAAAGAGGGAAAGCTGAAATGGCTCTTAACTGAAGAGGTCCAATTCTTCCTCAATTATTACTTGATGAACAGAAATAAGAAACTAATAGCTTAAGATGGACAAATCATTAATGAAGGGAGGCTCCTAACTTAAGAGACCTTTGGTATGTTCCATCATAATTCATTCACCATAATGCTATCAATTAAAAACAAAAAATACATAAGAAAACTGCTTGCATGTAATCAAGGAAAACTAGTTACAATTCACCAAATTAACAGAAGGAGTGCTCAACTTGAACACTTTGTTTTTCCAACTTACTAAAGTGATGAATAAACTAAGATTTAATGAAATAAATCATCACACATTAACCATAAACCAATCTGAAACAAAGCATGTAAACAAGTTCTACAATAACTAGATTATGGAAAATTAAACTAGTTTAAACAAAGAAGTGTACTTAGCTTGGAATGGGGGCCCTCCACCCTTGCTTTGCACACTTGAAGATTGATATCAGAAGCTTAAACTTAGTCACACATCCACATTATTGAACAGCAAAATAGTAGTAGAACAGGTTCTTCAAATTAGCTCTCCAATCCAAAATGTCTCAGCATGAAATTATACAAAAGTCAATACATAAGCCATCAAAGTCTTGGCTTTAAATAGAAGTCTTGTGAAACAAACTGATCTATAATCCTTCTAACAAACATATCTACTCATATTCACCTATCTAAGTCGAATTCATCAATCCCATCCCAAGAAATATGGTCAATCCCATAAAATCTCAAAACTGCTCTATTTCTATGGATTTTCTGAGTGACTAGTCATGGTTGACCAGCACTAAATGGGCCTAATAAAGCTTGTTCTGTTCAAACCAAGTAGAGATAGCTTAGTCCTAGTTCCCAAGCTGTCCATCCATGCATCAAACTCGTGCCCAAGTGTCCTGCAAACATGTCATCCATATAGCTATTATGGGAATTTCTGAATCTGTCAATATTTGCACTTGAAACCAAATTTTCATAAAAACTTTAGAATTTGAAAAATTAAAATTAAATACCTGAGTAGACATGAAATACATAGAAATGGGATGGATAAAGTGGAAAATTGATGGAAAATTGATGGATTAAGTAAGTTTCCTTTAGCAAAAATAAGACCAAAATCGAGGGCCAACAATGATGATTGATGACATGACATGACATGACATTGATGACATGGACTGCATGATGACATGTCAATGTCAAGTCACTCTTTCTTATTACTTCCTTTCTGGCTTCTTGAAAGATGGAACATTCTCTTCTTCTTCCTCCTCCTCATGACTTGAAGATAATGAGCCTCCAATGTGTTCTTGGTCTTTAAATGTTATTGCAAATCGATGTCCCTTTGTCTTCTCTTGATGGATCGACTTATATTTGCATCTACAAGGGTATCTTCTAGCCTGGTATCCTTATCAATCTCCATCATCATCATCATCATGTCATGACATAATAGAATACCTGCAACTGTAACCACTCATGACAAGACGACATCAGTCTGATAAACCCTTAGCCAAAGATGCTTCATGAAATCACTTGTTAGGGCTAGATATGGTGATCGACTAAGGAATTACACAATTCCATAGGACAAGGTCTAAGATTGAGGCTTAAGACTGCACAATGCGCAGTTTAGGATGGCCAAGGTCAAAGGATTTCACAGTTGAGGCATTCAAGGACTCAGGCTAGAGGCTTGAACCTTGAGACTGAGAAATGCATAGTTGAGGAGTTGTTGGCAGAGGGACTGTGCAGTTGAGGGACTCAAGGGCTCAATCTGGAGGCTTGAGGCTTGATACTGTGCTGTGCGCAGTTCTAAGGTCTTGGGCTAAGTGATTGTGTTTTTTGGGAACTCAGGATGTCAAGCTTGAGGCTTGAAGTTTCCCAATGCACAATTCAAACAGGGGAAAAGTTGGGGGATTACGTAGTTGAGGGGTTCAAGGGATCAAGGTTGAGGCTTGAGGCTTGAATTTTCCCAATGTGTAGTTCTAGAGGGAGAACAATCTCAAGGATTGCGTAGTTGCGTAGCTCAAGCTTTCAGGCTAGAAGCTTAGGCTTGCAATTAAGGCTAATTGGGAGGAACAAATTGCATAGTTATGGAGCTCAAGTGTGAAATCCAGGAACTGTGATTGTGCAATGTACAACTCCAAGAGGTAAGGTTAGAGCTTGAGGGTTAAGACTGCACAATGCGCAGTTCAGGAAGGTTGAGTGAGATTTTTCGGATGAGGGTAAGTGTGGAATCAGTGAGCCAAAGTGAACAAGGAAAAAAATTGAGCATGATCATGCACTTAGAAAAATTGAAGACACAACATTGATCACTCAAAATACATGAACAACATACTTCCCTCAATACAACAACATTGCGACGACTTTCTCCAAGTGTGACACTAAAGGTACACTTTGCGATGAAAGTGATGACACTTGTGCGACAATGCTTGGAACTTTGGAAATGAGTGTGAAACATGTATGCATAATAAGAAAAACTCATTATCATAAACATTTCCCCTTGAAACAAGCCAAAACTCCACTTTACGCGATAAGCGACAATTCCCACGCCAAAAGACAACACTTGCGATATGAAAAGAAAAGTGTGAATGACACTTGCGATATGTGAATGACGATGAAAACAACACATGTTAGGACAAAGATAACATGAAAATGACACTAATTAAATTGAGCACAAGAAAATACAATAGTTGTAAGCATGAAAACGACACCTGTGAAGATGAAAGTGCGCAAAATGGGACAATTGAAGAAACTCATCGAAATAGAAGTACAATCACAAACAGAGTGAGGGAGTGTCAATGACAGTGCACATTGACTGCGACATGGGTTTAACATTGCACATGCACTGTCTTAGTGGAAATTTAAGCTTTTGAAGCCTCATACAAAAAATTTTATAGAGAAAATTCCAATATGACTTGTTTGAAGCAGCGAAACCCTAAAATCCAAAGCTCTGATACCAAATGTTATGCAACTAAATAAAAAAAATAGAAGAAAATATAGATCAATGAATTGAAAATTGGCCTCTTTGAGGGGGAAAAACCCTTTACATCACATAAACGAACAATTCTTTGATGATACAAAGGACAAGTCCTCCTTGGTATATATAGGAGTCTAAGGGGTCACAATATAATCAGAGCCTACATAACAATAATAATGTAATGACACAATAATAACAATAATGGGCTTCTATGGGGCATAAAAAGAATATGGGAGTTAAATGGGCACAATAATAAAAATAAGGGGGCTACACTAAAAATAACAATAAGGGGGCTACACTAGTATTATAGGGACCTAACAAGATCTACTTTTGGTGATTCAAAATTCACGTTAAAGAGAAAAAACAAGAGTATTATTATTTTGTAACATGGAAAAGGGTTCTACAAAGATTTAGACTCTCTCTAAACCTCCATATAACTCATTAATAATTCATGAAGGTGACTATTTAGGGTACCATGTACCCTATTGATGAATTTCTTTAATGAAATGGGTGATATAGTGTTGAAAAAGGTTGATTTGGAACATTTGCAAGAAATAATCAAAAGTGAAATGGATCGAATGATAGAAAACTATTAAGTCCCGTATAAGGCCCATGTTAACCCTAAAACCCATTATTAATCCCTTGATATTGAGTGATTAAATTTCTATTTTTAGTGGTCCCATTTTACTAAAATTTTACCTTTTGTCTCCTAAATATATACTAAGGAGACTTGTCCTAGAATCATAAAATATTGTCTTATATATTGTACAAGGAGGTTTCTCCCTCAAATAGGACTGTAATGATTGATTTATTTCATTTTTAAGGTGCAAGTTTCATAGAAATTGGTATCAGAGCTTATGATCCCATGGTTTGACTACTTCAAATAGACCATTATGACATTTTCGCTATATTTTTTTTTTTGAAAGTTTCAGATGGTGAAACATGGAGAATATTGGTTAATATTTGTTTAAAACTTCATATCTTGGTTTGATATGGTTTCGTAGATGTGATGCAAGGAAATTAGGGTTTCTGAATGCTCCTGAAATTAGTATAAAAAAATAAATTTGGCATTTTCACCATAACTATTTTTTTGGGAGGTTTTAAAATGTGAAACTTGGGCCTTATTATGGTGAAATCTTAGTGAACATATGGTTCAAACTTCAAATCTTGATTCGTATAATTGAGTTCATGAATGCTCTTGAAATCAGTTTCAAATAGGTCATGGCATTTTCAAAATAACTTTTTTTGTGAGGTTTCAGATAGTGAAACATGGATCATATTGGGGAGACATCTTGAGGAACATTTTCTTTAAATTTTAGAACTTGGTTCGCTATAATTTTGGAGTTATACATTGTGGAAGTTAGGGGTTTTGAACAATATTGAAATACATATTAAATAGGCTAGCTTGGTTTTTGCTACATCTTCTCTCTTGGGAATTTTGAAATTGTGAAACATTCAAGTATTTCAAGAGACATATATAAGTATCTCATATGAAAATTTCAAAATTATATTTGAAGAATTAGACTTGTGGCATGCTATACAATTTTGCTTGTGGGAAGAGGCCAAAAATCATCAAGTTTTAGGAAAGTTACCATAAATTTAACTTGGCTCATCAAATTCTGGTCACACCTATGGAATTGAAAAAAGGACATAAACAAACCAAAGTTTCAAATCCTAAAGGACTCAAATCTCGTATAAATATCAATAAAAGCTTACAAGTGACCTAACTATTGATTAGAAGATCCATTTTTTGTGGCTGAAAGTTATGATAAAGAGGAGTATTATTATTATTTTCTAGCGTGCCTCCAAATAAAGCTACTAAACCAATTAAATATATTGAAGGCTCATCCTTGACTCATGAAGAAAGTGAAGAATTAAAATTTGGGTTATCTCAATTAGAGAATAAACTTAATGAAATGGATGATAATATGTTGAAAAAGGTGGATTTATTAGGTTCTCAAGAAAAACTTAAAAGAGAAATAGAAAAGTGGATGAATGAAAATAAGCAAGGAATATAAAGAAGATGAATGAAAATAAGGAAGCGACACAAAAATAGATGAATGCCGTGGAAAATTTTCTCTTTGAGAGGCTTCCTAGAAGGGATATTGAGATCCAAGGAAACAATGAAAATAAGGAGAACCATTATGCTGAAACTCAATCACCTATGGGAAATATTTTATCACAATCAGAGAGGACAAATATTGAATTGTAGAACCATAATCTTGAATTTTTAGTCCAAGATCGACATCATCAGGTCTTCAAGCCAACACCAAGGAGCTACTACATTATGAAGATCAATATGAGCAAGTTTGATGGTAATGATACTATAACATGGATATTTCAGATGGAGCAATACTTTGATATCACAAATTAGCTTCTTTGCAAAAGGTAAATATTGCATCCATGATTTTAGAGAAAGATAAACATGTATGGTATCAATGGATTTATGAAATTGAAAATGATTCAATTATATCTTAGTCAACTTTTATAAAGAAATTGATATTATGGGGATATTAAGATCAATACATTCTTTAGTCAATTGGTAAATATTTGACAAAAAGGTCCCATTACAAAGCACATTCAACAATTCCAAAAGTTGAGTCTCAAGGTATAGAATATTTCAGAGGAAAATTTGTTAGACCTATTTATGGGAACTTTAAAAAAAACATCAACATCAGGAGCATCTCTTTGAAACTAAATATCTAGAGCATTCTTTCAATCTAGCAAAGAAAGTTGAAAGTAAAAATATGGGAATTAGAAAATTGGTCACTAATAGCTATAGAGAAAATCACGCCCCTCTCCTAAGCCAACAAGGTTGATGCCCAACAAATGGATGAAAGAAGAGAAAAGGGACTATGTTTCAACTTTGAAAATGTGAAAATTTCTGAATCTACACATCAGAAATCCTACTTCAATCACTGGTTTATCATTTCCTATGATGAAAAACACTATTGTAGACTACACTGACATACATATCATAAACTGAAATAGATATGAGACAAGCACACAAGGGACATCGTTATTTTTGGATAAATGTCCCGAGAAAAACCCAATGCGGGAAAACCAGTGCAACAACTCTGAGGGTTTTCTATTATTCAACAAGAGTTTTGAATACAACCCTGGATGCCCTCTCAGCTATCCAGTTATAGAGATAAAATATACTGGCAAAAACCTAAGTGAGATTACCTACCTTCACCTGGCAAAATCCCTCTGATCCGATAACTATACTGATTATCCCCGGCTACAACTGCACTGCCCCTTCACAGTAGCTGCATGGGCTTGCATGGAGCACTGTGACACTCTGCGTCAGCTCTACGCTACCTCATCTGCCTCCTAGAGCTCTGACATCAACCTTCTAGACTGATCTTACTGCTCCCTAATTGAATTCAGACTTCTGCACAAGGGAAACTCTTCCCCTGCACTGACACTGCGTCAAGAAATGTGTGGGACCTCCTATCCCAATGTCAGCCTTCCTTGGTTTGTGCTGCCTCCTATGGTGTATATTTTCCTCTCTCTGCTGAGTATTCAGGGTCTCGAAGAAGATCCTCCAACCCTAACTATCCCTGCCCCTATGTTGCAACTCAGATCACATGTTCGACTTTCTCAGCAAACCTCGCCCTAGAAAAATCGAATTGACCGATCAATATGGTGTATCTCCAATTGACCCTCAAGCCTCCTCTTATACTTTTCCTGTTCATGAATCAACGATCGAGATTAAGTCCCTAATCAACGACTAAGATTAAAATAGACTTGATCCTCACCTCTTAGAAGCTTCTCACCCATATTTTTATTAATACCCATTAATATTTTTATTTTCCTAAGTTTAGACTTAGAAACCCATTAAAGATTTTAATTATTTTAATAACACAGAATCTGGGTGGAATTTCTTCAAATGATTTATGGGTCTTGGAGATCTTATGTATTCTAGCCCCTCCAATTTTTTTTTGAGCTAGAGCACATCCGATGCTACCCCAAAATCAACACTCCCTCTTAGCGAGGAATGTGCTTTAGCAATACTCCCCAATATAAGCATCACACTGATCCACAACATCGGTCCTCTGTGTTGTTGATGCTTGGCCTACTACCCTTCATCTATTGCATTATTGCATCCTGTACTACTTCCCATGACACTGCCACTGTCACTACTACATCTGTATTGCAACTCCCTCTCAATATGCTGCATCATGCTACCCATAGCACTGCCACTGCTAACGGCTGCATTGCAACTCAGTTGCTGAGAAGTAAGAAACTGAAAATCGACCCAAAATGCTGACATGCTAGTCAGTTTGGATGCCTCATGATGCTGAAGCTACCTTTGATCCTAATTTATGTTGACCCTCTGCTGCTACTGTCCTGCTACAATTTGCTCTGTGCCTCCCGCACTGCTGCAACCTCCACTACGCTGCTTCAGACTCTGGCACTCTAGCTTTGCCACTTTTTCTCTATCATACCTCGCACCAATTGACTACTGTCATTCTGCTACTATCATTAAGGGCTCCCGTAGCCGTATGTGATCTAAGAGTTTCAGCACCTCAAGGATCCTTCCCATGTGTAGTCCTCATGACTACAACTGGATATCACCCCACCTCTTATCTAGAGGTGCATGAGCACTCATGGTACAATCCTCGTCATCATCCTCCTTGTCAGCTTTCACTGGAGTAGCCTTCGAGTTAGACTTCTCTTCCTTTCCCTTCTTCCGAGGGCATTGAGTGGTGAAATGTCCCAGTTCCCCACCCTTGAAGATTTGGTTTTGTCTTTCTTTTTCCTCCTTTATTGCCCTGGTTATCCCATTGATGCAAGAGATGCATCCTCCTCTTCCTCATTCTTGACCCAGACTCCTCTGTTGCTACTCCTTACCTTGGTTAGCCTCCTGATCTCTTCCCGTCGAAGGGTTTCCCACATCTCCTCCCAACTAGGGAGGGAAGCCCTGCCCAAGATGCTTTGAACAAAGGTCACCCAGTCTTCAGTGACTGTATTCAGGGCAGTTCTGACCATGAACTAAGGATCTGGTGTAGACCCCATGGAAGTCAACTAGTCTCGAATCTCTTGCAACCTAAGGAGGAATGGATCGATTTCTTCTCCCTTTTGCATCTGTTACTATCTCAGCTGATTCTCCAATAGCATCTTCCATTGAATAGAATTCCCCTCGTACAAGCTGGTCAAAGCCTCCCACATCTCCCTTGCTGTTTCCTTCTCAACAATGTGTGGGACCACATGATCTTTGACCCCATCTAAAATCATGCATTTAACCTTCGCCTCGGCCTCCTCATACTTCTTCAGTGGATCAACATCGACCAATACAACCACCACTTTCAAGGCATAATCCTTGATGCGATTCTTGTATAGGACTGCTAGGATCTTGGCCTTCCAGATGAAAAAATTGGATGCTCCATCCAATCTGTCCTAATCCCTCAGTCCATTGACTGTCATCTCTACTCAAGAAAGTATAGAATAGGTTCTCTTCTCCCTCTCTCGCTGCTATCCTAGCAAGAATCAGATCTGGATTTCTTTGGTGCTAGAAATCCTCTAAGGAACAAGTTACTTCTTGACTCCCTCTAGGTCCTGATTTCCTTCACATAAATCCTCCTGCCAAATAATGACTAATAACCCCTTACATAATCCTCCTTTGCTGCTACTCAACAACTCAGACCTAGATTTATTTTGCAAGAAATTTGTTAAGGTAGTGACTCCCTCTACCTCAACTTCGTCTCCACCGACACTATTCTGCACCAGCAGCAACAATGTCCCACCAACACCTCAGATCAAATCTACACTGCTCCTACTTCCTCGAAAACTAAAGAATCTGAGATCATCTGGATATGCGTAATCACTGCGTGAACTAGATCAGCTCCTCCTGGCCACTGCATCACTCCTTCCTGGTCCAGAAAGATGATGTGGCTCTACATGAGCCTGATTTGCCCCTCTTTACTTCTCTACTGGCCTAGATAGCTGACACAGTTACTATGTGGGCTCGTCCCAACTACTGTGTCACCCTCACTTGGCTCAGAATGTTGGTGCAGGAACTGCATGAGCCTCTGCGTCACCTCTTCTGCACTACGTCACTCTCCATTTGAATCTCTGGCTCTGGAACAATTCTGTCACTTGGGATAACTGCCTCTCAGTAGTATATTTTCCAGATCTCCAGACTGATGGCTTCAGTATCCTATGATCTGCAATCCTTTGATACCATGTGAAAATTTCTGAATCTACACATCAGAAATCCTACTGCAATCACTGCTTTATCATCTCGTACTTGTTATTACATTCAACAAGTTATTTAATTTATAAATAGTGATGGAAAATACTACTGCAGATTACACTGACATACAAATCATAAAATGAAATAGATACGAGACAAACACACAAGGGACACTGTTATTTTTTGAAAAACCTCCCCAGAAAAACCTAATGTGGGAAAACCGGTGCAACATCTCTGAGGGTTTTATATTATTAAGCAGTAGTTTTGAATACAACTTTGGATGCCCTCTCTGCTATCCAGTTATATAGATAAAATATAGTGGCAGAAACCTAAGTGAGATTACCTACCTTCACCCAACAAAATTCCTCTGATCCAACAACTAGACTAACTATCCTCGGCTACCACTGCGTTGCCCCTTCGCAGTAGCTATGTGGGCCTGCATGGAGCACTCCGAGACTCTATGTCAGCTCTACGCTACCTCCTCTGCCTCCTAGAGCTCTGATGTCGGCCTTCTCGACTAATCTTGCTACTCCCTGACTGAATTCAGACTTCTGCAGGAGGGTAGCTCTTCCCTTGCGTTGAAACTGCGTAAACCAATGCGTGGGCCCTCCTAACCCAACTTCAGCCTCCCTTGGTCTGTGTTGCCTCCTCTGGTGTATCTTTGCCTCTCTTTGCTGAGTATTCGGGGTCCTGGAGAAGATCCTACAACCCCAACTATCCATTCCCCTCTACTGAAACTTAGATCACTTGTTCGATATTCTCACCAAACCTCGCCCTAGAAAAATCGAACTAAATGATCAATATGGTGTATCTCCAACTAACCCTCAAGCCTCCTCTTATAATTTTACTATTGATGAATAAAAAACCGAGATTAAGTCCCTAATCAACGGCTAAGATTAAAACAAATTTGATCCTCGCTTTTTAGAAGCTTCTCACCCATATTTTTATTCAATACCCATTAATATTTTTATTTTCCTAAGTTTACACTTAGGAACCCATTAAAAATATTAATTATTTTTATAACTCACAATCCGAGCGGAATTTGTTCAAACGATTTATGGGTCTTGGAGATATTATGTATTCTAGCCCCTCTAAAATATTTCGGAGCTAGAGCACATCTGATGCTACCCCAAAATCAAGACTCCCTCTTAATGAGGAATGTGTTCTAGCAATACTCCTCAATAGAAGCATCACAATGATCCACAACATCAGTCCTCTGTGATGTTGATGCTTGGCCTGTTTCCCTTCATCTATTGCACTGCTGCATCCTGTACTGCTGCCCATGGAACTGCCACTGTCACTGCTACATCTGTACTGCAACTCCCTCTCAATATGTTGCCCATAGCACTGCTACTGCTAACTGCTGCACTACAACTCAGTTGCTAAGAAGTAAGAAAATGAAAAGCCACCCAAAAATATGACATGCTGGTTAGTATGGATTCCTCATGATGTTGAAGCTACCCTTGCTACTAATCTGTGCTGACGCTCTGCTGCTAGTGTGCTGTTGCAATCTGCTCTGTGCCTCCCGCACTACTGCAACCTCCACTACGCTGCTTCAGACTCTGGCACTCTAGGTGTACCATTGTTGCTCCATCATCCCTCACACCAATGGACTCCCGTCATTCTGATACTATCGTTAAGGGCTCCCATATCCGTATGTGATCCAAGAGTTTGCGCACCTCAAGGATCCTGCTCATGTGTAGTCCTCCTGAGTACAACTCGATATCGCCCCACCTCTTCTCCAAAGGTGCATGGACACTCATGGCACAATCCTTGTCAGCTTTCATTGGAGTAGCCTTCAAGTCAGACTTCTCTTCCTTGCCCTTCTTCCAAGGGCACTGAGTGGCGAAATGTCTGAGTTCCCTACACCTGAAGCATCTGACTTTGGTTATGTCTTTCTTTTTCCTCTTCTGTTGCCCTAACTGTCCCACTAATGCTAGAGATGCATCCTCCTCTTCCTCCTTCTTGACCTGAGATCCTTTGCCACTACTCCTAGCCTTGGTGAGCCTCTTGATCTCTTTCTCTCGAAGGGTTGCCCACATCTCCTCCCAAGTGGGGAGAGAAGTCTTGCCCAAGATGCTCTGGATAAAGGTCTCCCAGTCTTCAGTGACTGCATTTAGGGTAGTCCTAACCATGAACTCATGATCTGGTGTATACCCCATGGAATTTAGTTGGTCTTGAATCCCTTGCAATCTGAGGAGGAAGGGATCGATTTCTTCTCCCTTCTGCATCTGGTACTATCTCAGTTGATTCTCCAATAACATCTTTCGTTGAATGGAAGTCCCCTCGTACAAGCTAGTCAAAGCCTCCCACATCTCCCTTGCTATTTCCTTCTCAGTAATGTGTGGGACCACATGATCTTTGACCCCATCTAAAATCATGCATTTAGCCTTTCCCTGGGCCTCCTCATACTTCTTTAGTAGATCAACATCGACCAGTACAACCACCACTTTCAAGGCATAATGCTTGATGTGATTCTTGTCCAGCACTGCTAGGATCCTGACCTTCCAGATGACAAAATTGGATGCTCCATCCAATCTGTCTTGATCCCTCAGTCCATTGAATTCCATCTCTGCTCAAGCAAGCACAGAACAGGTTCTCTTCTCCCTCTCTCGTTGTTTCCCTGGCAAGACTAGGACTTGGATTTCTTTGGTGCTAGCATTCCTTAAGGAACAAGTTCCTTCTAGACTCCCTCTAGGTCCTAATTTCCTTCATGGAAATCCTCCTGCCAAATAATTTCAAATCATCCTTTCTCCAATCCTCCTTTGCTGCTGCTCAACAACCTAGACGTAGATTTATTTGGCAAGAAATTAGTTAAGGCAGTGACTCCCTCTACCTCGGTTTCATCTCCACAAACATTGTTTTGGACCAATAACAACAATGTGTCACCAACACCTCAGATCAAATATGCACTACTCCTACTGCCTCGGCAATTGAATAATTTGAGCTCCTCTAGGTCTGCGCAATCACTATGTAAGCTAGATCAGCTCCTCCTAGCCACTGTGTCACTCCTTCCTTGTCCAGAAAGATGACGTGGCTCTACGTGATCCTGATCTACCCCTCTCTGCTTCTGCGCTGGCCTAGATAGTTGATGCAGTTACTGCGTGGGATCCTCCGAGCTATTGCATCACCATCACCTGGCTCAGAATGCTGATGCAGGCACTACATGAGCCTCTGCGCCACCTCTTCTGCACTGCGTCACTCTCCCTCTGCGTCTCTAGCTCTGGAACAATGATGTCACTCGGGACAACTGCCTATCTACAAAAAATTTGTTGGATCTCTCGACTGATGGCTTCAGTATCCTATGATTTGCAATCCTTTGATACCATGTGAAAATTTCTGAATCTACACATCAGAAATCCTACTGCAATAACTGGTTTATCATCTCCTACTTGCTATTACATTCAACAAGTTATTTAATTTATAAACAATGATGAAAAACACTATTGCAGACTACACTGACATATAGATCATAAACTAAAATAGATATGAGACAAACACACAAGGGACACCGTTATTTTTCAACAAACGTCCCTGGAGAAAACCAATGCGGGAAAACCGGTGTAGCAGCTCTGAGGGTTTTCTATTATTAAGAAGTAGCTCTAAATACAACTTTGGATGCCCTCTCGACTATCCAGTTACAAAGATAAAATATACTGACAAAAACCTAAGTGAGATTACCTCACTTCACCTGGAAAAATCCCTCTGATCCAAAAACTAGACTGACTATCCCCAGCTACAACTGCACTTCCCCTTTTCAGTAGCTACGTGGGCCCGCATGGAGCACTCTAAGACTTTGTGTCAGCTATGTGTTGCCTCCTGGATCTCTGACGTTATCTTTATCGGCTGATCCTATTGCTCCCCGACAGAATTCAGACTTCTGCAGGAGGGCATCTCTTCCCCTGCGCTGGCACTGCGTTAAGTAATGCGTGGGCCCTCCTTGCCTAGCGTTAGCCTCCCTTAGTTTTCCCTACCTCCTCTGGTGTATCTATGTCTCTCTCTGATAATTATTCGGAGTCTCGGAGAAGATCCTCCAACCCCAATTATCCCTTCCCCTCTGCTGCAACTTAGATCACATGTTGGACTTTCTCAGCAAACCTCGCCCCAGAAAAATTGAATTGACTGATCAATATGCTGTCTCTCTAACTAAACCTCAAGCCTCCTCTTGTACTTTTCTTGTTAATGAATCAACGCTCAAGATTAAGTCCCTAATCAACGGCTAAGATTAAAACAAACTTGATCCTCGCCTCTTAGAATCTTCTCACCCATATTTTTATTAATATCCTTTAATATTTTTATTTTCCTAAGTTTAGACTTAGGAACCCATTAAAAATATTAATTATTTTAATAACTAAAAATCCAGGCGGAATTTCTTCAAATGATTTCTGGGTCTTAGAGAACTTATGTATTCTAGCCCCTCCATAAAATTTTAGAGCTAGAGCACATCTGGTGCTACTCCAAAATCAACAGAAAACAAGTATAATAAGGTGCATAAATGTAGCGATAAGTAATTTTTATCCATATAATGTGAAGATGAAGAAGAACAAGAAGTGGAAACTTCACAAGACCTATGTAACAACCTCGGGTTAAAAGTTCATATAATAAAGGATAATAAAGGTAAAATAAGACCAAGGTCATGGGACACGTATTCCAAGATGAATGTTGGGCAAAACTTTATAGTGGGAATTACTTATTGTTTATTATGGTTAAGGAAATTGGCAAAGGAAAAGAGGCATTAATTGGCATTTATTTATGAAAATAAATGAAAATAGGAGAAAATGGAGATGAAGGGTCACAAATTTGCATGAGAAGAAAATAGAGGAAAATGAAGAAAATAGAGGCATCAATGGTAAAAAGGCTTATGAGGACCCGTTCACATCTTTTGTCAGTTCAGTTTTGGAGCTCTCTTTTATTCTCTCATACTCTTGCACGCATAGAGCATTCTTGGAGCACTATAGCATTGGAGAAAGGAAAGAAAAGGACAAGCAAGGAAGGTTGGATCAAGCAACTTTAGCAGGAGGATTTTCTAGGTAACTGGTTGCAAGTGTGATTTCTTCGCTGAGGTGTGAATGCATGGTACATATATTTCTTAATTTGGTTCATTTTTTGTCATTGGCATGTGTTTTTCCTGGCTTGACAGTTATTTTAACGTTGCGTTGCCATTTCCTGGATAATCATGGTGTGATGGGATTTTTTTCGGGTTGAGCTTTGGATTGCTGGAAGGTTTTGGAACTAGGTGAGCCGATCTCAGGAAAATTACCAAGGGTTGGGGGTGGAGGTGCTTTAATCTCTAGGAAGCCCTCGACAAGTGGGTGGAGAGAGACAAATTCCTCAATGTAATGGCGAAGAAATTTTGAGGCATCCAAGCTTGTTTGGGCTTCATGATCTCTTGACCGGTTTTGGCGAGACCGTGGTAGCTTGAGGGTGGAGGTGGTTTAATATTTGGGAAGCCTTCGTTGTTTATGTCTTGAGATACCACATTCATTCTTGGAATATGGCAAGGGGGTGATTGGATGTGTTACCACTCAAACTAGCAGGGGTCCTAAGAGGGACAGTTGCTAGGTCAAGTGAAATAATGGAGACTTAATCCACTGTCACCTAAACTAAGACTCCCTACTCTTTAGAAATTTCACCGATGGGAGGAGACCCGGTATATGGAAAGTCACTTGCGAAGGATGGGTCAAAAAATGGATGTGAAGTGACCTTAATGATCCTTTTCCTAGAAGGCAGTTAAAAATGGAGCTTGCTTGCTCTTTAAGCAAGGTACAAATATTTCTAGGATAAGGAGGTGAGGATTTAAGGGCTAGGTTGGAGGAGTATACCTTGTAAAGTATTTTCCAATCCCTAAAATCATTATTGAACTTGATTTTCCAAGTGGTTATTGAAGAATTAACTTTTCAAAGGTACGAGACCGCACTAGACCAAGTGGACCCAACCTAGTTTAAGGGGAATGAGTCTACCAACCAATGATGATCTTAACCCAGACAAGGAAGGGGAAGAATCAAAACAAGAATTCACACTTAAAGGTGTCAACTTGATCTTATGAGGTACTAGCATAGGGAACACTAGGGCAAAGTTTGATCTCAAAGTTAGGGCCTGGTATATCTCGCAATCCCATCATTAGAATGGCTTCAAATTTGGAGGAGACCTTGAGGACACACCAATGTTGTATAGGCTAGGAGATTGAACCTTTTTTATATGGCTACTTTGTCAGGAAAGTGATACCCTAGGTGACCCAACTTGACTAGACCTAGAAGAGAGGGGGAAAGGTGAATAAAAATGGTTCTTTGACTGACCACCTATTGGTAGATCAGTGCCTAATCCCTTGGGGAGAATGGAGTCTAGGAGAATGATGAGAAATGACTTCGTTTCTCAGTCAAGAAGGCCTCAAGGACAACTTCTCTTGGCCTTTAGGGCAAGAAGAAGTGAACTCATAGCTTTATACTTCACTTTGCAGAAAGAGATGGCTTACCAAGATAAATTCATTGGTAGAATTATCCCTAGGAGATTTCATTCAACATACATGGCCCATACATTGAGAGATGCTATATAGAAACAAAATTTCCCCAATTTCACAATTATATAATGCAACAATTAGCCCTAGTATAGTGAAAATCCCATTCCAATGTATATGACAAAGTAAAAAATGAATAGAATTAAATGTGTGTACTTACATGTAAGAGAACATATCCAACCATAAACAATTTGACAATAAATAAGCTCCAAGATAAGATAATCTAATATAAACATCAAAAGTCATCCATTCTCCAATTCATCCTCCAAGAAGAAGTGTGAAATTCTCAAGAGAGAAGAATGGTCCAATCCAAAGTGATGATACAAATGAATTCATGCCTCTCCTATTTATACACTCATTAGGAGTTAGAATTACCTAATTTGAGCCTACAATATCCCATAAACTAAAGTAATGTGCAAATAACTATCTATTGGTGAGAAGCCCACTAAAATAGCTCATAAATAAAATAATATGCCTCCCAAGAGGTCAAATTATCAATAATGCATGTCGTTGGGCTCTCTAAGAGGCCTGATGAAGTCCATAAGTTCTAAAATCATGAGTTGGGCTTCCAAAAGTAATGGACAAGGGGTTGGCCCCTTGTTCTCCACATAATAAACCTGTGGTGCTCCCATTGGCTTTGAGGGCACACAAGTGACCTCATGGGTCTCCAAGCAAGTAGAAGATGTCTATGAACCATATGTAAGGGCTCAGATCATGATGTAAGTGATGCCACATCAACATACAAGTCTTGGGTCATCTTCCAAGTGCACGGTACAACTGTGGGGCAGGCTGGGAAAAGGTGAACCAGGTGTATGTTCCTCGTCTAATAGGTGAATCTTGAGCAATCTTCGAACATCTATTGGGATACATGGAGTGTTGTCTACTTCTGTGGAGGCCCATGGCTCTCAACAAACACCCTACATGTGCCAACGTATCCCTCTGGAGGGGTAGGACTCCATATAGGGAGACCAAACCCAAGATGGAGACCACTTGCAATCCTGAATAAGATCCTTAGACTTCCAGTACAAAATTTCATCAAGGAATTGAGTAAAATATCTTACAAATGATGGAACACAAGTGGGGACTTAATAATGGTCTTCCCTTCCATAATGGGCTTTGGAATATGCTAATATCTCCAAGTTCCAAATGGGGTTAACCAAGTATCCCATTAGGTGGTTTCTACTTCTAAAGGGGATAATATGTCCAAGGTACATCCTTTAAAATGTGGTGGCATGTGATAAAGAGATGGATGGAGTAGGGAATGAAAAGGGGCATCCCTGGGCCACATGTTGGGGTACAAGGGTAGCTAGTAAAATGGAAGCTCACATTTGGCTATATAATGTATAGGATGGAGAAATCATGGTACATGAGGTGCCCCGACCTTGATTTTAAACCCTAATTTATATGTCTTTTGCCTTTTTATGATTTATTTAATTGACTGCTCGGAGCTCAAGGGGTAACATCATGATGTGCGAAATATAGCAATGGATACCCCCTTTTAAGGTAGGGCAGTTCATTTCCCACTAGGGGTTGGGACAATCATCCGTCCCTATATGATCAAGGAAGCTCATAGAGCCTGTAGGAACCATGGTGATGGCCATGATTATGGGGTAGAGATCATGTATTGGCTTCTACCAACATGCTAAATGTGTTTGTCTCAACCATCTTTTGTATTTTGTGGTAAATTTTCTTGTTGAATGTGACCAATTATGCTTTTGCTTTTGTTTTTAGTTGCATCAACCTCCGGGGCATCATTCCAGACCCGACCCAAGGCATGGGAAGGGGAAGGGGAGAGCTAACACTATGTGGAGCCAACGGAGGAATATGGACCTAGGCAGGAGAAATGATGGATGGGGTTATAATGAGTGGAAAGGGGGCAATATATATGGATGAGGGAGCGGGACCATGCAAACAAAATCATGGTTTCCCATGAAATACCATCCCTAAAGCCAAGTGGTTAGTAAAAGAGATCCTACGAGACTAAAATACAAGATTAATATCCAAAAGGGGTCTAGGGTACAAGAGCACAAACCTAGCCCATTTGTTCCGTCGAATCCCCCAATTAATCCATGCCCATAAGTGTCCATGATAAGCAAACTATACTATTCAATTACCAAATGACAAGGCATACCTTTAGGTTCGGGAGGCCCACCTTCAAACATACGATCATAGAAGATGGGTGAGGACCACATGGTTGACTTAGGTGGCAGAAAAGTGGAACAATGAGATATTTGGTGGCTGTAAGGGGCTGATGGCTACTGACTAAGGAGCATCTTGGAGAATAATATTCTCCTAGGGATATCACCCACAAAATGGTGGGTAACAGGCTGAAAAAAAGATTTGGTTCAACCCAATCTATGGTCAGGTGCTATGTGGAAGTCACTGACTTGGTTGTCTTTTGCACAAGATTAATAAGAGCTATTTTCCTATTGTAATCTATGAGAACTTGTACTTGTTATTATGATGATTTTATGTATGTTCTATCATGGTTAATAATTTGGTTATATGCTTGGTTATAAACATGGATTTGTAATGTGCTCTAGATTTGACTTGTTCATGATTTGATAAGTATATGAATGATTGATGAATGCGTGGACTAACAAGTGATATTGCAACTAATATGAGAGGGAATTAGACCTTCTTGATGATGGAATACAAACCCTTATGATCAGATATGCATTCATGGCTTGTAACTCTTATGTTAGCCATGTGTTTGGTGAAATGTATGTTATGCATTAGGCATGTCCTGTGTCATTTTTTGTTCAAGATTTGTATGAATGGCTTCATTATTATGTCATTTACAATTCTGAGAAGTTACAAGCAGTTTTGGACAGTGGTCTGGAGGCTAGCCTGGAAAAGTGGTTAAGATATTGGGACGACACCCTTGAACTAGAGGATTTGGGTTGCAACCACATGGAGAACATGTTGTGCATGTGGTTGGAGGGTCATAACCACACCCTTGTAGGCTTGTGCTTGCAGTTGGGGTGTAAGGCCAGAGAAAAATAGCTTCAACTCAGGGTTTGGTCACCTAGGGTGGTTCTTTGTCCCCTAAGTGTCTTATAATTGTTGAGGGATGTTTGTGAGGTATCAGTTGTTAGCTCCACTTCCATAACCGAATCTTGGAGGTCGGGTCATGTCATAGTGGCGCTTCGCTTCACATTTACCTGAAGGGCTTGTAAAAGTGGAAAATGTGGGGTGGTAGTGTAAATGTGGGTAAATGTTCAAATACTTGGATTGGATGGGCTATATGCATGCATTGTCATGGTTATGGTTATTGTTCATGAGGTCATTACATATAGTGAGTGTTATCATGCATGATATCGACATTTTGATATGGTCATGTATATATCTCTCTGTCTCTGTCTCTGTCTCTATATATATATATCCCTCTGTGTGTGTGTGTGTGTGTGTCTCTCTCTCTCTCTCTCTCTTTATATATATATATATATATATATATATATATATATATATATATATATCTGTGTGTGTGTGTGTGTCATGCTAATCTAGATTGATTTTATAGATGAGATAACCTCCCCTGAACTTCATTGAGGACTATTTATTATTTTTATATTTGGTTATTTGACATGGTATATTTGCAAGAAGAGGAGGATTAGACATGACTAGTAGAATAGTGGATTACAGTTCACGAGACTCTTCTTATAGATAAACTAAGCAACATGTGGAAGAGTACATTCCTGACATATCAGATACCTTGAGAAGTCTAAAGGCATAAACTAGAAGTTGCAAGGCAAATAATGATAGGATCATTCAGTCATAAGAAATACTTTCTAGGGCATAGTAAAAGCAAATATAAGTCAATGCAGTGATCCTTCAGAGTTTGTCGGATTTGCAGAGACAGGGACAACCACGAATTAGTTATGGACAAGAGGAAAGGACTAATAGGGGATATGGTAGTAGGTATCATGGAGAGAACAAGATGGATAGGGATAACATAGTCATAGAGGGTAGGTTCTTGGATACACTTGACAAGAGAGGCAATGGTTATGGTTTCTATTCTAGTTAGTGTTTAGACAGGTACCATGATCATCATCACTATCATCCTTACAAGAGGAGTGAGAGGGGATACTTTCCAGATGAGTTTAAGAAAGAAAAGCCTCCTACATTTGATGGATAGATGAAGAAAACAAAAGATGCAGAGGCATGGATGCTTGGGATGAAGAAGTTCTTCAAGCTGCATGACTATAATGAGAACATGAAAGCCAGGATAGCTATTTTTAGTCTCAAAGGAAAAGTAGACATTTGGTAAGAAGATGTGTTTAAGAGGCATCTAGATAGAGGATTTGGGTTGGCACGAGTTTAAAAGAATCTTCTGAAAGAAGTACTTGTCAGAGAAATACTATGATGGTAAGGCTAAGGATTTATATGATTTGAAGATGGGATCTATGAAAAAACAGGAGTACATGACTAAGTTTCTAGAATTATTGAGGTATGTTACTTACCTCAAGGATGAGAAGATGAAAGTTCAAAGATTTATCAGTGGACTACCGTTAGTATTCAAGGATCAGATTGATTATGATGAGCCTCAGTCACTGGAGGAATTCATTGGGAAGTTGAAGCACTGTTATGAGAAATTGAAGTGTAATTCTAAGCCTAAGCAATACTGGGAAGGGAATGACAAGACTAAATAAAAGTGGCCACCGAAGTGAGAAAGACCTTAGGATGAAGGTGAGAAGAAAAATGTTGCTCTTTACAATAAGTTTAGTACGATATAGAAGGGACATGGACCTCATCCTAGAGAGAAGCAGAATAAGGGTAGTGGAAGGGAACCATTGCAGTGTTGGATTTGTGGGAAATATCATCGCAAGAAGGATTGCCTATTGTATCATGGTGTAAGAACTAAAATCTACAGTGCTCAGGAGGCACAGATAGTTGGGGATGCGGACTAGAGCATTCCTCAGATCTACGAAACATTTGATAACAAGAAGGCGAATCACCAAGCATCCATTATTGAGAAGGAAGGTAAGATTTTTGAACACGTTGTTTCCATTTTGATTGACCCTAGATCTAATTATATTTATGTTAATCCTGACCTGGTGGATAAGTGTGGTTTGAGAAAAGAAGCACATGCAGAGTCTTGGTTGGTGCAGTTGGCTATAGGTACTAAGAAAAGAGTTCATCATTGTGAAAGCTTGTGCATTTGAGATGAACGGTATGTCTACATCAACACATCTAAATGTGCTTCCATTAGGATCATACAACATGCTTCTGGGTATGGATTGGTTGTAACTTCATAAGACTAAGGTAGATTTTTATGAGAAGGCTATCGAGTGCTTGGATGATGATTGAGAGAATAGAATCTTGCAGAGAAAGAAGAAGCCTACATCAGTAAGAATGGCTACAAATATGCAAGAAAAGTGCAGTTGTAGGAAAGGGTGTGTATTGTTCACAATGCATGTTTCCAATGAAAAAGGTAAGGATGTTGAGGATGCAGAAGTCTTGAAGAGGTATCCAATTTTGTAGCAGTTTCAAGATGTATTCCCAACAGAGATTTCAGATTTACTGCCTCACAGAGAGTGGATTTATCTATTAAGTTGGTACCAAGAGCAACACTAGCACCAAAGGCACCTTACAGGGTGAGCACACCAGAGTTAGTGGAACTGGAGCTACGGTTGAAGGAAATGCTTGAAAAGGGATACATAAGGCCAAGTGTATCACCTTGGGGTGCACCACTATTGTTTGTGAAGAATAAGTATGATACTATGTTGTGGCCAGCAACAACCCCCCTTCTTATTTAGTTTTATCACTAATACTAAATAAGTGGGGACCCTTATTCAAAAATTCAAAAAATCGATTAATGCTTGTATTTCCTTTTTCAATAAAACTTACTATCATAAACTTAGAAGAATACCCTCAAAAATCTAAAAAACTTAAGTTTTATGATAAGTTAGGAAAAAATCACTCCTTAAAAGCACGTCACATCGCAAAAAGGGTAATGAATACCTTCTCACAAGCGGAATTCTAAAAATGTGAAATTGCGATGCGAAATCACGCATCGAAAAACCCTCATCGCATCGCATGCCTTAAACATCACCTACGCTGAAGTGCCTTAAAATGCCAATATGCGATGGCACATCTCACGAATCGCATTTCGCAAAAAACACATTGATGGATGCTTGCCACACGTAAAAGAATTGCGATTTGTGATATGGCGATATTGCGATCTGCGATACTGCGATCTGTGATATTGCAAAGCAAATCGCAAAATCGCCTTATCGCAGATCTGTACGGCCCGTTGTTCGAAGAAAGTTTTTTTTTAAAACTAAGGCCCAGTTATGCGCATTTATGTTAATTAATGAGTTAGTTGGCAATCATTAATAAAATATGGTTTTGATCTTATCAAGGAGCCAATTCACGTAAGGTGATATATTTTATATGTTTTCCGCATTTAAAGCTTTCTCGTCACCTTTTCTTATCATCGTTCTCACCTCATTTGTAAACTGCAGGAGCGAAGAGTTGAGAAGTATACAGAGCAGAGTTCAAGATATTATGGGAAAGAAGGGTAAAGCTCCCAGTTCTGAAGATAAAGAGATGACTCCCTTGTACACAGACACCACCTGCAACAAAGATACCGGTATTACTACTTGGGAAGGCATGTATAATTTACTTGAGGAAGAAGATCCCAAGGTAATGGAGGTCACCGCTACTGCAGGCTCACACGGGTCTTCTGAGGTATCTATCATAGATCTAGCATGTTCATTCTTGCACAGGATAGCGGCGAGGCCCAAAATTCTCCTGTATACAGACATGGTTAAATGAGTACTAAATAATACTGATATCATGTATAGAGAATTCAAAAGCTTAGAACCAAGAACGTATAAGTCATTCTTTCCACGAAATTTAAGCTTTATATCCTCTAATAAAAAGCGCGCAAGAGGCGAAAATCGCACCAAGGAAGCCCAGATTAAGAAATGGAGGCAGTTTCCGAGGTGTTAATCGCGCATCGCCAGGCAAAACCCCTCGAGATGGGAAGCCTCAAATTGCTCAGTCGCCTGTAAGCGCGGAAATTTGTAGGAAAAAGTGCTAAAGATGGAAAGTAAAAATGGAACTCAAAACCAGTGATATTTATCAGGTATATCATCAAGTGGTATGTAAATATCTACCAAATGTACAACATCTACAAACAAGCTGGAGACAGAAGGCTCAAGAAAAGGCAGAATCAATCCAAAGGTTAACCAAGTTGAATTGGGATTCTTACTGGGCGTACTTGGTAAAACCACATAGCCAGTGCATGACTCTCAAATGTGTCATCAATTCTACCGAGAAGATGGCGCCAGCTCTTACAGATTCCGTTTTCGCAGGACAGCTAAAGTCGGAAGTCGGCCAGCCAACTCTCCTCAAGAAAATGCTGAACGCATGCGATTTCAAGGAACATATACATAAATAGTTAGTTAGTAGTTTTAGTTTTAGATTCAGTTTTAGTTTTAATTTTGCTTTATTTTTGCCTGAAATGAGGATGGTCATTTAAACCGCATCCTACATTTTTGTAATAAATTATTTTTAGAATTAGTTAGTAGTATTTAAACCCTTCTCATGCATTTAGAGAAGGGTCCATAAATTTATCAAAAACTTGTCCTCAGAACATGCACTTTTGCACCCTCCGAGGAGGTTTTGATGAATGAATGGAACAAGATTTATTGATATCTGCATTTAATATCTACTACTGATGTTGCACTTCTGTACTCTTAGTGGATGTTGGATTAAGAAGAAATAGATCATTATTACTGGAGCTCATGAGTAGAACTAGTTATAAATGGTACTTTTATCTCTTAACTGTTTCTACTTATGTGTTATGGTGATATTCATGTTCAATTATTTATATATGAATGCTTAAATGCTTGAGTTATCATTTGGCACTTTTGTACGGTGATAGCTATTTATTTATGCTTAGTATATGAGTAGCTTACTATGCGATATGTTTTTCACAACTGTTTCATCTAACTTTTTATATGAAATGGTTTATCTTTATTGAATTCTTTTCTCATAGCAGTTGAATGATATTTATTACCAACTGTCATTTGAAATCATTTTAGATCGCATAACAGAAAGATTACATCCTGGGTTAGTTTAGAATTAGATATTTTTGTTTACTAGAATACAATTTCATGTTGTTAGATTAGATTTAGAATAGAAAGCATTTTACTTAGGAATCATTAGGAAAGAAATATCAATTCTCAACACACACACATATATATTGGGAAACTGGTCCCATATCCCTAGTCGGACCCACTATACCAAACGGAAAAGGAGCTGCTAACCAAGGTCCGGACCGTGGGTATCCCCCTTCTTGTAGACCCGATTTTCGGGGCTTCAACATACTCTTAGGTTGTGCATCGATTACAGACAACTGAACAAGGTGATGATTAAGAATAGATATCCCTTACTAGGGATAGATGATTTATTTGATCAGTTGAAGGGAGCAACAATTTTCTCAAAGATTGATTTGAGATCAAGATATCATCAGGTACACATAAAATAAGAGTACATGTAAAAGACTGCTTTTCGGACTAGGTATGGGCATTATGAGTTTGTTGTGATTCCTTTTCGTTTGATTAATGCTTTAGCTACTTTCATATGTTTGATGAATAATGTATTACATCCTTATCTTGACAAGTTTTTGTTAATATTCATTGATGATATGTTGATATATTCTAAGAATGAGGAAGAGCAAGCAGAACACCTGGAAACAATGTTAATATTTTTGAGAGAGCATCATTTGTATGTCAAGCTTAGTAAGTGAAGTTTCTTTCAGATAGAAGTTCATTACTTGGGACATGTCATTTCCAAGGAAGGTATAACAATAGACTTGGAAAATATCAGAGCTATCATGGAATGGGCAGCTCCTACGAATGTGGATGAGGTCAGATCATTCATGGGGTTAGCAGGTTATTACAAGAGGTTCATCAGGTCCAACTTCTCACGAATTTCATATCCTATTACGTCTTCGTGGAGGAAAGGAAATAAGTTTCAATGGATAATGGAATGTGCAGTTAGTTTTGAGAAGTTGAAGCAGTTGCTTACAAATGCTCCATTTCTAAAGATTGTAGATCCAGATAAAGAGTATGTGGTGTGTACAAATTCTTGCAAGAGAGGAATTGGTGGAGTCCTAATGCAATATGGACATGTGCTATGCTATGAGTCAAGGAAACTGAATAAGCACGAGAAGAATTATGTGACTCATGATCTTGAGTTGGCAACGATCATTCATGCATTGAAGATGTGACAGCATTATCTTCTTGGCAAGAGGTTTGTTTCGATGAGTGATCACAGTGGGCTAAGATACTTATTTGACCAACCTAATCTGAATTCCAGGAAAGTTAGATGGTTGACCACACTTAGTGAGTTTGACTTCAAGATCATGTACATTAAATGTGAAGAGAACAAGGTTGCATATGTTCTTAACATAACAGTGTAGGTAAATCACATTGCAACTATGAGTTTATATGGGACGTATTTGTAGGAGTAGATCTTGTAGGAAGGGAAGAAGGACGACAGGTACCAACAACTTATGCATAGGTTACAACAACAGGGTGCAAGTGATACAGATGAGGAGTATCATCTCACGACAAATGGCTTCGTCAGATTCATGAACATGATTTATGTACCAGATGACAGTGAGCTCAAGAATCTTATCTTGAGGGAGTTTCATATTTAAGCCATATTCATGTCACTTGGGATATTAGAAGACATTGAAAAAAGATAAGAAATTCTATCATTGGTCAAACTTGAAGAAAGAGGTGGATGAGTTTGTTGCGAGATGTTTGGAATGTCAGCATGTAAAAGCAAAGTGTAAGCATCCAAGTGGTGTATTAAACTTGATTCTAATTCTAGAATGGAAATGGGAGGTCATTTCCATGGACTTCATTACAGGTGTACCGAGGAAAATCAAGACAACATGAATCCATCATGGTTGTGGTTGACATGTTAAGTAAGGTAGATCATTTCATTGCAGTTAAGTCTATGAATTCAGCCAGTGAGGTAGCTCAGATTTTCATCAGGGAGATAGTGAGGTTGCATGGTGTTCCTAAGAAGAATATATCTGATAGAGATGCCAAGTTCACTTCTAGGTTTTGGAATGAGTTGTTTGCAAGTTTAGGAAAAAAGTTTTCCTTTAGTACAATTTATCATCTGCAACCATATGTACAGAAAGAAAGGGTTAATAAGATTCTTGAGGATATGTTGAGGATGTATGTCATGCACCAACAAAGGAGGTGGGAGGAGTATTTTACAATGGTAGAGTTTGCATGCAATAATGGGTATCCAAAATCCTTGAGGATGAGTCCATTTGAGACAATTTATGGGAAAGGTTGTAATATTCCCATAAACTAGATTGATCCAGTGAACATGGTACTGATTGGACTAGAAATATTGGTAGAGATGGAACATGAAATGCAGGTTATCAAGAAGAATATAAAAGAAAAAATAGACAGACAAAAGAGTTATGCAGATCAACACAAGGCATTTAAGGAGTTTCAGGTTGGAGAGCATGTGTACTTGCACATCAAGCCCAAGAAGAGCTCCATGAGGATTGGATCATGTGCCAAGTTGAGACCTCGATATTGCGGGCCTTTTGAGATCCTTGAGAAGATTGGACCAGTGGCCTACAGACTTGCACTGCCACCAACAATGAAAGTCCATGATGTTTTCCATGTTTCATTACTTAAGAGATGTGTGAAAGATGTTAATCATACGATTGGCTGGTATGTATTACAGGTGGAGCCAGAGGAGAATTCCAGCCGAATCCTAAGTGCATATTGCAGTGGAAACATCTCATGCTACGGAACAGAGAAATCGAGCAACTTAAAGTGCATTGGAAGAACTTTGGGCGCAATGAAGCTACATGGGAGATTGATGATCAGATGCAGGGTACGTATGCTTCATTATTTGTTGGTTGATGCAAAGGAGTTTTGGTATAAGTACATATCTATGTATGGTTTTTATTGTAGATACCACAATGAGCTATGTTATAAAGCTCCAATAAGTGGCGTGATTGTCATGTTGGTTTTTCTTTTCAGCAAGTTGTTATTGTAAATACTACATCGACCTATTTTATAAATCTCCATGGGAAATATGTTTTGGTTTTCAACAGTTTTGATGGTCATAGGTGTCATAGAACACCAAGGACAGTGTTACCCCGAGGGGGATGGGTTTATAACATCCCCAGGTTAAAAGTTCATGTACTAAAGGATAATAAAGGAAAAATAAGGCCAAGGTCATGGGACACATATTCCAAACTGAATGTTGGCCAAAAAACTATAATGGGCATCACTTGTTGTTTATCATGGCTAAGGAAATTAGCAAAGGAAAAGAGGCATTAATTGACATTTACTTATGGAAATAAAGGAAAATAGGAGAAAAGGGAGATGAAGGGTCATAAATTTGCATGAGAATAAAATTGAAGGAAAATAGACTAAAATGAAGAAAATAGAGGCCTCAATGATAAAAAGGCTTCTGAGGATCAATTCACAACGTTAGTTAGTTCAGTTTTGGAGCTCTCTTCTATTATGTCATACTCTTGTTGCCATTATGAATTATGTGTTGTCCTTGATGGAAACCTACCTGATGAGTTGCTCTTTGATGGAAACCAACTTGATACAGATGTCAACAGGATGTGTCTATAGACGTGACAAGGATTTTTGATAAAGGCATAACAGTTCAGAGGCAGAGGAATGACAAATTTGAAATTTCAAGAAGTATACGCGGATTCTGTTAAGCAAAGGCACGCACAATTTTTGCACCATGGTATTCTAAATACCAAGGGTCCTTACCATGGTATTTCCTTGTGGTATTAAGCCCAACAACGAATTTTTTGACCCCGTCTAAGAAAACCATCAATTGTAGTGTGGTTTTGACCTATGGTATTGGATAAGGGCTAAGCTATATAAGGAGATGAAGATCAAAGTGGTGAATGTGTGCAAGTGATGAATATCTTATGAATAGTTAGATCTGAAGAAAATATGCATGTAATGGGTTATTGATGTTTTTCTTGATCTAAAACTAAGTATGCACCTGAGAATTTGATGATGGATCAGATCCAATAGATCTGAGATGACAATCTTGATTATGAGGTGATTTGATCTATGTTGATAGTGTCTTAACACGTGATTTTTCTGTGTATGCCGAGATCTGGGTATGTTTGAAGTTCTGTGTTGCAGCGAAGGTTTGATTAAAAAATTACAGATTTCTATGAGGATTTTATAACCTGAAAGGCGCGTACACACGCAAGTGTGATACTGGTAAGTCGCGTATATTTCTTAATTTATACGCGGGTTTGTTTCCTGAAAAGCGCATATACACGCAGATATGCTTTAAGGAAATCACGTACAGAAACTAGGGTTTTGATGAAAAAGGATGTCTGATCAGTTTAATAACCCTTGATGTGTTTCCACTGTTTGTCAATGAAGTCTTCTTGATGATACATGCTTAAAAATAATGTCTAAAAGATGAATTAACTGATTGAAGAATGTTGAAGATACTTGCTGTTTGTGATTGAAGTTCAGTGAAGGTTTTGTGATTGTTTTAGAATGGTGTAGTGGATCTGTGTGTGATTCAATATTTATTTTAGAGTGACAGTGGATCAGTTTTCAGAATTCAATGGTTTAAGATCTGTACGCGGGTATGCTTCATGGAAAGCGGGTACACACACATTTTTGCTATAGTAAAGTAGTGTATATATTTTGACATATGGTTGATGAGGGTTTACGATAACAAATTCTGGTTTCTGTGATGTGTAGTATGTTGATTGATATTCTGGTTACAATGATCTCACTGTTCTGGTTATTTAAGTTGATTGACTTAGGTTTCAGTTGATTGGTTGATTTTTGGTTGATTCGGTTGATTCAGTGATTGGGTTGATTTAGTTGGGTCAGATATTGATTGTTTTAGATGATGATTCAGTGATTTGTTGCAATAATCAGTTTCAACATTGATATTTGGTTTTGGGCTTAAATGTTGATAGTGGGTCTAGTCTGAAAATTTGATGAAACGTGGCCTATAAGTTTTGATGTGTTGTAGCAGGTGGATCCATAGTGAAAATTTATGAAACGTTTTCCCCAAAGGTGTTGAAGGTTGGAGCCTTCAATGAGGGAGTTGAAGCTTCCTTCTAGTGGCAGCTAGTAAATCAAATCAAGGGGTTGGAGCTCCCTTCCGGTGGGTGCTAGTAAACGAGATCAGGGGATTGGTGCTCCCTTCCAGTAGGTGATAGAAAACGAGTGAAGGTTGTAACCTTTTGCAGGTGGGTGCCTGCGTGCTGGTATGAGTTTGCATTAGTACAGGATTGTAAGAAGTTTTTATTTATATTAAAAAGAAGATAGAGACGACAACAACGGTGGTTTTTTTTCCGATATTGGGTCTCCACCTTAAATCATGGTGTTCATGTGTGTGATGGTTTATTTTGTTCTTACTACACATGGTTATTGTCTATTTATTGTTTAATGAATTACTGATGCACTGGCCTAAGATAAACAAAAGATGAATTAATTGAAAAACTAAGTTTACTATATGTATGCTAGTTGTTTGAATAAGAATCGCGTACATACATGAGTTGCCTTAAATAAAGTTGCGTACAAAAATATGGATATGAATTTTTAAAGTTTAATGATTTGAAAATACTAATTCAGGTCCCCTCTCAGTATTTTTCCCAACAACTCTTGCACACATAGAGCATTCTTAGAGCACTCTAGAATTGGTGAAAGGAAAGGAAAGGAAGGACAAGGAAAGTAAAGGATAAGTAAGGAATATTGGATCAAGTAACTTCAACAGGAGGATTTTGCAGGTAACAGGTTGCATGTGTGATTTCCTAGCTGAGGTGTGAATGCATGGTACATGCATTTGTTCATTTATTGTCACTAGCATGGGTTTTTCCTCATTTGACAATTGTTTTAGCCTTGCCTTGCCATTTCTTGGATAGCCATGGAATGATGGGATTATTTTCGAGTTGTGCTTTGGATTACTAGAAGGTTTTGGAACCAGGTGAGGTGGTCTCAGGAAAATTCCTAAGGGTTGGGGGAAGAGGTGGTTTAATATTCAGGAAGCCCTCGACAGGTGGGTGGAGACAGGAAACTTCCTCAAGGTAACAATGAAGAAATTATGAGGCATCCAAGCTTGTTTGGGCTTCGTGATCTCTTGACTGGTTCTGGCGAGATCATGGTAGCCTGAGGGTGGAGCTGGTTTAATATCTGGGAAGCCCTAGTTGTTTATGTCTTGAGATCCCACATTCATGCTTGGATATGGCACGAGGTTGATTAGATGAAAGAAAAATTTGGTTTAGCCCAATATATGGTTGGGTGGTACATGAAAGTCCTTGACTTGGTTGTCTTTTGCACAAGATTAATAAGAGTTATTTTCCTTTTTCAATCTATGAGCACTTGTACTTTGTATTATGATGATTTGATGGCTATTCTGTCATGGTTTATAATATGATTATAAGCATTGATTTGTAATGTGATATAGATTTGACTTGTTCAATATTTGATAGTATATTAATGATCGATGAATGCATGGACTAGAGAGCATTAGACCTTCTTGATGATTATCAGATTGACTACAAACCCTTATGATCATAGAGACATTCATGAAATGTAACTCTTATGTTAGCCATGTGTTTGACGAATTTTTTTTTATGGATTAGGCATGTCCTAAGTCAGGTTTTGTTCAAGTTTTTTATGAATGGCTTCATCGTTATGTCATTTACGATTTTAAGAAGTTACAGATAGTTCTAGGTAGTGGTCTTGAGGCTAGCCTGGAAAAGTGGCTTAGATCTCAGGACCACACCCTCTGAATTGGAGGATTTGGGCTACAACTAGATGGAGGAAATGTTGTGCATGTGGTTGGACGATCATAATTGCACCATTGCAGGCTTGTGCTTGCGGTTGGGGTGTTAGGTCAGAGAAAAATAAGTTCAACTCAGGGTTTGGTCACCTTTGGTGGTTTTTTGGCCCTTAAGTGTCCTGTAGGCCTTGAGGGATGTCTGTGTGTTGTCAGTTATCGGACCCACTTCCATAACTAAATCTTGGAGGCCGGGTCATGTCATAGTGGTGCTCCGCTTCACATTTACCCAAAGGGATTGAAAAATAGGGTAAATGTGGGGTGGCTGTGTTACAATATGGAGCTAGAAGGGACTACTCCAACAATTACTTGTCATGCATTGGCAGACATCATGATGCAGGAGCATTAAAAATAGGCTTATGGGTGAGCCAAAAACACAAGTGAGAGATAATGAAAAAGATGGAAAGGGGAGAAACAAGTGAAGGAAAATGGTATTTGTGACACAAAGAATGGGTGATGAACCATGTACAAGAAGGTGATTCCCAAAGAACTGATATAGTGGCTAGTGAGCCATGTACTCTGGTGGATGGATACTCTTTTATATGGAATTAAACTTATATTTATGTTTTCCAGTACAAATAAAAAATGGATAAGAAGAGAAAACATCAACCAAAGATGAAGACAAAGGACAACAAGGGAAAAAAAAGAGGGACCAATTTAATACTCATTAAAAAGGGGGCAAAGGATTTAATATTCAAATTTGTAATGCTTAATAAATTGTATGATGAAAAATGTGATAGTGTAGACTTATTATAGAAATTCTACGTAGGGATGATAAATGGAGAGAATTGAGTTAATGTAGGGATGAATATTGTTGAGGAAATCATGGAGAGATATAGGATATATAATAAGAGATAGTTAGCGATTTTTTTGAGGGAATAGTGGAACTAATTTTCCATTTATGATGTATTTGTTATGGTCTCTTCATATTATATAAGGATACCATTTGTATACTAAATGTAACATGGGAAAATGATTTAATTAATAAAATTTCCCCTAAAGGGGAATTACAACATGCTCCCATGCCCTTTGATTTTCTTTGAGAAACTGTGTGTTTTTATTTTGATGCAGCCTGGTTGCATCACATCAATACTCCATAAACCCTCAAGATATAAGGATGTATCATAAAGCAAAAGGTAATACTATTGATTGATTTAAGTAGTTACCCATAACTTCATCAATTACAAGTTGGAAAAAATTCTTAATTTCTTTGTATTGAACATCACAATTCCAAGTAATGATTTTAGATGGAGGTACCATAATTTGTTTAGGAAAGTGCCATAATATTAATATGAATATGGGGGAGTATTTGTTGGTTAGTCCCATGATTGCAATCCAAATGGGTGTTTTTAATTTTGTATTAGGGGTCCAATGATTATAATCATTGGGAACGATGACCCTTAATTTTAATGATATTTTGGTAAATTTTTTCTCAGAAGGAAAGGAAATAGAGTTTAGAGGTATCCAAGGGAAACTCAATAAAATAATGAACTCTAATAGAATGAAAAAATTGCTAAAAAAGGGACACCAAAGTGTAATTGCATAATTGTGTTCACTATATGTTCAAACACATATATCCTTTGCTCCAGTGGATCTCCAAAAATCTATCAAATAACATGCTATGGTATTTGGAGATATTCCTAAGGGTCTTCCACATGCCCGCTATCATGACCATGTTATTCATTAGTGTCCTAGAAGTGTAACACCTAACTTTAGGCCTTATAGGTATCCACATGCACAAAAAAGTGAGATTGAGCATATGGTTCAAGAAATTTTAAAGGTATGCATCATTCATCCTAGCTAAATTTTTATTCAACAAGAATGATGTTGTCAAAAAGGATGGTTCATGGCGTATGTGCCTAGATTACAGACAACTCAACAAAATGATAATCAAAGATAAGTTTACTATTCTTGTCATTAATGAAGTATTAGAGGAATTACATGGAGCAACTTTATTTACTAATCTGGATCTTTGTTCTAGATATCATCAAATTAGAATGAGGTAAGAAGGCATTCCCAAAACAACCATTACAACACATGAAAGTCATTATAATATTTTGGTTTTTCCACTTGGACTTACAAATGCCCTTTCAACATTTCAAAGCTTGGTGAATTCTATTTTTAAACCCTTCCTTGGGAAATGTGTTCTAGTATTTTTTGATGACATACTAATCTACAACAAATCTTGGGAAGAGCATGTACAACATGTCAATAGGGTATTAACACTCTTGGAAGAGAAAAAACTATATGGAAAACATTCCAAGTGTTTCTTTGGGGTTTAAGAAGTAGAATATTTGGGTCATATTGTATCACATGAGGGTGCCAAGGTATATGCTAACAAAATCAAAGCTACGAGGGAATGGAAAATTCACAATACCTTGAATAAATTTAAAGGATTCTTAGGATTCACGATTTTGCTACAAGTTTGTCAAGAATTATGGTAAAATAGCAACACCTCTAACAAAATTATTAAAGAAGGAAGTATTTTCTTGGACTAAAGAAGCATCTAAATATTTTGCAGACCTTAAAGATATTATGAGTACAACATATGTCTTGGCGATACATGAATTCACAAAAGCCTTCATTGTTGAGTATGATTCCTTAGGCCATGACATTGGTGCAATTTTGATGCAACAAGGAAGGCCCCTTCCTTTGAAAGTAATGAACTTAAAGGGAAGAACTTAATCAGACCCATCTATGAAAAATAAACATTGGACATACTATATGCAGTTAAGAAATGACATCCATACCTAATAAGAATACACTTAAAAGTAAAAATATATCATGATAGTCTTAAGTACTTCTTGGAGCAAAGACTATTGTCAGAAGAGAAATAAAAATGGGTCACAAAGATGTTGGTTTATGACTTCGAAATTACCAACAAAAAAGGGAAACAAAATATTGTAGTAGATGCATTCCCAATGAAAGAGGAAGAACCATGTTAGGCCTTATATAAACCCTATGTAGGCTAGAACTCCTCATAGCCCCATTTTATTATAATTGTACCCTTTGTCTCCTATCTATATACTAAGGAGACCTAGTCTTAATATCATAAAATATTATTGTTCATTGGATTTATTGCAAAAGGAGGTTTCCCCCTTGAAGAGGATTGTAATTATTGGTTTATTATCATTTTTAAGGTGCCAAGGTCATAAAATTTGTTATTAGAGATCATGATCCTATGGTTTTGCTGATTCAAATAGGTCATTATGGATTATATATATATATATTGTGGATTATATATATATATATATATATATATATATATATATATATATATATATATATATATATAATCCACAATATATATATATATATATATATATATTGTGGATTATATCTATATATATATATATGGATTATATCTATATATATATATATTGTGGATTATATATATATATATATATATATATATATATATATATATATATATATATGGATTATATATATATATATATATATATTGGGAGGTCTCATATGGTGAAACTTGGAAAATATTGAGAATACATCTTAGGAAATCTTTAGTTCAATTTTGTAATCTTTGTTCACTATATTTTTGGAGATATGGTGTAGGGAAGTTAGGGTTTCTGAATGCTCCTAAATTCTATCTCAAATAAGTTAGTTTGACACTTTAACTTTTTTATTTAGGGCTTTATAAAGTAAAACTTGGACTGTATTAAGGAGAAATATTGGGGAATAGTTGGCTTCATTTTCAAAATTTGGTTCACTATACTTTCAGATTTATACCCTATGGAAGTTAGGGTTTTTGAACAATCATGAAATAAATTTTAAACATGGCAGCTTGGTATTTTTTTCTATACCTTCATGCCTTGGAATTTTCAGACTATGAACTATTTAGGAATTATATAAGACATATAGAAGTATCTCAGATACAGGTTCCAAAATTATATTTCAAGAATTAAACACGTGGCATGCTATACAAGTTTTCTCGTGGGAAGAGGAAAAAAATCAGCAAATTTTGGGAAAGTTACTATAAATTTCAGTTGGCACACCAAATTTAGTTGACACTCATAGAATTGTAGAAACTACATATCAGAGTATTATTGAATAAATTTTCAGATCCAAAAAGCTTCAAATATTAGAGATATATCAATAAAGATTCAACCATTTTGATATTCTCCAAATTAAGGTACGTAACTTACTATTGACCTAACCATTGATTACAAGATCCATTTTTCTTCGTTGTAATAAATAGGAATGCTATTATTATTTTCCAACATGCCTCCAAAGAAAGCTACTACACAAATTAAATCTATTGAAGGCGCATCCTTGACTCATAAATAAAGTGAAGACTTCAAATTTAGGTTATCTCAATTAGAGAATAAAATTAGTGAAATGGATGGTAGCATGTTGAAAAAGGTGGATTTTTTAGGTTCTCAAGAAAACCTTAAAAGAGAAATGGAAAAGAAGATGAACAAACACAAGGGAGGAGTAGAAAATAAGATGAATAAAAATAAGGAAGGAATAGAAAAGAAGATAAAATGAATACAAAAGAAGATGAATGAAAATAAAGAAAAAATAGAAAAGAAGATAAAAGGAATACAAAAGAAGATGAATGAAAATAAGGAAGAAATGTCAAAGAAGATAGAAGGAATAGAAAAGAAGATGAATGAAAATAAGGAATAAATACAAAAATCCTTGATTTCCATGGAAACTCTTCTCTTGGAGAGGATTCCTAAAAGGGATGTGGATATCCAAGGAAATCATGAACATAAGGAGAAGCATGTTGTTGAGAATAAATTTCATATGGAAAGTATGCTATCACAATTGGGGAGCAAAAATTATGAATAACAAAACAATAATCATGAAATTTCAATCCAAGATCCACATTATCAGGGCTTCAATTTAGCACCAAGGAACTACTACATTCCAAATATTGATATGAGTAAATTAGGTGGTAATGATCCTATAACATGGATATTTTGAATAGAGAAATAATTTGATCTACACCAAGTGGCATCCTTACAAAAGGTAAATATTGCATCCATGTTTTTAGAACAAAACCAACATGTATGGTATCAATGGCTTTGTGAAAGAAAAAATGATTATATTATATCTTGGTCCATTTTTACAAAGGAATTGATAGCACATTATGAGGATATTAAGAGCAACACATTTTTTAGTTCATTGGTAAATGTTCAACAAAAAGGTCCAATTATAGAGCACATTCAACAATTCCAAAAGTTGAGTTTCAAATTAAAGAATATTTCATAGGATAAATTGTTAGACCTATTTATGGGAACTTCAAAGGTAAGCCTCCAACGTGAGGTGTGTCTCCTTGAACCTAAATATATAGAGCATGTTTTCTGTTTGCCAAGGAAAGTTGAAAGTAAAAATATGGCCACTAGAAAACTGATCACTAATAATTATACAAAAAATCATGCTCCCTTTTTCTATGCCGACTAGGTTGAATCCTCAACAAATGGATGAAATAAGAGGAAAGGGACTATGTTTCTACTGTGATAGAAAGTATAATAAAGGGAATAAATGCAATGAGATGAAATTATTCTACATAGATTGTGAAGATGACGAAGATCAAGAAGAAAAAACTTCACAAGATATAGAGATAAAATATATTACTCCAATAATCTCTTGTCATGCATTGGACGACATTAACACTCCACAAACCCTCAAGATAGAAGGATATATCAAATGGAAAAGCGTAACAATATCGATTGATTCAGGTAGTACCCATAAGTTCATTAATCACAAATTGCAAACTTCTTAATTGCTTTGTATATCCAACACCAAAATTTCAAGTGATGATTGCAAATGGAAGTACCATAAATTGTTTAGGGAAGTTCCATAATATTAAGTTGAATATAGGGAAGTATTTTTTAGTTAGTCGCATGATTGCAATCCAAATGGGTGGTGCTGATGTTGTATTAGGGGTCCAATGATTACATTCATTGGGAACAATGACCTTTTATTTCCAATATATTTTCATAAGATTTTTCTTAGAAGGAAAGGAATTGAGCTTAAAGGTATCCAAGGGAAACACAGTAAAAGTGATAAGCTCTAATAACATGAAAAAATTGATTAAAAAGGAACACCAAGGTGTATTTGCACAATTGTGTTCATTAGATGTTCAAACATCTATATCATCTACTCTAGTGGATCTTCAAAAAATTATCAACAATCATGAGAAGTTATTTTGATAAATTCCTAAGGGTCTTCCATTTGTCCAAGATCATTCCCATGCTATTATTTTTCAACTTGGTATTGTACCACTTAACATTATGCCTTACACATATCACTACACAAAAGAGTGAGATTGAGTGTATGGTTCAAGAAATGTTAGAGGTGAGAATCATTCAGCCAAGCTCTTCACAAGTGGCGATGGCTATAAAAAAGGATGATTTGTGGAATATGTGTCCATACTAAACAACTCAAAAACATGATAATCAAAGATAAGTTTCCTATTCCTACCATTGATGAATTGTTAGATGAATTGCATGGAGAAATTTTCTTTAGTAAGTTGGATCTTCATTCTATATATCATCAAATCAGAATGAGGTAAGAAGACATTCCCAAAACAACCTTTAGAACACATGAAGGTCATTATGAGTTTTTGTTTATATCATTTGGACTTACAAATGCACCTTCAACATTTCAGAGCTTGATGAATTCTATTTCCAAACCCTTCTTTAGAAAATTTGTGTTAGTATTTTTTTATGGAATACTAAATTACAACAATCTTGGGAAGAGAATGTATAACATGTTGATATGGTATTCACACTATTGGAAAAAAACAACTATATGAAAATCCTTCGAAGTGTGCCTTTGGGGTTGAATAAGTGGAATATTTGGGTCATACTGTATCACATGATGGTGTCAAGGTGAATCGTAACAAAATCAAAGCTACGAGGGAATGAATAATCCTCAATACCTTGAAGAAACTCAAAAGGATTCTTAGGATTGACAGAATATTACCGCAAGTTTTTCAAGAATTATGGTCAAATAGTAGCACCTCTAACAAAATTATTGAAGAAGGAAGCATTTTCTTGGACTAAAGAAGCAACCAAAGAATTTGAAAAACTTAAAGAGGCTACGTGTACAGCTCCCATCTTAGAGACACTTGAATTCACAAAAATATTCATTGTGGAGTGCAATGCATCAAGCCATGGCATTGGTGCAGTTTTGATGTAAGAAGGAAGGTCCCTTGCCTTTGAAAGTAGCGAACTTCAAGGAAAAAACTTACTTAGACCCATCTATGAAAATAAATGTTGGAAATACTACATGTAGTTAAGAAATGGAATCCATACCTAATAGGAAGACACTTCAAAGAAAAAACACATCATAACAGTCTGAAGTAGTTCTTAGAGCAAAGGCTATCCTCATAAAAGCAACAAAAATGGGTCACAAAGATGTTGGGTTACGAATTTGAAATTATCTACTAAAAGGAAAACATAATATTGTGGCAGATGCACTCTCAAGGAAATAGGAAGACACAAATGGTTTACTATGTGCTATTTCCATTCCACAATATGACTGGGTGGGAGAAGTAAGGATAGAATGACAATAAGATGATAAGATATGCACGATCATTCAAAAACTATAGGAGGAGCCTGATATAGTACAAAAGTTTACATGGAAAAATGATTTGTTATGGTATCAATATTTCTTATACTTATGTAAAAATTCTCAACGTAGAAAGGTGGTCTTGTTGGAATTAAACACTTCTCATATAGGTGGACATTCAGGGTTCTTGAAGACATGCCATAAGATCAAGAAATGTATTTTTTGGGAAGGTCTTAAAGTAGATACGAAAAAAATTGTGGCATAATGTATGATATGCCAATAAAATAAAGGAGAGACTATCAAGACCCCATAACTCCTTCAACCATTGGCCATTCTAATCCAACATTGGGAAGAAGTTTCAATGGAACCAGAAACAATTTTGGAAACAAGGAATAAGAAACTCAGAAATTAAGCAATTACTGGGTACCTCATCAAATGGAATATCCTACTAGTGGAAGAAGTGACACGGGAAGATGGGTTGTTCATGTAGAAACACCCAGAGATAGTCGAGTGTTGAGGACAACACTTCCTTGAAGGCGAGAGACATGTTAAGCACTATATAAGACCCATGTTAATGTAGAAACCCCTTATTAAGCCCTAGATATTTAGAGATTACATTTATATTGTTATATTGTTATGTAGGCTAAAACTCTCCATATTCCCATATTATTATAATTGTACCCTTTGTCTTTTATATATACTAAGGACACCTGATCTTAGGATAATTAAATGTTCATTGTATTTATTGTAAAAGGAGGTTTCCCCCTTGAAGAGGACTATAATTATTGGTTTCTTATCATGCAAGGATCATAACAAAGACACAAATGGTTTATTATGTTCTATTTCAATTCCAAAATATGACTGGGTAGAAGAAGAAAGGATAGAATGGGAGCAAGATGAGAAAATATGAAAGATTATTCAACAAATGCAAGAGGTCCTTGATGCAGTAGAAAAAATTATGTGGAAAAATGATTTTTTATGGTATCAAGATCGCTTATACTTATGCAATAATTCTCAACTAAAACAAAAGGTCCTTTTGCAATTACACAATTCTCTTGTAAGAGAACATTTGAGGTTCTTGAAAACATACCATAGGATCAAGAAATATTTCTTTTGGGAAAGTCTTAAAGTTTATGTGCAAAATTTTGTGGAGGAAGGTGTGGTATGCGAAAAAAATAAGGGAGAGACATCCATTAGCCATACCAAGCCAATGTTGGTAAGAAGTTTCAATGGGTTTTATTAGAAGTTTACCTAAAGCTGAAGGAAAAAGTATCATTATGGTAGGTCTATCGATTGAAAAAGTATCCCCTTTTTTTCTCTCTTTCTAATCCTTTTAAATCAAGTACATTAGCAAAAGCATTCATGGAAATGATCCAAAAGCTACATGGAATACCAAGATTATTGTAAATGACAAAGATTCAAATTTCTCTTGAAATTTCTAGAATGAATTATTTTTTTGTTTGGGTACTCAATTGGCTCACAACTTATCTTGCCATCCTTAATATAATGGGAAATTTGAGATTGTGAATATATGTTTACAAGGATATCTATGTTTATATGCAATCGGTAAAGAGATAATATTGATTCCCTTAGTAGAATGGTGGTACAACACATCCTTCTATTTTCATAAAAAATGTCACCATTTATGGAGCTGTATGGATATCATCTTCCATCCATCACATGAACCTTGAAAGGGACTATAAAGTCTCAAAAATTAGAGGACCACATAAGGCACCACCAAGAGGTTCTCAAAATATTGAAGGGAAACTTGGTTATGGCACAAAAAAACAACAAGAAGATCATATCGTAGCGAAAGGGAATTTGAAGTGGGGTATTGGGTATTTGTGAGATTACAACCATATAAAATATTGTCCCTCAAGAAGAAAAAGAAAGATAATAAATTATCACCAATGTATTATGGATCCTATAAGATGTTGGAGAGGATTGGATGTACGACTTACAAATTAGAGTTGCCTCCATATTCACGTGTACATCTAGTCTTCCATGTTTCTTGATTAAAGAAGGTAATTGGTGACAAGATTCCAATCCAATCTATTCTACCAAAGATTAATGAAGATGGTAAAATAATATTAGAACAAAAAATAATCTTGGAAAAAAGGACTAAGCAACTGAGAAATTTAGCAATTAATAAATACCTCATCAAATTGAGGAACCTATGAACGAAAAAAACATCATGGGAAGATGAGTTGTTCATGTAGAAGCACACAAAGTAGTCAAGTGTTGAGGACAACACTTCTTTCAAGGGAGCATGGGGGTATGTTAAGCCCTATATAAGCCCCATGTCAACCCTAAAACACCTTTTTAATCCTTAGATATTGAGTGATTACATTTCTATTGTATATTATTATGTAGGCTAGAACCCCTCATGGTCCCATTTTATTATAACTGCACCATTTGTCTCCTACACACACACACACACTAAGGAGACCTATTCTTAGAATCATCAAATATTTTCTTGAACGTTATAGTCATTGTAAAAGGAGGTTCCCCCTCGAAGAAAAATATAACTATTGGTTTCTTATCATTTTTAAGGTGCAAGGTTCATAACAAAAAATTACAATATTAAATGGATCAAAAGATGGAACAATTACAAATTTCCATGTCAACCATGCTCTAACATACCCTAAATGAGGGGTTTGTTGTAAGCTCTCAATTATGGGATATCATAATAAGTATTATGACATTTAATTATCAACCACGATTACTTTTCATCTATTGAGGAACTCACACTACTTGTGCAAGAAATTGAGACCTTGTATTTATTGCTAAGGAGATATTAGCTCCAATTTCACATTCATCATGTAGAATAAACAAATCATAATAAAGTAAATTATAAAAACTAAAAAATAACTAAATCAGAACTTAATAGAGTAAATCACTAAGCTAAAAAATAACCAAGTTATGAACCTTGAGATTAGTGAATGGCTTCTCCTTTTAACTTTGTCATACAATAAAAATTTATATGGGAACCAAGGAAAATTTTAAGGATGGAAGTTTATCTTAAAGTTTAGAAACATTGGCAAATCTTACTAGTCCCTAACATGCAAATTGTAAAATATTTGGAAATATTTTTCTAAAAATATTTAGATCTCTAATGATTTTATATTAGTCTATATAAATTTTTGGCAATTTTTAAGGTAAAATAATTTTATACTATAAAATCTGGGAAAATCATTTAAAAAAAAAATTGGAAATTGACGAATCTTTTTTTTGTAAAAAACATGGAAAATTAGCCTACCTGCGAATATTAGCCCCTAAAATTTTCCATGATGGGACCTTGCTCTAAACTGATCCAAAACTATTGTGCAAGGCTATTTATTATAATTGTAATTCAAAGTTATTGTACACTATAGAGATCTACCATTCAACAATTCCAATCCTAGTCTTACAACACTCATGCTTTATAAATCAAAGCCACACTATACTAGCACTTACACTTATGTTAGTAAGTAAAGGTAATAATAAAAAAGAGCATAGATATCAATGTTAACAACAAAAAACAATAATTAGATAAAATATAAGCATACATAAGTAAAGATAAGTAACAATAAAACTGAGTATATACATACATATATAAATGTGGCAAATGCTGACAGTGCTGGAAATCTGTCAACCAAGGGGGTCTCCCCAATGTGAAATCCCAATTAGACCTCACACCATTTGGAATAGGAGCCCCATCCGAAGTATCAACCCAGTTGCCATATATTCTTATAGATTTGCCTTGGATTTAGCTGTTAGAAAGAGAGAGAAGCGTGTATGTGCCTTTGCGAAAATCAAGTAAGTGTTGTTGGTGAATGTTCGGTTGCAGGTGTATCGAGGTTCTTCTACTGTAGAGGGAGGAAAGGTGAGCCTATAAGAGAGAGGTAATAACACCACACTAGTAGGGGCACACACAAACAAAAGAGAATCACCTAACATCAAGTAGAATAGTCGACATAGATGCGATGATTGTTACAACCATTATAACACATTTTCAATTATATAAGCACTAAAATAACCAAAATAGTTCAACTACTTTAGTACAGGTGAAAGAAAACATGAATCATAAACATTCACAAAACAATCTTACAAATATTCACAATCCATGCATGAAAATGTGCTGGCCATCAGGCTTCAAGTATTAAGTAAAAGTCCCAAGATACATGAATACAACGAACATCACTAGCTCCAATAGTGGAGCATTGGAGCCACGACTTGCTCCCCAAAAGTACTAACTTTGTCTCTCTGATGCCTTATGGGAGAAGCCAAGGTGAAAAGTATTTTGCATGAACAATGAGGGTGTATATATAACAAATGGGGTGATCCTTCACCTCCCTTATGACTCTTGGACTACCCTCATGATTGTTTGACTTCTCATGACTTTTCGACTTCCTACATGACTTTTCACATTACATAGATGACTTTTGGAATTCCACTTTACATTAAATTTTCCAATATAGAATTACATAATCCACGAATGATGTGGCACATGATGGATCATGACACGACATGACATGACACTGATGACATGGCAATGTCAAGTCACATTTTTTTGTTTCTTTCTTTGTGTCTTCTTGAAAAGATGGTGCATGTTCTTCTTCTTCCTCCTCCTTATGAATTGAAGATAAGGAGTCTTCAATGTGGTCTTGATATTCCATCTTCTGTTATAATCTAGTGTTCCTTCATCTTCTTTCCTGATGATCATCTTATCTCCTTAGCTCCTTAGGTATATTCAAGCATGGTCTCCTCCATCTCCTTCATCATCACCCTATCATGACACAATAAAATACCTGCGATTGAAATACACCCATGACAAGATGACATTAGTCCAATAAACCCCTAGCTTAATATGCTTCATGAAACCACTTGTTAGGGTTGGAACTGGTTGAGTGTTTGACCCAGGTATTGCGCAGTTCCATAGGCCAAGGTCCGGTATTAAGGCTTGAGACTACGTAATGTGCAAAGGCTAGGGTCAAAGGATTAAACCATTGAGGGACTCACGGACTCAGGCTGGAAGCTTGAGCCTTGAGACTGTGCAATGCACAGTTGAGGAGGTTTGGGAAGAGGGACTCAAGGGCTCAAGATGGAGGCTCGAGACCGCGCAATGCGCAATTTTGAAGGCATGGGATGAATGAATGCACAGTTGATGAATCCAAGAGGTTAATCTTGAGGTTTGAAGTTTCCTAATGCGTAGTTCAGATAGGAGAAAAGGCTAGCAGATTGCACAGTTGAGGGGTTCAAGTCCTTAAGCTTAAGGCTTGAGGCTTGAAGTTGCCCAATGTGTAATTCTGGAGGGAGAGTGATCCAGATTTAAAAAAGAACATAACAAATTATAGATATAACCATAAATATAGAGATTCATAAGAAATAACACTTCATTTCATTAATATCAAATACTAAACTATGCTTACAAACAAAATGGAAATAAGACTAGCTCAGGCAATGGTAGCTTATCTCTGAGGAGAGATGTGGTGGCTACATGCCTCTGAATTGAGTTACAATGAGGCTCATGGGAATTTTTATTATTGAACAATAAGGGAAAACCCTAAACAACCAAAACCCTAACCCAAGGAGATGTAACACCAAGAGTTTATGGGCCCTGTTAGGGTTAGTTGGGTAGCCAACTTCCCAAGGTCGTAACTTGGTCATATCATCTCCATTTGATGCGCATGATACCTCGTTGGAAAGATCTCTTAGAGGAATACAATGAACAAAGTGATTTCCATAGTTAATATTGAGCATTTTTTCCAAAAAAAGCGTCATTTAGGACCTCAAAATGACTCCGAAAGTTCAAGACTCAAAAAACTGCCAAAAATAGTAAATTGTGCTACAATTAAGGAAACTAAAAAAATGAAAGTCCAACAATAGGCGGGTGGCCACCAATATCCACCTGGATCAGTCCTCCCCCCTTAGGAAGCAATGGTTCCCATTACATTGAGTTCCTCCATGAGATGAGGAAACTTCTACTGAAGTTGGTCCCTGGTAAGCCATTTGCCTTGGTGAAGGAGTTGGCATGCTTTGACAACTTGATATAGATGTATCCTCTATTACCGAGTATTCTTGATCTGTGTGTCCATGATCTGATTAGTTGTGGCCTGTTCCATGTAGTCCGGGTTGAGCTTTGTTGGTGTGAGTTGTTCTGCAATGTCAGATGTGTCCAACAATGGTGGACAGTATGGCCGAAGGCGATCTACATTGAACACTGGGTGCAAGCCAAGGAATGGGGGAATTTTGTGCTCCAAAGCATTGTTTCCATAACCTTGGTAATGGTGTAAGGACCATATCAGAGTGGTCTGAGCTTCTGATAGGCTCTTGTAAGGCATTCTTTCTGTAAATGCAACCAAACTTTGTTGCCCACCTCAAACTTGTGTGGCACCCGATGTTGATTATGTCGCTGCTTGTACTTGGCATTTTCCACAATGGAGCGATTATATATCGGCATGTTGGGTAGAGGTGCTCTGGGAGTCAGATCAAACGAATGCTTGACCTGATAGAGCAATGGTACCCCTGTGGGTGAGGAGAAGATGCCCATGTATTCTTTCATGACCGTATCCACCTGCTTCTGCTGCGTAGAGGAACCCTTCTAGGGGGCCATGGATGTGGCTATGATCTTCCCCTTACTTTGAGAGTGAACTAGAAAGAAAATACGTTTTCTAGTACGAGAGATTATCTTACTGCATTTCTTAGCAGAGATCAAAGAGGTGGCAGTAGGTGGGGCTACCTCCAGTATCCTGTATAACATATTACGCAAAGAAACAATCACAGAGCGAGGTATAGACTCATATACAGCATGTTGCTTCCACAAGTATGGTTGTCCTAATAATACATCACAAACGTCGAGAGGAGAAACATCACACAATACCTCATCTGTGAAGGGCTTGATGTTATAGGGAAGGTGACACTGCTGGTTGACTCGGAGATCCCGTCCTTGGTGAAGCCACCCGATGCTATACAACTGCAGGTGTGGTATGGTTAGTAGGCCCAGCCACTTCACGACCTCTACTAAATGAGGTTCTTTTCACTGCCACTGTCAATAATGAATTGCAATGACGAATCCTTCACCCACATTTTTGAGTGGAAAAGAGGGAGGTTCTTTTCACTGCCACTGTCAATAATGAATTGCAATGACGAATCCTTCACCCACATTTTTCAGTGGAAAAGATGCTCTCCCTCCTCTGGATCTTGGCGGTGACAACAATGGCATTGGGCTCTGTATCAATAATCTGCTTCCCTTTGTCATTCCCCTTGTTGGGTTCTGACTCAGGGTCGAAACATGCATCTAATTTTGAAGCCTTCAAATCGGCCACGAACGACTACTTGGTTTGACACTCACTTGTGTTGTAAGTGGGGCTCTTATGGAACTCACGCCACTTTCCTGTGTCCTTCTTTGACTTTGTGGTGGTGTTCTTTTCTTGCAGCTTTGACGAGTTTTCTTGGGTCACCCCACCTTGGCTTTGTCCTTTTTTTTTCGGATTCACAGATCCAAATTCTCGCTTCTTTTGTTTAAACTTCTGATCGATCTTGACAACATATCGGTACGTCGTGCCAAGCAAGGAGATGTCCAGGAACTCCATCTCGTCCTGGATTTACCTGTGTAGGCAGTCGTGGTATTTGAGTATCAAATTCCGCTCAAAATCCTTGATACCCAACTTTGTGCGAAGGGTATGAAAAATATTGGTAAACTTCGACACGTCTTGGTCCCTTCCTTGCTGCAACATGGTCCACTTTATGTATTTATCCTCATAGCTTCCGATTGGGTAGTACTGCTCCTTGATGGCATACCAGAATGAATTCCAAGTGGATGTTGCTGAAAATAGTGAGGCCATACTATCATCATTCTACTCGCAGTAGGTTTCCCACCAATACTTGAAGTGGGGGGTGACTTTGGGAAGTACAAAAGTGATTTTTTCCCGGCTGGAAAAAACATGAACATAAAAATATCCTTCTAGAAGATTTAACACTTTCTCTACGGAATCCACATCTATTTGACCCTAAAATATGGGAATGTCAAAGTTAAATTGTGCCTTAAAAGGTGTGGCACTTCTAGAGTAGCTGCTGGAAGTAGATGCATCGCCCCAGGGTAGCTGCAGAAGGATCTGGGCAAAGTTGTCCATCATCGCGTTCCTTTGTCGCTCAAGGGCTTCTTCGAGCAAGATTTTGATAGGATCTCTTGCCCCCTCATCTTTCTTTTCATCTTCCATGGGAGGCTATTGGGATTTGTGAGGCTGGTCTTGCAAAGGTTCAACCAGTTCAAGCCCTAACTCCTTATATCCCGACCTCGTTGGAGACATGCAAAGAAAAACAGAGAAAGAGAAGACCGCTCTGATACAACTGATTTATCGTTAAACAGGAACACAACAAATTACAGATATAACCATAAATACATAGATGCATAATAAATAACACTTCATTTCATTAATATCAAATACTAAAATATGCTTAAAAACAAAATGGAAATAGGACTAGCTCGGGCGATGGTAGCTTATCTCTGAGAAGAGATGTGGCAGCTACATACCTATGAAATGAGTTACAATGAGGCTCAAGGGCCTTTTTATTATTGAACAATAAGAGAAAACCATAAAAAACCAAAACCCTAACCCGAGGAGATGTAACACCAAAATTTTATGGGCCCGTTGGGGTTAGTTGGTAGTCAACTTCCCAGGCTCGTAACTTGGTCATATTATCTCTGTTTGATGCGTATGATACATCGTTGGAAAGATCTCTCTGAGTGCTACAACAAATAATATAATTGCTATAGATATCATTGAGAAATTTTGCCAAAAAAACGTCGTTTAGGGCCTCAAAATGGCTCCGGAAGTTCAGGACTCGAAAAACTGCCAAAATTAGTAAACTATGCTACAATTAAGGAAACTGAAAAACTGAAAGAAAAAATGGTAAGGGTCCAAGTGGAATAGGTAGGTGGCCAGCAATATCCACCTGGATCAGAGAGATTCAAACTTATTATGTAGTTGAGCAGTTCAAGATCTCAAGGTTGAGGTTTGATGCTTGAAACTATGCAGTGCAAAAAGAAGGATTCCTAGAGGCAAGGATTGTGCATTTCTGGAGCTCAAGTGCTAGGCTTGAGCATTGAGATTGCGCAGTGCGCAGTTCTGTGGGGTAGAAACAGCGCATTGCGTAGTTTGAAGAGGTAAGGCTGCTGCTTGAGGACTGAGACTACATAATGTGTTATCCAGGAGGGCTGAATGAGGATTAGAGACCCGGTCAGGGAGTTTTCCTAGTTTTGACTAAGTGTGGGATTAGTGAGATGAAGTTGAACAAGAACAAGACTTGAGCATGACCACACACTTAGATCACTTGATGACACAAAATAGGACGCTCAAAACATATGAACAATATGCTTTCCTCAATGCGACAACATTGCAACAACTCACTCCAAGTGCGACACTAAAGATACACTTTACGATGATAGTGACAACACTTGTGATAATGCTTGAAACTTTAGAAATGAGTACGATACATGTTTACATGATGAGAAAAACTAATTATCGCAAATATTACCCCTTGAAACACACCAGAACTAGCTTTTATACAATGTGTGACACTTAACATGCTAAAAGATGACATTTTCTATATGAGCAGGAAAAGTGCGAATGACACTTGCAATATGAGAATAATGGTGAAAGAGACACATGCCAGAGTGAAGATAACATGAAAGAGATACTAATTAAAGTGAAAGAAAGCAAAAGAGACAGTCGAAAACATGAAAATGACACTTGCGAAAGCGAAGGTGCACAAAAGTGACAGTTTGAAAACTCACTGAAATAGAAGTACAAATGCAACCAAAAGTGAGGGATTGTTAATGACAGTGCACATTGACTATTGACATGGGTTGAGAATTGCACATACACTGTTTTGATGGACTGTGCTATGCTTTTTCAAACTTGCATAAAATAATGCACTTATGAACTTGTTGCAAACTGAGCATGTGTGAGCAAGTGACTTTGACAGATCAAGAAGTGACCTTGGAACGACCAATCACAAGATCCACATTAGGCTCCAATATTCAAGTGTAGGTAAAATTTTGGAGGACATTTGTCATAGCGACAATAACAACATAGTTCCTTGAAGTGGGCCTTGCTCCAGGATTTTTTTGTCTCCATCATAACTCAAACCACGCTACAGTTGTAGACTTAAATTAAAAAACAAAACTAATGTCATATTAAAAGAGAACTGTCACATTACATATGCCAAGCAAGAAATTGTTCATCCCCTATTTAGTGACATGTCTTACAATATATAGCTTTAGATTTGAGTCTCGTTTTAGTAAAAAGATAACAGATAATACAAGGAAAGGCAAGTTTCCTTTGATTTCATCTTGAGTAAGCTAGAAATGAAACCAAAATCCACCATCCATCCTCAACATATGGATTTCATGGATGGAAAATGGTTTTCTTAATCCTGATATCTATTGTTAGTAATAATTGTATGTTGCTCAATATACTTGTGAGTTCTACAAGCATGAATGAGGAAGATATCCTTGGTGCACATGTTTCCAAAATGATTAGAGGGCAAGGCTAGATTTCGACAATTTACCAAATGTTGAGGCCTCAAGCACTCCCCATAATTTTTTGAAATTATGGTGCCCTCCATGTAAGTTTTGTTAATATTGCTCCTAGGATGCTTTAATTTTCTTTGCTTTGGTTGATTTTTATTTTTCTTTGATTTTTGTTTTGATGACTTTATTCCTTTCATTTTATTGCCAATTTTCCAATGGTTCAAATTTCGCCTGATTTCATCATACGATTTGTAAGTTGTCGTTGGTCAATATTTGGCCATTTTCATTGCTTAGGCATAAAGACATGTAAAAATGTATTTTATAATTTGTTTTGTCAAATTGTATAAATTAAATTAATTTTAATATTTAATAAAATTTAACTAATTAATTTAATTAATTTATTGTAAGTTAGTTTAATTTAAATAACTTAATTGAAGTTAATTAATTTGTTTAATTTTCAATTTAATTAATAATATAATAATACAAGATTAACTAATTATTTAATTATTTTTATTTAAAAACATTATAAATATCTATTAAATATTTTATTCTAATTAGTTAATATGTAAGTATACAAAAACCATCGATTTCAAGCCCTTAGTTTTGTTAGAAAAATATTATATATGATAGAGAAATGCAAGACATATAATATGCGGAAAAACACAAACACATAAAACCAGAGAGACACAGATATACGTGGTTCACCCAGTTTGGGCTACGTCCACCCCGAACAGCCAGTCCTTCCTTTCTATTATCCAACAAAATGAAGAGACACAACCTACAACAGATCCGCTGTAATATCCTCTGTTTTCTCTCACAGTCTCACCTATCTGTTTCTCGCTCTGAGAATACACCAAATATTTCACAGCCTCAATACAATGCCCTCATACAAAGAGAGGGGTTGCCTTCTAGGGCAGAAAACCCTAAACTAAACATAAATTCTACCGTCAGATCATCTGCCTAATGAATGGCCCAGATTGACTAGAAATTACTATATTTTTACAAGGAAGTTTTAAATCTGTTTTTAGCTTCGGGGGTGCTGCCCCTGAAACCCCCGCCGGGGGACTGCTGGCCCCCAGACCCCCCAGCCGGGGGGGATGGTCCCCCGCGGGGAGGGACAAGTCCCCCCTCGCACCCCCCCACATGGAGGGGTGTACAATCTTCTTGGGGTATACATCCGGATGAAACAAAGGCCTCTAAATTAGGATGATAATCATGCTCCACACCCAACAAGTTTATATATATATATATATATATATATATATATATATATATATATATCTATATATAGATATAAGGGTTGTAGTGGTTCTTAATTTTTTTATTTTATATATATATATATATATAACCATTGCAGTCAAGAGCGTTCAACATAACCCCAGAGGTTTTGTACCCGTTTAAGTCCATGCCATTTGGCAATGGCATGGGACTATAGTAATCAAAATTTTGAAGTTAGTATTAGTTCAACTATTTTTAGGCAAAGTTTTTAGGTCGACACTGCATATTTTACATATTTTACACTGTATTCTATTTCGCAGTCTTATTTGGCCTCTTCCCGAGGCGGGGAGGCAAAACCATATCATATATTTATCTGTTTGCTCGACATTTTGAAACTGGTTGCTTGGCATTTTGAAACTGGTGAACTAATGTAAGCATTAGTTGATAACATTAAATGCTAGCTCATAAACAACTGCTACTGGGGTATTAGTATAAGTTGAAATTCACATTACAGTCTGGAGACAGGTCATCCATGCCGTGTCAAACCATGCCTGCCCTGCCGTGTCAAAATTTCCCTGCATGTCAAAATTGTAGTTTTGAGACATGTCATCCATGCCGTGTCAAACCATCCCTGCCCTACCGTGTCAAAATTGCCATGTCAAACCATCCCTGCTCTGCCGTGTCAAAATTTCCTTGCGTGTCAAAATTTTAGTTTGCATGAGAGCAACCAAATTTAATTTCTTGCCTTTAAATGAAACCAAATTAAAGCAAAGCATCTGTTAAGATGAAAAAATGATGAAAGAAATTGTGCCTCTGCGAGTGGAACATGAGCAAGAACCTATCCGACCTCTGCCTTTGCGAGTTCTGGAACCTCTGTTGTCGCTCCTCTCTATAGCAGCGTATGACGGTTCTGTCCGAACGGCGTATGATGGTTCTTTTGTCTGACTTGTGCCTCTGCGAAAACTATTTTGTTCGCTCTGTGACCATGACACCTGATATTTTGTTCATTCTTTCAAGAATACTCCGGTTTGGAACAATTTATGTTCATGTCCAGCTTAATTCGAATAAGCTATATGCTGACAGGCACTATATGCTAATAGGAAACACATGCACACCGCTGTTTTGTTCATTTTGTTCATTCTATAAATTTGGTGACTATTTTGTTTGCTTTGTGAACATGACACCTGCATCACAATATTTCTATAGCTATTAGATATAGCACAAACTTCAACCAACACAAATGTTAATTCAAAGTGTTAATTCAAAAGGAAGCTTAGGGTTTGAATTTCATATATGCTTTCAAGCAAGAAAGCTTATATTTATGGAATTTTGAAAAAATGCTTCTATTTTTTCTTGCAAAGATTGCCGTGTTACAAGAAATTACAATGCATGAAAACATACAGGATCAGAATGTGAATTCTGTACATTTTCAGATACAACTAAAACTAGGAATTTCCTACAACTACAAAGTTTAGTTGCTAGGAATTGCCTTACTAAAAGAGGCAGTAGCTTTTCAAGTTGGCTCTGGTTCTTGAACTACCTCGTTCGTCACTCTTGGAGATGTCTTCCTTTAAGACTGTGCAGTTGCAGTTGTGTTGACCACAAAGAATGCATGCAGTGACAAAAAAAACATGTCCATTCAAATACTCTATTCCACATATTCCTTATATCTTATGGCTCCAGAAATGTGGATAGATATAAGGAAGATAAATTCCACATATTGTTGTTCTACGCTATGTCATGATTCCTCCAATCCTCTTGAGGTGAGATCCTTATGAGCTTCCAAATGGTCAAAAACAATAATTTGCAGACTCGCATATGAAATCCCCAAGGTTCAGGTAATGCCAATGTTAGGCCTGAATTAGCAATTGAATAAGAGGAGAAATTAAGCTTGTTAATATCTACTTGGTGGCTTCCCTCTTCTTTTGTTCCAAAGGGTGAAAAATGGTAATTTGCAGACTTGCATATGAAAGCCCCAAGGTTCAGGTAATGCCACTGTTAGGCCTGAATGATTAACTGAATAAGAGGAGAGACAACCCTAAAACAAAAATAGTTCAAGTTTAAAAGAAATTTTTCCAACTGAGCGAGTAAGTATTGGTGCTACGTTTTCTTGGATGTCTTCGAAACATTACAGTTCCTCATGGAGCTATGGATATGCATACACTGCCAACATAGTTCCTTATTTCGTACGACAAAGCTCCTCCCATTTAGTGAAAGACCAAAAGACCTCCACCACATCTTGGTGGCACCTTACCTCCTTCTCACTGGCTCTACTATGTTCCCTAATATGAAGTAAGGGTTCACCCCAACACACTTTGAAGAGGGAGATCCCACCCTTGAAGTCGATCACTAAGACACCGCAGCCCTGCATTCAGTTACAACCACAACATCATACATATTGCGGAAGGGAGGGGAGAAGGATCCGTCATTTCAGACTCGAGAGAATCATAAATAAGTTAATTCTCTTTAGCTAAGACCTACGAGCAACCTAAAGGTAGAGTTGTGCCCTCGGCCTCCATATTCCATGATAATGACCTTGATTGAACTCATAGCACCATAATAAGCTTTTCTCCGACTCTCCTTGTTCATAAGGAGATAAGCAGATTGGGTTGCTTACAACGAAGGTGATAATGGCAATGCGACGGACAACTCATTGGTCTTTGTGTAAAACAGTTTCCGGATTCATATCGCATTTGGTTGTTGTTGTAATCGACGTTTCGAACCAACAACGGTGGTTCATCATCAGGATGAGAAATATTTATGAAAGACTGGTCTACAATTTAATTCAATAAATAGATTACCGAGATGAAGAGTCGATGGTGACCTTACAATTTAATTCATTGGTCTTGCTAAAGCCGATACCTGGGCATAGAAATGATGGCATTAAAGTGAATTTGACATGTTACACTAGCCGTGCATGCAACCATTTGATTTATGTGCACATGTGTTATGCTCTAGAAAAACATGCAGCTAATAAATTATGTGCATAGTTGTTATTCACTGGAAAAACATGATAATTTGAGGTGGCCACTACTATAGAGGTGACATAATAACCTTTCCGCGGACACGGTAGGGTATTCTGCTCCATGAACCCTTTTACGTATATATAGGCAATATAGGAAAAATGATCACCGTGATGATTTTGGGGACACGAGACGATTTACCAAGCTCATTTCTTCACCTTTGCTAAGAATGCATAGCTAGCTGCAACAAGTTCGGTGAAGATAGTGTAGGTACGGGCCCAGACTTTGTAGGATAGGTTTATACCTTTCTCGGTGTGAGAAGCCCACTAGACTATATAAATTCAATAGTTGGTTAACGGTCTCGTCTCGCTCTCAAAGCATCTCCCTTTAAGAGCAAATCCAGAGCTGCACCACATAATAGCGTTTAATTAGGGGTTATTCCCAAGTTATCCCCCTTGTTGGCTGTTGTAGAGCTGCACCACATAATAGCATTTCTTTAGGGTGTAAATGATGGCATAGTGCGTATACTGGTTGGCATAACGTTTCTCAAAGTTGGCGTAATGTTGGAGTAGCATATATAAAAGTTGGCATAGTCTATTTATTGGTTGGCATAGTGTGTCTAATGCGTGGCATAGTGTGTATCAATGATGGTCTACTGAAGCTCTCTCCTCCACTGGGTGTAAGCACATGAGGTTATATGTCTCCTATGGAGTGTCCCCACATGAAATAATCTGCTAATGAGCTCATCTGTGTATCAAAATTTATAAGCATGATGTCCTCAAGATTAGGCCTTATATCAGGCTTGTAAGGCTCTATATAGGATATATAATACATTATCTAAAGTAAGTAGCTGCAGGCTATAGCAACCATAGTGTATGCTCACAATAATCCTACTGAGCCCCCTCCCTCGCTCCGTTTATCTATGTCCAGGCCAGTGCCTAAGTCCCTTCTACTCGGTGCCGCCACCCCCGCCAAGAGGGAAGGCAAGCCCGTAGGCCCACCTCCCTCTTGACTGGGTCCCATCAATCGTATACCCCTTTGGCTTAAGTATACAGTCATTGCTACTGGTGACAACCGCTAGTCCCTAGTAAAAATCCTCGTATCTTATCTCCGGGCTGGTTAGGCCTTTTGATGCACGTTTGGAATACGAGTGTTATATACGATCACATGGTTTTGGAGAAATATCATCATTCTTATCCCATTCTTTTATCAAGTGCTACGAAGAGGATAGAGACCCTTATTGTGATATCAATAAGGTAAACTAACCCTAGTTCTTATCCATGCATCTCCTGGAACCGTGGAACCACAATTGCTCGAGACAATCAACGTAAATTATTGATCCGATCACCATGATTCACCCATTACTACCGCTACTGGGTCACCTACAGGCTTCTCATCCATGTGCTATTAATTTATGGTATCCATCCACGTAGCAACAAATAGAGAAACTGGATGTATCTAAATCTGGACCTGCCCATGTTGATACCACCCATCCGCTCCTATCCATCTAGATTCAGAAGCATGTCACCCATCGCTTCTCCACTTGCTTACCCACTCACCAAGATTCACCCATTACACCGCTGTTTCACTCGCATGCTACTAACCATTGAGTCATTTATTACTCATCAGAGGAGAGAAATTCACATGCTACTTGTCCACACTGCCAAATCATACACTGCTTATATATATATATATGATATAAGCCACCTATGATTTTGGGTTTCTAACAAGATATCCTACTGGATATGCTTCTTCTTTTGATGATGTGGATTTTTCTTGTTGAGCAAAAAAGTAAACTAGCTCTAGATATTAGGGACAAGAACTGCCTACACTCGCTGCTACTCCTGCATCTGTATCGACTCAAACAACCTATGCTACTGGAAAAACAACTGGCTCTATTGCCTTAGCCCTAGCTTCTTATGACTACTCTACCTATGTCGCTGCTGGTTCACCTGCTTAAACCATCGTTGGGTCAACTGGTTCAACAAGGTAAACAATTGGTTCTGCTAATATATATGCTTATGCTGGTGGGTATATTTAAACCATTTCTGTTGGTGCAAGATATGAATCTAGGTATAGAGCTGCTCATACTTATGCTACTACTGGTGGTTATCCAACTGGCTCTTAAGCTGCTTAGTCGACTATGTAAACTGCTATAGGTGGTGATTACTGATGCTTAGTCAACTGAATAATCTACTGAATCAACCGCTTAATCTACTGGTTCTGCTTGAATTGACTGGATCATATCAGACTGGTGCTAGATCAACTGGTTTTTACATAGGTGCATGGTTGCCACTAAAGCATGGTATTTGCAAGGGACCATTCATGAAGGGTTCAGTTGGATGTTCTTCTATTGTTAGATTAAGGCCTTGTACTCCTCCTCATGGCATTTGATCCACTCCTCCTGATCGCTATGGTTCTGTGCTGTGAGACCCTCACCCCTACCTGTCTGAGCTATAGGACCTATCTATACGAGCTAGGAGAGATGTACGAGGTATAGAATCTACTTCATTGGTTGGCTGGCTTGATGCTGATAAACTAACTGGCTTATCGTTCTTTATAGCTAGCTAGTCAGATTATGATTGCTTCGGGGCTGTGACTAGTTTGGTGCTCAAGCCCCACTTCCTGCTCAAGGCAGGGACTAACTGCCATGCAACCTCCCTTTTTTCTTTTGGTGTCACTTCAAAAAACCCTGGGATGAATTTCTAGGGTTACATGGGCTCATTCACTTATCATATAAAAGAGGGGCCTCATACATATGTTAAAGTGTCCATTTGAATGTTTTAGTGATAGTGGAGAGAGGGTCCCACGTGGGTCCCCTCCTCCACTATCCTCTCCCTACTTCTTACTACTCCACTTGAGGTGATCCTCTCATATCCATTCATATCCATTACCATATGTACATGAACCTGCCAATTTTTTAATTTTTAATTATATTTGTTTTATTTTAATTTTTAATTATTATAACAAAAATCACATTACATGCTCATAATTGTTTTTAAATGAAACAAAATTTAAATTTTTTTAACACTCCCATTTTACAAGGTGATATCTTGAGATATAATGCACCAAATGAGGAAAATGGGGGCTCGTTAGAAAGCTATTTCCAAAGAGTAGAATATGAAAAGGTTTATTTGAACAAATCTAGTCATTTATTGCTCCAAAAAATTAACAGAATTCAAGGTTGTGAATTTGCAACCAAAATTGATTTTAAGAGTTTATTTTGGTAGAAATTATTTGGCTAGGTTGATTTACTATCACTAATTCATTCCCAATTTGTTCAATTTCTAATCAGGAAGAAAATGAAAGCATGATTTTTTCTATTAATTTATTGAATTAAAATTTAATCCATTTGTTTGTTGTTGATATATTTGGAAATTTGAGTTTTGACTTCATTTTCAATTGGTTTTGTTATTTTTGCAGAGTTTGTTCGAAGGGATTAGGATCCAGAGCTTTAGAGCAATAGGATTGGAGCATCAAAAGAAAAAAGAGATATATTTTCCAATTAGAAATTAGATATCAAAACTGCATTGCAACAACCTTCTTTTTTGGGATATTTGATTTGTAAATTGTAAATATGAGCTCTAGAGAAGAGCAGGGGGTTCCTTTTTCTGCAAATAGGGTACTATTTGCACTAATGTAAAGAAGTTTTTTTCTTGTGGATTAAGAGGAATACTCAAATCCGAGCTTGGAGGTTTTCCTTTTGAGATTAAAACTCTATTGTAGAGGTAGATCATGCACTATTGCAACTCCATTCTCTATTGGCAGAGTTGAATGTCTTGGGAGGACTACTTGAGAGATTCTTTGTAAACATAGAGCACGAGATATAAATGTTTATGATTGTATTTTAAATACTTTTATTTGTGAATATAATCTTATTCTTTTATGGCAGTGTGAGTGATTCCATGTTTTAGCACTATTTTTAAATATGTGAATTTCTGAGTAACTATTTACTCATAATTTGTTATCATAAATCGATTTAATTGTCATTAAAAGTGTGTGAACTAATTCCATATTTTAATGAATCATCTTCTATCACTTTAATCTCTAAATAGAGCATGTCCCACATTAATAATATCAACTTTTAGAACTACTTCAACAACTTGATGTTTACCATCAAACACATGTTAAATTCCCATTATCTTTTAAATATTTGCACTTAGTGTGTGGGAACTATTTCCTATATTTCAAGTTAGAGTAATTTTCTTTATTTTTCCACATTAGCAAGTAGACTTGCATTTAGATTTAAATTTAATTCTTTAAAAAAGTCTCCTTATGTAGGAGCAATGCATCTAGTGGCTTAGCTAAGCCCTTGTTTAAGCTCTTTAAAATGCTGCCTTTTTCAAGTGGTCACGGGAGGGAAAGTATTTCCCTGTTCCTGTTGGTGCCAACGACTAATATCATAAGCTAGAAGGTAAAAATTAGAGTACATCCATGCATTTAGATTAGTTTTAGATTATATTAGGCTTATAGTTTAGGTTGGTTTTAGATTCAGGCACAGAGCCTATAACCGAGCAAAATCACCATCCCAAATTGATAAGGGTTTAAATGGGGCCCTGACTTGGTGAGTTCCTACATGTTGATGTTGGTCAATTTTGGCCATCAACATTTTGGCACTAGAAGGAGGGCCAGGTCGACAAGCTGACCCTTTTGTTTCAATTCTTTTTGTTTTCAATGACTCGGACATACGTCTTCCACCACTCTAATGAAGATAGTTAAAATATTGTCGAAAAACAAATTTGATAGTGATGGTAAGATTTCTGCATATGAACATATTTATTAATTTATTCAAATTTATATCTCTCATGATATGTTTTATGAGGATGTTAGATGCATTATTTTTACATTTACTTTCAAATACTGCGTGAAGAAATGGTGTGAGAGGTTGTTAGTCGTGTAAATTCATTCTTGGGATAAATTTATGTGTGAGATTTTATTGGCTTTTCAATATTAATATTTTGATAGATTATGTGATGAAATCAATAATCTTATGATCAAACCAGATGAATTGTTAAAATAATTTTCAATAAGATGTATTAATCTTTGTTGTAGATTTCCTTCAATGGAATCTCCTTATTTTACTGATTATTTTGAATATTTAATTTATCTTCCTGACAATCAAGAGAAAATGATTTATAATAATTTTAAATCATATATCGAATCTCATTCACCAAATGATTTAGATTTATATGCGAATTCTGAAAATCTGAAAATTGCAAATAATACTTTGAAGTAAGAGCATGCAACCTCTGTTACCTCCCATTTTCCTACATATTTATACCTCAAGCAACAAGGTGTTGATTTTTCAAGTGCAATAAATACTGGCACAATATTTATGAAATACTGGCACAATATTTATGAAATACTGGTAATTACTTCTAATGATATATATCTTATTCTGACATTTCCAGTTTATCATTAAGCAATTACACTTCAGAAATTCAACCATAAACCATAAAGACAATAGAGATCACAACCCACAAAGGGAACACAAGATTTACCCTAGGGAAACCCACTTGAGGGAAAAACCCAACAACCTTCTTCTTAGATAAATTCTTTAGTTCAACAAGAGATACATCTAATGCGACTAGTCAACTATGAATCGAATTGATCAACAAGATATGGTCAAACTTGATGCTATCACAATTTTAGTTGATAATTTTTAAAGCGCTGACAACCAAAGTAACATTGTGAATTTCCGAAGATAGTCAATTAAACTCCGACAACTGGAAAATCAACACCAAATGAAAAATTCAAACTTTTTCATGACCAAAGAAATGCGTCGATGGAATAACATGTTTAATCTCAAGTGTTTCTGGATGGTGGAAGTACTTATATTACCACGAGTTAAAAGTTGTGTAGAGTTAATCATTTGCATTGCTTTATCCACCGAAGTAAAACAATTGTGATCCCACATTATTGTAATCAAATCCCTCTCCCATATCCATTTCCCATGTTTCTAGACGGTGGAAGTTAAGACACAAGCTCAACAGTCAAAGGGAAAAGGTGTAAAAGCATATTTGTTTTTACTTGACAAAAACTCTGTTTTTTATACTGTTTTTATTGTACAACATAGTAATTTTTGGCACATTTTCCAAACCAATGAGAATGATGTTTTCAAAACTGAAAGAGGTTTTGGTCCGGAACAGACCTGTTTAAAAAAAACCTCTCTTGGTTTTCTAAAAAATATAATGGTTTTGGAGTTTCTAAGGGATCACTAGACCCTATTTTTCAAGAATTCATGAGGGAAAATCTTATGGACACTTGTTGACTTGGATGCCACCCCATCAAATTCGACTTGGTGATCCTTATCTATATCCATGACTCTTGCAAAAACATGATATTTAGATGCAGATAGGATTAGGGAGTTTTCTATATGCATATATTTGATAAAGTACATGATTATTTTTAGATTTTGTAATTAAGTTTTGCTAGAAAAATGTTGTAAGTTATGGTCCGTTCTATAAAGACAATTTTTGAAAAATGAAACAGGGTTGGAACTTGTGAAAGATAGCCATTTTATGTACTGTGTGATCAGATTATAATAAAGCAGTCTATGTGAGCAGTTTGCAGAAATTCTCGTGTTACAATTCCCTGTTTGTTTCTTGGTTTAATATTTTCTTCAATGTCTAAATGCTAAGTGGTTTGAAATTGGAATTCATATTGCCATGCTCCATTTTCTTTATGTTTCAGATATTTAACTAATTGTTTTTTTACATATATATCACACTGATTTCCTTCACTATCCTCCAACTTCCTAAAAATTGTCAAAGGAATTGTTACTATCTCACTTTTGTGATGTTTTCTCATTGAACCTATGATTATATAAAGTTGATTGGGTCAGACTCCATGCCCAATGGTGAAATTTTCCTACAGTCCAACCAACCTCAGTTTTTCTTAAATAAATCTGGCCATAGGACTTATTGCAAACCTTCTACCACTGTGACCTTGGGTAGCTGAGTTTTAGGGAGAGATCCCTCTCCAAGTTGAAGGGCTAACTTTCAACCTCAAAGCAGTTTGAGGTTACCTTAGAGCTTTTACCACAACTAGCTCTTTCTTTAAGTGATAAAATTTTGGCGTCGTTGTTGAGGAGCAAAATATATGTTCTCCCCGAATGATTTGATTGTTTAAAATCATATCTATGAGAGCAAAAAAGGATTTGAATATCAGTTTGGCTGCAAGATTTTTCTTTGGCGACTCCATTTTCAAAGGAATCCAAAGGTTCAGAACATTCATGGTGACTCCACTGTTAAAAGGATTTGTAGCTCAAAGAATTCATTGGTGACTCCACTGCACTAATGAAAGACTTAGATGTTGCTACAATCATTTCAAGGTATGCATGTTTGGAATTTTCAAAAACTCATGGTTTCCATAATCCTTTACCCAAGGATGAATTTTTTTGAGGTACAATCCAAAATTTAATGGAGAGGGTTTGAGCTTGACTTTGAAACATATTTCAAATTTTTGTAACTTTACAAATCTTCTTAGAGTCAAATATGAAGATGTATTTTTCAGACTTTTTTATGATTCATTCCAAGGAAAGTATAGAAGTCGGGTTGAAGGTTTACTTGCAGAATCTATAAGATCTTGTTGACACCTAATCCTTGTGATTGGGTGAATTTATGTAAATAAATAAATTAGAAATATGAACAGTCATCGGGAGATGAACTGAACAGTCTCTCCCTCATGTATATAATAAAGACCTACTTGATGGAATAAGACAGTCAAATCATTTTTGCCTTATGGAGTTACTGCCTGGCCTGACATGGTATCAGAGCCAACTCCTTTTTAGCTTTTATGTCCCTTGTAACTCCCAATCTGCTCTCCATATAGCTGAGCTACTCCTCCATATAATTAGCTGCTCCTGACATGGTAGCTGCCCCCTCCATACTGTCCACACTATCCAACGCTGTCCATGCTGTCTTGAATGTCCATAAACGTTTCATAAAAGAAGCGTTGTCCTGACATGGTAATTTTAGCACTGGCCTGGAGAATCCTCTGAATCGCTGAGTTGAATGCCCTTGAGATCAGCTGGATGACTTGCAATCATGGTATTTACGCTGGTATGGCTATGCGTTGAAGTTTCTTTGGCTATCTGTTGAAGTTTCTGGCCATAAGTTGAACGCTATTGTATTAACACTGTTTTAATATGGTATTCACGTTGTTCTGATAACGCTGTTCTAATATGGTATTCACGCTGTTCTGTTATGGTATTCACACTGATAACTTCCGATTTGCATAGAGCTTTCCTACATTGCATATGAGACCAGCATGTGAATGACTGTATTTAACCATGAGAAACATTGAGTAATGGTTTTCCATTGAAAGTTGCCTGGAGACTTGTGCAATGTGTGTAACAGTGCTCAGACCTGCGTTGAAGTCAACGTGTGGTTCATTTGACATGGTTGAAGTTTCTTCCGTTTATGATGGCATCGTCAAGGTTTCTGTTCCCTGCCCTTCCGAATGGTCTTGTGCAGTTGTCAATGCCTAGCGGCGACCGCGGTTCGAATACCATTGCATCGCATCTTCTACAGAGGAGCTATTTCACATAATAATGTGCTAAGGCCCAGGAGGGATACAAAGTAATCTTTTTTTACTCGGCATTTTGTGAGATTTCACATTATAATTATGCATTGTAGTTTACCTCGACATATTGTTGCCTGTTTTGGTACGCTGCTGGCATATACGCTGCCTGATTTTTTGTGATACATCATTTTAATACATGAGTTGAACTGTACGCTGCTCCATGCGTTGACTATTTTGGACGCTGGCTATATATATATTAAAAAAAGTATGTTGTATTTAAGCTGCATTACAATCTTTGTGTATTACAATCTTGAACGCTGCCCAATTTGAGTTCTGTAGTGTTTTGGAGAAACGTGGCACGAAACTGGTAAAGAACGACAAGGAGTCGCTGCAGTTCCAACTGAATGATAGTGAAAGATATGTGGTGATGGCATTAGGGCTTATGTTGTTTGTTTTATGATGACATGCCATGGTATAATATGTGAAATATATATTGCATGATTGCAGTTGATTTCATTTTTTGGAAAGTCATAGCAAATTATTATTAGTTTTTGCTACGAATACTGTAATTATTTTTGGGCTCAGTTCAAATTTTTATGATGGAGAAGTTTGTTGAAAAAGTGAAGGGTTTGGAAAAGAAGACAACTCTTCTTGCACACAGAGAGAATAATCTTGCTCAAGATTCTTCCAGAGAAAGAGGTGGAAGAGATTTCAGAGGCAGGGGGGCAGAGACTCTCAAGGAGAAAAGGCAGATTTGCACTGCATTCGTTGCAAAATAAATGGATCACATGATGCCTCTACATGCAAGCTACCATGGGACAAAATTGAGTAGAAAAGAAAACAATAGAAAGGTAAAACTGATGATACAGACAAAGGTAAAGCACCTGAATCTGCTCACCATGTTGTGGCACAATGTAACATTGGAGTAAATGAAGATTTATTTAATGCTTCACTTGCTTCTTGGAAAAATGATTGGTTGCTTGATTCAGGAGCAACCTACCACATGACTCATAGAAAAGATTTTTTTGAAGATTCACTGACAATGTTGATGGAGCAGTATACTTTGTAGACCAATAAAAAATCAGGCCATCAGGGCTTGGCACAATCAGGCTTAAACTGCCTGGTCTTCCAGACTTTCTTCTGCATCATGTTCTATATCTTCCACAGCTCAAGAGAAACTTGTTGTCCTTGGTCCACATCCACCAGCAAGGTCACTCCATTCATATGTTTGATGGCAAGCTTGAGGTAAGAAAAGCATCTGACCACTCACTTGTCATGAGGGGAATAGAAGGAGAAAGGCTTCTCAAACTACAAGGAACCTCTTCTCATGCACAACATTTCTCATACATTTCTCATTATGAAGAAGGTACACTTCCATCAAGTTTATTATGGCATGCTAGATTTGGACATTTGAACTATGACAGTCTTCGCTTGTTGAAGAAAAATGGTGTTGCTGGTTTGCCTACAATTCCTAGGAAACTTAAGCAATGTGATGCTTGCATTCTAGGAAAGCATAACAAACAGTCTTTTCATGATTCACATTCAAGAGCTTATAGAAAACTTAAACTCATTCATTCAGATTTATGTGGTCCAATGCCTGTTCCTTCTGCAAATGGAAATAAATATATCATGACATTTATTGATGACTACACCAGAATGTGTTGGGTTTATTTATTGAAGAACAAATCTGATGCTTTTAAAACATTCAAGAATTTTCATAAATAGATTGAAAATGATGCACAATCTCATATTGGGTCTATTCGCACTGATAATGGAAAATAATACACATCAAATGAATTTGAAAACTATCTTCGCCAACATGGGATCAAACATCAAACAAATGTGCCTTATAATCCCCAATAGAATGGTGTAGCTGAAAGAATGAATAGGACAATCTTAAATATGGTACGATCCATGCTCTTCTTCAAGAATGTAAAGATAATGTTTTGGGCTGATGCTGTTCTATGTGCTGCATATATAAAGAATGGATGTCCATCTAATGCTATTAGAAATAAGACTCCTTATGAAATGTGGTATGGACATGTTCCTTCGGTAAAGCATCTCAGGGTCTATGGTTCCACCTGTTATGCCTTGATACCAAAGGTACATAGAAACAAACTTGGTGCTAGAAGTCATAAGTGTATCTTTCTAGGATATTCAAACACCTCCAAAGCATACCGCCTCTATGATGAAGTAAATAAGAAGTTTGTTGTATCTAGAGATGTAATTTTTCTTGAATCATCCAAAACTGACAATGTTGTTGAGCGGCAACTTGATTGCTTGGATAGATTTGCAAAAGCAAAATCATTTCAAGAATTTGATAATCAGATTCCACACCTTGAAGGGGGGATTCCTATACTAGATCAACATGTGGAATCTTCTTCTGAAGAACACTCTCCCCCGCATGAAACTCCAACAACGGATGATGCTTTAAGTGATGTAATTGATAGAATTGGGAGACTCAATCTTGATTCAGTCCCAACTCAATCAACGGAGCGGTCTGGAACATCTAAAAAAGGTCCCCCAAAGTGGGTGACAAAGACACTTGAAAGTGTTCATCCCGATGAAGTTGGAAAGATAGGAACCAGAAATTCAAACCGACAAAATGGAGGTGATGTAGATGACTCTAATTCACCTGTTGATATGGATGTTTCTTATGATTGTGAATCGAACTTGTCTACAGATTTTGAACCAACTTCCTTCAAAGAAGCTGCTTCTCATGATGAATGGAAAGAAGCGATGCAAAAGGAGTATGATGCCCTCATAAAGAACGATACTTGGAAGCTGGTTGATCCTCCATTAGGAACCAAATCAATTGGCTGCAAGTGGGTCTACAAGAACAAGTATAAAGATGATGGCTCACGTGAAAAGCACAAATCTAGGCTTGTGGCAAAAGGTTTTGCATAGAAGGAAGGGGTTGATTATGAGGAGACTTTTGCCTCCACAACAAAATGGGCTACCATCCGAACACTCTTTGCACTAGCAGCTCAGAACGGTTGGAAAGTCCATCAAATGGATGTAAAAACTGCTTTCTTGAATGGAGATCTAAAAGAGAATGTTTTTATGTCCCAGCCTGAAGGATTTGCTGTGAAAGGACATGAACATAAAGTATGCAAACTTGTGAAGTCCTTGTATGGCCTCAAACAAGCACCGCGAGGTTGGTATGAAAAACTAGTTGAGCATCTTCTGAAACTCAATTTCAAGCATTTTGATCTTGATGATGCAACTTTATTTGTCAAGAAAGTTGGCAAAACAGTTGTATATCTTGTGGTATATGTAGATATCTTTTGATGACAGGGAACAATGAAATCTACATTGCATCCATAAAGAAGGAATTGGGGAAAAGTTTTGAAATGACTGATTTGGGCTACGTTCATTACTATCTTAGCATTGAAGTAACCCAACATCCAAAGTCCATATTTCTTTCTCAAAAGAAATACATTGGAGATCTGTTCAATAGGTTTGGCATGATAGAGTGCAATCCTCTTACTACTCCAATGGAACAAAACTTAAAGCTCACATCTATTGAAGGAAAAGAATTTGAGGATGCAACAAAGTATAGACAACTTGTAGGAAGTCTCAACTACCTAACTACTACCAGACCAGACATTTCGTTTGCTGTTGGAATCCTCTCCAGGTTTATGCAAAAGCCTTGTGAGGAACATTGGTCTGCTGCAAAAAGAGTTCTAAGGTACTTGAAGGGAACTCAAGACTTTGGAATCAAGTATACACAGGTGGACGACTTCAGTTTGATTGGATACTTTGATTCAGACTTCGATGGAGACAAAGAAACTGGGGTATCAACTTCAGGATATGCTATGAGTCTTGGATCAGGAGCTATCTCTTGGAGATCACGCAAACAATCAGTTCCAGCAGATTCCACAACAGAAGCAGAATACGTGGCAGTAGCTGAAGCAACAAAAGAAATTGTGTGGCTCAGGAAAATTCTTGAAGATTTGCACGTAAAACAAGTACAATCAACTCCACTCATGATTGACAATACCTCTGCAATAAAGTTGGCCAAGAACCCAAAGTTCCATGATCGAACGAAGCACATCAATACTAAATATCATATGATTCGACATCATGTTGAGGCCAAAACAATCCATCTCCGTCATTGTTCCACAAACGAGCAAATTGCAGACATCTTCACCAAAGCGCTTGGAAGAGAAAAGCTTGAACGATTCAGAATGATGCTTGGACTCACCAACATCCCTTCAGATTAAGGGGGGGAATGTTGACAACTAATCCTTGTGATTAGGTGAATTTATGTAAATAAATAAACTAGAAATATGAATAGTCATCGGGAGATGAATTGAACAGTCTCTCCCTCATGTATATAATAAAGACCTACCTGATGGAATAAGACAGTCGAATCATTTTTGCCTTATGGAGTTACTGCTTGTCCTGACAGATCTTTTTCAACTTTTTGGCTCATCTTTTTGGAAACATGGATGGAGAAAATAGATTTTGTGGTAGATCCTATTTCAATTCAAGGTTACAAAGAATGGAATGATATGTACATGGATGATGAAGTGGATGAGAAATTTTCTTCATTTTTGTCTTCTTATTTAAAGTCATGCAAATGTAGCTTGAAAGATACAATTTATTTTTTAGAAGAGTAAGCCAATGACATTGAAATCGGGATTGAAGCTTTAGAAGATCAGAATTTACCCTAGATTTTTCCATTTCAGGATCTTTCTTTTAACGTTTCATTTCGGTAAAATAAAAAAGGTTATATTGCTACCCCTTGGTTTTGAGAATGGAAAATATTGCGACTTTAATCATGAGATCGATAGTTCACAATTGAAGCAAAAGGAACAATTAGATCATTAGACAAGATGTGGTTTTTATGATTTTAGATATCCTGTAGCTGTTTATATGGAGGAGTTTTTCAGAATACATTCTCAATCATATTTACACTGTGAAAACTAGTTCCATTATCAGTTGTCATTGCTGTTATATTTTCTAGTTTTTGTTTTGTTGAAACATAGTCAAGGAGTTACATTATTCGAGAAGCTACTTGATTGGCTATATTGGCATTTTTGTGTCACTTGATTCGTCAATTATTTGGCGGGTTAAAGTAGGATTGTGTGCAATGAGCTTGCTGGGGCAAGCATGAATTTCAGTTTTCTTTTTTAGTAGTGGTTTTTTCAATTTTAGTTTTCAGTTTGCAGTAAGGAGTGTGTGGTTTTTAGTTGCAGAGTTAATTGGTTGCAAGTAACGTTTTCAGTTTTAGGTAAAGATTGATAACATTGAATGGATCAGGGCTCTAGTCTATAGGGGTTCTTGCTGCCATCTATGATCGAGAACATACCCGTAAAGGCAGTTGTTATCATAATTTTAGTTGATAATTTTTAAAGCGTTGATAACAAGAGTAGCAATGCGAATTTGGAATAAAAAGGGTTAAAGTGCTAACAATGACAATGTCAATGTTATTGCAGTTTTAAAAATTTAAAATTGCGTTGACAAATAGAGTAGCAGCATGAATTTCTGAAGATAGTAAATTAAACTCCGACAGTAGGAAAATCAACACCAAATGCAAAATTCAGACTTTTTCATGACCAAAGAAATGAGCCGATGGAATAGCATGTTTAATCTCGAGTGTTTCTGGATGGTGGAAGTAGTTATATTACCACGAGTTAAAAGTTGTGTAGAGTTAATCATTTGTATTGTTTTATCTGCCAAAGTAAAATAATTTTTATCACACATTCTTGTGATCAAGTCCCACTCCCATCTCCATTGCCTGTGTTTTTGGACGGTGGAAGTTATGACACAAGCTCAACAATCAAAGGGAAAATGTGCCAAAGCATATTTGTTTTTACTTGACAAAAAATCTGTTTTTAGACTATTTTTCCTGTACAACACATTAATTTCGGGCGCAGTTTCCAAACAAATGACAATGAATTTTTCAAAATATAAAGAGGTTTTTGTCCAGAACAGACTCATTTAAAATAATCTCTCTCGGTTTTCTAGAATCTATCACGGTTTTGGAGTTTCAAAAGGATCATTGGATCCTATGTTTTAGGAATTCACGAGGGAAAAGCTCATGGAGAGTTGTTGACTTGGATGCCACCTCATCAAATTTGACTTGGTGATCCTTATCTCCAGCCATGACTCTAGCAAAACATGATCTTTAGATGCATATAGGATTAGGAAGTTTTCTATATGCATGTATTTGATAAATTACATTATTATTTTTAGATTTTGTAATTAAGTTTTGCTAGAAAAAGGTTGTAAGTTATGGTTCATTCTATAAAGATAGTTTCTGAAGAAAGAAAGAGGGTTGGAAATTTTGAAAGATATCCTTTTTATGTACTATGTGACCATATTATAATAAAGCAGTCTATGTGAGCAGTTTGTAGAAATCCCTGAGTTACAATTCCCTGTCTATTTCTTGGATTAATATTTTCTTCAATGTCTGAATGCTAAGTGGTTTGAAATTGGAATTCATATTTCTGTGCTCCATTTTCTTTATGTTTTAGATATTTAAATACTTTTTTTTTCACATATATATCACAATGATTTCCTTCACTTTCGTCCAACTTCCTAAAAATTGTCGAAGGAATTGTTACTATTTCTCTTTTGTGATGTTTGCTCACTGAACCTGCAATTATATAAATCTAATTGGGTCAGAATCCATGACCAATGGTGAAATTGTCCTACAGGCCAACCAACCTCAGTTTTTATTAAACGAATATGGCCATGGGACTTATTGCAAACCTTCTACCACTGTGACCTTGGGTAGCTAAGTTTTAGGGAAAGATCCCTCCCCAGTTTGAAGGGCCAACTTTCAACCTCAAAGCGGTTTGAGGTTGCCTTAGAGTTTTCTCACAGCCAGGGTTTTCTCTAAGTGATAACACTTGGTCCAAAACCCTCAAGTCAAGTTAAGTCAAACTTTTTCTCTTCAAACGTTGGCCTTCCTAGAATACGCTACCCAAAATTCACACGTGCGAGGTCTAGAGAGAGAAATGCGAGCTAGAGAGAGAGAGAGATATTCATCCTTCTTGTCCTTCACTTGGATGCCCACAAACATATTTCTTGTGTGAGTCCAAATGGTGCCTTTATGAAGGAGGTCGAATGCCTTTATATAGTGTTCTTCCTTCACAAATGGGTGTGTCTCTTCACTGGGGCTGACTTGACTTGAGGGAGGGACGACTTGACTATTTTGGAGCCAAAAATTCAATTTTTAAATTTCAAAATTTTCTCTTTTAAATCCGATGTGAAGAACATGTCATATATAAATTCTTTCAAGGGATAAATAATTAGAATGAAATGAAGAACATGTCTTACAAATTCATTACACATTACAAGGGCTAAAATATAAATTATGAAGATCAACCATAGCTACAAAATTCAACAACCCCTCTTAGCTAGGGAGGTATTCATAATTACTAGACATGTATTCTTCTTATGATAAAATTTCTCTAAGAAAAGATTATAACCAATCATCACCATAATCGGGTCACAATTGTGACACACAGTAAACCAATAACATCAACCATTTACCTTAATCAATTCGAAACATATTTGACACATGGTAAATCAACAACATCATCACGATACATTAATTCGAGTTAGTACCTCATACCTATTTTACATCCTCACCATAATACGGGTTGGTAGTTCAGACACATGATACATCATTTAGCATCAACTAGTCACCATAATTCAGTTCAATATTTCCCACATGGCATCTAGACTATTCGTGGTTCACCATCATTCAGGTCAATGTATTAACACATGGTGAATCGCTAAATTCCACACTCTTATCATTGTAATTTAGGGGCCCGATGCTAAATGAGCCTAATGCTCCAAGACCATTCTTCCTAATTTGGGTCATACATGACACTGGAAGAATACCAGTCCTCTGACAAACCATTCTCCCTAATTCGGGTCATAGTACTTGACACAAGGATAATCTCCCTAATGTGGGTCATAATAATTGACATAGGGAGAATGTTAATCCACGATTCTATCTCATCAACACTCTCTCTCAATTAGAGAGGCATTCTCCACAAGTCCAAGATTATCTATGAAGTATACAAACTTCACTCAAGACAAAGGATTTGTCAGAATATATTTAATATTCTCACCAGTGGAGACAAAGCTTCATTGATCCCTTCTACACCATATCATGGATGAAGTAGTACTTGATCTCGATGTGCTTCAACCTGTCATGGAACACTAGATTCTCTGTCGGATTCACATAGCTTTGATTATCACAATATATCATGGTTAATGCCCATGGGGCTTTGGATTGATGGTGAATGGGTGTGCTGTTAAGGCACTCCTTGCGATAGGTCACTGGTTCAAATCCCCCATCGGTACTTAGGTTAGTCTAATAGATAAAAATATAATATATCATGGTTAATTTGAGAACATGATCAAACAATCCTACGAATAACTTATGAAGCCATATTGTATGAAAAATCACCAAGCTAGCTGCAATATATTCTACCTCAACAAACTGAGTGTGGTAGATGTATGCTTCTTGCTCATCACGAAATCATAGCAAAACCCAAACTAAAGAAACCTACGAATGTATTCTTTATGTCTTCAACACTCCCTTCCAAATCCACATTTGTATATCCATGTAGCTATATATCATCGTTTGAGACATATATCAAACCAAAGTCAATCATTCTATGCAAGTACCTCAATATCTGCTTTGCTACAATCCAATGATCATGTCTTGGTTCCACCTAGAACTAGCTCAACATGTTCATTGTAAATAAAATGTTTGGCCTAGTATTTACCAAATACATCGACGAGCCAATAAAATTTCGATACATGGATGGATCTACCAACTCATACTCAAGGTATCATAACTTTCTCAGATTTCTAACCATGGAAGTTGACATTGAATTGAAGTCAATCATTCCAAACTTCTGTAGGATATTGGTAACAAACTTTCCTTGACCAAGGAATATTTCACCAGGCTTCTTCCATACTTCTAGCCCCAAATAGTAGTGCATCAAACCAATATCCTTCATATCGAATTCAGAATCCAACTCCCTCTTACTTCGAATAATGATATGCTCCAAACATATCAGAAATAAGTCATCAACATATAATAATAGAATCGTAGGTTCATTTTTCTCAACCTTGAAGTACATGTTTGCATCAACATCGCTCTTAGAGAAACCAAGTCTTGCCAGATAACTATCAATTCATGTATATTGGGCTCTCGGTGCTTGATTAAGTCCATACAATGATTTATTCAATATGAAAACATGAGACTCTCTTACATGGGCCTCAAAGTTTTGAGGTTTATCTATGTACACTTATTCTTCAATTACACCATTAAGAAAATAAGTCTTTACATCAATTTGATGCAAATCCAAACCATAGAAGATGCAATAGAAATAATAGATCTAATGGTAGTGTACCTAGTAACTGGAGTAAAACTCTCATCATAATCTTCTCCCTCTTTCTGGGATAACAATATAGCCACAAATCTTGCCTTGTATTTGCCAATACTTCCATCTATTGCATGCTTGATCTTGTATACCCATTTGGAGGACACCACCAATTTTCCTTCAGGTCTAGGCACAATAGCCCATACATCATTATTCATAACCAATTGGTATTCTTCCAACATTGCATCCTTCCAAACTTGTTGGCTAGTTGTTTCTTCAAAAGTGGATGGTTCAAAATCAATAATATTAGTCACCAATGTTGGACAACCAGATATCTCTTTGGCCTCTTTCTTTCCCTAAAGTCGCCATGTGGTGCTGCATGTCCTTCTACTTCTTACAAAGTGAATCTTAGCGAAGATGACCTCTTCCTGATTTTGGGAACAACAAATAGGTCCACTAGATCACTAGGCTCTTTTGGCTCTTATTGATGATCAACGAGATGTTCAGAGGGTTTTGATGGACCGACTCCTTCTTCCTTGGGATCTTCATGTTCTTTGTCCTCATTAGAGTCCACTTCTTTAGACTTCCAATACACCACATTCTCATCAAAGGTCACATCCATGCTAACTTCAACTTGCTTTTGTCCTGGAATATATATTCTATAGGCCTTTGATGATTCACGATAACCAACGAATATCCCTATCTTTCTTGAAGGATCTAAATTTTTTCTCTTATCTTTAAGTACATGAATATTACAACCAAATATTCTCAAATGACCAACATGAGGTTTCTCTCCAATGAACGATTCTCTAGGAGTATTGTCTTCCAAAATTTGATGAGGGCTTCTATTTTGAATGTGGATAGTTGTCATGGATGCTTCACTCCATAGAAACATAAGAAGATCTTGATCATGCATCATTGCAGTAATAGATTCTTCAATGGTTCTATTCTTTCTCTTAGCAATTCCATGTTATTGTGCATTGTAAGGGACTATCATCTCCCTCTTTATATGTTTTTATATGATTAGTTTTGTTGTGCTAATAACAATTATAGATTTATAAACACATGCTTACTTCTTGCTTTTTGTGTTGAGGTTTCCTTAGTTGTTTGTGCTTACAAACAGGTAAATTTCCTTAAGTTAAACAAGATATTCATGAGAAATAGATTCAAAAACTAATAATGAACAAAAAACATGTATAGTGTAGCAAACCATCAAAGAGACACATTAACATAATGTTTTGATGAAGGATTTCACTCCTCCTGGGCTACATCTCCTTGGTCCAGCTTCCATGGCTTGGGCCTTTGTATTAACTCAATGTGGAAAAAATGATATTTAAAAAGATCTATGGCTCTCGATACCTGCACCAATGTGTTTAGAATGTCCAAATTAGCCAAAAACACTTCTTTCTGAGCTCAATTTGGTCGAAAATTGAGCAAATTATGGCTCAAATAGTCTTTCCTAGAAAATCTCCTCTAATTATGGAATAACTCCAGTTAGCCTCGCCATTTTTGGAGTTCCCTCCGAATTGGGAGGTCCGCCAAACTAACCGCCACTCTTAATTGCACAATTAATTAGATTAACCACAGATTAATTACATGTTAATCTTGTTTTAGCGCACTAAGCATGTTTTATAGGCGCGGTTAGGTTGCTGACTGCTGGCGGCCTTCATATGCATTTAAATATAAACACATGGCAACATTTTTCAGATCCTGCATGGTGGTTTGTTGGTATGGAGTTTGGGTGGGTGAGGTCACGGGTTCAAACCCGCCTCCGCCCATCCTATATACCTTTTACCACAATATATAAAACACATTGCCATTCATATATATTTCGATGCCCATTCGAATATTTGGATTTACCATAAACATTTAATTGAACTTTGGAATATGCAGATTGATTTGAATATCTATATATATATATATATATAGATATACTATAGTTAAAACTATATAATATAAAATAAAATTATATATATAATAATATTTAAATAATTAAAAAAATCAAATTCCACCTTACGATAATTAGGAAATTTCACCTTCTCTGAGTCAAACTGGCGAATCTGGAGGTGACACTTGTCATAACCCAATTGGTCAAAAACTGAAGAATATTCCCCTTGTTGTCTGAACTGCTAACTGCACTGCCATGTCATCATTCTGTCCCATTCTGCAATTTTTTTAGTTGTTTAGGAAAATGAACAACAGGACTTTTCTCCTTCATCCGGACTCAGTTTTTTATGAAACGAATTGTGTTGTGATCATCTTGACGAGACAAACGCAGTCGTACATTTTTTGATCTAATATGAGAACTTTGAATTTTGAGCTAAACACTGAGCACCTGATCATACCTCCTCACTAGAAGCCTTTTGGACCCCAAAAAATATTATTATTTAACAAGTATATGAGGGTACAACCCCCTCACCTTTCCAAGCTCAATCGAATTGGATTTTGATGAATTTGTTTCCTCGAGCTCCTCTCTAAGGAAATCAACATTCACTTGCTTTGAAGACCCCGTTCTATACCTGTACTTGTCTTTGCCCTTTTCAAGCTGATTTTGCACTATTTGTTGCACCATTTTAGTTGTTCATAGAAACTCATGGTTTTTTCATGTCTCCATAAAAAACAACATCCTTCTTACCAAGACGACAATAACAAAATATAATGTAAATGGATGACAAATTTCACTAGGTTTTATTGACTCAAGCCCGATTGTACATCTTGAAAGTATGAAATTTTCTGAACATAACTTTCATGTAAGACATAATGACGCTTGAATACAACAACTACATAACCAATACACCTAAAAGGCATGACAATGAACTTGCTTCTTATACCTCTTTTGTACCTTCGAACCAAGTGAAATTTTTGACAAGTATTCATCTAATGAAAGTGCATGGATCGCTGCAACTTAATATTTACACCATGAAAATATTCTGAATGAAATAAGATGGTGAAGTTGCTTGCATAAACCTGAAACTCAAATGAACCTTTCAAGTTTGAAAGAGCATAAAAAAGAATTGAACTGATCTTTTGGTTTGAAGCAACAAATGCTCTTGTTTTTTGCCTCCCCACTGGAAGACTTTGCACACACATGAAAATGCATGCCAAGGAGCTTCAAAATAAGAAATGTTAACAACAACTCTCCTCCAACATTGGGCTACCCCCAACAAACCTCTTATCAAAATGATAATCTTTGGCGCTGAACAATCAACAATGGCATCCAACTTGGAGAGGCTTGCCTTCAACTTACCTCCTCCAATATCATGGCACAAATGCATCAAAGAAGTGAAACCCAACTTGTACTTTGATATCTTCAAAACACCAAACAATTTCCCTTCATAGATGACATGTGCATAAGAAAACTTTCTGAACATGTGTATGTCACTCAAGTGTACAATTTCTTCAAGAAAGGACTCTTTTTTGCCATAATTCAAGTAAATGTATGTAATGGAAGTGCTACAAAGAACATACAACATTAAAAGCCATACAAACCATTCTTGTTTGGTGTCATGTATATTCTTGCATTGAACTCTTTTTACAACTTTGCTTTGGCGAAAACTACTCCTTTTGTCCTATTTCTTGAAATAATTACCATTCCTCTTTGGCACCATAACCATCAGTGCACAACATGGCGTAAGGGATGATTGAATGAGCCCATTGTTCAACAAACTTTTGCATTGCATTGGTGTCTCTACACTTTGCAATTTTGTCAACCCTTGCATGCTAACATCACAAAGAGAAACCTTTTGCTGTAAAGATATTTCATGTGAAGTTTCTTTCTCCTTGAAGGACGATTCTTTCACAACCTGAAATACTTCATCATTCTGATGAACTCAACCAACCAAATCAGAATTGAAACTTGCATTACATGCAACAACATTTTCATAAACAATATCATCATTTGGCTTTAAGATGAGAAGTACTAGACTTTTACTTGAATTCATAAACCTTTTGCCTGTCCTACATTAACCAAAGAAATGTTCAGCTTTTTGTGATGGGCTCTCACTATTTACTCCACACCATCCTTGAACAAGTGATACTTGTTTTCATGGCAGTAAAATACTTCTTTCCGGTCATACAAATATGGACTACCCAACACCACACCTGAAATATCAAGCGGTACCACATCTAACTCTACTTCAACAATAAAATTTGCAATGATTACAAACTTAAAAAGGCATTTTATTATAACTTGTAAACTTGTGTCTCTTGTTATCCATCCCAAAGGGTATGGTTTATGGTGAGGTACAGTTTCAAGATTCAATCTGTTGACTAAGTCTTCAGAGATTAGATTCGCTTGTGACCCACTATTGAAGAGTGTGTCAATCTTGGTGTGTTTAGATATGACCCTAACATGAAATAACTCAATTCGTCTCTTTTCATCTAGAGTAGTAGTAGTGTTACAATTTTGTGAACTAGTGCTTGCAATATCTTGTTTTCCTTTGATTCCCATGACAATGATTTTGTTTTCATCACCTGATTCAGAACCTAAATCTTCTTGAGTGATAGCAGTGGTTTTCTATTTCCCTTTATTGTTGAACTTATTTGGTCTCATTTCTGGATGCAATTTCCAGTAGTTATCTTCATTATGTCCCTCTTTTGAACAGTTTTTACAGATAACTTTATCCCCTTCTTTCTTCATACTTGAATTTTTCTTCCCTTTCCATATTCCTCCTTTCTCTTTCTCCTTACCCTTAGGTGGATTTTTATTACTATCCTCTTCATAAGTGTTCTTTCCTCTAGATTCAATATGCGTGGCTTGCACACATACTTCATCTAACTTAGTTGGATTGAACATAAGAATAGTATGTTTAAGATAGGAATGTAAACCTCCAATATATTTCAACAGTGTTTCTTGGGAATTCAAATTCACTCCTAATAACAAAGCCCTTTTTCTAAACTCTTGTGTATAATCTTGGACTATTTGGCCTTTAAGATGCCTAAAATTCTGCCAACTCATAATGACTTTTTGCATACAGGCTAACGGATAAAACTGTCTTTTAATTGTAGAAACAAATTCAACCCAAGTGATGGATATCTTACCTTGGATTCTCATTTCCTCTTGAGTCTTTTCTACCCACCAAACTAGTGCAACTCCTTCTAGCCTTAGTGAATCCCACTGAATATTTATGTCGTCTTCTTAAAGTTTCTGAATTCTGCAGCAGACCTCCAACTATCGAATCCAATTTTCCAGCTTTTCTGCATTCACCTCTCCATTGTACATGGGAAGTTTGAATTTTATGTCCAATTTCAGTAATGGAGTTTTTCCTTTTGGGGTTTTGGAATGACTATGGGAAGTTTCAGTGGTGGTAGTGGAAGATGATGCTGTGTGAGATGGTGAAAATGATGAGTATAGTGGAGATGGAGGTGGCTTTCCACCATTCCCTTTGGAATCCTTCCTCTCATCTTTTTTGTCCTCTAAGCTTCCTTCTCCATGTGGAGGTTTAGAACTCTCTCCAACCATTCTGGTGTTCCTCTCTTCATAGAGGAATTTAATCATCTCAGTTAAAGTATAGAAAGCTTTCTTAAGTTCTTCCTCTTCTGAAGAGGGACCTTCGGGCTCTCTTTCTCCAGACGTAATGGGTATGGATTCAGGCTCTGAAATTTGTACTGATTGTACCTCTTTAATCTCAGTTGAAGGCAAAGCTTGAGGAGTTCAAGTGTCGCTGGAATTGGAACTTTGGGTGGTGGAGATTGTGGCCTTGTGGCTCTCCTTCTTCTAGGAATTATCTCAGGAGTTGCAACCAATAACTTCCCTTCTCCTCTCTACAACTTTAACCTTATAAGCATCACAATTTTGCAACCATTAAAATCCTAATTGCATAAACTCAAGCAATCAAGAAATTCAGCCTTGAGCTCTGATACAAACTTGATCTATTTTTGTATGATTAGTTTTGCTGTGCTAATAACAATTACAGATTTATAAACATGTGCTTGCTTCTTGCTTTTTGTGTTGACGTTTCCTTAATTGTTGGTGCTTACAAACAGGTAAATTTCCTTAAGTTAAACATGACATTCATGAGAAAAATAGCTTCAAAAAATAATAATGAACAGAAAACATGTACAATGCAGCAAACCATTAAAGAGACACATTAACACAATGTTTTGATGAAGGAGTTCACTCTTCTTAGGCTACATCTCCTTGGTCCAGCTTACATGGCTTGGGCCTCTGTATTAGATCATTGTGGAAACAATGATGTTTACAAAGCTCTATGGCTCATGATACCTGGACCAATGTGTTTAGAATGTCAAAATTAGCCAAAAACACTTCTTTTTGAGCTCAATTGAGCAAATTATGGCTCAAACAATCTTTCCTAGAAAATCTCCTCTAATTCTGGAATAACTCCAGTTAGCCCCGCCATTTTTGGAGTTCCCGCCGAATTGGGAGGTTCACCAAACTAACCGCCACTCTTAATTGCACAATTAATTAGATTAACCACAGATTAATTACGTGTTAATCTTGTTTTAACGCACTAAGCGCGTTTTATAGGCGCGGTTAGATTGCTGACTACTGGCGGCCTGCATATGCCATTAAATATAAAGCGTGGCAACGGTTTTCAAATCTTGCGCTGTGGTTCATTGGTATGGTATGGAGAGCGGGTGAGGGACGTCATGCGTTCAAACCCGCCTCTGCCCATTCCATATACCTTTTACCATCGTATATAAAACACATTGCCATTCATATATATTTCGATGCCCATTCGAATATTTAAATAACTAAAAAAAATTCAAATTCCACCCGAGGATAATTAGGTAATTTCACCTTCTCTCAGCTAAAATGGCGAATCCGGAGGTGACACTTGTCACAAACCCATTGGGCGAAAACTAAATAAGATTTCCCTTGGTCACTGGACTGCCATGTCATCATTCTGTTCTATTTTGCAATTTTTTTTGCTGTTTAGGAAAACGAACAACAAGCCTTTTCTCCTTCATCCAGAATCTGTTTTCGATGAAACAAATTGCGTTACAATCATCTTGACGAGATATACGCAGTCGTACAATTTTTGAGCCAATATGAGAACTTTTATTTTTGAGCTAAATATTGAGCACCTGATCACATCTTAATTCCAATTTTTTTACAAAAGGAAACAAGCTTCTTGGAGGTATATTCTCTTCCATTATCAAATCTCATGATCTTGATCTTATCTCCCTTTAAGTTTTCTACTTCAACTTTGAATTCACGGAACTTGTCAAATACTTCACCTTTTGTCTTCATGTAGTAGATCCATGTCTTGCAAGAGAAATCATCAATAAAGGTTACACAATCCAAGGAGTCTCCAAGAGATTTCATTGAAAATAGACTAAATATATTAGAATGGACTAGATCTAGGATATTCTCATATCTAATTTCACTATTTGGAAATGGATTCTTTATTTTCTTCCTAAGTACACATCCTTTACATACTCCTTCATGTTCTTTCTCCAAGGTGGAATACCTAAAACCATTTTTTAAAGGTAGGCAAAGCCTCCTAGTGGAGATGAGCATATATTCTATGCCAAAGCTCACATGGATTGTTATAATTATGTACAAGTTCTTGAGAAAGTTGTTTCAAGAGTTTATACAACCTTCCTTCACAAATTCCAATAACTCTAGAAGAATCTATAATAGATCCTTTTAGCCATACAAGAAATTTTCCATCAACAAATACTACTCTATATCACGTCTGCATTGAAAACTCTAGTGTAGTAGCCAAAATTGATCATTATCACCATAGAAAACTAAGAGAGGCCATAGAAATAGGTAAACACCCTAACAACCTCAATCAAGATGAAGGATGGAAAATAAGTGACAATTGGATTCCTACTTTAACATCCTAAAAACACCCTCTCCTAACTTAACCCTTCCCCCGTTACGCTTGACCTTTCATCTCCCTCTCCAACCTCACTTCTCTCTCTCTACACTTTGCACTCATACTAAACACTAATCCTAATTTCCAATTCTTAAAATTTAACTCTTAATTTACATTTTAACTAAAAACAAAGAATCTTAGATAATTGAAAATAATTTTTTAACAAATAATTAGATTAGTTTCATAGATCATTACTAATATTAACATTAATATTAATTAATATTAATACTTCCCCATTTATACTATTTAAACATAATATTTTATAATACCAATTCAAATTAACTTAAATTAGAAGAATTTTCTTAAGAATTTCATTTAAGAAGATTGATAGGAATCTTAAATAATTGTAAATAAATTCTAACAAATAATTAAATTAGTTTTCATTACTAATATTAACATTAATATTAATATTGTCATGATTCTAGCCATTACCTGGATATTCTGCCTGATCTATTTATAATGCATTGCAAGATTTGCTCATTCAACTTGTCCTGACGATGAACCACACTGGTTGGTTCGAAACGCGTCGACAAAATTATCTCTATGTGCTTTTCGCCGAAGATTCTTCTCAAAATTAATATTACTACTAATCCTTATTTATATTATTTAAACATAGTATTTTATAGCAAATTAACTTAAATTAGAGAAAATTTTTATAAGAATTCCATTTAAGAAGATTAATAGGATTTTTAGTCAAAATTAAAATCAATTTATAGATCATAAATAAAATAAAAATCATTAAAATTATAAAAATTTCTAGGAACAACACTAATATTAAAAATTAGTATTAATTAACACTAATATTGAGATTAAATCTTAATCATTGATTCTAGATTATTATTAAAATCAATCCAATTAACTTATTCTAAAGTAAGAACAAAACCAAAATAAAATTAATTATAAAATAAAAGAAAATATAAAATTAATTATAAATAAAAAAAATATTAAAAACCTTTAAATTTATTTTCAACAAATTGAAATTAATTAAAAATCATTTTCATAATTAAATATTTCAATTTAAATCATTTTATTCTTATTATATAATTAAATTAAATCCAAATATTATAAAACAATTATGGCAGGGTCGGCTTCCATTCCCATTACATCTCTTAACTCTATTTATTCATTCCAATGAGATCTGTCTTACACACTTACTGATCTATCCTGATGATGAGCCATGGTGGATGGCTCGAAACATCGATTCAAATAGTTTTGGATGCGAGAACTTCAGAAGAAAACTACACACAAAGTACTAATCATAGAAGCCTCAAAACATTAACTACTCTATATCCTTTATCTTCCAAGCAAGAAATAAAAATTGAATTCTTCTTCAAACCTAGTACATATAATATGTTGCTTAGATGAACATTATCACCTAATTGTACCTCAATGGATGCTTTCCCAATGCCCTTGATTGCATAGGTGTTGTTGTCTCCAAGTTCTACCTTTTTTAATAATCTTCATTCCATTAGAATTGTGAGGTTGTCTCGATATTCCATTATGTGCCTTGAGGAACCACTATCTACTAGCCACAAGTCTTCACTATTTGCAATAGAACCAATAAAAGAAAAGAAATAGAAAAATTCTTTATTACCCGAACCTTGATTCTTAGGTTTCTTTGGAAGTTCATCTAAGTCTGCAATGGTAGCATGCTTCTTTCCCTTTATTTTTCAATCATTCAATCTTTCAAGACAATCATGTCTAAAATGAACATATTTGTGACATTGATAGCATTGAACTTTTGACATGTCTCTCCTTCCTCGAGGAGCATGTTTTCTTCCTTCATTTCTTCTTTGGAAACCAAACTTCTTTCTTCCTCCACATTTCTACAGTGCTACATATGCTTGAGAGTCACCTTCATCCAATCTTTGAATCTTTCCTTTTGATATGATACTTGATTCTTCTTTAGTACAATTAGTGCATAGTTCTTTAAACTTAGGGAGTTCCTTTCTAGCACATGTAACTGCTTCCAATGAGTCCCATGAATCCGGTATACCATTAAGTGATGTAGTTACTAGTTCATTTTCATAAATAACTTCATCAATTACTTGAAGTTGATCTCTTAGTTGAGATATCCTCATGAAATATGAGGCTATAGTACCATTTCTTGTCATCTTGACATCAAAAAACTCATTTTTGAAACTCATTGCTTGACCAATGTTTTTTATAGTAAATAATGTGGTTAGGGCATCATACATCTGCTTTGAATATTGAAGACTTGAGACATAAGGAATCAAGTAATCTTTGGCAGATTTCACAATGGTGCTCATAGTTGTGATATCATCCTTCTCAAATTTTAACTTTTCTTCATCCTTTTCAGATTTAGTGACCTTTCCCTTCACAATACCCAAGAGACCTTCCTTTGCTCGAAGAAGATCAATCCTTTTTTTCCAAGCCCTAAATTTTGTAGCTCCTTCTAATTTGTTTTTTGCCTTCAAATTGGAACCCATAGTCATAGAAAAGAAAATAGATTGTAGATATAGGTCTTCTTCAAGAGTGATCTCTTACAAAAAATTCTTTAAGAGTGATCTCAACGTTCTTTTTATTACCGAAGCTATGATACCATGTTGATTTTTCAAGTGAAATAGATACTAACACAATATTTATGAAATAATGGTAATTACTTCTAATGATATATATATATATATATTCTTTTAACAATTCCAATTTATCATTAAGAAATTACACTTCAAAAATTCAACCATAAACTATAAAGATAGTAGAGATCACAATACATAAAGAGAACACAAGGTTTACCCTGGGAAAATCCACTTGGGGGAAAAAACCAACAACCTTCTTCTTAGAGAAATTCTTCAGTTCAATAAGAGATACATCTAATGCAGATAGTCAACTATGATATCAAATTTAGCAATAAGCTATGGTCAAACCTAGTCCACAACCCTCAAGTCAAGTCAATTCAAACTTCTACTCGCTTCCGCCTTCCCAAAATTTTGTCATGCCTAGAATATGCAGCCCAAAATTCACACATGCGAGGTTTAGAGAGAGATAGAGATATTTGTCCTTCTTCTTCATCCTTATTTTCCTTCCTATCCCTCTCTTGGATGCCCATAAACTTCTTTCTTGTGTGAGGTTGAATGACACCTTTATGGAGGAGGTCAAATGCCTTTATATAGTGTTCTACCTTCGCAAATGTGTGTGCCTCTTCATTGGGGCCGAATTGAATTGAGGGAGGGCCGACTTGACTATTTTGGAGCCAAAAATTCAATTTTCAATTTTCAAAATTTTCTCTTTTAAATTTGACATGAAGAACATGTCATATATAAATTCTTTCAAGGGATAAATAATCAAAATGCCATGAAGAACATGTCTTATAAATTCTTTATACATTACAAGGGCTAAAATATAAATTATGAAGACCAACCATAACTACAGAATTTAATGTAGAGTTCGTGTGAGATTAATGCAGACTTAATTACCCATGAGAAGAACAACGAGGAAATTTTAAGTTCAGATGAGGAAAGTTCTCCTTTTTCCAAAAACATTAGCAATTAGCTCAGAATAATCTTGCGATTAATCTCGAAATTTTGTTCAATGCGCAAAGCAATATTCTTATATTTTAGCTGATCCTATTGAAGAAAGAGTTGCTGATAATTCTATCATTGATATTTCAATTCATTCCCCATTATAAGTGAATCCTCCTGTGGTTTATTATTGGATGACAATGAGCGTAACTTCATTTTAAACAATTCTTCCAATTTATATTTTTCAGAAAGGCATATCGAAGATGTTGATTAGTTAATTTTTAGTGAAGAAGAAATTAAATCAGATATCGAGGGAACTCATCCAAGATATGATTATTTTTTCATTTTCTCTTGCTTCCATTTCTCTTTATATCCCAAAGTATTATTTATAATCTTGTAGATATTTATTACAAAGTATTATTTATGATTATTTTTTCATTTTCTCTTGCTCCCATTTCTCTTTATATCCCAAAGTATTATTTATAATCTTGTAGATATTTATTACAAAGTATTATTTATAATCTTGTAGATATTTATTTTGTTGGACATGAATTTCACAAAGTGCGAGATGAAATTAATTTCTGATTTAATGATGAAGTCATTTCCTCCCCATTTTTTCACTTCTCTCCATCCCCATTATGGGACGAAGGGAATTTCGTAGCAGCCATAGTGTCCAAGCAATCTCTTAATGATTCAACCTCTTTTACATTCAACGACGAGTCTTGCGATTTAAATAATCAACCTGGTGAAATAAATTTTTTTAATCAATCAATTAATCCTAACAAATGTCATTCTTTAATACTAATTCATCACAAGTTGATTATTTAAAAATATGAATTTTTTAAAAAATTGTCAAGATGATGAGACATCTTTGGTTCAGCCAATGGTTATGCCTAAATTTCATGATCTTGTTGAAATCAATTGCACCAAGATTCCTTCACAAATGTTTTCACATGATGTCAACTTTCCTATCAATTGTTCCCAATCCGATCACACCAAATTTTGTACATTACCTGTAAATATTTACTTCTCTTGTATATTTATTTATAATGTACATATAACTATTATGTTTTATTTCTCTAATAGTCTTTGTTGTCATTTCAGTGGGAAAAATACATTAATTGATTCAAATAATTCGCTTCAAGTTGATGAAACAATAGTATAATTTCAATTTATAGTTATGCTACATCATCTTGTTGCTTTTCTCTGTATCGGTCTTCATGATCCCACACTAACTTCAACACTTAACAATGATTTTAATTTTACCTGTCATCCAAAGCTTTCATCTATAAGTTCTTCCCAACCACTAGTCTTTCTCCAATCTAGTCTTAATAATTCAACTAAATTTGAAAAAAAAAAGAACTATTGATGAGGGAGAACTTCTTAAATGATGGTTTTCATGACATAATAGAAGCTTGGTTAGAAGGATCCCTTCAGTCAAAATTCCTGGTATATAATAGCATTGCTATTTTACATATAATGTGTGGAATTGTAAATAGCTCATTTTCCTTTTTTCTTCCTATTAGTTTTTTTTTTTGTAAGCTAGTGCGGTACTCTATTTTCCATTACTAAAAACCAAAAGAAAATTACAAAATTGGACAGGTCTCCACCCGCCCTTAAGGGAAACCGGGCTTCGTCACCATCTGAAATGTTTCAAAGCCATCCAAAAATAGTATGTCACCAACCTATCTATCCACGCTAAATATACATCTATCCTTACTAACAGTTTAAAGTTTTCTTTCTGAGACAGTACCATCGAAATATGTATAACAAAAAACAGTAAGACAGCTACATAGATAAAAACCTCGACGCCGCAACCTGCAAACTTTTACTGCTTCGGTGCATCCTTTGGTTCTTTCTCAAACTTGATTCCCAATCCCCCCGCTTGGAGCAGCTGCACGATATCATCCATTTTTTTGTCTTGCATCATTAGAGTCACTTGAATGTTTTTCAGCTCCTTTTTCATAGTTGGAATACCTTGAAGCAATTCAGCCATCTCTAAAGCTACTTGTTCCATAGCCTTAGCTAATAAACGCTTCATACCCCAGTAGACATGTAAAGACTGTTTATATAATGACATTCTACCTCGCGTATGTCCAGGGTCAGGGAGATATTGTTCCCAATCCTCCATCTCTGGCTCTGAGTACCCCTGCAAAGCTTCTTCCTCCATCTGCTCTATCATCCTTCTGATATTGGGATTGGTGTCCAAAACATATGCCGCTTCTGCTTCTTGCAAGCGCCTCCTCAAATCCTTCTTCCCTCGCTTTCTTCCTCGTACCTCACTGGCTGCACCTTCCTCCATTTCCGAACGCAGATTCGAATTTCTATTCCCTCGACTCCCTCGCCCAGCAGGTCTCCCTCGCCCTCTCTGCTTCGCTCTTCCCCGCTCTCCTCTGCCCCGGCCTCGTCCCTCCACCTCTTCGTCGTCATTCCTCTCAAGGTCTTCACTCTCCTCCTCACTGTCTCCCGCTTTTCTCGTTTGGGTCTTCCCCATGCCCGCTTTGCCTTTCACTCCCCGTTGAAACTCCTCCTCTGCAAAGAACTTCCTAATATCAAATTCCTCTTCCGAATCATCCTGTATATCAAGATAAACCCTCTGCATGGCTTCTGCAACAGTGCTCTTGCCTTTTTCCATTGGGGTCGCTGTTTTACTCCGCGTCCACCTGCCTACCCCCCGTTCATGGTGCTCCGCCATCTTACAGTCCTCCTGCTTCTGCAATTCCTCTCTGCGCTTCCTCACTCTCTTCAACTGCATATGGAGGTTTGGGCGATTACATGCATTACTTAAACAATCGTGAGGCTGCCACCTTGCCATCGTGAAACTTCGCTGCCTGGCTCTATCATTAATGTCCATTCCAGTTACACCTCCATGATGGGAAGGTAGTAGGACGTCGCCGCCATAACCACCACGTCTCCTCGGTACCTTGGCCGACTTTCTTCTTGGTATGCTAAACCTTCCCATGGGTCGAATGCTGCCAACCTTCAGACCATTAATCCCATAATATCGAACTAGTGGATGGATTAATCTCACAATAAGTGCTCTGTCCTTTCCCCACTTTATTATAATCCCAGGTCGTCTAATGATTCCTCTGCTGAGCGGTCGCATCGTCATAATCTTGGTATGAGATAGTGTTTAAATCATTCCAGCAAGTTCCTCTGCTGAGCGGTCGCATCGTCATAATCTTGGTGTAAGATAGTGTTTAAATCATTCCAGCTTGGATCGTCTTGCAATGACATCCAGCTACAATCGACACTCCTATTCAGCCCTCCACAACCCCAATTAGCCAGTAGATCGGCCGCCCGGTTGCCATTGCGTAGTACATGAGTTGTTGTTATGTATTCGATCCTACGCAACAGCTGCTCAATGTCCTGTAGGATCCCTGCTGTCCGCCAGCTCTTCGACACGTGTATCCAACTCTTCCCGTCCCTTAACTTCTTCAGCATATCAACGGTAATTTGGGAATCACCCTCTATTTCTAAACTCATATAACCGTTTCTAACTGCGATCCTGAGTCCATGATAAACTGCCCATAATTCCGCTTCATTGTTTGTCATCTCTCCCCCATCTTCAGCATAAATCCACCTCGTATGACCACTACTATCCCTGAAAAGACCCCCGAAACCTGCTTGTCCCGGGTTGCCCTTTGAGGCCCCATCGAAATTTAATTTAACTCGTCGCTCACCAGGCATCCTATAATGGTTGGGGCTCGGCACTTCTTTCTTAAGCTTCCGCTCTGGATTGGGATAAATCATTTGAAAATCCATGTTTAACTTAGAAATTATCCTCTGTTCCTCCGGATTCAATCTCCAATCCTCTTCGTCCCAGACTTCTGATAAAACCGTTTCTTTCAAAGATCGACATATTTCCTCCCAAAGTTGCGGCACTTGCCAATAGTTATCCCTAAAGATTCGTCGGTTCCTCTCTTTCCAAATCGCCCAAATGACAAAACCAGGTGCTAGATTCCAGAGTCTCCTTACAACTTTACTTTGGAAATTTCCTCTGCCCCATTGAAACAAAGTATTTCTGATGCTACCAGGATCCCTCCTCGTCATACCAAAGAGCACTCTAATTTCCTCCCAAATGCTTAGAGTATACATACAGTGATTCAGCAAATGCTCCTGGGTTTCGAAAGCCTTAGTACATAGATGACATCGTGATGGACCAATCGTTCCTCGTTTCTGCATATTGTCCCAAGTTAGGATCCTTCCTCTGCATACCAGCCAAGCAAAACATGTAACTTTAGGCCACCATTTACCTTCCCAGATATTTTTCCATCCTACTGGTTCCTCCGCTCTAACCTCCTTCGTGGCCCAATAATAGGCTTCTTTTACTGTAAACATTCCAATCATTGCCTTACCCCACCTCAAGATATCGTTACCTTCTCGAAGCTTAATTTTCCGTGTTTCTATTGTTCTGTCAAACGATTGCCTTGCCTCTTGTCCGAGGTTATCCACCCATTCCTCTGGTCTTCGCCATGCTCGCCATACATCATTGTATTCAGCTCTTTTCCAATAATCTTTTACATAATTCAATCCTCTTCTTTGCGCTATTTCTTTGATTTCTTGCAGACTTTGTATTCTGTTCAAAATACCCCACTGTTGCCAACTATCCTCCCAAAAACGGGCAGAATTTCCATCCCGGATTTCCCAAAAGGCATAGTCCTGAACTAGACCCTTATTTCTGCTTGCAAAATCCCAAATCTGTGAACCTCTGGGGGTTTCCTCTATTCTTAATCGTTCCATAGTTGACTGAGGCATTCCATATTTGTGGTACCATATTCTTTTCCAGACATCATCTCCTCCCTGGACCCATCTCCACCATAGTTTTGCCCCTAAGATGTTATTTACAATTTCAGGATCTCGCACACCCAGGCCTCCTTCCTCTTTCCGCATAATTACATTCTTCCATGAAACCAAAGTCCATTTCTTCTGCTGCTTAGGACCACCCCATAAAAATTTGCCAAAGATTTCTCGCATTTTAACAAAAACTCCTTTTGGAGCAGCCATAATTGACAAGTGATATATTGGAATAGATAATAGGACAGATTTCAATAGGACAATTCTACTTGGTAAGTTCAGCAATCTGAATGCCCAACTATCTAATCTTTTCCGAACTCGTTCCAACAAACTTTGCCAGTTCTTAATCCTATTGGGGTTTGCATCCAATTGAATACCCAAATACTTCGTGGGTAACTCCCCCTTCTTAAAACCTAGGACTCTGGTTTAACTCTATTTACAAGACTATATTTATTTGGATTTGTAAATCCGCAAGATTCCTCTCCATCATCATTGGTACTAAGTTAATTTGAGTTATTGTTAATTCATTTTGATTGAGGAATCTCCCATGATTATGGTTGTATACATTGATCCATTCAATATAAAAAAGGCCCACTATGCAATATTGTCGTTTCAATCAAAAGGCCCGAGTCCTTTCCATATATATTTAAAAGCTGACACATAGGTTGGACTTCGACATTGTTTAAGTGGGATTTAAAGAAAGTTTTGGGGGCTGATATATGATCAAAGAGATTTCATACGAAGTATAAAAATCAAATCATAATTTGCAAAGAAAGGTATCAACAAATCAAATTCAAAGCAACATTTAATCTCGTAGATTTTTATTGTTTTCATTTTTAACATCTTTATTTAAAGCACAAATTTGAAATTTTTGATGATTATTATTAATTGCAACTATCTTGAACATCAAACCATTTCTTTTTTGGTAAGTACTTTTCATAGGCTTGATGCTTGCCTTAGTCTAGGTTCTAAAAATCTGAGGATAATAGACATATGTGAACTTCAATAAAGATGAACCTTCTTCCTTCTCTTTAGTTTTGATGATCAAAGGAGGTTACTTCTTGATAACATGGAATTTGGAGAAAATCGAGATCTCTATGGTAAACCATAATGAGATTCTTCAAGTTAAATTTCATATGCTTCTTTTCGTCCTCTATTATTTTTTCATTTTGATTATCTAAGCTTTGCTTTTGCATGTTTTTGTTGGCCTTGTTGAAGGTTTGATTCTCCTACTAGCTTAGATATCCCTAGTTTTCTTTGCATTCCTTGTAGTTTAGCGAATCAATTATGATGATGAACACATTTTAAATAAGTTACATCAGGGAGTCTCTGCACCATTATCTTATTTTCATTCAATATCTTGTGTAGTTTGTTTTCAAAGCTTGTTATAAACCTCATCTTTAATAGATAATCATTAAGGATTTTTAATTAACGCTTAATTTTGAAGCAAGATATTTTCAAAGAAAGGGATACTTGATTTGACTTCATCTTTTACTCATAATTTCTCCCTAGATTTAGGATTTCCTTTTGAATAAAAGGCCTAATCTATTCCAAACCTTATGAGGCATAATTAATTACTCAACTTAAATGAGAATCATCATATCAACTAAATGTTGTTCCTCTTTAGGTTGAGATATTTTTCTCATCTGGTCTTGTTTGTGTTTTCATATATTCATGGCTTACTCATTTACCTTTTCTTTGGGTTTGCATTTTCTCTCTTAATTTGTAATTTTTTACTAGTAATTTTATGATACGAGGGCATGTGAACACCTTTCAAAATGACTGAGAGATCAATATTTTTATGAGGAGTTGGTTCCTTAGTTTTAGATATTTGTTAGGATAAGGATTTTATTATAATTTCCATGTAACTAGCTAATTAGAGAATATTGTTGCAATTGTTATCTAATTTGTTAAGTTTTGGCATGTTGTCATATTGTGATGTGATGAGATCCAACCAAACCCAATTTTGGTGGATCCATATCGCCTTTGAATATACATTGATGTAATATTTTATATTTTTAATATATTTAGATCCGTGGGGGGAGGAATCCATCTGTAGGCTTCTGTATGTGCATTGCAATCCTTT